>CM074606.1:307968-1507968 GCA_037305975.1 Chrysolophus pictus
AAATCACCCCTGACCCCATTTAGGATCCCCCCGACCCCAATACTGAACCCTTGACCCCATAGCAGAGCCCCCGACCCCAAAATCACCCTTCACCCCATTTAGGATCCCCCCGACCCCAATACTGAACCCTTGACCCATAACGACCCCATTTAGGAGCCCCCCACCCCAATATTGACCCCATAACCCCATATTGGAGGCCCCGACCCCAAAACCGAACCCATAACCCCATTATAGGATCCCTCCACCCCAATATTGAACCCATAACCCCATATTGGAGCCCTCGACCCCAATACTGAACCCTTGACCCCATATCAGAGCCCCCGACCCCAATACTGAACCCCTGACCCCATATCGGAGCCCCTGACCCCAAAATCACCCCTGACCCCATTATAGGATCCCCCCGACCCCAATACTGAACCCTTCACCCCATATTGGAGCCCCCAACCCCAAAATCGAACCCTTGACCCCATAAAGACCCCATTTATGAGACCCCCACCCCAATACCGATCCCATAACCCCATATCGGAGCCCCCCACCCTAATATCGACCCCATAACCCCATATTGGAGCCCCTGACCCCAAAATCACCCTTCACCCCATTTAGGATCCCCCCGACCCCAATACTGAACCCTTGACCCCATATTGGAGCCCTCGACCCCAATACTGAACCCTTGACCCCATAAAGACCCCATTTAGGATGCCCCCGACCCCAATACCCAACCCTTGACCCCATATCGGAGCCCCTGACCCCAAAATCACCTCTGACCCCATTTAGGATCCCCCTGACCTCAATACTGAACCCTTGACCCCATATTGGAGCCCCTGACCCCAATACTGAATCCTTGACCCCTTAAAGACCCCATTTAGGATCCCCCCGACCCCAATACCCAACCCTTGACCCATATCGGAGCCCCTGACCCCAAAATCACCCCTGACCCCATTTAGGATCCCATAACTCCAATACTGAACTCCTGACCCCATTTAAGAGCCCCCGATCCCAAAATCACCCTTCACCCCATTTAGGATCCCCCCGACCCCAATATTGATCCCTTGGCCCCATATTGGAGCCCCCCACCCTAATATTGACCCCATAACCCCATTTAGGATCCCCCCACCCTAATATCGACCCCATAACCCCATTTAGGAGCCCCCCACCCTAATATTGACCCCATAACCCCATTTAGGAGCCCCCCATCCCAATATTGACCCCATAACCCCATTTAGGATCCCCCCACCCTAATATCGACCCCATAACCCCATTTAGGATCCCCCCACCCTAATATCGACCCCATAACCCCATATCGGAGCCCCCTCCCCAAAACCGAACCCATAACCCCATTATAGGATCCCTCCACCCCAATACTGACCCCATAAAGACCCCATTTTCGAGACCCCCACCCCCCTTTTAAGCCCCCCCCCCACTTAGGACCCCCCACCCATTTCCGCCCCCCCCAATCCCCCTTCCCCCCATTTTTGAGCCCCCAACCCCCCCTTAATTCCCCTTCCCCCCCCCAGTTTTGAGCCCCCCCCCACTTTTAAGCCCCCCACCCCCATTTCCGACTCCCCCCCCATTTTTGAGCCCCCACCCCCATTTTTGAGCCCCCCACCCCCCCTTAATTCCCCCCCTTCCCCCCCCACCCCACTTTTAAGCCCCCCACCCCACTTTTGACCCCCCACCCCCATTTCCGACCCCCCCAACTCCCCTTCTCCCCATTTCCGACCCCCCCACCGCCATTTTTGAGCCCCCACCCCATTTTTGAGCCCCCAACCCCCCCTTAATTCCCCCCTTTTCCCCCCCCACCCCACTTTTAAGCCCCCCACCCACTTTAGAGCCCCCCACCCCCCTTTCCGACCCCCCCCAACCCCCATCACCCCATTTTTGAGCCCCCCCACCCCACTTTTGATCCCCCACCCCCTTTCCGACCCCCCCTCCCCCAATTTTTGAGCCCCCCACCCCCATTTTTGAGCCCCCCACCCCATTTCTGACCCCCCCAACCCCCCTTCCCCCCATTTTTGAGCCCCCACCCCCATTTTTGAGCCCCCAGCCCCCCCTTAATTCCCCCCTTCCCCCCCCACCTCACTTTAAGCCCCCCCCCCACTTAGGACCCCCCACCCCCCTTTCCGACCCCCCCCAACCCCCCTTCGCCCCATTTTTGACCCCCCCACCGCCATTTTTGAGCCCCCACCCCCATTTTTGATCCCCCCCCCTTAATTCCCCCCCTTCCCCCCCACCCCACCTTTAAGACCTCCACCCCACTTTTGAGCCCCCACCCCCATTTCCAACCCCCCCAACTCCCCTTTCTCCCCATTTCCGACCCCCTTCCCCCCATTTTTGAGCCCCCACTCCCATTTTTGAGCCCCCAACCCCCCTTATCCCCCTCTTCCCCCCCCCCCCCACTTTTAAGCCCCCCCCCACTTAGGACCCCCACCCCCATTTTTGAGCCCCAACCCCCTCTTAATTTCCCCTTCCCCCCCCCAGTTTTGAGCCCCCACCCCACTTTTAAGCCCCCCACCCCCACTTAGGACCCCCCACCCCCCTTTCTGCCCCCCCCACAACCCCCCTTCACCCCATTTTTGAGCCCCCACCCCCACTTTGGACCCCCCACCCCCCTTTCCGACCCCCCAACACCCCTTCCCCCATTTTGTGCCCCCCACCCCACTTTTGAGCCCCCCACCCCCATTTCCGACCCCCCCAACCCCCCTTCCCCCCATTTTTGAGCCCCCACCCCCATTTTTGAGCCCCCAACCCCTCCTAGTTCCCCCCCTTTCCCCCCTCTCCCCACTTTTAAGCCCCCCCACCCCACTTTTCAGCCCCCCACCCCCACTCAGGACCCCCCACCCCCCTTTCCAACCCCCCCCAACTCCATTTCTCCCCACTTTTAACCCCCCCCACCCCACTTCGGAGCCCCCCACCCCACTTAAGACCCCCCAACCCC
Source organism: Chrysolophus pictus (assembly GCA_037305975.1). NCBI lineage: Eukaryota > Metazoa > Chordata > Aves > Galliformes > Phasianidae > Chrysolophus > Chrysolophus pictus. The sequence goes on from CM074606.1 coordinate 310,904, forward strand.
ATTTAAAACCCCCAACCCCCCCCTTCTCCCCACTTCTGACCCCCCTCCCCACTTTTGCCCCCCAAACCCCCTACATCACTCTTCTGACCCCTTCTAACCCCCCTTCACCCCCTTCCCCCCCCCTTCTCCCACTTTTAACCCCCCCACCCCACTTTGGAGCCCCCCACCCCCCCTTAATTTCCCCCAACCCCATTTAAAACCCCCCCAACCCTCCCTTCTTTCCATTATTAAGCCCCCCACCCCCACTTAAGACCCCCCACCCCCCTTTCCCAACCCCCCCAACCCCCTTTCTCCCCTCTTCTGACCCCCCTCCCCCCCACATTTCCCCCCCAAACCCCCCAAATCCCCCTTCCAACCCCCTCCTAACCCTCCTTCACCCCCTTTCCCCCCCCCTTCTCCCCACTTTTAACCCTCCCAACCCCACTTTGGAGCCCCCACCCCCACTTAAGACCCCCAAACCCCCTTTCTCAACCCCCAACCCCCTTTCTCCCCACTTCTGAACCCCCCCACCCCCACTTTTGCCCCCAAACCCCCCAAATCCCCCTTCAACCCCCTCCTAACCCTCCTTCACCCCCCTTCCCCCCCCTTCTCCCCACTTTTAACCCCCCCACCCCACTTTGGAGCCCCCCACCCCCCCTTAATTTCCCCCCAACCCCATTTAAAACCCCCCAACCCCCCCCTTCTCCCCACTTTTAAGCCCCCCACCCCCACTTAAGACCCCCCAAACCCCCTTTCCCAACCCCCCCAACCCCCTTTCTCCCCACTTCTGACCCCCCCCACCCCCACTTTTGCCCCCCAAACTCCCCACATCCCCCTTCCAACCCCCTCCTAACCCTCCTTCACCCCCCTTTCCCCCCCCCTTCTCCCCACTTTAACCCCCCCACCCCACTTTGGAGCCCCCCACCCCCCCTTAATTTCCCCCCAGACCCATTTAAAACCCCCAACCCCCCCTTCTTCCCACTTTTAAGCCCCCCACCCCCACTTAAGACCCCCAAACCCCCTTTCCCAACCCCCCCAACCCCCTTTCTCCCCACTTCTGACCCCCCCACCCCCACTTTTGCCCCCCAAACCCCCCACATCCCCCTTCAACCCCCTCCTAACCCCCCTTCACCCCCTTTCCCCCCCCTTCTCCCCACTTTTTACCCTCCCAACCCCACTTTGGAGCCCCCCACTCCCTTAATTTCCCCCCAGCCCCATTTCAAACCCCTCAACCCCCCCTTCTCCCCTCTTCTGACCCCCCCACCCCCACTTTTGCCCCCCAAACCCCCTACATCACTCTTCCAACCCCTCCTAACCCCCCTTCTCCCCTCTTCTGAACCCCCTCCCCCCCACTTTTCCCCCCCAAACCCCCCACATCCCCCTTCCAACCCCCTTCTAACCCCCCTTAAACCCTTTCCCCCCCCCCCCCGCAGCCCCCTGGAGCGCCTGGCCTTGGACCAAATCCTCGGTTTCATCCTCAACGTCCCTCCCACATCTCTCTGGGTTTCCTTTCCCTCCCGTTCCGCCGCCAGCACTGGTTGGCAGTCAGGCAGCTGGGGGGCATTTATTACAACCTCGACTCCAAACTCGTTCTCCCGGCTCCCATCGGAGGCGAGGAAGAGCTCAGGTACCAACCTGAGGGGGGGGGGGGGGAACACATGAGGGGGACAACGACCCGAAGACCCTCCTGGTTACCACCTTCACCTTCACCTCCCCCATTTCCCCACCCTCTCGTAGGGTTTTCCTGAGGGATTTCCTCTCCCAAGGCCTCTGCGAAGTCTTCCTCGTCGTCCCCCGCGCCGTGGAGGAAGCAGGAGCGTGGCTGAGCCCCGACTGACAACAACAACCCCGTGCCACTTTGGCCTGAAACTGTCCCTTTTTTTTTTTGGGGGGAGCGTTGCTCTGAATCTGGATGGGTTTGGGGTGCCCCTTTCACACCCCCCCCTTCCCCCTCACTCCTCCCCCCCACCCACCGCTGTTGCGGGGGCTCGGATTTCCTGATTTCGCCCCAATTCTGTGCTTCGCCGTGGCACCGACTGCGTGACGACGGTGGCGCTTTGGTTGTGTGGCTCCTGGCTGCTCCGCGTGTCACCCTCCCTGCTGCCTGTGTCACACCTTGGCACCCACGGCGGCGCCCCACTGGTGGTGGATGTCACCCTAAGGAGGATGTCACCCCATGGAGGATGTCACCCCATGGAGGATGTCACCCAATGGTGGATGTCACCCCATGGAGGATGTCACCCCATGGAGGATGTCACCCTATGGAGGATGTCACCTGGAGGTGGATGTCACCCTGTGGTGGATGTCACCCCTAAGGAGGATGTCACCCTATGGAGGATGTCACCCCCATGGAGGATGTCACCTGGAGGAGGATGTCACCCTAAGGAGGATGTCACCCCTAAGGAGGATGTCACCCTATGGAGGATGTCACCTGGAGGTGATGTCACCTGGAGGAGGATGTCACCCTAAGGAGGATGTCACCTGGAGGTGGATGTCACCCCGTGGTGGATGTCACCTCATGGAGAATGTCACATCGTGGTGGATGTCACCTGGTGGCAGATGTCACCTGGAGGAGGATGTCACCCTAAGGAGGATGTCACCCTATGGAGGATGTCACCTGCAGGTGGATGTCACCCCCGTGGTGGATGTCACCTGGAGGTGGATGTCACCCTATGGAGGATGTCACCCTATGGAGGATGTCACCTGGAGGAGGATGTCACCCCGTGGTGGATGTCACCCAATGGAGGATGTCACCTGGTGGTGGATGTCACCTTATGGAGGATGTCACCCTAAAGAGGATGTCAACCTACAGAGGATGTCACCCTATGGAGGTGTATGTCACCCTAAGGAGGATGTCACCCTATGGAGGATGTCACCTGGAGGAGGATGTCACCTGGAGGAGAATGTCACCCTATGGAGGATGTCACCCTAAGGAGGATGTCACCCTATGGAGGATGTCACCCCATGGTGGATGTCACCCCATGGAGGATGGCACCCTATGGAGGAGGATGTCACCCCTTGGAGGATGTCACCCTATGGAATATGTCACCCCATGGTGGATGTCACTACATGGAGGATGTCACCCTATGGAGGATGTCACCCTATGGAGGTGTATGTCACCCTAAGGAGGATGTCACCCTACAGAGGATGTCACCCTATGGAGGTGTATGTCACCCTAAGGAGGATGTCACCCTATGGAGGATGTCACCTGGAGGAGGATGTCACCTGGTGGCAGATGTCACCCCTTGGAGGATGTCACCCAATGGAGGATGTCACCTGGTGGCAGATGTCACCCCGTGGTGGATGTCACCCTAAGGAGAATGTCACCTGGAGGTGGATGTCACCTCATGGAGGATGTCACCCTAAGGAGGATGTCACCCTATGGAATATGTCACCTCATGGTGGATGTCACCACATGGAGGATGTCACCCTAAGGAGGATGTCAGCCCGTGGAGGGTGTCACCTGGTGGCAGATGTCACCCTATGGAGGAGGATGTCACCCCGTGGTGGATGTCACCTGGAGGTGGATGTCACCTGGAGGAGGATGTCACCCTAAGGAGGATGTCACCTGGAGGTGGATGTCACCCCGTGGTGGATGTCACCTCATGGAGAATGTCACATCGTGGTGGATGTCACCTGGTGGCAGATGTCACCTGGAGGAGGATGTCACCTTATGGAGGATGTCACCCCATGGTGGATGTCACCTGGAGACAGATGTCACCCCACGGTGGATGTCACCCCATGGACGATGTCACCTGGAGGTGGATGTCACCCCATGGAGGATGTCAGTTGCTGGCTCAATGTCACCTGGAGGAGAATGTCACCCCATGGCTCATTGGATGTCACCCCATTGGATGTCACCCCAATGGGTGTCACCCCATTAGATGTCACCTCACTGGATGTCACCCCATGGCTCAATGGATGTCACCCCATTGGATGTCACCCCACTGGGTGTCACCCCACTGTGTGTCACCCTGTGGGATGTCACCCCACGGCTCAATGGATGTCACCCCATTAGATGTCACCCTGTTGGATGTCACCCTATGGCTCAATGGATGTCACCCCATTGGATGTCACCCCAAGGCTCATTGGATGTCACCCCATTGGATGTCACCCTAATGGGTGTCACCCCACTGTGTGTCACCCTGTGGGATGTCACCCCATGGCTCAATGGGTGTCACCCCATTGGATGTCACCCCACAGATGCCACCCTGTGGCTCAATGGGTGTCACCCCATTGAATGTCACCCCATTGGATGTCACCCCATTGGATGTCACCCTAATGGGTGTCACCCCACTGGATGTCACCCCATTGGATGTCACCCCACAGCTCAATGGATGTCACCCCATTGGATGTCACCCCACAGATGCCACCCTGTGGCTCAATGGGTGTCACCCCATTGAATGTCACCCCATTGGATGTCACCCCATTGGATGTCACCCTAATGGGTGTCACCCCACTGGATGTCACCCCATTGGATGTCACCCTACAGCTCATTGGATGTCACCCCACTGAATGTCACCCCACAGCTCAATGGATGTCACCCCATTGGATGTCACCCACGGCTCATTGGATGTCACCCCATTGGATGTCACCCCATTGAATGTCACCCTAATGGGTGTCACCCCACTGTGTGTCACCCTGTGGGATGTCACCCCATGGCTCAATGGGTGTCACCCCATTGGATGTCACCCCACAGATGCCACCCTATGGCTCAATGGATGTCACCCCATTGAATGTCACCCCATTAGATGTCACCCCATTGGATGTCACCCTAATGGGTGTCACCCCACTGGATGTCACCCCATTGGATGTCACCCTACAGCTCATTGGATGTCACCCCACTGAATGTCACCCCACAGCTCAATGGCTGTCACCCCATTGGATGTCACCCTATGGCTCAATGGATGTCACCCCACTGGATGTCACCCCACAGCTCAATGGATGTCACCCTAATGGGTGTCACCCCATTAGATGTCACCCCATTGGATGTCACCCCATTGGATGTCACCTGCTGTGACCTCAGGGCACGCGTGGCCTTTGCTTTGTACCCGTTTGGGATTAATTACCCTTTGGAAAAGTGATTAAAAATGCTAATTGACATCTCTGCGAACCCCGAGTGGCGTTTTGGGGTCCCCAAACCCCATTCCTATGCAGAACCGCTGAGTGGATCCATAACGCGCATGCTGATTGGCTACTTGCAGAACACGCCTTCGCTTTCGACCAATCCCTGCGCGCCTTTCACAACCGCGGGGGCGGGCCTATCCGTCTGACCCGCCCCGCTTGGGGGCGTGTAGCCAATCAGGGCGGCCGTAGCATTTTGACGTCTCAGCTCCGCCAATGGCGTTGTGAGAAACATAACGAGGAAGGTTCCCGTCCCTCCCTGGTGGTCTAGTGGTTAGGATTCGGCGCTCTCACCGCCGCGGCCCGGGTTCGATTCCCGGTCAGGGAAGAATTGTTTTCTCGCTTTTCTCCCCATTTTGACCCATTTCTTCCTATTTTTTTTTTATCCTTTGGGCCGTTTTCTTCTTCCTTTTTACCCTTTCCTCCTCTTTTCCTCCCTCTTTTCTCCCCATTTTGACCCTTCCCCATTTCCCCCTTTGTTTCCTCCTTTTCATTTTTCCTCCTCCTTTCCATTTCCCCCCTTTTTTCCTCCTCCTTTTGCATTTTTTCCCCCTTTTTTCTCCTATTTTTTCAGTTTTCCTCCTGTTTTTCCCCTTTTTTCCTCCTCATTTCACTCTTTTCCTCCTTCTTCTGTATTCTTTTCCCCCTTTTCCTCCTATTTTCCCCCATTTCCCCCATTTTTTCCTCCCCCTTTTTCCTCCCTCCCCTTCCCCATTTTGCCCATTTCTCCCATGTTTCCTCCTCATTTTCACTTCATTTCTTCTCTCCTCGAAACGTTTTCCTCTTTTATCCCCCTTTTCACTCTTCATCCCCCTCTTCCTCTTTTCCTTTTGACGTTTCTCTCCCATTTCTCCCCTTCATTTTGATTTCCTCCCCTCTTTTCCTCCCCCCTTTTTCCTCTCTCCTTTTCCCTCCTCTTTTCCTTTTGATTTCTTCCCCCTTTTTCCTCCTCCTTTTTCCTCTCCCCTTTTTCCTTTTGATTTCCTCCCCCATTTCCCTTCCTCCCCCTCTTCCTCTTTTCCTTTTGACGTTTCTCTCCCATTTCTCCCCTTCATTTTGATTTCCTCCCCCTTTTCCTCCCCCCTTTTTCCTCTCTCCTTTTTCTCCTCCTTTTTCCTCTCCCCTTTTTCCTTTTGATTTCCTCCCCCCATTTCCCTTCCCCCCATTTCTCCCCTCTTTTTGATTATTTCCCTTCTTTCTGCCTCTTCTTCTCCTCGTTTTGACTTCATTTCTCCCCTTTTGACTTCTTCTCCTTCTTTCCTCCTCCTTTTCACTTTTTTACTTCCCCTTCCTCCCCCCATCCTCCTCCCCTCTTTTCCTTTTGATGTTTCTCTCCCATTTCTCCCTTCATTTTGATTTCCCTCCTCCCATTTCCTACCCCCATTTCCTCCCCCCCTCTTTTTCCTCCCCCTCTTCCCCCCCATTTCCTCCCCCCTTTCTCCTCCTCCTTTTTCCTCCCCCTTTTCCCTCCCCCCATTTCCCCCCCCTTTTTCCTTTTGATTTCCTCCTCCCTTTTTCTCCCCCCTTTTCCTTTTGAGTTTCCTCCCCCCTTTTCCCTCCCCCTTTTTCCTCTCCCTTTTTCCTCTTGATTTCCTCCTCCTTTTTCCTCTCCCCTTTTTCTTTTGACTTTCCTCCCCCTTTTTCCTCCCCCTTCCCCCCCTCTTTTTCCTCCCTCTTTTTCCTCCCCCTTTTTCCTCCCCCCTTTCCCCCCCAATTTCCTCCCCCCATTTCCTCCCCCTTTTTCCTCCCCCCCTTTTCCTTTTGACTTTCCTCCCCCTTTTTCCTCCCCCCTTTTTCCTCCCCCCATTTCCTCCCCCCATTTCCTTTTGATTTCCTCCCCCCCTTTTTTCTCCCCCTTTTTCCTCCCCCTTCCCCTCCTCTTTTTCCTCCCTCTTTTTCCTCCCCCCTTTCCCCCCCCATTTCCTCCCCCCCCCCCCATTTCCTCCCCTCCTTTTGATTTTTTCCCTCTTTTCTTCCTTTTTTTCCCCTCCTTCGGACTTTCTCCCCCCCCCCCCCTCCCACCCCATCTTTTTTTCCCCCCCCCACTTTTTCCTTTCCCCCATTTTCTTCTTCCCCCCCCCTCTTTTCCTCTCCCTCCATTTCTCCTTCCTTCCCCTCTTCTCCCCTTCTGCCTCCTCATTAAAATACCTCAAAAAAAACCCCAAAACCACGCAAAAAAAAAAAATGAGAAATCATTCAAAACAAAACAAAACCCAGCCATAAAAGCGACGTCAAAACACGCGGACCCCAAAAGCCACCGCCGCTCAGCGCTGAGGCACCGCTGGGATTCGAACCCAGGATCTCCTGTTTACTAGACAGGCGCTTTAACCAACTAAGCCACGGCGCCGCCCGCGCGGCCTTCCCGCCTCCGCCGCCATGTCCTGCACGGCCCGCATTGCGCAACGGGAGACCCGGGTTCGAATCCCCGGCGGGGAGACTCGAGATCCGCGTTCTGATTCCTTCCTTCCTTTTTCCCCCTTTCCCCTCTCCCTTCCGCTTCCCCCCTTCCTCCTTCCTCTCCCCTTTTTCCCTTATTCCTCCCCTTTCTTCTTTTCTCCTTTTCCCCTTCCCCCTCCCCTTTCCTTTTCCCCTCCCTTTCCCCTTTTCCCTTCCCCTTCCTTCCTCCTTCCCCCTTCCTTCCCCTCCCCCTTCCCCCTTCCCTTCCCCCTTCCTCCTCCCTTTTCCTTTTCCCCTCCCCCTCCCCCTTCTCCCTCCCTTTACCCTTCCCTTTCCACTTCCCTTCCCCATCCCCTTCTTTTTCCCTTTCCCTTTCCTCACTCTTCCCTTCCTCCTTCCTTCCCCTCCCCCCTCCTCTTCCCCTTTCCACTTCCCCCTCCCCTTCCATTTTCCCTTCTCCTCCCCCTCCTCTTCTCTTTTCCCTTCCCCTCCCTCTCCCCCCTCCCCCTTCCCCTCTTCCCTTTCCCCTTCCCCTCTTCCCCTTCCCTTCCACTTCCCTCCTCTTCCTCTTCCCCTTCCCCTCCCCCTCCCCTTCTCTTTCCTTTCATCTTCCCTTCCCCCCTCCTCTTCTCCTTCCCCCCTCCTCTTCCCCTTCCCCCCTCCTCTTCCCCTTCCCCCCCCCTCTTCCCCTTCCCCTTCCCCCTCCTCCCTTCCCCCCTCCTCCTCTTCCCCTTCCCCCCTCCTCTTCCCCTTCCCCCTTTCCTCTTTCCCTTTCCTCTCCCTTCCCCTCCCCTTTCCCCCCCCTTCCCCCTTCCCCTTCCCTTTTCCCTTCCCCTCCCCCTTCCCCCTCCCTTCCCCTCCTCTTCCCCTCCTCCTTCCCCCAATATTCACCTTTCTTTCCCCCATCCTCGTATTTATTTCCCCATTTCTCTTCTTCCTTTCCTAAAATTCTTCATTCTACCCCAATTCTTCTCTTTCCCCAATTCTCAGTTTCTATCCCCAATTCCCACCATTCTTTCCCCAATTCTTGTCTTCTTTTCCCCAATTCTCCCCTTTCTTTCCCCGACTCTTCTTCCCTTCCCATCTCCTCTTTCATTTCCCCAAATTTCTGCTCCTTTCCCCATTTTTTTCCTCTTCTTTCCCCAATTCTCCATTCCCCAATTCTTTCTTTCCCCAATTCCCATCTTCCTTTCCCCAATTTTTCTCTTCTTTCCCCAATATTCCCCTTTCTTTCCCCATTTCTCTTCTTCTTTCCTAAAATTCTTCATTCTACCCCAATTCTTCTCTTTCTTTCCCCAATTCTCGTCTTTCTATCCCCAATTCCCACCATTCTTTCCCCAATTCTTGCCTTTCCTTCCCCAATATTTGTCTTTCTTTCCCCAATTCTCCCCTTTCTTTCCCCAACTCTTCTTCCCTTCCCATCTCCTCTTTCATTTCCCCAAATTTCTGCTTCTTTCCCCAATTTTTTCCTCTTCTGTCCCCAATTCTCCATTCCCCAATTCTTTCTTTTCCCAATTCTCTTCTTTCTTTCCCCAAATTCTTCTTCTTTCCCCAATTTTTATCTTCTTTCCCCAATATTCCCCTTTCTTTCCCCATTTCTCTTCTTCCTTCCCTAAAATTCTTCATTCTATCCCAATTCTTCTCTTTCTTTCCCCAATTCTCAGCTTTCTACCCCCAAATCCCACCATTCTTTCCCCAATTCTTGCCTTTCCTTCCCCAATATTTGTCTTTCTTTCCCCAATTCTTCTTCCCTTCCCATCTCCTCTTTCATTTCCCCAAATTTCTGCTTCTTTCCCCAATTTTTTCCTCTTCCCCAATTCTTCTTCCCCCAATTCTTTCTTTTCCCAATTCTCATCTTTCTTTCCCCAAATTCTTCTTTCTTTCCCCAACTTCTTCTTTCCTTCCCCAATATTCCCCTTTCTTTCCCCATTTCTCTTCTTCCTTTCCTAAAATTCTTCATTCTATCCCAATTCTCCCCTTTCTTTCCCCAATTCCCACCATTCTTTCCCCAATTCTTGCCTTTCCTTCCCCAATATTTGTCTTTCTTTCCCCAATTCTCCCCTTTCTTTCCCCAATTCTTCTTCCCTTCCCATCTCCTCTTTCATTTCCCCAAATTTCTGCTCCTTTCCCCAATTTTTTCCTCTTCTTTCCCCAATTCTCCATTCCCCAATTCTTTCTTTCCCCAATTCTCATCTTCCTTTCCCCAAATTCTTCGTTCTGTCCCCAATATTCCCCTTTCTTTCCCCATTTCTCTTCTTCCTTTCCTAAAATTCTTCATTCTACCCCAATTCTTCTCTTTCTTTCCCCAATTCTCGTCTTTCTATCCCCAATTCCCACCATTCTTTCCCCAATTCTCCCCTTTCTTTCCCCAATTCTCCCCTTTCTTTCCCCAAATTCTTCTTCCCTTCCCATCTCCTCTTTCATTTCCCCAGATTTCTGCTTCTTTCCCCAATTTTTTCCTCTTCTTTCTCCATTCCCCAATTCTTTCTTTCCCCAATTCTCACCTTCCTTTCCCCAACTTCTTCTTTCCTTCCCCAATATTCCCCTTTCTTTCCCCATTTCTCTTCTTCCTTTCCTAAAATTCTTCATTCTACCCCAATTCTTCTCTTTCTTTCCCCAATTCTCAGCTTTCTATCCCCAATTCCCACCATTCTTTCCCCAATTCTTGCCTTTCCTTCCCCAATATTTGTCTTTCTTTCCCCAATTCTCCCCTTTCTTTCCCCAACTCTTCTTCCCTTCCCATCTCCTCTTTCATTTCCCCAAATTTCTGCTTCTTTCCCCAATTTTTTCCTCTTCTGTCCCCAATTCTCCATTCCCCAATTCTTTCTTTTCCCAATTCTTGTCTTTCTTTCCCCAATTTTCATCTTCCTTTCCCCAACTTCCCCTTTCTTTCTCAATCCCCACCAATCTTTCCCCAATTCCTGCTTTATTTTGGGGCCAAACTCGGAAAAACGAAGATCCGGGCGGAGGGAAAAAAAAAAACAACCGAAGAGAACGAGAGAAACAATTAACGTTAATTATTGAGATAATTAAAAAAATGGTGAATAATGGCCAAAAAAAACAAAAACCAATTAGCAGAGGATGGTTTCGATCCATCGACCTCTGGGTTATGGGCCCAGCACGCTTCCGCTGCGCCACTCTGCTGGTGCCTGTTAATTAATTACATTCTCTAATTAATCACACGTTGAATGTTTGCTATGGAACCAGAGGGAGAAAAAAAATCAAGGAAAAAAAGAAAAAGCCGGAAAGCTGACGCGCGCTCATAAAAACTTCGCCTTACACGGCTCGGAGAGGTCATTAAGATTAATGACGACAAATTAACGACGGGATTAATTAACGCAAAACGAAGGCACCACGTGGAGATGCCGGGGATTGAACCCGGGACCTCATACATGCGAAGCATGCGCTCTACCACTGAGCTACATCCCCTGCGCCCACCCCCTGCCTTCCGCCGCCGCTCATTGGCTGCACGCTCCGCCTTCGCCCCGCCCCTTCCGCCCGCCCCTTTCCCTCCCTCCGCTGTTCATTGGTTCATCCCAACGCATCGCCCCGCCCCTTCCGCCCGCCCCTTTCCCTCCCTCCGCCGCTCATTGGTTCATCCCACCGCTTCGCCCCGCCCCTTCTCCTCCGCCCCCGCTCATTGGTTTATCCCTTCCATTAGCCCCGCCTCCTCCGCGCACCCCTTCCCTTCCCCGCTCGCTCATTGGCTCAGCCCAGCACTTCTCCCCGCCCCTTCCGCCCTCTCCTTCTCATCCCCCGCCGCTCATTGGTTCACCCCGATCCTTCGCCCCGCCCCCTGAGGCGGCGCAGCCTATGGCGTGACGCGGCGCGGGGCGAGCACAGCGGACGAGGTGGCCGAGTGGTTAAGGCGATGGACTGCTAATCCATTGTGCTCTGCACGCGTGGGTTCGAATCCCATCCTCGTCGGGTGCGAACCTTTTGCTTTCCGCTTCTTTTTTTTCCCCTTTTCCTCGTTTTTTCCCCTCATTTCCCCCCCCTTTTTCCATTCCCATTCCCGCGCTGCCCCTTCCGTTCATTTCACACCGTTTCCAACGCTCGCTTTCTATCTGGGACCCCATTGCCCTCTGCGACCGCAGGACCCCCCTCCTTCAGCAAGACGTCACTCTTCGCTCTTATGACGTCATTTTCGTTCTTATTTTGGGGTATTTTACCCCATTTCAGCGCTGCGGCAAGGCTTCACTCTGCGGAGCGGCTGCGCTGCATCGGGGCCAACGCGCGTCTCTGTGGCGCAATCGGTTAGCGCGTTCGGCTGTTAACCGAAAGGTTGGTGGTTCGAGCCCACCCAGGGACGCCAAGCCCTTTCTTTCTTTTCTTTTTTCTTTTTAATTCTTTTTTTCTCCTGAAATCCGTTCTTTTTTTTTTTTTCTTAACTCTCTCGATTGCCGATAATTAATAAAATATTAATTAATATTAACGCTGCCGGCGGGAGGCGCAAAAAGATAAAAAACTAAAAGGACGAAGCGCATTCTGCATTGGCCGGGAATCGAACCCGGGCCTCCCGCGTGGCAGGCGAGAATTCTACCACTGAACCACCAATGCCGCACATAGGCGCCCGTTCTTCCGCAGTTGATGCCTTCCCAATTTTGATTGGCTGCGCGCACGGCGGTGGGCGGGGCGGAAGGCTGTGCGCGCGTCCCATTGGCTCGGCTGGCATGAGGGGGGCGGGACGCCGCCTTGATTGCGCTGCTCTGATTGCTTGCGGCTCGTGGGCGGGGCTAAGTGCAAGCAGAGCTCTTTGATTGGTTGAGGTTAAAAGGAGAATTATCCAATCAGCGCTGGGAGTTGCAGAAAGCCCCGCCTCCACGGCTGAACCGACCAATAGGAGTGCGCTGTGTTGGATATCGACCCTTCTGGGTCCATATGGGGTCTCTATGGGTTTCTATGGGGTCTCTATGGGTCCCTATGGGGTCCCTATGGGTCTCCATGGGTCTCTATGGGTCCCTTTTTGGTCTCTATGGGTCCCTATGGGTCTCTATGGAGTCCCTATGTGTCCCTGTGGGTCCCTATGCGTCTCTATGGGTCCCTATGGATTTCTATGGGTCTCTGTGGGGTCCCTATGCGTCTCTATGAGTCCCTATGGATTTCTATGGGTCTCTGTGGGGTCTCTATGCGTCCTATGGATTTTTATGGGGTCTCTATGGGGTCTCTGTGGATCTCTATGGGGTCTCTATGGGTCCTATACATCTCTATGGATCCCTATGGACTTCTATGGGTCTCTATGGGGTTTCTATGGGTCCCTATGAGGTCTGTGGGTCCTTATGGGTCCCTTGGCCCTGTAGGAACTCACACAGGTAACCTTGGCCCTACTGAAATCCTTTATAAGGATTCAAAAAGGAACCTAAATTGGAAGCGGCTGCGATTTGGGTCTGCATGCATTCAGCGCTTCAAGCTGAATCTCTACGGACGTACACGTAATTAACCAGTAATTAATTAAAAGCCGAGAACGGCCCCTTTAAGATCCATCCGGGCTGGGGGAAGGGGGAGGAGCTACCGAACCCACGTGACCAGGAGGCGGGGAGGCGGACCGGAGTGAGAACTGCTTCTCAACGTCCGCATCCAGGGCGGCGGCCGCAACGCGGGGCGGGGGGAGGGGAAAAAGCCGGGAATTTTAGGAGCGTTTCAAGCCATTAATTATCCATCGTTAATTATCCTTTTTTCCCTCCTTCACCCCCCCGCTCTTTCCGGGCTCTGTCCCCCCAGGTCCCCTAAACGTTCGGGCGTAACTTTCGGATGTCTGTTTTACGACATAAACGCAAGCACAGCCTCTTAATTGTTTAATTACCCCCCCTTGTAGGAAATATCCCAACGATTTTCCAGGACGGTTTCTCTGCTGCAGCAGCTTTAATTCGCAGTTGCAATCGTGGGCCTTTTGCAAGCAGGAGAGCAGCCAGCAAACAGCGTTACCTCTTTCATTCCCTGTTCCCCGGCGCTGATCTCCTCCTGCCCTGGACAGAGACCCGTAGGGACCCCATAGGGACCCATAGAGATCACATAGGGACCCCGTAGGGACCCACAGAGACCAACAGGGACCCCATAGGGACCCACAGAGACCCCATAGGGACCCATAGAGATTCATAGGGACCCCATAGGGACCCATAGAGACCCCATAGGGACCCCATAGGGACCCATAGTGACCCCATAGGGACACATAGCGACCCATAGGGATCCATAGAGACCCCATAGGGACCCATAGAGACCAACAGGGACCTATAGAGACCCATAGAGACCCACAGAGACCCCATAGGGACCCACAGAGACCCATAGTGACCCCATAGGGACCCATAGAGACCCATAGGGACCCATAGAGATCACATAGGGACCCATAGAGACCCATAGTGACCCCATATGGACCCATAGAGATCCCATAGGGACCCATAGCGACCCCATAGGGATCCACAGAGACCCATAGGGACCCATAGAGACCAACAGGGACCTATAGAGACCCATAGAGACCCACAGAGACCCCATAGGGAACCACAGAGACCCATAGGGACCCATAGAGACCCATAGAGATCCATAGGGATCCATAGGGACCCATAGAGACCCATACGGACCCCATAGAGACTCATAGTGACCCCATAGGGACCCATAGGGACCCCATAGAGACCCCATAGGGACCCATAGAGACCCATAGGGACCCATAGAGACCCACAGAGACCCATAGGGACCCACAGAGACCCCATAGGACCCCATAGGGACCCATAGAGATCACATAGGGACCCATAGAGACCCATAGGGACCCCATAGGGACCCATAGCGACCCATAGGGATCCATAGAGACCCCATAGGGACCCCATAGGGACCCATAGTGACCCCATAGGGACCCATAGCGACCCATAGGGATCCATAGAGACCCCATAGGGACCCATAGAGACCCCATAGGGACCCATGGAGACCAATAGAGACCTATAGAGACCCATAGAGACCCACAGAGACCCCATAGGGACCCATAAGGACCCATAGAGACTCATAGGGACCCCATAGGGACCCATAGAGACCAATAGGGACACACAGAAACCCAGAGACCCATAGGGACACATCGGGACCCACAGAGTCCCCATAGGGACCCATAGAGACTCATAGGGACCCCATAGGGACCCATAGAGACAAATAGGGACATACAGAGACCCACAGAGATACATAGGGACCCCATAGGGACCCATAGATACCCATAGAGACCCCATAGGGACCCATAGATACCCATAGGGACCCATAGAGACCCATAGAGACCCCGTTGTGGGGATAAAAAATCGCGCCGCTGGAGCTCTATTTTTTCCCGTCACTTTGGTGGGAAACTAACAATATTAATTAATCACACAACTATTTCGTGTAATTATCAGCGCTGCAGCCCCTCGTTTCCTTTCGCTCCGCTCCGTCGCTTCCAACGCAGCCGGAACGGATCCAAACGGCGCGCCGCCATTGGCTGAGCGCTTTCGGCGCGGGGCCAATCAGCGCGCGAGCTTTGGAGACGCTCGTAAAGACCGAACCTCTCCTTTTCCAGCCAATCGGAACGCTCCGAATGGATCCTTCATTTGCATATTTCGCCTACAGATCCTTGAATGTCACCTCCGTGTCACCTCCGTGTCCCCAAATGTCCCCTCTGTCACCCCCAATGTCCCCACGGACCCCAAAATGTCCCCACTGCCACCTCCTGTGTCCCTGGATGCCACCTCCCATGTCCCCATGGACCCCCAAAATGTCCCTATTGTCACCTCCTGTGTCCCTGGATGTCCCCTCCCATGTCCCCATAGACCCCCAAAATGTCCCCATTTCCACCTCCTGTGTCCCCAGATGTCCCCTCTGTCACCCCCAGTGTCCCCATGAACCCCCAAAATGTCCCCATTGTCACCTCCTGTGTCCCCAAATGTCCCCTCCCATGTCCCCATGGACCCCCAAAATGTCCCCACTGCCACCTCCTGCGTCCCCAAATGTCCCCTCTGTCATCCCCAATGCCCCCACAGACCCCCTTGTGTCCCTCCCGTGTCCCCAGATGTCCCCTCTGTCACCCCCAATGTCCCCACAGACCCCCACATGTCCCTCCTGTGTCCCCAAATGTCCCCTTCTGTCACCCCCAATGTCCCCATGGACCCCCAAAATGTCCCTATTGCCACCACATGTGTCCCCAAAAGTCCCCTCTGTCACCCCCAGTGTCCCCACAGACCCCCAAAATGTCCCCACGTGTCCCTCCTGTGTCCCCAAATGTCCCCTCTGTCACCCCAATGTCCCCATGAACCCCCAAAATGTCCCCATTGTCACCTCCTGTGTCCCTGGATGTCACCTCCCATGTCCCCATGGACCCCCAAAATGTCCCCACTGCCACCTCCTGTGTCCCCAAATGTCCCCTCTGTCACCCCCAGTGTCCCCATGGATCCCAAAATGTCCCCATTGCCACCTCCTGTGTCCCCAAATGTCCCCTCTGTCACCCCCAATGTCCCCACAGACCCCCACGTGTCCCTCCTGTGTCCCCAAATGTCCCCTCTGTCATCCCCAATGTCCCCACAGACCCCCAAAATGTCCCTATTGTCACCTCCTGTGTCCCTGGATGTCACCTCCCATGTCCCCATGGACCCCAAAATGTCTCCATGACCACCTCCTGTGTCCCCAAATGTCCCCTCTGTCACCCCCAATGTCCCCATGGACCCCCAAAATGTCCCCACTGCCACCTCCTGTGTCCCCAAATGTCCCCTTCTGTCACCTCCCATGTCACCCCAGACCCCCACGTGTCCCTCCTGTGTCCCCAAATGTCCCCTTCTGTCACCCCCAGTGTCCCCATGGACCCCCAAAATGCCCCCATTGCCACCTCCTGTGACCCCAAATGTCCCCTCTGTCACCTCCCATGTCCCCCAAAATGTCCCCATTGTCACCTCCTGTGTCCCTGGATGTCACCTCCGTGTCCCCATGGACCCCAAAATGTCCCCATTGCCACCTCCTGTGTCCCCAAATGTCCCCTTTATCACCTCCCATGTCCCCATGGACCCCCAAAATTTCCCTATTGTCACCTCCTGGGTCCCCAAAAGTCCCCTCTGTCACCCCCAATGTCCCCACAGACCCCCACGTGTCCCTCCTGTGTCCCCAAATGTCCCCTTCTGTCACCCCCAATGTCCCCACAGACCCCCACGTGTCCCTCATCTGTCCCCAAATGTCCCCTCTGTCACCTCCCATGTCCCCACGGACCCCCAAAATGTCCCCACTGCCACCTCCTGTGTCCCCAAATGTCCCCTCTGTCACCCCCAATGTCCCCACAGACCCCAAAACGTCCCTATTATCACCTCCTGTGTCCATGGATGTCACCTCCCTTGTCCCCATGGACCCCCAAAATGTCCCCACTGCCACCTCCTGTGTCCCCAAATGTCCCCTCTGTCACCCCCAATGTCCCCACAGACCCCCAAAATGTCCCCATTGTCACCTCCTGTGTCTCCAAATGTCCCCTTCTGTCACCCCCAATGTCCCCATGAACCCCCAAAATGTCCCTATTGTCACCTCCTGTGTCCCTGGATGTCACCTCCCATGTCCCCATAGACCCCCAAAATGCCCCCATGGCCACCTATTGTGTCCCCAAATGTCCCCTTTATCACCTCCCATGTCCCCATGGACCCCCAAATTGTCCCCAATGCCACCTGCTGTGTCCCCAAACGTCCCCTCTGTCACCCCCAATGTCCCCACAGACCCCCATGTATCCCTCCTGTGTCCCCAAATGCACACATACGTGCCCCCCACGCACACGTGTGCCCACATATGTGCCCCCCACACACACGTGTGCCCACATATGTGCCCCCCATGCACACGTGTGCCCACATATGTGCCCCCCATGCACACGTATGCCCACATATGTGCCCCCCATGCACACGTATACCCATATATGTGCCCCCCCATGCACACGTATACCCATATATGTGCCCCCCCACGCACACGTGTGCCCACATATGTGCCCCCCATACACACGTGTGCCCACATATGTGCCCCCCATGCACACGTGTGCCCACATATGTGCCCCCCATGCACACGTATACCCACATATGTGCCCCCCATGCACACGTATACCCATATATGTGCCCCCCCACGCACACGTGTGCGCACATATGTGCCCCCCATACACACGTGTGCCCACATATGTGCCCCCCATGCACACGTGTGCCCACATATGTGCCCCCCATGCACACGTATACCCACATATGTGCCCCCCATGCACACGTGTGCCCACATATGTGCCCCCCATGCACACGTATACCCATATATGTGCCCCCCCATGCACACGTATACCCATATATGTGCCCCCCCACGCACACGTGTGCCCACATATGTGCCCCCCATACACACGTGTGCCCACATACGTGCCCCCCATGCACACATGTGCCCACATATGTGCCCCCCATACACACGTGTGCCCACATATGTGCCCCCCACGCACACGTGTGCCCACATACGTGCCCCCCATGCACACGTGTGCCCACATATGTGCCCCCCATACACACGTGTGCCCACATATGACCCCTCCTTTCCCCCCCCTCCCCCCCCAACTCACGGGGGGGGAACCACACGTGCCCCCCCCCCCCCACATCATTTCCCCTCCCCATCTCCAGCCCCCATCTCCCCCCCATTTCCCCGCTCATCTCCCCCCCATATCATCTCCCCCCCATCACCTCCCCCCCCCCACATCATCATCTCCCCCCAAATCACCACCTCCCCCATCATCTCCCCCCACAATCTCCCCCCATCACCTCCCCCTCCCAATCACCACCTCCACCCACATCATCACCTCCCTCATCATCACCTCCTCCCCCCCATCACCACCTCCCCCCCATCACCACTTCCTTCATCATCTCCCCCATCTCCCCCCCATCATCATCTCCCCCCCCATTCTCCCGCCCCATCATCATTTCCCCCCCAATCATCATCGCCTCCCCCCCATCTTCCCCCCTCCCCATCTTCCCCCCTCCCCATCTTCCCCCCCCATCGCCTCCCCCCTCCCCATCTTCCCCTCCCCCATCTTCCCCTCTCCCCCTCCCCATCTTCCCCTCCCCCATCTTCCCCTCTCCCCCTCCCCATCTTCCCCTCCCCCATCTTCCCCTCTCCCCCTCCCCATCACCTCCCTCCCTCTTCCCCTCCCCCCATCTTCCCTTCTCCCCCTCCCCATCGCCTCCCCCCATCTTCCCTCCCCATCGCCTCCCCCCTCCCCATCTTCCCCCCCATCACTTCCCCCTCATCATCACCTCCCTTTCTCCCTCATCACCTCCCTTCCTCCCCCCCTCCTCATCACCTCCCCCCCATCTTCCTCCCCATCGTCTCCCCCCATTGCCTCTCCTCCATCTTCCCCCCATCGCTTCCACCCCCCATCATCGCCTCCACCCCCCCATCATCATTTCCTCCTCCCCATCTCCCCCCATCGCCTTCCCCCCATCTCCCCCCCCTCCTCTCGACATCTCCCCCCTTCATCACCTCCCCCCTCCCCATCCCCCCCTCCCCATCACCTCCCCCCCCATCTTCCCCCCATCACCTCCCCCCCATCACCTCCCCCCCATCTTCCCCTCCCCCCATCTTCCCCTCCCCCCATCTTCCCCTCCCCCCAATCTTCCCCTCCCCCCCATCACCTCCCCATCATCATCGCCTCCCCCCATCATCATCGCCTCCCCCCATCTCCCCCCCTCACCTCCCCCATCTCCCTCCATCATCACCTCCCCCCCACCCCCCCATCAACACCTCCCCCCCACCCCCCCATCATCATCCCCCCCCACCCCCCCTCCCCATCATCATCCCCCCCATCATCATCCCCCCCCACCCCCCTCCCATCGTCATCCCCCCATCACCTCCCCATCATCGCCTCCCCCCCATCATCATCACCTCCCCCCATCTCCCTCCATCATCCCCTCCCCCCCACCCCCCCATCATCATCCCCCCTCCCCATCATCATCCCCCCCATCCCCCCCTCCCCATCATCATCCCCCCCTCCCCATCATCACCCCCCCCATCCTCCCCTCCCATCACTTCCCCCCCGCCATATCACTTCCTCCCCATCATCCCCACCACCTCCCCCCCCATCATCACCTCCCTCCCCCATCATCACCCCCCCCAATCATCACCTCCCCCCCCCCCCCCCCCATCATCACCTCCCCCCACCCCCCCATCATCACCCCCCCCCACCCCCCCAGCTCTCCCAGCTCTCCCAGCTCTCTTTGCGACTCCTTAGGGTGGCTCTGAAAAGAGCCGTTTGGATTCTGCGAAGGCTAAAAACAAGAAAAGGGGGGGGGACGGCGGGGGGGGGGGCGGTGGTTCGGAACGAATCCTCATTTCCCTTTATGCCCCTCGCTCTTTTTGGGCAGCAGCACCGCCTGGATGTTGGGCAGGACCCCCCCCTGAGCGATGGTGACACCTCCCAGCAATTTATTCAACTCCTCGTCGTTCCTCACCGCCAGCTGCAAATGCCGGGGGATGATCCTCGTTTTTTTGTTATCCCTCGCCGCGTTCCCGGCTAATTCCAAAATCTCAGCCGTCAAATATTCCATCACGGCCGCTAAATACACCGGAGCTCCGGCTCCCACCCTTTCGGCGTAATTCCCTTTACGAAGCAAACGATGAACTCGACCGACGGGGAATTGCAAGCCGGCTCTGGATGATCGCGACTTGGCTTTAGAACGCGCCTTGCCGCCCTGCTTCCCTCGCCCGCTCATCCCCGCTCCGCCCAGCCGCCCGACTGCCGCCTCCCCGCGCCCCCGCTCCGCCTTTTATACCGTCCCCGCGGATGGGAGCGGCGCGATCGGATTGGTAGTGGGCGGACGCCACGCGCCAATAGCGGCGCGGCGTTTGGTAAGGGGGAGGGGAGAGAAGGGGTGGCCAATGGGAGCGCGGGACGGTGGTTATAAAACGGGGAGTAGGGCGGCGCGCTTCCAGTTGGCGCTGCGGCAGCGCGGCGGTGGGAGCTCTCGTTTGTGTCGTTTTTAAGCGATTGTAACCAGTTTTGAGTCCGGTTTCTCTCATTTTTAAGCGATTCTGACCAGCTTTGAGACCATTTCTCTCCTTTTTAAGTGATTTTTACCAGCTTGGAGTCAGGTTTCTCTCCTTTTTAAGTGGTTTTAACCAGCTTTGAGACCAGTGTCTCTCATTTATAAGCGATTTTGACCAGTTTTGAGACAGGTTTCTCCCATTTTTAAGCGATTTTGACCAGCTTTGAGTCAGGTTTCTCTCATTCTTAGCCGATTTTAAGCGGTTTTGCTGCCATTTTCCCCGCCTTTTCCCCTCCTTTTTAACTTGCAGGCGCTTCCCGAGCTGCTTTTATCCCCCCGCTTCCCGAGCAGCCGGCTCCGGATGACCTCGACTTGGCTTTAGAACGCGCCTTGCCGCCCTGCTTCCCTCGCCCGCTCATCCCCGCTCCGCCCAGCCGCCCGACTGCCGCCTCCCCGCGCCCCCGCTCCGCCTTTTATACCGTCCCCGCGGATGGGAGCGGCGCGATCGGATTGGTAGTCGGCGGACGCCATGCGCCAATAGCGGCGCGGCGTTTGGTAAGGGGGAGGGGAGAGAAGGGGTGGCCAATGGGAGCGCGGGACGGAGGTTATAAAAGGGGGAGTAGGGCGGCGCGCTTCCAGTAGGCGCTGCGGCAGCGGGGCGGTCGGAGCTCTTGTTTGTTTCGCTATTAAACGATTGTAACCAGTTTTGAGTCCGGTTTCTCTCATTTTTAAGCGATTCTGACCAGCTTTGAGACCATTTCTCTCATTTTTAAGTGATTTTTACCAGCTTGGAGTCAGGTTTATCTCATTTTTAAGTGGTTTTAACCAACTTTGAGACCAGTCTCTCATTTATAAGCGATTTTGACCAGTTTTGAGACTGGTTTCTCCCATTTTTAAGCGATTTTAACCAGCTTTGAGTCAGGTTTCTCTCATTTTTAAGCGATTCTGACCAGCTTTGAGACCATTTCTCTCATTTTTAAGTGATTTTTACCAGCTTGGAGTCAGGTTTCTCTCCTTTTTAAGTGGTTTTAACCAGCTTTGAGACCAGTGTCTCTCATTTATAAGCGATTTTGACCAGTTTTGAGACTGGTTTCTCCCATTTTTAAGCGATTTTAACCAGCTTTGAGTCGGGTTTCTCTCATTTTTAGCCGATTTTAAGCGGTTTTGCGGCCATTTTCCCCGCCTTTTCTCCTCCTTTTTAACTTGTAGGCGCTTCCCGAGCTGCTTTTATCCCCCCGCTTCCCGAACAGCCGGCTCTGGATGATCTCGACTTGGCTTTAGAACGCGCCTTGCCGCCCTGCTTCCCTCGCCCGCTCATCCCCGCTCCGCCCAGCCGCCCGACTGCCGCCTCCCCGCGCCCCCGCTCCGCCTTTTATACGGTCCCCGCGGATGGGAGCGGCGCGATCGGATTGGTCGAGCCGCTTAGAGTGGGCGGACGTCACGCGCCAATAGCGGCGCGGCGTTTGGTAAGGGGGCGGGGAGAGAAGGGGTGGCCAATGGGAGCGCGGAACGGAGGTTATAAAAGGGAGAAGGAGGGCGGCGCGCTTCCAGTAGGCGCTGCGGCAGCGCGGCGGTGCGAGCTCTTGTTTGTCTCACTATTAAACGATTTTAACCAGTTTTGAAGCCGGTTTCTCTCATTTTTAAGCGATTTTGACCAGCTTTGAGACCATTTCTCTCCTTTTTAAGTGATTTTTACCAGCTTTGAGTCAGGTTTCTCTCCTTTTTAAGCGATTTTAACCAGCTTTGAGACCAGCGTCTCCCATTTTTAAGCGATTTTAACCAGCTTTGAGTCAGGTTTCTCTCATTCTTAGCCGATTTTAAGCGGTTTTGCGGCCATTTCCCCCACTTTTCCCCCTCCTCTTTAAATTGCAGGCGCTTCGCGAGCTGCTTTTATCCCCCCGCTCCCCGAACAGCCGGCTCTGGATGATCTCGACTTGGCTTTAGAACGCGCCTTGCCGCCCTGCTTCCCTCGCCCGCTCATCCCCGCTCCGCCCAGCCGCCCGACTGCCGCCTCCCCGCGCCCCCGCTCCGCCTTTTATACCGTCCCCGCGGATTGGGAGCGGCGCGATCGGATTGGCCGCGCCGCTTAGAGTGGGTGGACGTCACGCGCCAATAGCGGCGCGGCGTTTGGTAAAGGGGCGGGGAGAGAAGGGGTGGCCAATGGGAGCGCGGGACGGAGGTTATAAAAGGGAAAAGGAGGGCGGCGCGCTTCCAGTTGGCGCTGCGGCAGCGCGGCGGTGGGAGCTGTGGTTTGTGTCGTTTTTAAGCGATTGTGACCAGTTTTGAGTCCGGTTTCTCTCATTTTTAAGCGATTCTGACCAGCTTTGAGACCATTTCTCTCCTTTTTAAGTGATTTTTACCAGCTTGGAGTCAGGTTTATCTCATTTTTAAGTGGTTTTAACCAGTTTTGATGCCGGTTTCTCTCATTTATAAGCGATTTTGACCAGTTTTGAGACCAGCGTCTCCCATTTTTAAGCGATTTTAACCAGCTTTGAGTCAGGTTTCTCTCATTCTTAGCCGATTTTAAGCGGTTTTGCGGCCATTTTCCCCGCCTTTTCCCCTCCTCTTTAACTTGCAGGCGCTTCCCGAGCTGCTTTTATCGCCCCGCTTCCCGAACAGCCGGCTCTGGATGATCGCGACTTGGCTTTAGAACGCGCCTTGCCGCCCTGCTTCCCTCGCCCGCTCATCCCCGCTCCGCCCAGCCGCCCGACTGCCGCCTCCCCGCGCCCCCGCTCCGCCTTTTATACCGTCCCCGCGGATTGGGAGCGGCGCGATCGGATTGGTCGAGCCGCTTAGAGTGGGCGGACGCCACGCGCCAATAGCGGCGCGGCGTTTGGTAAGGGGGCGGGGAGAGAAGGGGTGGCCAATGGGAGCGCGGAACGGAGGTTATAAAAGGGAAAAGGAGGGTGGCGCGCTTCCAGTTGGCGCTGCGGCAGCGCGGCGGTCGGAGCTGTCGTTTGTCTCGCTATTAAACGATTTTAACCAGTTTTGAAGCCGGTTTCTCTCATTTTTAAGTTATTTTATCCAGCTTTGAGACCATTTCTCTCATTTTAGAATGATTTTAACCAGCTTTGAATCAGGTTTCTCTCATTTTTAAGCGATTTTAACCAGCTTTGAGACCATTTCTCTCATTTTTAAGCTATTTTAACCAGTTTTGAGACGTTTCTCTCATTTTAGAATGATTTTGACCTGCTTTGAGATCGGTTTCTCTCATTTATAAGCGATTTTAGCCCTTTTTGAAGCCGGTTTCTCTCATTTTTAAGCTATTTTACCCAGCATTGAGTCAGGTTTCTCTCATTTTTAAGCGATTTTAAGCAGTTTTGCGGCCATTTCCCCCACTTTTCCCCCTCCTTTTCAACTTGTAGGCGCTTCCTGAGCTGCTTTTATCCCCCTTCTTCCAGGAACATCGCTGAAATAAATGCATTACGAAGCTTAGCCCGTTTTTTTTCCTACTCTTTTCCTTTTTTAACATTAAAAATGGTTCCTATGCTCCCCCAATTCCCCCAGCACCGCAAATTCGAGCTCGTGTGTGGCATAAAGAAGTTTTTTCTTCACCTTTTCCCTTCCTTTCCTAACATTCAGCTCCTCCCATTCCCTCAGTGTTCAGAAATTTTGCATAAAGCGAGTTCCCTTCCGTTTATTTCCCTTCCCCCCCTTTTTCTTCCTCCCTTTTCCTGCTTTTTCTTCCCCCTTCCCCCATTTTTTACCTCCTTTTCCCCCTTTTTTCCTCCCCCTTTCCTCCTTTATTCCCCTTCCCCCCTATTTTCCCCTTCCCCCCTATTTTCCCCTTTTCCCCTTTTATTTCCTCTATTTCCCCCTCTTTTCCCCCTTTCCCCTCTTTTCCCCCCCCTTTTTACCTCTTTCCCCCTTTTTTTCCTCCCCCTTCCCCCCTTTCCCCTCTTTTACCCCCATTTTTACCTCCTTTTCCCCATTTTTACGTCCTTTCCCCCTTTTTCTCCTTTTATTTCCCCTTTTCCCCCTCTCTTTCCCCCATTTTTACCTCTTTCCCCCCTTTTTTCCTCCCCCTTTTCCCTTTTTTCCTCCCCCTTTTCCCTTTTTCCCTCTTCCCCCCTTTCCCCTCTTTTACCCCCATTCTTCCCTCCTTTCCCCCTTTTTCTCCTTTTATTTCCTCTTTTCCCCCTTTATTCCCCCTTTTCTTCCTCATTTTCTTCCTTCCTTTTCCCCCTTTTCCTGCTTTTTCTTCCCCCTTCCCCCATTTTTACCTCATTTCCCCCTTTTTTTCCCTTCCCCTTTTCCCCTTTATTCCCCTTTATTCCCCTTCCCCCCTACTTTCCCCCATTTTTACCTCTTTTCCCCCTTTTTTCCTCCCCTTTTCCCCCTTTATTCCCCCTTCATTCTCCTTCCCCACTATTTTCCCCCTTTTCCCTTTTATTTCCCCTTTTATTCTCTCTTTCCCCCATTTTTACCTCTTTTCCCCCTTTTTTCCTCCCCCTTTATTCCATCTTTCCCCCTTCCCTCCCCCCACTTTTTACCCATTTTCCCTTTTTTTCCCCTTGCTTCCTCCTCCTTTTTCTCCTTTTCCCCCTTTTTATTTCTTCTTCCCCCCCTCTCCCTTCTTTCCTCTTTCCCAACCCATTTCCCCCCCATTTCTCCCCCACTTTTTCTCCATTTCTCCCCCTTTTCCTCCCCTTTATTTCCTCCTTCTCCCCATTCCGCCCCCCACTCTCCCTCCTTCCCCCCCTTTTCTCGCCCTTTTCCCCCTTTATTCCCCTTTTATTTTCTCCCTTTTCACCCTTTTTTTCCTCTTCCTCCCTTTTTTTCCTTTCTCATTTCCCTCTTTTCCCCCCCTTTTCCTTCCCATTTTCCCCCTTTTCCACCTTTTCCCCCATTTTTCCATTTCTTCCCTTTTCCCCCATTTTCCCCTTTTGCCTTTTTCTTCCCCCTTTTCCCTCCCCCCCATTCCCCCCCTTTTCCCCCCTTTTCCTCCCTTTCCCCCCTCCTTTTCCTCCCTTTTTCCCCCCTTTTCCTCCCTTTTCCCCCCCTTTTCCCCTCTTCCCCCCGTTTCCCTTTTATTTTCCTTTTTTCCCCCATTACATCACATCCTCATCTCTTCTTATTCCCTCAGCGTTGAGAAATATAGATTGAATGAAAGCATAAAGAAGTTCTCTCTTCTTTCGTTCTCCCTTTTCCTCTTCTTTCTTTATTTCTTTCCTTCCTTCTTCCTTGTTTCTTCCTTCTTTCCTTTCCCTTTTGTTCCTTCCTTATCTTTCCTCCTTTCCTTTTGTTCCTTCCTTTCCCCCCTTCCTCCCTTTCCTTCTCTCCTCCTTCTGTCCTTCCTTCCTTCCTTCTTTCTTTCTTCCTTTCCTCCTTTCCTTCCTTCTTCCTTCCTTTCCTCCTTTCCTTTCCTTCTTCCTTTCCTTTCCTTCTTCCTTTCCTTTCCTTCTTCCTTTCCTTCTTCCTTTCCTTTCCTTCTTCCTTTCCTTTCCTTCTTCCTTTCCTTTCCTTCTTCCTTTCCTTTCCTTCTTCCTTTCCTTCTTCCTTTCCTTCCTTTCTTTCCTTGTTTCTTCCTTCTTTCCTTCTTCCTTCCTTCTTTCCTTCTTCCTTTCCTTCTGTCCTTCCTTCTTCCCTCCTTGTCTTTCCTTTCCTCCTTTCCTTCCTTTCCTCCTTTTCTTCCTTTCCTCCTTTTCTTCCTTTCCTCCTTTCCTCCTTTCCTCCTTTCCTCCTTTCCTCCTTTCCTCCCTTTCCTCCCTTCCTCTCTTTCCTCCCTTTCCTTCCTTTCCTTCCTTTCCTTCCTTTCCTCCTTTCCTCCTTTCCTTCCTTTCCTCCTTTCCTTCCTCTTTTTCTTTGTTCTTTCCTTCTTTCCTTCCTTCCTCCTTTCCTTCCTTCTTTCCTTCCTTCCTCCTTCTTTCCTTCCTTCCTTTCCTTCTTTCCTTCCTTCCTTTCTTCTTTTCTTCTTTATTTCCTTCCTTCCTTCTTCCCTCCTTGTCTTTCCTTCCTCCCTTTCCTCCCTTTCCTCCTTTCCTCCCTTTCCTTCCTTCCTTCATTCCTTCCTTCCTTCTTTCCTCCTTGTCTTTCCTTTCCTCCTTTCCTCCTTTCCTTCCTTCCTCCTTTCCTTCCTTCTTTCCTTCCTTCCTCCTTCTTTCCTTCCTTCCTTTCCTTCTTTCCTTCCTTCCTTCTTTTTTCTTCTTTATTTCCTTCCTTCCTTCTTCCCTCCTTGTCTTTCCTTCCTCCCTTTCCTCCCTTTCCTCCTTTCCTTCCTTCCTTCTTTCCTTCCTTCCTTCCTTCTTTCCTTCCTTCTTTCCTTCCTTCCTTTCCTTCCTTCCTTCTTTCCTTCCTTCCTTCTTTCCTTCCTTCCTTCTTCCCTCCTTGTCTTTCCTTTCCTCCTTTCCTCCTTTCCTTCCTTCCTCCTTTCCTTCCTTCCTCCTTCCCTTCCTTCCTCCTTCCCTTCCTTCCTCCTTCCCTTCCTTCCTTCCCTTCCTTCCTTGTTTCTTCCCTTTTCTCCATTTTTTCTTTCCCATTTCTTTCTTTTTTTCTCCTTTTTCCTTTTCTCCCTTTTTCTTTCTTTCCCCTCCCCTCCTTTATCTTTCTTACCATTTTTCTTTCTCCCCCCCTTTTAAAAATCTTTTTCTCCTTTTTTTTCCCCTCTGTTTCTTCCCCCTCGTTTCTCTCTCCCTCTCCCCTTTCCTCTCCTCCATTTTCCTTCCTTTCCTCCTTCTTTTCCTTTCCTTTTCTCACCTCTTTCCTTTCTCCCTTTTCTCCTCCCTCCGTTTCCCCCTTTTTCTCTTTTCCCACCTCTTTTTCCCCCTTTTTTCTCTCCCTTTTCTTTCTCATTACCCCCTTTTCTCCTTTTCCAACGTTCAGATGCTTCCCAAAGCACACTTACTCCTTTTTTTTTTTTAAATTTAGATCTCATAAAAGGGCAAAAATGACTTTTTCCCTCCTTTTTTCCCCCTTTTCCCCTATTTCCCCCCCCTTCCCCCCTATTTTCCCCCCTTCCCCCCTATTTTCCCCTCTTTCCCCCTATTTTTCCATTAACCCGCTTCCTATCAACGCGAATCTACCGCGGCATTCAGCAGAAAACGCCGTTTTTCCTCCCCCACAACCGCAGCGTTTTCTTTCCTTTTGTTTTTAATTAACCTCATCCTCCCTTAAGTCACTCATTAATTACGCACCGCTCTCCCATTCTTCGCCATTCACCCACAAGCCCCGCCCCTCGCCACCAAACGCCGCGAGCTCATTGGTCGAAACGCGAGCCTGCCACCTTCCCATTGGTCCGCGGGGCAGCGGGAGGCGGAGCCTCTATGCGCGCGGGGATGGAGAGGCGGGAAAAGGGGCGGTTCTCACTCCGGTCCGCCCCTCGGAGTATATAATAGAGCTCCGCCCACCGCTCCGCTCAGTGTGGGGGCGGGCGGGGCGTTGAGCGGAGGGCTGCGCGTTGCGTTTCGGCGCTGCGTTCGGAACGCGGCGCCTTTTTCACTTCAAAATTCTCCAAAAACCTTAAAAAAAAAAAAAAAATCCTCCCCCTCAAAAAAAATTCCCGGCTCGACCCGGCGCTAAAACCGTTCGCTTCGTACTTTTGCTCCTTTTCTGTGCGCGGAGCATGGCGCTTCCCCGCAACGCTTCGGAGCGGAGGAAAGAAAGAATCAGCATCAAAACCTTCAAACGACGGAAGATCAGAAAAACAGGAAAATTTCACCCCCCCAAAATAAAAAAATCGCGGAGCTCTTCACGACCCGCCCGAAAGCCTCAGGAAAGAGCCCGGATAGCTCAGTCGGCAGAGCATCAGACTTTTAATCTGAGGGTCCAGGGTTCAAGTCCCTGTTCGGGCGGAACTTCTTTTTATCCCTCTTTCCTCCCTCGTCTCCCCCAGGGTCGAATCGTTCCCTACCCCCCCATCCCCCCCCCCCCCCCTCCCCCCCCGCCATTTTTTTCCTTTTATCGCCGCTCGGGGGCGGGCTTCTCTGGAGTCCCGCGGCGCTGCCCGCCCGGGCGGTCCCATGGTGTAATGGTTAGCACTCTGGACTCTGAATCCAGCGATCCGAGTTCAAATCTCGGTGGGACCTGAAGGGCCTTCCCTTTTTTTTTTCTTTCCTTTGCTTCCCTTTTTTCGTTCTCCCCCTCCCCCCGTTATTTCTTTCTTTCCCTTTCTCCCCCCCCCTTCTGCCTTTCTTTCCCTCTCCCCCCCTTCTGCCTTTCTTTCCTCTCCCCCCCTTCTGCCTTTCTTTCCTCTCCCCCCCTTCTGCCTTTCTTTCCTCTCCCCCCCTTCTGCCTTTCTTTCCTCTCCCCCCCTTCTGCCTTTCTTTCCTCTCCCCCCCTTCTGCCTTTCTTTCCCTCTCCCCCCCTTCTGTCTTTCTTTCCCTCTCCCCCCTTCTGCCTTTCTTTCCCTTCCTTCCCTCCCCTCTTCTCTTCCTTGCTTCCCCCCTTCCCGCCTTCCTTCCTTCCTCCCCCCCGCCTTCCTTCCTTCCTCCCCCCCGCCTTCCTTCCTTCCTCCCCCCCGCCTTCCTTCCTTCCTTCCTCCCCCCCGCCTTCCTTCCTTCCTTCCTCCCCCCCGCCTTCCTTCCTTCCTTCCTCCCCCCCGCCTTCCTTCCTTCCTTCCTCCCCCCCGCCTTCCTTCCTTCCTTCCTCCCCCCCGCCTTCCTTCCTTCCTTCCTCCCCCCCCTTCCTTCCTTCCTTCCTTCCTTCCTCCCCCCCCTTCCTTCCTTCCTTCCTTCCTTCCTCCCCCCCCTTCCTTCCTTCCTCCCCCCCCCTTCCTTCCTTCCTTCCTCCCCCCCCTTCCTTCCTTCCTTCCTCCCCCCCCCCTTCCTTCCTTCCTTCCTTCCTCCCCCCCTTCCTTCCTTCCTTCCTTCCTTCCTCCCCCCCCTTCCTTCCTTCCTTCCTCCCCCCCCTTCCTTCCTTCCTCCCCCCCCCCCCTTCCTTCCTTCCTTCCTCCCCCCCCTTCCTTCCTTCCTCCCTCCCCCCCTTCCTTCCTTCCTCCCCCCCCCTTCCTTCCTTCCTCCCCCCCCTCCCTTCCTTCCTTCCTTCCTCCCCCCCCTTCCTTCCTTCCTTCCTTCCTCCCCCCCTTCCTTCCTTCCTTCCTCCCCCCCTTCCCTTCCTTCCTTCCTCCCCCTTCCTTCCTTCCTTCCTTCGTCCCCCCCCTTCCTTCCTTCCTTCCTTCCTCCCCCCCCTTCCTTCCTTCCTTCCTCCCCCCCTTCCTTCCTTCCTTCCTTCTTTCCTCCCCCCCCTTCCTTCCTTCTTTCCTCCCCCCCCTTCCTTCCTTCCTCCCCCCCCTTCCTTCCTTCCTTCCTCCCCCCCCTTCCTTCCTTCCTTCCTCCCCCCCGCCTTCCTTCCTTCCTTCCTCCCCCCGCCTTCCTTCCTTCCTTCCTTCCTCCCCCCCACCTTCCTTCCCCTCCTTCCTTCCTTCTTTCCCCCCCTTCCCTTCCTTCTCCCCCCTTTCCTTCTTTCGTTCCCCCCTTCCTTCTTTCGTTTGTTCATTCATTCATTCATTCCTCCCCCCCTTCTTTCTTGAGTTCTCTTCCCCCTTCTCTCTCGTTTTCTTTTGTTCCCCCCCCCTTTTTGCTCCATCCAGAAATTAATAGCATTGTCCTCTGTCCCCCATCCACAGAGCTGGGGCTGGGACTGGCACAGCTGCACTGCCATTGGCAGAGCAAAGCCAACAAGGACTGTGGGAGATGTACCTCAACAATTGCACCGTTTTAGGATTGCCAACCAGTGCTATCCCTAAATGTGTCCTAAAGAGTTCTATTCATCTTTAATGGAAGAGAAGAGTTCTGGTTCTACAGATCTCTTGGCTCGGTGAGACTCATGCCAGCATCTCTTCCTGCTTGGACAACCAGCAGAGTCGTGGCCCATTTTTCTTCCAATTATCCATGTTGGGGTGAGGCCAGGTGCCAAGGTGCCATAGAACAGGTGGGGCTGGTTTTCTGGAGAAGGATTTTCTGCCCACTGAGATGTCCTACACTGGAAACGACAGTCCTTTGGCCTTTGTGATGAGAATCCTTCTTTGTTTTTTGGCTCAAAGCTTGCTTCCTGAGGTATTTCTTGTGATAAGACCCTGATTGATTTGTTGAGGAGGCAAGTGATGGGTGCTACCGTGTGACAACTGACATCCCTCTGGGAACATTTGAAAGCCCCTTCCTCCAGAGCTGCTTACCTCCAGAAGAGAGTGCTCAGGAGTGTTTGCTGGCAGAAGATCTGGCCTGTGACTAAATAGCTCCAGCCTGGTATGGGAAAATTGGGGAACGATACCATCGTGTCCTGTGAAAAACAGGATGCAGGTGGGCATCCCTGCTCCTCTTATCTGCTGGCAAGGCCCAGAAGGTGGGAACAAAGGAATTTCCGCTGAGATCCCAGAGCCAGAAGCTGCCACTCCAAGGAGAGCTGACTCAACCACTTTGGATTTGAGCTGCCACTCGAAGGAGAGCTGACTCGACCACTTTGGATTTGAGCTGCCACTCCAAGGAAAGCTGACTCAACCACTTTGCATTTGAGCTGCCACTCCAAGGAAAGCTGACTCGACCACTTTGGATTTGAGCTGCCACTCGAAGGAAAGCTGACTCGACCACTTTGGATTTGAGCTGCCACTCCAAGGAGAGCTGACTCAACCACTTTGGATTTGAGCTGTCACTCCAAGGAAAGCTGACTCGACCACTTTGCATTTGAGCTGCCACTCCAAGGAGAGCTGACTCGACCACTTTGGATTTGAGCTGCCACTCCAAGGAGAGCTGACTCGACCACTTTGGATTTGAGCTGTCACTCCAAGGAGAGCTGACTCGACCACTTTGGATTTGAGCTGCCACTCCAAGGAGAGCTGACTCGACCACTTTGGATCTGAGCTGCCACTCCAAGGAAAGCTGACTCAACCACTTTGGATTTGAGCTGCCACTCCAAGGAGAGCTGACTCGACCACTTTGGATTTGAGCTGTCACTCCAAGGAGAGCTGACTCGACCACTTTGGATTTGAGCTGTCACTCCAAGGAGAGCTGACTCGACCACTTTGGATTTGAGCTGCCACTCCAAGGAGAGCTGACTCGACCACTTTGGATCTGAGCTGCCACTCCAAGGAAAGCTGACTCAACCACTTTGGATTTGGGCTGCCACTCCAAGGAGAGCTGACTCGACCACTTTGGATTTGAGCTGCCACTCCAAGGAGAGCTGACTCGACCACTTTGGATTTGAGCTGCCACTCCAAGGAGAGCTGACTCGACCACTTTGGATTTGAGCTGCCACTCCAAGGAGAGCTGACTCGACCACTTTGGATTTGAGCCATCATTCCAAGGAAAGCTGACTCAACCACTTTGGATTTGAGCTGTCACTCCAAGGAAAGCTGACTCAACCACTTTGGATTTGGGCTGCCACTCCAAGGAGAGCTGACTCGACCACTTTGGATTTGAGCTGCCACTCCAAGGAGAGCTGACTCGACCACTTTGGATTTGAGCTGTCACTCCAAGGAGAGCTGACTCAACCGCTTTGGATTTGGGCTGTCACTCGAAGGAGAGCTGACTCGACCACTTTGGATTTGAGCTGCCATTCCAAGGAGAGCTGACTCAACCACTTCGGATTTGAGCTGCCACTCCAAGGAAAGCTGACTCAACCACTTTGGATTTGAGCTGTCACTCCAAGGAGAGCTGACTCGACCACTTTGGATTTGAGCTGTCACTCCAAGGAAAGCTGACTCGACCACTTTGGATTTGAGCTGCCACTCCAAGGAAAGCTGACTCGACCACTTTGGATTTGAGCTGTCACTCGAAGGAAAGCTGACTCGACCACTTTGGATTTGAGCTGCCACTCCAAGGAAAGCTGACTCGACCACTTTGGATTTGAGCTGTCACTCCAAGGAAAGCTGACTCAACCACTTTGGATTTGGGCTGCCACTCCAAGGAGAGCTGACTCGACCACTTTGCATTTGAGCTGCCACTCCAAGGAGAGCTGACTCGACCACTTTGGATTTGAGCTGTCACTCCAAGGAGAGCTGACTCAACCGCTTTGGATTTGGGCTGTCACTCCAAGGAGAGCTGACTCGACCACTTTGGATTTGAGCTGCCACTCCAAGGAAAGCTGACTCGACCACTTTGGATTTGAGCTGCCACTCCAAGGAAAGCTGACTCGACCACTTTGGATTTGAGCTGTCACTCCAAGGAAAGCTGACTCGACCACTTTGGATTTGAGCTGTCACTCCAAGGAAAGCTGACTCAACCAGTTTGGATTTGAGCTGCCACTCCAAGGAAAGCTGACTCGACCACTTTGGATTTGAGCTGCCACTCCAAGGAAAGCTGACTCGACCACTTTGGATTTGAGCTGCCACTCCAAGGAGAGCTGACTCGACCACTTTGGATTTGAGCTGCCACTCCAAGGAGAGCTGACTCGACCACTTTGGATTTGAGCTGCCACTCCAAGGAGAGCTGACTCAACCACTTTGGATTTGAGCTGCCACTCGAAGGAAAGCTGACTCGACCACTTTGGATTTGAGCTGCCACTCCAAGGAGAGCTGACTCGACCACTTTGGATTTGAGCTGCCACTCCAAGGAGAGCTGACTCGACCACTTTGGATCTGAGCTGCCACTCCAAGGAAAGCTGACTCAACCACTTTGGATTTGAGCTGCCACTCCAAGGAGAGCTGACTCGACCACTTTGGATTTGAGCTGTCACTCCAAGGAGAGCTGACTCGACCACTTTGGATTTGAGCTGTCACTCCAAGGAGAGCTGACTCGACCACTTTGGATTTGAGCTGCCACTCCAAGGAGAGCTGACTCGACCACTTTGGATTTGAGCTGTCACTCCAAGGAAAGCTGACTCAACCACTTTGGATTTGAGCTGCCACTCCAAGGAGAGCTGACTCGACCACTTTGGATTTGAGCTGTCACTCCAAGGAGAGCTGACTCGACCACTTTGGATTTGAGCTGCCACTCCAAGGAGAGCTGACTCGACCACTTTGGATCTGAGCTGCCACTCCAAGGAAAGCTGACTCAACCACTTTGGATTTGAGCTGCCACTCCAAGGAGAGCTGACTCGACCACTTTGGATTTGAGCTGTCACTCCAAGGAGAGCTGACTCGACCACTTTGGATTTGAGCTGTCACTCCAAGGAGAGCTGACTCGACCACTTTGGATTTGAGCTGCCACTCGAAGGAGAGCTGACTCGACCACTTTGGATTTGAGCTGCCACTCCAAGGAGAGCTGACTCGACCACTTTGGATCTGAGCTGCCACTCCAAGGAAAGCTGACTCAACCACTTTGGATTTGGGCTGCCACTCCAAGGAGAGCTGACTCGACCACTTTGGATTTGAGCTGCCACTCCAAGGAGAGCTGACTCGACCACTTTGGATTTGAGCTGCCACTCCAAGGAGAGCTGACTCGACCACTTTGGATTTGAGCTGCCACTCCAAGGAGAGCTGACTCGACCACTTTGGATTTGAGCCATCATTCCAAGGAAAGCTGACTCAACCACTTTGGATTTGAGCTGTCACTCCAAGGAAAGCTGACTCAACCACTTTGGATTTGGGCTGCCACTCCAAGGAGAGCTGACTCGACCACTTTGGATTTGAGCTGCCACTCCAAGGAGAGCTGACTCGACCACTTTGGATTTGAGCTGTCACTCCAAGGAGAGCTGACTCAACCGCTTTGGATTTGGGCTGTCACTCGAAGGAGAGCTGACTCGACCACTTTGGATTTGAGCTGCCATTCCAAGGAGAGCTGACTCAACCACTTCGGATTTGAGCTGCCACTCCAAGGAAAGCTGACTCAACCACTTTGGATTTGAGCTGTCACTCCAAGGAGAGCTGACTCGACCACTTTGGATTTGAGCTGTCACTCCAAGGAAAGCTGACTCGACCACTTTGGATTTGAGCTGCCACTCCAAGGAAAGCTGACTCGACCACTTTGGATTTGAGCTGTCACTCGAAGGAAAGCTGACTCGACCACTTTGGATTTGAGCTGCCACTCCAAGGAAAGCTGACTCGACCACTTTGGATTTGAGCTGTCACTCCAAGGAAAGCTGACTCAACCACTTTGGATTTGGGCTGCCACTCCAAGGAGAGCTGACTCGACCACTTTGCATTTGAGCTGCCACTCCAAGGAGAGCTGACTCGACCACTTTGGATTTGAGCTGTCACTCCAAGGAGAGCTGACTCAACCGCTTTGGATTTGGGCTGTCACTCCAAGGAGAGCTGACTCGACCACTTTGGATTTGAGCTGCCACTCCAAGGAAAGCTGACTCGACCACTTTGGATTTGAGCTGCCACTCCAAGGAAAGCTGACTCGACCACTTTGGATTTGAGCTGTCACTCCAAGGAAAGCTGACTCGACCACTTTGGATTTGAGCTGTCACTCCAAGGAAAGCTGACTCAACCAGTTTGGATTTGAGCTGCCACTCCAAGGAAAGCTGACTCGACCACTTTGGATTTGAGCTGCCACTCCAAGGAAAGCTGACTCGACCACTTTGGATTTGAGCTGCCACTCCAAGGAGAGCTGACTCGACCACTTTGGATTTGAGCTGCCACTCCAAGGAGAGCTGACTCGACCACTTTGGATTTGAGCTGCCACTCCAAGGAGAGCTGACTCAACCACTTTGGATTTGAGCTGCCACTCCAAGGAAAGCTGACTCGACCACTTTGGATTTGAGCTGCCACTCCAAGGAGAGCTGACTCGACCACTTTGGATTTGAGCTGCCACTCCAAGGAGAGCTGACTCGACCACTTTGGATTTGAGCTGCCACTCCAAGGAAAGCTGACTCAACCACTTTGGATTTGAGCTGTCACTCCAAGGAAAGCTGACTCAACCACTTTGGATTTGAGCTGCCACTCCAAGGAAAGCTGACTCGACCGCTTTGAAAGCGTTGAAAAGGAGCCATCATCATCATGGTCGTCGTCGTCGTCGTCGTTGTCAACAGAACAGCAGCACCTGATGACCCACTGCTACTGAAGATCAATGACTGAACTATGAACCACGCTGGATCCGTGGTGGTGACCGTGTGCCTCTTGCTTCCTATAAAGACTCCTTGCTTCTTCTTCCCTACCTTTTCTATCGCCCTCCTTCCCTTCCCCATTACCCTCATTCATAATAGCGTCCGTCCTCCCCTTCCCCATCTCCCTAATTAAGATCTGTAATAATCTGGTCGGGCCAACATTTGAACCGTTGTTTCTTCATCTCACACTGGGTATACAGATAATAAAAGAACCTCCTCTCCCTCCTTTAAATCGGAGCGAGACAGCCTTGCTTGTGTCTTCTTGGGGGCACAGATCCCATTTTGGGATACCAGCAACGACCCAAAGGATTTTATCTGCATGATGGAAACCTCAACATCACCTGCAGCAGCGGTGATGAACACCTCTGTCACTGAGAGTCAATGTTAACGCGGGTCCCAGGCTGCATCTCCAGGCTGGAACTTATGGGAGAAGAGACCTCCAGCCCCTCATAGTCCAACAACAAGCTCCAGGTTCCAGGAGCTGACCCAAGAGATGGGGCTTTCATCTTTTTGCTTAGAGATGAGGAGTTCTGATGCTGTTTCCCACACTGGCACCTCACCGAGAGCACCAAGTCCCCTACCTGAGCACTTGGCTGGTGTCTGTGTGTGGGAAGAGAAGGACAGGCAGCATTCGGTGCCGACGTTTTTGTTGTGTTGGATGTACTTGTCATTTTGGGTGAGGCACATCAGGTAGGTTTGAATTTAAATAAAGCTATGGACCGAACTATGACTAAAGACACTCCATCTCTGGGACTTGAGATATAAAAAGGTCTTTTTATCCCAACATCTACTCAAACACTCTGCTGTTTCCTGGGGATTTTTTCCTAGAAGGCCGTTGTCTCGGCCAACATGACTTCCCCTTTTCTATTTTAAGCTTCCTCCTCCGTTCTGTGCACCACACAAACCACATCAGTTGGTCGGTGATGAGCAACTCCTTTCTGCAGCAACAATTGTGAATAAATATATAAACATAAATATGCACATTTCTGAATTTCTGAACCTAGAGGTGTATTTACACCTCAAGTGGAGCTACCTCTGGCACCTCCTGACTTGTGTTAAGGGGAAAGGCTGCAGCATGCATGTATTTCTACTCAAAATGGGAAATTAAAAGAAGCAAAGCCCAGATAAGAAGCCCAGCGAGTGCCATTTCCTGATACCGGATGCAGGCACCACTGGGTTGGTCACAGAGCAAGAAGTTGCCCTGGGATTTGGCATTTTGGGGACAGTCTTGTGAACTTCTGATCTTTGAGTGGGGAAAATAGTAACGTGGATTCCAGGCATTCTGAGAGTGGTTTTTCTCCTGCTGAGAAGCATGATGGTGAGTGTTGTTTTGGGTGCTGGCTGCTCATGGCAAGCTTGGTTTGGGGCTTCTTGTTTCAGAGTTTTCCCCACGAAACACCAGCAGTATTGGTTGTGTTCTGGGCTGATGGTGGTTTGTAGTGGGGACAGAAGGAAGGAAGGGGTGGGGAAGAAGGAAGCCTGCAAATGTCCAGAGGTGGGATGGATTTGCACCACAAAGTAGCCCTCATCAGGAAACCCTGAGGTGAGGAATTGCAAGTTGAATCTGAAATGGTGAGAATGCAGCCTGGGTCCTGGTGGGATGAGGTCTACACAGACCCACGTGCTACCAACCATCATCTGCTCTACCCTGGGATCCTTTCACAAGGTCTGGGGTCTGTGGAGCTCCCAGCCCATGCTCTTGAGGCCCTGCAGAGCCTCCACCACCTCCACAAGAACACATGGAGGGGATGTCCTTCTCCCTGTGCCCATCCAACCTCCAGCAGGAGCCCAGCCCATGTGTGCCTGCTGCCATCACCTCCTTCTACCAGCTCCTTCCTCACTGAGAACCACTGGAGCAACTGGTTAGGATCCAGGAACCTCCAGATATGGGGAGAAAAGAGCAGCCATCACCTTCGGAATCAACGTTGCATGGGAACCAGTATGAAAGGTCTGTTTTTCAACAGATGCGGACTCTTCCAGCTCCTGCCGTGTGCCCACGCTGGCACCGGGTCTTCCTGAAAGCCAGTGCTCTGGGGCTGCTGCTTCTGCTGGTGACTGTGCTCGGCGTGCAGGGTGAGTGCCAGCTTGTAACCACATCCACAGCATAGAAACCACAGCTTCTCTGAGCAGAAATCCGGTCTGCTTATCCCCCAGAATGATACCTGGGCTTTGAATTGGTTGGGGATGACCACCCAGCAATCCCAATGCATCACCCAACATGGGCAGGAGCTGCAAGCAATGTTTCTATGATTTCAGCTGGTTGCCAAGGCTTTGTCCCCAGACTAGCCCATCTCCCCTCACTTTCTGCCTCAGTGTTTCTTGGAAAGCAACACCACATCCAAGCACTCCCCAGCACAGCTCTGAGATTCGGGGGAGGAATGGGGTGGAGCCGTGTGTGATCTCTTCCCTTCTGCAGTATCTTTACTGATCCACCAGGAGCAGTGAGCTGGAAGGACCATGGGATGGTCCTTCGAAGGGAACCTTTAGGGAAGGAGCTTGGGATGGGGCATAGTACTCGAGGTTTTGGGGACATCTGTGGGGGGAATTTTGGTTGAGCACATTTTTGGGGGGCACCTGGTAGATGTGTGGGATGGGGAAGAGAGGGGCAGTCTCCCTGGGGTTTCCCATGGGGCTGTGGTGTCAAAGATGGAAATTCAGCTTTTCCTGAACCACAGATGTCTGCTCTGAGGAGTGGGGAGAGGGAGGATCTCAGAACTGGGGTAAATGTATTTACAAAGGAGCTCCATTGCTGTGGAGCACAACGTAGGGCCCTGCCCCACAGATAGCTCAGTAGATTTGGTGACCCACACTCAGCTGTGGACCCCCCCAAACCCTGTCCCATGGCTCACCTCACAAAATTGGAGTCGCCTCAACCAACCACAACCCATAGATTGGGAGATGCTACATTCACCTGTGGAACTCCAAACCCTGCCCTACAGATCACCCCATGGATTTGGAGACCCACCACCAACCCTTATCCCGAGATCTGGAGGCCTCACAACCTCCTATGGATCTTCAGCTGCTCAGAGCACAGCAGCACAGTGTAACAGAGCGTTCTCAGCCACAACACCCCATAGGAGACACGTGTGCTATGTTTGGAACCTCAAGGGGAACACCCTGCAAAGCCACACACTGGCAGCCCTCTGGGGACAACGTGTGACACCAGAAGGATGACAGCCTGTGTGGGGCACCCCAGTAAGGGTAGTGTGTACCATTCCAAGTGTGCCATCCTAACCCAGGCCACATGGAGACACAATCTGGGGACAGCAATTGTCACATAGGGAGGAGACATAATGGAATCCTGTCCCCCAGACAATGCTTCATCCGCCAAACCCCGTCCCCACTGCAGTCTCGCTGTCCCTAAGCTGCTCCTAACTCATGGTGCCAATGGCGCTGGCCCTCATCCTGGGTGAGTGACAACGGGGACGTGGTGCCACGGGGGTTGGTGGCCAGGTATCTGACCAGGACCGTGTCCCTTGCAGGTTGGTGGCTGGTGGCAGCGAGCAGGGCACAGGAACGTGAGTATGGGGACAGGGGGAGAATGGGGAGAGATTGGGCACAGGGAGCATGGGCAGGGGGCAATCAGAGGGGCACAGGAAGGTGTGAAGGCACAAGACTGACTGCTGTCCCCTGTCCTAGTGCCCCCACCCTCCCTGTCACTGCACCCCAACCAGCGGGTGTCCCTGGGGGACACTGTCACCCTAAGGTGCCACCTGCCCCAGCCAGCTGCCTGGGTTGAGCTTTACCAGGATGGACTTCTGAGATCCTACAAGGACGTGGACAAGCATCAGGTCATGGCTGAGTTTTCCTTGGTTTGCGTAAAGCTGGAAGATGCAATGAAGTATTGGTGCCAGTACCGGGTTTTGGAGCCACCGGGAAGATCAGAGAAGAGCGTCCCCATCGAGTTGGTGGTGACAGGTGAGAGTTATGGGGAAAGCAGATGGCCCTCGGCATTCTTCACAGGGCCACGTCCTATCTCTGTTCTCTCTCTGCATCCAGATAGTCAATATTCCCCACCTAACATTTCCATGAGCCCTGACAAAAGCGTGGCTGTGGGGACCAATGTCACCATCCGCTGCTGGAACCAGGGCTATGGGGGCATCATCTTCCTACACAAGGATGGGCACTCAGCCCCTCTCCAGCACCAGGACCCCGGTGATGAAGGCACGGCCACCTTCCTCCTTCTTGCGGTGACCACAGCTGACAGTGGCACCTACAGGTGCTCCTACCACCCCAAGGCCTACCTCTTTGTGTCCTCACCTACTGGGGACAGCGTGAGACTGGAGGTGGCACCCACACCTGCACCCCCAGGTAGGTACCAGCCCCCATTTGGGTGCCTCCAGTGTCACCCACAGGTGGCAGTATCATCACATCCCTTCCCCATCGAGGTGATGCTGAGGATGAACGCACCCAAATACCTTCACCCCTCAGGTGCTGAGTTGGTGTCCCATGGGAACCTGGTGATTGCAGTGCTGAGGGGCTGTGCTGCTGTCCTTGTTTTTGCCCTCGGCGTCTTCTTTGTCATCGATGCCCGCAGCCTCTGGATACGGAGAGATGAGAGTCCGGGTGCTGACGTGGGTGCAGGAAGACCCCATTAATGCCTCCCCACAAGGCGTCTCATCTTTGGGGTGCACTCTTTGGGAGTGACCCAAATTCCCTATTTTGGGCTCCCTGATGCTCTCTTCCCCTCTCAATGATCCCCAGATCTTTTCAAACCCAACACCTTCAAGTCCCCACCAGAGCCCCCAAATGCTTCCCAATCACACCAAATCCCCAAATGCTCATCTCTAACACCAGCACACTTTCTCTGCCCTCAAATCCCTTAGCACTCTTTCATACACACAAGTCCTTCTCAATACACCCCTTCTCAATAACCCTAACCCTAACCTCCAACATCAGCACTGTGGGATCCCCACATCTGTCCCAGTTCAACCCTCTCCTACAGATCACCTCCAGAGCCCCCTGACTCCCATTCTGTCCAACGTACATCTCCTATAGATTCCCTCATAGACCATCACTGTTACATCTCTCTTCCTTCACTGTCTTATTAAACAAGTTTTTCTCTCAACCTCTGAGTTCCAGATTATTTGTCCTCTCATTCTCTCCCCCATCCCTCTAGGAGCAGTCAGTGGATGATGAGAACAGCTTTTCTACACTTTGAGAACAGCCTTTCTCATCACTTGAGCAGATATAAGCTGAAGGATGTGAATAGAAGCTCGAGAACAGAATGCAGAGGAGCCACAGAGCTTGTTGTCCAGTGAAGATAAGAAAGTAGAATAGCTGTCCTGTTGTTGAGGATTAGATGGCAGAAGAGATGCCTGGGCTCAGTGTAACATCAGTGGGAACAGGTTTGGGCTACCCTCCTACATCCTGAATGCTTGGAAATTCACAGCCATAATGCATCCCACCACCTCCAGAGATGGGAGTTATTTCCTGGAATCTCTGCCCGTGTCCTTGGAATGCAGTGAATATGTTCATGCTCTGCCTTCAGGCACATGGCTGTTTCTCCCTTTGCTGTGCATGTAGGTGGAGCGATCCCCCACGCACCCAGAGCTGTGATGAAGGGAACACCTGCTTGACATCACCCTTTGGTGTCTCAGGTTACTTTGTTGTTTTTCTCGGCTTCCAGAGGGCTCTGAATTGTGCTTGATAGGCACAGCCAGAGCCCAGTACTGTGCAGCGTGATGGAGAACAAGAAGGGATTCTTTAGATACAGTGGTCAGCAGAGACAGGCAAAGGAGAGTGTTCCCCCTGTGACAAAAGAGAAGGCACAAGAGGCTGCAACTGGCATGGAGAAGGCTGAAGGACTCAGGGAGTTCTTTGCCTCCATCTTCACTGGCAGCCAGGTTCCCACACCCCTCATGTCCCTGAACCTCTGGGTGGGAACTGGGAAAGCTAAATCCTCCTCTGCATGTAAAAGCAGACCAAGTTTGATACTGCCCCTCAAGGCTGAACTGTCCAAGTCTGTTGGGCTGGATGACATGGATCCCAGGTCCTGAAGGAGATGGCTGATGTGGGTGCCTCCATGAGTGCACGTGCATCATCACACGTGTGCATGGATAGCTGCACACCGTAATGCACA
The DNA here is from genome assembly GCA_037305975.1 of Chrysolophus pictus. Taxonomy (NCBI): domain Eukaryota; kingdom Metazoa; phylum Chordata; class Aves; order Galliformes; family Phasianidae; genus Chrysolophus; species Chrysolophus pictus. Next base: position 352,364 of record CM074606.1, read on the forward strand.
CATGTGTTCTAAAGAACATGTCCTGCTTGAGTCAGAGCTACATGTTTGCCATCACCATTCCTGTGTGTTCTCACAATGTGTCCCATCTCTGCGTGGTGTCGCTGAGTCCCCAAAGGTCCCTGCTGCTGCCCCCAGTGGGGATGGTGGAGGAAATCACAGTGGGAACAGAGTGTGGTACACAAAGTGTGTGCTGACAGCTGGCTGGAAGTGCTGGGGACCACATGTGACATCCCATGTGGGACACCCCACTGGAGCCACATGTGCTGTGTTTGGGAATCAATGGGGGACAGCACACGTGCTGGCAGAATTTTGGGAATGACGTGTGACACTCGAGGGGTGATCGCCTAAGTGGAACATGACAACAAAAACAGTGTGCAGTGCAGTGATCGTATCAGGAATGAAGCAGTGTCACCACAAATGGGGGAAATTTGTCACGAGGAGGTGACATCATGGCATCCTGTCCAAAAGGGGAAATAAGATTGCCTCTCCGGCCACTCCCTGACCCCACTGCAGTCTCGCTGTCCCCAAGCTGCTCCTGCCTCATGGCACCAAAGATGCTGGCCCTCATCCTTGGTGAGTGACAATGGGGACGTGGTGCCATGGGGGTTGGTGGCCCTGTGTGAGACCAGGACCGTGTCTCTTGCAGGTTGGTGGCTGGTGGCAGTGAGCAGGGCACAGGAACGTGAGTATGGGGACAGGGGGAGAATGGGGGAGAGGGAGAGGAGCGTGGTCAGGCGGCCATGAGAGGGGCAGCGGAGGGTGTGCAGGGACAAGGCTGACTGCTGTCCCCTGTCCTAGTGCCCCCACCCTCCCTGTCGCTGCACCCCAGCCACGGGGTGTCCTTGGGGGACACTGTCACCCTGCGCTGCCATCTGCCCCGAATGCCTGCCTGGGTCCAGCTCTGGTTGAATGGAACTCTCAGATCTGACAAGGGAAAAGACAAGGAGCAGGATACAGCTGAGTTCTCCTTTGCTGTCACAAGCCTGGAAGATGCAGGAACATATCAGTGTCGGTACCAGGTGTCAGAGCCACTGTGGACATCAAATACGAGTGAGCCCGTGGAGCTGGTGCTGACAGGTGAGGGCACTATGCACACCAGCTGGCCCTGAAAATTTCCCACAAGGCAAAGTCCCATCTCTTCTCCTTCCTGCACACAAACCACAGCTTCCCCCAACCCTGCATTTCCCCGAGCCCAGGGAACGTGTGGCAATGGGGACTGATGTCACCACCCAGCACTGGAATGGGGGTTATGGTGGCACATTCCTCCTGCACACAGCTGAATGCTCGGACCCTTTCCTGTGCCAGGATCCCACTGATGTGGCAGAGCCATCTTCGCCCACTCAAGGGGGGACTCTGGCCTCTGCCAGCACCAGTACAAAATCCTACAACCCCAAGGATCACACATTTGGGTCCTCACCTATTTTAGACAGCGTGACACTGCAGGTGACACCCCCACCTGTAACCCCAGTTAGATCTGAGACCCCGTTTGTATGCTCCCAGTGTCACCCATGGGTGGAACTGTCCCTGCATCCCTGCCCTGTGATGGGAACACCCAAACACTCGCACCCCACAGGTGCCAAGGGGCGGTCCCATGGGAACCTGGTGGTGGCGGTGGTGAGGGGCTGTGCTGCTGTCTTGGTCTTCAGCCTGGGCCTCTACTTCGTCCTCGATGCCCGCAGCCTCTGGACAAGGAGAGATAAAAGCCCTGGTGAGGAAGGCTTAAATTGTTTCCATCCCCTAGAGATGCCCTCAAGTGTATCCTGCCTCCTCTTTCTATCCCCAGTTGAATTCCCCAAGTGTCCTTTTCCATTCCCTACAGATCCCCTCAGGTGTCCCTACCTGTACTTTAATCCCCTACAGATCCTTACGGATCCTCCAGTTGTCCCTTGAGACTCCACGTAACCGCCACCTTTCCCTTTTTGATGCAGGTGTCACCCTTGAAATGCCTGAGCCAGTGGAGTTCCAGGTAAGTGTCTAGGTTAGCTGACCCCGCATCCCAGTTCACCCCTTGGGGCACTCAGAGAACATCACTACAGAGACCCACACTCTTCCCATGAGGCCCACAAATGAACCCCAGCCTCATATGGCTTACTCTGATATTTATGTGCCCCACCTGTATCCAGCTCATGGGAAATCCAAATCTGCATTGAGGGGAACCCTCAGCTCACTAAAACAAAGTCCCCAGACCCACAGAAGCCCTCCACACCTTAGTCCCCCCCTGAACATATAGGCACATACAAGTTGAGAAGAGTGGCCCTAAATGCACCCACACAGAATCCCAATGACCCATGGGGAACACACACAAAAAAAGCCCCTGTATTCCTCCAGTCCCTACACACAACAAGACCATAGCTGGACCCCAAATATCCCCCTTGCAGACCTCCCCTCTGCCCCTCAGAACTACAGGCTCTCTCTCATGGTCACATCTCCCTCATACCTACACCAGAGCCTCACCCTCAGCCCACCCATCTTGGGGACCCCCATGGTAGCACCCCACTCTCCTCCTGTATCTCCAGGTGCCCCCCACGGACAGCGAGGATGTGACTTACGTCGAGATGCCAGCTGCCATCCCGTGCTCCCAGACTCCCAGTTCCCACACTGCCCCCCAAACCTCCACTATCTACACCACAGTGAGCACTGAATTACCGTGCTGATGGGCCTCCCCAGGTGCCTCATTTTTGAGTTGTGTGGAAGGGGACAGACCTCAAATTCCCTGCTTGGGACTCCCTGATGTCCTCTTCTTATCCCAGACCAGTTGATCTCCCCAAACCTAAAAATCCCAAATTCTCACTGGTGCATCCCAAATGCTTCCCACTCACACCAAATCCCTAAAGGCTCAACTCCTACCCCAAAGTCCTTCCTTATCCCCTTAAATCTTTTTAACACACCTTGAGTCCTCCAAATGCTCTCCAATCCACTCCAAAATGCCACCACCATTCCTCTGAAACCCCCTCATCTGTGCAGATCTTCCCCTCTTCTGATTATCCCCCCAAATATCCTTTTCTTCTTCCATCTCCTACAAATGCCTTATAGATCCACTACAGAGCCCTCTTAATCCCCCGCCTCCCATCCTGCCCCGGCTGTATCTTTGGTCTTTGGGTGGTGAGCAATTCCTTTATGCATCACTTGCTTTGGCAAAATACATAAATCTATCTGATTATCATTACAGCAATTTCTCTCTTCCGTTTCAGTCTCAGCAAGTAGATTAGAAGTCCTTATCTAGCCCTCCAACTGTCTGTCATTCTTCCACACCCAGAACCTCCATTCTGCACCAAAATCCCCATCCAGACAAAAAACAAACAAACAACAAACCAAGGATTCTTTATCCATTCGCTCATTATTTGAAATCCCCTGATTTTGTTGCAAGGCAGTTGATTGGTTGCTGCTGGAAAGTTCAATAAACGGTCTTCTGTTGTTCCTCTGAGTCACTGTCTGACTGTTGCTCTGGAGACCCCAGGAGAACACGGACTGCCCTACTGGGGCATCCCTTGGGGGACAGCATGCCATGGCACACACTCACAGCCCTTTGGGGACAGTGTGTGACACCCCAGGGTTGACAGGGTGTGTGGGGCACCTCAACAGGCACTGTGTTCTGAGCACCTCTCCACTTGTCCCACCACAGAGGGACCCCTCAGTGCAACCAGCCCGATGGGCTAATAGTGCCACATCAGGAGGTGACATCGCATCATCCTGACCCCAAGGAGAACTGAAAAGCAGCTCTCTGACCATTCCCTGTCTCTGCTGCCGTCTGGCTGTCCCCAGGCTGCTCCTGCCTCATGGCACCAATGGCACTGGCCCTCATCCTCGGTCAGTCAGTGGACCCCACATCCCAGTTCACACCTTGGGGCTCACAGAAAACATCATTATGGAGGCCCACATCCTTCCCATGAGGCCCCCAAATGACCCCCAGCCTTGTACTCCTTACCCTGACATTGATGTGCACCACCTGTATCCAGTTCATGGGAAATGTAAATCTGCAATTTGTGGACCCCTCAGCCCACAGTCCTAAGTCCCCAGACCCACAGAAGCCCTGCAAGACTTAATCGCCCCCCCTACCACATAGGCACTCACAATTCGAGTAGAGGGGCTCTAAATGCACCCACAGGGAAGCCCTATGACTCATGGGCACCCCAAAACAATGCTTCTGTGTTCCCCAAGTCTCCAAACACCACAACACCATATGGGCAGCCCAAAACCTGAGCTCGACTTACTCTCATCCCCTATGCTGACCCCAAATCTAAGCTCCCTCAGAACTCCAGACTTCTCCTCATGGTCACATCCACTCATACCTACACCAGAGGCCCAAACTCAGCCCACCCATCTTGGGGACCCTCATGGAGGCATTCCACTCTGAATCTACAGGTGACCCCAGAGACAGCGAGGACTTACACTGAGATGCCAGCTGCCATCCCGTACTCCCAGACTCCCAGTTGCTCCACCGCCAACCAACCCCCCGTTATCTACACCACAGTGAGCACTGAATTACCGTGCTGATGGGCCTCCCCAGGTGCCTCATTTCTGGGGTCTGTGGAAGGGGACAAAAGGACCTCAAATTCCCTGCTTGGGACTCCCTGATGTCCTCTTCTAACCATAGACATAATTGTCTCCCCAAATCTAACTGTTCCGATTTCCCATTGGGGCATCCCAAATGCTTCCCACTCACACCAAATCCCTCAGTGCTCATCTCTTACCTCAAGGTACTTCTTCATCCCTGCAAATATTTTAGCACACTTTGAAACCTCCAGATCCTCTCCAATTTGATCCAAAACACCACCACTATTCCTCTGAGACACCCTCATCTGTCCTAATCTACCGCTCTTCTGAAGATACCAAAAATGACCATTTCTTCCACTTGCATCTCCTACACATGTCCGATACATCCCCTAAAGATCCCTCCAAAATCCCGCCTCCCATTCTGTCCTGCATTTATCATTGGTCTTTGGCTGGTGAGTGCAGACGCAGGGAGCACATGCTAAGGACACACATGAGCAGCAATGTGTCCAGCTGTTGGTGCACACACACGGCATTGCACAGACACACACAGAGTGTTTGGACACTGATGTCCCCCATATGTGTGGTCAAGCACATGGATGTTGTGTGCACAGATGCATTAAACTGTGCTCACTGCTGGTGTGCTGTGTGTGCTTACAGTCACGTGTACACTACATGCATGTAGCACTGCATGTGTTCATGTGAACTACGTGTGTGTACAGTGTCACATGTGCTCAATGTATAAACAGGGAAGGGAAGGGAAGGGAAGGGAAGGGAAGGGAAGGGAAGGGAAGGGAAGGGAAGGGAAGGGAAGGGAAGGGAAGGGAAGGGAAGGGAAGGGAAGGGAAGGGAAGGGAAGGGAAGGGAAGGGAAGGGAAGGGAAGGGAAGGGAAGGGAAGGGAAGGGAAGGGAAGACTTCTGTCCATGACATGGAGGAGCTAGGCCCTTCCCACCCTTAACCTTCCTCCTCAGGAAGTCATCAGGCAGGAGAGAAGGAGGATTTACTTGATTGAGATAAGGAGAAATCTATTCTACTCAAAATGGTAAAGGAATGTGATAGAACACAATATAAAAGGAATCAAGAGGAATATATCATCCCAAAGGGAAAGGGAAAATATCTCCTAACTGTGTGGTGACTTTGGGCAGAGCAGAAAGAGAAGGAACGTCCTCCACTCACCATCTCACTGCCTTCCTGGAAAGCACGTGGGAAGAAGGCTGGTAATTATTTCTCATTGTGAATTGCTTGCCTTACAAGGGGGGCAGAACGAACCTGTTCCCACTGATGTTACACCGAGTTGAGCAACCTGTTTTGCTGCCTTATCTTCAACAACAGGACATCTATTCATCTTGCTTATCTTCACTTGACAACAAGTTTTGCAGCCTCCGCATTTCGTTCTTCAGCTTCCATTTATGCAAGCCTGCTGTTCTTCTGCTTGTATCTGCTCCAGGTCTGCAAAGGGTTGTGCTCACAGTGTGGAAAAGCTGTTCTCATGGATCTGATTGATAGGTAATCAGATGGCAATCATGCATTAATTGCAAACGAGTACAAAAACTGTTCACTCTCTGCAAGCATACCTACCTCTCATGCAGATGGTTCTGCCAGCTGTGCAGTGCTATCTCTGCACCCAAGCACACCTTTGCCTCAACTTCCAGTTCAGCTTGCAAACTCCTTCTCACCGCTCTCGCTGACTCAGTTCCTCATTCAGATTGGTGCACAACACATCCATCTTCCTGCACTGCTATCACTGCAGCACCTCATACTCCACAAACAATGGCCTTGCCTCTACCAGGTCTCCTTCAGTGTCCTTTTGACAAGTCCTGTATCCTCTCTGCACTGATCAGGCTGAGCTCGTGTAGACATGAGCAGCTGCCAGGAAACTCAGACATGGTCCAAACAAGAATCCTTCCTTCTCAACTCAGATGATAGCCCTTCTGGATTCCTCTTTATTCAGGGCATTCTGCCCATGATGCCAAGTAAAATGTCCCGTCCCACTCGGTGAGTTGTGGGAAAGGTGAATCTTTGGAACCTCTCAGATATGGCACTGCTCTGTGAACCCAACTGTCCCTTTCTTCCACCCGGTTGGTGGAACTGCTATTGCCAGAGTTGATCAGCCAATTCCTCCACCACTTGCCCCTCTCCAAATTTCCAGGTCCTTACTGTCTGTGAGTTGCCATACGATGATGGTGAATGTCAGTCAAACTCCCACCACATTTGACACTATCTGGATGTTGGGAGAACTGGTCGTTGTTCAGGTCCCCATTCCACACCACCTCCAGCACAGCTCATTCCCTCCCACACTGGATACCCCTTTCCATGCTGCCCACTTCCCTGGCTGACACGTGGGATCGTCCCTGTCGAGACAACTCTCCTTCACAGCTGACAGCAGTGGTGTCCAGAGAGGGAGAGCACTGTCATGTTTTCCATGACTTTGTCAGTGCCCCTTCCCCAGAGAGGGATCCCAGCTGCCTGGCTTCCATGCCCACTAACTCCAGGCTGTGGGCCCCGTTATCCCAGCATGGCAGCAGCCAGGTGATGCTGTGCTCGCCTGGACAATGGCTGAAATCACCTCAAGAGGGTCAAGGTGGCCGTGCCCCCAACACTGGGGTTCCTGTGCTGGATAGGAGCTGAGTGCCCATCCTTGTGCTGGAAGGCGGTGCCCTTATATTCCTGGTTCCAACACCAGATAGTGATGTTTGTCCCTACCTCCACATGTTCCTCAGGGAAATGCTGCATGGAGGGTATTTGGATCTATGTAGAAAGTGACGGCAGTGCTGGGACACGGCCCCACAGCACTATACCTCCTTTTTTGTACATTTACTCCTATTTTGGGACTCCCCGCCACCACACAGCAGACGTTTCCTGTTCAGGAAACACCAAATCTCCTCCAATGTCACCGCTGCCCCATAGGACACCCCTGTGAGGTGACTTATCCCTCTGTACCCACCCCACACATCTGTGGAGTGTCCCACAAAAGATGTACCCTCCCCCAGTTTTTCCTGCCCCCCAAAATGTCCCCTCACCCTCAAGTAGTGTCCCTCACCCTAGGGGTGTCCCCACCCCATCACAAAGGACAAAGGGCCTCTGCAGGGGTGGCCCCCAAATCTGGCCCCACCCCTGTGAGTTTCTCACATAATCTATGGGGCGGGACCCAGCTCCCCACAGACACTGAGGTGAGCAGAGGAGGTGAGCACACATGGGGGTCCTGGTGGGCTGAGGGATGTGGGCAGTAATGGGGCAATGGGGAAAAATGGAGAGTCATGGGCTTTTTGGGAGGGATATGGGGTCATGGGACTATATGGCAGGATGTGGGGTTGTGGTTGTATGGGTTGGGGATATAAGATCACGGTGCTATGTATCTTGATACAAGGCCACCGGGCTGGATATGGGGCAACCAGACAGGATATAGAGCTGTGATGAGGTCTGTGGGGTCATGGGGCTATGGGGCAGGACATGGGGTTGTGGGGTACAGAGAGGGTTTTGGGGGAGATGTGGTTTAGGTTAGTTATGAGGTGTGGGGAGTTCTGGGAGAGCTGTAGGATTTGGGGTCAGTTGTGGGTTTTCAGATGGGGAGGCTCAGGGTCCTGCCCCTCCTCTTCTCCTCACCCTGAGCAGGAAATGCATTAATCAACCATATGAAATCCATATGGGGGCAGCACTCTGCCATGGGTGTGGAGGAAGCTGTAGGGCCTCACCTCATAACCCCATGACACCACATGGTACCCCATAACCACATCAGCCCATTTTCCTGCCCCACAGCCCTGTGATTCCATATTCAGCCTCGTGGCTCTGTGTCCCACAGCCCCACAGCCTTCCCTTCCTCCGTCCTCATCCTCATCACTTTGGGAATGCTACGAGCCCATATCCTGCCCAGAATCCCATATCCTGCCCCATAAGAGGAAATCTTACCCCATGTCCTGCCCCATAGATCCATATCCTGCTCCATAGCTTTAAGTCCCACAGCCCTGGAACCTTCCTCCTGCTGTGCTCATACTCATGTCGTTGGGACTACTAGGAGCACGTATACCTTCCCAGAGCCCCATATCACATTTCACAGCCCCATACCTCTCCCTCTTGCCCCATATCATGCCCCATAGCTCCACATCCAACCCCATATCCTCATTTCCAGTCTCTTCTCCCCAGAAATTGACAAATCACCCCACGGTCTGATTTGTGCCCCCTATCCTGCCTCATAGCCCACTGACTCCATACTCCAACAATTAGCTCGGGTATCACCCCTTAGCCCCTCCTATAGTCCCAGTTTGGTAGCATGTCCCATTCCAATATGACCCCATAGCCTGCCCTACAGCTCTGTGCCCTTCATCCCACAGCCTTCCTCTCGCCATGCTCGTCTTCGCCATCCATGTGCTGACCTTCGCTGTGGGTTTTCCTGCCAACATCTTCACCCTCCTCACCCTCCTCATCAAAATCCGATGCCATCGTCCTCATCCCCACCTCACCGCTGCCGACCTCCTCCTCCTCCACCTCACCACCGCCGACCTCCTTGTCCTCTTCTTCCTCCCATTCAAGATGGCCGAAGAGGCAGCCATGATGGAGTGGCCCTTCCCCAGAGTGCTCTGCCCCATTGCAAACTTCTGCTTCTACTCCAGCATCTACCTCAGCACTCTCTTTATAGCTGCCCTCAGTGTGGAGCGCTACTTTGGGGTCGTGTTCCCACACCGCTACAACCGGCGCCGGAGGTTATGGCGGATGATGGCCGCCAGCGCCGTCCTTTGGGTGATGGCATTGTCCCATTGTTCCTTCGTCTTTGTGGCGGAGTATCACAGAGAGTTTGGGGTCAATGGGTCTGAGGCTGATGGGGAAGGTGGTTTAGGCGTAAATGGGATCAAGACCTGGGGATCAGAGATGGACAACCCCAATCACGTTGGGCTGAAGATGGACAACTCCCATTGTTTTGGGACCAGCGGGTCTGACCTTGGGGGATTTGTGTTAACCAAACCTAACGGCATTGACACCAATGTCCCCAACACCTCCACTGCTAACATCACCACTCCCAGAGGGTCCAAGATCCCCAGTGTCAACTTCTACAGGATCTCCAGCCCCAAGACCGACCTCAACATCTCCACCCTCCAATTCTCTGCCTGCACAACCCCAAAAACACCCCACATCCCCACCACCACCCCACGGACCTCCCAGAACGCCTCTGAGACTCAAGCCCACATGGTCTACCACTGCTACGATGACTTCTCCCCAGCCCAGCTGCGCTTTGTTCTCCCGCTGCGCCTTGTGCTCTTCCTCGTCCTCTTCCTCCTCCCCTTTGCCATCACCATGTTCTGCTATGTCCACATCATCCGTGCCCTCCTCACTCGACCCCACATCCCACTGCAGAAGAAGTACCGCACTGTGGGGCTGGCCGTGGCCACCATGGTCAACTTTGTCGTCTGCTTTGGTCCCTACAACCTCTCGCATGTGGTGGGCTTTGTGCAGCAGCGCAGCCCCACGTGGAGGCACTACGCTGTGCTCCTCACCACCCTCAGCCCCGCGCTCGACCCCTTCATCTTCTATTTCTCCTCCAGTGCAGTGCGGAGGGCGGTCAGTGGGGTGGTGGGGGCGGTTTGTGGCACAATCCGTGGGTTTTGGAGTTGATGTGGGTGGAGGAGTGAGGGGGGGAGTGGGGGAGCGTGAGCCCCAACCAGGAGGAGGTTCTGGGGTAAATGAGGTTGTTGTGATTGGAGTGGGTTTAATGGGGTGGGAGGTCAGAGATGGGGATGGGTCCGTTATCTTTGTGGTAAGAGTGGTTCCGTGGATGTGTCCAATGTTTGTGGGTCAACCAACTCTTGGTCGCTGTTGGGTTGTCCTACTGGGTTAGAGCCAATAAAGACCCACGGATGTGGTCAGTGGGGTCAATGAGGTCACATAGATCTATGTGGTCAATGCAGAACCCTGAGTGTGACTTAATGTTTTCCCCAGTGTCCACTGGGGTTGGGGTCAATGTGGACTATTGACCCAACTTTGCTTTACGCCCAGTACCCCCAATTCCTTCAGTGCCCCCATGTCTGCAATGCCCTCACTATCCAGCAATGTCCCCAGTTCCTCCAGTGTCTCCAATATCCCCAGTGCCCTCAGTACCCCCAATGGGCAGGGCTGAGCAGGAGGGAAGAGCATCCCTCCACACCCATCAGCTGCCTCCCAGACAACACATCTGGCTGTGGTCTCCATGAGGCTGGAAGTTCTTCCCAAAAAGTGGGTGAGTGTCCACCCCAAAACTCATCCATGCAGGTCTGCAGCAGCAGGGAATGCCTGAGCCTGCACCCAGGTCCATTGCCTAGTGCGAGGCGGTCAGCTCCACACCTCCAGACTGCCTTCAGACAGAAGGAAAGAAGGTTGGCTGTTGTAGGGGTCTGCTCCTGATGGGAAAAGAGGCTCTGACACATCGGCCAGACCCTACCTGTAGGGAAAGTGTGCCGCCCTCCTTGTGCCCGGCACAGGACATCAGCAGGAGACTCCCTGCTCTGGTTCACCCCTCTGGTTGTTCTCCCTCACTGATGGGTCAGGCCGGCAGTGATGCAGTCACCGAGAGAAGCCTGAGAGCCATGCAAAGGCACTGGGTTACTCACTGGATGGAGTGGGAGTACATGTGGCGTTCTCCTCTGTCCTCTCAGTAGCAGTGAGGGATACTGAAAGGTCAGGGAACACATCTGACGAATATGTGGCTGAATGGTTGGTGCCACAGCAGAAGTTTTGTTTCTTTTTTTTCTGACCAGAGGGCGCTGTACTCTGTGCTGTGCTGATGGCTGCAGGTGGATCCCACCTGTCTGAAAGGGAGAAGAGGATCTCAGACCAGAAACAGGCAGGGTTCACTGAGAGGGCTTTCAACTGGCAGCTCTTTGGGGACAGCACGAGGCATGGAGAGCTGGCAGCCTATGTGGGACACCACAACTGGGGCATGTGTGCACGGCTCTGTGTGTCAGCCATTGAGTGCCCTCAGTACCACCACCCCTTGGGGACCACAAATCCCACATCAGGAGGTGATGTAACAGAGTAACATCCTCAAGAGGAACTGACAGTGGCTCTGAGGCTGATTCCTGCCCCCACTGCAGTCTCAAAGCTGTTCCTGCCTCATGGCACCAACAGCACTGGACCTCATCCTCAATGAGTGACAATGGGGACGTGGTGCCACGGGGGTTGGTGGCCCTATGTGCGATCAGGACTGTGTCCATTGCAGGTTGGTGGCTGGTGGCAGTGAGCAGGACCCGGCAACATGTGTATGGTGATAGGGGGAGAATGGGGAGAGAGGGAGGGGAGCGTGGTCCGGGGCCATGAGAAGGGCAGAGGAGGGTGTGCAGGGACACGGCTGACTGCTGTCCCCTGTCCTAGTGCCCCGACCCTCCCTGTCGCTGCACCCCAGCCAGGGGGGTCCCTTGGGGACAATGTCACCATGCCCTGCTGCCTGCCGAAGCCGGCTCCATGAGTTGAGCTTTACCAGGATGGACTAGGTAGTCAGTGTGTGAGGACCGCCTGCACTGCCCATTCAATAAGGCAGCAGTGGGAGTGGAGGTCTTGTGTCAGCATGGATGAGTGCTCTTGTCTTTTTTTCAGGTGACTTGTCTCCTGTTGACAGGCCCTGACGCCACCACTTCAGACATGGTGCTCACCAGGAAACGTGCTTCCCACGCAAAGACTGTGGCAACCCATATGGATGCTCAATAATGTGGCTGTTCAGGTCTCTGGCTGCCGGGAGTGCTTCAGCCTGCTGCTGCTGGGGGAGGATGGGAAGGATGCCACTTGCATACGGTGTGAGCAGCTGGACGAGCTGCTCAACCTGGTGGTGGAGCTCAGGGAGGAGGTAGATAGACTGCGGACCATCAGAGAGTGTGAGCGGGAGATTGACTGTGGAGTGACTCTCTGCGAGAAAGGCGCAGAGATTGCACTTCCCAGACTGAGGGAGTAATGGACCCTCTCTCTCACCATAATCAAACAGGGAGAGACAGCATGAGAGGAGAGGAGGAATGGCAGCAGGTCTCAGCCCAGCGTCGCAGGCAACCCCCATCCCGACCTCCCTCGGTTCCCCTGGTCCTCTCTGCAACAGGTATGAAGCCCTGAAACCAGAGGGGTGGTGAGTGATGATGACGTGGGAGCACTGCCGCCAAGCTTGCCCAAGGTGAGGCGGTCAGCTCCACGTTTGAAGACTGCCTCCTCCAAGAAAGAGAGGAGGGTGATAGTTGTAGGCGACTCTCTTCTGAGAGGAACAGAGGATCCAATATGTTGGCCTGACCCTACCCATAGGGAGGTGTGCTGCCTTCCTGCGGCCCGGGTCAGGGATATTTCTAGAAAACTCCCCAGCCTTATCCGCCCCTCTGATTATTACCCTTTATTGATAGTTCAGGCCGGCAGTGATGCGATCGCTGATAGAAGCCTGAGGATTATAAAAAATGATTTTAGGAGACTGGGGAAGTTAGTTGATGGAGCGGGCATACAAGTAGTGTTTGGCAGTATTCCCTTGGTGGCAGGGACAAACACTGAGATGACCAGGAAAAGCCATCTTATAAATGCATGGCTGAGAGGCTGGTGCAAGCGCAAAAATTTTGGATTCTTTGATCACGGGGCGGTCTACTCGGCACTTGGACTGAGGTCTGCTGATGGGAATTGTCTGTCTCCAAAGGAAAATGGATACTTGCCCAAGAGCTGGCGGGACTTATAGAGAGGGCTTTAAACTAGATAGGAAGGGGGAAGGGGATAAAGCCAGACCTACAAGAGGTCAGCCTGGGGAAGTGGTATTGGGATTAGGTGAGAGGCGAGGGGCTCAGCTGAGGTGCGTCTACACTAATGCACGCAGCGTGGGCAACAAGCAAGAAGAGTTGGAAGCCATTGTGCAGCAGGCAAACTATGACCTAGTTGCCATAACGGAAACGTGGTGGGATTGCTCCCATGACTGGAGCGCTGCAATGGGTGGCTACAAACTCTTCAGGAAGGATAGGCAAGGAAGGAGGGGTGGTGGTGTGGTTCTCTTCGTTAGGGATTGCTTTTATGCTACTGAGATTGTGACTGGGGACGATAACATTGAATCCCTATGGGTAAAGATCAGAGGAAGGGCTGACAAGGCAGACATCCTGGTGGGCGTCTGTTACAGACCTCCAAACCAGGATGAAGAGACAGACGAGCTATTCTATAAGCAGCTGGCAGGAGCTGCACGGTCACCAGCCCTTGTCCTCATGGGGGACTTCAGCTTCCCTGTCATATGCTGGGAGTACAGCACAGCACAGAAGAAGCAGTCTTGGAGGTTTCTGGAATGCATAGAGGATAACTTCCTGATGCAGCTGGTCAGAGAGCCCACGAGAGGAAGTGCCCCGCTAGACCTGCTGTTCACAACCAGGGAAGGTCTGGTGGGAGATGTGGAGGTTGGAGGCTGTCTTGGACAGAGTGACCATGAAGTGATAGATTTCTCAATTCATGGTGGAGCCTGGAGGGGGAATAGTAAAACTGCTACCTTGGACTTCAGGAGGGCGGACTTTGAATTGTTCAAGAGACTAATAGGGGGAGTCCCCTGGCATTCAGTCTTAGCGAGTAAAGGGGTCCAAGAGAGCCGGTTGCTCTTCAAGAAGGAAGTCTTAAGGGCGGAGGAGCAGGCTGTCCCCCTGAGCTGCAAAATGAACCGGCGGGGAAGAAGACCGGCGTGGATGAATAGGGAGCTATTCTTGAGGCTCCGGGAGAAAAAGAGAATCTACCGCCTGTGGAAAGAGGGACAGCCGACTCAGAATGAGTACAAGGAAGTCGTTAGGATGTGTAGAGGTGAAATCAGAAAGGCAAGAGCCCAGCTTGAATTTAACCTGGCCGCTGGGGTGAAAAGGAATAAGAAACTCTTTTATAAATACATTAACAGTCAGAGGAGGACAAAGGAGAATATCACTCTTTGCTGGATGAGGTTGGGAATGTGACCGCTGAGGGAAAGGAAAAGGCGGAGGTCCTGAATGCCTTCTTTACGTCTGTCTTTAAAAGTCAGACCAGTTATCCTCAGGGTACTCCTCTCTCTGACCTGGTAGTCTCGGCTGGGGAGCACACTAACCCCCCTGTGATTCTGGAAGAAACAGTCAGAGACCTACTAGTCCAACTGGACTGCCACAAGTCCATGGGGCCGGATGAGATCCACCCGAGAGTGCTGAGGGAACTGGCGGAGGTGAGAGCCGAGCCGCTTTCCATCATCTATCAGCGTTCCTTGACTGGTGAGGTCCCAGAAGACTGGAGGCTTGCCAGTGTGACTCCCATTTACAAGAAAGGTCGCAAGGAGGATCCGGGGAACTACAGGCCTGTTAGCCTGACCTCGGTGCCAGGGAAGGTTATGGAGCAGATTGTCTTGAGGGAGATCATGCGGCATGTGCGGGATAACTGGGGGATCAGGCCTAGCCAGCATGGGTTCATGAAGGGCAGGTCCTGCTTGACCAACCTGATCTCCCTCTATGATCTAGTGACCCATCTGGTGGATGAGGGAAAAGCTGTTGATGTGATCTACCTAGACTTCAGCAAGTCAACACTGTCTCCCCCAGTATTCTCCTGCAGAAGCTGGCAGCCCGAGGCTTGGATGGGTATGCTCTTGGCTGGGTAAGGAGCTGGCTGGAGGGCCGGGCCCAGAGAGTGGTGGTGGATGGAGCTAAATCCAGCTGGCGACCGGTCACGAGTGGTGTTCCCCAGGGGTCGGTGCTGGGGCCTGTCCTCTTTGAGATCTTTATTGATGACCTGGATGAGGGCATCGAATGCACCCTCAGTAAATTCGCAGATGACACCAAATTGGCTGGAAGTGAGGATCTGCCTGGGGTGGCGAGGCCATACAGAGGGATCTGGACAGGCTGGAGAGCTGGGCTGAGGCCAACGGGATGAGTTTCTACAAGACCAAATGCCGGGTCCTGCACTTCGGCTACAACAACCCCAGGCGACGCTACAGGCTTGGGGTGGAGTGGCTGGAAGACTGCGTAGAGGAAATGGAGCTGGGGGTGTTGATTGATGCTGGGCTGAACACGAGCCAGCAGTGTGCCCAGGTGGCCGAGAAGGCCAATGGCATCCTGGCTTGCATCAGAAACAGTGTTGCCATCAGGAGCAGAGAGGTGATGGTTCCCCTGTACTCAGCTCTGGTGAGGCCGCGCCTCGAGTGCTGTGTCCAGTTTGGGGCCCCTTGCTGCAAGAAAGACATTGAGGCCCTGGAACATGTTCAGAGGAGGGCAACAAAGCTGGTGAGAGGTCTGGAACACAGGCCATATGAGGAAAGGCTGAAGGAGCTGGGATTGTTCAGCCTGGAGAAGAGGAGGTTCGGGTGGGACCTCATTGCTCTCTGTAACTTCCTGAAGGGAGGTTGCAGTGAGCTGGGGGTCAGCCTCTTCTCTCGTGTCATTAGTGATAGGACCAGAGGGAATGGTGTCAAGCTAGAGCAGGGGAGATTCAAGCTGGTGCTCCTACCACCCCAAGGCCTACCTCTTTGTGTCTTCACCTCTTGGGGACAGCGTGAGACTGGAGGTGGCACCCACACCTGCACGCCCAGGTAGGTACCAGCCCCCCTTTTGGGTGCCTCCAGTGTCACCCACAGGTGGCAGTATCATCACATCCCTTCCCCATCGAGGTGATGCTGAGGATGAACGCACCCAAATACCTTCACCCCTCAGGTGCTGAGTTGGTGTCCCATGGGAACCTGGTGATTGCAGTGCTGAGGGGCTGTGCTGCTGTCCTTGTTTTTGCCCTTGGCGTCTTCTTTGTCATCGATGCCCGCAGCCGCTGGATACGCGGAGATGAGAGTCCGGGTGCTGATGTGGGTGCAGGAAGACCCCATTAATGCCCCCTCCCAAGGTGTCTCATCTTTGGGGTGCACTCTTTGGGAGAGACCACATTCCCTATTTTGGGCTCCCTGATGCTCTCTTCCCCTCTCAGTGTTTCCCAGATCTTTTCAAACCCAACACCTTCCAGTCCCCACCAGTGCCCCCAGATGCTTCCCTATCACACCAAATCCCCAAATGCTCGTCTCTAACAACAGTACTCTTTCTTTTCCCTCAAATCCCTTATCACACTTTCATACACACAAATCCTTCCCAATCCACCCCTCCTCCAACATCAGCACTGTGGGATCCCCACATCTGTCCCAGTTCACCCCTCTCCTACAGATCACCTCCAAGCCCCCTGACTCCCATTCTGTCCAACGTACATCTCCTATAGATTCCCTCATAGACCGTCTCCGTTCTTTCTCTCTTCCTTGACTGTCTTATTAAAATGGTTTTTCTCTCATCCTCTGAGTTCCAGATTATTTGTCCTCTCATTTGTCCCCATCCCTCTAGGAGCAGTCAGTGGATGATGAGAACAGCTTTTCTACACTTTGAGAACAACCTTTCTCATCACTTGAGCAGATATAAGCTGAAGGACGTGAATAGAAATTCAAGAACTGAATGCAGAGGAGCCTCCTCCTAGTCAGCAGTCAAATCTTCAGTCAGTCTCAAGAAGTCTCCTTACAGCCCCTAAACACTGTTCAGTTCCAAAATACCCTCACTACCCCAATATCTACATCCAGCCCCAAAAAGTCCCATCCACCCACAAAATCTCCATCCACTTCCCAAAATCTCTATCCCCCCAGAAATTTCCAGCCACACAGAAATCTCCATTCACTCCTAAATTCTCTATCCAGCTCCACAACCTCCATCCAGACCACAAATACTTTGTGCATCCCCAAATAGCCATCCAGACCCCAAACACAAAATCTCCCTTCACCTCCAAAATCTCCATGCAGACCCCAAATCTCCATCTGGTCCCCAAAGCCTCCATCCAGCTTTTAAACTCCCCATCGAGCTCACAACATCTCCAGCATTTCCCCTTTCATTACCAAAAAGGGGAAGTCAGCTCTCCTGCCCTTCCCCTCACTGCGGTTCCCACACACCAACTTCCTCTTTCCCCCCATTTCCTGGCAAACTCCACAACCCCTCTGTCCTTTTCTGAACCAAAATGCATTTTCCCCCATCACCAAAAATAAACAAAGTCAACCCAAATTCTCCTATTTAAACCCACAGACTGATGTGAGCATCAGTGAAGCTGTGTCCTGACAGATCAATAACTTTGGTGGTAATTAAAAGCAAAACAGCAGACGTGTTTGGCATGACCTCACAGCTGTGTCACTGTCCTTCAGCCCTGATGTCAGTGCTGGATGCTGTGAAATTATCCAAGGATTTGCAACATCACTGTCAGCAAAACCTTGTGCCCAAGAGCTGCTTCTGTTGGAATTGAATAAAAGAAAGGTAAAACCTTCCAGCAATGGGAATCCTGGCCCCAAAGGATGGACAAAATACTCCAGTAATGGGAATTGTACCACAAAAGGCAGGCAAAAATACTCTAGAATGGGTATTTTTCACACCAAATCCAGGATAAAACCCCTCAGAAGCAGGAATCGGCCCTCAAATTGAGAATTAAGCACTCCAGGAGCATAATGATAAAACTGACCAGAAGAAGAAATCTTCCCCAAAAAGTAGCACAGACCTTTGTAGAAATAGGGATCCTGCCCCAAAAGGCAGGATAAAATATTCCAGAATGGGAATCTCCCTCCAGGAGAACAGGAGAAAAGCATCGAGAAGTGGGAATCCTCTCTCAAAAGCAGGATGAAACCTTTCACAAATGACAATTTTCCCAAATGATTGGGATAAATACATCCACAAGCAATAGTACTACCAGGAATGAGGGTAAAAATGTTTGGAAATGGCAAATCTTCTACGACACTTTGGTTGAAACTCTCCAGAGTTGAGAATTATCCCCAAAAGAAGGAATGACAACTTTCAGAAGTAGAGGAAGGGGAAAACCTTCCAGAAATAGGAATCCTCCCTCATGAAGCAGAATCTAACACTTCAGGATCAGAACTCTCATCCAGGAAAGTGGGATGAAACCCTCCAGAAATGGGAATTCTGCCCCTGAACCACTGTGGGCCGGGTGCTGGTTTGGGATGTGGAGCTGGAGATGCGCACACGGGAAGGGGACGTGTGTGTGCTGTAGGGACAGATGTGGCGCTGACGTGGGGCACATGGTAAGGACACACGGACACGGGGAGGGCCTGGAGAGTGCAGGCACAGGGAGCACATGTGCACCGTCCCTCTCAGGGGGTTGGGAGGCAGGTGAATCTTTCTCTGTCTCCTGAGTCACACCTCTCCCAGCCAGCAGGGACAGATACCGCGATGGAGTCAGCCAAGGCTCACAGCAGGAATACACGTCCATTTACCAAGAGCTTGTCTTCAAAGCACTGCTTTGGAATGAAAACTGTCCACAAAGTCGTGTTGCTCACCTCGTGCATTCTTTACCGGTCTCAGAAAACATGCTAAGGACACCCATGTGCAGCACTGTGCACATCTACTGGTGTACACGCGTGGTGTTGCAGACACAAAGGAATGGAGTTAATCACGGAGTGCACATCTGGGTGTAACTGTTGTGCACATGTGACGGTGAACACATGTGACACATAGGAACACATGCAGTGATACATGCATGCAGTGCACACGTGACGGTAAGCACACACAACACAGCTGCACGGTGCACGCTGGCAGTACATGTGTGCACACAGGACACACGTGTTTGTGCACACGTATGGAGGCATCAGTGATGCCTGCCAACTGCTACCTGGGCGTAGATAACAGAGGGCTGGGGGTGAGCGGGGGGGTTGAGGGGCTGAGTGCTGGGGGTCACAGCTTGCAGCTCCATGTAGGTCAGAGCCTCGCTGTCACTGGAAGGCACCTGGGGACACAGTGGGAAGGCAGAGTGTCAACCTGGGCGTCCCCAGTGTACTTTGGGAGGGACACCGTGTGAGTGATGTTTGGGGTTCTTCCTACACAGTGTGAAAGTGGCCCATGGGGTCTGAGGGGTATTCATTTACACAATGCGGATTTGGAGTTCTTCATGGTCTGGGTCTGGGGGGTGTGCTTAACACGAAGGCAAACTGTATGGGGTCTCCATGGACAGAGTTTGGGGCAGTAAATGGAATCAGGCGTTGTTCCAAGGGTCAGGCTGGGGTTGGGGTTCCCTGACCCAGATACTTACCTGGAATTCCGTGTCCTCAGGCTTTTCAGCAGGGGCAGCTGCATCAAAACAAGGAGAGGAATGGGGTGGGGCTATGAAGGGGGGGGCGTGGGGGAGCGGGGAGGTGGGGGAGGAGGGGAATTGGCTGAGGAGCCTTTGAGGGCATCTACTGAGAAATAAAGATGTTTAAACACTTCCCCACCAGGGCACTCATCTCTCCGTATCCGATGTCTGCAGAAAGCAAGGAGGAAGACTACGACAAGGACGAGGATGAAGACAAAGGCAGCAGTGCAGCCCCCACCCACTGCCACCACCAGGATCCCATGGGAACTGTCTGCAGCACCTGTGGGGTCCGGGTGTTTGGGTTATCACATCCTCAACCACAACCTCTATAGGGACAGGAGGTGACACAGCCACTCATGGGTGGCACCAGGGGTACTTAAATGGGGTTGAGACCCACCTGGGGATGCAGGTGTGGGTGTCACCTCCAGAGTCACGTTATTGCCAAGGGATGAGGACAGAAAGGGGTAAGCCCAGGGGCGGTAGGAGCACCTGTAGGTGCCGCTGTCAGCTGGGGTCACCCCAAAGGTGGTGAAGGTGGCTGTGCCCAACACATCGGGGTCCTGGTGCTGGATGGGGTCTGAGCTCCCATCCTTGTGCAGGAGGAAGGCGGCCCCATAGTCCTTGTTCCAGCACTGGATGGTGACATTCATCCCTGTCTCCACACATTCCTCAGGGCTCAGAGAAATGCTGGGTGGGGGAAATCTGTGATCTGCATGAGGAGAGTGGACAGCAGTAGGAAACGGTCCTGTTGGGAGCAGCAGAGCCATTTGCTGTCCCCAGTGCCCTCACCTGTCAGCACCAGCTCCACAGGATCACTCTTCTCTGAATCCTCTGCTGACCAAGACACCCAGTACTGACACCGATATGTGCCTGCGTGCTCCCGATACGTCCTCAAGAAGGAGAACTCTGCAGTGTCCAGCTCCTTGTACTTGTAATTGCGGTATGTCCAACGTCCTTCCTGGTACAGCCGGACCCAGGCAGCCAGCCGTGGCAGGTGGCACCTCAGGATGACATTGTCCCCCAGGGACACACCGTGGCTGGGGTGCAGTGACAGGGAGGGTCGGGGCACTAGCACAGGGGACAGCAGTCAGCCTTGCCCCTGCACACCCTTCTGTGCCCCTCTGATGGCACCCTGCCCATTCTCCCCTCTGCTGGCCCCATTCTCCCCCTGTTCCCCATACTCACGCTGCTGTGCCCTGCTCGCTGCCACCAGCCACCAACCTGCAAGGGACAAAGTCCTGGTCTCACACAGGGCCACCAACGTCCTTGGCACCACGTCCCCATTGTCACTCACCCAGGATGATGGCCAGCACCATTGGTGCCATGAGGCAGGAACAGCTTGGGGACAGCGAGACAGCAGCGGGATCAGGGAATGGTGTAGAACTGCTGTCAGTTCCTCTTTTGGGACTGGATGATGTGACGTCACCTCCTGATGTGGCAATCACTGCCAAAACGGGAAGTGGCACTGTGGGGTCCCCAGCAGTGTGGCACACATGGAGCTCTGCAAGTAGTCCCCACTGGTTTGTCCTCTGCAGTTTGACATGTCTTGGGTGTCACGCACTGTCCCAGAAGTTCTGCCTGCACATGGCCCTGCACTTTGTCCCCCTGGGATGCCAAGCACAGGACATGGCTCCAATGGGGTGTCCCACATGGGATGTCACATGCAGTCCCCAACACGTCCATCCAGCTGTCACCACACACTTTGGGTACCACACTGTGTTCCCACTGCGCTTTCTTCTGCCATCCCCACTAGGGACAGCAGCAGGGACCTTGGGGACACAGTGACAACACAGAGACATGGGGCACACTATGGGGACACACACGTGAATGGGGCACACATGTGGTGCTGAAATTGGTCACATGCTATGGACATGTGTGTGCAGTGATGACACGTGTGTAGTGCCAACATGGGAAGTGCATGCTAAGGGCACAGACGTGCATTGTTGTGTGCACGTTTTGGTGTACATTTATAATGTCACACATTAAGGCTATGAGATAGGGTTAGGTCAGTAGGGCTAGGGTTAGTGATAGAGGTTAGGGTTAGGATTAATGTCCGAGTGAGGGTTAGGGGTCGAGTTAGAGTTAGGGTGACCTTGAGGGTGAGCATTAAGGTTAGATCATTAGGGTTAGAGTGAGTATTAAGGTGAGGGTTCGGGTTAGGGATAGGGTTAGGATTAGGGACCATGCTGAATTAGGGTTAGGTTCAGGGTAAGGGAAGGGTGAGTGTAGGGTTAGGGTTAGGGTTAGGGTAGGATTAGTTTTAGGTAGGGATAGGGTTGGAGAAGGGTTAGGGTTACGAGTAGGGTTAGGGTAGGGTTAGGGTAGGGTTAGAATCGTGTAGGACTGTGGTAGTGTTAGGGTTAGGGTTAGTGTTACTGTCAGGGTAGGATTATGTTTAGTGTTAGGGTTAGGGTTATGGTTACGGTTAATGTTAGGGTTAGGGTTATGGTAGGGTCAGGGTTAATGTTAGGCTTAGGCTTAGTGTGAATGTTAGGGCAGGGCTAAGTTTAGGGTTCAGGTTATGGTTAGGGTTACAGTTACGGTTATGATTACAGTTAGTGTTTGGTTTAGGGTTAGGGTTAGAGTTTGTGTTACTGTAGAGGTAGGGGTTGGTTTAGCCTTAGGATTAGTTTTAGGTTTAGGGTTATGTTTATGGTTAGTGTTAGACTTAGGGTTAGGTTTAGCTTTAGGATTACAGTAATGGTAGGGTTAGATTTAAGCTTAGGCTTAGGCTTAGGTTTATGATTGGGGTTATGGTTATGGTTATGGTTATGATTAGTGTTCGGGTTAGAGTTAGGGTTATGGGTTGGGGTAGGGCTATGGTTGTGGTAGGGTTAGGATTAGGGTTAGGGTTAGGGTTAGGGTTAGGGTTAGTGTCAGGGTTAGTCTAAAGGTTAGAGTTAGTGTTACTGTAAAGGTAGGTTTAGGTTTCGGCTTAGAATTAGTGTTAGGATAAGGGTTATGGTTATGGTTAGTGTTAGATTTCTGTTTAGGTTTAGACTTAGTGTTAGGGTTAATGTTAGGGTTTATGGTTTATGGTTAGTTTAGGGTTAGTGTTAGGGTTAGGGTTAGGGTTAGGGTTAGTGTTAGGGTTAGGGTTAGGGTTAGGGTTAGGGTTACTGTAAGGGTAGGGTTAGGTTACGGTTTAGGCTTAGGGTTAGGCTTCAGGTTATGTTTATGGATAGTGTGAAGGTTAGGGTTATGGGTTGGGATAGGGTTATGGTTGTGGTAGGGTTAGGGTTACGGTTACTGTTATGGTTGTGGTCATGTTTACGGATAGTTTTAGGGTTGGTATTAGGGTTAGAGTTAGTGTTACCATAAAGGTAGGTTTAGGTTTAGGCTTAGGATTAGTGTTAGGATAAGGGTTATGGTTATGGTTACATTTAGTGTTAGGGTTGGATTTAGGTTTAGAGTTAGTGTTAGTGTAAAGGTGGGGTTAGGTTTAGGCTTAGGATTAGTGTTACAATAAAGGTTATGGTTATGGTTAGGGTTAGCATTAGTATTAGAGTGGGGTTTGAGTTAGAGTAGGATTATGGTTTGGTCATGGGTTAGGATTAGGATAAGGTTTGGGTTAGGGTTAGGGTTAAGGCTATGACACCAAGTTGGCTGATCGAGTTGATCTGCCTGAGGGTAGCGAGGCCATACAGAGGGATCTGGACAGGCTGGATAGCTGGGCTGAAGGCAATGGGATGAGGTTCAACAAGGCCAAATGCCGGGTCCTGCACTTTGGTCACAACAACCCCAGGGAACACTACAGGCTTGGGGCGGAGTGGCTGGAAGACTGCGTAGAGGAAATGGAGCTGGGGGTGTTGATTGATGCTGGGCTGAACACGAGCCAGCAGTGTGCCCAGGTGGCCAAGAAGGCCAATGGCATCCTGGCTTGCATCAGAAACGGTGTTGGCAGCAGGAACAGGGAAGTGATTGCCCCCTGTACTCAGCTCTGGTGAGGCCGCACCTCCAGTACTGTGTCCAGTTTTGGGCCCCTTGCTGCAAGAAAGACACTGAGGCCCTGAAGCAGGTTCAAAGAAGGGCAACAAAGGTGGTGAGGGGTCTGCAGAACAGGCCTGATGAGGAACGGCTGGAGGAACTGGGAGTGTTCATTCTGGAGAAGAGGAGGCTCAGGGCAGACCTTATTGCTCTCTATAACTACCTGATGGAAGGCTGTAGTGAGGTGGGAATCGACCTCTTCTCTCGTGTAACTGGTGATAGAATTAGAGGGAATGGCTTCAAGCTGCTCCAGGGGAGATTTAGGCTGGACGTTAGGAAATACTGCTTCTCTGAAAGAGGGGTCAGGCAGTGGAATGGGCTGCCCACAGAGGTTGTGGAGTCGACTCCGGAAGTGTTCAAAGAACGTTTGGATTTTGTGTTGAGGGACATGGTTTAGTGAGTATTAGTGGTGATCGGTGGATGGTTGGACTGGATGATCTCGAAGGTCTTTTTCAACCTTTGTGATTCTGTGATTCTGTGATTCTGTGACTGTAGAGGTAGGGTTAGGTTTAGCCTAAGGATTAGTGTTAAGGTTAGGGTTATGGTTATGGTTAATGTTAGGTTTAGCCTTAGCATTAGTGTTAGGGTTATGGCTATGGTTATGATTAGTGTAAGGGTTAGATTTATGGGTTAGATTCAGTGTTACAGTAAGGGTAGTTTAGGTTTAGGCTTAGGATTAGTGATAGGATTAGGGATAGGTTTGGTGTTCGGTAAGAGTTAGGGTTACGTTTACGGTTAGTGTAAGGGGAGGGTTACTGTTAGGGTTAGGGTTAGGGTTAATGTAGGGTTAGGGTTGGGGTTAGGATGGTGTTAGCTTTATTTAGGGTTACAGTTAGGGTTAGAATTAGGTTTAGGTGTAGTGTTTGGTCATCAGTGTTCAGCTTAGGGATCATTAAAGACCCATGGATGTGATCAGTGAGGTCACATGGATGTGATCAGTGTGGTCAGTGCAGAACTGTGAGTGTGACTTAATGTTGTCCCCAAAGTCCAGTAGTGTTGGGGTCAGTACAGACCAGTGGATCTGACCCAACATTGCTTTATCCCCAGTGACACCAATTCCTTCAGTGTCCCCCATGTCTGCAATGCCCTCAGTATCCAGCAATGCCTCCAGTGTCCCCAGTATCCCCAATACCCTCAATGCTCCCAGTGCTGCCAGTACTCCCACTGTCCTGACAGCTGGCAGTAACTTCAGGGCCATCAGCACTTCATGGAAACCCCTCAGCACACGGACCCTTTCTCCAGGGAAGGGGGGTGTTCCCACATCAGAGGACATCTGGAGCCTCAAAGCAGAGACCCAACATCCCACAGACTTCAGGAGGTGCCCTGTACCCTTTAGGGCTGATCACAGGTGCCATAATAAGGCTGAAATGCTAATTAAAACGACTTCAGAAGCCATATATTTGTCTGTTAGCTCCTGACACAGGTCTCAGTCATGTTGCACTAGGAGGGCTGGCAGTGTGGGAGCAGGACAGTCCTCTGTGGAGAGAATCCCAAAAATGTTCGCCTTTTGGGCGTATGTGAAGACATGGGGAAAAGAGTCAGTGAGGGGAAGAAGGTTGGTTCACTTCTGCCACTGCTGCGATGGCCATCCAATGTAGCTGAGCCCTTTATGCCACCATTGGGCTTTGCCATTCAGAAGTGATCACCTCCTGGCCCTGTTCAGCTCAGCAGACTCGGCTCTCTCAGGCTTTTCTGTCTCCCACATCAGAAGAACTCTGATGTCCAGTCTCACAACTCACTGGTTGCAAAAAGGGGTTTACTTCTCACTTTCCCATGGCCCCATCTACAGGCACAGAATTCTGACTTCAAGGTCCTTCACAGCAACTTACAACAGAATAAATCTATACAGTAACTTCGGAAAACTCCATAACTTCATTCCCTGAGATCCCCCTCTAATTGTTCCTCTTCCTCTTTGCTTTGTGATTTGCACTACAGCCGCTGCCAGGAAGCGTGACTGCATTTTACTGCTCTTCTGTTTCTCTTTCTATTTATATTCCTCTTCTGCTTCCTCCCCATTGTTGCACACTTTGTAGGCAATTTCAGTCAGTTGTGATAGAAACGTGAAACCCCATCAGCTTTCTGCAGCTTCTTTTGGATATCAGAGGCCAACTGTCCGGTGAGCAGCATGTGAAACAGTTTTGTTCTCTTCCCGTCCAGCATCCAAACCAGCCCAGTTCAGGTGTGCTGCTGGTCACAAGTCTGTGTGGTGTCAGTGTGTCAGCAAAGGTGCCTGCTGCTGCTGCCAGTGGGATGCTCTCATTTCTACGCACCTATCCCTATACATTACGGAAGTCATGGGATCTGACCCTTCCGGGGGGCGGTCTCTTACTGCCTGGCAGTGGGTGCTGCAGGGTGCTTTCCTGGCCGTTCCAAGCTTTTTCCAGGTTTGACTCGGTCTTGGGAACTCTCTCTCATATCTTATTTGATTTATTAGTCTCAATTTTAATTAGGTTGTATTATATTGTATTATCTTGCATTCCGATATCATAGTTAGTAAAATAAGTTTACCTCCATAGATTGCTGCCGCTGTTTCTCTTCTTTTTCCCCCTTCCTCCCTCCGTGGGGCCAGGCGGGGGGTGGGGAGGACAGGGGCCTACTGCCCCCCTGTCACGGGCATAAACTGATTTAGTTAATTCTGTGACAGCTTTTGGTGGAGAATGCGGGCATAGCTGTTTTTTTTTTACTTTTTGGTTCTTAGAACGAATCTCGCTCTCTGCTCTTAGAGAGCTTCGTTAGGGAGCATTATCAGTAGTTCAGGTTTTTGTGCTGGAAAACTTGACCTTGAAGGACCAGGCGTAGTGCCAGTATTCTGGGATATTTGTAAACTTTGAGCACTGCTTAGTCTGGGTAGTGCCTTTTTCCTTCCCCCCCCCTCTTGTTAGTTTCGATTCATTAACCCTTTTTGAGCAGAAACCAGCGATGAACCCACTCTTTTTCGTGGGAGCGCTGAGTAAGGGATTAAACGCCATGGTGTTACTCGCGACCTACTGGCCAATCATCAATGTCATAATGACTTGTTGTGGAATTGTGTCCATATATAACCACACAAGGGCACTGATGGAGACGCCTGTATGGCACCTTTATTGGTACCTATATGCGATGTGGTACGATGTGAGTTTTGATACTTGCATCCCGGATGGAATGGCTAATTTTACAAGCAACTACATCCCAAATGGAATTGCTAATTTTACAAACCACACGATGTTCAAACCAGTTTCCCGGTTTTCCTCTCAGTTTATCAGACGTTTTTTCAATGCTGAGTTAACTTTCACATGTATGGGCGTAACAGTCCTCCTGTTCATATCAGTCTCCCTGAATGTATTCCAATACAGGAATAGTAAGCAGAAGGAGTCCTCTCCAAAACCAGAGAATGCTGACTGGCAGGGAATATGGAGAGATATAGGAAACATCTTAGAAGCATGGGGACCCGCAATGTCATGGGATTTCACTCTTGAGCACCTGTGGGATCCCCGGAAACTTGGCCAGTATTTGAGACAGGGGCAGTGCGGCTTAGGTAAATCTAAGGAGGTACAACTGATTTGGGGTTTGGCCTGTGCTTACCGTGCCCTATATAATACTGTTTTGGAGAGAGAGAGTTTCCGAGCTGAGGTTCAAGCCAAAGGGGAGAATCCCCAAGTCAAATCTGATCAGTTACAGAAGACACCAGTAACAATATCAGTTGCCCCTGTGGAGGGCAAGAAATGGAAACGAGTGTCCTCGCGTCTAGAATGGAAAAAAGAAGAAGAGGAGGAGGAGGTGGAAGAAGATCCAGGTGAGGGGCCCTCCTCGGAACCACCAACATCAAGAAAGGCAAAAGGAAAAACTAAGAGACATGCAGAAGAGAGTGATGAAGAGGAAGTTTCTATTACTACTCGTCGGCCTCTGAAGATGACTGAAATCCAAGGCTCAAGAAAGGAATTTATACGGCGCCCAGATGAAACTCTCGTTTCCTGGTTAGTTCGCTGTTGGGACGACGGGGCCAGTAGCTTGTCTCTAGATGGTAATGAAGCTCGCCAACTAGGAGCCATTGCCAGAGATCCAGCTATTGACAGAGGAATTAGCCGATGTCTGGACGGGGCTGCCTCCCTCTGGGAATGAATATTAATAGCCGTGAAGGAAAGGTACCCCTTCAAAGACGGCTTGAAGCCTGTGGCGAAAAGGTGGGAGACAGTTGAAAAGGGTATCCAGTATTTGAGGGAGATAGCCGTGGTGGAAATGTTGTATGACCCTAACTGTGTTTTTAACGACCCACGCCAAGGCCACGACCCTGAGAAAGTGAGGGCGACACCTGAAATATGGCAGAAACTCACATCAACAGCACCAGCCAGATACGCCTCTGCACTATTGTCAGCATCTGAGATACAAGGACCAGCAGAGAAGCCCCTTAGTTTTTGAATTGATTCTTACGCTCCAAAGCTATGAACAACAGCTACCCCCAACTCACGCCGCCATCGCCGCCATCTCACAAATGACGGAGCAACTGAATGAAATGCAAGAGCAAGTGTCTTTACTGATGAATCATGACAAACCTGTAGAAGTATCAGACACGCTTGATGAAGATCAGAATAGTCAAAAGAGTCTACTGAAGGAGATGAAGGAGCTGACGAAACTAATGCGGATCCAATTAACTAAAGACAATGAACCCTCCTTCTCAGGTGCATCATCAAAAATCTCAGCTGTCAGAGGCAAACACTCTCCAGCTCCAGGAAGGAATCCTACATCGCGACTCGCCTTGTGGCGTTACTTACGTGACCATGGAGAAGACATGAGGAAGTGGCACGACTAAGCTACTCATGTACTACGAGCACGGGTGAGAGAATTACAAAGCAGATCAACCGCCAGTGCAGTTGCTCCGGTTACCACAGGTAATGAATAGAGGGGCCCTGCCCTCAGTCAGGGGGGGGAAAGGGATAATAGAGTTTATTGGACTGTGTGGATCCGATGGCCTGGCACATCAGAACCACTGAAATATAAGGCATTGGTGGATACCGGTGCACAGTGCACTCTGATGCCCTCGACTTATGAAGGGAGAGAATCAATCCATATTTCTGGAGTGACTGGGGGCTCTCAAGAATTGACTGTGTTGGAGGCCGAGATAAGCCTCACTGGTAGGAACTGGCAAAAGCACCCTATTGTGACTGGTCCAGGGGCTCCATGTGTACTAGGTATTGATTACCTCAGAAGGGGGCATTTCAAGGATCCTAAGGGATATCGATGGGCCTTTGGAATAGCTGCTGTAGACACAAACAACATTAAGCAGCTGTCTGCTTTGCCTGGTCTGTCAGAAGATCCGTCTGCTGTGGGGTTGCTACAAGTAAAAGAGCAACAGGTACCAATTGCTACAAAAACGGTGCACAGACGGCAGTACCGCACCAACAGGGATTCCTTGCTCCCCATTCAGAAGTTGATTCGTCAACTAGAGAGTCAAGGAGTGATCAGCAAAACTCACTCGCCTTTTAACAGCCCCATATGGCCAGTGCGTAAAGCCAGTGGAGAATGGAGGCTGACGGTGGACTACCGTGGCCTGAATGAAGTCACACCCCCACTGAGTGCTGCTGTGCCAGACATGTTAGAACTCCAGTATGAATTGGAGTCAAAAGCAGCCAAATGGTATGCCACCATTGACATTGCTAATGCCTTTTTCTCCATTCCTTTGGCCAAAGAATGTAGGCCACAGTTCGCTTTCACCTGGAGGGGTGTTCAGTATACTTGGAACCGTTTGCCTCAGGGGTGGAAACACAGCCCAACCATTTGCCATGGGTTGATCCAAACTGCATTGGAACAGGGCAGTGCCCCTGAGCACTTGCAGTACATTGATGATATCGTTGTGTGGGGCGATACAGCAGAAGAAGTCTTCACAAAAGGAGAGCGAATAATCCAGATTCTTCTGCGTGCTGGTTTTGCTATTAAGCGGAGCAAAGTGAAAGGACCTGCTCAGGAGATTCAGTTCCTAGGTATAAAGTGGCAAGATGGCCGTCGTCACATCCCGACAGATGTGATCAACAAAATCACCGCTATGTCTCCACCCACTAGTAAGAAAGAGACACAATCTTTTTTGGGTGTAGTGGGCTTCTGGAGAATGCATGTTCCAAACTATAGCTTCATTGTAAGCCCCCTTCGAATGAAGAATGAGTTTACATGGGGCCCTGAGCAGCAGCAGGCTTTTGAACAGATTAAACAGGAGATAGCCCGTGCCGTGGCCTTAGGGCCAGTACGGACAGGGCAGGATATAAAGAACATCCTCTACACTGCTGCTGCAGAGAAAGGTCCCACTTGGAGTTTGTGGCAAAGAGCCTCAGGAGAGACCTGAGGCCGACCCCTGGGATTCTGGAGTCGGGCCTACAGGGGGTCGGAAGAGGGCTACACTCCAACTGAAAAGGAGATCTTAGCCGCGTATGAGGGGGTTCGGGCTGCTTCTGAAGTGGTCGGTACTGAAACACAGCTCCTTCTGGCACCTTGACTGCCAGTGCTGAACTGGATGTTTAAAGGAAAGGTTCCCCCCACCCATCACGCAACTGATGCCACTTGGAGTAAGTGGATTGCGTTGATTACGCAACGAGCGCGGATGGGGAACCTCAGCTGTCCAGGAATCCTAGAGGTTATCATGGACTGGCCTGAAGGTAAAAAGTTTGGAACATCACCAGCAGAAGAAGTATCACGAGCTAAAGAGGCCCCACCATACAACGAATTACCAGAGAATGAAAGAAAGTATGCCCTGTTCACTGATGGATCGTGTCGTATTGTGGGGAAGCATCGCAGATGGAAATCTGCTGTGTGGAGCCCCATACGACAAGTTGCAGAAGCCACTGAAGGGGAAGGAGAATCAAGCCAATTTGCAGAGGTAAAGGCTGTCCAACTGGCCTTGGATGTTGCTGAACGGGAGAGGTGGCCAACGCTTTATCTTTACACTGACTCATGGATGGTGGCAAATGCTCTATAGGGGTGGTTACAGCAATGGGAGCAAAAAACTGGCAAAGAAGGGGTAAACCTATTTGGGCTGCTGAACTGTGGAAAGATATTGCTGCCCGAATAAAGAATATGGTCGTGAAGGTACGCCATGTCAATGCTCATGTGCCCAAGAGTCGGGCTACTGAAGAACAGCAAAATAACCACCAGGTGGACCGAGCTGCCAAAATTGAGGTGGCTCAGATAGACCTGGACTGGCGGAACAAGGGTGAATTATTTTTAGCTCGGTGGGCTCATGAGACCTCGGGCCATCAGGGGAGAGATGCAACATATAAGTGGGCTAGAGACCGAGGGGTGGACTTAACTGTGGATGCTATTGCACAGGTTATTCATGACTGTGAAACATGTGCCATAATTAAACAAGCCAAGAGGATGAAACCACTCTGGGAGGAAGGGCGATGGCAAAAGTATAAATATGGGGAGGCATGGCAGGTTGATTCTATCACCTTGCCACGATCCCGCAGTGGTAAGTGTTATGTACTTACCATGGTGGAGGCAACCACTGGGTGGCTTGAAACATATGCAGTACCCCATGCTACCGCCCGAAACACCATACTGGGTCTCAAGAAACAAGTCCTGTGGCGACATGGCACCCCAGAAAGAATTGAGTCAGATAATGGGACTCATTTCAAAAATTCTCTTGTAAATACTTGGGCCAAAGATCATGGCATTGAGTGGATTTACCATATTCCCTACCATGCGCCAGCCTCTGGTAAAATTGAACGATACGATGGGTTGTTAAAAACTATGCTGAAAGCAATGGGTGGCGGAACATTTAAGCACTGGGAGAAGCATTTGGCAGAAGCTACCTGGTCAGTCAATACCAGAGGATCCATCAATCGTGATGGTCCTACCCAATCCAGCTCCCTACATACCGTAGAGGGAGATAAAGTCCCTGTTGTACATGTAAAGAGCATGTTGGGAAAAGCAGTGTGGGTTCTTCCAGCTTCTGGAAAGGGCAAACCTCTCCGCGGTACTGTTTTTGCCCAGGGACCTGGGTCCACTTGGTGGGTAATGCAGAAAAATGGGAATGTTCAATGTGTACCACAAGGAAACCTGATGCTGGGAGAGTGCAGACAGTAATTCTATGTATATGAATATAGACGTGTGCGTGTGATGCATTTTTAATTATTTTGTTTGTTTGTTTGTATATGTATGTGTGTATATATATATATATAGCATGATGTAGTGATGTAGAATAAGGGGTGGAATGTCATGGGTTTGTTTTTTCGATTTTCAATATTCCACATCAAAACATCATGTACTGGAATTAAGGTGTTAATGCTCTCATTTCTACGCACCTATCCCTATACATTACAGAAGTCATGGGATCTGACCCTTCCGGGGGGGCGGTCTCTTACTGCCTGGCAGTGGGTGCTGGAGGGTGCTTTCCTGGCCGTTCCAAACTTTTTTCAGGTTTGACTCGGTCTCGGGAACTCTCTCTCATATCTTATTTGATTTATTAGTCTCGATTTTAATTAGGTTGTATTATATTGTATTATCTTGCATTCCGATATCATAGTTAGTAAAATAAGTTTACCTCCATAGATTGTTGCCGCTGTTTTTTTCCTTTTCCCCCTTCCTCCCTCCGTGGGGCCAGGCGGGGGGTGGGAAGGGCAGGGGCCTACTGCCCCCTGTCACGGGCATAAACTGATCTAGTTAATTCCCTGACATGGTGTTAGAGATGAGCATTTGGGGATTTGGTGTGATTGGGAAGCATTTGGGGGCATTGGTGGGGACTGGAAGGTGTTGGGTTTGAAAAGATCTGGGAATCATTGAGAGGGGAAGAGAGCATCAGGGAGCCCAAAATAGGGAATGTGGGTCACTCCCAAACAGTGCACCCCAAAGATGAGACGCCTTGGGAGGAAGCATTAATGGGGTCTTCCAGCACCCACGTCAGCACCTGGACTCTCATCTCCCCATATCCAGAGGCTGCGGGCATCGATGACAAAGAAGACGCCGAGGGCA
The DNA here is from genome assembly GCA_037305975.1 of Chrysolophus pictus. Taxonomy (NCBI): domain Eukaryota; kingdom Metazoa; phylum Chordata; class Aves; order Galliformes; family Phasianidae; genus Chrysolophus; species Chrysolophus pictus. Next base: position 384,816 of record CM074606.1, read on the forward strand.
AAAACGAGGACAGCAGCACAGCCCCTCACCACTGCAATCACCAGGTTCCCATGGGACACCAACTCAGCACCTGAGAGATGAAGGTATTTGGGTGCGTTCATCCTCAGCATCACCTCGATGGGGAAGGGATGTGATGATACTGCCACCTGTGGGTGACACTGGAGGCATCCAAATGCAGGGCTGGTACCTTCCTGGGGGTGCAGGTGTGGGTGCCACCTCCAGTCTCACGCTGTCCCCAAGAGGTGAGGACACAAAGAGGTAGGCCTTGGGGTGGTAGGAGCACCTGTAGGTGCCACTGTCAGCTGTGGTCACCGCAAGAAGGAGGAAGGTGGCCGTGCCTTCATCACCGGGGTCCTGGTGCTGGAGAGGGGCTGAGTGCCCATCCTTGTGCAGGAAGATGATGCCCCCATAGCCCTGGTTCCAGCAGCGGATGGTGACATTGGTCCCCACCGCCACGCTTTTGTCAGGGCTCATGGAAATGTTAGGTGGGGAATATTGACTATCTGGATGCAGAGAGAGAACAGAGATAGGACGTGGCCCTGTGAAGAATGCCGAGGGCCATCTGCTTTCCCCATAACTCTCACCTGTCACCACCAACTCGATGGGGACACTCTTCTCTGATCTTCCCGGTGGCTCCAAAATCCGATATTGGCACCAATACTTCATTGCATCTTCCAGCTTTACACAAACCAAGGAGAACTCAGCCGTGACCTGATGTTTGTCCACGTCCTTGTAGGATCTCAGAAGTCCATCCTGGTAAAGCTCAACCCAGGCAGCTGGCTGGGGCGGGTGGCACCTTAGGGTGACAGTGTCCCCCAGGGACACCCGCTGGTTGGGGTGCAGTGACAGGGAGGGTCGGGGCACTAGGACAGGGGACAGCAGTCAGCCTTGTGCCTTCACACCTTCCTGTGCCCCTCTGATTGCCCCTTGCCCATGCTCCCTGTGCCCATTCTCTCCCCAGTCTCCCCCTGTCCCCATACTCACGTTCCTGTGCCCTGCTCGCTGTCACCAGCCACCAACCTGCAAGGGACACGGTCCTGGTCAAACACAGGCCACCAATCCCCGTGGCACCACGTCCCCATTGTCACTCACCCAGGGTGAGGGCCAGCTTCATTGGTGCCATGAGGCAGGAGCAGCTTGGGGACAGCGAGACTGCAGTGAGAATGGGGTTTGGTGGAAGAAGCATTGTCTGTTCCCCTTGGGGACAGGATTTCATTATGTCTCCTCCCCATGTGACAATTGTTGTCCCCAGATTGTGTCTCCATGTGGCCTGGGATAGGATGGCACACTTGGAATGATACACTCTAGCCTTACTGGCGTGCCCCACACGGGCTGTCACCCTTCTGGTGTCACATGCTGTCCCCAAAGCGCTGCCAGTGTGTGGCTTTGCATGGTGTTCCCCTTGCGGTGCCAAACATAGCACACGTGTCTCCTATGGGGTGTTGTGGCTGAGAACGCTCTGTTACACTGTGCTGCTGTGCTCTGAGCAGCTGAAGATCCATAGGAGGTTGTGAGGCCTCCAGATCTCGGGATAAGGGTTGGTGGTGGGTCTCCAAATCCATGGGTGATCTGTAGGGCAGGGTTTTTAAGTGACTGTAGCATCTCCCAATCTATGGGTTGTAGTTGGTTGAGGTGACTCCAGTTTTGTGAGGTGAGCAATGGGAAAGGGTTTCGGGGAGGGAGCACAGCTGAGTGTGGGTCACCAAATCTACTGAGCTATCTGTGGGGCAGAGCCCTACTTTGTGCTCCACAGCAATGGAGCTCCTTTGTAAATACGTTTACCCCAGTTTTGAGATCCTCCCTCTCCCCACTCCTCATAGCAGACATTTGTGATTCAGGAAAAGCTGAATTTCCATCTGTGACACCACAGCCCCATGGGAACCCCCAGGGAGACTGCCCCTCTCTTCCCCATCCCACACATCTTCCAGGTGCCCCCAAAAATGTGCTCACCAAATTCCCTCCACAGATGTCCCCAAAACCTCGAGTACTATCCTCCATGGTCCTTCCAGCTCGCTGCTCCTGGTGAATCAGTAAAGATATTGCAGAAGGGAAGAGATCACACACAGCTCCACCCCGTTCCTCCCCTGAATCTCAGAGCTGTGCTGGGGAGTGCTTGGATGTGGTGTTGCTTTCCAAGAAACTCTGAGGCAGAAAGTGAGGGGAGATGGGCCAGTCTGGGGACAAAGCCTTGGCAACCAGCTGAAATCATAGAAACATTGCTTGCATCTCCTGCCCATGTTGGGTGATGCACTGGGATTGCTGGGTGCTCATCCCCAACCCAACACAAAGCCCAGGCATCACTCTGGGGGATAAGCAGACCGGATTTCTGCTCAGAGAAGCTGTGGTTTCTATGCTGTGGATGTGGTTACAAGCTGGCACTCACCCTGCACGCCGAGCACAGTCACCAGCAGAAGCAGCAGCCCCAGAGCACTGGCTTTCAGGAAGACCCGGTGCCAGCGTGGGCACACGGCAGGAGCTGGAAGAGTCCGCATCTGTTGAAAAACAGACCTTTCATACTGGTTCCCATGCAACGTTGATTCCGAAGGTGATGGCTGCTCTTTTCTCCCCGTATCTGGAGGTTCCTGGATCCTAAGCAGTTGCTCCAGTGGTTCTCAGTGAGGAAGGAGCTGGTAGAAGGAGGTGATGGCAGCAGGCACACATGGGCTGGGCTCCTGCTGGAGGTTGGATGGGCACAGGGAGAAGGACATCCCCTCCATGTGTTCTTGTGGACATGGTGGAGGCTCTGCAGGGCCTCAAGAGCATGGGCTGGGAGCTCCACAAACCCCACACCTTGTGAAATGATCCCAGGGTAGAGCAGATGACAGTTGGTCGCACGTGGGTCTGTGTAGACCTCATCCTACCAGGACCCAGGCTGCATTCTCACCATTTCAGATTCAACTTGCAATTCCTCACCTCAGGGTTTCCTGATGAGGGCCACGTTTGGGTGCAAATCCATCCCAGCTCTGGACCTTTGCAGGCTTCCTTCTTCCCCACCCCTTCCTTCCTTCTGTCCCCACTACAAACCACCACCAGCCCAGAACACAACCAACACTGCTGGTGTTTCTTGGGGAAAACTCTGAAACAAGAAGCCCCAAACCAAGCTTGCCATGAGCAGCCAGCACCCAAAACAACACTCACCATCATGCTTCTCAGCAGGAGAAAAACCACTCTCAGAATGCCTGGAATCCACGTTACTATTTTCCCCATCCATAGATCAGAAGTTCGCAAGACTGTCCCCAAAATGCCAAATCCCAGGGCAACTTCTTGCTCTGTGACCAACCCAGTGGTGCCTGCATCCGGTATCAGGAAATGGCATTCGCTGGGCTTCTTATCTGGGCTTTGCTTCTTTTAATTTCCCACTTTGAGTAGAAATACATGCATGCTGCAGCCTTTCCCCTTAACACAAGTCAGGAGGTGCCATAGGTTGCTCCACTTGAGGTGTAAATATGCCTCTAGGTTCAGAAATTCAGAAGTTTGTACATTTATGTTAATATATTTATTCACAATTTTTGCTGCAGAAAGGAGTTGCTCATCACCGACCAACTGATGTGGTTTGTGTGGTGCACAGAACGGAGGAGGAAGCTTAAAATAGAAAAGGGGAAGTCATGTTGGCTGAGACAACGGCCTTCTAGGAAAAAATCCCCAGGAAACAGCAGATTGTCTGAGTAGATGTTGGGATAAAATAACCTTTTTATATCTCAAGTCCCAGAGATGGAGTGTCTTTAGTCATAGTTTGGTCCATAGCTTTGTTTAAATTCAAACCTACCTGATGTGCCTCACCCAAAATGACAACAAGTACATCCAGCACAGCAAAAATGTGGGCACCGAATGATGCCCGTCCTTCTCTTCCCAAACACAGACATCAGCCAAGTGCTCAGGTGGAGGACTTGGTGCTCTCGGTGAGGTGCCAGTGTGCAAACTGGCATCAAAACTCCTCATCCCAGAGAAATAGAAGCTGGACGTCTCTTCAACCGTAGGTTCCAGCCTGGAGATGAAGTCTGGGACCTGCGTTACCCATTGACTCTCAGTGACAGAGGTGTTCACAGTCCTGTTCATCACCGCTGCTACAGGTGAGTGTTGAGGTTTCCATCATGGAGATAAAACCCTTTGGGTCGTTGCTGGTATCCCAGACTGGGATCTGTGCCCCCAAGAAGACACAACCAAGGCCAAAGAACTATCCTGTCCAATGTAGGACATCTCAGTGGCCAGAAAATCCTTCTCCAGAAGACTAGCCCCACCTCCTATATGGCACTTTGGCACCTGGCCTCACCCCAACATGGATAATTGGAAGAAAAATAGGCCATGTCTCTGCTGGTTGTCCAAGCAGGAAGTGATGCTGGCATGAGTCTCACCAAGCCAAGAAATCTGTAGAACCAGGAGAACTCTTCCATTAAAGATGAATAGAACTCTTTAGGACACATTTAGGGATAGCACTGGTTGGCAATCCTAAAACGGAGCAATTGTTGAGGTACATCTCCCACAGTCCTTGTTGCCTTTGCTCTACCAATGACAGTGCAGCTGTGCCAGTCCCAGCCCCAGCTTTGTAGATGGGGGACAGAGGACAATGCTGTTCATTTTTCAGTGAGCACAAATGGACATCCAGGCAATCTAACTGCTCTGCTCCTGGGGTTTCCTTGGTGGTGTCTGACAGGGCTGAGGACTTGGTAAAGAGATGTGCAAAAAGCCACAGATTATTGGTTACCTTCTGGGTTCCTGGACTAATTCTTGCTATCTTCTTGTAAGACTTAAGAAGAGGAGGTGGGATAATGGTTGTCGTGAGGGTAGGTGGGGTCTTCTCCTCAAATTTCCCACCAAAGCCAGGAGATCTCTGCACTAAAGACTGTGGGTTTTGGTGGCTGACTGTACTTTGCAGGCACCAAAGGAGTGCAGGCAACAAAGAACTTTGTATTACTGGTTGAAGGAAAGGTACTGCACAGAGTGGCTTGCTGGGAATGTCCCAGCAGCCCATGATCTTTTCTCTCTCCTCTTTTCCAGAGCTTCAAAAGAAGATAGAAAGGCATCTCCCAGCTCTGGGTTGGCCTCTCAAGGGAAAGCAAATAGCATCCATGGAACTGGGAGAACCACTCTCCCTCCTCTCACCTGTGAGTTGTCCTCCTTGTCCTGGTGGCTGCTGCTTCTCCAGCCCATCAATCTGGGATACTTCTGGGATTGGGGTCACTTCTAGTAGTGAATCCAGAGGTAGTACTGGGGTCATGAGCTCTGGAAAAGGCATTGTAGTATCCAGAGCTGTGCTTTGAGATATGGAAGTTCATTGAGCGGTAGAAGTGTTACACTTGATGGGAAAACTGTTCGACTCCTATTTAAAAACAGAGACATATTTTGTTTTCTTGGAGATGATCATTGTGATTTTCCCCCACCTGAACCTGTTTGTTCGTCTGCCCTTCCAGATGTGAGGTGCAAGGTGGTGGCTTCTGAGCCGCTGGACTCAGTTCCTTCCAGGGCAGCATGGAGAGGAATTTGGTGGTGGGACCACGTGTTCAGTTTCAGCATGTGCCCATGTTGGTGTGGGCGTCACCGTGACCCCAGAGATCGCAGATGCTGTCCCAGTGGGGATGGCAGTGTAAACTGCACTGGGGACAGTGGGTTTAGAGCAGAGTGTACATGTTGGGGAATGTCTGTAACATCCCATGTGTGACACCCCACTGTGGGTAGAGCAGCACAGAGTGAACAGCAGTAAGAACTGTGCATCAGCCCTGAAGGCACCCAAGGGGGGATTTATTTTGGCATAGGATAGAAACCATGAGTCTGCCTGAAAGGTGATGCGGGTACGGCCCTGGCACAGTGTGGGTGTTGGGGAGGACATTTACAGTTTGGGGTAACACGGGTCACTGTCACACTGCACTGCCAGGAGGGGCTGGGCAGGAAAGTGAGGAGTGGGACTTTGTGGAAGGAGGGAATGCCTGAATCAGTTTTCTTTTTCTTGATGATGGGAACTGTGTGAGTCATCATGGTGTCTTTGTGATTGTTCAACGTTTGCGTTGTAAAAGTGTTCCTTGTGGAATCCCATTCCCTGTTTGAAATATTCTGTGCTGCTGTGGGACGTTGGTTACGACTCTTGCCCAGGGAATTTGGTGCCCTGGGGAAGCGGGTGGGCTCCATTACCCAGCAGCACACAAGGGATTTTCAACCAGTCCTGAAGAGCAGCCGGGATCAACAGCTGTGATGGGACAAAGGGTGTCAAGAGAAAAACCAAAAAGACCCCTCTGGCTCAGTGGAGAGACGCCACTGGTGAGCCTGGGTGAACACTGGCTAAGAAACTGGGAACATAAATGATGTAAGAGGACCAGATGTTATAACTGAGTATTGTAATGGTGAGACCGAGTGCTGGGTGTCTGTGGGAATGTATTGTTTGACTCATAAGCAGAACTGTCAGAGAGGCAGAGAGAGATCCAGAGCCAGAGAGTTCACTGAGCAGTGCTGCACAGAGCCAAGGATGGCTCCGTTTCTCAGCTTCTTGCTCTGTGCTGCCAGCAAGGGGCTGGGGGGCACCAGGAGCTGGGAGGGGACAGAACCAGGACAGCTGACCTGCAGTGCCAAAGGGATCTCCCACACTGTATGGCATCAGGTGAGCTCTGAGGAGCTTCCTGGGGGGGAGAAGCCACTGCTGGAGGTGATGAGCGCTGAGCAGTTGCATTGTGCATCACTGGTTTATATCTATTCAGATCTCTATAATTAAAATCACCGTTATTTTCACTTCCCTTTTTGTCTTCTCGGTGTGTTTCTGGCTTTATTTGTGGTGAAGACCCCATTCAGAAACAGCCCTGAGGCAGGATGGCTGTGGGCAGCACGGGGTGTGGGAGGACACGGGCAGTGTCACTCAGCATTGTCCCCAACACGTGCAAGATACGAGCCGTGCCGTGGCACCAATCAGCCCAGCGGGCACAAAGGGATGCTGGGGAGAAGCTCTGGGACTGCAGCACTGCCAGACTTTGCAGCTTTGGGATGGGCACACTCACAGAATGGGGACACTTACAACCCTTTGGCTGAACCAACGCTGCCATCCACAGCGCTGATCCCTTCCTCTGCCCGTCTCTCTCTTTCTCTTCCCTGCACTCCATCTCCTTCTCTTCCCATTCCTCTCCTACAGCTGTTCAGCAGTGCAAGGCTTATTTCCATTTCTTCTCGTCGCATTGCTCAGTTGCACAGAGATGTACCTGTCACAGTGCCAGTGCCTCCATAGCAATCTCAGTGCAGAGATTCTCATTCAGATTGCTGATTGCATTTGGACTCTCAGTGCCAATTTCACCTTCATGGGTTCCCATGGGAAACCCCAACTCTGCACTGAGTCACGGTCATTCATCTCAGTGCACCTGTGGTCCCAGAGCCCATCGCTGCTGTTGGAGAAAGCAGCAGAGAAGGCACCAGACGTCTCTGCTTCATCTCTGTCCCAGTTTGGAAGGTGTCCATTCTCATCCAGTCATGAACTGATGTTCTCGCTGCTCCTACCTTTGTTGTTCATCCATTTCAAAACCCCTCCCTGTTGTCCCCCGCAGCATCATGCAGCTTCACCCCTCACTGAGCTTTGCCCACACAAGCTCTGCACGGTGAGGACAGAGTGTGGAACCCAAAGCACGTGGCGACAGCTGGCTGGACGTGTTGGAGAGCACAAGTGACATCCCATGGGAGAACCCCATTTGGAGCTACATGTCCTGTAATTGGCATTCCATGGGCGACACCAAGCAAGGCCATGTGGTGGAGGAAGAATTTTGAGGACACTGTGTGACATCCCAGGGTTGACTGTTTGTGTGCGATACCCCAATGGAACCTTCTGTGCTGCTATGTGTGTGCCACCCCATCAGGTTCAAAACATTGCCACTCCTTGGGGACTGAATTTGACACGTGAGGAGGTGACATCACAACGTCCTGATGCAAAAGGGGAACTGAGAGCTGCTTTCTCTCACCACTCCCTGTCCTCACTGCAGTCTCGCTGTCCCAGAGCTGCTATTGCCTCATGGCACCAATGGTGCTGGCGCTCATCCTCGGTGAGTGACAATGGGGATGTGGTGCCACGGGGGTTGGTGGCCCTGTGTATGACCAGAACTGTGTCCCTTGCAGGTTGGGGGCTGGTGGCAGCGAGCAGGGCACAGCATTGTGAGTATGGGGACAGAGGAAGAATGGGGAGAGTGGGAGGGGAGTGTGTTCAAGGTGCCATCAGAGGGTCAGAGGAGGGTGTGCAGGGACAAGGCTGACTGCTGTCCCCTGTCCTAGTACCCCGACCCTCCCTGTCACTGCACCCCAGCCAGGGGATGTCCCAGGGGGACAATGTCACCCTGCGCTGCCATCTGAGACGCCTGGCTGCCTGGGTCTGGCTGTACCAGGAAGGAGGTAGGACACACAACAAGTACCAGGACAAGGAGCAGGATGCAGTCGAGTTCTCCTTCGTTAGCACAAGTTGGGAGCATGCAGGGGCGTATCGGTGCCAGTACCATGTGTCTGAGCCACTGGGGACATCAGAAAAGAGCGATCCCGTGGAGCTGGTGCTGACAGGTGAGGGCACTGGGGATAATGGTGGGCTTTGGGCTGTACCCATAGGGTGGTGTCCCACCTCTCTGCCCTCCCTGCACACAGATCGCAGGTACCCCCCACCTGGCATTTCTCTGAGCTTGGAGGGACACGTGATGACAGCCATCAATATCAGTATCCACGTGGGGAGAGGGTCCAACGTCACCATCCAGTGCTGGAACTGGGATTATGGATCCTCCTTCCTCCTGCACAAGGGTGGGCACTCAGCCCCTATCCAGCGCCAGGACCCCAGTGCTGGAGGAATGGCCACCTTCACCCTCTTTGCGGTGTCTCCAGCTGACACCGGCACCTACAGCTGCTCCTACCGCCCCTGAGGTCACCCCTTTGTGTCCTCACCCCTTGGGGACAGCGTGACACTTGAGCTGACATCCCCACCTACACGTCCAGGTAGCTCCGAGTCTCCCATGTCTATGTCCCTCGTATCACCCATGGGTGGCAGTGTCACCTCATCCCATCCCCAGGGAGGTGGTTTCTGGGGATGGCATCACCCAAACACCCGGACTGCACAGGTGCCAATGGGGAATCCCGTGGGAGCCTGGTGGTGGCAGTGGCAGGGGGCTGTGCCACTGCCCTCGCCTTCGGCCTCATCCTCATCATCTTCTTCCTCCTGCCTGCCCGCAGACGCCGGATACAGAGAACTGCCAGCTCTGGTGAGGAAGGGGTTAAATGGTTTCATCTCCCAGAGATGCCTCAAGCACTCACTGCTGCACACTGCAACCCCAGTCCATTCCCTGGAGTTCCCATTTCCCTCTCCATCCTGTATAAATCCCCCTCCATGTCCCTCTGGGGTCCCTCTGAGTTCCTCCGTAACCGCGACCCTCCCCTTTTCCTCTTTTTGATGCAGGTGAACCCCTCAAGAGTTCCAAGGCCAAGGAGCTCCAGGTAAGAGTCTGTGTGTGATGACCTCAAATACCGAGCTGCTCCTTAACCTCTTCCCCCCCCCAGCAGACCATAAGAGGAACCCAAAGCCCATGGTGAACCCTGAGGACCTCCAGCACTGTATGGCTTACCATAACTTTATCTGCACTCCCCAAATCCAACCCATGCGCAACCCAAATCCACACTGTGGGGAGTCCCCACATCCTGCATCTCAGCCCCCACGTTCCCTGAGGACATCCACACCTATGTCATACCCGTAGGAACACCACATCTAAGCCTCTGCACACCCCTAAACCCTTAACTATCCCACAGACCCCATGGGCATCCTCAAGCCAAGTAGTGGGAAGCCCTGAAAACACCTGTAGAATCCCTCAGAGTCTGACCCATGCAGACCCCGAATCTCAGGCAGCCCAGAACCACAAGTGCACTCTCTTGGCTATTACCCTACATACTGAGATCACGGGTCCCCCCACAAGCACCCTGGGGAACCCCATGGTATCACCCCGCTGTTTCCCTGTGTCTCCAGGTGCCACCCAATGACAACGAGGGGCTGACCTACACAGAGCTGCAAGCTGTGACCCCCAGCTTCTGCCGCCCTGGCGCCAGCACTGTACCCCAGCCCCCTGTTATCTATGCTGAGGTGGGCTCTGGGAGACCCCACTGATGTCCCCCTCGGGGGTTGCCTAATTTCAGGAGTACAAGAATGGAAACAGACACCAAGTTCCCTGCTTGGGTCTCATTGATGCCCACTGCTAACCCAATCCCACAAATCTCCCCAAATTTAACATCCCCCAGATCCCCACCGGTGTGCACCAAATTGTCCCTAATCCCACCACATCCCTGAACGGTCATCGCTACCGTCACAATCCATCCTTATCACCTGGATTCCTTTACACCCCTGGACACCTCCAAAGCCTCCCCAGTTCACACCCAAACCCCACCAACACTCTTGTAGGACCCCCACAAGTCTCAAACTCTGCACCAAACTCCACCCCCAGCATTGAGGGATCCCTGGATTGGTCCCAGTTCACCACAAAAGGCCCCATAACACTGCAGTGGTGTGTAACAACAGGCGTGCCCATGAGTGCAATTCAAGGAGTGTTCTCACACAGCTGTCACTGTCACCACTGCTGAAACGCACCGCCTCACTGTGCTCACATCCGCCACTTGGTCTCCATCAGAGCTCACAAACGTCGATGAATGTCAGTGGGGCCATTATTTCTGCATGGGGGAATTCAGCTCTGTCCCATATCTGTGTCAGATGCCATTGTGCCAATGTGTCCCCTCTGCTGCCGTCTGTCACGTGGCAACAAAAGGGGATGGGACACTGGTGGGAAGGTTCCACCTCACCTGTTGTCCCACTGACATTCCCATCTGATGTCGTGGGCCAAAATAATAAACCTGCAGGTTTTACTTTCAGAATAGCCCTCATGAAGTATGTGGTGTAGTTCAACTCTTACGAACTGAACTTTTTGATATTGTTCATTTAAACTGAAAAAGAGAGAAACAAACCCATAAAACGAGTGCGGTGTTTGCCCTTGTTTTTGTGAAACAAACGCATCAGTCTGGTTCAGTGGAAGCAGCTGCCGTTCTTAGTGAGCTCTCAGGTGTCTGTCAGGGAGTTCTGAGGACATTTCCCTCCTCCTGTGCTGCGTCCTTGGCAATACTTTGTCACAGATGTCCGTACCCCAGAGGGCCGTGCCATGGATGAGGCAGATGTGGAGCAATGGCTGTTTCTCTCTGCTCACAGAGGGCTCACGGAGTCTGGGAGAGACACACGGCCACAGTTCTGAGCTGAATGCCTGGCTGCAGCGCTGTGCATTCCATCTGAAAATTCACAGCTCCAGTGTTTATGGTCACAAAAACCGGATCTCACATCAAACCCAAAACGGATGATTTCCTCAGCACTTTTGAGCCCTGTTCCCCAATCCCTGCACACAGCTGCGTCTTTCTGCTGCTCACAGCACTGAGCACCACCCCATAACCAGCCCTGTGGGACCAGAGTTCATCTCCTCCCCAAAGGAACTCCTCATTCCCGAGGGGTCCCTCCAACCTTCCAGTCCTGCACAAAATACACCCACCATTCCTCTGGAAACCAAAACTCTTTGCAATCCAAGCAAAAACCAAACCACCAGTCCTGTGGGACCTCAGATCTGTCCCCAGCCACCCCAAGGCCACCAGGAGTCCACGTATCTGACCACACATGTGCACACCCATATGTCAGCCTCAACATGGGTGCCACTGCATCTGGTCATGTATATGACATGTGTGGCACAGTCACACACGCACAGCAGCTGTACACGTGTACTCCATGCTTAGTGCTCTGCCTCTGTGTGTGCGTGACATCATGTGTGTACACTGATCCACGTACAAAATAATGCACGCCTGTGTGTCCTTAGCATGTGACAGATGTCTGTGTGGGTGTCACTGTGGCCCCAAAGGTTGCTGCTGCTGTCCCCAGTGGGGTTGGTAGAGGAAAGTACAGTATGGACAGAGTGTGGTGCCCAGAGTGCGTGGTGACAGCTGGCTGGACGTGTTGGGGAACTTGTGTGACATCCCATGTGGAACACACCATTGCAGCCACATGTGCTGTGCTTGGCATCCCAGGGGGACAACGTGCAGGGCCACGTGCTGGCAGAGCACTGAGGATGATGTGTAACAACCAAGTGTGGACAAACTGCAAAGGACAAAAAAAGGAGGACTATTTGCACAGCTCCATGTGAACCTCACTGCTGGAGACACCACAGAGCCTCTTCCCGTTCTGGCAGTGATTTCCACGTCAGGTGGTGACACCAAAACATCCTGTCCCAAAAGGGGAACTGACAGCAGCTCAACACCAATCCCTGTCCCCACTGCAGTCTGGCTGTCTCCAAGCTGCTCCTGCCTCATGGCACCAATGGCGCTGCCCCTCATCCTGGATGAGTGACAATGGGGGCGTGATGCCACGGGGGTTGGTGGCCCTGTGTGAGACCAGGACCGTGTCCCTTGCAGGTTGGTGGCTGGTGGCAGGAAGCAGGGCACAGCTGTGTGAGTATGGGGATAAGAGGAGAATGGGGAGAGAGGGAGGGGAGTGTGGTCAGGGGCAATCAGAGGGGCAGAGGAGGGTGTGCAGGGACAAAGCTGTCTGCTGTCCCCTGTCCTAGCACCCCGACCCTCCCTGTCACTGCACCCCAGCCAGGGGGTGTCCCTGGGTAACAATGTCACCCTGCAGTGCCGTCTGCCCCAGCGGGCTGCACAGGTTGAGCTCTACAAGGTAGGACGATGGGGATTTGAAAAGCACATGGACATGGACATGGTACAGAACACAGCTGAGTTCCACTTGGTTAGTGTAGAGAGGAAAGATGCAGTGAAATATCAGTGCCGGTACCGTGTTTTGGAGCCACCAGGGACATCGGAGAAGAGCAACGCCGTGGAGCTGGTGGTGACAGGTGAGGACACTGGGGACAGTGATTGGCCCTGAGCTGACCCAACAGGGCCATGTCCCATTGCTTTCTCCCCTTTCAATACAGATCCCAAATTCCCCCCACCCAGTATTTCCATGAGCTCTGGGAGTAAAGTGGGAACAGGGACCAATGTCACCATCTGCTGCAGCAACCTGGAGTATGGGGGCATTATCTTCCTGCACAAGGATGGGCACTCAGCCCCTCTCCAGCTCCAGGGCCCCAATGGTTGGGGGCACGGCCACCTTCACGCTCTTTGGGGTGACGCCATCCGACTCCGGCACCTATAGGTGCTCCTACCACATTGGAGGCTTCTACCTTGTTTCCTCACCCCTTGGGGACAGCGTGACACTGGAGGTGACACCCGCACCTGCACCCCCAGGTAGGTCTGAGGCCCCATTTCGGTGTCCTTGCTGTCCCTCCTTTCTGGCAGTGTCTCTGCATCCCATCCCCATGGAGGTGATGGCTGGGGATGGGGACATGCACACTGCTGGACCCCACAGGTGATGAGAGGAGGTCCCATGGGAACCTGGTGGTGGCAGTGGTGAGGGGCTGCGCTGCTGCCCTCGTCTTTGGCCTGGGCCTCTACTTTGTCCTCGATGCCCGCAGCCTCTGGATACGAAGGGATGACAGCCCTGGTGGGGAAGACAGCTGAATCACTTTGGCACCCAATAAAACACTTTTAGATCACACCCAAGTATGCTCTGTTTCCTCTTGGATAGTTCATATACCCTCCAATCTCCCTCCCATATCTTTCAATCATTATACCTCCCACCAGCTGTGTCCTTCCTCATCTTCCATCCCATATAGGTGGATAAATCCCCTTAACTTACCCCTGTCTCCACTTCCATGCACTACTGATCCCCTTGTGCTCTTTGGTGCCCTCCATAACCCCCATCCTGCTCCCCTCCCCAGTTTGATACGGATGCCCCCTCATCCAGGAAGTCTGAAGGCATTCACTTCCAGGACAATGTCTGAGTCTGCGAATCCTTAAACTGAACTTGCCCCCTTGGAATCCCCGCAAACACCACTGTTAACTCCAAACCCTGTCCCTATGGATCCCAAGAGACTCCCAACCTCATACGGCTTACTCTGTCTTTATGTGCATCCCCAAATCCAGCCCATGGGAAAACCAAACTCTACATTGTAGGAATCCCAGATGGAATCCACCAGCCCCTCTGGTGTTCTTCCAGCCCTACTCACACCCAGACCCTATAGGCACCCCCAGATCTGAGCAAATACCATCCATGTAGTTCGCAGTGAGCTCAAAGGTCCCAGGAATCCCAAAACGTCCTGCACAGCCCCCAGATCCCATGGGCATCCCCAAGTCATAGAGAAACCCCCAAAAGCCATGCATAGAGATGCCAGTATCTCTCCTACGGAGCCCTCAAATTTAAGCCTCCCCATATCTCCTAGCCCCAAGCTCTTATCAGAACTTGTCAGAGCCCTCAAACCATTAGGAAACAACCCGAAAACACACTTGGATTCACAAAATTAAGCAATTCCAGGCTCCCAAGGCCATGTCCCCTGTTACTCTGTCTTAGACAGAATCCCAAATGCCCCCAGTCTATCATCCCCAAAACCTTACTGGTGTACCCCAGACACTTCACAAATACCTAAATGCTCAGTTCTCACTGCAAAATCCTTCCTTATTTTCCTCAAAGACCTTCACATCCATGGAATCTCCAAGTGCTCCCCAGGTTTCAGCATCGATCAGCAGGCACTGGGCAGTTGTGTTGAGTGCTAGCTGTTTTGTAGATATATAAATGCTATTAGCATTACTGTTATTACTCTCTTCCTTTTCTGCTCTAGGGAATAGCTTTAACCTCAAACAATGAGTTTTTCCTTCATTTATTCTGAATCTCACCTGTACCCACAAAGAGGGGGGTCAGTGAGAATCAAAGCTGTGTGGTGCTGAGCTGCTGCTGGGTGACAGCACCGCAGTCCTTGTGGTGCCCAACGTGGGGCCCGAAGGGTGGAGATCCCGACAGCTGTGAGCAGAGCGTGTTCCAACACAACTGCTCTCAGCGGTACAGCAGCCTCAGAGCTGCTGCTCACAGCGCTCAGCTGTTCCTTCACTCGGTGCCATCCATCACAGCTCTCAGGGCTGTTCCCTTCACTGCGCTGGCGCTGCTTCTCGCCTCTGAGGGCTGCCCTGCAATTCTGGATGCTTCTGCCCGTTTGTCTGCAGCGTGTGCTCGTGTGACAGCGGCCATGGATGCCATGTGCTCCTTGTGCTCAGCAGTGCCATCACTCTGGCACTGCAGGACCCTCACCGCGGGAACTCCTCACACGGGCACTCTCTGCTCCACAGAATTACAATCCAACAACAAAACACATTTGTTGACATTCTCTGTGTGCTTGCTACCTCTCCAACACTTGCCATAACAAGGCTCTTGCCAGAACAACAGAGGCTGCAAAGCACCAGATGCTGTGAGAGAACCGCACAGCCTTGGTGTGTCCACCAATGGCACTGCTTCACCGCAAGAACATTTCTGGCACAAACACATTTCTGACAAACCTGTCATTGTGAACTCACTTCTTCACAACCTTGTGATGCTGCAGCTGCCAACCAGCAGGCAGGAAGGGATGCCCAGAGAAGCTGCATTTTGTGCTGTCTCCTTTTTGCCAGTTGGAGACTTCATCCATTGGATGAGCACTCTCATGCCCCCTTCTGCTCCAGCACTGCATCTCTTCAAAATGGACCATGATTGCTTTTCTCCCTCCATCTCCCTCGCTTACATTCCTTCCCTGATTCTCTCCATTTTCTCTCCTCTCTATATTTTATTTCCTCGTTTTCCTCCCAGTCATCTTTTACTCTTCTGCAGAACCAATAACCTACATTTCCCTGAATGTAGCAGATCAGGCAATAACACCAGTGTCCAAGGATCCTTGATCCGTATCACTCAACAATTGTTACAAGGAAGTCCCCTGGTTTTGTTGCAAAGCAGTTGATTGGTTGCAGCTGGAAAGTTCAATAAATGGTCTTCTGTTGGTCCTCTGAGTCACTGTCTGACTCTGTTGCCCTGGAAACCGCAGGAGAACACAGACTGCCCTACTGGGGTACTGTGCATTCTTTTGGGGCACAACATGCCAGGGCACACACTCAGCCCTTTGGGGACAGTGTGTGGCATGTCAGGGTTGAAAGCGTGTGGGGCACATGAACGGGGACAGGGTGCAGTGAACACCTCTCCACTTGTCCCACTACAAAAGGACACCACAGCGCAACCACAACTAAAGGCTCACACTGCCACATGAGGAGGTGACATCACATCATCCTGTGCCCTGGGGGAAACTGAAAGCAGCTCTCCAGCCACTCCCTATCTCTGCTGCAGTCTCGCTGTCCCCAAGCTGCTCCTGCCTCCTGGAAACAATGGCACTGGCCCTCATCCTTGGTGAGTGACAATGGGGACATGGTGCAACGGGGGTTGGTGGCCCAGTGTGGGAACAGGATTGTGTCCCTTGTAGGTTGGTGGCTGCTGGGAGCAAGCAGGGCACAGCATCGTGAGTATGGGGAACAAGAGGAGAATGGGGAGAGAGGGAGGGGAGCGTTGTCAGGGGGCTATCAGAGGGGCAGAGGCACAAGGCTGACTGCTGTCCCCTGTCCTAGTGCCCCAACCCTCCCTGTCACTGCACCCCAGCCAGGGGGTGTCCCTGGGGGACAATGTCACCCTGAGGTGCCACCTGCCGCAGCCAGCTGTCTGGGTCCGGCTGTACCAGGAAGGACATCTGACATACCACAATTACAAGGACAAGGAGCAGGATACTGCAGAGTTCTCCTTCTTGAGGACGTATCGGGAGCACGCAGGTACATATCGGTGTCAGTACCGGGTGTCTTGGTCAGCAGAGGATTCAGAGAAGAGTGATCCTGTGGAGCTGGTGCTGACAGGTGAGGGCACTGGGGACAGCAGATGGCTCTGCTGCTCCCAACAGGACCGTGTCCCACTGCTGTCCCTTCCCTAATGCAGATCGCAGATTCCCCCCACCCAGCATTTCCCTGAGCCCTGAGGAATGTGTGGGGACAGGGACCAATGTCACCATCCAGTGCTGGAACAAGGACTATGGGGCCGCCTTCCTCCTGCACAAGGATGGGAGCTCAGCACCCATCCAGCACCAGGACCCTGATGTGGTGGGCACAGCCACCTTCACCATCTTTGGGGTGACCCCAGCTGACAGCGGCACCTACAGGTGCTCCTACCGCCCCTGGGCTTACCCCTTTCTGTCCTCACCCCTTGGGAGTAACGTGACTCTGGAGGTGACACCCACACCTGCACCCCCACGTAAGTCTGAGCCCCCCATTTGCGTGCACCCCCTGCCACGGATGGGTGGCTGTGTTGCTGCATCCAGGCTGAATAGGGGTTGTGGCTGGCAATAGGGACACCCAAACACCCGGACTCCACAAGTGCTGAGGAGCAGTCCCGTGCCAATCTGGTGCTGGCACTGGTGAGGGGCTTTGTGGCTGCACTCATCTTTGGCCTCGGAGTTTTCTTCATCATCGATGCCCGCAGCCTCTGGATACAGAGAGATGAGAACTGTGGTGAGGAAGCTTTTAAATGTCTACCATTCCCTACTGATTCCACCAGTGTTCCGTGCCTGCAATTCTACCCCATATAGATCCTCCCAGGTGTCCCTTGCCTGCCCTTTAATCCCCTATAGATTCCCTTCAGGGCTCCTTGTGCGTGACTCATGACCTCTCCATAACTCCCACCTTCTCCAGTTGCTGACACAGAAGCCCCCCCGAATGCAGAGGCCGTGCAGTTCCAGGTCAGTGTCTGTGTCAGGGGACACAAATCCCAGCATTCCCCTTGGGGCCTCACCATACCCTGCTCATAATTACCCCAAAGGACCACCAACCCCAGATGGCTTACCCTAACTTGATAGCTAATCCCCCAAATCCAGCTCATGAGGGACTAGAATTCTGCATGACTCCAAATCTCAGCCTTCACACTCATTAAAGCTCTCCAGGCTTTAAACATGTCCCAGACACCAAAAAGCACTCACAAACCAAGTAAAAGGAAACCCCAAAAGCCGCAGATATGGAACCCCAATATATAACCCACAGGGATGACAAATCAAATCCCCTGTGGTCCCACAATCCCTAAACACTCTCAGACTCTTTGGGCACACCCAAACCACAGCAGGACCCCCAAACATCCCCCTTGGGATCCTCAAACAGAAGGACAGCACAACTCCACACCCACCCTCTTGAACACCACTCCCAAATGCCAACACCATCAATCCCCCTCCAAAACATGTAGGAGACCCCTATGGTGGCACCCCGCTGTTCCCCTGTGTCTCCAGGTGCCCCCCAGTGACAGTGAGTGTCTGACCTACACCGAGATTCATGCTGTGACCCCTGGTCCCCGGCCACCCAGGGATGCTGCCAGCACTCAGCCCCCCATTATCCACACCCATGTGGATAGTGGGGGACTCCTCCTGATACTCCCCACACCCACGGTGCCTCATTTTTAAGGAGCTCTGGAAGGGACACACCCCAAATTCCCTGCTTGGAGATCCACGATACCATGATCCCACCCTTTCATCCCAAGATATCTAACATCCCCAAATCCTCATCTATGCACCTCATTTTGTTCCCAGACCCACCAAATCCCTGAATTCTCCACACTAACCTGGAAATCCTTCCTGACTCCCCTCAAATCCCATAACATCCCTTGGGTTGACAAGTGCTCCTTAATCCACCCAAAAACCCAACACCATTCCTAGTGGACACCCAAATCCTTAACAATACACCCCACAATCACAGTGATTGCTCACTAACCTCAAAACATGATTCATCAAACTCCACTTCAATCCCCTGGAGATCCCACCCAGTGTCTCCCTCCTGCCCTTCTGCCCTGGTCCCAGCATCAGGAGGGTTTGGAGGCACTGCGTTGTGCATCACTTTGTAAATATACGCCATTGTCATCATGATATCACTCACTGTGATTGCCCTCTTCAGTCTTAGTAAACAGATCTTATCATCACCTGTGAGTTCTGCATTTGTATCTTCTCCCCCTCCCATGAGCTTCTGGATGCTTCTGCCCGTTTGTCTGCAGCGTGTGCTCGTGTGACAGCGGCCATGGATGCCATGTGCTCCTTGTGCTCAGCAGTGCCATCACTCGGGCACTGCAGGACCCTCACCGCGGGAACTCCTCACACGGGCACTCTCTGCTCCACAGAATTACAATCCAACAACAAAACACATTTGCTGACATTCTCGGTGTGCTTGCTACCTCTCCAACACTTGCCAGAACAAGGCTCTTGCCAGAACAACAGAGGCTGCAAAGCACCAGATGCTGTGAGATAACCGCACAGCCTTGGTGTGTCCACCAATGGCACTGCTTCACCGCAAGAACATTTCTGGCACAAACACATTTCTGACAAACCTGTCATTGTGAACTCACTTCTTTACAACCTTGCGATGCTGCAGCTGCCAACCAGCAGGCAGGAAGGGATGCCCAGAGAAGCTGCATTTTTGCTGTCTCCTTTTTGCCAGTTGGAGACTTCATCCATTGCATGAGCACTCTCATTCCCCATTCTGCTCCAGCACTGCAACATCTCTCAATGGACCATGATTGCTTTTCTCCCTCCATCTGCCTCTATTACATTCTTTCAGTTCAACTCTCCATTTTCTCTCTTTTCTTTCTTCTTTCTCCCTCGTCCTCATTTTCCTCCCTGTCATCTTTTACTCTTCTGCTGCAGCCTAAATGTGGATTTCTCTGTATCAAGCAGGTCAGGCAATAATGCCAGTGTCCAAGGATCCTTCATTCATATCACTCACTAATTGTTACTAGCTAGCCCCCTAATCTTGTTGTAGAGCAGTTGATTTGTTGCTGCTGGAAAGTTCAATAAATGGTCTTCTGTTGTTCCTCTGAGTCACTGTCTGACTCTGTTGCTCTGGAGACCCCAGGAGAACACGGACTGCCCTACTGGGGCACTGTGCAGAGAGCCTGGCATCCCTTGGGGGACAGCATGCCAGGGAACAGACTCACAGCCCTTTGGGGTCAGTGTGTGACACCCCAGAGTTGACAGCGTGTGTGGGGCACCTCAACAGGCTCAGAGTGCAGTGAACACCTGTCCACTTGTCCCAACACAGATGTGCACCACAGATGTGCCAAATCAGGAGCTGACATCACATCATCCTGCACCCCGGTGGAAACTAAAAGCAGCTCTCCGGCCACTTTCTTTCTCGGCTACAGTCTTGCAGTCCCCAGTCTGCTCCTGCCTCATGGCACCAATGGCGCTGGCCCTCATCCTGGGTCAGTCAGTGGATCCCACATCCCAGTTCACACCTTGGGGCGCACAGAAAACATCACTATGGAGACCCACATCCTTCCCATGAGGGCCATAAATGACCCCAGCCCTGGACTCATACTGTGACATTCATGTGCACCACCTGTATCCAGCCCACGCAAATGCAAAATCTGCAATTTGAGGACCCCTCAGCCCACAAACCTTAGTCCCCAGACCCACAGAAGACCTCCAAGTCTTAACAGTCTCCCCCTACCATATAGGCACTCACAATTCGAGTAGAGGGGCTCTAAATGCACTCACAGGGAAGCCCAATGTCTTGTGGGGACCCAAAACAACGCTTCTGTGTTCCCCAAGTCTACAAACACCTCAGGACCATATAGGGACCCGAAAACCCTAGCTGGACTTACAAACATCCCCCATGCTGACTCCAAATCTAAGACCCCCCCCCAGAACTCCAGCCTCACCCTCATAGTTACATCCACCTCATACCTACGCCAGAGGCCTAAACTCAGCCCACCCATCTTGGGGACCCCTATGGTAGCATCCCACTCTCCACCGGTATCTCCAGGTGCCCCCAAGGACAGCGAGGACCTGACTTATGCCCAGATGCCAGCTGCCATCCCTCAGTGCACATCGCTTAACGCAAAGTACCTCTTTATCCCTGCAAATATTTTAACACACTTTGAAACCTCCAGATCCTCTCCAATTCAATCCAAAACACCGCCACTATTCCTCTGAGACACCCTCATCTGTCCTAATCTACCCCTCTTCTGAAGATACCAAAAATGACCATTTCTTCCACTTCCATCTCCTACAGATGTCCGATACATCCCCTAAAGATCCCTCCAAAATCCCCTGCCTCCCATTCTGTCCTGCATTTATCATTGGTCTTTGGCTGGTGAGTGCAGACGCAGGGAGCACACGCTAAGGACACACATGAGCAGCAATGTGTCCAGCTGTTGGTGCACACACACGGCATCACGCAGACACACACAGAGGCACAGAGTTCAGCGTGTCCCACACGTGTGTTTGGACACCTGTTGTGCACGTGGGATGGTGCACACACGTTTAATCCACAGCCACGTGTTCACGTGCACAGGTACATGGATGCAATTCACAGGTGATGGTGAGCACACAGAGCACACCGGCACTGTGCACAACTGATGTGTGCACACAACATCCACGTCTTTGTGTCCACAGGTGGGGGCATCAGTGGGGTCCCCCAGTGACCACTTTGGCGTAGATCGTGGGGGGTTCAGGGGTTGTAGAAGAGCCGGGGGGGTGGGTGCTGGGGGTCAGAGCTTGCAGCTCGGCGTAGGTCAGAGCCTGGCTGTCAGCGGGGGACACCTGGGGACAAAGGGACAGCAGTGTGAGCATGGGATCCCAACATGCCTGAGGGGATGATGGCATTGTGTAATGTGTGGGGGCTGTGAGAGAGGGGGCACTGGGAGTGTAGATTTTGGGAAGCTGTGGGTGTGACATTGGGGTTCCCTGTGGGTGGTGTTTGGGGATTCTGCTATGCTTTGGGGCTGCTCATGGAGTCTGAGGGTGTTGAAGGCTTGGAGCATCCCAGGGGGCTTCATTTCGGGATTTGGGGCTTCCCCTAGGTAGAGATTAGGAGGTCCCTATGGGCTGGATTTGAGGGTGCACACAATGTCATGGGAAGACATAAAATGCAAGGGGTTCTTTGTAGACTTCATGGGCAGGGTTTGGGTTTCCACGTGAGGGGCAGGGGCAATGGGCTAGATTGGCATTAGTTGTCCCCTGACCCAAACACTGACCTGGAACTGCACGGCCTCGGGGCTTCTGGGGGTGGCACCTGAGTCATAAATCAGAAGGGAGAGGAGGGATGTTATGGGGGCACCAATCAACACCTGTGGGGATCTATAGTGGATTTATGGGGATCAAAGCCATTTAATCCCTTCCCCACCAGGATACTCATCTCTCTGTATTTGTCTTCTCTGGGCAGCAAGGAGGAATGAGACCATGAGGATGAGGATGATGAGAATCACAGCAGCACAACTCCCTGCCACCGCTGCCACCAGGTTCAAGCTGGGACCCCTATTGTCACCTGTGCGGTCAAAGTGTTTGAGCTGTCCCTGTACCCAGCTCCTTTCTCAATGGAGGTGGGATGCAGAGACAGGGTCACCCACAGGTGAGTAGTGGAGCACTGAATGGGGGGCTCAAACCTACCTGGATGTGCAGATCTGGCAATCACTTCCAGGGTCACATTATCTCCGAGGCATGAGGACAGACGGTAAAAGCTCCCAATGTGGTAGGAGCACCTATAGGTGCCAGAGTCAGCTGGGGTCACCGCAAAAAGGGTGAAGGTGGCTGTGCCCTGACTGTTGGGTTTTGGTGCTGGAGAGGGGCTAAGTGCCCATCCTTGTGCAGGAAGATGATGCCCTAATACTTCTGGTTGCAGCACTGGATGGTGACATTGGTCCCCATCTCCACACGTTCCTTGGGGATCAGGGAAATGCTGGCTGGGGGATACTTAGGATCTGAGTGCAGAGAGGAGATAGGGATGGAACACAGCTCTGTGGGAACAGCCCAGGGCCATCTGCTTTCCCCAGTGCCCTCACCTGTCACCACCAGCTCCACGGGTTCACTCTTCTCTGATGTCCCTGGTGGGTCCAGCACCCAGTACTGGCACTGATACCCCACTGCATCTTCCTCCTTTACACTAACCAAGGGGAATTCAGCCATGTCCTGTACCATGTCCATGTGTGCTTGCTTTTCAAATCCCCAATATCCTTCCTTGTAGAGCTCAACTCGTGCAGCTGACCTAGGCAGGTGGCACCGCAGGGTGACATTGTCCCCTAGGGACACCCCCTGGCTGGGATGCAGCGACAGGGAGGGTCGGGGCACTAGGACAGGGGACAGCAGTCAGCCTTGTCCCTGCACACCCTCCTCTGCCCCTCTCATGGCACCCTGACCACACTCCCCTCCCTCTCTCCCCATTCTCCCTCTGTCCCCATACTCACACAGCTGTGCCCTGCTTCCTGCCACCAGCCACCAACCTGCAAGGGACACGGTCCTGGTTGCACACAGTGCCACCAACCCCCGTGGCACCACGTCCCCATTGTCACTCACCCAGGATGAGGGCCAGTGCCGTTGGTGCCATGAGGCAGGAGCAGCTTGGGGACAGTCCGACTGCAGCAGAGACAGGGAGTGGCCAGAGAGTTACTTTCAGTTTCCCCAAGGGCACAGGATGATGTGATGTCACCTCCTGATGTGGCAATGTGAGCCCTTAGCGGTGGTTGTGCTGTGGTGTCCTTTTGTAGTGGGACAAGTGGAGAAGTGTTCACTGCACACTGTGCCTGTTGAGGTGCCCCACACACACTGTCAACCCTGGGGTGTCACACACTGACCCCAAAGGGCTGTGAGTGTGTGTCCTGGCATGTTGCCTCCCAAGGGATGCCAGACTGTCTGTACAGTGCCCCAGTAGGGCTATCCATGTTCTTCGGGGGTCTCCAGGACAACAGAGTCAGACAATGACTCAGAGGAACAACAGAAGACCATTTATTGAACTTTCCAGCTGCAACCAATCAACTGCCCTGCAACAAAATTAGGGGACTTCCTACAAACAATTGTTGAGTGATACGGATCAAGGATCCTTGGACACTGGTGTTATTGCCTGATCTGCTACTTCCAGGGAAATGTTGGTAATGACTGCTGCAGAAGAAGAGTAAAAGAAGACAGGGAGGAAAATGAGCAATAGAGAGAAAGAAAGACAAGAGAGAAAATGGAGAGTAGGACAGAAAGAATGTAAGAGAGAGAGATGGAAGCAGAAAAGCAATTATGGTCCATTTTGAAGAGATGCAGTGGTGGAGCAGAAGGGGGAATGAGAGTGCTCATCCAATGGATGAAGTCTCCAACTGGCAAAAAGGAGACAGCACAAAATGCAGCTTATCTGGGAATTTATTTCTGTCTGCTCGTTGGCAGCTGCAGCATCACAAGGTTGTGAAGAAGTGAGTTCACAATGACAGGTTTGTCAGAAATGTGTTTGTGCCAGAAATGTTCTTGCGGTGAAGCAGTGCCATTGGTGGACACACCAAGGCTGTGCGGTTATCTCACAGCATCTGGTGCTTTGCAGCCTCTGTTGTTCTGGCAAGAGCCTTGTTATGGCAAGTGTTGGAGAGGCAGCAAGCACACCGAGAATGTCAGCAAATGTGTTTTGTTGTTGGATTGTAATTCTGTGGAGCAGAGAGTGCCCGTGTGAGGAGTTCCCGCGGTGAGGGTCCTGCAGTGCCAGAGTGATGGCACTGCTGAGCACAAGGAGCACATGGCATCCATGGCCGCTGTCACACGAGCACACGCTGCAGACAAACGGGCAGAAGCATGCAGAACTCTTTGTGGGTTCAGGTGAGAATCAGAATAAAAGAAGGAAAAACTCATTGTTTGAGTTTAAAGCTATTCCCTAGAGCAGAAAAGGAAGAGAGTAATAACAGGAATGCTAATAGCATTTATATATTTACAAAACAGCTAGCACTCAACACAACTGCCCAGTGCCTGCTGATCGATGCTGAAACCTGGGGAGCACTTGGAGATTCCATGGATGTGAAGGTCTTTGAGGAAAATAAGGAAGGATTTTGCAGTGTGAACTGAGCATTTAGGTATTTGTGAAGTGTCTGGGGTACACCGGTAAGGATTTGAGGATGTTAGATTGGGGGCATTTGGGATTCTGGTGGCTAAGACTGGGTAACAGGGGACGTGGCACTGGGAGCCTGGAATTGCTCATTTTTGTGGATCCAAGTGTGATTTCAGGTTGTGTCTTTATCGTATGAGGGCTCTAACAAGCTCTGATAAGAGTTTATTGCTAGGAGATATGGGGAGGCTTAAATTTGAGGACTCCGTAGGAGAGATAATGGCATCTCTATGCATGGCTTTGGGGTTTTCTCTATGGCTTGGGGGCCCGCATGGTATCTGGGGGCTGTGCAGGAAGTTTTGGGATTCCTGGGACCTTTGAGCTCACTGCGCACTACATGGGTGGTATTTGCTCAGATCTGGGGGTGCCTATAGGGTCTGGGTGTGAGTAGGGCTGGAAGAACACCAGAGGGACTGGTGGATTCCATCTGGGATTCCTATGATGTAGTGTTTGGTTTTCCCATGGGTTGGATTTGGGGATGCACATAAAGACAGAGTAAGCCATATGAGGTTGGGAGTCTCTTGGGGTCCATAGGGACAGGGTTTGGAGTTAACAGTGGTGTTTGGGGGGATTCCAAGGGGGCAAGTTCAGTTTAAGGATTCGCAGACTCAGACATTGTCCTGGAAGTGAATGGCTTCAGACTTCCTGGATGAGGGGGCATCCGTATCAAACTGTGGAGGGGAGCGGGATGGGGGTTATGGAGGGCACCAAAGAGCACGAGGGGGATCAGTAGTGCATGGAAGTGGAGACAGGGGTAAGTTAAGGGGATTTATCCACCTATATGGGATGGAAGATGAGGAAGGGCACAACTGGAGGGAGGTATAGGGATTGAAAGGTATGGGAGGGAGATTGGAGGGTATATGAACTATGCAAGAGGAAACAGAGCATACTTGGTGTGATCTAAAGGTGTTTTATTGGGTGCCAAAGTGATTCAGCTGTCTTCCCCACCAGGGCTGTCACCCCTTCGTCTCCAGAGGCTGCGGGCATCGAGGACAAAGTAGAGGCCCAGGCCAAAGACGAGGGCAGCAGCACAGCCCCTCACCACCAGGTTCCCATGGGACCTCCTCTCATCACCTGTGGGGTCCAGCAGTGTGCATGTCCCCATCCCCAGCCACCACCTCCATGGGGATGGGATGCAGAGACTCTGCCAGAAATGAGAGACACCAAGGACACCGAAATGGGGCCTCAGACCTACCTGGGGATGCAGGTGCGGGTGTCACCTCCAGTGTCACGCTGTCCCCAAGGGGTGAGGAAACAAGGTAGAAGCCTCCAATGTGGTAGGAGCACCTATAGGTGCCAGAGTCGGATGGCGTCACCCCAAAGATGGAGAAGGTGGCCGTGCCCCCACCATTGGGGCCCTGGAGCTGGACAGGGGCTGAGTGCCCATCCTTGTGCAGGAAGATAATGCCCCCATACTCCAGGTTGCTGCACTGAATGCTGACATTGGTCCCTGTTCCCACTTTACTCCCAGAGCTCATGGAAATACTGGGTGGGGGGAATTTGGGATCTGTGTTCAAAGGGGAGAGAGCAATGGGACATGGCCCTGTTGGGTCAGCTCAGGGCCAATCACTGTCCCCAGTGTCCTCACCTGTCACCACCAGCTCCACGGCGTTGCTCTTCTCCGATGTCCCTGGTGGTTCCAAAACACGGTACCGGCAATGATATTTCACTGCATCTTTCCTCTCTACACTAACCAAGGAGAATTCAGCCGTGTCCTGTACCATGTCCATGTGTGCCTGCTTTACATACCACCAGTATCCTTCCTTGTAGAGCTCAACTCTTGCAGCTGACCTAGGCAGGTGGCACCGCAGGGTGACATTGTCCCCCAGGGACACCCCCTGGCTGGGGTGCAGCGACAGGGAGGGTCGGGGCACTAGGACAAGGGGTGGCAGTCAGCCTTGTCCCTGCACACCCTCCTCTGCCCCTCTCATGGCCCCTGACCACACTCCCCTCCCTCTCTCCCCATTCTCCTCTTATCCCCATACTCACACAGCTGTGCCCTGTTTCCTGCCACCAGCCACCAACCTGCAAGGGACACAATCCTGGTCCCACACTGGGCCACCAACCCCCGTGGCACCACGTCCCCATTGTCACTCACCCAGGATGAGGACCAGCACCGTTGGTGCCATGAAGCAGGAGCAGCTTGGAGATGGCCAGACTGCAGTGGGGACAGGGATTGGTGTTGAGCTGCTGTCAGTTCCCCTTTTAGGACAGGATGTTTTGGTGTCACCACCTGACGTGGAAATCACTGCCAAAACGGGAAGTGGCACTGTGGGGTCCCCAGCAGTGTGGTTCACATGGAGCTGTGCAAATAGTCCTCCTTTTTTTGTCCTTTGCAGTTTGGCATCGCTTGGTTGTTACACACCATCCTCAGTGCTCTGCCAGCACGTGGCCCTGCACGTTGTCCCCCTGGGATGCCAAACACAGCACATGTGGCTCCAATGGTGTGTTCCACATGGGATGTCACACAAGTTCCCCAACACGTCCAGCCAGCTGTCATCATGCACTCTGGGCACCACCCTCTGTCCCTACTGTACTTTCCTCTACCAACCCCACTGGGGACAGCAGCAGCAACCTTTGGGGACGCAGTGACACCCACACAGACATTTGTCACATGCTAAGGACACACGCGTGTGCATTATTTTGTACGTGGATCAGTGTACACACATGATGTCACACACACACAGAGGCAGAGCACTAAGCATGGAGTACACGTGTACAGCTGCTGTGCACGTGTGACTGTGCCACACATGTCATATACATGACCAGATGCAGTGGCACACATGTGGAGGCTGACATATGGGTGTGCACATGTGTGGTCAGATACGTGGACTCCTGGTGGCCTTGGGGTGGCTGGGGACAGATCTGAGGTCCCACAGGACTGCTGGCTCGATTTTGGCTTGGATTGCAAAGAGTTTTGATTTCCAGAGGAATGGTGGGTGTATTTTGGGCAGGACTGGAAGGTTGGAGGGACCCCTCAGGAACGAGGAGTTCCTTTGGGGAGAAGGAGATGAACTCCGGTCCCATAGGGCTGGTTATGGGGTGGTGCTCAGTGCTGTGAGCAGCAGAAAGACGCAGCTGTGTGCAGGGATTGGGGAACAGGGCTCAAAAGTGCTGAGGAAATCATCCATTTTGGGTTTGATGTGAGATCTGTTTTTTGTCACCATAAACACAGGAGCTGTGAATTTTCAGATGGAATGCACAGCGCTGCAGCCAGGCATTCAGCTCAGAACTGTGGCCGTGTGTCTCTCCCAGACTCCATGAGCCCTCTGTGAGCAGAGAGAAACAGCCATCGCTCCACATCTGCCTCATCCATGGCACGGCCCTCTGGGGTACGGACATCTGTGACAAAGTATTGCCAAGGACGCAGCACAGGAGGAGGGAAATGTCCTCAGAACTCCCTGACAGACACCTGAGAGCTCACTAAGAACTGCAGCTGCTTCCACTGAACCAGACTGATGCGTTTGTTTCACAAAAACAAGGGCAAACACCGCACTCGTTTTATGGGTTTGTTTCTCTCTTTTTCAGTTTGAATGAACAGTATCAAAAAGTTCAGTTCGTAAGAGTTGAACTACACCATATACTTCATGAGGGCTATTCTGAAAGTAAAACCTGCAGGTTTATTATTTTGGCCCATGACATTTGGTGGGAATGTCAGTGGGACAGCAGGTGAGGTGGAACCTTCCCACCAGTGTCCCATCCCCTTTTGTTGCCACGTGACAGACGGCAGCAGAGGGGACACATTGGCACAGTGGCATCCGACACGGATATGGGACAGAGCTGAATTCCCCCATGCAGAAATAATGGCCCCACTGACATTCATCGACGCTTGTGAGCTCTGATGGAGACCAAGTGGCGGATGTGAGCACAGTGAGGCGGTGCGTTTCAGCAGTGGTGACAGTGACAGCTGTGTGAGAACACTCCTTGAATTGCACTTGTGGGCTCGTGCACACCTATTGTTACACACCACTGCAGTGTTATGGGCCTTTTGTGGTGAACTGGGACCAATCCAGGGATCCCTCAGGGCTGGTGGTGGAGTTTGGTGCAGGTTTGAGAGTTGTGGGGGTCCTACAAGAGTGTTGGTGGGGTTTGGATGTGGACTGGAGAGGCCTTGGAGGTGTCCAGGGGTGTAAAGGAATCCAGGTGATAAGGATGGATTGTGACGGTAGCGATGACCGTTCAGGGATGCGGTGGGATTAGGGACGATTTGGTGCACACTTGTGGGGATTTGGGGGATGTTAAATTTGGGGAGATTTGTGGGACTGGGGGAGCAGAGGGCATCAATGAGACCCAAGTGGGGAACTTGGTGTCTGTTTCCATTCTTGCACTCCAAAAAGGAGGCAACCCACCGGGGGACATCAGTGGGGTCTCCCAGAGCCCAACTCGGCATAGATAACAGGGGGCTGGGGGATCGTGCTGGCCCCAGGGCGGCAGAAGCTGGGGGTCACAGCTTGCAGCTCGGTGTAGGTCAACCCCTCGTTGTCATCGGGTGGCACCTGGAGACACAGGGAAACAGCGGGGTGATACCATGGGGTTCCCCAGGGTGCTTGTGGGGGGACCAGTGGTCTCAGTATGTAGGGTAATAGCCAAGAGAGTGCGCATGTGGTTCTGGGCTGGCTGAGATTCTGGGTCTGCATGGGTCAGACTCTGAGGGACGCTACAAGTGTTTTCAGGGCTTCCTACTTCTTGGCTTGAGGGTGACCATGGGATCTGTGGGATAGTTAAGGGTTTAGGGGTGTGTAGAGGCTTAGATGTGGTGTTCCTACAGGTATGAGATAGGTGTTTGTGGTTGCCCATGGGGTATTCAGTGGACATTTGGAGATCTGACAGTTGGCTGAGATTGTCAGTGCCCATGGGTCAAACACTAAGGGTCTGAATGAGTGGTGTTTTGGGTTCATGTTCTGTGATGTTCATGGAGTTTGTGGTGAGCTTGGGGTGTGGATGTCCTCAGGGAACAAGGGGGCTGAGATGAAGGATGTGGGGACTCTCCACAACGTGGATTTGGGTTGCACATGGGTTGGGTTTGGAGAGTGTACATAAAGTTATGGTAAGCCATACAGTGCTGGAGGTCCTCAGGGTTCACCATGGGCAGGGTTTTGGGTTCCTCTTATGGTTTGCTGGGGGGGGGGAAGAGGTTAAGGAGCAGCTTGGTATTTGAGGTCATCACACACAGACTCTTACCTGGAGCTCATTGGCCTTGGAACTCTTGAGGGATTCACCTGCATCAAAAAGAGGAAAGGGGGAGGGTCGCGGTTACGGAGGAACTCAGAGGGACACCAGAGGGACATGGAGGGGGATTTATAGAGGATGGAGAGGGAAATGGGAACTCTAGGGAATGGACTGGGGTTGCAGTGTGCAGCAGTGAGTGCTTGAGGCATCTCTGGGAGATGAAACCATTTAACCCCTTCCTCACCAGAGCTGGCAGTTCTCTGTATCCGGCGTCTGCGGGCAGGCAGGAGGAAGAAGATGATGAGGATGAGGCCGAAGGCGAGGGCAGTGGCACAGCCCCCTGCCACTGCCACAACCAGACTCCCACGGGATTCCCCATTGGCACCTGTGCAGTCCGGGTGTTTGAGAGATGCCATCCCCAGAAACCACCTCCCTGGGGACGGGATGAGGTGACACTGCCACCCATGGGTGATATGAGGACATAGACATGGGAGACTCAGAGCTACCTGGACGTGTAGGTGGGGATGTCAGCTCAAGTGTCACGCTGTCCCCCAGGGGTGAGGACACAAAGGGGTGACCCCAGGGGCGGTAGGAGCAGCTGTAGGTGCCGGTGTCAGCTGGGGACACCGCAAAGAGGGTGAAGGTGGCCATTCCTCCAGCACTGGGGTCCTGGCGCTGGATAGGGGCTGAGTGCCCACCCTTGTGCAGGAGGAAGGAGGATCCATAATCCCAGTTCCAGCACTGGATGGTGACGTTGGACCCTCTCCCCGCGTGGATACTGATATTGATGGCTGCCATCACGAGACCCTCCAAGCTCAGAGAAATGCCAGGTGGGGGGTACCTGCGATCTGTGTGCAGGGAGGGCAGAGAGGTGGGACACCACTCTATGGGTACAGCCCAAAGCCCACCATTATCCCCAGTGCCCTCACCTGTCAGCACCAGCTCCACAGGATCGCTCTTTTCTGATGTCCCCAGAAGCTCAGACACATGGTACTGGCACCGATACGCCCCTGCATGCTCCCAACTTGTGCTAAGGAAGGAGAACTCGACCGCATCCTGCTCCTTGTCCTGGTACTTGTTGTGTGTCCTACCTCCATCCTGGTACAGCCAGACCCAGGCAGCCAGGCGGCTCAGGTGGCAGCGCAGGGTGACATTGTCCCCAAGGGACACCCCCTGGCTGGGGTGCAGCGACAGGGAGGGTCGGGGCACTAGGACAGGGGACAGCAGTCAGCCTTGTCCCTGCACACCCTCCGCTGTCCCTCTGATTGCCCCCTGAACACACTCCCCTCCCTCTCACCGCAGTCTACCCCTGTCCCCATACTCACAATGCCGTGCTCTGCTCATTGCCACCAGCCAGCAACCTGCAAGGGACACAGTCCTGTTCCCACACAGGGCCACCAACCCCCGTGGCACCATGTCCCCATTGTCACTCACCCAAGATGAGGGCCAGCACCACTGGTGCCATGAGGCAGGAACAGCTTGGGGACAGCAAGACTGCAGTGAGGACAGGGGGTGGTGAGAGAAAGCAGCTCTCAGTTCCCTTTTTGAATCAGGACGTTGTGATTTGTCACCTCCTCACGTGTCAAATTCAGTCCCCAAGGAGTGGTGATGTTTTGAACCTGATGGGGTGGCACACACATAGCAGCACAGAAAGTTCCATTGGGGTGTTGCAGTCAACCCTGGGATGTCACACAGTGTCCTCAAAGTTCTTCCACCACCACATGGCCTTGCTTGGTGTCGCCCATGGAATGCCAATTACAGGACATGTAGCTCCAAATGGGGTACTCCCATGGGATGTTGCTTGTGCTCTCCAACACGTCCAGCCAGCTGTCGCCACATGCTTTGGGTACCACACTCTGTGCTCACCGTGCAGAGTTTGTGTGGGCAAAGCTCAGTGAGGGGTGAAGCTGCATGATGCTGAGGGGGACAACAGAGCAGGGTTTTGAAAAGGATGAACAACAAAGGTAGGAGCAGCGAGAACATCAGTTCATGACTGGATGAGAATGGACACCTTCCAAACAGGGACAGAGATGAAGCAGAGACGTCTGGTGCCTTCTCTGCTGCTTTCTGCAACAGCAGCGATGGGCTCTGGGACCACAGGTGCACTGAGATGAATGACCGTGACTCAGTGCAGAGTTGGGGTTTCCCATGGGAACCCATGAAGGTGAAACCGGCACTGCGGGTCCAAATGCAATCAGCAATCTGAATGAGAATCTCTGCACTGTGATTGCTATGGAGGCACTGGCACTCTGACTGGTACATCTCTCTGTGCAGCTGAGCGATGCGACGAGGAGAAATGGAAATAAGCCTTGCACTGCTGAACAGCTGTAGGAGAGGAAAGGGAAGTTGGTGAAGTGCATTGAAGAGAAAGAGAGAGACGGGCAGAGGAAGGGATCAGCGCTGTGGATGGCAGCGTTGGTTCAGCCAAAGGGTTGTAAGTGTCCCCATTCTGTGAGTGTGCCCATCCCAAAGCTGCAAAGTCTGGCAGTGCTGCAGTCCCAGAGCTTCTCCCCAGCATCCCTTTGTGCCCGCTGGGCTGATTGGTGCCACGGCACGGCTCGTATCTTGCACGTGTTGGGGACAATGGTGAGTGACACTGCCCGTGTCCTCCCACACCCCGTGCTGCCCACAGCCATCCTGCCTCAGGGCTGTTTCTGAATGGGGTCTTCACCACAAATAAAGCCAGAAACACACCGAGAAGACAAAAAGGGAAGTGACAATAACGGTGATTTTAATTATAGAGATCTGAATAGATATAAACCAGGGATGCACGATGCAACTGCTCAGCACACATCACCTCCAGCAGTGGCTTCTCCCCCCCAGGAAGCTCCTCAGAGCTCACCTGATGCCATACAGTGTGGGAGATCCCTTTGGCACTGCAGGTCAGCTGTCCTGGTTCTGTCCCCTCCCAGCTCCTGGTGCCCCCCAGCCCCTCACATGCAGCACAGAGCAAGAAGCTGAGAAACGGAGCCATCCTTGGCTCTGTGCAGCACTGCTCAGTGAACTCTCTGGCTGCCGATCTCTCTCTGCCACTCTGACAGTTCTGCTTATGAGCCCCAGGGAAGGTGGGTGCAGGGGGTTGTTCTCATGCCTGGGTGCAGATCATAAACTCTGATATCTCAATCTCACTGATTTTCCTCAACCCTTCTGCCTTTTTTTCCCCTCATACTTCCACTATTTGTACCCTCAATTACACTCCCACACAACATCAGTCCAGTTTGTCCCACTCCCTCCAAAGCCCACGACTCAAACAATACATTCCCACAGACACCCAGCACTCGGTCTCACCATTACAATACTCAGTTATAACATCTGGTCCTCTTACATCATTTATGTTCCCAGTTTCTTAGTCAGTGTTCACCCAGGCTCACCAGTGGCGTCTCTCCACTGAGCCAGAGGGTCTTTTTGGTTTTTCTCTTGACACCCTTTGTCCCATCACAGCTGTTGATCCCGGCTGCTCTTCAGGACTGGTTGAAAATCCCTTGTGTGCTGCTGGGTAATGGAGCCCACCCGCTTCCCCAGGGCACCAAATTCCCTGGGCAAGAGTCGTAACCAACGTCCCACAGCAGCACAGAGTATTTCAAACAGGGAATGGAATTCCACAAGGAACAATTTTACAACGCAAACGTTGAACAATCACAAAGACAGCATGATGACTCACACAGATCCCATCATCAGGAAAAAGAAAACTGATTCAGGCATTTCCTCCTTCCACAAAGTCCCACTCCTCACTTTCCTGCCCAGCCCCTCCTGGCAGTGCAGTGTGACAGTGACCCGTGTTACCCCAAACTGTAAATGTCCTCCCCAACACCCACACTGTGCCAGGGCCGTACCCCCGTCACCTTTCAGGCAGACTCATGGTTTCTATCCTATGCCAAAATAAATCCCCCCTTGGGTTCCTTCAGGGCTGATGCACAGCTCTTACTGCTGTTCACTCTGCTCTGCTCTACCCACAATGGGGTGTCACACATGGGATGTTACACACATTCCCCAACATGTACACTCTGCTCTAAACCCACTGTCCCCAGTGCAGTTTACACTGCCATCCCCACTGGGGACAGCATCTGCAATCTCTGGGGTCACGGTGACGCCCACACCAACATGGGCACATGCTGAAACTGAACACGTGGTCCCACCACCAAATTCCTCTCCATGCTGCCCTGGAAGGAACTGAGTCCAGCGGCTCAGAAGCCACCACCTTGCACCTCACATCTGGAAGGGCAGACAAACAAACAGGTTCAGGTGGGGGAAAATCATAATGATCATCTCCAAGAAAACAAAATATGTCTCTGTTTTTAAATAGGAGTCGAACAGTTTTCCCATCAAGTGTAACACTTCTACCTCTCAATGAACTTCCATATCTCAAAGCACAGCTCTGGATACTACAATGCCTTTTCCAGACCTCAGGACCCCAGTACTACCTCTGGATTCACAACTAGAAGTGACCCCAATCCCAGAAGTATCCCAGATTGATGGGCTGGAGAAGCAGCAGCCACCAGCACAGGGAGGACAACTCACAGGTGAGAGGAGGGAGAGTGGTTCACCCAGTTCCATGGATGCTCTTTGCTTTCCCTTGAGAGGCCAACCCAGAGCTGGGAGATGCCTTTCTATCTTCTTTTGAAGCTCTGGAAAAGAGGAGAGAGAAAAGATCATGGGCTGTTGGGACATTCCCTGCAAGCCACTCTGCGCAGTACCTTTCCTTCAACCAGTAATACAAAGTTCTTTGTTGCCTGCACTCCTTTGGTGCCTGCAAAGTACAGTCAGCCACCAAAACCCACAGTCTTTAGTGCAGAGATCTCCTGGCTTTGGTGGGAAATTTGAGGAGAAGACCCCACCTACCCTCACGACAACCATTATCCCACCTCCTCTTCTTAAGTCTTACAAGAAGATAGCAAGAATTAGTCCAGGAACCCAGAAGGTAACCAATAATCTGTGGCTTTTTGCACATCTCTTTACCAAGTCCTCAGCCCTGTCAGACACCACCAAGGAAACCCCAGGAGCAGAGCAGTTAGATTGCCTAGATGTCCATTTGTGCTCACTGAAAAATGAACAGCATTGTCCTCTGTACCCCATCTACAAAGCTGGGGCTGGGACTGGCACAGCTGCACTGTCATTGGTAGAGCAAAGGCAACAAGGACTGTGGGAGATGTACCTCAACAATTGCTCCGTTTTAGGATTGCCAACCAGTGCTATCCCTAAATGTGTTCTAAAGAGTTCTATTCATCTTTAATGGAAGAGTTCTCCTGGTTCTACAGATTTCTTGGCTTGGTGAGACTCATGCCAGCATCACTTCCTGCTTGGACAACCAGCAGAGACATGGCCTATTTTTCTTCCAATTATCCATGTTGGGGTGAGGCCAGGTGCCAAAGTGCCATATAGGAGGTGGGGCTAGTCTTCTGGAGAAGGATTTTCTGGCCACTGAGATGTCCTACATTGGACAGGATAGTTCTTTGGCCTTGGTTGTGTCTTCCTGGGGGCACAGATCCCAGTCTGGGATACCAGCAACGACCCAAAGGGTTTTATCTCCATGATGGAAACCTCAACACTCACCTGTAGCAGCGGTGATGAACAGGACTGTGAACACCTCTGTCACTGAGAGTCAATGGGTAACGCAGGTCCCAAACTTCATCTCCAGGCTGGAACCTACGGTTGAAGAGACGTCCAGCTCCTATTTCTCTGGGATGAGGAGTTTTGATGCCAGTTTGCACACTGGGACCTCACCGAGAGCACTAAGTCCCCTACCTGAGCACTTGGCTGATGTCTGTGTTTGGGAAGAGAAGGACGGGCATCATTCGGTGCCCACATTTTTGCTGTGCTGGATGAACTTGTTGTCATTTTGGGTGAGGCACATCAGGTAGGTTTGAATTTAAATAAAGCTATGGACCGAACTATGACTAAAATCACTCCATCTCTGGGACTTGAGATATAAAAAGGTCTTTCTATCCCAACATCTACTCAAACACTCTGCTGTTTCCTGGGGATTTTTTCCTAGAAGGCCGTTTTCTCAGCCAACATGACTTCCCCTTTTCTATTTTAAGCTTCCTCCTCCGTTCTGTGCACCACACAAACCACATCAGTTGGTCGGTGATGAGCAACTCCTATCTGCAGCAACAACTGTGAATAAATATATAAACATAAATATGCACATTTCTGAATTTCTGAACCTAGGGGTGTATTTACACCTCAAGTGGAGCTACCTATGGCACCTCCTGACTTGTGTTAAGGGGAAAGGCTGCAGCACGCATGTATTTCTACTCAAAATGGGAAATTAAAAGAAGCAAAGCCCAGATAAGAAGCCCAGCGAGTGCCATTTCCTGATACCGGATGCAGGCACCACTGGGTTGGTCACAGAGCAAGAAGTTGCCCTGGGATTTGGCATTTTGGGGACAGTCTTGTGAACTTCTGATCTATGGATGGGGAAAATAGTAACGTGGATTCCAGGCATTCTGAGAGTGTTTTTTCTCCTGCTGAGAAGCATGATGGTGAGTGTTGTTTTGGGTGCTGGCTGCTCATGGCAAGCTTGGTTTGGGGCTTCTTGTTTCAGAGTTTTCCCCAAGAAACACCAGCAGTGTTGGTTGTGTTCTGGGCTGATGGTGGTTTGTAGTGGGGACAGAAGGAAGGAAGGGATGAGAAAGAAGGAAGCCTGCAAATGTCCAGAGGTGGGATGGATTTACACCCCAAGTAGCCGTCATCAGGAAACCCTGATGTGAGGAATTGCAAGTTGAATCTGAAATGGTGAGAATGCAGCCTGGGTCCTGGTGGGATGAGGTCTACACAGACCCACGTGCTAACAACCGTCATCTGCTCTACCCTGGGATCCTTTCACAAGGTCTGGGGTCTGTGGAGCTCCCAGCCCATGCTCTTGAGGCCCTGCAGAGCCTCCACCACCTCCACAAGAACACATGGAGGGGATGTCCTTCTCCCTGTGCCCATCCAACCTCCAGCAGGAGCCCAGCCCATGTGTGCCTGCTGCCATCACCTCCTTCTACCAGCTCCTTCCTCACTGAGAACCACTGGAGCAACTGGTTAGGATCCAGGAACCTCCAGATATGGGGAGAAAAGAGCAGCCGTCACCTTCGGAATCAACGTTGCATGGGAACCAGTATGGAAGGTCTGTTTTTCAACACATGCAGACTCTTCCAGCTCCTGCCGTGTGCCCACGCTGGCACCGGGTCTTCCTGAAAGCCAGTGCTCTGGGGCTGCTGCTTCTGCTGGTGACTGTGCTCGGCGTGCAGGGTGAGTGCCAGCTTGTAACCACATCCACAGCATAGAAACCACAGCTTCTCTGAGCAGAAATCTGGTCTGCTTATCCCCCAGAGTGATACCTGGGCTTTGAGTTGGGTTGGGGATGAGCACCCAGCAATCCCAGTGCATCACCCAACATGGGCAGGAGATGCAAGCAATGTTTCTATGATTTCAGCTGGTTGCCAAGGCTTTGTCCCCAGACTGGCCCATCTCCCCTCACTTTCTGCCTCAGAGTTTCTTGGAAAGCAACACCACATCCAAGCACTCCCCAGCACAGCTCTGAGATTCGGGGGAGGAATGGGGTGGAGCTGTGTGTGATCTCTTTTCTTCTGCAATATCTTTACTGATCCACCAGGAGCAGCGAGCTGGAAGGACCATGGAGGATAGTACTCGAGGTTTTGGGGACATCTGTGGAGGGAATTTGGGGGAGCGCATTTTTGGGGTGCACCTGGAAGATGTGTGGGATGGGGAAGAGAGGGGCAGTCTCCCTGTGGGTTCCCATGGGGCTGTGGTGTCACAGATGGAAAATTGACTTTTCCTGTACCACAGATGTCTGCTATGAGGAGTGGGGAGAGGGAGGATCTCAGAACTGGGGTAAATGTATTTACAAAGGAGCTCCATTGCTGTGGAGCACAACGTAGCGCCCTACCCCACAGATAGCTCAGTAGATTTGGTGACCCACACCCCGCTGTGCTCCCTCCCCAAAACCCTTTCCCATTGCTCACCTCACAAAATTGGAGTCACCTCAACCAACTACAACCCATAGATTGGGAGATGCTACAGTCACTTAAAAACCCTGTCCTACAGATCACCCATGGATTTGGAGACCCACCACCAACCCTTATCCCGAGATCTGGAGGCCTCACAACCTCCTATGGATCTTCATCTGCTCAGAGCACAGCAGCACAGTGTAACAGAGCTTTCTCAGCCACAACACCCCATAGGAGACACGTGTGCTGTGTTTGGCATCCCATGGGGAACACCATGCAAAGCCACACAGTGGCAGTCCTTTGGGACAGCGTGTGACACCAGAAGGCTGACAGCCCGTGTGGGGCACCCCAGTAAGGGTAGTGTGTACCATTCCAAGTGTGCCATCCTATCCCAGGCCACATGGAGACACAATCTGGGGACAGTAATTGTCACATGGGGAGGAGACATAATGAAATCCTGTCCCCCAGACAATGCTTCATCTGCCAAACCCCGTCCCCACTGCAGTCTCGCTGTACCTAAGCTGCTCCTAACTCATGGCACCAATGGCGCTGGCCCTCATCCTGGGTGAGTGACAATGGGGATGTGGTGTCACTTGGGTTGGTGGTCCTGTGTGGGACCAGG
Source organism: Chrysolophus pictus (assembly GCA_037305975.1). Lineage (NCBI taxonomy): Eukaryota > Metazoa > Chordata > Aves > Galliformes > Phasianidae > Chrysolophus > Chrysolophus pictus. The sequence goes on from CM074606.1 coordinate 423,330, forward strand.
ACCGTGTCCCTTGCAGGTTGGTGGCTGGTGACAGCGAGCAGGGCACAGGAACATGAGTATGGGGACAGGGGGAGAATGGGGAGAGAATGGGCACAGGGAGAATGGGCAGGGGGGCAATCAGAGGGGCACAGGAATGTGTGAAGGCACAAGGCTGACTGCTGTCCCCTGTCCTAGTGCCCCCACCCTCCCTGTCACTGCACCCCAACCAGCGGGTGTCCCTGGGGGACACTGTCACCCTAAGGTGCCACCTGCCCCAGCCAGCTGCCTGGGTTGAGCTTTACCAGGATGGACTTCTGAGATCCTACAAGGACGTGGACAAGCATCAGGTCATGGCTGAGTTCTCCTTGGTTTGTGTAAAGCTGGAAGATGCAATGAAGTATTGGTGCCAGTACCGGGTTTTGGAGCCACTGGGAAGATCAGAGAAGAGTGTCCCCATCGAGTTGGTGGTGACAGGTGAGAGTTATGGGGAAAGCAGATGGCCCTCGGCATTCTTCACAGGGCCACGTCCTATCTCTGTTCTCTCTCTGCATCCAGATAGTCAATATTCCCCACCTAACATTTCCATGAGCCCTGACAAAAGCGTGGCGGTGGGGACCAATGTCACCATCTGCTGCTGGAACCAGGGCTATGGGGGCATCATCTTCCTGCACAAGGATGGGCACTCAGCCCCTCTCCAGCACCAGGACCCCGGTGATGAAGGCACGGCCACCTTCCTCCTTCTTGCGGTGACCACAGCTGACAGTGGCACCTACAGGTGCTCCTACCACCCCAAGGCCTACCTCTTTGTGTCCTCACCTCTTGGGGACAGCGTGAGACTGGAGGTGGCACCCACACCTGCACCCCCAGGTGGGTACCAGCCCCCCATTTGGGTGCCTCCAGTGTCACCCACAGGTGGCAGTATCATCACATCCCTTCCCCATCGAGGTGATGCTGAGGATGAACGCACCCAAATGCCTTCACCCCTCAGGTGCTGAGTTGGTGTCCCATGGGAACCTGGTGATTGCAGTGCTGAGGGGCTGTGCTGCTGTCCTCGTTTTTGCCCTCGGCGTCTTCTTTGTCATCGATGCCCGCAGCCTCTGGATACGGAGAGATGAGAGTCCGGGTGCTGACGTGGGTGCTGGAAGACCCCATTAATGCTTCCCCACAAGGCGTCTCATCTTTGGGATGCGCTGTTTGGGAGAGACCACATTCCCTATTTTGGGCTCCTTGATGCTCTCTTCCCCTCTCAATGATTCCCAGATCTTTTCAAACCCAACACCTTCAAGTCCCCACCAGAGCCCCCAAATGCTTCCCAATCCCACCAAATCCCCAAATGCTCATCTCTAACACCAGCACACTTTCTTTGCCCTCAAATCCCTTAGCACTCTTTCATACACACAAATCCTTCTCAATACACCCCTTCTCAATAACCCTAACCCTAACCTCCAACATCAGCACTGTGAGGTCCCCACATCTGTCCCAGTTCACCCCTCTCCTACAGATCAGCTCCAGAGCCCCCTGACTCCCATTCTGTCCAACGTACATCTCCTATAGATTCCCTCATAGACCATCACTGTTCTTTCTCTCTTCCTTCACTGTCTTATTAAACAGATTTTTCTCTCAACTTCTGAGTTCCAGATTATTTGTCCTCTCATTCTCTCCCCCATCCCTCTAGGAACAGTCAGTGAATGATGAGAACAGCCTTTCTACACTTTGAGAACAGACTTTCTCATCACTTGAGCAGATATAAGCTGAAGGACGTGAATAGAAACTCAAGAACTGAATGCAGAGGAGCCTCCTCCTAGTCAGCAGTCAAATCTTCAGTCTGTCTCAAGAAGTCTCCATACAGTCCCTAAACACTGTCCAGCTCCAAAATACCCTCACCACCCCAATATCTACATCCAGCCCCAAAAAGTCTCATCCGTCCACAAAATCTCCATCCACTTCCCAAAATCTCTATCCCCCCAGAAATTTCCAGCCACACAGAAATCTCCATTCACTCCAAAATTCTCTATCCAGCTCCATAACCTCCATCCAGACCACAAATACTTTGTGCATCCCAAAATAGCCTCCCGACCCCAAACACAAAATCTCCCTTCACCTCCAAATTCTCCATGCCCACCCCAAATCTCCATCTGGTCCCCAAAGCCTCCATCCAGCTTTTAAACTCCCCATCGAGCTCACAAAATCTCCAGCATTTCCCTTTTCATTACCAAAAGAGTGAAGTCAGCTCTCCTGCCCTTCCCCTCACTGCTGTTCCCACACACCAACTTCCTCTTTCCCCCCATTTCCTGGCAAACCCCACAACCCCTCTGTCCTTTTCTGAACCAAAATGCATTTTCCCCCATCACCAAAAATAAACAAACTCAACCCAAACTCTGCTATTTAAACCCACAAACCGGTGTGTACACTGAGTAAGCTGTGTCCTGACAGATAAATAATCTTGGTGGTAATTAAAAACAAAGCAGCAGACATGTTTGGCATGACCTCACAGCTGTGTCACTGTCCTTCAGCCCTGATGTCAGTGCTGCGTGCTGTGAAATTATCCAAGGATTTGCAACATCACTGTCAACTCTCCAGAGTTGAGAATTATCCCCAAAAGAAGGAATGACAACCTTCAGAGGTAGGGGAAGGGAAAAACCTTCCAGAACTAGGAATCCTCCCTCATGAAGCAGAATCTAACTCTTCAGAATCAGAACTCTCATCCAGGAAAGTGGGACAAAACCCTCCAGAAATGGGAATTCTGCCCCTGAACCAGTGTGGGCCGGGTGCTGGTTTGGGATGTGGAGCTGGAGATGCGCACACGGGAAGGGGACGTGTGTGTGCTGTAGGGACAGATGTGGCGCTGACGTGGGGCACATGGTAAGGACACACGGACACAGGGAGGGCCTGGAGAGTGCAGGCACAGGGAGCACATGTGCACCGTCCCTCTCAGGGGGTTTGGAGGCAGGTGAATCTTTCTCTGTCTCCTGAGTCACACCTCTCCCAGCCAGCAGGGACAGATACCGCGATGGAGTCAGCCAAGGCTCACAGCAGGAATACACGTCCATTTACCAAGAGCTTTTCTTCAAAGCTCTGCTTTGGAATGAAAACCGTCCACAAAGTCTTGTTGCTCACCTCGTGCATTCTTTACCGGTCTCAGAAAACATGCTAAGGACACCCATGTGCAGCACTGTGCACATCTACTGGTGTACACGCGTGGTGTTGCAGACACAAAGGAATGGAGTTAATCACGGAGTGCACATCTGGGTCTAACTGTTGTGCACATGTGACGGTGAACACATGTGACACATAGGAACACATGCAGTGATACATGCATGCAGTGCACACGTGACGGTAAGCACACACAACACAGCTGCACGGTGCACGCTGGCAGTACATGTGTGCACACAAGACACACGTGTTTGTGCACACGTATGGAGGCATCAGTGATGCCTGCCAACTGCTACCTGGGCGTAGATAACAGAGGGCTGGGGGTGAGCGGGGGGGTTGAGGGGCTGAGTGCTGGGGGTCACAGCTTGCAGCTCCATGTAGGTCAGAGCCTCGCTGTCACTGGAAGGCACCTGGGGACACAGCGAGAAGGCAGAGTGGCACACTGGGGTTTAGAGTTAATGGGACACCACGTGAGTGATGTTTGGGTTTCTTCCTACACAGAGTGAAAGTGGCCCATGGGGTCTGAGGGGTATTTATTTCCACAATGCGGATTTGGAGTTCCTCATGGTCTGGGTTTAGGGGGTGTCCTTAACATTAAGGCAAACCATATGAGGCTGTGGATCCCCTGGGGTCCCCATGGACAGGGTTTGGGGCTGTAAATGGGATCAGGAGTTGTTCCAAGAGTCAGGCCGGGGGTTGGGGTTCCCTGACCCAGATACTTACCTGGAATTCCATGTCCTCAGGCTTTTCTGCAGGGGTGCCTGCATCAAAACAAGGAGGGGAATGGGATGGGGCTATGGGTAGGGCTGTGGAGCCTTTGAGGGAATCGACTGAGAAATAAAGATGTTTAAGCCCTTCCCCATCAGGGCTCTCATCTCTCTGTATCCGACGTCTGCGGGCAGCAAGGAGGAAGAGGACGACAAGGACGAGGATGAAGACAAAGGCAGCAGTGCAGCCCCCCAACCACTGCCACCACCAGGTTCCCGTGGGAACTGTCTGCAGCACCTGTGGGGTCCGGGTGTTTGGGTTAACACATCCTCAACCATCACCTCTACAGGGACAGGAGGTGACACAGCCACTCATGGGTGGCACCTGAAGTACCAAAATGGGGTTGAGACTCACCTGGGGGTGCAGGTGTGGGTGTCACCTCCAGAGTCACGTTATTGCCAAGGGGTGAGGACACAAAGGGGTAACCCGAGGGGCGGCAGGAGCACCTGTAGGTGCCGCTGTCAGCTGGGGTCACCCCAAAGATGGTGAAGGTGGCTGTGCCCACCACACTGAGGTCCTGGCGTTGGATGGGGGCTGAGCACCCATCCTTGTGCAGGAAGATGGTGCCCCCATAGTCCTTGTTCCAGCACTGGATGGTGACATTGGTCCCTGTCTCCACACATTCCTCAGGGCTCAGGGAAATGCTGGGTGGGGGGAATCTGTGATCTGCATGAATGGAGGGGACAGCAGTGGGACACGGTCCTGTTGGGAGCAAGCAGAGCCATCTGCTGTCCCCAGTGCCCTCACCTGTCACCACCAGCTCCACAGGCTCACTCTTCTCTGATTCCCCTGCTGACCAAGACACCCGGTACTGACACCGATATGTACCTGCGTGCTCCCAGTTTGTGTTCAAGAAGGAGAAGTCTACAGTGTCCTGCTCCTTGTATGTGTATTTGCTGTGTGTCCAATGTCCTTCTTTGTACAGCCAGACCCGGGCAGCCAGCTGGGGCAGGTGGCACCTCAGGATGACAGTGTCCCCCAGGGACACCCCCTGGCTGGGGTGCAGCGACAGGGAGGGTCGGGACACTAAGACAGGGGACAGCAGTCAGCCTTCTCCCTGCACACCCTCCTCTGCCCCTCTCATGGCACCCTGCCCATTCTCCTCTCTGCTGGCCCCATTCTCCCCCTGTTCCCCATACTCACACTGCTGTGCCCTGCTCGCTGCCACCAGCCACCAACCTGCAAGAGACACGGTCCTGGTTGCACACAGGGCCACCAACGCCCTTGGCACCACGTCCCCATTGTCACTCACCCAGGATGACAGCCAGCACCTTTGGTGCCATGAGGCAGGAACAGCTTGGGGACAGCGAGACAGCAGCGGGATCAGGGAATGGTGTTGAGCTGCTGTCAGTTCCTCTTTTGGGACTGGATGATGTGACGTCACCTCCTGATGTGGCAATCACTGCCAAAACGGGAAGTGGCACTGTGGGGTCCCCAGCAGTGTGGCACACATGGAGCTGTACAAGTAGTCCCCACTGGTTTGTCCTCTGCAGTTTGACATGTCTTGGGTGTCACGCACTGTCCCAGAAGTTCTGCCTGCACAAGGCCCTGCACTTTGTCCCCCTGGGATGCCAAACACAGCACATGGCTCCAATGGGGTGTCCCACATGGGATGTCACATGCAGTCCCCAACACGTCCATCCAGCTGTCACCACACACTTTGGGTACCACACCGTGTTCCCACTGCACTTTCTTCTGCCATCCCCACTAGGGACAGCAGCAGGGACCTTGGGGACACAGTGACAACACAGAGACATGGGGCACACTATGGGGACACACACGTGTATGGGGCACACACGTGGTGCTGAAATTGGTCACATGCTATGGACACGTGTGTGCAGTGATGGCACGTGTGTAGTGCCAACATGGGAACTGCATGCTAAGGGCACAGATGTGCATTGTTGTGTGCACGTTTTGGTGTACATTTATAATGTCACACATTAAGGCTATGAGATAGGGTTAGGTCAGTAGGGCTAGGGTTAGTGATAGAGGTTAGGGTTAGGGTTAATGTCCGAGTGAGGGTTAGGGATCGAGTTAGAGTTAGGGTGACCTTGAGGGTGAGCATTAAGGTTAGATCATTAGGGTTAGAGTGAGTATTAAGGTGAGGGTTTGGGTTAGGGATAGGGTTAGGATTAGGGACAATGCTGAATTAGGGTTAGGTTCAGGGTAAGGGAAGGGTGAGTGTAGGGTTAGGGTTAGGGTAGGATTAGTTTTAGGTAGGGATAGGGTTGGAGAAGGGTTAGAGTTACGAGTAGGGTTAGGGTAGGGTTAGGGTAGGGTTAGAATCGTGTAGGATTGTGGTGGTGTTAGGGTTAGGGTTAGTGTTACTGTCAGAGTAGGATTATGTTTAGTGTTAGGGTTAGGGTTAGGGTTAATGTTAGGCTTAGGCTTAGTGTGAATGTAAGGGCAGGGCTAAGTTTTGGGTTCAGGTTATGGTTAGGGTTACAGTTACGGTTATGATTACAGTTAGTGTTTGGTTTAGGTTTAGGGTTAGAGTTTGTGTTACTGTAGAGGTAGGGGTTGGTTTAGCCTTAGGATTAGTTTTAGGTTTAGGGTTATGTTTATGGTTAGTGTTAGATTTAGGGTTAGGTTTTGGTTTAGGATTACAGTAATGGTAGGGTTAAGTTTAGGCTTAGGCTTAGGCTTAGGTTTACGCTTGGGGTTATGGTTATGGTTATGGTTAGTGTTAGATTTCTGTTTAGGTTCAGACTTAGTGTTAGGGTTAGTGTTAGGGTTTATGGTTTATGGTTAGTTTAGGGTTAGGGTTAGGTTTAGGGTTAGGGTTACTGTAAGGCTAGAGTTAGGTTTCGGTTTAGGCTTAGGATTAGGCTTCAGGTTTTGTTTATGGATAGTGTGAAGGTTAGGGTTATGGGTTGGGATAGGGTTATGGTTGTGGTAGGGTTAGGGTTACGGTTACTGTTATGGTTGTGGTTATGTTTACGGATAGTTTTAGGATTAGTATTAGGGTTAGAGTTAGTGTTACCGTAAAGGTAGGTTTAGGTTTAGACTTAGGATTAGTGTTAGGATAAGGGTTATGGTTATGGTTAGGGTTAGCATTAGTATTAGAGTGGGGTTTGAGTTAGAGTAGGGTTATGGTTTGGTCATTGGTTGGTGAAAGAATTAAAGGGAATGGCTTCAAGCTGCGCCAGGGGAGATTTAGGCTGGACGTTAGGAAATACTGCTTCTCTGAAAGAGGGGTCAGGCAGTGGAATGGGCTGCCCACAGAGGTTGTGGAGTCGACTCCGGAAGTGTTCAAAGAACGTTTGGATTTTGTGTTGAGGGACATGGTTTAGTGAGTATTATTGGTGATAGGTGGATGGTTGGACTGGATGATCTCAAGGGTCCTTTTCAACCCTGGTGATTCTGTGATTCTGTTACTGTAGAGGTAGGGTTAGGTTTAGCCTTAGGATTAGTGTTAGGGTTAGGGCTATGGTTATGATTAGTGTAAGGGTTAGATTTATGGGTTAGACTCAGTGTTACAGTAAGGGTAGGTTTAGGTTTAGGCTTCGGATTAGTGATAGGATTAGGGCTAGGTTTGGTGTTCATGTAAGATTTAGGGTTAGGTTTATGGTTAGTGTAAGGGGAGGGTTACTGTTAGGGTTAGGGTTAGGGTTAGCGTAGGGTTAGGGTTGGGGTTAGGATGGTGTTAGCTTTATTTAGGGTTACAGTTAGGGTTAGAATTAGGTTTAGGTTTAGTGTTTGGTCATCAGTGTTCAGGTTAGGGATCATTAAAGACCCATGGATGTGATCAGTGAGGTCACATGGATGTGATCAGTGTGGTCAGTGCAGAACTGTGAGTGTGACTTAATGTTGTCTCCAAAGTCCAGTGGTGTTGGGGTCAATACAGACCAGTGGATCTGACCCAACATTGCTTTATCCCCAGTGATGCCAATTCTGTCAGTGTCCCCCATGTCTGCAATGCCCTCCATATCCAGCAATGCCTCCAGTGTCCCCAGTATCCCCAATACCCTCAATGCTCCCAGAGCCACCAGTACTCCCACTGTCCTGACAGCTGGCAGTAACTTCAGGGCCATCAGCACTTCATGGAAACCCCTCAGCACACGGACCCTTTCTCCAGGGAAGGGGGCTGTTCCCACATCAGAGGACATCTGGAGCCTCAAAGCAGAGACCCAACATCCCACAGACTTCAGGAGATGCCCTGTACCCTTTAGGGCTGATCACAGGTGCCATAATAAGGCTGAAATGCTAATTAAAACGACTTCAGCAGCCATATATTTGTCTGTTAGCTCCTGACACAGGTGTCAGTCGTGTTGCACTAGGAGGGCTGGCAGTGTGGGAGCAGGACAGTCCTCTGTGGAGAGAATCCCAAAAATGTTCTCCTTTTGGGCGTATGTGAAGACATGGGGAAAAGAGTCAGTGAGGGGAAGAAGGTTGGTTCACTTCTGCCACTGCTGCGATGACCATCCAATGTAGCTGAGCCTTTTGTGCCACCATTGGGCTTTGCCATTCAGAAGTGATCACCTCCTCGCTCTGTTCAGCTCAGCAGACTCGGCTCTCTCAGGCTTTTCTGTCTCCCACATCAGAAGAACTCTGATGTCCAGTCTCACAACTCACTGGTTGCAAAAAGGGGTTTACTTCTCACTTTCCCATGGCCCCATCTACAGGCACGGAATTCTGACTTCAAGGTCCTTCACAGCAATTTACAACAGAATAAATCTATACAGTAACTTCGGAAAACTCCATAACTTCATTCCCTGAGATCCCCCTCTAATTGTTCCTCTTCCTCTTTGCTTTGTGATTTGCACTACAGCTGCTGCCAGGAAGCATGACTGCATTTTGCTGCTCTTCTGTTTCTCTTTTTACTTATATTCCTCTTCTGCTTCCTCCCCATTGTTGCACACTTTGTAGGCAATTTCAGTCAGTTGTGATAGAGACATGAAACTCCATCAGCTTTCTGCAGCTTCTTTTGGATATCAGAGGCCAACTGTCTGGTGAGCAGCATGTGAAACAGTTTTGTTCTCTTCCCGTCCAGCATCCAAACCAGCCCAGTTCAGGTGTGCTGCTGGTCACAAGTCTGTGTGGTGTCAGTGTGTCAGCAAAGGTGCCTGCTGCTGCTGCCAGTGGGGATGGCAGGGGAAAGCACAGTGGGAGCACAGTGTGGTACCCAGAGTGTGTGAAAGGTGAGAGATGGCTGGTGGTGTTGGGGACTGCATGTGACATCCCATGTGGGACACTACATTGGAGCCACGTGTGCTGTGTTTGGCATCCCCTTGGAGGACACCACGCACTGGCAGCGCTTTGCAGGCAGCGTGTGACAGCTGAGAGGTGACAGCCTGTGTGGGACACCCCACCAGGGACTGCAATTGCAGCTGCATGCATGGCAGCCTGTGGCGGATCCCCAAAGACACCACGGCTTGGGGAAAATTGCAACATCAGGAGGTGACATCACGTCACTTCTTGACCAAAGCAAATCTGAAAGAAGCTCCCTGACCACTTCCTATCTCTGCTGCAGTCTCACTGTCCCCAAGCTGCTCCTGCCTCATGCCACCAATGGCACCGGCTCTCATCCTTGGTGAGTGACAATGGGGATGTGGTGCCACGGGGGTTGGTGGCCCTGTGTGCGACCAGGACTGTGTTGCTTTGCAGGTTGGTGGCTGGTGGCAGCGAGCAGGGCACAGCTGTGTGAATATGGGGACAGGGGGAGAATGAGGAGAGTGGGAGGGGAACGTGGTTAGGGGGTCATGAGAGGGGCAGAGGAGGGTGTGCAGGGACAAGGCTGACTGCTGTCCCCTGTCCTAGTGCCCCCACCCTCCCTGTCACTGCACCCCAGCCAGGGGGTGTCCCTGGGGGACAATGTCACCCTGCAGTGCCACCTCCCCCAGCTGGCTGCACGAGTTCAGCTCTACAAGGAAGGATATTGGGGATTTGAAAAGCAAGCACACATGGACATGGTACAGGACATGGCTGAATTCCCCTTGGTTAGTGTAAAGAGGGAAGATGCAGTGAGTTATCAGTGCCAGTACTGGGTGCTGGAGCCAGCAGGGACATCGGGGAAGAGTGAACCCGTGGAGCTGGTGGTGACAGGTGCGGGCACTGGGGAAAGCAGATGGCCCTGGGCTGTTCCCACAGAGCTGCGTTCCATCCCTGTCTCCTCTCTGTACTCAGATCCCAGCTATCCCCCAGCCAGCATTTCCCTGATCCCCAAGGAACGTGTGGAGACGGGGACCAATGTCACCATCCAGTGCGGCGACAAGTACCATGGGGGCACCATCTTCCTGCACAAGGATGGGCATTCAGCCCCTCTCCAGCAACAAAAACCCAACGTTCACGGCACAGCCACCTTCATCCTCTTTGGGGTGACCCCAGCTGATTCTGGCACCTATAGGTGCTCCTACCGCGTTGGGGGCTTTTACCGTCTGTCCTCATGCCTCGGAGATAATGTGACCCTGGAAGTGATTGCCAGATCTGCACATCCAGGTAGGTCTGAGCACCTCAGTTTGGTGTCCCTGATGTCACTCCTTTCTGGCAGTGTCTCTGCATCCCATCCCCATGGAGGTGATGGCTGGGGATGGGGACATGCACACTGCTGGACCCCACAGGTGATGAGAGGAGGCCCCATGGGAACCTGGTGGTGGCAGTGGTGAGGGGCTGCTCTGCTGCCCTCGTCTTTGGCCTGGGCCTCTACTTTGTCCTCGATGCCCGCAGCCTCTGGATACGAAGAGATGACAGCCCTGGTGGGGAAGACAACTGAATCACTTCGACACTCAATAAAGCACCTTTAGATCACACCTAATTATGTTCCGCTTCCTCTCTGATAGCGTATATACCCTCCAATCTCTCTCCCAAACATTTCAATCTCTACACCTCCCTCCAGCTGTGTCCTTCCTCATCCTCCATCCCATATAGGTGGATAAATCCCCTTAACTTTCCCCTGCCTCCACTTCCATGCACTATTCATCCCCCTCCTGCTCTTTGGTGTTCTCCATAACCCCCATTCCAGTCCCATCCCAATTTTGATGCAGGTGCTTCACCCCCAAGAGGGCTGAGTCCATTCAGTTCCAGCACAATATCTGAGTCAGGGAAACCCTAAACTGAACCCGTCCCTTGGGAACACCCATACCCTACCCGGCACCCCAAGCCCTGTCCATGTGGATCCCAAGTGACTTCCAGCTTCTTATGCCTTACTCTGTCTTTATGTGCATCCCCAAGTCCAGCCATGGGATACTCAAAATATAGCATATAAAGTATATATCACAGAAATTCCAGGTGCAGTCCCCAGCCACTCTGGTGCTCTTCCAGCCCTACACCCACCCAGATCCTTTAGAATCCCCCAGAATTGAGAATATTGCACCTGCGTAGACCGCAGCCAGCACAAAGCCCCAGGGAATCCCCAAACCTCAAACCCCCAGTATCTTGCCTATTGACAGGGCACACACCCTTTGGGGACAGTGTGTGACACCCCAGTGTTGACAGCGTGTGTGGGGCACCTCAACAGGCTCAGAGTGCAGTGAACACCTGTCCACTTGTCCCAACACAGATGTGCACCACAGATGTGCCAAATCAGGAGCTGGCATCACATCATCCTGCACCCCGGTGGAAACTAAAAGCAGCTCTCCGGCCACTTTCTTTCTCGGCTACAGTCTTGCAGTCCCCAATCTGCTCCTGCCTCATGGCACCAATGGCGCTGGCCCTCATCCTGGGTCAGTCAGTGGATCCCACATCCCAGTTCACACCTTGGGGCACACAGAAAACATCACTATGGAGACCCACATCCTTCCCATGAGGGCCATAAATGACCCCAGCCCTGGACTCATACCGTGACATTCATGTGCACCACCTGTATCCAGCCCATGCAAATGCAAAATCTGCAATTTGAGGACCCCTCAGCCCACAAACCTTAGTCCCCAGACCCACAGAAGACCTCCAAGTCTTAACTGTGCCCCCCTACCATACAGGCACTCACAATTCGAGTAGAGGGGCTCTAAATGCACTCACAGGGAAGCCCAATGTCTTGTGGGGACCCAAAACAACGCTTCTGTGTTCCCCAAGTCTCCAAACACCTCAGGACCATATAGGGACCCCAAAACCCTAGCTGGACTAACAAACATCCCCCATGCTGACTCCAAATCTAAGACCCCCCCCCAGAACTCCAGCCTCACCCTCATAGTTACATCCACCTCATACCTACACCAGAGGCCTAAGCTCAGCCCAGCCATCTTGGGGACCCCTATGGTAGCATCCCACTGTCCACCGGTATCTCCAGGTGCCCCCAAGGACAGCGAGGACCTGACTTATGCCCAGATGCCAGCTGCCATCCCTCAGTGCACATCTCTTAACTCAAAGTACCTCTTTATCCCTGCAAATATTTTAACACACTTTGAAACCTCCAGATCCTCTCCAATTCGATCCAAAGCACCTCCGCTATTCCTCTGAGACACCCTCATCTGTCCTAATCTACCCCTCTTCTGAAGATACCAAAAATGACCATTTCTTCCACTTCCATCTCCTACAGATGTCCGATACATCCCCTAAAGATCCCTCCAAAATCCCCTGCCTCCCATTCTGTCCTGCATTTATCATTGGTCTTTGGCTGGTGAGTGCAGACGCAGGGAGCACATGCTAAGGACACACATGAGCAGCAATGTGTCCAGCTGTTGGTGCACACACACGGCATCGCACAGACACACACAGAGGCACAGAGTTCAGCGTGTCCCACACGTGTGTTTGGACACCTGTTGTGCACGTGGGATGGTGCACACACGTTTAATCCACAGCCACGTGTTCACGTGCACAGGTACATGGATGCAATTCACAGGTGATGGTGAGCACACAGAGCACACCGGCACTGTGCACAACTGATGTGTGCACACAACATCCACGTCTTTGTGTCCACAGGTGGGGGCATCAGCAGGGTCCCCCAGTGACCACTTTGGCGTAGATAATGGGGGGTTCAGGGGTTGTAGAAGAGCCGGGGAGGTGGGTGCTGGGGGTCAGAGCTTGCAGCTCGGCGTAGGTCAGAGCCTGGCTGTCAGCGGGGGACACCTGGGGACAAAGGGACAGCAGTGTGAGCATGGGATCCCAACATGCCTGAGGGGATGATGGCATTGTGTAATGTGTGGGGGCTGTGCGAGAGGGGGCGTTGGGAGTCTGGGGTGGTGTAAATCTTGGGAAGCTGTGGGTGTGACATTGGGGTTCCCTGTGGGTGGTGTTTGAGTGTCCCGCTATGTTTTGGGGCTGCCTGTAGAGTCTGAGGGTGTTGAAGGCTTGGAGCATCCCAGGTGGCTTCAGTTTGGGATTTGGGGCATCCCAATGGTGGAGATTTGAAGAGCCCCATGGGCTGGATTTGAGAGTGCACATAGTGTCATGGGAAGCCATAAAATGCGAGGGGTTCTTTGCAGTCCCCACAGGAAGGGTTTGGGTTTCCCAGGTGAGGTCTGGGGCAGGGGCAATGGGGCAGATTGGGGTTAGGGGTCCCCTGACACAGACACTGACCTGGAACCGCACGGCCTCGGGGCTTCTGGTGGCACCTGAGTCATAAACAGAAGGAGAGAGGGGGGGTGTTATGGGGGCACCAATCAGCACCTGTGGTGATCTATAGTGGATTTATGGGGGATCAAAGCCATTTGCCCACTTCCCCACCAGGGCACTCATCTCTCTGTGTTCGTCTTCTCTGTGTAGCAAGGAGGAATGAGACTATGAGGACGAGGATGATGACAATCACAGCAGCACAACTCCCTGCCACCGCTGCCACCAGGTTCAAGCTGGGACCCCCATTGTCACCTGTGGGGTCAAAGTGTTTGAGCTGTCCCTGTACCCAGCTCCTTTCTCAATGGAGGTGGGATGCAGAGACAGGGTAACCCATAGCTGAGAAGTGGAGCACTGAATGGGGGGCTCAAACCTACCTGGATGTGCAGATCTGGCAATCACTTCCAGGGTCACATTATCTCCAAGGCATGAGGACAGACGGTAAAAGCTCCCAATGTGGTAGGAGCACCTATAGGTGCCAGAGTCAGCTGGGGTCACCGCAAAAAGGGTGAAGGTGGCTGTGCCCTGACTGTTGGGTTTTTGTTGCTGGAGAGGGGCTGAGTGCCCATCCTTGTGCAGGAAGATGATGCCCCGATACTCCTGGTTGCAGCACTGGATGGTGACATTGGTCCCCATCTCCACACGTTCCTTGGGGATCAGGGAAATGTTGGCTGGGGGAGACTTAGGATCTGAGTGCAAAGAGGAGACAGGGATGGAACACAGCTCTGTGGGAACAGCCCAGGGCCATCTGCTTTCCCCAGTGCCCTCACCTGTCACCACCAGCACCACGGGTTCACTCTTCTCTGATGTCCGTGGTGGGTCCAGCACCCAGTACTGGCACTGATATCCCACTGCATCTTCCTCCTTTACACTAACCAAGGGGAATTCAGCCATGTCCTGTACCATGTGCATGTGTGCTTGCTTTTTAAATCCCGAATATCCTTCCTTGTAGAGCTGAACTCGTGCAGCTGGCTGGGGGAGGTGGCAGCGCAGGGTGACATTGTCCCCTAGGGACACCCCCTGGCTGGGATGCAGCGACAGGGAGGGTCTGGGCACTAGGACAGGGGACAGAAGTCAGCCTTGTCCCTGCAAACCCACCTCTGCCCCTCTCATGGCCCCCTGATCACGCTCCCCTCCCTCTCTCCCCGTTCTCCCCCGGTCCCCATACTCACACAGCTGTGCCCTGCTTCCTGCCACCAGCCACCAACCTGCAAGGGACACGGTCCTGGTTGCACACAGTGCCACCAACCCCCGTGGCGCCACGTCCCCATTGTCACTCACCGAGGATGAGAGCCAGTGCCTTTGGTGCCATGAGGCAGGAGCAGCTTGGGGACAGTCCGACTGCAGCAGAGATAGGGAGTGGCCAGAGAGTTACTTTCAGTTTCCCCAAGGGCACAGGATGATGTGATGTCACCTCTTGATGTGGCAATGTGAGCCCTTAGCAGTGGTTGTGCTGTGGTGTCCTTTTGTAGTGGGACAAGAGGAGAAGTGTTCACTGCACACTGTGCCTGTTGAGGTGCCCCACACGCCTGTCAACCCTGGGGTGTCACACACTGACCCCTTTGTGAGTGTGTGTCCTGGTATGTTGCCTCCCAAGGGATGCCAGACTGCCTGTACAGTGCCCCAGTAGGGCTGTCCATGTTCTTTGGGGGTCTCCAGGGCAGCAGAGTCAGACAGTGACTCAGAGGAGCAACAGAAGACCATTTATTGAACTTTCCAGCAGCAACCAATCAGCTGCCCTGCAACAAAATTAGGGGACTTCCTAGGAACAATTATTGAGTGATATGGATCAAGGATCCTTGGACACTGGTGTTATTGCCTGATCTGCTACTTCCAGGGAAATGTTGGTAATGGCTGCTGCAGAAGAAGAGTAAAAGAAGACAGGGAGGAAAATGAGCAAGAGAGAGAGAAAGAAAGACAAGAGAGGAAATGGACAGTAGGACAGAAAGAATGACAGAGAGAGAGATGGAGAAAAGCAATCATGGTCCGTTGAGAGATGTTGCAGTGCTGGAGCAGAAGGGGGCATGAGAGTGCTCATCCAGTGCCTGAAGTCTCCAACTGGCAAAAAGGAGACAGCACAAAATGCAGCTTCTCTGGGCATTTATTTCTGCCTGCTGGTTGGCAGCTGCAGCATCGCAAGGTTGGGAAGAAGTGAGTTCACAGTGACAGGTTTGTCAGAAATGTGTTTGTGCCAGAAATGTTCTTGCGGTGAAGCAGTGCCATTGGTGGACACACCAAGGCTGTGCGGTTATCTCACAGCATCTGGTGCTTTGCAGCCTCTGTTGTTCTGGCAAGAGCCTTGTTATGGCAAGTGTTGGAGAGGTAGCAAGCACACTGAGAATGTCAGCAAATGTGTTTTGTTGTTGGATTGTAATTCTGTGGAGCAGAGAGTGCCCGTGTGAGGAGTTCCCGCGGTGAGGGTCCTGCAGTGCCAGAGTGATGGCACTGCTGAGCACAAGGAGCACATGGCATCCATGGCCGCTGTCACACGAGCACACGCTGCAGACAAATGGGCAGAAGCATCCAGAATTGCAGGGCAGCCCTCAGAGGCGAGAAGCAGCGCCAGCGCAGTGAAGGGAACAGCCCTGAGAGCTGTGATGGATGGCACCCAGTGAAGGAACAGCTGAGCGCTGTGAGCAGCAGCTCTGAGGCTGCTGTACCGCTGAGAGCAGTTGTGTTGGAACACGCTCTGCTCACAGCTGTCGGGATCTCCACCCTTCGGGCCCCACGTTGGCCACCACAAGGACTGTGGTGCTGTCATCCAGCAGCAGCTCAGCAACACACAGCCCTTCCAGCATTGACCTTTCTCTTTGTGGTTTGCCAAGAGAATCAGACAAAAGAAGACAAAACTCATTGGTTGAGACAAGAACTGTTTACTCAGACTAAAAAGGAAGAGAGAAATAACAGGAATGATAATAAAAAAATTATGCTTAATAAAATAGTGATGCTCAACACAACTGCAGCGGGTCCAGAGGAGGGTCACTAAGATGATCAGAGGACTGGAGCAGCTCTCCTGTGAGAAAGGGTTGAGGGAACTGGGCTTGTTACGCTTGGAGAAGAGAAGGCTCTGGGGAGGCCTCACTGTGGCCTTCCAGTACTTGAAGGGAGCATGTAAACAGGAGGGGAAATGGCTGTTTAGGAGGATGGATAGTGATAGGACAAGGGGGAATGTTTTTAAACTGAGACAGGGGAGGTTTATGTTGGATATTAGGAGGAAGTTCTTCACTCAGAAGTTGGTGAGGCACTGGAACATGTTGTTCTATATTCTATGATTCTATGATAAGCAGATCCATGGCTTCTGCTAGATGTTTATCCCAGTATCTGAATGTTCCACCACCCATTGCTTTCAGCATTGTTCCCAGCTGTCCGTTGCATCACTCGATTTTCCCATAAGCTGGTGCATGACAGGGATGTGATATACCCACTCAGTGCCATGGTCTTTGGCCCACGTATTTAGGAGGGTGTTTTTAAAATGAGTTCCACTGTGTGACTCAGTTCTGTCTGGAGTTCCATGTCACCATAAGACCACTTTTTGGAGGCCTAATACAGTGCTATGGGTGGTGCCATGGGGCACTGGATATGTTTCAAGGCACCTGGGGTTGCTTCCACCATGCTAAGCACGTAACGTTTACCTCTGTGAGTTCATGGCAGGGTGACAAAATCGATGTGCCAGGCCTCTCCACAGGCACATACAGCCATTACTCATTGTGCCAGAGAGGTTTCATTCCCTTCTCTTGTTTAACTACAGCACTTCATTCACAAATGTGAACAAGTTGTGCAGTAGCTACCATGGTTAAGTCCATGTATGTGTCACGTCTCTTCCCTGATGTCATGAGGTGTCATCACCCATGAGCTAGGATTCACTCACCCTGATGTAGCCAGTCCAGATCAATCTGAGCCACTTCAATCCCAGCAACCTGATCAAACTGCAGGCCGTTTTCATGCTGTTCAGTGCCCCAGCTCGTGGTACAACACATCCACATGACACACCTTTGTGGTAATGTTCTCCACCCAGCTAGCAAAGTCATTCCACAGTTTGGTGGCCCCAGTCGGTTTACCTCGGTGTTGCCAGTTTGCTTCTGCTGCTGTAACCAACCCCACAGGGCATTTTTCCCACCAGCCCCAAATCAGTAAAAAGGTGAAGTTTTGGCAGAACTGCTGACCCCCGCTTCTCCTCCATGTGTCATGCATATATTTTCAACGCATGGGGAAGACCTCATATTAATGGGGTCCTCTGACCAGGACCTGCCTTTAACAGCATGGACAATGGTTGATCAGTACTCAGATGTCAGTCATGCACTAATTGCAAACGTGTGATCTTTTGTGCACTCTCTGTAAGCAGATGTAAGCCAGCAGTAGTGCAGTGACTGGGTGTTCTCTTCTCAGAGGGCCCAAGCTTCCATCCCAAAGTGCCGCCCTCTGAGTTACAGATCACAGAGCACTTTGCTCTCCTTCCACAGACAGGAGGACTCCCTGTCCCCCGTACCCCTGACTTGAGGAATCAAACTCAGTAACCACCAAGCAGTTATAAAGCAGGTATGTTTATTCAGCACTGCGCACACATGCTGGATGCAGGCGTGCAGCCCCTCCCATCCTGCCCAACGTAAGCAGGTAAGCTTCTATATTTATTAAATGATTACATGCATATTCATAGTATTTCTAACAAAAGGGGTGGTTATTACAATTACCTGAAAGTATTCATGACAATAGTCCACACCCATTCCACGCCCCAAACTCCACCCCTAATTCATGGTTTTACACATGCGTGGTGCCTCCTGGTGGTCATCCTGGTGCTCATGGGGATGAAGGCAGTCTATCTTCCTTGCAGTGTGCTTCTGACCCTGGTGTAGTTTGTGGAAGTATTCCTGCTTCAACACATTCAGTTTCTAGGATGTGGCTCCTTGCACCAATCAGCAGGCTCCTTGGGTTGCCTTTGAGGTCCCCCACATCTTTCCCATTCTTGGTGCTCAACTACTTTCACAACGTAACAAATAAGCCCTTTCTTCACCCTTGCTCCTCATCCTCACTAAGCCCAATCCCTTCACTCCCTGTTCAGGACACTCTCCACACACACTCGCTCTCAGCTTCTCTCACACCCTGCCAGATTCTCCCTGCAGCTTGGCCAGCTCGGTGCTGCTATACGGGGTCTCTTTGTGATCCTCCCGGTGGGTTCTTCATCCTCATGCTGATGTTCAGATGGAATGAGATGGAGGATGCAAGGGGCAGATTTATCCTCATCTCTTGATGCTGATTCCTCACAACTCTGTCTCGTTCCCTCCCTGGGCTGCCTCACTCCTTCACCACATCCACCCCTCCAAGTCAGCAACTGCTGTCTGTATTTGATGCTCTCTCTCACAGAAGCATCATGCAGATGGCTCTGCAAACTGTGCTGAGCTATCTCTGCTGCAACCACTGCTTTCCCTTGAATTATAGCTCAGATTGCAAACTCCTTATCACTCCTCTTAGTGACTCAGTTCCTCCCTCCCTTTGGCCCTTAACACATCAACCTTCCTGCGTTGCTATCAGAGCAGCATCTAAAGCTCCACATAAAACACGCTCTGCTTTACAAGCTCTTCATCTATGTTCCATTGCCCAGTCCTGCATCCGTGGATCTAGAAAGTGGATCTCCTGACACTCCGTGTCTCCACTGCAGTCTCGCTGTGCCTAAGGTGATCCTGCCTCATGGCACCAATGATGCTGGCCCTCATCCTGGGTGAGTGACAATGGGGACGTGGTGCCACGGGGGTTGGTGACCCTGTGTGAGATCAGGACTGTGTCCCTTGCAGGTTGTTGGCTGGTGGCAGCGAGCAGGGCACAGCAGTGTAAGTATGGGGACGGGGAAGAATGGGGAGAGAGGGAGGGGAGCGTGGTCAGGGGACCATGAGAGGGGCAGAGGAGCGTGTGCAGGGACAAGGCTGACTGCTGTCCCCTGTCCTAGTGCCCCCTCCCTCCCTGTCGCTGCACCCCAGCCAGGGGGTGTCCCTGGGGGACAATGTCATCCTGCGGTGCCACCTCCCCCAGCCAGCTCCACGAGTTGAGCTCTACAAGGAAGGATATTTGGAATTTGTAAAGCAAGAGGACATGGACATGGTACAGGACATGGCTGAATTCCCCTTGGTTAGTGTAAAAAAAGAAGATGCAGTGAAATATCAGTGCCAGTACTGGGTGCAGAAGACACCAGGGACATCGGGGAAGAGTGAACCCGTGGAGCTGGTGGTGACAGGTGAGGGCACTGGGGAAAGCAGATGGCCCTGGGCTGTTCCCACAGAGCTGTGTTCCATTCCTGTCTCCTCTCTGCACTCAGATCCCAGCTATCCCCCAGCCAGCATTTCCCTGATCCCCAAGGAACGTGTGGAGACAGGGACCAATGTCACCATTCAATGCGGCAACCAGGAGTATGGGGGCACCATCTTCCTGCACAAGGATGGGCACTCAGCCCCTCTCCAGCACCAAAAACCCAACGATAAGGGCACAGCCACCTTCACCCTTTTTGCGGTGACCCCAGCTGACTCTGGCACCTATAGGTGCTCCTACCGCGTTGGGGGCTCTTACCATCTGTCCTCATGCCTCGGAGATAATGTGACCCTGGAAGTGAATAACGGATCTGAACACCCAGGTAGGTCTGTGCATTGGAGCTCTGCTTCTCAGCTGTGGGTGACCATGTCTCTGCGTCCCACCTCCATTGGGAAAGGGGCTGGGTACAGGGACAGCTCAAACACTTTGACCCCACAGGTGACAATGGGGGTCCCAGCTTGAACCTGGTGGCAGCGGTGGCAGGGAGTTGTGCTGCTGTGATTGTCATCATCCTCGTCCTCATAGTCTCATTCCTCCTTGCTACACAGAGAAGACAAATACAGAGAGATGAGTGCCCTGGTGGGGAAGTGGGCAAATGGCTTTGATCCCCCATAAATCCACTATAGATCACCACAGGTGCTGATTGGTGCCCCCATAACACCCCCCCTCTCTCCTTCTGTTTATGACTCAGGTGCCACCAGAAGCCCCGAGGCCGTGCGGTTCCAGGTCAGTGTCTGTGTCAGGGGACCCCTAACCCCAATCTGCCCCATTGCCCCTGCCCCAGACCTCACCTGGGAAACCCAAACCCTTCCTGTGGGGACTGCAAAGAACCCCTCGCATTTTATGGCTTCCCATGACACTGTGTGCACTCTCAAATCCAGCCCATGGGGCTCTTCAAATCTCCACCATTGGGATGCCCCAAATCCCAAACTGAAGCCCCCTGGAAAGCTCCAAGCTTTAAACACCCTCAGACTCTACAGGCAGCCCCAAAACATAGCGGGACACTCAAACACCACCCACAGGGAACCCCAATGTCACACCCACAGCTTCCCAAAATCTACACCACCCCAGACTCCCAACGCCCCCTCTCGCACAGCCCCCACACATTACACAATGCCATCATCCCCTCAGGCATGTTGGGATCCCATGCTCACACTGCTGTCCCTTTGTCCCCAGGTGTCCCCCGCTGACAGCCAGGCTCTGACCTACGCCGAGCTGCAAGCTCTGACCCCCAGCACCCACCTCCCCGGCTCTTCTACAACCCCTGAACCCCCCATTATCTACGCCAAAGTGGCCACTGGGGGACCCCGCTGATGCCCCCACCTGTGGACACAAAGATGTGGATGTTGTGTGCACACATCAGTTGTGCACAGTGCCGGTGTGCTCTGTGTGCTCACCATCACCTGTGAATTGCATCCATGTACCTGTGCATGTGAACACGTGGCTGTGGATTAAACGTGTGTGCACCATCCCACGTGCACAACAGGTGAACAAACACACGTGTGGGACACGCTGAACTCTGTGCCTCTGTGTGTGTCTGTGCGATGCCGTGTGTGTGCACCAACAGCTGGACACATTGCTGCTCATGTGTGTCCTTAGCGTGTGCTCCCTGCGTCTGCACTCACCAGCCAAAGACCAATGATAAATGCAGGACAGAATGGGAGGCAGGGGATTTTGGAGGGATCTTTAGGGGATGTATCGGACATCTGTAGGAGATGGACGTGGAAGAAATGGTCATTTTTGGTATCTTCAGAGGAGGGGTAGATTAGGACAGATGAGGGTGTCTCAGAGGAATAGTGGTGCTGTTTTGGATCGAATTGGAGAGGATCTGGAGGTCTCAAAGTGTGTTAAAATATTTGCAGGGATAAAGAGGTACTTTGAGTTAAGAGATGTGCACTGAGGGATGGCAGCTGGCATCTGGGCATAAGTCAGGTCCTCGCTGTCCTTGGGGGCACCTGGAGATACCGGTGGAGAGTGGGATGCTACCATAGGGGTCCCCAAGATGGCTGGGCTGAGCTTAGGCCTCTGGTGTAGGTATGAGGTGGATGTAACTATGAGGGTGAGGCTGGAGTTCTGGGGGGGGGTCTTAGATTTGGAGTCAGCATGGGGGATGTTTGTTAGTCCAGCTAGGGTTTTGGGGTCCCTATATGGTCCTGAGGTGTTTGGAGACTTGGGGAACACAGAAGCGTTGTTTTGGGTCCCCACAAGACATTGGGCTTCCCTGTGAGTGCATTTAGAGCCCCTCTACTCGAATTGTGAGTGCCTATATGGTAGGGGGGGGACAGTTAAGACTTGGAGGTCTTCTGTGGGTCTGGGGACTAAGGTTTGTGGGCTGAGGGGTCCTCAAATTGCAGATTTTGCATTTGCGTGGGCTGGATACAGGTGGTGCACATGAATGTCACGGTATGAGTCCAGGGCTGGGGTCATTTATGGCCCTCATGGGAAGGATGTGGGTCTCCATAGTGATGTTTTCTGTGCGCCCCAAGGTGTGAACTGGGATGTGGGATCCACTGACTGACCCAGGATGAGGGCCAGCGCCATTGGTGCCATGAGGCAGGAGCAGATTGGGGACTGCAAGACTGTAGCCGAGAAAGAAAGTGGCCGGAGAGCTGCTTTTAGTTTCCACCGGGGTGCAGGATGATGTGATGCCAGCTCCTGATTTGGCACATCTGTGGTGCCCCTCTGTGTTGGGACAAGTGGACAGGTGTTCACTGCACTCTGAGCCTGTTGAGGTGCCCCACACACGCTGTCAACTCTGGGGTGTCACACACTGTCCCCAAAGGGTGTGTGCCCTGTCAATAGGCAAGATACTGGGGGTTTGAGGTTTGGGGATTCCCTGGGGCTTTGTGCTGGCTGCGGTCTACGCAGGTGCAATATTCTCAATTCTGGGGGATTCTAAAGGATCTGGGTGGGTGTAGGGCTGGAAGAGCACCAGAGTGGCTGGGGATTGCACCTGGAATTTCTGTGATATATACTTTATATGCTATATTTTGAGTATCCCATGGCTGGACTTGGGGATGCACATAAAGACAGAGTAAGCCATAAGAAGCTGGAAGTCACTTGGGATCCACATGGACAGGGCTTGGGGTGCCAGGTAGGGTATGGGTGTTCCCAAGGGACGGGTTCAGTTTAGGGTTTCCCTGACTCAGATATTGTGCTGGAACTGAATGGACTCAGCCCTCTTGGGGGTGAAGCACCTGCATCAAAATTGGGATGGGACTGGAATGGGGGTTATGGAGAACACCAAAGAGCAGGAGGGGGATGAATAGTGCATGGAAGTGGAGGCAGGGGAAAGTTAAGGGGATTTATCCACCTATATGGGATGGAGGATGAGGAAGGACACAGCTGGAGGGAGGTGTAGAGATTGAAATGTTTGGCAGAGAGATTGGAGGGTATATACGCTATCAGAGAGGAAGCAGAACATAATTAGGTGTGATCTAAAGGTGCTTTATTGAGTGTCGAAGTGATTCAGTTGTCTTCCGTACCAGGGCTGTAATCTCTTCGTATCCAGAGGCTGCAGGCATCGAGGACAAAGTAGAGGCCCAGGCCAAAGACGAGGGCAGCAGCGCAGCCCCTCACCACTGCCACCACCAGGTTCCCATGGGGCCTCCTCTCATCACCTGTGGGGTCCAGCAGTGTGCATGTCCCCATCCCCAGCCATCACCTCCATGGGGATGGGATGCAGAGACACTGCCAGAAAGGAGTGACATCAGGGACACCAAACTGAGGTGCTCAGACCTACCTGGATGTGCAGATCTGGCAATCACTTCCAGGGTCACATTATCTCCGAGGCATGAGGACAGACGGTAAAAGCCCCCAACGCGGTAGGAGCACCTATAGGTGCCAGAATCAGCTGGGGTCACCCCAAAGAGGATGAAGGTGGCTGTGCCGTGAACGTTGGGTTTTTGGTGCTGGAGAGGGGCTGAATGCCCATCCTTGTGCAGGAAGATGGTGCCCCCATGGTACTTGTCGCCGCACTGGATGGTGACATTGGTCCCCGTCTCCACACGTTCCTTGGGGATCAGGGAAATGCTGGCTGGGGGATAGCTGGGATCTGAGTACAGAGAGGAGACAGGGATGGAACGCAGCTCTGTGGGAACAGCCCAGGGCCATCTGCTTTCCCCAGTGCCCGCACCTGTCACCACCAGCTCCATGGGGTCACTCTTCTCTGATGTCCCTGGTGTCTCCTGCACGCAGTACTGGCACTGATATCTCACTGCATCTTCCTCCTTTACACTAACCAAGGGGAATTCAGCCGTGTCCTGTACCATGTGCATGTGTGCTTGCTTTTTAAATCCCGAATATCCTTCCTTGTAGAGCTGAACTCGTGCAGCCGGCTGGGGGAGGTGGCAGCGCAGGGTGACATTGTCCCCCAGGGACACCCCGTGGCTTGAGTGCAGTGACAGGGAGGGTGGGGGCACTAGGACAGGGGACAGCAGTCAGCCTTGTCCCTGCACACCCTCCTCTGCCCCTCTGATGACCCCCTGACCACGCTCCCCTCCCTCTCTCCCCATTCTCCCCCTCTCCCCATACTCACACAGCTGTGCCCTGCTCGCTGCCACCAGCCACCAACCTGCAAAGCAACACGGTCCTGGTCGCACACAGGGCCACCAACCCCCGTGGCACCACGTCCCCATTGTCACTCACCCAGGATGAGGGCCAGTGCTATTGGTGCCATGAGGCAGGAGCAGCTTGGGAACAGTGAGACTGCAACAGAGATAGGAAGTGGTCAGGGAGCTTCTTTCAGATTTATTTGGGTCAAGAAGTGATGTTATGTCACCTCCTGATGTTGCAATTGTGGTCCCCAAGGCGTGGTGTCTTTGGGGATCCGCCACAGGCTGCCATGCATGCAGCTGCAATTGCAGTCCCTGGTGGGGTGTCCCACACAGGCTGTCACCTCTCAGCTGTCACACGCTGCCTGCAAAGCGCTGCCAGTGCGTGCTGTCCTCCAAGCAGATGCCAAACACAGCACACGTGGCTCCAATGTGGTGTCCCACATGGGATGTCACATGCAGTCCCCAACACCACCAGCCATCTTTCACCTTTCACACACTCTGGGTACCACACTGTGCTCCCACTGTGCTTTCCCCTGCCATCCCCACTGGCAGCAGCAGCAGGCACCTTTGCTGACACACTGACACCACACAGACTTGTGACCAGCAGCACACCTGAACTGGGCTGGTTTGGATGCTGGATGGGAAGAGAACAAACCTGTTTCACATGCTGCTCACCAGACAGTTGGCCTCTGATATCCAAAAGAAGCTGCAGAAAGCTGATGGGGTTTCATGTCTCTATCACAACTGACTGAAATTGCCTACAAAGTGTGCAACAATGGGGAGGAAGCAGAAGAGGAATATAAATAAAAAGAGAAACAGAAGAGCAGTAAAATGCAGTCATGCTTCCTGGCAGCAGCTGTAGTGCAAATCACAAAGCAAAGAGGAAGAGGTACAATTAGAGGAAGATCTCAGAGGATGAAGTTACGGAGTTTTCAGAAGCTACTGTATATATTTATTCTGTTGCAAATTGCTGTGAAGGACCTTGAAGTCAGAATTCCGTGCCTGTAGATGGGGCCATGGGAAAGTGAGAAGTAAACCCCTTTTTGCAACCAGTGAGTTGTGAGACTGGACATCAGAGTTCTTCTGATGTGGGAGACAGAAAAGCCTGAGAGAGCCGAGTCTGCTGAGCTGAACAGGGCCAGGAGGTGATCACTTCTGAATGGCAAAGCCCAATGGTGGCACAAAGGGCTCAGCTACATTGGATGGTCATCGCAGCAGTGGCAGAAGTGAACCAACCTTCTTCCCCTCACTGACTCTTTTCCCCATGTCTTCACATACGCCCCAAAGGAGAACATTTTTGGGATTCTCTCCACAGAGGACTGTCCTGCTCCCACACTGCCAGCCCTCCTAGTGCAACACGACTGAGACCTGTGTCAGGAGCTAACAGACAAATGTATGGCTGCTGAAGTCGTTTTAATTAGCATTTCAGCCTTATTATGGCCTGCACTCCTTTGGTGCTTGCAATTTACAGACAACCACCAAAACCCACAGTTATTAGGGCAATGATCAGTTGGCTCTGATGAGAAATTTGACGAGAGGACACAACCTACCCTCAGGACAACCATTATCCCACCTAAAGTGACTAAAGTTACTCCATTGCTCGAGCTTGAGATATAAAATAGTCTTTTTGACCCAACCTCTACTCAGACAATCTGCTGTTTCCTGGGGATTTTTTTCCTAGATGGCCGTTTTCTCAGCCCACATGACTTCCCCTTTTCGATTTTTAAGCTTCCTCCTCCATTCTGTGCACCACACAGACCACACGGTGTGGCACAAACCCTCCTTCCCTCTCTTCCTCCTCTTTCCCATGCTCCAAAAAAGAAATAATTTCAGAAAACAATCCCAAATCACATGTGTCAATTCAAGAACCCTGCATATATATTTTCCACCCCTTTAGGTCTACCAGGGGGATAATGAAGATGGGAAGAAGAGTCAGGAGTACCAAAAGAAGGCAGTGCTGTAGAGAGGAAGGCAGAAATGAAAGAATACTACACAGCTCTGTCTAAACTGCACTGAAATTCCACATATTCCCTTTGGGCTTTTAACCCTTCATCTCTTCCTACATCTCTTTCTTCTCATTCAATATCGTGCAGAAATTGGGAGCTAAGGAGGGAATCCTCCAAAGTGAGAGTGACTCAGGTTTGTCACAGAGGAGGAGAAAAACAAGACACAGTGAGAGGGACAAGAATCAGATTGATCACTGCTCTGATTCCAAGGTCTGTTTTGAGGAGTGAAAGTGTCAGCCCACAGCGCTGGAGATGGGATGGGGGGTGAGACTCATCTGGAGGTGGCAGTCCTGAATTGGCAAAGAGCAACGATGACCACCAGGAAGATGATGAAGATGACTCCCAGGCTCCCCTCAGACATCCCTTGTGCCTACTGGGTTAGCAGTTCACCTTTCCAAGGTCAAATACAAGGGAGTTCACAACAACAGCTTGGCCAAAAGCAAGTCTGTAGCCAAACTCTCTCATGAAAACGATGGGGCGGTTTGTCAACGGAGTGCTGCCAGAGTTTGGGCATACCAAGCACAGCACAGAAAGTCAAGAGTGTGCTGTCTATTGGTCCTTTCCAGCATCCCTTCCTTCCGTCCTATCCACTGCAGCACTCAGCTCAGCGCCATCAGCAAAGTGCTGAGGCTGCACTCCATGCCATCATCTCTGTCAGTGAGAGAGGTGGTGAAGAGCAGCGCCCCCAGGAGGGACCTCTGGGGGTCACGACTCAACACCACCTCCACCTAGACATGGAGCCGTTGAGCACAGCCCTCTGGCTGCGACTTCCCAACCAATTCCTTCTCTCCCGGACAGCCCAATGCTCACATCCGTATCTCTCCCATTTTGAGATGAGGTTGTGATGTGAAACCTCTTCAAAGAAGTCCAGGTAGATGACATCAGTTGCCTTTGGATGGCATCAATTACCCTGAAATGCTCCTTTCTACCTCCAAAATTCTTCCTTAAGCACTGTGGGAACCTGGTGGTGGCGGCAGCGGTGAGGGGCTGCGCTGCTGCCCTCGTCTTTGGCCTGGGCCTCTACTTTGTCCTCGATGCCCGCAGCCTCTGGATACGAAAAAATGACAGCCCTGGTGGGGAAGACAGCTGAATCACTCTGACACTCAATAAAGCACCTTTAGATCACACCCAATTATGTTCAGCTTCCTCTTTGATAGTGTATATACCCTCCAATCTCCCTCCTATACCTTTCAATCCTTATACCTCCCTCCAGTTCACAGAATCACAGAATCACAGAATCACTAAGGTTGGAAAAGACCTATAAGATCATCCAGTCCAACCATCCACCTATCACCCATGGTTCTTGCTAAACTATATCCCTCAACACAAAATCCAATTGTTCTTTGAACACCTCCAGGGTCGGTGACTCCACCACCTCCCTGGGCAGCCCATTCCAGTGCTTGACCACTCTTTCACAGAAGTAGTATTTCCTAATATCCAGCCTGAATCTTCCCTGGCGCAGCTTGAAACCATTCCCCCTAGTCCTATCACCAGTTACACGAGAGAAGAGGCCGACCCCCAGCTCGCTACAACCTCCCCTCAGGTAGTTATAGAGAGTAATAAGGTCTCCCCTGAGCCTTCTCTTCTCCAGACTGAACAATCCCAGCTCCCTCAGCCGCTCCTCATAAGGCCTGTGCTCCAGACCCCTCACCAGTTTTGTTGCCCTTCTTTGAACACGCTCCAGGGCCTCAATGTCTTTCTTGCAGTGAGGGGCCCAGAACTGGACACAGTACTCAAGGTGCGGCCTCACCAGAGCTGAGTACAGGGGGACAATTACTTCCCTACTCCTGCTGGTCACACTACTTCTGATACAAGCCAGGATGCCATTGGCCTTCTTGGCCACCCAGGCACACTGCTGGCTCATGTTTAGCCGAGCGTCAACCAACACCCCCAGGTCCATTTCCTCTACACAGTCTTCCAGCCACTCCGCCCCAAGCCTGTAGCGTTGCTTGGGGTTGTTGTGGCCAAAGTGTAGGACCCGGCATTTGGTCTTATTAAACCTCATCCCATTGGCTTCAGCCCAGCTATCCAGCCTGTCCAAATCCCTCTGTAGGGCCTCGCTACCCCCAGGCAGATCGACGCTTCCAGCCAACTTAGTGTCATCTGCAAACTTACTGAGGGTGCACTCAATGCCCTCATCCAGATCATCAATGAAGATATTGAAGAGGACAGGCCCCAGCACCGACCCCTGGGGAACCCCACTCGTGACCGGTCGCCAGCTGGATTTGGCTCCATTGACCACCACTCTCTGGGCCCGGCCCTCCAGCCAGCTCCTTACCCAGCCAAGAGTGTACCTGTCCAAGCCACGGACTGCCAGCTTCCGCAGGAGAATACTGTGGGAGACAGTGTCAAAGGCTTTGCTGAAGTCAAGGTAGACCACATCAACAGCCTTTCCCTCATCCACCAGGCGGGTCACTAGATCATAGAAGGAGATCAGGTTGGTCAAGCAGGACCTACCCTTCGTGAGCCCATGCTGGCTAGGCCTGATCCCCCGGTTGTCCCGCACTTGCCGCGTGATCTCCCTCAAGACAATCTGTTCCATAACCTTCCCTGGCACCGAGGTCAGGCTAACAGGCCTGTAGTTCCCCGGGTCCTCCTTACAGCCCTTCTTGTAGATGGGAGTCACATTGGCAAGCTTCTTGCGGTGACCACAGCTGACAATGGCACCCACAGGTGCTCCTACCACCCCAAGGCCTACCTCTTTGTGTCCTCACCTCTTGGGGACAGCGTGAGACTGGAGGTGGCACCCACACCTGCACCCCCAGGAAGGTACCAGCCCCCCTTTTGGGTGCCTCCAGTGTCACCCACAGGTGGCAGTATCATCACATCCCTTCCCCATCGAGGTGATGCTGAGGATGAACGCACCCAAATACCTTCACCCCTCAGGTGCTGAGTTGGTGTCCCATGGGAACCTGGTGATTGCAGTGCTGAGGGGCTCTGCTGCTGTCCTCGTTTTTGCCCTCGGCGTCTTCTTTGTCATCGATGCCCGCAGCCTCTGGATACGGGGAGATGAGAGTCCGGGTGCTGACGTGGGTGCTGGAAGACCCCATTAATGCCTCCCCGCAAGGCGTCTCATCTTTGGGGTACACTTTTTGGGAGAGACCACATTCCCTATTTTGGGCTCCCTGATGCTCTCTTCCCCTCTCAATGATTCCCAGATCTTTTCAAACCCAACACTTTCAAGTCCCCACCAGTGAGTGCCCCCAAATGCTTCCCAATCCCACCAAATCCCCAAATGCTCGTCTCTAACAACAGTACCCTTTCTCTGCCCTCAAATCCCTTAGCACTCTTTCATACACACAAATCCTTCTCAATACACCCCTTCTCAATAGCCCTAACCCTAACCTCCAAAATAAGCACTGTGGGATCCCCACATCTGTCCCAATTCACCCCTCTCCTACAGATCACCTCCAGAGCCCCCTGACTTCCATTCTGTCCAACGTACATCTCCTATAGATTCCCTCATAGACAATCACTGTTCTTTTTCTCTTCCTTGACTGTCTTATTAAACAGGTTTTTCTCTCAACCTCTGAGTTCCAGATTATTTGTCCTCTCATTCTCTCACCCATCCCTCTAGGAGCAGTCAGTGGATGATGAGAACAGCCTTTCTACACTTTGAGAACAGCCTTTCTCATCACTTGAGCGGATATAAGCTGAAGGACGTGAATAGAAGCTCAAGAACAGAATGCAGAGGAGCCACAGATCTTGTTGTTCAGTGAAGATTAGAAAGTAGAATAGCTGTCCTGTTGTTGAGGATTAGATGGCAGAAGAGATGCCTGGGCTCAGTGTAACATCAGTGGGAACAGGTTTGGGCTACCCTCCCACCCCCACAATGGTTGGAAATTTACAGCCATAATGCATCCCACCACCACCAGAGATGGGAGTTATTTCCTGGAATCTCTGCCCGTGGCCTTGGAATGCAGTGAATATGTTCATGCTCTGCCTTCAGGCACATGGCTGTTTCTCCCTTTGGTGTGCATGTTGGTGGAGTGATCCCCCACGCACCCAGTGCTGTGATAAGGGAACACCTGCTTGACATCACCCTTTGGTGTCTCAGGTTACTCTGTTGTTTTTCTCGGCTTCCAGAGGGCTCTGAATTGTGCTTGATAGGCACAGCCAGAGCCCAGTACTGTGCAGCGTGATGGAGAACAAGAAGGGATTCTTTAGATACAGTGGTCAGCAGAGATAGGCAAAGGAGAGTGTTCCCCCTGTGACAAAAGAGAAGGCACAAGAGGCTGCAACTGTCATGGAGCCACAGTTGAGTTTTTGGCATCCCATGGAGGACACCATTCATGACCTTGTGTTGGCAGAACTTTGGGGACACTGTGTTAGAGCCAAGGAGTGACAACTTGCACGTGGTACCCCACACCACTCACTGGAGAAACTGTCAGATGGGGAGGTGACATCATGGCATCCTGTCCCCAAGGGGAAATGAGATTGCCTTTCCGGCCACTCCCAGTCTGCACTGCAGTCTTGCTGTCCCAGAGTTGCTCCTGCCTCATGGCAACAATGGCTCTGGCCCTCATCCTGGGTGAGTGACAAAGGGGACGTGGTGCCACGGGGGTTGGTGGCACTGTGTGAGACCAGAACTGTGTCCCTTGCAGGTTGGTGGCTGGTAGCAGCAAGCAGGGCACAACATCGTGAGTATGGGGACAGGGGGAGACTGGGGAGAGAGGGAGGGGCGTGTGGTCAGAGGACCATCAGAGGGGCAGAGGAATGTTTGCAGGGACAAGGCTGACTGCTGTCCCCTGTCCTAGTGCCCCAACCCTCCCTGTCGCTGCACCCCAGCCAGGGGGTGTCCCTGGGGGACAATGTCACCCTGCGCTGCCACCTGCCCCGGGTACAAGCCTGGGTCCAGCTCTGGTTGAATGGAACTCTGAAATCTAACAAGGAAAAAGACAAGGAGCAGGATACAGCTGGGTTCTCCTTTGCTGTCACAAACCTGCAAGACACCGGGACGTATCAGTGTCGGTACCAGGTGTCAGAGCCACTGTGGACATCAGAGAAGAGTGATCCTGTGAAGCTGGTGCTGACAGGTGAGGGCATTGGGCACAGTCGGTGGCCCTGAGCTTTTCCCCGAGAATCAAGTCCCATCTCTTTTCCTCCCTGCACACAGCTCATAACATCAGCCCCTCGCAGTTCCCTGAGCCCATGGCACCCAGAGCTGGCACGATGATTCTGGTGCTGCATGCCTCCTGCACAGTGCTGAGCACTCTGCCCCTCTCCAGCTCCAGGATCCCACTGGTGGGGCACAGCCACCTTTGTCTACTTAGGGGGGAACCAAGCCTATGCTGGCACCTATAGGTGCTCTACCACCCCATGGACCACATCAGAGAATTAGTCTGAGACCCACATCTCTATGCCCCCAGTGTCCCCTGTGAGTGGCAATGTCCCTGCATCCCTGCCCTGTGCTGAGGACACCCAAACACCCCAATCTCACAGGTGCTGAGGTGTCATCCCGTGGGAACCTGATGGTGGCGGTGGTGAGGGACTGCACTGCTGCCCTCATCTTCAGTCTGAGCCTCTACTTCATCCTGGATGCCTGCAGCCTCTGGGCATGGAGAGATGAGAGCCCTGGTGAGGAAGGAGTTCCAAGTTTCCCACCTCCTATAGATCCCCACAAGCATCCCCTGCCCGTCCTTTGATACCCCATATATAGATCCTGTATAGACCCCACAGCTGTACCTTGAGGCCCCCACATAACGCCCAACCTTCCCCCTCCCCTTTTGATGCAGGTTTCACCCCCAGAATGACCGAGCCCATGCACTTCCAGGTAAGTGCCTGAGTCAGTGGACCCCAAATCCCAACATCCCTCTTGGGGCCTGCACCAGACATCACCGTGGAAACCCAAACCACAGCTCTAGCAGAGGGACCTCAAATGCACTCCCTGAGAAGCGCAGTGTCTAACCCATCGGGACAATCGGGACCCCAACACAAGGCCCTGTGTTCCCCCAGTACCTATATATATCCAGATTCTATGGGCACCCTGGAAACACAGCTGGGCCCCAAATATCCCCCGTGTAGAACCCAAATTTGAGCCTCTCCCCCAGAAATACAGACCCACCCTCATGGACACCCCTTCCCTCCTTCCTCACATGCCTACTCCACAGCCCCACCCCAAACTAAAGCATCCTGCTGACCCCCATGATTGCAACCCAATTTCTGCCTCTATCTCCAGGTGCCCCCCAGGGACAGCGAGGGTCTGACCTACACCGAGACGCCAGCTGTCATCCCGTGCTCCCAGCCTCCCAGTTCCCCCACCGCCCCCCAGTCCCCCATTATTTACACCAAAGTGAGCACAGGGAATCACACTGATGGACCTCAGTTGGTGTCTCAGTTTTGATGTGCATGCAAGGGGGCAGGTGCCACATTCCCTGCTTGGGTCTCCCTGATGTCCTCTTCTGACCTCGGATCAGATAACCTCCCCTAATCTGACACTCCTAAATTCTCACTGGTGCATCCCAAATGCTTCCCACTCACTCCAAATCTCTAAATGCTCATCTCTTACAACAACATCCTTCCTTATGCACTCAAACATCTTAACACACCTTGAGTCCTCTAACCTCCTTCTATGATCTAGTGACCCGCCTGGTGGATGAGGGAAAGGCTGTTGATGTGGTCTACCTTGACTTCAGCAAAGCCTTTGACACTGTCTCCCACAGTATTCTCCTGCGGAAGCTGGCAGTCCGTGGCTTGGACGGGTACACTCTTGGCTGGGTAAAGAGCTGGCTGGAGGGCCGGGCCCAGAGAGTGGTGGTCAATGGAGCCAAATCCAGCTGGCGACCGGTCACGAGTGGGGTTCCCCAGGGGTCGGTGCTGGGGCCTGTCCTCTTCAATATCTTCATTGATGATCTGGATGAGGGCATTGAGTGCACCCTCAGTAAGTTTGCAGATGACACTAAGTTGGCTGGAAGCGTCGATCTGCCTGGGGGTAGCGAGGCCCTACAGAGGGATTTGGACAGGCTGGATAGCTGGGCTGAAGCCAATGGGATGAGGTTTAATAAGACCAAATGCCGGGTCCTACACTTTGGCCACAACAACCCCAAGCAACGCTACAGGCTTGGGGCGGAGTGGCTGGAAGACTGTGTAGAGGAAATGGACCTGGGGGTGTTGGTTGACGCTCGGCTAAACATGAGCCAGCAGTGTGCCTGGGTGGCCAAGAAGGCCAATGGCATCCTGGCTTGTATCAGAAGTAGTGTGACCAGCAGGAGTAGGGAAGTAATTGTCCCCCTGTACTCAGCTCTGGTGAGGCCGCACCTTGAGTACTGTGTCCAGTTCTGGGCCCCTCACTGCAAGAAAGACATTGAGGCCCTGGAGCGTGTTCAAAGAAGGGCAACAAAACTGGTGAGGGGTCTGGAGCACAGGCCTTATGAGGAGCGGCTGAGGGAGCTGGGATTGTTCAGTCTGGAGAAGAGAAGGCTCAGGGGAGACCTTATTACTCTCTATAACTACCTGAGGGGAGGTTGTAGCGAGCTGGGGGTCGGCCTCTTCTCTCGTGTAACTGGTGATAGGACTAGGGGGAATGGTTTCAAGCTGCGCCAGGGAAGATTCAGGCTGGATATTAGGAAATACTACTTCTGTGAAAGAGTGGTCAGGCACTGGAATGGGCTGCCCAGGGAGGTGGTGGAGTCACCGACCCTGGAGGTGTTCAAAGAACAATTGGATTTTGTGTTGAGGGATATAGTTTAGCAAGAACCATGGGTGATAGGTGGATGGTTGGACTGGATGATCTTATAGGTCTTTTCCAATCTTAGTGATTCTGTGATTCTGTGATTCTGTGAACTACCCTCCAATCCACTCCAAAACATCACCACCATTCCTCTGAGACCCCCTGATCTGTTCCAATCTACCCCTCTACTGCAGATACTCAAAAACGTCCATTTCTTCCCCTCCCATCTCCTACAGATGCCCTATAGATCCCATGTAGACCCCCCAGAATCGCCTGCCACCCTTTCTGCCCTGGTTTTATCCTTGGTCGTTGGGTGCTGAGCAATTCCTTTGTGCATCACTTGCTTTGCACAAGTATATACATCTATCTGGTTATCATTCCTGTTATTTCTCGCTTCCTTTTCAGTCTCAGTAAATAGATTTTATCTCCACCGATGAATTCTTCCTCATTTTCTCCGGTTCTCTCCCCAGACCCACTGGCAGGGGTCAGTGAGAATAAAAGCTGTGTGGTGCTGAGCTGCTGCTGTGTGACAGCACCGCACTCCTTGTAGTCCCTCCCTCCCTCCATGCACAGGACGTGACACTCACGTGGTGCAGCTGTCAGATCCCCTCGGTGTGGGAAGGTCCGGTTGTGACCTCACAGCTCAACCCCAGGAAGGCTCCATGCCTGAGAAGTCGGAGCAGGGACAAGGACAAGCCCTGGCTGCCTGGGAAATGCCGGTGTTTCAGCTCCCCTGTTCCTGGGGAGCTGAAAAGGTGCACTGGGTGCCCTTCCCTCCTGAGAATTGGTTGGGCTCTGAACCACCCAGTGTGCGCTGTGTTGGGAGCAGCGCTGCTGACAGCCCAGAAGGAGAGGCACTGCATTCAACACCCTGCTGATGGAAGGCTGACATCCTGGCAGGAACCACTGACAGCCCTGCAGAGCCAATTCACTGCTGAACGGAATGCCACTCGGCGACGCTGTGTGGTGCTGTGAGATCCAGCAGATGAGGAAATCATTCTGTGGCCTGAATTAGAATGATTAGGAAGAGGGGATGGACTCTTCTCCTCTCCTCTCCTCTCCTCTCCTCTCCTCTCCTCTCCTCTCCTCTCCTCTCCTCTCCTCTCCTCTCCTCTCCTCTCCTCTCCTCTCCTCTCCTCTCCTCTCCTCTCCTCTCCTCTCCTCTCCTCTCCTCTCCTCTCCTCTCCTCTCCTCTCCTCCATCTTCATCTGTACTCTACATCCAGACCCTAAATCTACACCCAGCCCCCAAAAACTTACACTCAACCCCCAAACATACAACCTCCAAAACTCTCCCCATCCACTCACATTCTCTAGTCAGCAGTCAAATCTTCAGTCACTCTCAGGAAGTCTCCATCCAGTCCCTAAACACTGTCCAGCTCCAAAATACCCTCGCCACCCCGATATCCACATCCAGCCCCAAAAAGTCTCATCCGCCCACAAAATCTCCATCCACTTCTCAAAATCTCTATCCCCCCAGAAATTTCCAACCACACAGAAATCTCCATTCACTCCAAAATTCTCTATCCAGCTCCACAACCTCCATCCAGACCACAAATACTTTGTGCATCCCCAAGTAGCCATCCAGACCCCAAACACAAAATCTCCCTTCGCCTCCAAATTCTCCATGCAGACCCCAAATCTCCATCTGGTCCCAAAAGCCTCCATCCAGCTTTTAAACTCCCCATCGAGCTCACAAAATCTCCAGCATTTCCCCTTTCATTACCAAAAAGGGGAAGTCAGCTCTCCTGCCCTTCCCCTCACTGCGGTTCCCACACACCAACTTCCTCTTTTCTCCCATTTCCTGGCAAACTCCACAACCCCTCTGTCCTTTTCTGAACCAAAAGGCATTTTCTCCCATCACCAAAAATAAACAAACAGAACCCAAACTCTGCTACTTAAACCCACAAACCAGTGTGAGTATCAGTCAAGCTGTGTCCTGACAGATCAATAACCTTGGTGGTAATTAAACACAAAACAGCAGACATGTTTGGCATGACCTCACAGCTGTGTCACTGTCCTTCAGCCCTGATGTCAGTGCTGGGTGCTGTGAAATTATCCAAGGATTTCCAACTTCACTGTCAGCAAAACCTTGTGCCCAAGAGCTGCTTCTGCTGGAATTGAGTAAAAGAAAGGTAAAACCTTCCAGCAATGGGAATCCTGGCCCCAAAGGATGGACAAAATACTCCAGAATTGGGAATCCTACCACAAAAGGCAGGCAAAAATACTCTAGAATGGGTATTTTTAACACCAAATCCAGGATAAAACCCCCCAGAAGCAGGAATCGGCCCTCAAATTGAGAATTAAGCCCTCCAGAAGCATAACTATAAAACTGTCCAGAAGATGAAATCCGCCCCAAAAAGTAGCACAGATCCTTGTAGAAATAGGGATCCTGCCCCAAAAGGCAGGATGAAATATTCCAGAATGGGAATCTCCCTCCAGGAGAACAGGAGAAAACCATCCAGAAGTGGGAATCCTCTCTCAAAAGCAGGATGAAACCTTTCACAAATGACAGTTTTCCCCAACAGTTGGGATAAATACATCCACAAGTGATAGTTCTACCAGGAATGAGGGTAAAAATGTTTGGAAATGGTAAATCATCTACGACACTTTGGTTGAAACTCTCCAGAGTTGAGAATTATCCCCAAAAGAAGGAATGACAACCTTCAGTAGAGGAAGGGGAAAACCTTCCAGAACTAGGAATCCTCCCTCATGAAGCAGAATCTAACACTTCAGAATCAGAACTCTCATCCAGGAAAGTGGGATGAAACCCTCCAGAAATGGGAATTCTGGCCCTGAACCACTGTGGGCCGGGTGCTGGTTTGGGATGTGGAGCTGGAGATGCGCACACGGGAAGGGGACGTGTGTGTGCTGTAGGGACAGATGTGGCGCTGACGTGGGGCACGTGGTAAGGACACACGGACACAGGGAGGGCCTGGAGAGTGCAGGCACGGGGAGCACATGTGCACCGTCCCTCTCAGGGGGTTTGGAGGCAGGTGAATCTTTCTCTGTCTCCTGAGTCACACCTCTCCCAGCCAGCAGGGACAGATACCGCGATGGAGTCAGCCAAGGCTCAGAGCAGGAATACACGTCCATTTACCAAGAGCTTTTCTTCAAAGCACTGCTTTGGAATGAAAACCGTCCACAAAGTCTTGTTGGTCACCTCGTGCATTCTTTACCGGTCTCAGAAAACATGCTAAGGACACCCATGTGCAGCACTGTGCACATCTGCTGGTGTACACGCGTGGTGTTGCAGACACAAAGGAATGGAGTTAATCACGGAGTGCACATCTGGGTCTAACTGTTGTGCACATGTGACGGTGAACACATGTGACACATAGGAACACATGCAGTGATACATGCATGCAGTGCACACGTGACGGTAAGCACACACAACACAGCTGCACGGTGCACGCTGGCAGTACATGTGTGCACACAGGACACACGTGTTTGTGCACACGTATGGAGGCATCAGTGATGCCTGCCAACTGCTACCTGGGCGTAGATAACAGAGGGCTGGGGGTGAGCGGGGGGGTTGAGGGGCTGAGTGCTGGGGGTCACAGCTTGCAGCTCCATGTAGGTCAGAGCCTCGCTGTCACTGGAAGGCACCTGGGGACACAGTGGGAAGGTAGAGTGTCAACCTGGGCGTCCCCAGTGTACTTTGGGAGGGACATCGCGTGAGTGATGTTTGGGGTTCTTCCCACACAGTGTGAAAGTGGCCCATGGGGTCTGAGGGGCATTTAAGTTTTGGAGGGGCCAGGGGGATCTGAGGGCTCAGATTTGGGTGTCTCCACAATGCAGAATTGGAGTTTCTCATGGTCTGGTTTTCGGGGGTGTACTTAACATTGAGGCAAATGATATGAGGCTATGGATCCCCTGGGGTCCCCATGGACAGGGTTGGGGGATGTAAATGGAATCAGGAGTTGTTCCAAGGGTCAGGCCGGGGTTTGGGGTTCCCTGACCCAGATACTTACCTGGAATTCCGTGTCCTCAGGCTTTTCTGCAGGGGTGCCTGCATCAAAACAAGGAGGAGAATGGGATGGAGCTATGGGGGGGGCTGTGGAGCCTTTGAGGGCATCTACTGAGAAATAAAGATTTAAACACTTAAATAAAGTTTAAACACTTCCCCACCAGGGCACTCATCTCTCCGTATCCGATGTATCCGGGCAGCGAGGAGGAAGAAGACGACAAGGACGAGGATGAAGACAAAGGCAGCAGCGCAGCCCCCAACCACTGCCACCACCAGGTTCCCATGGGAACTGTCTGCAGCACCTGTGGGGTCCAGGTGTTTGGGTTATCACATCCTCAACCATCACCTCTACAGGGACAGGAGGTGACACAGCCACTCATGGGTGCCACCAGGGGTATTCAAATGGGGTTAATGGGGTTGAGACCCACCTGGGGATGCAGGTGTGGGTGTCACCTCCAGAGTCACGTTACTCCCAAGGGGTGAGGACACAAAGGGGTAAGCCCAGGGGCGGTAGGAGCACCTGTAGGTGCCGCTGTCAGCTGGGGTCACCCCAAAGATGGTGAAGGTGGCTGTGCCCATAACATTGGGGTCCTGGCGTTGGATGGGGGCTGAGCACCCATCCTTGTGCAGGAGGAAGGTGGCCCCATAGTCCTTGTTCCAGCACTGGATGGTGACATTGGTCCCCATCTCCACACATTCCTCAGGGCTCACGGAAATTGTGGGTGGGGGGAAACTGTGATCTGCATAGGAGAGTGGACAGCAGTGGGACACGGTATTGTTGGGAGCAAGCAGAGCCATCTGCTGTCCCCAGTGCCCTCACCTGTCAGCACCAGCTCCACAGGATCACTCTTCTCTGAATCCTCTGCTGACCAAGGCACCCGGTACTGACACCGATATGTACCTGCGTGCTCCTGATTTGTGTTCAAGAAGGAGAAGTCTGCAGTGTCCTGCTCCTTGTACTTGTATTTGTAGTGTGTCCAATGTCCTTCTTTGTACAGCCAGACCCGGGCAGCCAGCTGGGGCAGGTGGCACCTCAGGATGACATTGTCCCCAAGGGACACCCCCTGGCTGGGGTGCAGCGACAGGGAGGGTCGGGACACTAGGACAGGGGACAGCAGTCAGCCTTCTCCCTGCACACCCTCCTCTGCCCCTCTGATGGCACCCTGCCCATTCTCCTCTCTGCTGGCCCCATTCTCCCCCTGTTCCCCATACTCACGATGCTGTGCCCTACTCGCTGCCACCAGCCACCAACCTGCAAGGGACACGGTCCTGGTCGCACACAGAGCCACCAACCCCCGTGGCAGCATGTCCCCATTGTCACTCACCCAGGATGATGGCCAGCGCCATTGGTGCCATGAGGCAGGAACAGCTTGGGGACAGCGAGACAGCAGCGAGATCAGGGAATGGTGTAGAGCTGCTGTCAGTTCCTCTTTTGGGACTGGATGATGTGACGTCACCTCCTGATGTGGCAATCACTGCCAAAACGGGACGTGGCACTGTGGGGTCCCCAGCAGTGTGGCACACATGGAGCTCTGCAAGTAGTCCCCACTGGTTTGTCCTCTGTAGTTTGACATGTCTTGGGTGTCACGCACTGTCCCAAAAGTTCTGCCTGCACATGGCCCTGCACTTTGTCCCCCTGGGATGCCAAACACAGGGCATGGCTCCAATGGGGTGTCCCACATGGGATGTCACATGCAGTCCCCAACACGTCCATCCAGCTGTCACCACACACTTTGGGTACCACACTGTGTTCCCACTGTGCTTTCTTCTGCCATCCCCACTAGGGACAGCAGCAGGGACCTTGGGGACACAGTGACAACACAGAGACATGGGGCACACTATGGGGACACACACGTGTATGGGGCACACACGTGGTGCTGAAATTGGTCACATGCTATGGGCATGTGTGTGCAGTGATGGCACATGTGTAGTGCCAACATAGGAACTGCATGCTAAGGGCACAGATGTGCATTGTTGTGTGCACGTTTTGGTGTACATTTATAATGTCACACATTAAGGCTATGAGATAGGGTTAGGTCAGTAGGGCTAGGGTTAGTGATAGAGGTTAGGGTTAGGGTTAATGTCCGAGTGAGGGTTAGGGATCGAGTTAGAGTTAGGGTGACCTTGAGGGTGAGCATTAAGGTTAGATCATTAGGGTTAGAGTGAGTATTAAGGTGAGGGTTCGGGTTAGGGATAGGGTTAGGATTAGGGACCATGCTGAATTAGGGTTAGGTCCAGGGTAAGGGAAGGGTGAGTGTAGGGTTAGGGTTAGGGTAGGATTAGTTTTAGGTAGGGATAGGATTGGAGAAGGGTTAGAGTTACGAGTAGGGTTAGGGTAGGGTTAGGGTAGGGTTAGAATCGTGTAGGATTGTGGTGGTGTTAGGGTTAGGGTTAGTGTTACTGTCAGAGTAGGATTATGTTTAGTGTTAGGGTTAGGGTTAGGGTTAATGTTAGGCTTAGGCTTAGTGTGAATGTAAGGGCAGGGCTAAGTTTTGGGTTCAGGTTATGGTTAGGGTTACAGTTACAGTTATGATTACAGTTAGTGTTTGGTTTAGGTTTAGGGTTAGAGTTTGTGTTACTGTAGAGGTAGGGGTTGGTTTAGCCTTAGGATTAGTTTTAGGTTTAGGGTTATGTTTATGGTTAGTGTTAGATTTAGGGTTAGGTTTAGGTTTAGGATTACAGTAATAGTAGGGTTAAGTTTAGGCTTAGGCTTAGGCTTAGGTTTACGCTTGGGGTTATGGTTATGGTTATGGTTAGTGTTAGATTTCTGTTTAGGTTTAGACTTAGTGTTAGGGTTAGTGTTAGGGTTAGGGTTAGGGTTAGGGTTAGGGTTAGGTTTAGGGTTAGGGTTACTGTAAGGGTAGGGTTAGGTTTCGGTTTAGGCTTAGGATTAGGCTTCAGGTTTTGTTTATGGATAGTGTGAAGGTTAGGGTTATGGGTTGGGATAGGGTTATTGTTGTGGTAGGGTTAGGGTTACGGTTACTGTTATGGTTGTGGTTATGTTTACAGATAGTTTTAGGATTAGTATTAGGGTTAGAGTTAGTGTTACCATAAAGGTAGGTTTAGGTTTAGGCTTAGGATTAGTGTTAGGATAAGGGTTATGGTTATGGTTAGGGTTAGCATTAGTATTAGAGTGGGGTTTGAGTTAGAGTAGGGTTATGGTTTGGTCATTGGTTGGTGATCGAATTAGAGGGAATGGCTTCAAGCTGCGCCAGGGGAGATTTAGGCTGGACGTTAGGAAATACTGCTTCTCTGAAAGAGGGGT
The DNA here is from genome assembly GCA_037305975.1 of Chrysolophus pictus. Classification (NCBI taxonomy): domain Eukaryota; kingdom Metazoa; phylum Chordata; class Aves; order Galliformes; family Phasianidae; genus Chrysolophus; species Chrysolophus pictus. The sequence goes on from CM074606.1 coordinate 464,475, forward strand.
CAGGCAGTGGAATGGGCTGCCCACAGAGCTTGTGGAGTCGACTCCGGAAGTGTTCAAAGAATGTTTGGATTTTGTGTTGAGGGACATGGTTTAGTGAGTATTATTGGTGATCGGTGGATGGTTGGACTGGAAGATCTCAAGGGTCCTTTTCAACCCTGGTGATTCTGTGATTCTGTGACTGTAGAGGTAGGGTTAGGTTTAGCCTTAGGATTAGTGTTAGGGTTAGGGCTATGGTTATGATTAGTGTAAGGGTTAGATTTATGGGTTAGACTTAGTGTTACAGTAAGGGTAGTTTAGGTTTAGCCTTAGGATTAGTGTTAGGGTTAGGGCTATGGTTATGATTAGTGTAAGGGTTAGATTTATGGGTTAGATTCAGTGTTACAGTAAGGGTAGTTTAGGTTTAGGCTTAGGATTAGTGTTAGGGTTAGGGCTAGTGTTGCCTATCGTAGGCGTGGCGACCTGGTTCGGGAACGGCACGGCGACCAATCCCAGGTCGCTCGGTCCATCAGCTCGCTGACACCAATGTGGTGGACGGCAAATGGCGTTTATTGGCGGGAAAAACAGCCTTATATAACCTAGGCACTGAACGCTATTGGCTATCGGGAGAGGGACCCTGTCTTCCCGTACAACGCGATATCTTCCGGGCGCCAGACTCTCACTACCTACATTTCCCCCCTCCCTATGCACAATTAAATTAGGTAAAATATAACAATATATAACAATCTTCAATAGAAAACTTGAATAGAACAATCTTCAATAGAAAACTCGAATAGAAAACATAAGGTGCTCTGAACAAGAACATTCTTATAACAGTTGTTGCTCTACCAACATGATGTCAGCCTCTTCTAATTGGCTCTCAACAAATGACACAAGTCTATTCAGTATGCAGGGTCTGGAGATCAATGTCATTACGATCATCGCGACTGGTTCTGCTGAGGTAGACATCAGGGTGTTTTTGTCAACTTGTCATCCTCTCTCACCGTCGGGGCATACAGGTTACAAGGGCGTTCGATGATCCAGTCCTGTGGACAGAAACTCACAGTTTTCGTTAGTTTTGTTGTGAAGGTCCGGTTTAATAGACTTAAGTGGACACCACTTAACTTTACCATCTTTTCTGACTGCCGCATATCCTCGCCCTGTCAGAACTAGCCTCCACCCTCGTTCCCATTCTCCCAGCTCGTTTTTAATTACAACTAACGGGCCTTCTTCTAGTGCTCGAGTGGCCCAATGTTTTTGTGTGGGGCTATTCATCTCTTCCCCCCTAGGGAACTGATTTAGTGCTAAAAGAGCGGTCGCTAGCAGGCGTGCTTGGTCTCTCGGAGGAACAGCATTGGCAAAACCTTCTGTTTTTGCCAATACCTCTAATTTGGACTTCAGCGTTTGATTCGCTCGTTCGACTATGGCTTGTCCTGTGCTATTATATGGGATGCCGTGTGTTAAGGTTATGCCCCATTTCAAAACAAATGCCTGGACTGATTTAGAGACAAAGTTTGGACCGTTGTCTGTTTTAATCTGACTAGGGATGCCAAGCCATGCCATGGCCGTAAGCCAATGCTGGATGGTTGCTTTGGAGTTGGCTCTAAGGTGTTGTGTGGCCACGATCACTCCGCTGTATGTATCTACAGTTACTGCTAGCCATGCTCGAGGTTTCAGCAATTGACATAGTGTGAAATCTGTCTGCCATACCTCGGAGGCCTTAAGGCCTCTGGGGTTGACTCCGCTAGACCACAGTGGTGCTCTCTGGCAGTGGGGACACGCGGCAATTATGTGTTTTGCATCACAGACTGAGATCCCGCATCTCTTTGCTAGCGCTTTAGCTCCGATGTGGAGAGACTCGTGTAGCTGACGGGCATCTTTTAGCGTCCACAACCCTTTTGCAGCAGCGTCTGCTCTGTCATTACCGATTTGAAAAAATCCTTTGATTGGGTTGTGGCTGTTGACATGGATGACTGATATGGTGCCTTTTCGGGAGAAAAGTGCTTCTTCCAGCATTAGAGCTGTTGTGGATGTTGACACGCCGGGTCCTGACATGGCCAAGCAGAGCTTGGCAACAAACATCAAATCGGTCACTATGTTGAGGTGTTCCATTGGGAACAGCCCACATGCTAGTACTACGGCTGTTGCTTCCAATTGCTGAACTGAGAGCGCACAATCAGTCATTTTAACGCAGTGCCATTCTCCTCCTGATTGCCATACCGCCGCTGCAGTTGAGGTCGCTGAGGATGCATCTGTAAAGACCGTTGGTCCTTGTTGGGGCCGGTTCATGATCTTCGATGGAAGGTCAATGTCAACAATTGCTAGCATCTGAGTCCAGGGGGGTTTTGTAGCATACTGGACTTCTCCGCCAAATCCAGCAAGAGCTATAGCTAAATATTCTGACATCACCACTGATTGCATTGGGAGCTGTTTGCGAAAGGGTAAATATATCTTGGCGGGTTCGATGCCTAGGTGTCTTAGGGCGAGTTTTCTGCCTTTCAAAATGAGGTTGCCAATGCACTCAACTCCTGGAGAGAATGCACGTGACGGTTTTCCCAGAACTATCCATTGTATTGGTTGAGCTCTTTCAGGAGGCCCCTGGGCTAGTGCCCCTACTCCCCCTCCCTCAGTAAAATGTACATACAAGTCAAGTGGTACATCTGGGTTCCATCTAGCAAGCGTGCTTGACGATGCCTGTTGCTCGATAAAATCAAGGGAATTTATTGCTTCCGTCGTTAGAATTTTTTGCTCCCATGGGTTTTTTCCTTTTAGAAGATCATACAGGGGGGCCATGATTTCGGGAGGGATCAGGACAGTGTTGCGGAGCCATTGCAAGGACCCTACTAGCTGTTGCACATCATGGAGCGTCTTGATGTCTCGACGGATTTTTATCTGGGGGGGAGTCACGTAAGAACTTGTGATCCCCACTCCCAAAAAAGTCACACATGGTCCTCTTTTAATTTTTGCGCTCGCGATTTCGAACCCGTTTGTTTTTAGAATTTCTGAGACCATTGACACCAACTGGTCCACCTGACTTCCTGATGGTGCGGCAATTAAGATATCATCCATGTATTGAATGATGGTTGCGGTCGGGTTACTGCATCGAACCGGTGCCAATGCCCGATCCACTGTAATCTGGCAGATAGTAGGCGAGTTGATCATTCCTTGAGGCAGCACTTTCCACTGGAAGCGTAGGTTGGGGCGTTGGCTGTTTGGGAACACGACAGAAAAAGCAAACCGCTCCTTGTCCCCCTCATGCAGAGGTATCGAGAAAAAACAGTCCTTAATATCAAGGACAGCACAGGGTAGTCCTTTTGGTATCATAGAGTTCATGGGCAGCAATGTTTGAACAGGACCCATTGGTTGGATTCTTTTATTCACTTCACGCAGGTCATGGAGGAGGCAAAACCCCTCGCCAGTTCGTTTGGATATTACAAAAACTGGGGTGTTCCATGGGCTAATGGAAGGCTCTATATGACCTCGCTGTAGTTCACGGTCGACTAGTTCAAGAAGGGCGTCCATTCGAGGCTTTGACAGGGGCCACTGCTCGACCCACACTGGGTCGGACGATTTCCACGTCAGTCTAATTGGCGGGAGTGGGTATGCGGCAGTGGCCCTTATGGTAAATTTGTCACCCTGGCTTTCAATAGGGCTAGAGCGTCCCTCCCCAACAGGGGTGGGACTCCTGGCATGACATATGGGAAGAGGGTAATAACCTTCTCCGGTCCCTTTTCAGTGTGGAGCGTGATCGCTACCAAATGAGCACTCCTCCGAGCTCGGGTTAATCCCCCAACTCCGCCCACCATGGGGGCGTCTTCCAATTTCCAATGTGAGGGCCAATTTGTCTCAGGAATAACTGTGACATCTGCTCCAGTATCAATCAGAAAAGGAACACTAATGGTGGTGCTGTTTAAGGTATTATAGAGTGAACAAATCCCCCACACCACCGGCGGATTGTCACACCTTACCGCCAAGGCCACCCTGGGGTCTCGCCCCCAGGAAGTGGTTCTTGCTGTCCCTGAGGTAGGGACAGGTTCGACTGGGTCACTGGTTGAACCATAAAATTGGTCGCTTCTCGAGGGAGCAGCGGGTTCGGGGGTGTCTCGCCCCATCTGGGGTTGGAGTAACTGGGCCGCCTCGTGTCCCAAGTGGGAGAGGGCTGTACACGGCCCGGGTGCCCTCTCCCCCTCCCGTTTCCCTGGTTTTTAGATCTGCATTCCTTGGCGAAATGGCCTTTCTTTCCACAGACCCAGCACGGTCCTCTGGGTCGATTTCTGTGTGGGGGGAGCACTGCTGGCGGGTCCTCCAACCGAGGGCAGTTTGCCACAACGTGGCCCGCCTGGCCACATTTAAAACATGCCATCACATTAGCTATTGCGGTGCGAACGGCCACCTGAATGGGGGCTAGATGCTCTTCCTTTACGACATACTTAATCATGTCTGCGATACTTGACCCTACCGGCAGTGACCGTAGGACCTCTTTGGTTGCTGAATTACACTGCTGACGTAAGCAGTCTGCAAGAACCGGGCCTTTCGCTTCCGCGGGCAGGGTCGAGGAGTCGACTGCTGCCTGGAGGCGATCCACAAATTGTGTAAAGCTCTCACTTTCATTTTGTTTTATGGTGGACCATGGCGATGGCTTAACGATAACTTTAGAGGCTGTGCGAATAGCGTCCCTGGCTGCACGAGTAGTTGTCATAACTTCATGGGCCCGGAGGCCCAGGGCCTGTGCTTGGGGGGTAATCATTGTTGGGTCTGTACCCATCAGCCGCTGCAGGCTGGAACCATGTAGTGGGTGATCCGCCCCAGTTACTTGAGCTAGTTGTCTTGCACAGTTATCTTCCCATTCTTGTTTAAAAACAATCATCCCTGCTCCGTCAAAAATTAGTCTACAGGTTTGTTTGATGTCAAATGGGAGCATATCGTCTCCCCCAAAAACACCATCTATAAGGGTGGAGACCATAGCTGAGTTAAGCCCTTTATCTGCAATTGCCTTAACAATTGCTTATATATCCCTAGGGTTTATCGGCGAGTGGACCCTCTGTCCCCCATCCATCACCCGGACTGGGAACGCTAGTGTGGCCGATGGGGCCCAGTCGGCGCATGCAATCTTTATTTTCCTCCAGTCTGTAAGAGGGATTTCTCCCCCTCGCGGTTTCTCTTTAATTTGGATGGGAATATTTCGGCCCTTAACTCTGTTCGTATTCATTCCCTCCTCTGAGTTTAAGTCAATTGCGAACCACTCGTCCCAGCTAGTGTCTGATCCGGAGTCACAGCCCGACTGATCGGCTGCTTCCGGTTTCCAGTACCTTTTTGTTAGGCTCCGGCCCCGCCCGCTTCCCTTGCGGGCAGGCCGTTGCCTCCCTCTTGGTTCGTCCCGCCCTCTGCCCAGCGGGATGTTCGCCCCACAGTGGCGTTTTTTCAGACGGCCGCTCTGATTGGCTTTCCACCCTTCACTCACGCTCCCCTCACCTTCCCGGTCGCTCCCACCGCCTTTATCTAACACCTCCTCGATGTTCCCGCCAAGGGCGTCCTCCCCCCGCCCTCCCTCCTCTGGCTCGGCGCCATCTTGGGGCGCACAGCGGGGCGGTCTAGCCCAAACTTCCTCGGGCTCCGATTTCTCCGCGGCAGCCCTGGCCTCCTCGATTAACCCATCCCAGAAGGACTTAGCTCGTTTCTGTCCCTCCGCGGGCGGGTCGGGGTTCGACTGAGAGGACATGTAATCGTCATCGTCGGAGGGGTGCAAAGTCTGCGTGGCCGCCCCGGCTCCCAGTCCCGGGGTGGCCAACAAACGGCTCTCCGCCGCCCTCCAGGTCTCCCGCTCCCGCATGGCCCTTCGCAGGGCCCGCACGACTCTCCCCCATGACTCTAGGCTTCTCCCACAACCCGAGGACATCGTCTCCTCAGTTAACGCTTTAGTGCACCTATCCCACACTTCGGGGTGGATAATATCCACCGGCTGGTCAATGACCCCAATTCGCAAAAGCCTCGCAATAGCGAGAGTAAAATCTTTGGGCTTACAATCGATATCCCACCGCTTATCTAACTGCGATACGACCTTCACAAGGACTTCCATCCTCCTTGTTGGTCCGGGAGCGTCCTCCCCGCCGGGCTGGTCCTGCCGCTCCGGCCGCCGTTCACCCATCCAGGCGACAATCCCGGGTTTCGGCACCACTTGTTGCCTATCGTAGGCGTGGCGACCTGGTTCGGGAACGGCACGGCGACCAATCCCAGGTCGCTCGGTCCATCAGCTCGCTGACACCAATGTGGTGGACGGCAAATGGCGTTTATTGGCGGGAAAAACAGCCTTATATAACCTAGGCACTGAACGCTATTGGCTATCGGGAGAGGGACCCTGTCTTCCCGTACAACGCGATATCTTCCGGGCGCCAGACTCTCACTACCTACAGGCTAGGTTTGGTGTTCTTGTAAGAGTTAGGGTTAGGTTTATGGTTAGTGTAAGGGGAGGGTTACTGTTAGGGTTAGGGTTAGGGTTAGCGTAGGGTTAGGGTTGGGGTTAGGATGGTGTTAGCTTTATTTAGGGTTAGAGTTAGGGTTAGAATTAGGTTTAGGTGTACTGTTTGGTCATCAGTGTTCAGCTTAGGGATCATTAAAGACCCATGGATGTGATCAGTGAGGTCACATGGATGTGATCAATGTGGTCAGTGCAGAACTGTGAGTGTGACTTATTGTTGTCCCCAAAGTCCAGTGGTGTTGGGGTCAATACAGACCAGTGGATCTGACCCAACATTGCTTTATCCCCAGTGACGCCAATTCCTTCAGTGTCCCCCATGTCTGCAATGCCCTCAATATCCAGCAATGTCTCCAGTGTCCCCAGTATCCCCAATACCCTCAATGCTCCCAGAGCCACCAGTACTCCCACTGTCCTGACAGCTGGCAGTAACTTCAGGGCCATCAGCACTTCATGGAAACCCCTCAGCACACGGACCCTTTCTCCAGGGAAGGGGGCTGTTCCCACATCAGAGCACATCTGGAGCCTCAAAACAGAGACCCAACATCCCACAGATTTCAGGAGATGCCCTGTACCCTTTAGGGCTGATCACAGGTGCCATAATAAGGCTGAAATGCTAATTAAAACGACTTCAGCAGCCATATATTTGTCTGTTAGCTCCTGACACAGGTCTCAGTCGTGTTGCACTAGGAGGGCTGGCAGTGTGGGAGCAGGACAGTCCTCAGAGGAGGGAATCCCAAAAATGTTCTCCTTTTGGGCGTATGTGAAGACATGGGGAAAAGAGTCAGTGAGGGGAAGAAGGTTGGTCCATTTCTGCCATTGCTGCGATGACCATCCAATGTAGCTGAGCCTTTTGTGCCACCAGTGGGCTTTGCCATTCAGAAGTGATCACCTCCTGGCCCTGTTCAGCTCAGCAGACTCGGCTCTCTCAGGCTTTTCTGTCTCCCACATCAGAAGAACTCTGATGTCCAGTCTCACAACTCACTGGTTGCAAAAAGGGGTTTCCTTCTCACTTTCCCATGGCCCCATCTACAGGCACAGAATTCTGACTTCAAGGTCCTTCAGAGCAACTTACAACACAATAAATATATACAGTAACTTCGGAAAACTCCATAACTTCATTCCCTGAGATCCCCCTCTAATTGTTCCTCTTCCTCTTTGCTTTGTGATTTGCACTACAGCTGCTGCCAGGAAGCATGACTGCATTTTACTGCTCTTCTGTTTCTCTTTTTATTTATATTCCTCTTCTGCTTCCTCCCCATTGTTGCACACTTTCTAGGCAATTTCAGTCAATTGTGATAGAGACATGAAACCCCACCAGCTTTCTGCAGCTTCTTTTGGATATCAGAGGCCAACTGTCCAGTGAGCAGCATGTGAAACAGTTTTATTCTCTTCCCGTCCAGCATCCAAACCAGCCCAGTTCAGGTGTGCTGCTGGTCACAAGTCTGTGTGGTGTCAGTGTGTCAGCAAAGGTGCCTGCTGCTGCTGCCAGTGGGGATGGCAGGGGAAAGCACAGTGGGAGCACAGTGTGGTACCCAGAGTGTGTGAAAGGTGAAAGATGGCTGGTGGTGTTGGGGACTGCATGTGACATCCCATGTGGGACACCACATTGGAGCCACGTGTGCTGTGTTTGGCATCTGCTTGGAGGACAGCACGCACTGGCAGCGCTTTGCAGGCAGCGTGTGACAGCTGAGAGGTGACAGCCTGTGTGGGACACCCCACCAGGGACTGCAATTGCAGCTGCATGCATGGCAGCCTGTGGCAGATCCCCAAAGACACCACGCCTTGGGGACCACAATTGCAACATCAGGAGGTGACATCACGTCACTTCTTGACCAAAGCAAATCTGAAAGAAGCTCCCTGACTACTTCCTATCACTGCTGCAGTTTCGCTGTCCCCCAGCTGCTCCTGCCTCATGGCACCAATGGCACCGGCTCTCATCCTGGGTGAGTGACAATGGGGACGTGGTGCCACGGGGGTTGGTGGCCCTGTGTGCGACCAGGACCATGTCCCTTGCAGGTTGGTGGCTGGTGGCAGCGAGTAGGGCACAGAAACGTGAGTATGGGGAGAGGGGGAGAATGGGGAGAGAGGGAGGGGAGCGTGGTCAGAGGACCATGAGAGGGGCAGAGGAGGGTGTGCAGGGACAAGGCTGACTGCTGTCCCCTGTCCTAGTGCCCCCACCCTCCCTGTCGCTGCACCCCAGCCAGGGGGTGTCCTTGGGGGACAATGTCACCCTGCGCTGCCACCTCCCCCAGCCAGCTGCACGAGTTGAGCTCTACAAGGAAAGATATTCGAGATTTGTAAAGCAAGAGGACATGGACATGGTACAGGACATGGCTGAATTCCCCTTGGTTAGTGTAAAAAAAGAAGATGCAGTGAGATATCAGTGCCAGTACTGGGTGCTGGACCCACCAGGGACATCAGAGAAGAGTGAACCCGTGGAGCTGGTGGTGACAGGTGAGGGCACTGGGGAAAGCAGATGGCCCTGGTTTGTTCCCACAGAGCTGTGTTCCATCCCTGTCTCCTCTCTGCACTCAGATCCCAACTATCCCCCAGCCAGCATTTCCCTGATCCCCAAGGAACGTGTGGAGACGGGGACCAATGTCACCATCCAATGCGGCAACAAGTACCATGGGTGCACCATCTTCCTGCACAAGGATGGGCACTCAGCCCCTCTCCAGCAACAAAAACCCAACGTTCACGGCACAGCCACCTTCATCCTCTTTGGGGTGACCGTAGCTGATTCTGGCACCTATAGGTGCTCCTACCGCGTTGGTGGCTTTTACCGTCTGTCCTCATGCCTCGGAGATAATGTGACCCTGGAAGTGATTGCCGGATCTGCACATCCAGGTAGGTCTGAGCACCTCAGTTTGGTGTCCCTGATGTCACTCATTTCTGGCAGGGTCTCTGCATCCCATCCCCATGGAGGTGATGGCTGGGGATGGGGACAAGCACACTGCTGGACCCCACAGGTGATGAGAGGAGGTCCCATGGGAACCTGGTGGTGGCAGTGGTGAGGGGCTGCGCTGCTGCCCTCGTCTTTGGCCTGGGCCTCTACTTTGTCCTCGATGCTCGCAGTCTCTGGAGATGAAGAGATGACAGCCCTGGTGGGGAAGACAGCTGAATCACTTTGACACTCAATAAAGCACCTTTAGATCACACCCAATTATGTTCCGCTTCCTCTCTGATAGCGTATATACCCTCCAATATTCCTCCCTATCTTTCAATCCCTACACCTCCCCCCAGCTATGCCCTTCCTCATCTTCCATCCTGTATACATGGATCAATCCCCTTCACTTTCCCCTGCCTTCACTTCTGTGCACTGTTGATCCCCCTTGTGCTCTTTTGTGCCCTCCATAACTGCCATTCCACTCTTATCCCCATTTTGATGTAGGTGCCCCTCCCCTGGGAAGGTTGAGTCCACTCAGTTCCAGGACAATATTTGAGACAGGGAAACCCTAAACCAACCTGTCCTTGGAGAACACCCGTACCCTACCTGGAACCCCAAACCCTGTCCACGTGGATCCCAAGGGATTTCCAGCTTCATATGGCTGACTCTGTCTTTATGTGCATCCCCAAATCCAGCCCATGGGATACCACAGTATATATATGAGAGGAATTCCAAATGTAATCCTCCAGCCCCTCTGGTGCTCTTGCAGCCCTGCACACACCCAGACATTTAGGAACCCCCGGAACTGAGAATATAGAACCTACATAATCCGCAGCCAGCACAAAGCCCCAGGGAATCCCCAGATCTCCTGCACAACCCCAAATCCCATGGCCATCCCCAAGCCATAGTGGAACCGAGAAATGACATGCACCCCAAGTATCTTGCCTATTGAGTCCCCAGATCTAGGTCTCCCCAGACCCCATAGTCCTTAACACCCCTCAGATCTTATGGGCACCCCCAAACCATAAGGAAACACCCCAAAAACATGACCAGATCCCTGAAACTAAGCAATTCCAGACTCCCAAGTCCACCTCTCCTGTTACCCAATCTTAGCCACCAGAATCCCAAATGCCCCCAGTCTAACATCCCCATATATTTACCAGTCTACCACATACACTTCACAATGACACCAAATACCTAAATGCTCACTTCTAACCCCACAATCCTTCCTTGCACACCTCAAATCTCTTAACTCCCACTCGGACTGCAAGTCCTTCCCAAGTTGGATCATGGGTCAGAAAAGTGGTGGGCAGTTGTGTTGAGCATCTCTGATTTAATAAGCATAAAAATGTTATTACCATTACTGGTAATTCTCTATTTCTCTATTATTTCTCTATTCCTCTTTAGTCTGAGTAAACAGTTTTTTGTCTCAATCACTGTGTTTTGTCTTTCTTTGTCTGATTCTCTTGGCAAACCACAAAGAGAAAGGTCAGTGCTGGAAGGGCTGTATGTTGCTGAGCAGCTCGTGGGTGACAGCACCACAGTCCTTGTGGTGGCCAACGTGGGGCCCGAAGGGTGGAGATCCCGACAGCTGTGAGCAGAGCGTGTTCCAACACAACTGCTCTCAGCGGTACAGCAGCCTCAGAGCTGCTGCTCACAGCGCTCAGCTGTTCCTTCACTCGGTGCCATCCATCACAGCTCTCAGGGCTGTTCCCTTCACTGCGCTGGCGCTGCTTCTCGCCTCTGAGGGCTGCCCTGCAATTCTGGATGCTTCTGCCCGTTTGTCTGCAGCGTGTGCTCGTGTGACAGCGGCCATGGATGCCATGTGCTCCTTGTGCTCAGCAGTGCCATCACTCTGGCACTGCAGGACCCTCACCGCGGGAACTCCTCACACGGGCACTCTCTGCTCCACAGAATTACAATCCAACAACAAAACACATTTGATGACATTCTCGGTGTGCTTGCTACCTCTCCAACACTTGCCATAACAAGCCTCCTGCCATAACAACAGAGGCTGCAAAGCACCAGATGCTGTGAGATAACCGCACAGCCTTGGTGTGTCCACCAACGGCACTGCTTCACCACAAGAACATTTCTGGCACAAACACATTTCTGACAAACCTGTCATTGTGAACTCACTTCTTTACAACCTTGAGAGGAAGCAGCTGCCAACCAGCAGAGAGAAATAAATGCCCAGAGAAGCTGCATTTTGTGCTGTCTCCTTTTTGCCAGTTGGAGACTTCAGCCATTGGATGAGCACTCTCATGCCCCCTTCTACTCCAGCACTGCAACACCTCAAAATGGACCGTGATTACCTTACTCCCCTCATCTCTTTCTCTTACATTTCTACTGTGCTTCTCTTTTTTTTTTTTTTTTCTTTCTCTCTCTTCCTCATTTTCCTCCCAGTCACCTTTTACACTTCTTCTGCTGCAGCCATAACCGAAATTTCCTCGGTTGTAACTGATACGGCAGTAGCACCATTGTCTAAGTATCATAATCAAAGAAGCATAGAATGGCCTGGGCTGAAAAGGACTACAATGATCATCGAGTTTCAGCCCACCTGCTACGTGCAGGGTCACCAACATCTAGGCCAGGCTGCCCAGAGCCACATCCAGCCTGCCTTGAATAGCTCAGGGGATAGGAAATGCACAACTTCCTTGGGCGACACGTTCGAGTGCGTCACCACCTCAGTGTGAAAAACTTCCTCCTCATATCTAACTGAAACCTCCCTGTCTCAGTTTAACACCATTCCCCCTTGTCCTATCACTATCCACCCACATAAACAGCCATTTCCCCTCCTGTTCATACGCTCCCTTCAAGTTCTGGAAGGCCGCAGTGAGGTCTCCCCAGAGCCTTCTTTTCTCCAAGCTTAACAAGCACAGTTCCCTCAACCTTTCCTCATAGGAGAGCTGCTCCAGCCCTCTGATCATCTTAGTGCCCTCCTCTGGACCCGCTCCAAGAGCTCCAAGCCCTTCCCGTACTGGGGGCCCCAGGGCTGGAGACAAAACTGCAGATGGGGCCTCACGAGAGCTGAGTGGAGGGGGACAGTCACCTCCCTCACCCTGCTGGCTTTCTATTTTTAATGCAGCCCAGAACACAGTTGGCTTTCTGGGCTGAAAGCGCACACTGCTGGGTCACGTCCAGCTTCTCGTCCACCAACCAGGACCTCCAAGTCCTTCTCTGCAGGGCTGCTCTCAAGGAGATCTTCCCCCAGTTTGCATAAATCCCTGGGATTGCCCTGACCCAAGTGCAGCACCCTGACACAGAACCACTCATCACAACCATTTGTGTCCATCCAGAAAATTCCTAATCCATCAAACAATCCACTCCTCAAATCCACACCTCTCCTATTTAGAGAGAAGGATGTGGTGAGGGACCATGTCAAAGGCCTTGCAGAAGTCCAGGTAGATGACATCCACAGACCTTCTCCCATCCACTAAAGCCCTCACTGCATCATAGAAAGCCATAATACTGGTGAGGCATGATCTGCCCTTAGTGAAGTCATGGTGGCTGTCTCAAATCACCCAGGGTTGAGAGCATGTGGGGCACCTCAACAGGCACAGTGTGCAGACGGCACCTCTCCACTCCTACCACAGAGGGACACCACAGCGCAACCACATCAGGAGGTGACGTCACATCATCCTGTGCTCAGGGGGAATCTGAGAGCAGCTCTCCGGCCACGTCCTGTCCCCACTGCAGTCTCTCCGTCCCCAAGCTGCTCCTGCCTCATGGCACCAATGGCGCTGGCCCTCATCCTTGGTGAGTGACAATGAGGATGAGGTGCCACGGGGGTTGGTGACCCTGTGTGAGACCAGGACTGTGTCCCTTGCAGGTTGGTGGCTGGTGGCAGCGAGCAGGGCACAACATCGTGAGTATGGAGACAGGGGGAGAATGGGGCCAGAGGGAGGGGAACGTGGACAGGGGACCATGAGAGGGGCAGAGGAGGGTGTGCAGGGACAAGGCTGACTGCTGTCCCCTGTCCTAGTGCCCCGACCCTCCCTGTCGCTGCACCCCAGCCAGGGGGTGTCTCTGGGGGACAATGTCACCCTGCGGTGACATCTGCCCCGGCTGGCTGCACAGGTTGTGCTCTACAAGGAAGGACATTGGGGATTTGTAAAGCAGGAGGACATGGACATGGTACAGGACATGGCTGAGTTCCCTTTGGTTAGTGTAAAGAAGGAAGATGCAGTGAAACATCATTGTTGGTACCGGGTGTTGGAGCCACCAAGGACATCGGAGAAGAGTGACGCCGTGGAGCTGGTGGTGAGAGGTGAGGGCACTGGGGAAAGCAGATGGCCCTAGGCTGTTCCCACAGGGCTGTGCTCCATTGCTGTTATCTTCGTGCACTCAGATTCCAGCTATCCCCAGCCCGGCATTTCCCTGAGTCCCATGTGGCCTTTGGAAATGTGGACTAATGTCACCATCCAGTGCTGCAACCACGAATATGGGGGCACCATCTTCCTGCACAAGGATGAGCTCAGCCCCTATCCAACACAAGGACCAGAATTGTGGGGGCACAGCCACATTCATTTTTTTGCAGTTACAGCAGCTGACATGGGCAACGATAGGTGTTCCTATCTTGTAACCAGCTCCTAGCTCCTGTCCTCTCCCCCCGGGGCCAACGTGACACTGGAGGTGACACCAGCTCCTGCACCCCCAGGTAGTTCTGGGCCTCCCATTTCGGTGTCCCTGGTGCCACTCGTTGCTGGCAGAGTCTCTGCATCCCATCCTCGTGGAGGTGATGTCTGGGGATGAGGACATGCACACTGCTGGACCCCACAGGTGATGAGAGGAGGTCCCATGGGAACCTGGTGGTGGCAGTGGTGAGGGGCTGCGCTGCTGTCCTTGTCTTTGGCCTGGGCCTCTACTTTGTCCTCGATGCCCGCAGCCTCTGGAGATGAAGGGATGACAGCCCTGGTGAGGAAGACAGCTGAATCACTTTGGCACTCGATAGAGCACCTTTAGATCCCCCCAACTATTTTCTGTGTCCTATTGGATAGTTCATATACCTTCCAATCTCCCTCCCATACCTTTCAATCCCTGTACCTCCCTCCAGCTGTGTCCTTCCTAATCTTCCATCCCATATATGTGGAGAAATCCCCTTAACTTTCCCCTGCCTCCACTTCCATGCACTATTGATGCCCTTCGTGCACTTTGGTGCCTTCAATAACCCCCATGCCACTCCCCTCCACATTTTGATACAGATACCCCTCCCCCAGGAAGGCTGAGTCCATTCAGTTCCGGGACAATATCGGAGTCAGGGAATCCCTAAACACAACCTGCCCCCTGGGGACCCCCAAAACCCAATCTGAACTCCAAATCCTGTCCCTATGGACCCCAAGAGACTCCCAGCCTCATACGGCTAACTCTGTATTTATGTGCATCCCCAAATCCAGCCCAAGGGGACCCCATAATCTACATTGTAGGAATTCCAGATGTAATCCACCAGCCTCTCTGGTTCTCTTCCAGCCATACACACACCCAGACCCTATAGGCAAACCCAGATCTGAGCAAATAGCACCCACGTAGTCTGCAGCAAGCTCAAAGTCTCAGGGAATCTCCATACTTCCTGGAAAGGCTCCAGATCCCATGGGCATCCCAAGCAATAGTGGAACCCCCATAGCCATGCATAGAGACCCCATGCACTTCACAATGACACCAAATACCTAAATGCTCAATTCTTACCCCAGGATCCTTACTTGTACTCCACAAATCTCTTGACACACACTGCAAAAGGGACTGCAAATCCTTCCCAAGTTGGAGCACTGGTCACAGAGTGGTGGGCAGTTGTGTTGAGCATCACTGATTTAGTAAGCATAGAAATGTTATTACCATTACGGTTATTTCTCTCTTCCTTTTTGGTCTGAGTAAATAGTTTTTATCTCAACCAATGAGTTTTGTCTTTCTTTGTCTGATTCCCTCCCCAACCCATAAAGAGGGGGCTTGGTGATAGAAGGGCAGTGTGTTGCTGAGCTGCTGCTGGGTGACAACACCACAGTCCTTGTGGTGGCCAACGTGGGCCCGAAGGGTGGAGATCCCGACAGCTGTGAGCAGGGCGTGTTCCAACACAACTGCTCTCAGCGGTACAGCAGCCTCAGAGCTGCTGCTCACAGCGCTCAGCTGTTCCTTCACTCGGTGCCATCCATCACAGCTCTCAGGGCTGTTCCCTTCACTGCGCTGGCGCTGCTTCTCGCCTCTGAGGGCTGCCCTGCAATTCTGGATGCTTCTGCCTGTTTGTCTGCAGCGTGTGCTCGTGTGACAGCGGCCATGGATGCCATGTGCTCCTTGTGCTCAGCAGTGCCATCACTCTGGCACTGCAGGACCCTCACCGCGGGAACTCCTCACACGGGCACTCTCTGCTCCACAGAATTACAATCCAACAACAAAACACATTTGATGACATTCTCGGTGTGCTTGCTACCTCTCCAACACTTGCCATAACAAGGCTCTTGCCAGAACAGCAGAGGCTGCAAAGCACCAGATGCTGTGAGATAACCGCACAGCCTTGGTGTGTCCACCAATGGCACTGCTTCACCGCAAGAACATTTCTGGCACAAACACATTTCTGACAAACCTGTCATTGTGAACTCACTTCTTCACAAGCTTGCAATGCAGCAGCTGCCAACCAGCAGGCAGGAAGGGATGCCCAGAGGAGCTGCATTTTGTGCTGTCTCCTTTTTGCCAGTTGTAGACTTCATCCATTGGATGAGCACCCTCATTCCCCCTTCTGCTCCAGCACTGCAGCACCTCAAAATGGACCATGATTGCTTTTCTCCCTCCATCTCCCTCGCTTACGTTCTTTCTCTGCTTCTCTCCATTTTCTCTGTTTTCTTTTCTCCTGTTTTTTTTTTTTTTTTCTTTTTTCCCCTCTCTTCCTCATTTTCCTCCCAGTCACCTTTTACTCTTCTTTTGCAGCAGCCATAGCCTAAATTTTCCTGGAAGTAACGGATAAGGCAATAACAGCATTGTCTAGGTATCATAGTCATAGAATCATAGAATGCCTTGGGCTGAAAAGGACTACAACGATCATCGTGTTTCAACCCACCTGCTATGTGCAGGATCACCAACTACTAGACCAGGCTGCCCAGAGCCACATCCAGCCTGCCTTGAATAGCTCAGGGGATAGGAAATCACAACTTCCTTGGGCAACCTGTTCCAGTGCGTCACCACCTCAGTGTGAAAAACTTTCTCCTAATATCTAACCGAAACCTCCCCTGCCTCCATTTAACACCATTCCCCCTTGTCGTATCACTATCCACCCTCATATGCAGCTTTTGCCCCTCCTGTTTATACGCTCCCTTCAAGTTCTGGAAGGCCACAGTGAGGTCTCCCTGGAAACTTTGCTTCTCCAAGCTTAACAAGCACACTTCCCTCAACCTTTCCTCATAGGAGAGCTGCTCCAGCCCTCTGATCATCTTAGTGACCCTCCTCTGGACCCGCTCCAAGAGCTCCATGCCCTTCCCGTACTGGGGACCCCAGGGCTGGACACAAAACTGCAGATGGGGCCTCACAAGAACTGAGTGGAGGGAAACAGTCACTTCCTTCACCCTGCTGGCTTTCCATTTTGTAATGCAGCCCAGAACACAGTTGGCTTTCTGGGCTGCAAGTGCACACTGCTGGCTCATGTGCAGTTTCCCGTCCACCAACCAGGACCTCCCAGTCCTTCTCCGCAGGGCTGCTCTCAAGGAGATCTTCCCCCAGTTTGCATAAATCCCTGGGATTGCCCTGACCCAAGTGCAGCACCCTGACACAGAACCACCCATCATAACCCTTTGGTTGGGTCCAGCCAGACAATTCCGAATCCATCAAACAGGCCACCCCTCAAATCCACACCTCTCCTATTTAGAGAGAAGGATGTGGTGAGGGACCATGTCAAAGGCCTTGCAGAAGTCCGGGTACATGACGTCCACAGCCCTTCCCCCATCCACTAAAACCCTCACACCATCATAGAAAGCCATAATATTGGTCAGGCATGATCTGCCCTTGGTGAAGCCATGGTGGCTGTCTCAAATCACCCAGGGTTGTCAGCGTGTGGGGCACCTCAATAGTCACAGTGTGCAGTGGGCACCTCTCCACTTGTCCCACCCCAGAGGGACACCACAGTGCAACCACATCAGGAGGTGACGTCACAACATCCTGTGCTCAGGGGGAATCTGAGAGCAGCTCTCCGGCCACGTCCTTTCCCCACTGCAGTCTCACTGACCCCAAGCTGCTCCTGTTTCACAGCACCAATGGCGCTGGCCCTCATCCTTGGTGAGTGACAATGGGGACGTGGTGCCACGGGGTTGTTGACTCTGTGTAGGACCAGGACCGTGTCCCTTCCAGGTTGGTGGCTGTTGGCAGCGAGCAGAGCACAGCATCGTGAGTATGGAGAAGGGGACAATGGGGAGAGAGTAAGGGGAACGTGGTCAGGGGACCATGAGAGGGGCAGAGGAGGGTGTGCAGGGACAAGGCTGACTGCTGTCCCCTATCCTAGTGCCCCGACCCTCCCTGTCGCTGCACCCCAGCCTGGGGGTGACCCTGGGGGACAATGTCACCCTGCGCTGCCACCTGCCCCAGTCAGCTTCCTGGGTCTGGCTGTACAAGGAAGGACGTTGGATGCACAGCAATTACAAGAACAAGGAGCAGGGCACTGCAGAGTTCTCCTTCTTGAACACAAATCGGGAGCACGCAGGTACATATAGGTGTCAGTACCGGGTGCCTTGGTCAGCAGAGGATTCAGAGAAGAGTGATCCTGTGGAGCTGGTGCTGACAGGTGAGGGCACTGGGGACAGCAGATGGCTCTGCTTGCTCCCAACAGGACCGTGTCCCACTGCTGTCCACTCTCCTCATGCAGATCGCAGTTTCCCCCCACCCAGCATTTCCCTGAGCCCTGAGGAATGTGTGGAGATGGGGACCAATGTCACCATCCAGTGCTGGAACAAGGACTATGGGGCCGCCTTTCTCCTGCACAAGGATGGGTGCTCAGCACCCATCCAACGCCAGGACCTCGATGTGGTGGGCACAGTCACCTTCACCATCTTTGGGGTCACCCCAGCTGACAGCGGCACCTACAGGTGCTCCTACCGCCCCTGGGCTTACCCCTTTCTGTCCTCACCCCTTGGCAATAACGTGACTCTGGAGGTGACACCCACACCTGCACCCCCACGTAAGTCTGAGCCCCCATTTGTGTACACCCCCGCCACAGATGGGTGGCTGTGTTGCTGCATCCGGGCTGAATAGGGGTTGTATCTGGCAATAGGGACACCCAAACACCCGGACTCCACAAGTGCTGAGGAGCAGTCCCGTGCCAATCTGGTGCTGGCACTGGTGAGGGGCTTTGTGGCTGCACTCATCTTTGGCCTTGCAGTTTTCTTCATCATCCATGCCCGCAGCCTCTGGATACAGAGAGATGAGAACTGTGGTGAGGAAGCTTTTAAATGTCTAGCATCCCTATTGATTCCCCCAGTGTTCCGTGCGTGCACTTGTATCCCCTACAGATCCTCCCAGGTGTCCCTTGCCTGCCCTTTGATCCCCTATAGATTCCCTTCCGGGCTCCTTGAGCATGACTCATGACCTCCCCATAACTCCCACCTTCTCCAGTTGCTGACACTGAAGCCCCCCCGAATGCAGAGGCCGAGCAGTTCCTGGTCAGTGTCTGGGTCGGGGACACAAATCCCAGCATTCCCCTTGGGGTCTCACCAAACCCTGCTCATAATTACCCCAAAGGACCACCAACCGCATATGGCTTACCCTAACTTGATAGCTAATCCCCCAAATCCAGCTCATGAGGGACTAGAATTCTGCATGTTGTGGTAAAGCCAGACTCCAAATCTCAGCCTTCACACTCATTAAAGCTCTCCAGACTCTAAACATGTCCCAGACACCCCAAAGCACTCATAAACCTATTAAAGGGAACCCCAAAAGCTGCAGATATGGAACCCCAATATATAACCCACAGGGATGACAAATCGAATCCCCTGCGGTCCCACAATCCCTAAACACTCTCAGACTCTTTGGGCACACCCAAACCACAGCAGGACCCCCAAACATCCCCCTTGGGATCCTCAAACAGAAGGACAGCACAACTCCACACCCACCCTCTTGAACACCACTCCCAAATACCAACACCATCAATCCCCCTTCAAAGCCTGTTGCAGACCCCATGGAGGCACCCCGCTGCTCCCCTGTGTCTCCAGGTGCCCCCCAGTGACAGTGAGCATCTGACCTACGCCGAGATTCATGCTGTGACCCCTGGTCCCCGGCCACCCAGGGCAGCTTCCACCACTCAGCCCCCCATTATCCAGACTCATGTGGATACTGGGGGACCCCTGCTGATACCCCCACACCCGTGGTGCCTCATGTTCAAGGAGCTCTGAAAGGGACACACCCCAAATTCCCTGCTTGGAGATCCACGATACCATGATCCCACCCTTTCATCCCAAGATATCTGACATCCCCAAATCCTCACCTATGCACCTCATCTTGTTCCCAGACCCACCAATTCCCTGAATTCTCCGCACTAACCTGGAAATCCTTCCTGACTCCCCTCAAATCCCATAACATCCCTTGGGTTGACAAGTACTCCTTAATGCACCCAAAAACCCAACACCATTCCTAGTGGACACCCAAATCCTTCACAATCCACCCCACAATCACAGTGATTGCTCACTAACATCAAAACATGATTCATCAAACAACACTTCAATCCCCTGGAGATCCCACCCAGTGTCTCCCTCCTGATCTTCTGCCCTGGTCTCAGCATCAGGAGGGTTTGGAGGCACTGCACTGTGCATCACTTTGTAAATATACGCCATTGTGATCATGATATCACTCACTGTGATTGCTCTCTTCAGTCTTAGTAAACAGATTTTATCATCACCAGTGAGTTCTGCATTTATATCTTCTACCCCTACCCTGAGCTTCTGGATGCTTCTGCCCGTTTGTCTGCAGCGTGTGCTCATGTGACAGCGGCCATGGATGCCATGTGCTCCTTGTGCTCAGCAGTGCCATCACTCTGGCACTGCAGGACCCTCACCGCGGGAACTCCTCACACGGGCACTCTCTGCTCCACAGAATTACAATCCAACAACAAAACACATTTGATGACATTCTCGGTGTGCTTGCTACCTCTCCAACACTTGCCATAACAAGGCTCTTGCCAGAACAGCAGAGGCTGCAAAGCACCAGATGCTGTGAGATAACCGCACAGCCTTGGTGTGTCCACCAATGGCACTGCTTCACCGCAAGAACATTTCTGGCACAAACACATTTCTGACAAACCTGTCAGTGTGAACTCACTTCTTCACAAGCTTGCAATGCTGCAGCTGCCAACCAGCAGGCAGAAATAAATGCCCAGAGAAGCTGCATTTTGTGCTGTCTCCTTTTTGCCAGTTGGGGACTTCATCCATTGGATGAGCACTCTCATGCCCCCTTCTGCTCCAGCACTGCAACTCTTCAAAATGGACCATAATTGCTTTTCTGCTTCCATCTCTCTCTCTTACATTCTTTCTGTCCTACTCTCCATTTTCTCTCTTGTCTTTCTTTCTCTCTCTCTTCCTCATTTTCCTCCCTGTCTTCTTTTACTCTTCTTCTGCAGCAGCCATTACCAACATTTTCCTGGAAGTAGCAGATCAGGCAATAACACCAGTGTCCAAGGATCCTTGATCCGTATCACTCAACAATTGCTCGTAGGGAGTCCCCTAATTTTGTTGCAGGGCAGTTGATTGGTTGCAGCTGGAAAGTTCAATAAATGGTCTTCTGTTGCTCCTCTGAGTCACTGTCTGACTCTGCTGCCCTGGAGACCCCCGAAGAACATGGACAGCTCTACTGGGGCACTGTACAGACAGTCTGGCATCCCTTGGGAGGCAACATGTCAGGGCACACACTCACAAAGGGGTCAGTGTGTGACACCCCAGGGTTGACAGTGTGTGTGGGGCACCTCAACAGGCACTGTGTGCAGTGAACACTTCTCCACTTGTCCCACTACAAAAGGACATTTTCCCCCAGGGACACCCGCTGGTTGGGGTGCAGTGACAGGGAGGGTCGGGGCACTAGGACAGGGGACAGCAGTCAGCCTTGTCCCTGCACACCCTCCTGTGCCGTTCTGATTGCCCCCCTGCCCATGCTCCCTGTGCCCATTCTCTCCACATTCTCCCCCTCTCCCCATACTCACGATGCTGTGCCCTGCTCGCTGTCACCAGCCACAAACCTGCAAGGGACACGGTCCTGGTCCCACACAGGGCCACCAACTCCCGTGGCACCACGTCCCCATTGTCACTCACCCAGGATGAGGGCCAGCGCCATTGGTGCCATGAGTTAGGAGCAGCTTAGGGACAGCGAGACTGCAGAGGGGACGGGGTTTGGCAGAAGAAGCATTGTCTGTTCCCCTTGGGGACAGGATTTCATTATGTCTCCTCCCTATGTGACATTTGCTGTCCCCAGATTGTGTCTCCATGCGGCCTGGGATAGGATGGCACACTTGGAATGATACACTCTACCCTTACTGGGGTACCCCACACGGGCTGTCACCCTTCTGCTGTCACACGCTGTCCCCAGAGGGCTGCCAGTGTGTGGCTTTGCATGGTGTTCCCCCTGCGGTGCCAAACATAGCACACGTGTCTCCTATGGGGTGTTGTGGCTGAGAACGCTCTGTTACACTGTGCTGCTGTGCTCTGAGCAGATGAAGATCCATAGGAGGTTGTGAGGCCTCCAGATCTCGGGATAAGGGTTGGTGGTGGGTCTCCAAATCCATGGGGTGATTTTTAGGGCAGGGCTTGGAGTTCCACAGGTGAATGTAGCATCTCCCAATCTATGGGTTGTGGTTGGTTGAGGCCAACCAATTTTGTGAGGTGAGCAATGTGACAGGGTTTGGGGGGGTCCACAGCTGAGTGTGGGTCACCAAATCTACTGAGCTATCTGTGGGGCAGGGCCCTACGTTGTGCTCCACAGCAATGGAGCTCTTTTTTAAATACATTTACCCCAGTTTTGAGATCCTCCCTCTCCCCACTCCTCAGAGCAGACATCTGTGGTTCAGGAAAAGCTGAATTTCCATCTTTGATGCCACAGCCCCATGGGAACCCCCAGGGAGACTGCCCCTCTCTTCCCCATCCCACACATCTACCAGGTGCCGCCCAAAAATGTGCTCCCCCAAAATTCCCTTCACAGATGTTCCCAAAACCTTGAGTACTATCCCCCATCCCAGGCTCCTTCCCTAAAGGCTCCCTCAGAAGGTGCTCCTCCATGGTCCTTCCAGCTCGCTGCTCCTGGTGGATCAGTAAAGATACTGCAGAAGGGAAGAGATCACACACAGCTCCACCCCATTCCTCCCCCGAATCTCAGAGCTGTGCTGGGGAGTGCTTGGATGTGGTGTTGCTTTCCAAGAAACTCGGAGGCAGAAAGTGAGGGGAGATGGGCTAGTCTGGGGACAAAGCCTTGGCAACCAGCTGAAATCATAGAAACATTGCTTGCATCTCCTGCCCATGTTGGGTGATGCACTGGGATTGCTGGGTGCTCATCCCCAACCAATTCAAAGCCCAGGTATCACTCTGGGGGATAAGCAGACTGGATTTCTGCTCACAGAAGCTGTGGTTTCTATGCTGTGGATGTGGTTACAAGCTGGCACTCACCCTGCACGCTGAGCACAGTCACCGGCAGAAGCAGCAGCCCCAGAGCACTGGCTTTCAGGAAGACCCGGTGCCAGCGTGGGCACACGGCAGGAGCTGGAAGAGTCCGCATGTGTTGAAAAACAGACCTTTCATACTGGTTCCCATGCAACGTTGATTCCGGAGGTGATGGCTGCTCTTTTCTCCCCATGTCTGGAGGTTCCTGGATCCTAAGCAGTTGCTCCAGTGGTTCTCAGTGAGGAAGGAGCCGGTAGAAGGAAGTGATGGCAGCAGGCACACATGGGCTGGGCTCCTGCTGGAGGTTGGATGGGCACAGGGAGAAGGACATCCCCTCCATGTGTTCTTGTGGACATGGTGGAGGCCCTGCAGGGCCTCAAGAGCATGGGCTGGGAGCTCCACAGACCCCAGACCTTGTGAAAGGATCCCAGGGTAGAGCAGATGAGGGTTGGTAGCACGTGGGTCTGTGTAGACCTCATCCCACCAGGACCCAGGCTGCATTCTCACCATTTCAGATTCAACTTGCAATTCCTCACCTCAGGGTTTCCTGATGAGGGCCACTTTTTGGGGCAAATCCATCCCACTTCTGGACATTTGCAGGCTTCCTTCTTCCCCACCCCTTCCTTCCTTCTGTCCCCACTACAAACCACCATCAGCCCAGAACACAACCAACACTGCTGGTGTTTCTTGGGGAAAACTCTGAAACAAGAAGCCCCAAACCAAGCTTGCCATGAGCAGCCAGCACCCAAAACAGCACTCACCATCATGCTTCTCAGCAGGAGAAAAACCACTCTCAGAATGCCTGGCATCCACGTCACTATTTTCCCCATCCATAGATCAGAAGTTCGCAAGGCTGTCCCCAAAATGCCAAATCCCAGGGCAACTTCTTGCTCTGTGACCAACCCCCTGGTGCCTGCATCCGGTATCAGAAAATGGCACTCGCTGGGCTTCTTATCTGGGCTTTGCTTCTTTTAATTTCCCATTTTGAGTAGAAATACATGCGTGCTGCAGCCTTTCCCCTTAACACAAGTCAGGAGGTGCCATAGGTAGCTCCACTTGAGGTGTAAATACACCTCTAGGTTCAGAAATTCAGAAATGTGCATATTTATGTTTATATATTTATTCACAATTGTTGCTGCAGATAGGAGTTGCTCATCACCGACCAACTGATGTGGTTTGTGTGGTGCACAGAGCAGAGGAGGAAGCTTAAAATAGAAAAGGGGAAGTCATGTTGGCTGAGAAGACGGCCTTCTAGGAAATAATCCCCAGGAAACAGCAGAGTGTTTGAGTAGATGTTGGGATAAAAAGACCTTTTTATATCTCAAGTCCCAGAGATGGAGTGATTTTAGTCATAATTCAGTCCATAGCTTTATTTAAATTCAAACCTACCTGATGTGCCTCACCCAAAATGACAAGAAGTACATCCAGCACAGCAAAAATGTGGGCACCGAATGATGTCCGTCCTTCTCTTCCCAAACACAGACATCAGCCAAGTGCTCAGGTGGGGGACTTGGTGCTCTCGGTGAGGTCCCAGTGTGCAAACTGGCATCAAAACTCCTCATCCCAGAGAAATAGGAGCTGGACGTCTCTTCAACCGTAGGTTCCAGCCTGGAGATGAAGTCTGGGACCTGCGTTACCCATTGACTCTCAGTGACAGAGGTGTTCACAGTCCTGTTCATCACCGCTGCTACAGGTGAGTGTTGAGGTTTCCATCATGGAGATAAAACCCTTTGGGTCGTTGCTGGTATCCCAGACTGGGATCTGTGCCCCCAGGAAGACACAACCAAGGCCAAAGAACTATCCTGTCCAATGTAGGACATCTCAGTGGGCAGAAAATCCTTCTCCAGAAGACTAGCCCCACCTCCTATATGGCACTTTGGCACCTGGCCTCACCCCAACATGGATAATTGGAAGAAAAATGGGTCATGACTCTGCTGGTTGTCCAAGCAGAAAGAGATGCTGGCATGAGTCTCACCAAGCCAAGAAATCTGTAGAACCAGGAGAACTCTTCTCTTCCATTAAAGATGAATAGAACTCTTTAGGACACATTTAGGGATGGCACTGGTTGGCAATCCTAAAACGGTGCAATTGTTGAGGTACATCTCCCACAGTCCTTGTTGCCTTTGCTCTACCAATGACAGTGCAGCTGTGCCAGTCCCAGCCCCAGCTTTGTAGATGGGGTACAGAGGACAATGCTGTTCATTTTTCAGTGAGCACAAACGGACATCCAGGCAATGTAACTGCTCTGCTCCTGGGGTTTCCTTGGTGGTGTCTGACAGTGCTGAGGACTTGGTAAAGAGATGTGCAAAAAGCCACTGATTATTGGTTACCTTCTGGGTTCCTGGACTAATTTTTGGTATCTTCTTGTAAGACTTGGGAAGAGGAGGTGGGATAATGTTTGTCCTGAGGGTAGGTTGGGTCTTCTCCTCAAATTTCCCACCAAAGCCAGGAGATCTCTGCACTAAAGACTGTGGGTTTCGGTGGCTGACTGTACTTTGCAAGCACCAAAAGAGTGGAGGCAACAAAGAACTTTGTATTACTGGTTGAAGGAAAGGTACTGCGCAGAGTGGCTTTCTGGGAATGTCCCAACAGCCCATGATCTTTTCTCTCTCTTCTTTTCCAGAGCTTCAAAAGAAGATAGAAAGGCATCTCCCAGCTCTGGGTTGGCCTCTCAAGGGAAAGCAAAGAGCATCCATGGAACTGGGTGAACCACTCTCCCTCCTCTCACCTGTGAGTTGTCCTCCCTGTGCTGGTGGCTGCTGCTTCTCCAGCCCATCAATCTGGGATACTTCTGGGATTGGGGTCACTTCTAGTTGTGAATCCACAGGTAGTACTGGGGTCCTGAGGTCTGGAAAAGGCACTGTAGCATCCAGAGCTGTGCTTTGAGATATGGAAGTTCATTGAGAGGTAGAAGTGTTACACTTGATGGGAAAACTGTTAGACTCCTATTTAAAAACAGAGACATATTTTGTTTTCTTGAAGATGATCATTGTGATTTTCCCCCACCTGAATCTGTTTGTTTGTCTGCCCTTCCAGATGTGAGGTGCAAGGTGGTGGCTTCTGAGCCGCTGGACTCAGTTCCTTCCAGGGCAGCATGGAGAGGAATTTGGTGTGGGACCACGTGTTCAGTTTCAGCATGTGCCCATGTTGGTGTGGGTGTCACCGTGACCCCAGAGATTGCAGATGCTGTCCCCAGTGGGGATGGCAGTGTAAACTGCACTGGGGACAGTGGGTTTAGAGCAGAGTGTACATGTTGGGGAATGTGTGTAACATCCCATGTGTGACACCCCATTGTGGGTAGAGCAGCGCAGAGTGAACAGCAGTAAGAGCTGTGCATCAGCCCTGAAGGCACCCAAGGGGGGATTTATTTTGGCATAGGATAGAAACCATGAGTCTGCCTGAAAGGAGACGGGGGTACGGCCCTGGCACAGTGTGGGTGTTGGGGAGGACATTTACAGTTTGGGGTAACACGGGTCACTGTCACACTGCATTGCCAGGAGGGGCTGGGCAGGAAGTGAGGAGTGGGACTTTGTGGAAGGAGGGAATGTCTGAACCGGTTTTCTTTCTCTTGATGATGGGATCTGTGTGAGTCATCATGCTGTCTTTGTGATTGTTCAACGTTTGTGTTGTAAAATTGTTCCTTGTGGAATCCCATTCCCTGTTTGAAATACTCTGTGCTGCTGGGGGACGTTGGTTACGACTCTTGCCCAGGGAATTTGGTGCCCTGGGGAAGCGGGTGGGCTCCATTACCCAGCAGCACACAAGGGGTTTTCAACCAGTCCTGAAGAGCAGCCGGGATAAACAGCTGTGATGGGACAAAGGGTGTCAAGAGAAAAACCAAAAAGACCCCTCTGGCTCAGTGGAGAGACGCCACTGGTGAGCCTGGGGGAACACTGACTAAGAAATTGGGAACATAAATGATGTAAGAGGACCAGATGTTATAACTGAGTATTGTAATGGTGAGACCGAATGCTGGGTGTCTGTGGGAATGTATTGGTTGAGTTGTGGGCTTCAGAGGGAGTGGGACAAACTGGTTTGATGTTGTGTGGGAGTGTAATTGAGGGTACAAATAGTGGAACTGTGAGGGAAAAAAAGGCAGAAGGGTTGAGGAAAATCAGTGTGAGTGAGATATCAGAGTTTATGATCTGCACCAGCATGAGAACCACCCTCTGTACCCCCCGTCCCCGGGGCTCATAAGCAGAACTCTCAGAGAGGCAGAGAGAGATCGGCAGCCAGAGAGTTCACTGAGCAGTGCTGCACAGAGCCAAGGATGGCTCCGTTTCTCAGCTTCTTGCTCTGTGCTGCCAGCAAGGGGCTGGGGGGCACCAGGAGCTGGGAGGGGACAGAACCAGGACAGCTGACCTGCAGTGCCAAAGGGATCTCCCACACTGTATGGCATCAGGTGAGCTCTGAGGAGCTTCCTGGGGGGGAGAAGCCACTGCTGGAGGTAATGTGTGCTGAGCAGATGCATTGTGCATCACTGGTTTATATCTATTCAGATCTCTATAATGAAAATCACCGTTATTTTCACTTCCCTTTTTGTCTTCTCGGTGTGTTTCTGGCTTTATTTGTGGTGAAGACCCCATTCAGAAACAGCCCTGAGGCAGGATGGCTGTGGGCAGCACGGGGTGTGGGAGGACACGGGCAGTGTCACTCAGCATTGTCCCCAACACGTGCAAGATACGAGCCGTGCCGTGGCACCAATCAGCCCAGCGGGCACAAAGGGATGCTGGGGAGAAGCTCTGGGACTGCAGCACTGCCAGACTTGGCAGCTTTGGGATGGGCACACTCACAGAATGGGGACACTTACAACCCTTTGGCTGAACCAACGCTGCCATCCACAGCGCTGATCCCTTCCTCTGCCCGTCTCTCTCTTTCTCTTCCCTGCACTCCATCTCCTTCTCTTCCCATTCCTCTCCTACAGCTGTTCAGCAGTGCAAGGCTTATTTCCATTTCTTCTCGTCGCATTGCTCAGTTGCACAGAGATGTACCTGTCACAGTGCCAGTGCCTCCATAGCAATCTCAGTGCAGAGATTCTCATTCAGATTGCTGATTGCATTTGGACTCTCAGTGCCGATTTCACCTTCATGGGTTCCCATGGGAAACCCCAACTCTGCACTGAGTCACGGTCATTCATCTCAGTGCACCTGTGGTCCCAGAGCCCATCGCTGCTGTTGGAGAAAGCAGCAGAGAAGGCACCAGACGTCTCTGCTTCATCTCTGTCCCAGTTTGGAAGGTGTCCATTCTCATCCAGTCATGAACTGATGTTCTCGCTGCTCCTACCTTTGTTGTTCATCCATTTCAAAACCCCTCCCTGTTGTCCCCCGCAGCATCATGCAGCTTCACCCCTCACTGAGCTTTGCCCACACAAGCTCTGCACGGTGAGGACAGAGTGTGGAACCCAAAGCACGTGGCGACAGCTGGCTGGACGTGTTGGAGAGCACAAGTGACATCCCATGGGAGAAACTCTGTTGGAGCTACATGTCCTGTAATTGGCATTCCATGGGCGACACCAAGCAAGGCCATGTGGTGGAGGAAGAATTTTGAGGACACTGTGTGACATCCCAGGGTTGACTGTTTGTGTGCGATACCCCAATGGAACCTTCTGTGCTGCTATGTGTGTGCCACCCCATCAGGTTCAAAACATTGCCACTCCTTGGGGACTGAATTTGACACGTGAGGAGGTGACATCACAACGTCCTGATGCAAAAGGGGAACTGAGAGCTGCTTTCTCTCACCACTCCCTGTCCTCACTGCAGTCTCGCTGTCCCAGAGCTGCTATTGCCTCATGGCACCAATGGTGCTGGCGCTCATCCTCGGTGAGTGACAATGGGGATGTGGTGCCACGGGGGTTGGTGGCCCTGTGTATGACCAGAACTGTGTCCCTTGCAGGTTGGGGGCTGGTGGCAGCGAGCAGGGCACAGCATTGTGAGTATGGGGACAGAGGAAGAATGGGGAGAGTGGGAGGGGAGTGTGTTCAGGGTGCCATCAGAGGGTCAGAGGAGGGTGTGCAGGGACAAGGCTGACTGCTGTCCCCTGTCCTAGTACCCCGACCCTCCCTGTCACTGCACCCCAGCCAGGGGATGTCCCAGGGGGACAATGTCACCCTGCGCTGCCACCTGAGACGCCTGGCTGCCTGGGTCTGGCTGTACCAGGAAGGAGGTAGGACACACAACAAGTACCAGGACAAGGAGCAGGATGCAGTCGAGTTCTCCTTCCTTAGCACAAGTTGGGAGCATGCAGGGGCGTATCGGTGCCAGTACCATGTGTCTGAGCCACTGGGGACATCAGAAAAGAGCGATCCCGTGGAGCTGGTGCTGACAGGTGAGGGCACTGGGGATAATGGTGGGCTTTGGGCTGTACCCATAGGGTGGTGTCCCACCTCTCTGCCCTCCCTGCACACAGATCGCAGGTACCCCCCACCTGGCATTTCTCTGAGCTTGGAGGGACACGTGATGACAGCCATCAATATCAGTATCCACGTGGGGAGAGGGTCCAACGTCACCATCCAGTGCTGGAACTGGGATTATGGATCCTCCTTCCTCCTGCACAAGGGTGGGCACTCAGCCCCTATCCAGCGCCAGGACCCCAGTGCTGGAGGAATGGCCACCTTCACCCTCTTTGCGGTGTCTCCAGCTGACACCGGCACCTACAGCTGCTCCTACCGCCCCTGAGGTCACCCCTTTGTGTCCTCACCCCTCGGGGACAGCGTGACACTTGAGCTGACATCCCCACCTACACGTCCAGGTAGCTCCGAGTCTCCCATGTCTATGTCCCTCGTATCACCCATGGGTGGCAGTGTCACCTCATCCCATCCCCAGGGAGGTGGTTTCTGGGGATGGCATCACCCAAACACCCGGACTGCACAGGTGCCAATGGGGAATCCCGTGGGAGCCTGGTGGTGGCAGTGGCAGGGGGCTGTGCCACTGCCCTCGCCTTCGGCCTCATCCTCATCATCTTCTTCCTCCTGCCTGCCCGCAGACGCCGGATACAGAGAACTGCCAGCTCTGGTGAGGAAGGGGTTAAATGGTTTCATCTCCCAGAGATGCCTCAAGCACTCACTGCTGCACACTGCACCCCCAGTCCACTCCCTAGAGTTCCCATTTCCCTCTCCATCCTGTATAAATCCCCCTCCATGTCCCTCTGGGGTCCCTCTGAGTTCCTCCGTAACCACGACCCTCCCCCTTTCCTCTTTTTGATGAAGGTGAACCCCTCAAGAATTCCAAGGCCAATGAGCTCCAGGTAAGAATCTGTGTGTGATGACCTCAAATGCCGAGCTGCTCCCTAACCTCTTCCCCCCCCCCCAGCAAACCATAAGAGGAACCCAAAACCCTGCCCATGGTGAACCCTAAGGACCTCCAGTACTGTATGGCTTACCATAACTTTATGTACACTCCCCAAACCCAACCCATGTGTAACCCAAATCCACACGGTGGAGAGTCCCCACATCCTTCATCTCAGCCCCCTTGTTCCCTGAGGACATCCACACCCCAAGCTCAACACAAACTCCATGAACATCACAGAACATGAACCCAAAACACCACTCATTCTGACCCTTAGTGTCTGACCCATGGGCACTGGCAATCTCAGACAACTGTCGGATCTCCAAACTCTAAATGTCCACTGAATACCCCATGGGCAACCACAAACACCTATGTCATACCCGTAGGAACACCACATCTAAGCCTCTGCACACCCGTAAACCCGTAACCATCCCCTAGACCCCATGGGTACCCTCAAGCCAAGGAGTGGGAAGCACTAAAAACACTTGTAGTGTCCCTCAGAGTTTGACCCATGCAGACCCAGAATCTCAGCCAGCCCAGAACCACAAGCGCACTCTCTTGGCTATTACCCTACATACTGAGATCACTGGTCCCCCCACAAGCACTCTGGGGAACCCCATGGTATCACCCCGCTGTTTCCCTGTGTCTCCAGGTGCCACCCGATGACAACGAGGGGCTGATCTACACTGAGCTGCAAGCTGTGACCCCCAGCTTCTGCTGCCCTGGCGCCAGCACGGTCCCCAGCCCCCTGTTATCTATGCTGAGGTGGGCTCTGGGAGACCCCACTGATGTCCCCCTCGTGGGTTGCCTAATTTTTGGAGTGCAAGAATGGAAACAGACACCAAGTTCCCCGCTTGGTTCTCATTGATGCCCACTGCTAACCCAGTCCCACAAATCTCCCCAAATTTAACATCCCCCAAATCCCCACAGGTGTGCACCAAATCGTCCCTAATCCCACCGCATCCCTGAACGGTCATCGCTACCGTCACAATCCATCCTTATCACCTGGATTCCTTTACACCCCTGGACACCTCCAAAGCCTCCCTGTCCACACCCAAACCCCACCAACTCTCTTCTAGGACCCCCACAACTCTCAAACCCGCACCAAACTCCACCCCCAGCCCTGAGGGACCCCTGGATTGGTCCCAAGTCACCACAAAAGGCCCCATAACACTGCAGTGGTGTGTAACAACAGGTGTGCACGACCCCACAAGTGCAATTCAAGGAGTGTTCTCACACAGCTGTCACTGTCACCACTGCTGAAACGCACCGCCTCACTGTGCTCACATCCGCCACTTGGTCTCCATCAGAGCTCACAAACGTCGATGAATGTCAGTGGGGCCATTATTTCTGCATGGGGGAATTCAGCTCTGTCCCATATCCGTGTCAGATGCCATGGTGCCAATGTGTCCCCTCTGCTGCCGTCTGTCACGTGGCAACAAAAGGGGATGGGACACTGGTGGGAAGGTTTCACCTCTGCTGCTGTCCCACTGACATTCCTATTCACTGTCGTGGGCCAAAATAATAAACCTGCAGGCTTTACTTTCAGAATAGCCCTCATGAAGTATGTGGTGTAGTTCAACTCTTACTAACTGAACTTTTTGATACTGTTCATTCAAACTGAAAAAGAGAGAAACAAACCCATAAAACGAGTGCGGTGTTTGCCCTTGTTTTTGTGAAACAAACGCATCAGTCTGGTTCAGTGGAAGCAGCTGCCGTTCTTAGTGAGCTCTCAGGTGTCTGTCAGGGAGTTCTGAGGACATTTCCCTCCTCCTGTGCTGCGTCCTTGGCAATACTTTGTCACAGATGTCCGTACCCCAGAGGGCCGTGCCATGGATGAGGCAGATGTGGAGCGATGGCTGTTTCTCTCTGCTCACAGAGGGCTCACGGAGTCTGGGAGAGACACACGGCCACACTTCTGAGCTGAATGCCTGGCTGCAGCGCTGTGCATTCCATCTGAAAATTCACAGCTCCTGTGTTTATGGTGACAAAAAACAGATCTCACATCAAACCCAAAATGGATGATTTTCTCAGCACTTTTGAGCCCTGTTCCCCAATCCCTGCACACAGCTGCGTCTTTCTGCTGCTCACAGCACTGAGCACCACCCCATAACCAGCCCTGTGGGACCGGAGTTCATCTCCTTCTCCCCAAAGGAACTCCTCATTCCTGAGGGGACCCTCCAACCTTCCCAGTCCTGCCCAAAATACACCCACCATTCCTCTGGAAACCAAAACTCTTTGCAATCCACCCCAAAATCGAACCACCAGTCCTGTGGGACCTCAGATCTGTCCCCAGCCACCCCAAGGCCACCAGGAATCCACGTATCTGACCACACATGTGCACACCCATATGTCAGCCTCCACATGTGTGCCACTGCATCTGGTCATGTATATGACATGTGTGGCACAGTCACACATGCACAGCAGCTGTACACGTGTACTACATGCTCAGTGCTCTGCCTCTGTGTGTGCGTGACATCATGTGTGTACACTGATCCACGTGTAATAATGCACACCTGTGTGTCCTTAGCATGTGACAGATGTCTGTGTGGGTGTCACTGTGTCCCAAAAGGTCGCTGCTGCTGTCCCCAGTGGGGATGGCAAAGGAAAGTACAGTGGGAACGCAGCGTGGTATGTGACAAGTGCATGGTGACAGCTGGTTGTACGTGTTGGGGAACTTGTGTGACATCCCATGTGGAACACACCATTGGAGCCACATGTGCTGTGCTTGGCATCCCAGGGGGACAACGTGCAGGGCCACGTGCTGGCAGAGCACTGAGGATGGTGTGTAACAACCAAGTGTGGACAAACTGCAAAGGACAAATAAAGGAGGACTATTTGCAAAGCTCCATGTGAACCACACAGCTGGGGACCCCACAGTGCCACTTCCCGTTCTGGCAGTGATTTCCATGTCAGGTGGTGACACCAAAACATCCTGTCCCAAAAGGGGAACTGACAGCAGCTCAACACCAATCCCTGTCTCCACTGCAGTCTGGCCGTCTCCAAGCTTCTCCTGCCTCACGGCACCAATGGCACTGGTCCTCATCCTGGGTGAGTGACAATGGGGGCGTGGTGCCACGGGGGTTTGATGGCCCAGTGTGGGACCAGGACCGTGTCCCTTGCAGGTTGGTGGCTGGTGGCAGGAAGCAGGGCACAGCTGTGTGAGTATGGGGAACAGGGGGAGAATGGGGAGAGAGGGAGGGGAGCGTGATCAGGGGGCCATGAGAGGGGCAGAGGAGGGTGTGCAGGGACAAGGCTGACTGCTGTCCCCTGTCCTAGTGCCCCGACCCTCCCTGTCACTGCACCCCAGCCAGGGGGTGTCCCTGGGGGACAATGTCACCCTGCGGTGCCACCTGCCCAGGTCAGCTGCACGAGTTGAGCTCTACAAAGAAGGATACTGGGGATTTGAAAAGCAAGCACGCATGGACATGGTACAGAACACGGCTGAATTCCACTTGGTTAGTGTAGAGAGGAAAGATGCAGTGAAATATCATTGCCGGTACCATGTTTTGGAGCCACCAGGGAGATCGGAGAAGAGCAACACCGTGGAGCTGGTGGTGACAGGTGAGGACACTGGGGACAGTGATTGGCCCTGAGCTGAACCAACAGGGCCATGTCCCATTGCTCTCTCCCCTTTGAACACAGATCCCAAATTCCCCCCACCCAGTATTTCCATGAGCTCTGGGAGTAAAGTGGGAACAGGGACCAATGTCACTATCTGGTGCAGCAACCAGGAGAACAGGGGCACTATCTTCCTGCGCAAGGATGGGCACTCAGCCCCTATCCAGCTCCAGGGCCCCAATGGTGGGGGCACGGCCACCTTCACGCTCTTTGGGGTGACACAAGCTGACTCGGGCACCTATAGGTGCTCCTACCGCATTGGAGGCTTCTACCTTCTTTCCTCACCCCTTGGGGACAACATTACACTGGAGGTGACACCTGCACCTGCACCCCCAGGTAGGTCTGAGGCCCCATTTTGGTGTCCTTGGTGTCTCTCATTTCTGGCAGAGTCTCTGCATCTCATCCCCATGGAGGTGATGGCTGGGGATGGGGACATGCACACTGCTGGACCCCACAGGTGATGAGAGGAGGTCCCATGGGAACCTGGTGGTGGCAGCGGTGAGGGGCTGCGCTGCTGTCCTCGTCTTTGGCCTGGGCCTCTACTTTGTCCTCGATGCCCGCCGCCTCTGGATACAAAGAGATGACAGCCCTGGTGGGGAAGACAGCTGAATCACTTCAACACTCGATAGAACAGCTTGAGATCACACCAAGTATGCTCTGTTTCCTCTTGCATAGTTCATGTACCCTTCAGTCTCTCTCCCATACCTTTCAATCCCTATACCTCCCTCCAGCTGTGCCCTTCCTCATCTTCCATCCCATATAGGTGGACCAATCCCCTTAACTTTCCCCTACCTCCACTTCCATGCACTACTGATCCCCCTCATGCTCTTTGGTGCCCTCCATAACCCCCATCCCGCTCTTCTCCCCAGTTTGATACGGATGCCCCTCATCCCGGAAGTCTGAAGCCATTCACTTCTAAGACAATGTCTGAGTCTGCAAATCCTTAAACTGAACTTGCCCCCTTGGGAAGCCCCGCCAAACACCACTGTTAACTGCAAATCCTGTCCCTATGGACCCCAAGAGACTCCCAACCTCATACGGCTTACTCTCTTTATGTGCATCCCCAAATCCAACCCTAAGGGGACCCCATAATCTACATCGTAGGAATTCCAGATGGAATCCACCAGCCTCTCTGGTTCTCTTCCAGCCATACACACACCCAGACCCTATAGGCAAACCCAGATCTGAGCAAATAGCACCCACGTAGTCTGCAGCAAGCTCAAAGTCTCAAGGAATCTCCAAACTTCCTGGAAAGGCCCCAGATCCCATGGGCATCCCAAGCAATAGTGGAACCCCCATAGCCATGCATAGAGACCCCATGCACTTCACAATGACACCAAATACCTAAATGCTCAATTCTTACCCCAGGATCCTTACTTGTACTCCTCAAATCTCTTGACACACACTGCAAAAGGGACTGCAAATCCTTCCCAAGTTGAGCACTGGTCAGAGTGGTGGGCAGTTGTGTTGAGCATCACTGATTTAGTAAGCATAGAAATGTTATTACCATTACGGTTATTTCTCTCTTCCTTTTTGGTCTGAGTAAATAGTTTTTATCTCAACCAATGAGTTTTGTCTTTCTTTGTCTGATCCCCTTGCTGTCGTAGGCGCTAACGAGATATCGGGCTGTGATGCGAAAGGACCCCCTGCTGTGTTGTAGTAGGTGATAACGGGGTATCGGGTTGTGACGCGATAGGACCTCCCCCGCTCTGTGAGTAACGTGTGAGTAACACGTGACGCATGCTTAGGGCGCTTAGGCGAAACGGGATGTGCATTTAAGGGGTTGTTGTGCCTCAATAAATTGCCATTTGCTTCTTCGTCACATTGGTGTCAGTGTTGCTATGGCCCTAGCGAATGCAGATCGCTAGCCCCTAGGCAGTGCGGCCTTTGACATGGTGGTTGCCAGAGGTAACACCTTACTCTGTCTTAATCTGCGTCCCCAAATCCAGCCCATAGGAAAACTAAAATCTACATCGTGGGAATACCAGGTACAATCCTCCAGCCTTTCCTGTGCTCTTCCAGACCTACACACACCCAGACCCTATAGGCACTTCCAGAATTGAGAATATAGCAGCCACATAGACCACAGCCAGCACAAAGTCCCAGGGAATCCCCAGACCTCCTGCACAGCCCCCACATCCCATGGGCACCTCCAAGCCATAGTGGAACCCCCAAATGCCATGCATAGGACCCCCCTCTATCTGACCTATGGACTCCTCAGATCTAAGCCTCCCCTGCTCCCCTAGCCCCACACGCCCCTCAGAACTCGTGGGCATCCTCAAACCATCATGAGACACTCCAAAACCATGCTTGGATCCACAAAATGAAGCCACAGTCGACTCCCGAGCCTGACTTCTTGTGACTCAGTCTTAGCCATCAGAATCCCAAGTGCCCCAAACCGAACATCCCCACATCCTCACCAGTGTGCCCCACATCATTCAAAATCAAACCAAAACCCTAAATCATTGACTCTAACCCCCGAATCCTTCTTAATCATCCTCAAATCCCTTCTCACCTCTGGTTCCCAAAATCTCTCCCAAGTTTTAGCACTGGTTGGAGGGTGGTGAGCAGTTGCGCTGAGCATCGCTTCTTTTGTAAATCTATAAATATAATCACCTGTCATGGGTTTATCATTTTTGGTTATTGGCATTCCGCATCATAACTTCATGTGGCACACTGAGAGTAGAAGAGCTAATGCTCCAGGTCCGTGGATCGTGGATAGTTCCAGACACCTGGTTCTCCAAAGAGAAGAAGAACTGCACACCACGTACCCCAGAGGACTTTGAGCTGTTCTGTTATCCGTTTTCCATTCAGAGGGGAAGATAAAACTGTTGGCAGTTCTTGAGCTGTCCTCTCTTTTCCCTTTCTGCTCCTCCCAGCAACGTGTGTGCTCCCTAGTCATCTCGACTTCAGCATTAGAGTAAGGCCTTTGGTTTTGGACACACTCTCATTCTATTTGATGTATTAGCTTCAATTTCAGTTATACTGTATTACACTGTACGGCACTGTGTTACATTGCATACTGCTATCTTTTGTGTTAGTAAATTACCTTTTCTCCTCAGATTGTTGCTACTGTTCCTAAGCCCATCTCCCAACCTTTTCCCCATTATTCCCTTTCCCCTTTCGCAGGGCATGGGTTCATGGCTTCCCCCACAACACCAGTGACAGAACCAGGCCGAACCGGCCTGTGTACCATGCATATTCCCATTACTGTGATTTCTCTCTTCCTTTTCTGCCCTAGTAAATTGTTTTTTATTGCAACCCATGAGTTTTGCATTCTCTTGGTTGATTCTCACACAGTGCACCAAGAGTGGGGTCAGTGAGTGAAGGGCTGTGTGGTACTGAGCTGCTGCCAGCTGACAGCACTGCAGTCCTTGTGGTGCCAAAAGTGGGACCCAAAGGGTGCAGATCCCGACGCAGCACTGAAGCCACGTGTGCTGTGTTTGGCATCCCATGGGGGACACCACACGAGGCACGTGCTGACAGAACTTTGGGGACAGTCTGTGACACTTGAGGGGTGATCGCCTGCATGGGACACACAAACAGGGTCTGTGTGCAATGCCCTGTGTGTGTCAGCCAATTGAGGACAAAGCATTGTCACCACAAATGGGGGAAATTTGTCACGAGGAGGTGACATCATGGCATCCTGTCCCCAAGGGGAAATGACATTGCCTCTCCGGCCTCTTCCTGACCCCACTGCAGACTCGCTGTCCCAGAGCCGCTCCTGCCTCGTGGCACCAATGGCACTGGCCCTCATCCTGGGTGAGTGACAATGGGGACGTGGTGCCACGGGGGTTGGTGGTCAGGTATCTGACCAGGACCGTGTCCCTTGCAGGTTGGTGTCTGGTGGCAGCGAGCAGAGCACAGGAACGTGAGTATGGGGATAGGGGGAAGGATAGGGCTAGAGGGAGGGCAGTGTAGGGAGGGGGCCATGAGAGGGGCAGAGGAGGGTGTGCAAGGACAAGGCTGACTGCTGTCCCCTGTCCTAGTGCCCAGACCCTCCCTGTCACTGCACCCCAGCCACGGGGTGTCCCTGGGGGACACTGTCACCCTGCGCTGCCACCTGCCCCGAATGTCTGCCTGGGTCCAGCTCTGGTTGAATGGAACTCTGAAATCTGACAAGGAAAAAGACAAGGAGCAGGATACAGCTGAGTTCTCCTTTGCTGTCACAAACCTGGAAGATGCAGGGACATATCAGTGTCGGTACCAGGTGTCAGAGCCACTGTGGACATCAAATACGAGTGAGCCCGTGGAGCTGGTGCTGACAGGTGAGGGCACTATGCACACCAGCTGGCCCTGAGAAATTCCCACAAGGCAAAGTCCCATCTCTTCTCCTCCCTGCACACAAACCACAGCTTCCCCCAACCCTGCATTTCCCTGAGCCCAGGGAACGTGTGGCAATGGGGACTGATGTCACCACCCAGTGCTGGAATGGGGGTTATGGTGGCACATTCCTCCTGCACACAGCTCGGACCCTATCCTGAACCAGGATCCCGCTGGTGGGCTACAGAAACCTTCGCCCACTCAGGGGGGACTCTGGCCTCTACCAGCACCAGTACAAAATCCTACAATCCCAAGGATCACACATTTGTGTCCTCACCCCTTGGGGACAGCATGATGATGGAGGTGACACCCACACCTGCAACCCCAGTTAGATCTGAGACCCCATTTGCATGCCCCCAGTGTCTCCCATGGGTGGAACTGTCCCTGCATCCCTGCCCTGTGATGGGAACACCCAAACACTCACACCCCACAGGTGCCAAGGGGCGGTCCCATGGGAACCTGGTGGTGGCGGTGGTGAGGGGCTGTGCTGCTGTCTTGGTCTTCAGCCTGGGCCTCTACTTCGTCCTCGATGCCCGCAGCCTCTGGACACAGAGAGATAAGAGCCCTGGTGAGGAAGTGGTTAAACGGTTTCCATCCCTTATTGATCCCCTCAAGTGCCCTGCCTCCTCTTTCTGTCCCCAGTTGAATTCCCCAAGTGTCATTTTCCATTCCCTACAGATCCCCCCAGGTGTCCCCTACCTGTTCTTTAATCCCCTACAGATCTTTAAGGACCACCAAGTATTCCATCGAGACCATGTAACCTCCACCTTTCACCTTCCTCTTTTTGATGCAGGTGTCACCCCTGAAATGCTTAAGTCAATGTCATTCAAGGTAGGATTCTGCATCAGTGGACTCCAAATCCCAGTTCACCCCTTGGGGCACACAGTGAACATCACCGTGGAGACCCACACCCTTCCCATGAGGCCCACAAATGACCCCCAGCCTCATATGGCTTTCTCTGACATTTATGTGCCCCACCTGTATCCAGCTCATGGGAAATTCAAATGTGCATTGAGGGGAACCCTCAGCCCACAAACCAAAGTTCCCAGGCTCACAGAAACCCTCCAAGCCTTAATCCCCCCCCTGAACATATAGGCACATACAACTTGAGTAGGGCGGACATATATGCACCCACACAGAATCCCAGTGACCCATGGGGAACAGAAAAAAAATAAAAAATCCCCTGTATTCCCCCAGTCCCTAAACACAACAAGACCATAGCTGGACCCCAAATATCCCCCTTGCAGACCTCCCCTCTGCCCCTCAGAACTCCAGGCTCACTCTCATGGTCACATCCCACTCATACTTACACCAGAGGCCCACCCTCAGCCCGCCCATCTTGGGGACCCCCATGGTAGCACCCCACTCTCCTCCTGTACCTCCAGGTGCCCCCCACGGACAGCGAGGATGTGACTTATGTCGAGGTGCCAGCTGCCATCCCGTGCTCCCAGACTCCCAGTTCCCCCACCGCCAACCAACTCCCTGTTATCTACACCACAGTGAGCTCTGAATTACCGTGCTGATGGGCCTCTCCAGGGGCCACATTTTTAGGGTGTGTAGAAGGGAACAGACCTCATTCTCTGCTTGGGACTCCCTG
Organism: Chrysolophus pictus; assembly: GCA_037305975.1. Classification (NCBI taxonomy): domain Eukaryota; kingdom Metazoa; phylum Chordata; class Aves; order Galliformes; family Phasianidae; genus Chrysolophus; species Chrysolophus pictus. The sequence continues at coordinate 504,238 of CM074606.1, forward strand.
ACGTCCTCTTCTTATCCCAGACCAGCTGATCTCCCCAAATCTAACAATCCCAAATTCTCACTGGTGCATCCCAAATGCTTCCCACTCACACCAAATCCCAAATGCTCATCTCTTACCCCAAAATCCTTCCTTATCCCCTCAAATACCTTAACACTCCCTGAGACGTACAAATCCTCTCCAGTCCTCTCCCAAACACTCAAAATCCCTTGCCTCCTTTTCTGTCCTGGCTTTATCCGTGGTCGTTGGGTGCTGAGCAATTCCTTTGTGCATCACTTGCTTTGCAGAAGTATATACATCTATCTGATTATCATTCCTGTTATTTCTCACATCCTTTTCAGTCTCAGTAAATAGATTTTATCTCCACCAATGAATTCTTCCTCATTTTCTCCGGTTCTCTCCCCAGACCCACTGGCAGGGGTCAGTGAGAATAAAAGCTGTGTGGTGCTGAGCTGCTGCTGTGTGACAGCACCGCACTCCTTGTAGTCCCTCCCTCCCTCCATGCACAGGACGTGACACTCACGTGGTGCAGCTGTCAGATCCCCTCAGTGTGGGAAGGTCTGGATGTAACCTCCCAGCTCTACCCCAGGAAGGCTCCATCCCAGGAGAGGTCCGAGAAGGGACAAGCCCTGGCTGCCTGGGAAATGCCGGTGTTTCAGCTCCCCTGTTCCCGAGGAGCTGAAAAGATGCACTGGGTGCCCTTCCCTCCTGAGAATTGGTTGGGCTCTGAACCACCCAGTGTGCGCTGTGTTGGGAGCAGCACTGCTGACAGCCCAGAAGGAGAGGCACTGCATTCAACACCCTGCTGATGGAAGGCTGACATCCTGGCAGGAACCACTGACAGCCCTGCAGAGCCAATTCACTGCTGAACGGAATGCCACTCGGCGACGCTGTGTGGTGCTGTGAGATCCAGCAGATGAGGAAATCATTCTGTGGCCTGAATTAGAATGACAGGAAGAAGGGATGGACTTCTTGGACTTGTTCTCTCTCCTCTCCTCTCCTCTCCTCTCCTCTCCTCTCCTCTCCTCTCCTCTCCTCTCCTCTCCTCTCCTCTCCTCTCCTCTCCTCTCCTCTCCTCTCCTCTCCTCTCCTCTCCTCTCCTCTCCTCTCCTCTCCTCTCCTCTCCTCTCCTCTCCCCTCCTCTCCCCTCCTCTCCCCTCCTCTCCCCTCCTCTCCCCTCCTCTCCCCTCCTCTCCCCTCCTCTCCCCTCCTCTCCCCTCCTCTCCCCTCCTCTCCCCTCCTCTCCTCTCCTCTCCTCTCCTCTCCTCTCCTCTCCCCTCCTCTCCCCTCCTCTCCCCTCCTCTCCTCTCCTCTCCTCTCCTCTCCTCTCCTCTCCTCTCCTCTCCTCTCCTCTCCTCTCCTCTCCTCTCCTCTCCTCTCCTCTCCTCTCCTCTCCTCTCCTCTCCTCTCCTCTCCTCTCCTCTCCTCTCCTCTCCTCTCCTCTCCTCCATCTTAATTTCTACTCTACATTCAGCCCCAAAACCTTAACCCTGGCCCCCAAAGGACGGACAAAATACTCCAGAGAAAGGGGAAAACTTTCTCATCCAAGAAAGTGGGATAAAACCCTCCAGAAATGGGAATTCTGCCCCTGAACCACTGGGGGCCGGGTGCTGGTTTGGGATGTGGAGCTGGAGATGCGCACACGGGAAGGGGACGTGTGTGTGCTGTAGGGACAGATGTGGCGCTGACGTGGGGCACATGGTAAGGACACACGGACACAGGGAGGGCCTGGAGAGTGCAGGCACAGGGAGCACATGTGCACCGTCCCTCTCAGGGGGTTTGGAGGCAGGTGAATCTTTCTCTGTCTCCTGAGTCACACCTCTCCCAGCCAGCAGGGACAGATACCGCGATGGAGTCAGCCAAGGCTCACAGCAGGAATACACGTCCATTTACCAAGAGCTTGTCTTCAAAGCACTGCTTTGGAATGAAAACTGTCCACAAAGTCGTGTTGCTCACCTCGTGCATTCTTTACCGGTCTCAGAAAACATGCTAAGGACACCCATGTGCAGCACTGTGCACATCTACTGGTGTACACGCGTGGTGTTGCAGACACAAAGGAATGGAGTTAATCACGGAGTGCACATCTGGGTCTAACTGTTGTGCACATGTGACGGTGAACACATGTGGCACATAGGAACACATGCAGTGATACATGCATGCAGTGCACACGTGACGGTAAGCACACACAACACAGCTGCACGGTGCACGCTGGCAGTACATGTGTGCACACAGGACACACGTGTTTGTGCACACGTATGGAGGCATCAGTGATGCCTGCCAACTGCTACCTGGGCGTAGATAACAGAGGGCTGGGGGTGAGCGGGGGGGTTGAGGGGCTGAGTGCTGGGGGTCACAGCTTGCAGCTCCATGTAGGTCAGAGCCTCGCTGTCACTGGAAGGCACCTGGGGACACAGTGGGAAGGCAGAGTGTCAACCTGGGGGTTAGAGTTAAGGGGACACGGCGTGAGTGATGTTTGGGTTTCTTCCTACACAGAGTGAAAGTGGCCCATGGGTCTGAGGGGTATTCATTCCCACAATGCGGATTTGGAGTTCCTCATGGTCTGGTTTTTGGGGGTGTGCTTAACATTAAGGAAAACCATATGAGGCTGTGGATCCTCTGGGGTCCCCATAGACAGGGTTTGGGGCTGTAAATGGGATCAAGAGGTGTTCCAAGGGTCAGGCTGGGCTTGGGGTTCCCTGACCCGGGCACTTACCTGGAATTCCATGTCCTCAGGCTTTTCTGCAGGGGCACCTGCATCAAAACAAGGAGAGGAATGGGGTTGGACTATGAAGGGGGGGGAGGGGGGTGAAGAGGGGAATTGACTGAGGAGTGTTTGAGGGCATCTACTGAGAAATAAAGAAGTTTAAACACTTCCTCACCTGGTGGTGCTGAGCTGCTGCTGTGTGACAGCACTGCACTCCTTGTAGTCCCTCCCTCCCTCCATGCACAGGACGTGACACTCACGTGGTGCAGCTGTCAGATCCCCTCAGCGTGGGAAGGTCTGGATGTAACCTCCCAGCTCTACCCCAGGAAGGCTCCATCCCAGGAGAGGTCCGAGCAGGGACAAGCCCTGGCTGCCTGGGAAATGCCGGTGTTTCAGCTCCCCTGTTCCCGAGGAGCCAAAAAGATGCACTGGGTGCCCTTCCCTCCTGAGAACTGGTTGGGCTCTGAACCACCCAGTGTGCGCTGTGTTGGGAGCAGCACTGCTGACAGCCCAGAAGGAGAGGCACTGCATTCAACACCCTGCTGATGGAAGGCTGACATCCTGGCAGGAACCACTGACAGCCCTGCAGAGCCAATTCACTGCTGAACGGAATGCCACTCGGCGACGCTGTGTGGTGCTGTGAGATCCAGCAGATGAGGAAATCATTCTGTGGCCTGAATTAGAATGACAGGAAGAAGGGATGGACTCTCCTCTCCTCTCCTCTCCTCTCCTCTCCTCTCCTCTCCTCTCCTCTCCTCTCCTCTCCTCTCCTCTCCTCTCCTCTCCTCTCCTCTCCTCTCCTCTCCTCTCCTCTCCTCTCCTCTCCTCTCCTCTCCTCTCCTCTCCTCTCCTCTCCTCTCCTCTCCTCTCCTCTCCTCTCCTCCCCTCTCCTCCCCTCTCCTCTCCTCCCCTCCCCTCCCCTCCCCTCCCCTCCCCTCCCCTCCCCTCCCCTCCCCTCCCCTCCCCTCCCTTCCCCTCCCCTCCCCTCCCCTCCCCTCCCCTCCCCTCCCCTCCCCTCTCCTCTCCTCTCCTCTCCTCTCCTCTCCTCTCCTCTCCTCTCCTCTCCTCTCCTCTCCTCTCCTCTCCTCTCCTCTCCTCTCCTCTCCTCTCCTCTCCTCTCCTCTCCTCTCCTCTCCTCTCCTCTCCTCTCCTCTCCTCTCCTCTCCTCTCCTCTCCTCTCCTCTCCTCTCCTCTCCTCTTAATCTATACTCTACATCCAGACCCAAAATCTACACCCAGCCCCCAAAAAACTTCCATTCACACCCCCAAACTCACCATACTGTACCCAAAACTCTTTCCATCCACTCACATCCTCCAGTCAGCCACCAAATCTTTAGTCATTCTCAAGAACTCTCCATCCAGTCCCTAAACACTGTCCAGCTCAATAATATCCTCACCACTCCAACGTTTACATCCATCCCCATAAAGTCCCATCCACCCACAAAATCTCCATCCACTTCCCAAAATCTCTATCCCCCCAGAAATTTCCAGCCACACAGAAATCCCCATTCACTCCAAAATTCTCTATCCAGCACCACAACCCCCATCCATGCATCCCCAAATATCCATCCAGACCCCAAAGTCCCATTCCAGACACAAAATCTCCATTCACCTCCAAAATCTCCAGCATTTCCCCTTTCATTACCAAAAAGGGGAAGTCAGCTCTCCTGCCCTTCCCCTCACTGCTGTTCCCACACACCAACTTCCTCTTTCCCCCCATTTCCTGGCAAACACCACAACCCCTCTGTCCTTTTCTGAACAAAAAGGCATTTTCCCCCATCACCAAAAATAAACAAACGCAACCCAAACTCTCCTATTTAAACCCACAGACCGGCGTGAGCACTGAGTAAGCTGTGTCCTGACAGATTAATAACCTTGGTGGTAATTAAAAACAAAACAGCAGACATGTTTGGCATGACCTCACAGCTGTGTCACTGTCCTTCAGCCCTGATGTCAGTGCTGGGTGCTGTGAAATTATCCAAGGATTTGCAACATCACTGTCAGCAAAACCTTGTGCCCAAGAGCTGCTTCTGCTGGAATTGAATAAAAGAAAGGTAAAACCTTCCAGCAATGGGAATTCTGGCCCCCAAAGGATGGACAAAATACACCAGAATCGGGAATCGTACCACAAAAGGCAGGCAAAAATACTCTAGAATGGGTATTTTTCACACCAAATCCAGGATAAAAGCCCCCAGAAGCAGGAATTGGCCCTCAAATTGAGAATTAAGCCCTCCAGAAGCATAACGATAAAACTGTCCAGAAGAAGAAATCCTCCCCAAAAAGTAGCACAGATCTTTGTAGAAATAGGGATCCTACCGCAATAATAAGATAAAATATTCCAGAATGGGAATCTCCCTCCAGGAGAATAGGAGAAATCCATCCAGAAGTGGGAATCCTCTCTCAAAAGCAGGATGAAACCTTTCACAAATGACAATTTTCCCCAACAGTTGGGATAAATACATCCACAAGTGATAGTTCTACCAGAAATGAGGGTAAAAATGTTTGGAAATGGCAAATCTTCTACGACACTTTGGTTGAAACTCTCCAGAGTTGAGAATTATCCCCAAAAGAAGGAATGACAACCTTCAGATGTAGAGGAAGGGAAAAACCTTCCAGAAATAGGAATCCTCCCTCATGAAGCAGAATCTAACTCTTCAGAATCAGAACTCTCATCCAAGAAAGTGGGATGAAACCCTCCAGAAATGGGAATTCTGCCCCTGAACCACTGTGGGCCGGGTGCTGGTTTGGGATGTGGAGCTGGAGATGCGCACACGGGAAGGGGACGTGTGTGTGCTGTAGGGACAGATGTGGCGCTGACGTGGGGCACGTGGTAAGGACACACGGACACAGGGAGGGCCTGGAGAGTGCAGGCACGGGGAGCACATGTGCACCGTCCCTCTCAGGGGGTTTGGAGGCAGGTGAATCTTTCTCTGTCTCCTGAGTCACACCTCTCCCAGCCAGCAGGGACAGATACCGCGATGGAGTCAACCAAGGCTCAGAGCAGGAATACACGTCCATTTACCAAGAGCTTGTCTTCAAAGCACTGCTTTGGAATGAAAAACTGTCCACAAAGTCTTGTTGCTCACCTCGTGCATTCTTTACCGGTCTCAGAAAACATGCTAAGGACACCCATGTGCAGCACTGTGCACATCTACTGGTGTACACGCGTGGTGTTGCAGACACGAAGGAACGGAGTTAATCACGGAGTGCACATCTGGGTCTAACTGTTGTGCACATGTGACGGTGAACACATGTGACACATAGGAACACATGCAGTGATACATGCATGCAGTGCACACGTGACGGTAAGCACACACAACACAGCTGCACGGTGCACGCTGGCAGTACATGTGTGCACACAGGACACACGTGTTTGTGCACACGTATGGAGGCATCAGTGATGCCTGCCAACTGCTACCTGGGCGTAGATAACAGAGGGCTGGGGGTGAGCGGGGGGGTTGAGGGGCTGAGTGCTGGGGGTCACAGCTTGCAGCTCCATGTAGGTCAGAGCCTCGCTGTCACTGGAAGGCACCTGGGGACACAGTGGGAAGGCAGAGTGTCAACCTGGGCGTCCCCTGTGTACTTTGGGAGGGACATCGCGTGAGTGATGTTTGGGGTTCTTCCCACACAGTGTGAAAGTGGCCCATGGGGTCTGAGGGGCATTTAAGTTTTGGAGGGGCCAGGGGGATCTGAGGGCTCAGATTTGGGTGTCTCCACAATGCAGAATTGGAGTTTCTCATGGTCTGGTTTTCGGGGGTGTACTTAACATTGAGGCAAATGATATGAGGCTATGGATCCCCTGGGGTCCCCATGGACAGGGTTGGGGGATGTAAATGGAATCAGGAGTTGTTCCAAGGGTCAGGCCGGGGTTTGGGGTTCCCTGACCCAGATACTTACCTGGAATTCCGTGTCCTCAGGCTTTTCTGCAGGGGTGCCTGCATCAAAACAAGGAGGAGAATGGGATGGAGCTATGGGGGGGGCTGTGGAGCCTTTGAGGGCATCTACTGAGAAATAAAGATTTAAACACTTAAATAAAGTTTAAACACTTCCCCACCAGGGCACTCATCTCTCCGTATCCGATGTATCCGGGCAGCGAGGAGGAAGAAGACGACAAGGACGAGGATGAAGACAAAGGCAGCAGCGCAGCCCCCAACCACTGCCACCACCAGGTTCCCATGGGAACTGTCTGCAGCACCTGTGGGGTCCGGGTGTTTGGGTTACCACATCCTCAACCATCACCACTAGAGGGACAGGAGGTGACACAGCCACTCATGGGTGCCACCAGGGGTATTCAAATGGGGTTAATGGGGTTGAGACCCACCTGGGGATGCAGGTGTAGGTGTCACCTCCAGAGTCACGTTACTCCCAAGGGGTGAGGACACAAAGGGGTAAGCCCAGGGGCGGTAGGAGCACCTGTAGGTGCCGCTGTCAGCTGGGGTCACCCCAAAGATGGTGAAGGTGGCTGTGCCCATAACATTGGGGTCCTGGCGTTGGATGGGGGCTGAGCACCCATCCTTGTGCAGGAGGAAGGTGGCCCCATAGTCCTTGTTCCAGCACTGGATGGTGACATTGGTCCCCATCTCCACACATTCCTCAGGGCTCAGGGAAATTGTGGGTGGGGGGAAACTGTGATCTGCATAGGAGAGTGGACAGCAGTGGGACACGGTATTGTTGGGAGCAAGCAGAGCCATCTGCTATCCCCAGTGCCCTCACCTGTCAGCACCAGCTCCACAGGATCACTCTTCTCTGAATCCTCTGCTGACCAAGGCACCCGGTACTGACACCGATATGTACCTGCGTGCTCCTGATTTGTGTTCAAGAAGGAGAAGTCTGCAGTGTCCTGCTCCTTGTACTTGTATTTGTAGTGTGTCCAATGTCCTTCTTTGTACAGCCAGACCCGGGCAGCCAGCTGGGGCAGGTGGCACCTCAGGATGACAGTGTCCCCAAGGGACACCCCCTGGCTGGGGTGCAGCGACAGGGAGGGTCGGGGCACTAGGACAGGGGACAGCAGTCAGCCTTCTCCCTGCACACCCTCCTCTGCCCCTCTGATGGCACCCTGCCCATTCTCCTCTCTGCTGGCCCCATTCTCCCCCTGTTCCCCATACTCACGATGCTGTGCCCTGCTCGCTGCCACCAGCCACCAACCTGCAAGGGACACGGTCCTGGTCGCACACAGAGCCACCAACCCCCGTGGCAGCATGTCCCCATTGTCACTCACCCAGGATGATGGCCAGCGCCATTGGTGCCATGAGGCAGGAACAGCTTGGGGACAGCGAGACAGCAGCGAGATCAGGGAATGGTGTAGAGCTGCTGTCAGTTCCTCTTTTGGGACTGGATGATGTGACGTCACCTCCTGATGTGGCAATCACTGCCAAAACGGGACGTGGCACTGTGGGGTCCCCAGCAGTGTGGCACACATGGAGCTCTGCAAGTAGTCCCCACTGGTTTGTCCTCTGCAGTTAGACATGTCTTGGGTGTCACGCACTGTCCCAGAAGTTCTGCCTGCACATGGCCCTGCACTTTGTCCCCCTGGGATGCCAAACACAGCACATGGCTCCAATGGGGTGTCCCACATGGGATGTCACATGCAGTCCCCAACACGTCCATCCAGCTGTCACCACACACTTTGGGTACCACACTGTGTTCCCACTGTGCTTTCTTCTGCCATCCCCACTAGGGACAGCAGCAGGGACCTTGGGGACACAGTGACAACACAGAGACATGGGGCACACTATGGGGACACACACGTGTATGGGGCACACACGTGGTGCTGAAATTGGTCACATGCTATGGACATGTGTGTGCAGTGATGGCACGTGTGTAGTGCCAACATGGGAACTGCATGCTAAGGGCACAGACGTGCATTGTTGTGTGCACGTTTTGGTGTACATTTATAATGTCACACATTAAGGCTATGAGATAGGGTTAGGTCAGTAGGGCTAGGGTTAGTGATAGAGGTTAGGGTTAGGGTTAATGTCCGAGTGAGGGTTAGGGATCGAGTTAGAGTTAGGGTGACCTTGAGGGTGAGCATTAAGGTTAGATCATTAGGGTTAGAGTGAGTATTAAGGTGAGGGTTTGGGTTAGGGATAGGGTTCGGATTAGGGACCATGCTGAATTAGGGTTAGGTTCAGGGTAAGGGAAGGGTGAGTGTAGGGTTAGGGTTAGGGTTAGGGTAGGATTAGTTTTAGGTAGGGATAGGGTTGGAGAAGGGTTAGGGTTACGAGTAGGGTTAGGGTAGGGTTAGGGTAGGGTTAGAATCGTGTAGGATTGTGGTAGTGTTAGGGTTAGGGTTAGTGTTAGTGTCAGAGTAGGATTATGTTTAGTGTTAGGGTTAGGGTTAGGGTTACGGTTAATGTTAGGGTTAGGGTTGTGGTAGGGTCAGGGTTAACGTTAGGTTTAGGCTTAGTGTGAATGTAAGGGCAGGGCTAAGTTTAGGGTTAGGGTTATGGTTAGGGTTACAGTTACGGTTATGATTTCAGTTAGTGTTTGGTTTAGGGTTAGGGTTAGAGTTTGTGTTACTGTAGAGGTAGGGGTTGGTTTAGCCTTAGGATTAGTTTTAGGTTTAGGGTTATGTTTATGGTTAGTGTTAGACTTAGGGTTAGGTTTAGGTTTAGGATTACAGTAATGGTAGGGTTAGGTTTAGGCTTAGGCTTAGACTTAGGTTTATGCTTGGGGTTATGGTTATGGTTATGGTTACGGTTATGATTAGTGTTCGGGTTAGAGTTAGGGTTATGGGTTGGGGTAGGGCTATGGTTGTGGTAGGGTTAGGATTAGGGTTAGGGTTAGGGTTAGGATTAGTGTCAGGGTTAGTCTAAAGGTTAGAGTTAGTGTTACTGTAAAGATAGGTTTAGGTTTCGGCTTAGAATTAGTGTTAGGATAAGGGTTATGGTTATGGTTAATGTTAGATTTCTGTTTAGGTTTAGAGTTAGTGTTAGGGTTAATGTTAGGGTTTATGGTTTATGGTTAGTTTAGGGTTAGGGTTAGGTTTAGGGTTAGGGTTACTGTAAGGGTAGGGTTAGGTTTAGGTTTAGGCTTAGGATTAGGCTTCAGGTTATGTTTATGGATAGTGTGAAGGTTAGGGTTATGAGTTGGGATAGGGTTATGGTTGTGGTAGGGTTAGGGTTACGGTTACTGTTATGGTTGTGGTTATGTTTACGGATAGTTTTAGGGTTGGTATTAGGGTTAGAGTTAGCGTTACCATAAAGGTAGGTTTAGGTTTAGGCTTAGGATTACTGTTAGGATAAGGGTTATGGTTATGGTTACATTTAGTGTTAGGGTTGGATTTAGGTTTAGAGTTAGTGTTAGTGTAAAGGTGGGGTTAAGTTTAGGTTTAGGATTAGTGTTACAATAAGGGTTATGGTTAGGGTTAGGGTTAGCATTAATATTAGAGTGGGGTTTGAGTTAGAGTAGGGTTATGGTTTGGTCATGGGTTAGGGTTAGGGTAAGGTTTGGGTTAGGGTTAGGGTTAAGCTTATGACACCAAGTGGGCTGATCGAGTTGATCTGCCCGAGGGTAGCGAGGCCCTACAGATGGATCTGGACAGGCTGGATAGCTGGGCTGAAGGCAATGGGATGAGGTTCAACAAGGCCAAATGCCGGGTCCTGCACTTTGGTCACAACAACCCCAGGCAACGCTACAGGCTTGGGGCGGAGTGGCTGGAAGACTGCCTAGAGGAAATGGAGCTGGGGGTGTTGATTGATGCTCGGCTGAACACGAGCCAGCAGCGTGCCCAGGTGGCCAAGAAGGCCAATGGCATCCTGGCTTGCATCTGTAATGGTGTTGGCAGCAGGAACAGGGAAGTGATTGCCCCCTGTACTCAGCTCTGGTGAGGCCGCACCTCCAGTACTGTGTCCAGTTTTGGGCCCCTCACTGCAAGAAAGACACTGAGACCCTGAAGCAGGTTCAAAGAAGGGCAACAAAGCTGGTGAGGGGTCTGCAGAACAGGCCTGATGAGGAGCGGCTGAAGGAACTGGGAGTGTTCAGTCTGGAGAAGAGGAGGCTCAGGGCAGACCTGATTGCTCTCTATAACTACCTGATGGAAGGCTGTAGTGAGGTGGGGGTCGGCCTCTTCTCTCATGTAACTGGTGATAGAATTAGAGGGAATGGCTTTAAGCTGCGCCAGGGGAGATTTAGGCTGGACGTTAGGAAATACTGCTTCTCTGAAAGAGGGGTCAGGCAGTGGAATGGGCTGCCCACAGAGGTTGTGGAGTCATCGACTCTGGAGGTGTTCAAAGAACGCTTGGATTTTGTGTTGAGGGACATGGTTTAGTGAGTATTATTGGTGATAGGTGGATGGTTGGACTGGAAGATCTCAAGGGTCTTTTTCAACCCTGGTGATTCTGTGATTCTGTGACTGTAGAGGTAGGGTTAGGTTTAGCCTAAGGATTAGTGTTAAGGTTAGGGTTATGGTTATGGTTAGTGTTAGGTTTAGCCTTAGGATTAGTGTTAGGGTTATGGCTATGGTTATGATTAGTGTAAGGGTTAGATTTATGGTTAGATTCAGTGTTACAGTAAGGGTAGTTTAGGTTTAGGCTTAGGATTAGTGTTAGGGTTAGGGCTAGGTTTGGTGTTCATGTAAGAGTTAGGGTTAGGTTTATGGTTAGTGTAAGGGGAGGGTTACTGTTAGGGTTAGGGTTAGGGTTAGCGTAGGGTTAGGGTTGGGGTTAGGATGATGTTAGCTTTATTTAGGGTTACAGTTAGGGTTAGAATTAGGTTTAGGTGTAGTGTTCGGTCATCAGTGTTCAGGTTAAGGATCATTAAAGACCCATGGATGTGATCAGTGAGGTCACATGGATGTGATCAATGTGGTCAGTGCAGAACTGTGAGTGTGACTTAATGTTGTCCCCAAAGTCCAGTGGTGTTGGGGTCAATACAGACCAGTGGATCTGACCCAACATTGCTTTATCCCCAGTGACACCAATTCCTTCAGTGTCCCCCATGTCTGCAATGCCCTCAGTATCCAGCACTGCATCCAGTGTCCCCAGTATCCCCAATACCCTCAATGCTCCCAGTGCTGCCAGTACTCCCACTGTCCTGACAGCTGGCAGTAACTTCAGGGCCATCAGCACTTCATGGAAACCCCTCAGCACACGGACCCTTTCTCCAGGGAAGGTGGCTGTTCCCACCTCAGAGGACATCTGGAGCCTCAAAACAGAGACCCAACATCCCACAGACTTCAGGAGATGCCCTGTACCCTTTAGGGCTGATCACAGGTGCCATAATAAGGCTGAAATGCTAATTAAAACGACTTCAGCAGCCATATATTTGTCTGTTAGCTCCTGACACAGGTCTCAGTCGTGTTGCACTAGGAGGGCTGGCAGTGTGGGAGCAGGACAGTCCTCTGTGGAGAGAATCCCAAAAATGTTCTCCTTTGGGGCGTATGTGAAGACATGGGGAAAAGAGTCAGTGAGGGGAAGAAGGTTGGATCACTTCCGCCACTGCTGCGATGACCGTCCAATGTAGCTGAGCCTTTTACGCCACCATTGGGCTTTGCCATTCAGAAGTGATCACCTCCTGGCTCTGTTCAGCTCAGCAGACTCGGCTCTCTCAGGCTTTTCTGTCTCCCACATCAGAAGAACTCTGATGTCCAGTCTCACAACTCACTGGTTGCAAAAAGGGGTTTCCTTCTCACTTTCCCATGGCCCCATCTACAGGCACAGAATTCTGACTTCAAGGTCCTTCACAGCAATTTGCAACAGAATAAATATATACAGTAACTTCGGAAAACTCCATAACTTCATTCCCTGAGATCCCCCTCTAATTGTTCCTCTTCCTCTTTGCTTTGTGATTTGCACTACAGCCGCTGCCAGGAAGCATGACTGCATTTTACTGCTCTTCTGTTTCTCTTTTTATTTATATTCCTCTTCTGCTTCCTCCCAATTGTTGCACACTTTGTAGGCAATTTCAGTCAGTTGTGATGGAGACATGAAACCCCATCAGCTTTCTGCATCTTCTTTCGGATATCAGAGGCCAACTGTCCGGTGAGCAGCATGTGAAACAGTTTTGTTCTCTTCCCGTCCAGCATCCAAACCAGCCCAGTTCAGGTGTGCTGCTGGTCACAAGTCTGTGTGGTGTCAGTGTGTCAGCAAAGGTGCCTGCTGCTGCTGCCAGTGGGGATGGCAGGGGAAAGCACAGTGGGAGCACAGTGTGGTACCCAGAGTGTGTGAAAGGTGAGAGATGGCTGGTGGTGTTGGGGACGGCATGTGACATCCCATGTGGGACACCACATTGGAGCCACGTGTGCTGTGTTTGGCATCCCCTTGGAGGACACCACGCACTGGCAGCGCTTTGCAGGCAGCGTGTGACAGCTGAGAGGTGACAGCCTGTGTGGGACACCCCACCAGGGACTGCAATTGCAGCTGCATGCATGGCAGCCTATGGCAGATCCCCAAAGACACCACGGCTTGGGGAAAATTGCAACATCAGGAGGTGACATCACGTCACTTCTTGACCAAAACAAATCTGAAAGAAGCTCCCTGACCACTTCCTATCTCTGCTGCAGTCTCACTGTTCCCAAGCTGCTCCTGCCTCATGGCACCAAAGGCACCGGCTCTCATCCTGGGTGAGTGACAATGGGGACGTGGTGCCAAGGGGGTTGGTGGCCCTGTGTGAGACCAGGACCGTGTCCCTTGCAGGTTGGTGGCTGGTGGCAGCGAGCAGGGCACAGCTGTGTGAGTATGGGGACGGGGAGAACGGGGAGAGAGGGTGGGGAGCATGATCAGGGGGTCATCAGAGGGGCAGAGGAGGGTGTGCAGGGACAAGGCTGACTGCTGTCCCCTGTCCTAGTGCCCCCACCCTCCCTGTCACTGCACTCAAGCCACGGGGTGTCCCTGGGGGACAATGTCACCCTGCGCTGCCACCTCCCCCAGCCGGCTGCACGAGTTCAGCTCTACAAGGAAGGATATTCGGGATTTGAAAAGCAAGCACACATGCACATGGTACAGGACACGGCTGAATTCCCCTTGGTTAGTGTAAAGGAGGAAGATGCAGTTGGATATCAGTGCCAGTACTGGGTGCTGGACCCACCAGGGACATCAGAGAAGAGTGAACCCGTGGAGCTGGTGGTGACAGGTGAGGGCACTGGGGAAAGCAGATGGCCCTGGGCTGTTCCCACAGAGCTGCGTTCCATCCCTGTCTCCTCTCTGCACTCAGATCCCAACTATCCCCCAGCCAGCATTTCCCTGATCCCCAAGGAACGTGTGGAGACGGGGACCAATGTCACCATCCAATGCGGCGATAAGTACCATGGGGGCACCATCTTCCTGCACAAGGATGGGCACTCAGCCCCTCTCCAGCAACAAAAACCCAACGTTCACGGCACAGCCACCTTCATCCTCTTTGGGGTGACCCCAGCTGATTCTGGCACCTATAGGTGCTCCTACCGCGTTGTGGGCTTTTACCGTCTGTCCTCATGCCTCGGAGATAATGTGACCCTGGAAGTGATTGCCAGATCTGCACATCCAGGTAGGTCTGAGCACCTCAGTTTGGTGTCCCTGATGTCACTCATTTCTGGCAGGGTCTCCTCATCCCATCCCCATGGAGGTGGTGGTTGGGGATGGGGACATGCACACTGCTGGACCCCACAGGTGATGAGAGGATGTCCCATGGGAACCTGGTGGTGGCAGTGGTGAGGGGCTGCGCTGCTGCCCTCGTCTTTGGCCTGGGCCTCTACTTTGTCCTCGATGCCCGCAGCCTCTGGATACAAAGAAATGACAGCCCTGGTGGGGAAGACAGCTGAATCACTTTGACACTCAATAAAGCACCTTTAGATCACACCTAATTATGTTCCGCTTCCTCTCTGATAGCGTATATACCCTCCAATCTCTCTCCCAAACATTTCAATCTCTACACCTCCCTCCAGCTGTGTCCTTCCTCATCCTCCATCCCATATAGGTGGAGAAATCCCCTTAAATTTCCCCTGCCTCCACTTCCATGCACTATTGATCCCCCTCCTGCTCTTTGGTTTTCTCCATAACCCCCATTCCAGTCCCATCCCAATTTTAATGCAGGTGCTTCACCCCCAAGAGGGCTGAGTCCATTCAGTTCCAGCACAATATCTGAGTCAGGGAAACCCTAAACTGAACCCGTCCCTTGGGAACACCCATACCCTACCTGGCACCCCAAGCCCTGTCCATGTGGATCCCAAGTGACTTCCAGCTTCTTATGCCTTACTCTGTCTTTATGTGCATCCCCAAGTCCAGCCATGGGATACTCAAAGTATATATCACAGAAATTCCAGGTGCAATCCCCAGCCACTCTGGTGCTCTTCCAGCCCTACACCCACCCAGATCCTTTAGAATACCCCAGAATTGAGAATATTGCACCTGCGTAGACCGCAGCCAGCACAAAGCCCCAGGGAATCCCCAAACCTCAAACCCCCAGTATCTTGCCTATTGACAGGGCACACACCCTTTGGGGACAGTGTGTGACACCCCAGAGTTGACAGTGTGTGTGGGGCACCTCAACAGGCACAATCTGCAGTGAACACTTCTCCACTTGTCCCACTACAAAAGGACACCACAGCACAACCACCGCTAAGGGCTCACATTGCCACATCAGGAGGTGACATCGTATCATCCTGTGCCCAGTGGGAAACTGAAAGTAGCTCTCTGGCCACTCCCTGTCTCTGCTGCAGTCTTACGGTCCCCAAGCTGCTCCTGCCTCATGGCACCAACGGCACTGGCCATCATCCTGGGTGAGTGACAATGGGGACGTGGTGCCACGGGGGTTGGTGGCTCTGTGTGGAACCAGGACCGTGTCACTTGCAGGTTGGTGGCTGGTGGGAGCAAGCAGGGCACAGCATTGAAAGTGTAGGGAAAAGGAAGAGAATGGGGAGAGAGAGGAATGCGTGATCAGGAGGCCATGAGAGAGGCAGAGGAGGGTGTGCAGGGACAAGGCTGACTGCTGTCCCCTGTCCTAGTGCCCCGACCCTCCCTGTCACTGCACCCCAGCCAGGGGGTGTCCCTGGGGGACAATGTCACCCTGCGCTGCCACCTGCCACATCCACCTGCCTGGGTTTGGCTGTACAAGGAAGGACATGGGAAATAGAGCAATTACAAGGAGCAGGACACTGCAGACTTCTCCTTCTTGAACACAAATCGGGAGCACGCAGGTACATATCGGTGTCAGTACCAGGTGCCTTGGTCATCAGAGGAATCAGAGAAGAGTGATCCTGTGGAGCTGGTGCTGACAGGTGAGGGCACTGGGGACAGCAGATGGCTCTGCTTGCTCCCAACAAGACCGTGTCCCACTGCTGTCCCCTCCATTCATGCAGATCACAGATTCCCCCCACCCAGCATTTCCCTGAGCCCTGAGGAATGTGTGGAGACAGGGACCAACATCACCATCCAGTGCTGGAACAAGGACTATGGGGCCGCCTTCCTCCTGCACAAGGATGGGTGCTCAGCACCCATCCAACGCCAGGACCCCAATGAGGTGGGCACAGCCACCTTCACCATCTTTGGGGTGACCCCAGCTGACAGCGGCACCTACAGGTGCTCCTACCGCCCCTGGGCTTACCCCTTTCCGTCCTCACCCCTTGGCAATAACGTGACTCTGGAGGTGACACCCACACCTGCAGCCCCACGTAAGTCTGAGCCCCCATTTGCGTGCACCCCCTGCCATGGATGGGTGGCTGTGTTGCTGCATGCGAGCTGAATAGGGGTTGTGGCTGGCAATAGGGACACCCAAACACCCGGACTCCACAAGTGCTGAGGAGCAGTCCCGTGCCAATCTGGTGCTGGCACTGGTGAGGGCCTTTGTGGCTGCACTTGCTGTTGGCATTGCAGTTTTCTTCATCATTGATGCCCGCAGCCTCTGGATACAGAGAGATGTCAGAACTGTGGTGAGGAAGGTTTTAAATGACCACCATCCCTACTGATTCCCGCCGTGTCCCCTGCCTGCACTTCTATCCCATATAGATCCTTCCAGGTGTCCCTTGCCTGCCCTTTGATCCCCTATAGATTCCCTTCAGGGATCCTTGAGCATGATTCATGACCTCCCCATAACTCCCACCTTCTCCAGTTGCTGACACAGAAGCCCCCCCTAATGCAGAGGTCGTGCAGTTCCAGGTCAGTGTCTGGGTCAGGGGTCACAAATCCCAGCATTCCCCTTGGGGTCTCACCAAACCCTGCTCATAAATACCCCAAAGGACCACCAACCCCAGATGGCTTTCCCTATCTTGATATGTAATCTCCCAAATCCAGCACATGTGTGACTCGAATTCAGCATGCTGTGCTGAAGCCAGACTCCAAATCTCAACCTTCACACTCATTAAAGCTCTCCAGGCTCTAAACATGTCCCAGACACCAAAAAGCTCTCACAAACCAATTAAGGGGAACCCTCAAAAGCTGCAGATATGAAACACCAAGGTATAACCCACAGGAGTGACAAATCGAATCCCCTGTGGTCCCACAATCCCTGAACACTCTCAGATCCTTTGAGCACACCCAAACCACAGCAGGACCCCCAAACATCCCCCTTGGGATCCCCAAAGAGAAGGACAGCACAACTCCACACCCACCCTCTTGAACACCACTCCCAAATACCAACACCATCAATCCCCCTTCAAAGCCTGTTGCAGACCCCATGGTGGCACCCCGCTGCTCCCCTGTGTCTCCAGGTGCCCCCCAGTGACAGTGAGCATCTGACCTACGCCGAGATTCATGCTGTGATCCCTGGTCCCCGGCCACCCAGGGCAGCTTCCACCACTCAGCCCCCCATTATCCAGACTCATGTGGATACTGGGGGACCCCTGCTGATACCCCCACACCCGTGGTGCCTCATGTTCAAGGAGCTCTGAAAGGGACACACCCCAAATTCCCTGCTTGGAGATCCACGATACCATGATCCCACCCTTTCATCCCAAGATATCTGACATCCCCAAATCCTCACCTATGCACCTCATCTTGTTCCCAGACCCACCAATTCCCTGAATTCTCCGCACTAACCTGGAAATCCTTCCTGACTCCCCTCAAATCCCATAACATCCCTTGGGTTGACAAGTACTCCTTAATGCACCCAAAAACCCAACACCATTCCTAGTGGACACCCAAATCCTTAACAATCCACCCCACAATCACAGTGATTGCTCACTAACATCAAAACATGATTCATCAAACAACACTTCAATCCCCTGGAGATCCCACCCAGTGTCTCCCTCCTGATCTTCTGCCCTGGTCTCAGCATCAGGAGGGTTTGGAGGCACTGCACTGTGCATCACTTTGTAAATATACGCCATTGTGATCATGATATCACTCACTGTGATTGTTCTCTTCAGTCTTAGTAAACAGATTTTATCATCACCAGTGAGTTCTGCATTTATATCTTCTACCCCTACCCTGAGCTTCTGGATGCTTCTGCCCGTTTGTCTGCAGCGTGTGCTCATGTGACAGCGGCCATGGATGCCATGTGCTCCTTGTGCTCAGCAGTGCCATCACTCTGGCACTGCAGGACCCTCACCGCGGGAACTCCTCACACGGGCACTCTCTGCTCCACAGAATTACAATCCAACAACAAAACACATTTGATGACATTCTCGGTGTGCTTGCTACCTCTCCAACAGTTGCCATAACAAGGCTCTTGCCAGAACAGCAGAGGCTGCAAAGCACCAGATGCTGTGAGATAACCGCACAGCCTTGGTGTGTCCACCAATGGCACTGCTTCACCGCAAGAACATTTCTGGCACAAACACATTTCTGACAAACCTGTCATTGTGAACTCACTTCTTCACAAGCTTGCAATGCTGCAGCTGCCAACCAGCAGGCAGAAATAAATGCCCAGAGAAGCTGCATTTTGTGCTGTCTCCTTTTTGCCAGTTGGAGACTTCATCCATTGGATGAGCACTCTCATGCCCCCTTCTGCTCCAGCACTGCAACTCTTCAAAATGGACCATAATTGCTTTTCTGCTTCCATCTCTCTCTCTTACATTCTTTCTGTCCTACTCTCCATTTTCTCTCTTGTCTTTCTTTCTCTCTCTCTTCCTCATTTTCCTCCCTGTCTTCTTTTACTCTTCTTCTGCAGCAGCCATTACCAACATTTTCCTGGAAGTAGCAGATCAGGCAATAACACCAGTGTCCAAGGATCCTTGATCCGTATCACTCAACAATTGCTCGTAGGGAGTCCCCTAATTTTGTTGCAGGGCAGTTGATTGGTTGCAGCTGGAAAGTTCAATAAATGGTCTTCTGTTGCTCCTCTGAGTCACTGTCTGACTCTGCTGCCCTGGAGACCCCCGAAGAACATGGACAGCTCTACTGGGGCACTGTACAGACAGTCTGGCATCCCTTGGGAGGCAACATGTCAGGGCACACACTCACAAAGGGGTCAGTGTGTGACACCCCAGGGTTGACAGTGTGTGTGGGGCACCTCAACAGGCACTGTGTGCAGTGAACACTTCTCCACTTGTCCCACTACAAAAGGACATTTTCCCCCAGGGACACCCGCTGGTTGGGGTGCAGTGACAGGGAGGGTCGGGGCACTAGGACAGGGGACAGCAGTCAGCCTTGTCCCTGCACACCCTCCTGTGCCGTTCTGATTGCCCCCCTGCCCATGCTCCCTGTGCCCATTCTCTCCACATTCTCCCCCTCTCCCCATACTCACGATGCTGTGCCCTGCTCGCTGTCACCAGCCACAAACCTGCAAGGGACACGGTCCTGGTCCCACACAGGGCCACCAACTCCCGTGGCACCACGTCCCCATTGTCACTCACCCAGGATGAGGGCCAGCGCCATTGGTGCCATGAGTTAGGAGCAGCTTAGGGACAGCGAGACTGCAGAGGGGACGGGGTTTGGCAGAAGAAGCATTGTCTGTTCCCCTTGGGGACAGGATTTCATTATGTCTCCTCCCTATGTGACATTTGCTGTCCCCAGATTGTGTCTCCATGCGGCCTGGGATAGGATGGCACACTTGGAATGATACACTCTACCCTTACTGGGGTACCCCACACGGGCTGTCACCCTTCTGCTGTCACACGCTGTCCCCAGAGGGCTGCCAGTGTGTGGCTTTGCATGGTGTTCCCCCTGCGGTGCCAAACATAGCACACGTGTCTCCTATGGGGTGTTGTGGCTGAGAACGCTCTGTTACACTGTGCTGCTGTGCTCTGAGCAGATGAAGATCCATAGGAGGTTGTGAGGCCTCCAGATCTCGGGATAAGGGTTGGTGGTGGGTCTCCAAATCCATGGGGTGATTTTTAGGGCAGGGCTTGGAGTTCCACAGGTGAATGTAGCATCTCCCAATCTATGGGTTGTGGTTGGTTGAGGCCAACCAATTTTGTGAGGTGAGCAATGTGACAGGGTTTGGGGGGGTCCACAGCTGAGTGTGGGTCACCAAATCTACTGAGCTATCTGTGGGGCAGGGCCCTACGTTGTGCTCCACAGCAATGGAGCTCTTTTTTAAATACATTTACCCCAGTTTTGAGATCCTCCCTCTCCCCACTCCTCAGAGCAGACATCTGTGGTTCAGGAAAAGCTGAATTTCCATCTTTGATGCCACAGCCCCATGGGAACCCCCAGGGAGACTGCCCCTCTCTTCCCCATCCCACACATCTACCAGGTGCCGCCCAAAAATGTGCTCCCCCAAAATTCCCTCCACAGATGTTCCCAAAACCTTGAGTACTATCCCCCATCCCAGGCTCCTTCCCTAAAGGCTCCCTCAGAAGGTGCTCCTCCATGGTCCTTCCAGCTCGCTGCTCCTGTTGGATCAGTAAAGATACTGCAGAAGGGAAGAGATCACACACGGCTCCACCCCATTCCTCCCCCGAATCTCAGAGCTGTGCTGGGGAGTGCTTGGATGTGGTGTTGCTTTCCAAGAAACTCGGAGGCAGAAAGTGAGGGGAGATGGGTTAGTCTGGGGACAAAGCCTTGGCAACCAGCTGAAATCATAGAAACATTGCTTGCATCTCCTTCCCATGTTGGGTGATGCACTGGGATTGCTGGGTGGTCATCCCCAACCAATTCAAAGCCCAGGTATCACTCTGGGGGATAAGCAGACCGGATTTCTGCTCACAGAAGCTGTGGTTTCTATGCTGTGGATGTGGTTACAAGCTGGCACTCACCCTGCACGCCGAGCACAGTCACCAGCAGAAGCAGCAGCCCCAGAGCACTGGCTTTCAGGAAGACCCGGTGCCAGCGTGGGCACACGGCAGGAGCTGGAAGAGTCCGCATGTGTTGAAAAACAGACCTTTCATACTGGTTCCCATGCAACGTTGATTCCGGAGGTGATGGCTGCTCTTTTCTCCCCATGTCTGGAGGTTCCTGGATCCTAAGCAGTTGCTCCAGTGGTTCTCAGTGAGGAAGGAGCCGGTAGAAGGAAGTGATGGCAGCAGGCACACATGGGCTGGGCTCCTGCTGGAGGTTGGATGGGCACAGGGAGAAGGACATCCCCTCCATGTGTTCTTGTGGACATGGTGGAGGCCCTGCAGGGCCTCAAGAGCATGGGCTGGGAGCTCCACAGACCCCAGACCTTGTGAAAGGATCCCAGGGTAGAGCAGATGACGGTTGGTAGCACGTGGGTCTGTGTAGACCTCATCCCACCAGGACCCAGGCTGCATTCTCACCATTTCAGATTCAACTTGCAATTCCTCACCTCAGGGTTTCCTGATGAGGGCCACTTTTTGGGGCAAATCCATCCCACTTCTGGACATTTGCAGGCTTCCTTCTTCCCCACCCCTTCCTTCCTTCTGTCCCCACTACAAACCACCATCAGCCCAGAACACAACCAACACTGCTGGTGTTTCTTGGGGAAAACTCTGAAACAAGAAGCCCCAAACCAAGCTTGCCATGAGCAGCCAGCACCCAAAACAGCACTCACCATCATGCTTCTCAGCAGGAGAAAAACCACTCTCAGAATGCCTGGCATCCACGTCACTATTTTCCCCATCCATAGATCAGAAGTTCGCAAGGCTGTCCCCAAAATGCCAAATCCCAGGGCAACTTCTTGCTCTGTGACCAACCCAGTGGTGCCTGCATCCGGTATCAGGAAATGGCACTCGCTGGGCTTCTTATCTGGGCTTTGCTTCTTTTAATTTCCCATTTTGAGTAGAAATACATGCGTGCTGCAGCCTTTCCCCTTAACACAAGTCAGGAGGTGCCATAGGTAGCTCCACTTGAGGTGTAAATACACCTCTAGGTTCAGAAATTCAGAAATGTGCATATTTATGTTTATATATTTATTCACAATTGTTGCTGCAGAAAGGAGTTGCTCATCACCGACCAACTGATGTGGTTTGTGTGGTGCACAGAGCAGAGGAGGAAGCTTAAAATAGAAAAGGGGAAGTCATGTTGGCTGAGAAGACGGCCTTCTAGGAAAAAATCCCCAGGAAACAGCAGAGTGTTTGAGTAGATGTTGGGATAAAAAGACCTTTTTATATCTCAAGTCCCAGAGATGGAGTGATTTTAGTCATAATTCAGTCCATAGCTTTATTTAAATTCAAACCTACCTGATGTGCCTCACCCAAAATGACAAGAAGTACATCCAGCACAGCAAAAATGTGGGCACCGAATGATGTCCGTCCTTCTCTTCCCAAACACAGACATCAGCCAAGTGCTCAGGTACGGGACTTGGTGCTCTCGGTGAGGTGCCAGTGTGCAAACTGGCATCAATACTCCTCATCCCAGAGAAATAGGAGCTGGACGTCTCTTCAACCGTAGGTTCCAGCCTGGAGATGAAGTCTGGGACCTGCGTTACCCATTGACTCTCAGTGACAGAGGTGTTCACAGTCCTGTTCATCACCGCTGCTACAGGTGAGTGTTGAGGTTTCCATCATGGAGATAAAACCCTTTGGGTCGTTGCTGGTATCCCAGACTGGGATCTGTGCCCCCAGGAAGACACAACCAAGGCCAAAGAACTATCCTGTCCAATGTAGGACATCTCAGTGGGCAGAAAATCCTTCTCCAGAAGACTAGCCCCACCTCCTATATGGCACTTTGGCACCTGGCCTCACCCCAACATGGATAATTGGAAGAAAAATGGGTCATGACTCTGCTGGTTGTCCAAGCAGAAAGAGATGCTGGCATGAGTCTCACCAAGCCAAGAAATCTGTAGAACCAGGAGAACTCTTCTCTTCCATTAAAGATGAATAGAACTCTTTAGGACACATTTAGGGATGGCACTGGTTGGCAATCCTAAAACGGTGCAATTGTTGAGGTACATCTCCCACAGTCCTTGTTGCCTTTGCTCTACCAATGACAGTGCAGCTGTGCCAGTCCCAGCCCCAGCTTTGTAGATGGGGTACAGAGGACAATGCTGTTCATTTTTCAGTGAGCACAAACGGACATCCAGGCAATGTAACTGCTCTGCTCCTGGGGTTTCCTTGGTGGTGTCTGACAGTGCTGAGGACTTGGTAAAGAGATGTGCAAAAAGCCACTGATTATTGGTTACCTTCTGGGTTCCTGGACTAATTTTTGGTATCTTCTTGTAAGACTTGGGAAGAGGAGGTGGGATAATGTTTGTCCTGAGGGTAGGTTGGGTCTTCTCCTCAAATTTCCCACCAAAGCCAGGAGATCTCTGCACTAAAGACTGTGGGTTTCGGTGGCTGACTGTACTTTGCAAGCACCAAAAGAGTGGAGGCAACAAAGAACTTTGTATTACTGGTTGAAGGAAAGGTACTGCGCAGAGTGGCTTTCTGGGAATGTCCCAACAGCCCATGATCTTTTCTCTCTCTTCTTTTCCAGAGCTTCAAAAGAAGATAGAAAGGCATCTCCCAGCTCTGGGTTGGCCTCTCAAGGGAAAGCAAAGAGCATCCATGGAACTGGGTGAACCACTCTCCCTCCTCTCACCTGTGAGTTGTCCTCCCTGTGCTGGTGGCTGCTGCTTCTCCAGCCCATCAATCTGGGATACTTCTGGGATTGGGGTCACTTCTAGTTGTGAATCCACAGGTAGTACTGGGGTCCTGAGGTCTGGAAAAGGCACTGTAGCATCCAGAGCTGTGCTTTGAGATATGGAAGTTCATTGAGAGGTAGAAGTGTTACACTTGATGGGAAAACTGTTAGACTCCTATTTAAAAACAGAGACATATTTTGTTTTCTTGAAGATGATCATTGTGATTTTCCCCCACCTGAATCTGTTTGTTTGTCTGCCCTTCCAGATGTGAGGTGCAAGGTGGTGGCTTCTGAGCCGCTGGACTCAGTTCCTTCCAGGGCAGCATGGAGAGGAATTTGGTGTGGGACCACGTGTTCAGTTTCAGCATGTGCCCATGTTGGTGTGGGTGTCACCGTGACCCCAGAGATTGCAGATGCTGTCCCCAGTGGGGATGGCAGTGTAAACTGCACTGGGGACAGTGGGTTTAGAGCAGAGTGTACATGTTGGGGAATGTGTGTAACATCCCATGTGTGACACCCCATTGTGGGTAGAGCAGCGCAGAGTGAACAGCAGTAAGAGCTGTGCATCAGCCCTGAAGGCACCCAAGGGGGGATTTATTTTGGCATAGGATAGAAACCATGAGTCTGCCTGAAAGGAGACGGGGGTACGGCCCTGGCACAGTGTGGGTGTTGGGGAGGACATCTACAGTTTGGGGTAACACGGGTCACTGTCACACTGCATTGCCAGGAGGGGCTGGGCAGGAAGTGAGGAGTGGGACTTTGTGGAAGGAGGGAATGTCTGAACCGGTTTTCTTTCTCTTGGTGATGGGATCTGTGTGAGTCATCATGCTGTCTTTGTGATTGTTCAACGTTTGTGTTGTAAAATTGTTCCTTGTGGAATCCCATTCCCTGTTTGAAATACTCTGTGCTGCTGGGGGACGTTGGTTACGACTCTTGCCCAGGGAATTTGGTGCCCTGGGGAAGCGGGTGGGCTCCATTACCCAGCAGCACACAAGGGGTTTTCAACCAGTCCTGAAGAGCAGCCGGGATAAACAGCTGTGATGGGACAAAGGGTGTCAAGAGAAAAACCAAAAAGACCCCTCTGGCTCAGTGGAGAGACGCCACTGGTGAGCCTGGGGGAACACTGACTAAGAAATTGGGAACATAAATGATGTAAGAGGACCAGATGTTATAACTGAGTATTGTAATGGTGAGACCGAATGCTGGGTGTCTGTGGGAATGTATTGGTTGAGTTGTGGGCTTCAGAGGGAGTGGGACAAACTGGTTTGATGTTGTGTGGGAGTGTAATTGAGGGTACAAATAGTGGAACTGTGAGGGAAAAAAAGGCAGAAGGGTTGAGGAAAATCAGTGTGAGTGAGATATCAGAGTTTATGATCTGCACCAGCATGAGAACCACCCTCTGTACCCCCCGTCCCCGGGGCTCATAAGCAGAACTCTCAGAGAGGCAGAGAGAGATCGGCAGCCAGAGAGTTCACTGAGCAGTGCTGCACAGAGCCAAGGATGGCTCCGTTTCTCAGCTTCTTGCTCTGTGCTGCCAGCAAGGGGCTGGGGGGCACCAGGAGCTGGGAGGGGACAGAACCAGGACAGCTGACCTGCAGTGCCAAAGGGATCTCCCACACTGTATGGCATCAGGTGAGCTCTGAGGAGCTTCCTGGGGGGGAGAAGCCACTGCTGGAGGTAATGTGTGCTGAGCAGATGCATTGTGCATCACTGGTTTATATCTATTCAGATCTCTATAATGAAAATCACCGTTATTTTCACTTCCCTTTTTGTCTTCTCGGTGTGTTTCTGGCTTTATTTGTGGTGAAGACCCCATTCAGAAACAGCCCTGAGGCAGGATGGCTGTGGGCAGCACGGGGTGTGGGAGGACACGGGCAGTGTCACTCAGCATTGTCCCCAACACGTGCAAGATACGAGCCGTGCCGTGGCACCAATCAGCCCAGCGGGCACAAAGGGATGCTGGGGAGAAGCTCTGGGACTGCAGCACTGCCAGACTTGGCAGCTTTGGGATGGGCACACTCACAGAACGGGGACACTTACAACCCTTTGGCTGAACCAACGCTGCCATCCACAGCGCTGATCCCTTCCTCTGCCCGTCTCTCTCTTTCTCTTCAATGCACTCCATTTCCTTCTCTTCCCTTTCCTCTCCTACAGCTGTTCAGCAGTGCAAGGCTTGTTTCCATTTCTCCTCATCGCATTGCTCAGCTGCACAGAGAGATGTACCAGTCACAGTGCCAGTGCCTCCATAGCAATCACAGTGCAGAGATTCTCATTCAGATTGCTGATTGCATTTGGACCCTCAGAGCCAGTTTCGCCTTCATGGGTTCCCATGGGAAACCCCAACTCTGCACTGAGTCACGGTCATTCATCTCAGTGCACCTGTGGTCCCAGAGCCCATCGCTGCTGTTGGAGAAAGCAGCAGAGAAGGCACCAGACGTCTCTGCTTCATCTCTGTCCCTGTTTGGAAGGTGTCCATTCTCATCCAGTCATGAACTGATGTTCTCGCTGCTCCTACCTTTGTTGTTCATCCATTTCAAAACCCCGCTCTGTTGTCCCCCTCAGCATCATGCAGCTTCACCCCTCACTGAGCTTTGCCCACACAAGCTCTGCACGGTGAGGACAGAGTGTGGTACCCAAAGCACGTGGCGACAGCTGGCTGGATGTGTTGGAGAGCACAAGTGACATCCCATGGGAGAACCCCATTTGGAGCTACATGTCCTGTAATTGGCGTTCCATGGGCGACACCAAGCAAGGCCATGTGGTGGTGGAAGAATTTTGAGGACACTGTGTGACATCCCAGAGTTGACTGCTGGTGTGCGACACCCCAGTGGAACATTCTGTGCTGCTATGTGTGTGCCACCCCATCAGGTTCAAAACATTGTCACTCCTTGGGGACTGAATTTGACATGTGAGGAGGTGACAAATCACAACGTCTTGATTCAAAAAGGGAACTGAGAGCTGCTTTCTCTCACCACTCCCTGTCCTCACTGCAGTCTCGCTGTCCCCAAGCTGCTCCTGCCTCATGGCAACAATGGTGCTGGCCCTCATCCTGGGTGAGTGACAATGGGGACGTGGTGCCACGGGGGTTGGTGGCCCAGTGTGGGAACAGGACCGTGTCCCTTGCAGGTTGGTGGCTGGTGGCAAATAGCAAAGCACGGCATTGTGAGTATGGGGACAGGGGTAGACTGGGGAGAGAGGGAGGGGAGCGTGGTCAGGGGGCCATGAGAGGGGCAGCGGAGGGTGTGCAGGGACAAGGCTGACTGCTGTCCCCTGTCCTAGTGCCCCGACCCTCCCTGTCACTGCACCCCAGCCAGGGGGTGTCCCTGGGGGACAATGTCACCCTGCGCTGCCACCTGAACCACTTGGCTGCCTGGGTCTGGCTGTACCAGGATGGAGGTAGGACACACAACAAGTACCAGGACAAGGAGCAGGATGCGGTCGAGTTCTCCTTCCTTATCACAAGCTGGGAGCACGCAGGGGCGTATCGGTGCCAGTACCATGTGTCTGAGCCACTGGGGACATCAGAAAAGAGCGATCCTGTGGAGCTGGTGCTGACAGGTGAGGGCACGGGGGATAATGGTGGGCTTTGGGCTGTACCCATAGGGTGGTGTCCCACCTCTCTGCCCTCCCTGCACACAGATCGCAGGTACCCCCCACCTGGCATTTCTCTGAGCTTTGAGGGTCTCGTGATGACAGCCATCAATATCAGTATCCACGTGGGGAGAGGGTCCAACGTCACCATCCAGTGCTGGAACTGGGATTAGGGATCCTCCTTCCTCCTGCACAAGGGTGGGCACTCAGCCCCTATCCAGCGCCAGGACCCCAGTGCTGGAGGAATGGCCACCTTCACCCTCTTTGGGGTGTCCCCAGCTGACACCGGCACCTACAGCTGCTCCTACCGCCCCTGGGGTCACCCCTTTCTGTCCTCACCCCTCGGGGACAGCGTGACACTTGAGCTGACATCCCCACCTACACGTCCAGGTAGCTCCGAGTCTCCCATGTCTATGTCCCTCATATCACCCATGGGTGGCAGTGTCACCTCATCCTGTCCCCAGGGAGGTGGTTTCTGGGGATGGCATCACCCAAACCTGGACTGCACAGGTGCCAATGGGGAATCCCGTGGGAGCCTGGTGGTGGCAGTGGCAGGGGGCTGTGCCACTGCCCTCGCCTTCGGCCTCATCCTCATCATCTTCTTCCTCCTGCCTGCCTGCAGACGCCGGATACAGAGAACTGCCAGCTCTGGTGAGGAAAGGGTTAAATGGTTTCATCTCCCAGAGATGCCTCAAGCACTCACTGCTGCACACTGCAACCCCAGCCCATTCCCTAGAGTTCCCATTCCCCTCTCCATCCTATATAAATCCCCCTCCATGTCCCTCTGGTGTCCCTCTGAGTTCCTCCATAACCGCGACCCTCCCCTTTTCCTCTTTTTGATGCAGGTGAACGCCTCAAGAGATCCAAAGCCAATGAGCTCCAGGTAAGAGTCTGTGTATGATGACCTTAAATTCCAGACTGCCCCCAAGCTCTCCCCCCCCCCAAGCAGACAATAAGAGGAACCCAAAACCCTGCCCATGGTGAACCCTGAGGACCTCCAGCACTGTATGGCTTACCATAACTTTATCTGCACTCCCCAAATCCAACCCATGTGCAACCCAAATCCACATTGTGGAGAGTCCCCACATCCTTCATCTCAGCCCCCACGTTCCCTGAGGACATCCACACCTATGTCATACCCGTAGGAACACCACATCTAGGCCTCTGCACACCGCTAAACCCTTAACTATCCCACAGACCCCATGGGCACCCTCAAGCCAAGGAGTGGGAAGCACTAAAAAATGTCCCTCAGAGTCTGACCCACGCAGACCCTGAATCTCAGGCAGCCCAGAATCATAAACGCACTCTCTTGGCTATTACCCTACATTCTGAGAGCATTGGTCCCCCCACAAGCACTTTGGGGAACCCCATGGTATCACCCCGCTGTTCCCCTGTGCTTCCAGGTGCCACCCGGTGACAACGAGGGGCTGACCTACATTGAGCTGCAACCTGTGACCCCCAGCTTCTGCCGCCCTGGCGCCAGCACGGTCCCCCTAACCCTAACCCTAACCCCAGCCCCCTGTTATCTATGCTGAGGTGGGCTCTGGGAGACCCCACTGATGTCCCCCTCGTGGGTTGCCTAATTTCAGGAGTACAAGAATGGAAACAGACACCAAGTTCCCCACTTGGGTCTCATTGATGCCCTCTGCTCCCCCAGTCCCACAAATCTCCCCAAATTTAACATCCCCCAAATCCCCACCAGTGTGCACCAAATTGTCCCTAATCCCACCGCATCCCTGAACGGTCATCGCTACCGTCACAATCCATCCTTATCACCTGGATTCCTTTACACCCCTGGACACCTCCAAAGCCTCTCCAGTCCACACCCAAACCCCACCAACACTCTTGTAGGACCCCCACAACTCTCAAACTCCGCACCAAACTCCACCACCAGCATTGAGGGATCCCTGGATCGGTCCCAGTTCACCACAAAAGGCCCCATAACACTGCAGTGGTGTGTAACAACAGGTGTGCACGAGCCCACAAGTGCAATTCAAGGAGTGTTCTCACACAGCTGTCACTGTCACCACTGCCGAAACGCACCGCCTCACTGTGCTCACATCCGCCACTTGGCCTCCATCAGAGCTCACAAGCGTGGATGAATGTCAGTGGGGCCATTATTTCTGCATGGGGGAATTCAGCTCTGTCCCATATCCGTGTCGGATGCCACTGTGCCAATGTGTCCCCTCTGCTGCCGTCTGTCACGTGGCAACAAAAGGGGATGGGACACTGGTGGGAAGGTTTCACCTCTGCTGCTGTCCCACTGACATTCCCATTCACTGTCGTGGGCCAAAATAATAAACCTGCAGGTTTTACTTTCAGAATAGCCCTCATGTAGTATATGGTGTAGTTCAACTCTTACTAACTGAACTTTTTGATATTGTTCATTCAAACCAAAAAAGAGAGAAACAAACCCATAAAACGAGTGCGGTGTTTGCCCTTGCTTTTGTGAAACAAACGCATCGGTCTGGTTCAGTGGAAGCAGCTGCCGTTCTTAGTGAGCTCTCAGGTGTCTGTCAGGGAGTTCTGAGGACATTTCCCTCCTCCTGTGCTGCGTCCTTGGCAATACTTTGTCACAGATGTCCGTACCCCAGAGGGCCGTGCCATGGATGAGGCAGATGTGGAGCGATGGCTGTTTCTCTCTGCTCACAGAGGGCTCACGGAGTCTGGGAGAGACACACGGCCACAGTTCTGAGCTGAATGCCTGGCTGCAGCGCTGTGCATTCCATCTGAAAATTCAAAGCTCCCAAAACGGATGATTTTCTCAGCACTTTTGAGCCCTGTTCCCCAATCCCTGCACACAGCTGCGTCTTTCCGCTGCTCACAGCACTGAGCACCACCCCATAACCAGCCCTGTGGGACCGGAGTTCATCTCCTCCCCAAGGGAACTCCTCATTCCTGAGGGGTCCCTCCAACCTTCCAGTCCTGCCCAAAATACACCCACCATTCCTCTGGAAACCAAAACTCTTTGCAATCCAAGCAAAAACCGAACCACCAGTCCTGTGGGACCTCAGATCTGTCCCCAGCCACCCCAAGGCCACCAGGAGTCCACGTATCTGACCACACATGTGCACACCCATATGTCAGCCTCCACATGTGTGCCACTGCATCTGGTCATGTATATGACATGTGTGGCACAGTCACACGTGCACAGCAGCTGTACACGTGTACTCCATGCTTAGTGCTCTGCCTCTGTGTGTGCGTGACATCATGTGTGTACACTGATCCACGTACAAAATAATGCACACCTGTGTGTCCTTAGCATGTGACAGATGTCTGTGTGGGTGTCACTGCGTCCCCAAAGGTCCCTGCTGCTGTCCCCAGTGGGGTTGGTAGAGGAAAACATAGTGGGGACAGAGTGTGGTGCCCAGAGTGCGTGGTGACAGCTGGCTGGACATGTTGGGGAACTTGTGTGACATCCCATGTGGAACACACCATTGGAGCCACATGTGCTGTGCTTGGCATCCCAGGGGGACAACGTGCAGGGCCACGTGCTGGCAGAGCACTGAGGATGGTGTGTAACAACCAAGTGTTGACAAACTGTAAAGGACAAATAAAGGAGGACTATTTGCAAAGCTCCATGTGAACCACACAGCTGGGGACCCCACAATGCCACTTCCCGTTCTGGCAGTGATTTCCACGTCAGGTGGTGACACCAAAACATCCTGTCCTAAAAGTGGAACTGACAGCAGCTCAACGCCAATCCCTGTCCCCACTGCAGTCTGGCCGTCTCCAAGCTGCTCCTGCCTCACGGCACCAATGGCACTGGCCCTCATCCTGGGTGAGTGACAATGGGGACGTGGTGCCACGGGGGTTTGGTGGCCCTGTGTGGGACCAGGATTGTGTCCCTTGCAGGTTGGTGGCTGGTGGCAGTGAGCAGGGCACAGCAGTGTGAGTATGGGGAACAGGGGGAGAATGGGGAGAGAGGGAGGGGAGCGTGGTCAGGGGGCCATGAGAGGGGCAGAGGTGGGTGTGCAGGGACAAGGCTGACTGCTGTCCCCTTGTCCTAGTGCCCCGACCCTCCCTGTCGCTGCACCCCAGCCAGGGGGTGTCCCTTGGGGACAATGTCACCCTGCGGTGCCAACTGCCCAGGTCAGCTGCACGAGTTGAACTCTACAAGGAAGGATACTGGGGATTTGAAAAGCAAGCACGCATGGACATGGTACAGAACACGGCTGAATTCCACTTGGTTAGTGTAGAGAGGAAAGATGCAGTGAGATATCATTGCCGGTACCGTGTTTTGGAGCCACCAGGGAGATCGGAGAAGAGTGACCCCGTGGAGCTGGTGGTGACAGGTGAGGACACTGGGGACAGTGATTGGCCCTGAGCTGACCCAACAGGGCCATGTCCCATTGCTCTCTCCCCTTTGAACACAGATCCCAAATTCCCCCCACCCAGTATTTCCATGAGCTCTGGGAGTAAAGTGGGAACAGGGACCAATGTCACCATCTGGTGCCGCAACGAGGAGAACAGGGGCATTATCGTCCTGCACAAGGATGGGCACTCAGCCCCTATCCAGCTCCAGGGCCCCAATGGTGGGGGCACGGCCACCTTCACCATCTTTGGGGTGACACGAGCTGACTCGGGCACCTATAGGTGCTCCTACCGCATTGGAGGCTTCTACCTTCTTTCCTCACCCCTTGGGGACAACATTACACTGGAGGTGACACCCGCACCTGCACCCCCAGGTAGGTCTGAGGCCCCATTTTTGTGTCCTTGGTGTCTCTCATTTCTGGCACTGTCTCTGCATCTCATCCCCATGGAGGTGATGGCTGGGGATGGGAACATGCACACTGCTGGACCCCACAGGTGATGAGAGGAGGTCCCATGGGAATCTGGTGGTGGCAGTGGTGAGGGGCTGCGCTGCTGCCCTCATCTTTGGCCTGGGCCTCTACTTTGTCCTCGATGCCTGCCGCCTCTGGATACAAAGAGATGACAGCCCTGGTGGGGAAGACAGCTGAATCACTTCAACACTCGATAGAACAGCTTGAGATCACACCAAGTATGCTCTGTTTCCTCTTGGATAGTTCATGTACCCTTCAGTCTCTCTCCCATACCTTTCAATCCCTTTACCTCCCTCCAGCTGTGCCCTTCCTCATCTTCCATCCCGTATAGGTGGACCAATCTCCTTAACTTTCCCCTGCCTCCACTTCCATGCACTACTGATCCCCCTCATGCTCTTTAGTGCCCTCCATAAACCCCATCCCGCTCTTCTCCCCATTTTGATACGGATGCCCCTCATCCAGGAAGTCTGAAGCCATTCACTTCTAAGACAATGTCTGAGTCTGCGAATCCTTAAACTGAACTTGCCCCCTTGGGAAGCCCCGCCAAACACCACTGTTAACTGCAAACCCTGTCCCTATGGACCCCAAGAGACTCCCAAACTCATATGGCTTACTCTCTTTATGTGCATCCCCAAATCCAACCCTAAGGGGACCCCATAATCTACATCGTAGGAATTCCAGATGGAATCCATCAGCCTCTCTGGTGCTCTTCCAGCCATACACACACCCAGACCCTATAGGCAAACCCAGATCTGAGCAAATAGCACCCGCGTAGTCTGCAGCAAGCTCAAAGTCTCAAGGAATCACCAAACTTCCTGGAAAGGCCCCAGATCCCATGGGCATCCCAAGCAATAGTGGAACCCCCATAGCCATGCATAGAGACCCCATGCACTTCACAGTGACACCAAATACCTAAATGCTCAATTCTTACTCCAGGATCCTTACTTGTACTCCTCAAATCTCTTGACACACACTGCAAAAGGGACTGCAAATCCTTCCCAAGTTGGAGCACTGGTCAGAGAGTGGTGGGCAGTTGTGTTGAGCATCACTGATTTAGTAAGCATAGAAATGTTATTACCATTACGGTTATTTCTCTCTTCCTTTTTGGTCTGAGTAAATAGTTTTTATCTCAACCAATGAGTTTTGTCTTTCTTTGTCTGATCCCCTTGTTGTTGTAGGCGCTAACGAGATATCGGGCTGTGATGCGAAAGGACCCCCTGCTGTGTTGTAGTAGGTGATAACGGGGTATCGGGTTGTGACGCGATAGGACCTCCCCCGCTCTGTGAGTAACGTGTGAGTAACACGTGATGCATGCTTAGGGGGCTTAGGCGAAACGGGATGTGTATTTAAGGGGTTGTTGTGCCTCAATAAATTGCCGTTTGCTTCTTCATCATATTGGTGTCAGTGTTGCTGTGGCCCTAGCGAATGCAAATCGCTAGCCCCTAGGCAGTGCGGCCTTTGACATGGTGCTTGCCAGAGGTAACACCTTACTCTGTCTTAATCTGCATCCCCAAATCCAGCCCATAGGAAAACTAAAATCTACATCGTGGGAATACCAGGGACAATCCTCCAGCCTTTCCTGTGCTCTTCCAGACCTACACACACCCAGACCCTATAGGCACCTCCAGAATTGAGAATATAACTGCCGCATAGACCACAGCCAGCACAAAGTCCCAGGGAATCCCCAGACCTCCTGCACAGCCCTCACATCCCATGGGCACCTCCAAGCCATAGTGGAACCCCCAAATGCCACGCATAGGACCCCCCTCTATCTGACCTATGGACTCCTCAGATCTAAGCCTCCCCTGCTCCCCTAGCCCCACACGCCCCTCGGAACTCGTGGGCATCCTCAAACCATCATGAGACACTCCAAAACCATGCTTGGATCCACAAAATGAAGCCACGTTTGATTCCCGAGCCTGACTTCTTGTGACTCAGTCTTAGCCATCAGAATCCCAAGTGCCCCAAATCGAACATCCCCACATCCTCACCAGTGTGCCCCACATCATTCAAAATCAAACCAAAACCCTAAATCATTGACGCTAACCCCCAAATCCTTCTTAATCATCCTCAAATCCCTTCTCACCCACTGGCACACAAAATCTCTCCCAAGTTTTAGCACTGGTTGGAGGGTGGTGAGCAGTTGCGCTGAGCATCGTTTCTTTTGTAAATCTATAAATATAATCACCTGTCATGGGTTTATCATTTCTGGTTATTGGCATTTCACATCATAACTTCATGTGGCACACTGAAAGTAGAAGAGCTAATGCTCCAGGTCCATGGATCGTGGATAGTTCCAGACACCTGGTTCTCCAAAGAGAAGAAGAACTGCACACCACGTACCCCAGAGGACTTTGTGCTGTTCTGTTATCCGTTTTCCATTCAGAGGGGAAGATAAAACTGTTGGCAGTTCTTGAGCTGTCCTCTCTTTTCCCTTTCTGCTCCTCCCAGCAACGTGTGTGCTCCCTAGTCATCTCGACTTCAGCACTAGAGTAAGGCCTTGGGTTTTGGACACACTCCCATTCTATTTGATGTATTAGCTTCAATTTCAGTTATACTGTATTACACTGTACTGCACTGTGTTACATTGCATACTGCTATCTTTTGTGTTAGTAAATTACCTGTTCTCCTCAGATTGTTGCTACTGTTCCTAGGCCCATCTCCCAACCTTTTCCCCATTATTCCCTTTCCCCTTTCCCAGGGCATGGGTTCATGGCTCCCCCCACAACACCAGTGACAGAATCAGGCCGAACCGGCCTGTGTACCATGCATATTCCCATTACTGCGATTTCTCTCTTCCTTCTCTGCCCTAGTAAATTGTTTTTTATTGCAACCCATGAGTTTTGCATTTTCTTGGTTGATTCTCACACAGTGCACCAAGAGTGGGGTCAGTGAGTGAAGGGCTGTGTGGTACTGAGCTGCTGCCAGCTGCCAGCACTGCAGTCCTTGTGGTGCCAAAAGTGGGACCCAAAGGGTGCAGATCCCGACGCAGCACTGAAGCCACGTGTGCTGTGTTTGGCATCCCATGGGGGACACCACATGAGGCACGTGCTGACAGAACTTTGGGGACAGTCTGTGACACTTGAGGGGTGATCGCCTGCATGGGACACACAAACAGGGTCTGTGTGCAATGCCCTGTGTGTGTCAGCCAATGGAGGACAAAGCATTGTCACCACAAATGGGGGAAATTTGCCACGAGGTGGTGACATCATGGCATCCTGTCCCCAAGGGGAAATGACATTGCCTCTCCGGCCACTTCCTGACCCCACTGCAGACTCGCTGTCCCAGAGCCGCTCCTGCATCATGGCACCAATGGCGCTGGCCCTCATCCTGGGTGAGTGACAATGGGGACGTGGTGCCACGGGGGTTGGTGGTCAGGTATCTGACCAGGACCGTGTCCCTTGCAGGTTGGTGGCTGGTGGCAGCGAGCAGAGCACAGGAACGTGAGTATGGGGATAGGGGGAAGGATAGGGCTAGAGGGAGGGCAGTGTAGGCAGGGGGCCATGAAAGGGGCAGAGGAGGGTGTGCAGGGACAAGGCTGACTGCTGTCCCCTGTCCTAGTGCCCCGACCCTCCCTGTCGCTGCACCCCAGCCACGGGGTGTCCCTGGGGGACACTGTCACCCTGTGCTGCCACCTGCCCCGAATGCCTGCCTGGGTCCAGCTCTGGTTGAATGGAACTCTCAGATCTGACATGGTAAAAGACAAGGAGCAGGATGCGGCTGAGTTCTCCTTTGCTGTCACAAACCTGGAAGACGCGGGGACATATCAGTGTCGGTACCAGGTGTCAGAGCCACTGTGGACATCGGAGAAGAGTGAGCCCGTGGAGCTGGTGCTGACAGGTGAGGGCACTATGCACACCAGCTGGCCCTGAAAATTTCCCACAAAAGTCCCATCTCTTCTCCTCCCTGCACACAAACCACAGCTTCCCCCAACTCAGCATTTCCCTGAGCCCAGGGAATGTGTGGCAATGGGGACTGATGTCACCACCCAGCGCTGGAATGGGGGTTATGGTGGCACATTCCTCCTGCACACAGCTGAATGCTCGGACCCTATCCTGTGCCAGGATCCCACTGGGGATACTGTGGGTGGGCTACAGAAACCTTCGCCCACTCAGGGGGGACTCTGGCCTCTGCCAGCACCAGTACAAAATCCTACAACCCCAAGGATCACACATTTGTGTCCTCAGCCCTAGGGGACAGCATGATGATGGAGGTGACACCCACACCTGCATCCCCAGTTGGGTCTGAGACCCCGTTTGCATGCCCCCAGTGTCAATCAAGTGTGGAACTGTCCCTGCATCCCTGCCCTGTGATGGGAACACCCAAACACTCACACCCCACAGGTGCCAAGGGGCGGTCCCATGGGAACCTGGTGGTGGTGGTGGTGAGGGGCTGTGCTGCTGTCTTGGTCTTCAGCCTGGGCCTCTACTTCGTCCTCGATGCCCGCAGCCTCTGGACACGGAGAGATAAAAGCCCTGGTGAGAAAGGGCTTAAACGGTTTCCATCCCCTATTGATGCCCTCAAGTATCCCCTGCCTCCTCTTTCTATCACTAATTGAATTTCCCAAGTGTCCTCTTCCATTCCCTACAGATCCCCCCAGGTGTCCCCGACCTGTTCTTTGATCCCCTTACAGATCCTTTATGAATCCCCCAGTTGTCTCTTGAGATCCCATGTAACTCCCATCCTTCCCCCTCCCCATTTTGATGCAGGTGTCACCCTTGAAATGCCCAAGTCAGTGCAGTTCCAGGTAAGTTTCTGCGTCAGCGGACCCCGAATTCCAGTTCACCCCTTGGGGCACTCAGAGAACATCAGCATGGAGACCCACACTCTTCCCATGAGGCCCACAAATGACCCCCAGCCTCATATGGCTTACTCTGACATTTATGTGCCCCACCTGTATCCAGCTCATGGGAAATCCAAATGTGCATTGAGGGGAACCCTCAGCCCACAAACCAAAGTCCCCAGACCCACACAAGCCCTCCAAGCCTTAATCCCCCCCTGAACATGTAGACACTTACAACTTGAGAAGTGCGGCCCTAAATGTACCCACACAGAATTCCAATGACCCATGGGGAACACAAAAAGAAGCCCCTGTATTCCCCCAGTCCCTAAATACCCCGAGACCATAGCTGGACCCCTAATATCCCCTTGCAGACCCCAAATGTTAGACCCCTCAGAATTCCAGACTCACCCTCATGGTCACATCCCACTCATACCTACACCAGAGCCTCACCTTCAGCCCACCCATCTTGGGGACCCCCATGGTAGCACCCCAATCTCCTCCTGTATCTCCAGGTGCCCCCCACGGACAGCGAGGATGTGACTTACGTCGAGATGCCAGCTGCCATCCCGTGCTCACAGACTCCCAGTTTCCCCACCGCCAACCAACCCCCCGTTATCTACACCACAGTGAGCACTGAATTACCGTGCTGATGGGCCTCCCCAGGGGCCTCATTTTTGAGGTGTGTGGAAGGGGACAGACCTCAAATTCCCTGCTTGGGACTCCCTGATGTCCTCTTCCTATCCCAGACCAGTTGATCTCCCCAAATCTAACAATCCCAAATTCTCACTGGTGCATCCCAAATGCTTCCCACTCACACCAAATCTCTGAATGCTCAGCTCTTACCCCAAAGTCCTTCCTTATCCCCTCTAATCCTTTAACACACCTTCAGTCCTCCAAATGCCCTCCAATCCACTCCAAAACATCACCAACCATTCCTCTGAAACCCCCTCATCTGTGCCAGTCTTCCGCTCTTCTGAAGATCCCCCATAATGTCCCTTTCTTCTTCTTCCATCTCCTACGGATGCCCTAGATTCCCTGCAGACCCCTCATAATCCCCTGCCTCCTTTTCTGTCCTGCTTTTATCATTGGTCTTTGGGTGCTCAGCAATTCTTTTGTTCGTCACTTGCTTTGGAAAGATATATAAATCTATCTGATTCTCATTCCTGGTATTTCTCTCTTCCTTTTCAGTCTCAGTAAGTAGATTAGAAGTCCTTATCTATCCCTCCAACTCTCTGTCATTCTTCCACTCCCGGAACCTCCATCCTGCACCAAAATCCCCATCCACACAAAAAAAAAACCCCAATCAACCCCCAGAATCTCTGTTCAGCCCCCAAACTTCCATTCATCCCAATGATTTCCATATCCCCAAAACCCCCATCTCACCCCAAATTCCTCATCTAGCACCCCAATCTCCATACAGCTCCCCAAATCATTCATCCAGGCCAAATATCTACACCCCACTCAACCCTCCATACACAGCCCTCCAAAACCTCCATCAAACCCAAGACCTTCAGCCCACAAAATCATCACCCACCCCAAAATAACTCAATTCAGCTCCCAAATACACCATACTGCCTCCCAAATTTTAACCATCCCCAAAATTTCCATTCACCCTGAAACCTCCATCCAGCCCCAAAATCTTCCTCTGACACTTAGCTCTACATTCAGACACAACCACTACATCCACCCCAACATTTCTATCCAGCCCCAAAACCTCCATAGAGTCTGAAAATCCTTCAAACAGCTGCCAGGTCATTGTGTGGTCCAAATATCTCCACCCAGCCCCACAAAATCCTCCATCTGGACTCAGTCATCTCCATCGAGCTCACAAACTCTCCAGCATTTCCCCTTTCATTACCAAAAGGGGGAAGTCAGCTCTCCTGCCCTTCCCCTCACTGCTGCTCCCACACACAGCCCTCCCACACACAAACTTCCTCTTTCCTCCATTTGCTGGCAAACCCCACAACCCCTCTGTCCTCTTCCAAACGGTCACCAAAAAGCAATTTCTCTCCTCACCACAAATCCTGCCCCAAAACCTTGGGGAGACGGGGGCTTGTTTGGGTTGTAGAGATGGAGATGCACCGTGGGGAGCACACGATAAGGACACGTGTGTGCTGTGGGGACAGATGTGGTGCAGACACATCTGGGGAGCACGTGTTGATGACACGCATGTGCTGTGCAGGCACACATGGAGTGCAGACGCAGGGAGCACACGCTAAGGACACACATGAGCAGCAATGTGTCCAGCTGTTGGTGCACACACACGGCATCGCACAGACACACACAGAGGCACAGAGTTCAGCGTGTCCCACACGTGTGTTTGGACACCTGTTGTGCACGTGGGATGGTGCACACACGTTTAATCCACAGCCACGTGTTCACGTGCACAGGTACATGGATGCAATTCACAGGTGATGGTGAGCACACAGAGCACACCGGCACTGTGCACAACTGATGTGTGCACACAACATCCACGTCTTTGTGTCCACAGGTGGGGGCATCAGCGGGGTCCCCCAGTGACCACTTTGGCGTAGATCGTGGGGGGTTGAGGGGTTGTAGAAGAGCCGGGGGGGTGGGTGCTGGGGGTCAGAGCTTGCAGCTCGGCGTAGGTCAGAGCCTGGCTGTCAGCGGGGGACACCTGGGGACAAAGGGACAGCAGTGTGAGCATGGGATCCCAACATGCCTGAGGGGATGATGGCATTGTGTAATGTGTGGGGGCTGTGCGAGAGGGGGCGTTGGGAGTCTGGGGTGGTGCAGATTCTGGAAAGCTGTAGGTGTGACATTGGGGTTCCCTGTGGGTGGTGTTTGAGTGTCCCGCTATGTTTTGGGGCTGCCTGTAGAGTCTGAGGGTGTTTAAGGCTTGGAGCATCCCAGGGGTCTTCATTTTGGGATTTGGGGCATCCCAATGGTGGAGATTTGAAGAGCCCCATGGGCTGGATTTGAGAGTGCACACAGTGTCATGGGAAGCCATAAAATGCGAGGGGTTCTTTGCTGTCCCCACAGGAAGGGTTTGGGTTTCCCAGGTGAGGTCTGGGGCAGGGGTAATGGGGCAGATTGGGGTTAGGGGTCCCCTGACCCAGACACTGACCTGGAACCGCACGGCCTCGGGGCTTCTGGTGACACCT
The DNA here is from genome assembly GCA_037305975.1 of Chrysolophus pictus. Taxonomy (NCBI): domain Eukaryota; kingdom Metazoa; phylum Chordata; class Aves; order Galliformes; family Phasianidae; genus Chrysolophus; species Chrysolophus pictus. The sequence goes on from CM074606.1 coordinate 544,035, forward strand.
GAGTCATAAACAGAAGGAGAGAGGGGGGGTGTTATGGGGGCACCAATCAACACCTGTGGTGATCTATAGTGGATTTATGGGGATCAAAGCCATTTGCCCACTTCCCCACCAGGGCACTCATCTCTCTGTGTTCGTCTTCTCTGTGTAGCAAGGAGGAATGAGACTATGAGGATGAGGATGATGACAATCACAGCAGCACAACTCCCTGCCACCGCTGCCACCAGGTTCAAGCTGGGACCCCCATTGTCACCTGTGAGGTCAAAGTGTTTGAGCTGTCCCTGTACCCAGCCCCTTTCCCAATGGAAGTGGGAAGCAGAGACATGGTCACCCACAGCTGAGAAGCAGAGCTCCAATGCGCAGACCTACCTGGGTGTTCAGATCCGTTATTCACTTCCAGGGACACATTATCTCCGAGGCATGAGGACAGACGGTAAGAGCCCCCAACGTGGTAGGAGCACCTATAGGTGCCAGAGTCAGCTGGGGTCACCGCAAAAGGGTGAAGGTGGCTGTGCCCTCACCGTTGGGTTTTTGTTGCTGGAGAGGGGCTGAGTGCCCGTCCTTGTGCAGGAAAATGGTGCCCCCATACTCCTGTTTGCCACATTGAATGGTGACATTGGTCCCCGTCTCCACACGTTCTTTGGGGCTCAGGGAAATGCTGGCTGGGGGATAGCTGGGATCTGAGTGCAGAGAGGAGACAGGGATGGAACACAGCTCTGTGGGAACAGCCCAGGGCCATCTGCTTTCCCCAGTGCCCTCACCTGTCACCACCAGCTGCACGGGTTCACTCTTCCCCGATGTCCCTGGTGGCTCCAGCACCCAGTACTGGCACTCATATCTCACTGCATCTTCCCTCTTTACACTAACCAAGGGGAATTCAGCCATGTCCTGTACCATGTCCACAAACCATTTGCTTTACAATCTCAAATATCCTTCCTTGTAGAACTCAACTCGTGCAGCCGGCTGGGGGAGGTGGCACTGCAGGGTGACATTGTCCCCCACTTCCATCCCCTGGCTGGGGTGCAGTGACAGGGAGGGTCGGGGCACTAGGACAGGGGACAGCAGTCAGCCTTGTCCCTGCACACCCTCCTCTGCCCCTCTCATGGTCCCCTGACCACGCTCCCCTCCCTCTCTCCCCATTCTTCCCCGTCCCCATACTTACACTGCTTTGCTCTGCTCACTGCCACCAGCCACCAACCTGCAAGGGACACGGTCCTGGTCTCACACAGGGCCACCAACCCCCGTGGCACCACGTCCCCATTGTCACTCACCCAGGATGAGGGCCAGCACCATTGGTGCCATGAGGCAGGATCACCTTAGGCACAGCGAGACTGCAGTGGAGACACGGAGTGTCAGGAGATCCACTTTCTAGATCCACGGATGCAGGACTGGGCAATGGAACATAGATGTAGAGCTTGTAAAGCAGAGCGTGTTTTTTGTGGAGCTTTAGATGCTGCTCTGATAGCAACGCAGAAAGGTTGATGTGTTAAGGGCCAAAGGGAGGGAGGAACTGAGTCACTAAGAGGAGTGATAAGGAGTTTGCAATCTGAGCTATAATTCAAGGGAAAGCAGTGGTTGCAGCAGAGATAGCTCAGCGCAGTTTGCAGAACCATCTGCATGATGCTTCTGTGAGAGAGAGCATCAAATACAGACAGCAGTTGCTGACTTGGAGGGGTGGATGTGGTGAAGGAGTGCGGCAGCCTGGGGAGGGAACGAGAGGGAGTTGTGAGGAATCAGCATCAAGAGATGAGGATAAATCTGCCCCTTGCATCCTCCGTCTCATTCCATCTGAACATCAACATGAGGATGAAGAACCCACCGGGAGCATCACAAAGAGACCCCGTATAGCAGCACCGAGCTGGCCAAGCTGCAGGGAGAATCTGGCAGGGCGTGAGAGAAGCTGAGAGCGAGTGTGTGTGGAGAGTGTCCTGAACAGGGAGTGAAGGGATTGGGCTTAGTGAGGATGAGGAGCAAGGGTGAAGAAAGGGCTTATTTGTTATGTTGTGAAAGTAGTTGAGCACCAAGAATGGGAAAAATGCAACCCAAGGAGCCTGCTGATTGGTGCAAGGAGCCACATCCTAGAAACTGAATGTGTTGAAGCCAGAATACTTCCTCAAACTACACCAGGGTCAGAAGCACACTGTAAGGAAGATAGACTGCCTTCATCCCCATGAGCACCAGGATGACCACCAGGAGGCACCACGCATGTGTAGAAGCATGAATTAGGGGTGGAGTTCGGGGTGTAGAATGGGTGTGGACTATTGTCATGAATACTTTGAGGTAATTGTAATAACCACCCCTTTTCTTAGAAATGTTATTAATATGCATGTAATCACTTAGTAAATATAGAAGCTTACCTGCTTACGTTGGGCAGGATGGGAGGGGCTGCACCCCTGCATCCAGCATGTGTGAGCAGGGCTGAATAAACATACCTGCTTTATAACTGCTTGGTGGTTACTGAGTTTGATTCCTCAAGTCAGGGGTACGGGGTACAGGGAGTCCTCCTGCCTATGGAAGGAGAGCAAAGTGCTCTGTGATCTCTAACTCAGAGGGCAGCACTTTGGGATGGAAGCTTGGGCCCCCTGAGCAGAGAGCACCCAGTCACTGCACTACTGCTGGCTTACATCTGCTTACAGAGAGTGCACAAATGATCACACGTTTGCAATTAGTGCATGATTGACATCTGAGTACTGATCAACCACCGTCCATGCTGTTAAAGGCAGGTCCTGATCAGAGGAACCCATTAATATGAGGTCTTCCCCATGCGTTGAAAATGTATGCATGACACATGGAGGAGAAGCGGGGGTCAGTAGTTCTGCCAAAACTTCACCTTTTTACTGATTTGGGGCTGGTGGGAAAAATGCCCTGTGGGGTTGGTTACAGCAGCAGAAGCAAAACAACTGGCAACACCGAGGTAAACCGACTGGGGCCACCAAACTGTGGAATGACTTTGCTAGCTGGGTGGAGAACATTACCACAAAGGTGTGTCATGTGGATGCTGTGGTACCACGAGCTGGGGCACTGAACAGCATGAAAACAGCCTGCAGTTTGATCAGGCTGCTGGGATTGAAGTGGCTCAGATAGATCTGGACTGGCTACATCAGGGTGAGTTAATCCTAGCTCATGGGCGATGACACCTCGGGACATCAGGGAAGAGATGTGACACATACATGGACTTAACCATGGTAGCTACTGCACAGCTTGTTCACATTTGTGAATGAAGTGCTGTAGTTAAACAAGAGAAGGGAATGAAACCTCTCTGGGACAATGAGTAATGGCTGTATGTGCCTGTGGAGAGGCCTGGCACATCGATTTTGTCACTCTGCCATGAACTCACAGAGGTAAACGTTACGTGCTTAGCATGGTGGAAGCAAGCCCAGGTGCCTTGAAACATATCCCATGCCCCATGGCACCACCCATAGCACTGTATTAGGCCTCCAAAAACTGGTCTTATGGTGACATGGAACTCCAGACAGAACTGAGTCACACAATGGAACTCATTTTAAAAACACCCTCCTAAACACGTGGGCCAAAGACCATGGCACTGAGTGGGTATGTCACATCCCTGTCATGCACCAGCTTATGGGAAAATCGAGTGATGCAACGGACAGCTGGGAACAATGCTGAAAGCAATGGGTGGTGGAACATTCAGATACTGGGATAAACATCTAGCAGAAGCCATGGATCTGCTTATCATAGAATCATAGAATATAGAACAACATGTTCCAGTGCCTCACCAACTTCTGAGGGAAGAACTTCCTCCTAATATCCAACATAAACCTCCCCTGTCTCAGTTTAAAAACATTCCCCCTTGTCCTATCACTATCCACCCTCCTAAACAGCCATTTCCCCTCCTGTTTACATGCTCCCTTCAAGTACTGGAAGGCCACAGTGAGGCCTCCCCAGAGCCTTCTCTTCTCCAAGCGTAACAAGCCCAGTTCCCTCAACCCTTTCTCACAGGAGAGGTGCTCCAGCCCTCTGATCATCTTAGTGACCCTCCTCTGGACCCGCTGCAGTTGTGTTGAGCATCACTATTTTAATAAGCATAATTTTTTTATTATCATTCCTGTTATTTCTCTCTTCCTTTTTAGTCTGAGTAAACAGTTTTTGTCTCAACCAATGAGTTTTGTCTTCTTTTGTCTGATTCTCTTGGCAAACCACAAAGAGAAAGGTCAATGCTGGAAGGGCTGTGTGTTGCTGAGCAGCTGTCAGGTGACAGCACCACAGTCCTTGTGGTGGCCAACGTGGGGCCCGAAGGGTGGAGATCCCGACAGCTGTGAGCAGAGCGTGTTCCAACACAACTGCTCTCAGCGGTACAGCAGCCTCAGAGCTGCTGCTGACAGCGCTCAGCTGTTCCTTCACTCGGTGCCATCCATCACAGCTCTCAGGGCTGTTCCCTTCACTGCGCTGGCGCTGCTTCTCGCCTCTGAGGGCTGCCCTGCAATTCTGGATGCTTCTGCCCGTTTGTCTGCAGCGTGTGCTCGTGTGACAGCGGCCATGGATGCCATGTGCTCCTTGTGCTCAGCAGTGCCATCACTCTGGCACTGCAGGACCCTCACCGCGGGAACTCCTCACACGGGCACTCTCTGCTCCACAGAATTACAATCCAACAACAAAACACATTTGATGACATTCTCGGTGTGCTTGCTACCTCTCCAACACTTGCCATAACAAGGCTCTTGCCATGACAACAGAGGCTGCAAAGCCCCAGATGCTGTGAGATAACCGCACAGCCTTGGTGTGTCCACCAATGGCACTGCTTCACCGCAAGAACATTTCTGGCACAAACACATTTCTGACAAACCTGTCACTGTGAACTCACTTCTTCCCAACCTTGCGGTGCTGCAGCTGCCAACCAGCAGAGAGAAATAAATTCCCAGAGAAGCTGCATTTTGTGCTGTCTCCTTTTTGCCAGTTGGAGACTTCAGCCATTGGATGAGCACTCTCATTCCCCCTTCTGCTCCAGCACTGCAACTCCTCAAAATGGACCATGATTGCTTTTCTCCATCTCTCTCTCTGACATTCTTTCTGTCCTACTCTCCATTTTCTCTCTTTTCTTTCTTTCTCTCTCTCTTATTCATTCTTCTCCCAGTCATCTTATACTCTTCTTCTGCAGCAGCCATTACCAACATTTCCCTGGAAGTAGCAGATCAGGCAATAACACCAGTGTCCAAGGATCCTTGACCCGTATCACTCAATAATTGTTCCTAGGAAGTCCCCTAATTTTGTTGCAGGGCAGTTGATTGGTTGCAGCTGGAAAGTTCAATAAATGTTCTTCTCTTGTTCCTCTGAGTCACTGTCTGACTGTTGCCCTGGAGACCCCAGGAAAGCACAGACTGTGCTCTTGGAGCACTGTGCATAGAATGTGGCATCCCTTGAGAGACAGCATGACAGGGCACACACCCTTTGGGGTCAGTGTGTGACATCCCAGTGTTGACAGTGTGTGTGGGGCACCTCAACAGGCACAGTGTGCAGTGAACACTTCTCCACTTGTCCCACTACAAAAGGACACCACAGTGTAACCACCGCTAAGGCTCACGTTGCCACATCAGGAGGTGACATCGTATCATCCTGTGCCCAGTGGGAAACTGAAAGTAACTCTCTGGCCACTCCCTGTCTCTGCTGCAGTCTTACGGTCCCCAAGCTGCTCCTGCCTCATGGCACCAGTGGTGCTGGCCCTCATCCTGGGTGAGTGACAATGGAGACGTGGTGCCACGGGGGTTGGTGGCCCTGTGTGTGACCAGGACCGTGTCCCTTGCAGCTTGGTGGATGGTGACTGCGAGCAGGACACAGAAACGTGAGTATGGGGACAGGGAGAGAATGGGGAGAGAGGGAGGGGAGCGTGGTCAGAGGACCATGAGAGGGGCAGAGGTGGCTGTGCAGGGACAAGGCTGACTGCTGTCCCCTGTCCTAGTGCCCCGACCCTCCCTGTCACTGCACCCCAGCCAGGGGGTGTCCCTAGGGGACAATGTCACCCTGCAGTGCCACCTCCCCCAGCCGGCTGCACGAGTTCAGCTCTACAAGAAAGGATATTCTGGATTTGAAAAGCAAGCACACATGGACATGGTACAGGACATGGCTGAATTCCCCTTGGTTAGTGTAAAAAAAGAAGATGCAGTGAAATATCAGTGCCAGTACCGGGTGCTGGAGCCAGCAGGGACATCGGTGAAGAGTGAACCCGTGGAGCTGGTGGTGACAGGTGAGGGCACTGGGGAAAGCAGATGGCCCTGGTTTGTTCCCCCAGAGCTGTGTTCCATCCCTGTCTCCTCTCTGCACTCAGATCCCAACTATCCCCCAGTCAACATTTCCCTGACCCCCAAGGAACGTGTGGAGACGGGGACCAATGTCACCATCCAGTGCGGCAACCAGGAGTATGGGGGCATCATCTTCCTGCACAAGGATGGGCACTCAGCCCCTCTCCAGCACCAAAAACCCAACGATCAGGGCACAGCCACCTTCACCCTCTTTGGGGTGACCCCAGCTGACTCTGGCACCTATAGGTGCTCCTACCGCGTTGGGGGCTCTTACCGTCTGTCCTCATGCCTCGGAGATAATGTGACCCTGGAAGTGATTGCCAGATCTGCACATCCAGGTAGGCTTGAGCCCCTCATTCAGTGCTCCACTTCTCAGCTGTGGGTGATCCTGTCTCTGCATCCCACCTCCATTGAGAAAGGAGCTGGGTAGAGGGACAGCTCAAACACTTTGACCCCACAGGTGATAATGGGGGTCCCAGCTTGAACCTGGTGGCAGCGGTGGCAGGGAGTTGTGCTGCTGTGATTGTCGTCATCCTCGTCCTCATAGTCTCATTCCTCCTTGCTGCCCAGAGAAGACGAATACAGAGAGATGAGAGCCCTGGTGGGGAAGGGGCAAATGGCTTTGATCCCCCATAAATCCACTATAGATTCCCACAGGTGTTGATTGGTGCCCCCATAACACCCCCCCTCTCTCCTTCTGTTTATGACTCAGGTGCCACCAGAAGCCCCGAGGCCGTGCGGTTCCAGGTCAGTGTCTGGGTCAGGGGACACCTAACCCCAATCTGCCCCATTGCCCCTCCCCCGACTTCACCTGGGAAACTCAAACCCTTCCTGTGGGGACTGCAAAGAACTCCCCGCACTTTATGGCTTCCCATGACATTGTGTGCACCCAAACCTCCAAATCTCCACCATTGGGATGCCCCAAATCCCAAACTGAAGCCCCCTGGGATGCTCCAAGCCTTCAACACCCTCAGACTCCATGGGCAGCCCCAAAGCATAGCAGAATCCCCAAACACCACCCACAGGGAACCCCAATGTCACACCCTCAGCTTCCCAAAATCTACACCACCCCAGACTCCCAATGCCCCCTCTCACACAGACCCCACACATTACACAATGCCACCATCCCCTCAGGCATGTTGGGATCCCATGCTCACACTGCTGTCCCTGTGTCCCCAGGTGTCCCCCACTGACAGCCAGGCTCTGACCTACGCCGAGCTGCAAGTTCTGACCCCCAGCACCCACCCCCCCGGCTCTTCTACAACCCCTGAACCCCCCATTATCTACGCTGAGGTGGGCACTGGGGGACCCCGCTGATGCCCCCACCTGTGGACACAAAGACGTGGATGTTGTGTGCACACATCAGTTGTGCACAGTGCCGGTGTGCTCTGTGTGCTCACCATCACCTGTGAATTGCATCCATGTACCTGTGCACGTGAACACGTGGCTGTGGATTAAACGTGTGTGCACCATCCCACGTGCACAACAGGTGTCCAAACACACGTGTGGGACACGCTGAACTCTGTGCCTCTGTGTGTGTCTGTGTGATGCCATGTGTGTGCACCAACAGCTGGACACATTGCTGCTCATGTGTGTCCTTAGCATGTGCTCCCTGCGTCTGCACTCCATGTGTGCCTGCACAGCACATGCGTGTCATCAACACGTGCTCCCCAGATGTGTCTGCACCACATCTGTCCCCACAGCACACACGTGTCCTTATCGTGTGCTCCCCATGGTGCATCTCCATCTCTACAACACAAACCAGCCCCCATCTCCCCACGGTTTTGGGGCAGGATTTGTGGTAAGAAGAGAAACTGCTTTTTGGTGACCGTTTGGAAGAGGACAGAGGGGTTGTGGGGTTTGCCAGCAAATGGAGGAAAGAGGAAGTTTGTGTGTGGGAGGGCTGTGTGTGGGAGCAGCAGTGAGGGGAAGGGCAGGAGAGCTGACTTCCCCCTTTTGGTAATGGAAGGGGAAATGCTGGAGAGTTTGTGAGCTCGATGGAGATGACTGAGTCCAGATGGAGGATTTTGTGGGGCTGGGTGGAGATATTTGGACCACACAATGACCCGGCAGCTGTTTGAAGGATTTTCAGACTCCATGGAGGTTTTGGGGCTCTATGGAAATGTTGGGGTGGATGTAGTGGTTGTGTCTGGATGTAGAGCTAAGTGTCAGAGGAAGATTTTGGGGCTGGATGGAGGTTTCAGGGTGAATGGAAATTTTGGGGGATGGTTAAAATTTGGGAGGCGGTATGGTGTATTTGGGAGCTGAATTGAGTTATTTTGGGGTGGGTGATGATTTTGTGGGCTGAAGGTCTTGGGTTTGATGGAGGTTTTGGAGGGCTGTGTATGGAGGATTGAGTGGGGTGTAGATATTTGGCCTGGATGAATGATTTGGGGAGCTGTATGGAGATTGGGGTCCTAGATGAGGAATTTGGGGTGAGATGGAGGTTTTTGGAATATGTGGAGATCATTGGGATGAATGGAAGTTTTGGGGCTGAACAGAGATTCTGGGGGTTGATTGGAGTTTTTTTTTGTGTGGATGGGGATTTTGGTGCAGGATGGAGGTTCCGGGAGTGGAAGAATGACAGAGAGTTGGAGGGATAGATAAGGACTTCTAATCTACTTACTGAGACTGAAAAGGAAGAGAGAAATACCAGGAATGAGAATCAGATAGATTTATATATCTTTCCAAAGCAAGTGATGAACAAAAGAATTGCTGAGCACCCAAAGACCAATGATAAAAGCAGGACAGAAAAGGAGGCAGGGGATTATGAGGGGTCTGTAGGGAATCTAGGGCATCCGTAGGAGATGGAAGAAGAAGAAAAGGACATTTGGGGGGATCTTCAGAAGAGGGGAAGATTTGGCAGAGATGAGGGGGTTTCAGAGGAATGGTGGTGGTGTTTTGGAGTGGATTGGAGGGCATTTGGAGGACTGAAGGTGTGTTAAAGGATTAGAGGGGATAAGGAAGGACTTTGGGGTAAGAGCTGAGCATTTATAGATTTGGTGTGACTGGGAAGCATTTGGGATGCACCAGTGAGAATTTGGGATTGTTAGGTTTGGGGAGATCAGCTGGTCTGGGATAGGAAGAGGACATCAGGGAGACCCAAGCAGAGAATTTGAGGTCTGTCCCCTTCTACACACCTCAAAAATGAGGCCCCTGGGGAGGCCCATCAGCACGGTAATTCAGTGCTCACTGTGGTGTAGATAACGGGGGGTTGGTTGGCGGTGGGGGAACTGGGAGTCTGTGAGCACGGGATGGCAGCTGGCATCTCGACGTAAGTCACATCCTCGCTGTCCGTGGGGGGCACCTGGAGATACAGGAGGAGAGTGGGGTGCAACCAATGGGGGTCCCCAAGATGGCTGGGCTGAGGGTGGGCCTCTGGTGTAGGTATGAGGGAGATGTGACCATGAGGGTGAGTCTGGAATTCTGAGGGGTCTAACATTTGGGGTCTGCAAGGGGATATTAGGGGTCCAGCTATGGTCTCGGGGTATTTAGGGACTGGGGGAATACAGGGGCTTTTTTTTGTGTTCCCCATGGGTCATGGGAATTCTGTGTGGGTACATTTAGGGCCGCTCTTCTCAAGTAGTATGTGCCTATATGTTCAGGGGGGGGATTAAGGTTTGGAGGGCTTCTGTGGGTCTGGGGACTTTGGTTTAGTGAGCTGAGGGTTCCCCTCAATGCAGATTTGGATTTCCCATGAGCTGGATACAGATGGGGCACAGAAATGTCAGAGTAAGCCAGATGAGGCTGGGGGTCATGGGAAGAGTGTGGGTCTCCATAGTGATGTTCTCTGAGTGCCCCTAGGGGTAGACTGGGATGCGGGGTCAGCTAACCTAGACACTTACCTGGAACTCCACTGGCTCAGGCATTTCAGGGGTGACACCTGCATCAAAAAGGGGAGGGTGGGGGTTACGTGGGGTCTAGAGGGACAACTGGGGGATCTGTAAGGATCTGTAGCGGATCAAAGAACCAGTTGGGAACACCTGAGGGGATCTGTAGGGAATGGAAAAGGACACTTGGGGATTTCAATCGGGGATAGAAAGAGGAGGCAGGACACACTTGAGGGCATCTCTAGGGGATGGAAACAATTTAAGCCTTCCTCACCAGGGCTCTTCTCTCTCCTTGTCCAGAGGCTGCGGGCATCGAGGACGAAGTAGAGGCCCAGGCTGAAGACCAAGACAGCAGCACAGCCCCTCACCACCGCCACCACCAGGTTCCCATGGGACCGCCCCTTGGCACCTGTGGGGTGTGAGTGTTTGGGTGTTCCCATCACAGGGCAGGGATGCAGGGACAGTTCCACCCATGGGTGACACTGGGAGCATACAAACGGGGTCTCAGATCTAACTGGGGTTACAGGTGGGGGTGTCACCTGCAGTGTCACGCTGTCTAAAATAGGTGAGGACCCAAATGTGTGATCCTTGGGGTTGTAGGATTTTGTACTGGTGCTGGTAGAGGCCAGAGTCACCCCCGAGTGGGCGAAGGTGGCTGTGCCACATCAGTGGGATCCTGGCACAGGATAGGGTCCGAGCATTCAGCTGTGTGCAGGAGGAATGTGCCACCATAACCCCATTCCAGCACCATTCCAGTGGTGACATCAGTCCCCATTGCCACACGTTCCCTGGGCTCAGGGAAATGCAGGGTTGGGGGAAGCTGTGGTTTGTGTGCAGGGAGGAGAAGAGATGGGACTTGGCCTTGTGGGAAATTTTCAGGGCCAGCTGGTGTGCATAGTGCCCTCACCTGTCAGCACCAGCTCCACGGGCTCACTCGTATTTGATGTCCACAGTGGCTCTGACACCTGGTACCGACACTGATATGTCCCCGCGTCTTCCAGGCTTGTGACAGCAAAGGAGAACTCAGCTGAATCCTGCTCCTTGTCTTTTCCCTTGTCAGATCTGAGAGTTCCATTCAACCAGAGCTGGACCCAGGCAGGCATTCGGGGCAGGTGGCAGCGCAGGGTGACAGTGTCCCCCAGGGACACCCCGTGGCTGGGGTGCAGCGACAGGGAGGGTGGGGGCACTAGGACAGGGGACAGCAGTCAGCCTTGTCCCTGCATACCCTCCTCTGCCCCTCTCATGGCTGCCTGACCACGCTCCTCTCCCTCTCCCCCATTCTCCCCCTGTCCCCATACTCACGTTCCTGTGCCCTGCTCGCTGCCACCAGCCACCAACCTGAAAGAGACACGGTCCTGGTCTCACACAGGGCCACCAACCCCCATGGCACCACGTCCCCATTGTCACTCACCAAGGATGAGGGCCAGCATCTTTGGTGCCATGAGGCAGGAGCAGCTTGGGGACAGCGAGACTGCAGTGGGGTCAGGGAGTGGCCGGAGAGGCAATCTTATTTCCCCTTTTGGACAGGATGCCATGATGTCACCTCCTCGTGACAAATTTCCCCCATCTGTGGTGACACTGCTGCATTCCCGATACGATCACTGCACTGCACACAGTTTTTGTTGTCATGTTCCACTTAGGCGATCACCCCTCGAGTGTCACACGTCATTCCCAAAATTCTGCCAGCACGTGTGGTGTCCCGCATGGGTTGCCAAATGTAGCGGATGTGGTTCCAACGGGGTGTCCCACATGGGATGTCACATGTGGTCCCCAGCACTTCCAGCCAGCTGTCAGCACACACCTTGTGTATCACACTCTGTCCCCAATGGGATTTCCTCCACCATCCCCACTGGGGGCAGCAGCAAGGACCTTTGGGGACTCAGTGACACCACGCAGAGATGGGACACATTGTGAGAACACACAGGAATGGTGATGGCAAACATGTAGTTCTGACTCATGCAGGACATGTTCTTTAGAACACATATGTGCATTATGGTGTGCAGCTATCCATGCACACGTGTGATGATGCACGTGCACTCATGGAGGCACCCACATCAGCCATCTCCTTCAGGACCTGGGATCCATGTCATCCAGCCCAACAGACTTGGACAGTTCAGCCTTGAGGGGCAGTATCAAACTTGGTCTGCTTTTACATGCAGAGGAGGATTTAGCTTTCCCAGTTCCCACCCAGAGGTTCAGGGACACGAGGGGTGTGGGAACCTGGCTGCCAGTGAAGATGGAGGCAAAGAACTCCCTGAGTCCTTCAGCCTTCTCCATGCCAGTTGCAGCCTCTTGTGCTTTCTCTTTTGTCACAGGGGGAACACTCTCCTTTGCCTGTCTCTGCTGACCACTGTATCTAAAGAATCCCTTCTTGTTCTCCATCACACTGCACAGTACTGGGCTCTGGCTCTGCCTATCAAGCACAATTCAGAGCCCTCTGGAAGCCGAGAAAAACAACAGAGTAACCTGAGACACCAAAGTGTGATGTCAAGCAGGTGTTCCCTTCATCACAGCACTGGGTGCGTGGGGGATCGCTCCACCAACATGCACAGCAAAGGGAGAAACAGCCATGTGCCTGAAGGCAGAGCATGAACATATTCACTGCATTCCAAGGACACGGGCAGAGATTCCAGGAAATAACTCCCATCTCTGGTGGTAGTGGGATGCATTATGGCTGTATATTTACAACCATTGCAGGGGTGGGAGGGTAGCCCAAACCTGTTCCCACTGATGTTACACTGAGCCCAGGCATCTCTTCTGCCATCTAATCCTCAACAACAGGACGGCTATTCTACTTTCTAATCTTCACTGAACAACAAGATCTGTGGCTCCTCTGCATTCTGTTCTTGAGCTTCTATTCACGTCCTTCAGCTTATATCTGCTCAAGTGATGAGAAAGGCTGTTCTCAAAGTGTAGAAAAGCTGTTCTCATCATCCACTGACTGCTCCTAGAGGGATGGGGGAGAGAATGAGAGGACAAATAATCTGGAACTCAGAGGTTGAGAGAAAAACCCATTTTAATAAGACAGTGAAGGAAGAGAGAAAGAGCAGTGATGGTGTATGAAGGAATCTATAGGAGATGTACGCTGGACAGAATGGAGTCAGAGGGGTCTGGAGGTGTAGGGGGGGTTGAATTGGGACAGATGTGGGGATCCCACAGCGCTCATGTTGGAAGTGGGGTGGATTGGGAAGGATTTGTGCGTATGAAAGAGTGCTAAGGGATTTGAGGGCAGAGAAACTGTGCTGGTGTTAGAGATGAGCATTTGGGGATTTGGTGTGATTGGGAAGCATTTGGGGGCTCTGGTGGGGACTTGAAGATGTTGGGTTTGAAAAGATCTGGGAATCACTGAGAAGGGAAGAGAGCATCAGGGAGCCCAAAATAGGGAATGTGGTCACTCCCAAACAGTGCGCCCCAAAGATGAGACGCCTTGTGGGGAGGCATTAATGGGGTCTTCCTGCACCCACGTCAGCACCTGGACTCTCATCTCTCTGTATCCAGAGGCTGCGGGCATCGATGACAAAGAAGACGCCGAGGGCAAAAACGAGGACAGCAGCACAGCTCCTCACCACTGCAGGTTCCCATGGGACACCTACTCAGCACCTGAGGGGTGAAGTTGCTTGGGTGCATTCATCCTCAGCATCACCTCGATGGGGAAGGGATGTGATGATACTGCCACCTGTGGGTGACACTGGAGGCACCCAAATGGGGGGCTGGTACCTACCTGGGGGTGCAGGTGTGGGTGCCACCTCCAGTCTCACGCTGTCCCCAAGAGGTGAGGACACAAAGAGGTAGGCCTTGGGGTGGTAGGAGCACCTGTAGGTGCCATTGTCAGCTGTGGTCACCGCAAGAAGTTTGCCAATGTGACTCCCATCTACAAGAAGGGCTGTAAGGAGGACCCGGGGAACTACAGGCCTGTTAGCCTGACCTCGGTGCCAGGGAAGGTTATGGAACAGATTGTCTTGAGGGAGATCACGCGGCAAGTGCGGGACAACCGGGGGATCAGGCCTAGCCAGCATGGGTTCACGAAGGGTAGGTCCTGCTTGACCAACCTGATCTCCTTCTATGATCTAGTGACCCGCCTGGTGGATGAGGGAAAGGCTGTTGATGTGGTCTACCTTGACTTCAGCAAAGCCTTTGACACTGTCTCCCACAGTATTCTCCTGCGGAAGCTGGCAGTCCGTGGCTTGGACAGGTACACTCTTGGCTGGGTAAAGAGCTGGCTGGAGGGCCGGGCCCAGAGAGTGGTGGTCAATGGAGCCAAATCCAGCTGGCGACCGGTCACGAGTGGGGTTCCCCAGGGGTCGGTGCTGGGGCCTGTCCTCTTCAATATCTTTATTGATGACCTGGATGAGGGCATTGAGTGCACCCTCAGTAAGTTTGCAGATGACACTAAGTTGGCTGGAAGCGTCGATCTGCCTGGGGGTAGCGAGGCCCTACAGAGGGATTTGGACAGGCTGGATAGCTGGGCTGAAGCCAATGGGATGAGGTTTAATAAGACCAAATGCCAGGTCCTACACTTTGGCCACAACAACCCCAAGCAACGCTACAGGCTTGGGGCGGAGTGGCTGGAAGACTGTGTAGAGGAAATGGACCTGGGGGTGTTGGTTGACGCTCGGCTAAACATGAGCCAGCAGTGTGCCTGGGTGGCCAAGAAGGCCAATGGCATCCTGGCTTGTATCAGAAGTAGTGTGACCAGCAGGAGTAGGGAAGTAATTGTCCCCCTGTACTCAGCTCTGGTGAGGCCGCACCTTGAGTACTGTGTCCAGTTCTGGGCCCCTCACTGCAAGAAAGACATTGAGGCCCTGGAGCGTGTTCAAAGAAGGGCAACAAAACTGGTGAGGGGTCTGGAGCACAGGCCTTATGAGGAGCGGCTGAGGGAGCTGGGATTGTTCAGTCTGGAGAAGAGAAGGCTCAGGGGAGACCTTATTACTCTCTATAACTACCTGAGGGGAGGTTGTAGCGAGCTGGGGGTCGGCCTCTTCTCTCGTGTAACTGGTGATAGGACTAGGGGGAATGGTTTCAAGCTGCGCCAGGGAAGATTCAGGCTGGATATTAGGAAATACTACTTCTCTGAAAGAGTGGTCAAGCACTGGAATGGGCTGCCTAGGGAGGTAGTGGAGTCACCGACCCTGGAGGTGTTCAAAGAACAATTGGATTTTGTGTTGAGGGATATAGTTTAGCAAGAACCATGGGTGATAGGTGGATGGTTGGACTGGATGATCTTATAGGTCTTTTCCAACCTTAGTGATTCTGTGATTCTGTGAAGAAGGAGGAAGGTGGCCGTGCCTTCATCACCGGGGTCCTGGTGCTGGAGAGGGGCTGAGTGCCCATCCTTGTGCAGGAAGATGATGCCCCCATAGCCCTGGTTCCAGCAGCGGATGGTGACATTGGTCCCCACCGCCACGCTTTTGTCAGGGCTCATGGAAATGTTAGGTGGGGAATATTGACTATCTGGATGCAGAGAGAGAACAGAGATAGGACGTGGCCCTGTGAAGAATGCCGAGGGCCATCTGCTTTCCCCATAACTCTCACCTGTCACCACCAACTCGATGGGGACACTCTTCTCTGATCTTCCTGGTGGCTCCAAAACCCGGTACTGGCACCAATACTTCATTGCATCTTCCAGCTTTACACAAACCAAGGAGAACTCAGCCATGACCTGATGCTTGTCCACGTCCCTGTAGGTCTCAGAAGTCCATCCTGGTAAAGCTCAACCCAGGCAGCTGGCTGGGGCAGGTGGCACCTTAGGGTGACAGTGTCCCCCAGGGACACCCGCTGGTTGGGGAGCAGTGACAGGGAGGGTGGGGGCACTAGGACAGGGGACAGCAGTCAGCCTTGTGCCTTCACACCTTCCTGTGCCCCTCTGATTGCCCCCCTGCCCATTCTCCCTGTGCCCATTCTCTCCCCATTCTCCCCCTGTCCCCATACTCATGTTCCTATGCCCTGCTCGCTGTCACCAGCCACCAACCTGCAAGGGACACGGTCCTGGTCCCACACAGGGCCACCAACCCCCGTGGCAGCATGTCCCCATTGTCACTCACCCAGGATGAGGGCCAGCGCCATTGGTGCCATGAGGCAGGAGCAGCTTGGGGACAGCGAGACTGCAGTGGGGATGGAGACTGGTGGGAGAAGCATTGTCTGTTCCCCTTGGGGACAGGATTCCATTATGTCTCCTCCCCATGTGACAGTTGCTGTCCCCAGATTGTGTCTCCATGTGGCCTGGGAGAGGATGGCACACTTGGAATGATACACTCTAGCCTTACTGGGGTGCCCCACACGGGCTGTCACCCTTCTGGTGTCACACGCTGTCCCCAAAGGGCTGCCAGTGTGTGGCTTTGCATGGTGTTCCCCATGGGGTGCCAAACACAGCACACGTGTCTCCTATGGGGTGTTGTGGCAGAGAACGCTCTGTTACACTGTGCTGCTGTGCTCTGAGCAGCTGAAGATCCATAGGAGGTTGTGAGGCCTCCAGATCTCGGGATAAGGGTTGGTGGTGGGTCTCCAAATCCATGGGGTGATCTGTATGGCAGGGTTTGGAGTTCCACAGGTGAATGTAGCATCTCCCAATCTATGGGTTGTGGTTGGTTGAGGCGACTCCAATTTTGTGAGGTGAGCAATGGGACAGGGTTTGGGGGAGGGAGCACAGCGGGGTGTGAGTCACCAAATCTACTGAGCTATCTGTGGGGCAGGGCCCTACGTTGTGCTCCACAGCAATGGAGATCCTTTGTAAATACATTTACCCCAGTTTTGAGATCCTCCCTCTCCCCACTCCTCAGAGCAGACATCTGTGGTTCAGGAAAAGCTGAATTTCCATCTGTGACACCACAGCCCCATGGGAACCCCCAGAGAGGCTGCCCCTCTCTTCCCCATCCCACACATCTACCAGGTGCTCCCCAAAAATGTGCTCAACCAAAATTCCCTCCACAGATGTCCCCAAAACCTCGAGTACAATCCCCCATCCCAGGCTCCTTCCCTAAAGGCTCCCTCAGAAGGTGCTCCTCCATGGTCCTTCGAGCTCGCTGCTCCTGGTGGATCAGTAAGATACTGCAGAAGGGAAGAGATCACACACGGCTCCACCCCATTCCTCCCCCGAATCTCAGAGCTGTGCTGGGGAGTGCTTGGATGTGGTGTTGTTTTCCAAGAAACTCTGAGGCAGAAAGTGAGGGGAGATGGGCTAGTCTGGGGACAAAGCCTTGGCAACCAGCTGAAATCCTAGAAACATTGCTTGCACCTCCTGCCCATGTTGGGTGATGCACTGGGATTGCTGGGTGGTCATCCCCAACCAATTCAAAGCCCAGGCATCACTCTGGGGGATAAGCAGACCGGATTTCTGCTCACAGAAGCTGTGGTTTCTATGCTGTGGATGTGGTTACAAGCTGGCACTCACCCTGCACGCCGAGCACAGTCACCAGCAGAAGCAGCAGCCCCAGAGCACTGGCTTTCAGGAAGACCCGGTGCCAGCGTGGGCACACGGCAGGAGCTGGAAGAGTCCGCATTTGTTGAAAAACAGACCTTTCATACTGGTTCCCATGCAACGTTGATTCAGAAGGTGATGGCTGCTCTTTTCTCCCCGTATCTGGAGGTTCCTGGATCCTAACCAGTTGCTCCAGTGGTTCTCAGTGAGGAAGGAGCTGGTAGAAGGAGGTGATGGCAGCAGGCACACATGGGCTGGGCTCCTGCTGGAGGTTGGATGGGCACAGGGAGAAGGACATCCCCTCCATGTGTTCTTGTGGACATGGTGGAGGCCCTGCAGGGCCTCAAGAGCATGGGCTGGGAGCTCCACAGACCCCAGACCTTGTGAAAGGATCCCAGGGTAGAGCAGATGACAGTTGGTAGCACGTGGGTCTGTGTAGACCTCATCCCACCAGGACCCAGGCTGCATTCTCACCATTTCAGATTCAACTTGCAATTCCTCACATCAGGGTTTCCTGATGAGGGCCACTTTTGGGGGCAAATCCATCCCACCTCTGGACATTTGCAGGCTTCCTTCTTCCTCATCCCTTCCTTCCTTCTGTCCCCACTACAAACCACCATCAGCCCAGAACACAACCAACACTGCTGGTGTTTCGTGGGGAAAACTCTGAAACAAGAAGCCCCAAACCAAGCTTGCAATGAGCAGCCAGCACCCAAAACAACACTCACCATCATGCTTCTCAGCAGGAGAAAAACCACTCTCAGAATGCCTGGAATCCACGTTACTATTTTCCCCACCCATAGATCAGAAGTTCACAAGACTGTCCCCAAAATGCCAAATCCCAGGGCAACTTCTTGCTCTGTGACCAACCCAGTGGTGCCTGCATCCGGTATCAGGAAATAGCACTCGCTGGGCTTCTTATCTGGGCTTTGCTTCTTTTAATTTCCCACTTTGAGTAGAAATACATGCATGCTGCAGCCTTTCCCCTTAACACAAGTCAGGAGGTGCCATAGGTGGCTCCACTTGAGGTGTAAATACACCTCTAGGTTCAGAAATTCAGAAATGTGCATATTTATGTTTATATATTTATTCACAATTGTTGCTGCAGAAAGGAGTTGCTCATCACCGACCAACTGATGTGGTTTGTGTGGTGCACAGAACAGAGGAGGAAGCTTAAAATAGAAAAGGGGAAGTCATGTTGGCCGAGAAAACGGCCTTCTAGGAAAAAATCCCCAGGAAACAGCAGATTGTCTGAGTAGATGTTGAGATAAAAAGACCTTTTTATATCTCAAGTCCCAGAGATGGAGTGTCTTTAGTCATATTTCAGTCCATAGCTTTATTTAAATTCAAACCTACCTGATGTGCCTCACCCAAAATGACAACATGTACATCCAACACAGCAAAAATGTGGGCACAGAATGATGCCCGTCCTTCTCTTCCCAAACACAGACATCAGCCAAGTGCTCAGGTACGGGACTTGGTGCTCTCAGTGAGGTGCCAGTGTGGGAAACGGCATCAGAGCTCCTCATCCCTGAGCAAGAGGAGGAAAGCCCCATCTCTTGGGTCAGCTCCTGGAACCTGGAGCTTGTTGTTGGCCCCTGAGGGGCTGGTGGTCTCTTCTCCCATAAGTTCCAGCCTGGAGATGCAGCCTGGGACCCGCGTTAACATTGACCGTCAGTGACAGAGGTGTTCATCACCACTGCTGCAGGTGATGCTGGGGTTTCCATCATTCAGATAAAATCCTTTGGGTCATTGCTGGTATCCCAGATTGCAGTCTGTGCCCCCAAGAAGACACAAGCAAGGCCGAAGGACTGTCCTTTCCAGTGTCGGCCATCTCAGTGGACAGAAAGTACTTCTCCAGAAGACCAACCCACCTCCTCTATAGCATCTAGGCACCTGGTTTCACCTCAACATGGATAATTGGAAGAAAAATGGGTCACGATTCTGCTGGTTGACTGTACATTGCAAGCTCCAAAGGAGTGCAGGCAACAAAGAACATTTGTATTATTGGTTGAAGGAAAGGTTCTGCACGAAGTGGCTTGCTGGGAATGTCCGTACAACCTGTGATCTTTCCTCTCTCCTCTTTTTCAGAACTCCAAAAGAAGATAGAAAGGCATCTGCCAGCTCTGGGATGGCCTCCACTTGCTGACACAGGAGCTGCCCCCGATTGCAGAGGCCGTGCAGTTCCAGGTCAGTGTCTGGTTCAGGGGACACAAATCCCAGCATTCCCCTTGGGGCCTCACCAAACCCTGCTCATAAATACCCCAAAGGACCACCAACCCCAGATGGCTTACCCTAACTTGATAGCTAATCCCCCAAATCCAGCTCATGAGGGACTCAAATTCTGCATGACTCCAAATCTCAGCCTTCACACTCATTGGAGCTCTCCAGGCTCGAAATATGTCCCAGATCCCAAAAAGCACTCAGAACCCAAATAAAGGGAACCCCAAAGGGTGCAGATATGGAACCCCAATGTATAACCCACAGGGATGACAAATCGAATCCCCTGCGCTCCCACAATCCCTAAACACTCTCAGACCCTTTGGGCACACCCAAACCACAGCAGGACCCCCAAACATCCCCCTTGGGATCCTCAAAGAGAAGGACAGCACAACTCCACACCCACCCTCTTGAACACCACTCCCAAATACCAACACCATCAATCCCAAATACCAACACCATCAATCCCCCTCCAAAGCCTGTTCCAGACCCCATGGTGGCACCACGCTGTTCCCCTGTGTCTCCAGGTGCCCCCCAGTGACAGTGAGCATCTGAGCTACACCGAGATTCATGCTGTGACCCCTGGTCCCCGGCCACCCAGGGATGCTGCCTCCCCTCAGCCCCCCATTATCCACATCCATGTGGATACTGGGGAACCCCTGCTGATATCCCCTCACTCGCAGTACCTCATTTTTAAGGAGCTCTGAAAGGGACACACCCCAAATTCCCCAGTTGAAGATCCACGATAGTGTGATCCCAAGCTTTCATCCCCAAATCCCAAGATAACTGACCGCCAAATCCTCACCTATACACCTCATCTCATTCCCAGACACACCAAATCCCTGAATTCTCCACTCTAACCCAGAAATCCTTCCTGATCCCCCTCAAATCCCTAAATAATCCCTTGAGTTGACAAGTACTCCTTAATCCACCCAAAAAACCCAGCACCATTCCTTCCTGGATTTGACCCCAAAAATTCTTCTCAATCTTCCCCACAGTCCCACTGAGTGCCCACTAACACCACACCACCTGTCATCCACCTCCACTCTGACCCCCTCCAGATCCCACCCAGTGTCTCCCTCCTGCCCTTCTGCCCTGGTCTCAGCATCAGGAGGGTTTGGAGGCACTGCGTTGTGCATCACTTTGTAAATATGTGCCATTGTCACCATGATATCACTCACTGTGATTGCTCTCTTCAGTCTTAGTAAACAGATTTCATCATCACCTGTGAGTTCTGCACTTATATCTTCTCCCCCTCCCCTGGGCTTCTGGATGCTTCTGCCCGTTTGTCTGCAGCGTGTGCTCGTGTGACAGCGGCCATGGATGCCATGTGCTCCTTGTGCTCAGCAGTGCCATCACTCTGGCACTGCAGGACCCTCACCGCGGGAACTCCTCACACGGGCACTCTCTGCTCCACAGAATTACAATCCAACAACAAAACACATTTGCTGACATTCTCGGTGTGCTTGCTACCTCTCCAACACTTGCCATAACAAGGCTCTTGCCATAGCAACAGAGGCTGCAAAGCCCCAGATGCTGTGAGATAACCGCACAGCCTTGGTGTGTCCACCAATGGCACTGCTTCACCGCAAGAACATTTCTGGCACAAACACATTTCTGACAAACCTGTCACTGTGAACTCACTTCTTCCCAACCTTGCGGTGCTGCAGCT
Source organism: Chrysolophus pictus (assembly GCA_037305975.1). NCBI lineage: Eukaryota > Metazoa > Chordata > Aves > Galliformes > Phasianidae > Chrysolophus > Chrysolophus pictus. Next base: position 565,422 of record CM074606.1, read on the forward strand.
GCCAACCAGCAGAGAGAAATAAATTCCCAGAGAAGCTGCATTTTGTGCTGTCTCCTTTTTGCCAGTTGGAGACTTCAGGCACTGGATGAGCACTCTCATGCCCCCTTCTGCTCCAGCACTGCAACATCTCTCAACGGACCATGATTGCTTTTCCCCATATCTCTCTCTGTCATTCTTTCTGTCCTACTCTCCATTTTCTCTCTTTTCTTTCTTTCTCTCTCTCTTGCTCATTCTTCTCCCAGTCATCTTTTACTCTTCTTCTGCAGCAGCCATAACCCAAATTGCCCTGGAAGTAGCAGATCAGGCAATAACACCAGTGTCCAAGGATCCGTGATCCGTATCACTCAACAATTGTTCCTAGGAAGTCCTCTAATTTTGTTGCAGGGCAGCTGATTGGTTTCTGCTGGAAAGTTCAATAAATGGTCTTCTGTTGCTCCTCTGAGTCACTGTCTGACTCTGCTGCCCTGGAGACCCCCAAAGAACATGGACAGCCCTACTGGGGCACTGTACAGACAGTCTGGCATCCCTAGGGAGGCAACATACCAGGACACACACTCACAAAGGGGTCAGTGTGTGACACCCCAGTGTTGACAGCGTGTGTGGGGCACCTCAACAGGCACTGTGTGCAGTGAACACTTCTCCCCTTGTCCCACTACAAAAGGACACCACAGCGTAACCACCGCTAAGGGCTCACATTGCCACATCAAGAGGTGCCATCACATCATCCTGTGCCCTTGGGGAAACTGAAAGTAACTCTCTGGCCACTCCCTATCTCTGCTGCAGTCGGACTGTCCCCAAGCTGCTCCTGACTCATGGCACCAAAGGCACTGGCTCTCATCCTCGGTGAGTGACAATGGGGACGTGGCGCCACGGGGGTTGGTGGCACTGTGTCTGACCAGGACTGTGTCCCTTGCAGGTTGGTGGCTGGTGGCAGGAAGCAGGGCACAGCTGTGTGAGTATGGAGACCAGGGGAGAACGGGGAGAGAGGGAGGGGAGCGTGATCAGGGGGCCATGAGAGGGGCAGAGGTGGGTTTGCAGGGACAAGGCTGACTGCTGTCCCCTGTCCTAGTACCCAGACCCTCCCTGTCGCTGCATCCCAGCCAGGGGGTGTCCCTAGGGGACAATGTCACCCTGCGCTGCCACCTGCCCCAGCCAGCTGCACGAGTTCAGCTCTACAAGGAAGGATATTGGGGATTTGAAAAGCAAGCACACATGGACATGGTACAGGACATGGCTGAATTCCCCTTGGTTAGTGTAAAGGAGGAAGATGCAGTGGGATATCAGTGCCAGTACTGCGTGCTGGACCCACCAGGGACATCAGAGAAGAGTGAACCCGTGGTGCTGGTGGTGACAGGTGAGGGCACTGGGGAAAGCAGATGGCCCTGGGCTGTTCCCACAGAGCTGTGTTCCATCCCTGTCTCCTCTTTGCACTCAGATCCTAAGTCTCCCCCAGCCAACATTTCCCTGATCCCCAAGGAACGTGTGGAGATGGGGACCAATGTCACCATCCAGTGCTGCAACCAGGAGTATGGGGGCATCATCTTCCTGCACAAGGATGGGCACTCAGCCCCTCTCCAGCAACAAAAACCCAACAGTCAGGGCACAGCCACCTTCACCCTTTTTCCGGTGACCCCAGCTGACTCTGGCACCTATAGGTGCTCCTACCACATTGGGAGCTTTTACCGTCTGTCCTCATGCCTCGGAGATAATGTGACCCTGGAAGTGATTGCCAGATCTGAACATCCAGGTAGGTTTGAGCCCCCCATTCAGTGCTCCACTTCTCAGCTATGGGTGACCCTGTCTCTGCATCCCACCTCCATTGAGAAAGGAGCTGGGTACTGGGACAGCTCAAACACTTTGACCCCACAGGTGACAATGGGGGTCCCAGCTTGAACCTGGTGGCAGCGGTGGCAGGGAGTTGTGCTGCTGTGATTCTCATCATCCTCGTCCTCATGGTCTCTTTCCTCCTTGCTACACAGAGAAGACGAACACAGAGAGATGAGTGCCCTGGTGGGGAAGTGGGCAAATGGCTTTGATCCCCCATAAATCCACTATAGATCACCACAGGTGTTGATTGGTGCCCCCATAACACCCCCCCTCTCTCCTTCTGTTTATGACTCAGGTGCCACCAGAAGCCCCGAGGCCGTGCGGTTCCAGGTCAGTGTCTGGGTCAGGGGACCCCTAACCCCAATCTGCCCCATTACCTCTGCCCCAGACCTCACCTGGGAAACCCAAACCCTTCCTGTGGGGACTGCAAAGAACCCCTCGCATTTTATGGCTTCCCATGACACTATGTGCACTCTCAAATCCAGCCCATGGGGCTCTTCAAATCTCCACCATTGGGATGCCCCAAATCCCAAACTGAAGCCACCTGGGATGCTCCAAGCTTTAAACACCCTCAGACTCTACAGGCAGCCCCAAAACATAGCGGGACACTCAAACACCAACCCACAGGGAACCCCAATGTCAAACCCACAGCTTCCCAAGATTTACACCACCCCAGACTCCCAACGCCCCCTCTCGCACAGCCCCCACACATTACACAATGCCACCATCCCCTCAGGCATGTTGGGATCCCATGCTCACACTGCTGTCCCTTTGTCCCCACGTGTCCCCTGCTGACAGCCAGGCTCTGACCTACGCCGAGCTGCAAGCTCTGACCCCCAGCACCCACCCCCCCGGCTCTTCTACAACCCCTGAACCCCCCATTATCTATGCCAAAGTGGTCACTGGGGGACCCTGCTGATGCCCCCACCTGTGGACACAAAGACGTGGATGTTGTGTGCACACATCAAGTGTGCACAGTGCCGGTGTGCTCTGTGTGCTCACCATCACCTGTGAGTTACATCCATGTACCTGTGCACGTGAACACGTGGCTGTGGATTAAACGTGTGTGCACCATCCCACGTGCACAACAGGTGTCCAAACACACGTGTGGGACACGCTGAACTCTGTGCCTCTGTGTGTGTCTGTGTGATGCCGTGTGTGTGCACCAACAGCTGGACACATTGCTGCTCATGTGTGTCCTTAGCATGTGCTCCCTGCATCTGCACTCACCAGCCAAAGACCAATGATAAATGCAGGACAGAATGGGAGGCAGGGGATTTTGGAGGGATCTTTAGGGGATGTATCGGACATCTGTAGGAGATGGAAGTGGAAGAAATGGTCATTTTTGGTATCTTCAGAAGAGGGGTAGATTAAGACAGATGAGGGTGTCTCAGAGGAATAGCGGAGGTGCTTTGGATCGAATTGGAGAGGATCTGGAGGTTTCAAAGTGTGTTAAAATATTTGCAGGGATAAAGAGGTACTTTGCGTTAAGCGATGTGCACTGAGGGATGGCAGCTGGCATCTGGGCATAAGTCAGGTCCTCGCTGTCCTTGGGGGCACCTGGAGATACCGGTGGAGAGTGGGATGCTACCATAGGGGTCCCCAAGATGGGTGGGCTGAGCTTAGGCCTCTGGTGTAGGTATGAGGTGGATGTAACTATGAGGGTGAGGCTGGAGTTCTGGGGGGGGGTCTTAGATTTGGAGTCAGCATGGGGGATGTTTGTAAGTCCAGCTAGGGTTTTGGGGTCCCTATATGGTCCTGAGGTGTTTGGAGACTTGGGGAACACAGAAGCGTTGTTTTGGGGTCCCCACAAGACATTGGGCTTCCCTGTGAGTGCATTTAGAGCCCCTCTACTCGAATTGTGAGTGCCTATATGGTAGGGGGAGACAGTTAAGACTTGGAGGTCTTCTGTGGGTCTGGGGACTAAGGTTTGTGGGCTGAGGGGTCCTCAAATTGCAGATTTTGCATTTGCATGGGCTGGATACAGGTGGTGCACATCAATGTCACGGTATGAGTCCAGGGCTGGGGTCATTTATGGCCCTCATGGGAAGGATGTGGGTCTCCATAGTGATGTTTTCTGTGTGCCCCATGGTGTGAACTGGGATGTGGGATCCACTGACTGACCCAGGATGAGGGCCAGCGCCATTGGTGCCATGAGGCAGGAGCAGACTGGGGACTGCAAGACTGTAGCCGAGAAAGAAAGTGGCCGGAGAGCTGCTTTTAGTTTCCACCGGGGTGCAGGATGATGTGATATCAGCTCCTGATTTGGCACATCTGTGGTGCACATCTGTGTTGGGACAAGTGGACAGGTGTTCACTGCACTCTGAGCCTGTTGAGGTGCCCCACACACGCTGTCAACACTGGGGTGTCACACACTGACCCCGAAGGGCTGTGAGTCTGTTCCCTGGCATGCTGTCCCCCAAGGGATGCCAGGCTCTCTGCACTGTGCTCCAAGAGTGCAGTCCGTGCTTTCCTGGGGTCTCCAGGGCAACAGAGTCAGACAGTGACTCAGAGGAACAACAGAAGACCATTTATTGAACTTTCCAGCTGCAACAAATCAACTGCTCTGCAATAAAATTAGGGGGCTAGCTAGTAACAATTAGTGAGTGATATGAATGAAGGATCCTTGGACACTGGCATTATTGCCTGACCTGCTTGATACAGAGAAATCCACATTTAGGCTGCAGCAGAAGAGTAAAAGATGACAGGGAGGAAAATGAGGACGAGGGAGAAAGAAGAAAAAAAAGAGAGAAAATGGAGAGTTGAACTGAAAGAATGTAATAGAGGCAGATGGAGGGAGAAAAACAATCATGGTCCATTTTGAGGAGTTGCAGTGCTGGAGCAGAAGGGGGGATGAGAGTGCTCATCCAATGGCTGAAGTCTCCAACTGGCAAAAAGGAGACAGCACAAAATGCAGCTTCTCTGGACATCCCTTCCTGCCTGCTGGTTGGCAGCTGCTGCATCACAAGGAATCAAACTCAGTAACCACCAAGCAGTTACAAAGCAGGTGTGTTTATTCAGCACTGCGCACACATGCTGGATGCAGGCGTGCAGCCCCTCCCATCCTGCCCAACGTAAGCAGGTAAGCTTCTATATTTACTAAATGATTACATGCATATTCATAATATTTCTAAGAAAAGGGGTGGTTATTACAATTACCTCAAAGTATTCATGACAATATTCCACACCCATTCTACACCCCGAACTCCACCCCTAATTCATGCTTCTACACATGCGTGGTGCCTCCTGGTGGTCATCCTGGTGCTCATGGCGATGAAGGCAGTCTATCTTCCTTGCAGTGTGCTTCTGACCCTGGTGTAGTTTGAGGAAGTATTCTGGCTTCAACACATTCAGTTTCTAGGATGTGGCTCCTTGCACCAATCAGCAGGCTCCTTGGGTTGCATTTTTCCCATTCTTGGTGCTCAACTACTTTCACAACATAACAAATAAGCCCTTTCTTCACCCTTGCTCCTCATCCTCACTAAGCCCAATCCCTTCACTCCCTGTTCAGGACACTCTCCACACACACTCGCTCTCAGCTTCTCTCACACCCTGCCAGATTCTCCCTGCAGCTTGGCCAGCTCGGTGCTGCTATACGGGGTCTCTTTGTGATCCTCCCGGTGGGTTCTTCATCCTCATGTTGATGTTCAGATGGAATGAGACGGAGAAGGCCAGGGGCAGATTTATCCTCATCTCTTGATGCTGATTCCTCACAACTCCCTCTCGTTCCCTCCCCGGGCTGCCGCACTCCTTCACCACATCCACCCCTCCAAGTCAGCAACTGCTGTCTGTATTTGATGCTCTCTCTCACAGAAGCATCATGCAGATGGCTCTGCAAACTGTGCTGAGCTATCTCTGCTGCAACCACTGCTTTCCCTTGAATTATACCTCAGATTGCAAACTCCTTATCACTCCTCTTAGTGACTCAGTTCCTCCCTCCCTTTGGCCCTTAACACATCAACCTTTATTTATTGCTATCAGAGCAGCATCTAAAGCTCCACAAAAAACACGCTCTGCTTTACAAGCTCTACATCTATGTTCCATTGCCCAGTCCTGCATCCGTGGATCTAGAAAGTGGATCTCCTGACGCTCCGTGTCTCCACTGCAGTCTCGCTGTGCCTAAGGTGATCCTGCCTCATGGCACCAATGGTGCTGGCCCTCGTCCTGGGTGAGTGACAATGGGGACGTGGTGCCACGGGGGTTGGTGGCCCTGTGTGAGACCAGGACCGTGTCCCTTGCAGGTTGGTGGCTGGTGGCAGCGAGCAGGGCACAGCAGTGTAAGTATGGGGACAGGAAGAATGGGGAGAGAGGGAGGGGAGCGTGATCAGGGGACCATGAGAGGGGCAGAGGAGGGTGTGCAGGGACAAGGCTGACTCTTTTCCCCTGTCCTAGTGCCCCGACCCTCCCTGTCATTGCACCCCAGCCAGGGGATGGAAGTGGGGGACAATGTCACCCTGCAGTGCCACCTGCCCCAGCCAGCTGCCTGGGTCCAGCTCTGCCAGGAAGGAGGTTTCACCCCCTGCATGAAGAAGTACAACGTTCAGGACACGGCCGCGTTCTCCTTTGCTGTCACAAAGTGGGTGCACACAGGGACATACCGGTGCCAGTACCGGGTGTCTGAGACAGCAGACACATCAGAGAGGAGTGACCCCGTGGAGCTGGTGCTGACAGGTGAGGGCACTGGGGTCCGTGGGAGGCCCTGAGCTGTCCTCACAGGCACAAGTCCCACCCATTTTCTCTCCCATCATGCAGATCACTGCTTCCCGCCACCTGGCATTTCCATGAGCCCCAAGGAACGTGTGGGGATGGGCACCAACATCACCATCCGATGCAGCAACACGTACCAAGGGGCCACCTTCCTGCACAAGGACGGGCACTCGGCCCCTATCCAGCAGCAGGACCCTGATGGTGGGGGCACGGCCACCTTCAGCCTCTTTGGGGTGACTCCAGCTGACACCGGCACCTATAGGTGCTCCTATCACCCCAAGGGCTTCCCCTTTCTGTCCTCCCCCCGTGGGGACAGCGTGGCACTGGAGGTGACACCCACACCTCCAATGGCAGAGTCCCATGGGAACCTGGTGGTGGCGGTGCTGAGGGTCTGTGCTGCTGCCCTCGTCTTCGGCCTCGGTGTCTTCTTTGTCCTCAGTGCCCGTAACCTCTGGATACGGAGAGATGGGAGCCCTGCTGGGGAAAAAGTTAAATAGATTTCATCTCTGATTCTGATTCCATATGTTTTCTACCTGTGCTTTGATCCCATATACACACCCTCAAGTCTCCTCCACCTCCTCTTCTAACCTCTATAAATCCCCATTGCTCTCCCCTGCTGCCAGTTCCATCTCCTATTCATCTCCACTCCACCTACCTCGGGACATCCCAGTAACTCCCACCCAGCTCCACTCTCCATTTGGATGCAGGTGCCCACTCCCAAATGCCCGAGGCCATGCACTTCCAGGTCAGTGTCTGGGTCCAGGGACCCTCCATCCTAACCTGCCCCCTCAAATCCCATACCAGAACCGTAATACCTGCTGATGTGGACCCTAACGGACCCTCTGTTCATATGCTTACCCTATTAAGTGTACCTCCCAATAAGAATCAAGATTTATGGAACCCAAAATCTACATCCTAGGGACCCCACAAATGCTAATATTCATTAAAAAATGTCCCAAGGAGACATCAAACCTAGCAATGGGACTGCAAAACTACATCTGTAGAGATCTCCAATTTCTGATCCATGAGAAACCCAATCTATGCTACCCACAGACCTCCAAATCCTGCACCCTCAACACCTCCTAACAGATTAAAGGGACGGAAAAAAAAAACACCCTTGGGGATCCCCATTTGATGAACCCCAAATACACATACACCAACCCCCCCCGGAACTCATCTTTTAGGACATCCACCCAAACTTTATACGCCTTGTGTGTCTCCCTCTCAACCAGATTGAGGACCCCCATGGTGGCTCCCCACTCTTCCTTTTGTAGCTCAGGTGCCCCTCAGTGACAGAAAGGTCTGACATATATCGAGGTGTGACTCCCAAACCCCATTATCTGCATCGAGGTGGGTGCTGGGGAACTCTGCTGATGCCTCCCACAGTGTCTCAGTGCACTGAGGGGAACAGATGCCACATTTCCTGCTTGGGGCTCTATGGAGCTTGGTTCTCCCTGCACACTCCCCAAATCCCCTCATTCTATCACTCTCCAAATTTCACTCGTGCACTACAAATACTTCCCAATCACACAGAATTCCCATTTTACTCATTTCTTGCCTCAACCCTCTCCTGATCTCCCCCAGATATTCTAACACACACGGGCACCCTACATTCTCACTGGTGAATCCCAAATTCCTTCCCAATCCCGCCAAGTCCTTAAGTGCTCATCTCTAACCCCATAATCTTTCCTTATCCCACCTCCAATCACTTAACATTTTATGAGATCCCCAAATCCACCTCCAAATCCCACCACCATTCCTTTAGAAACCCAAATTCTTCCCACTCCACACCACAATCTCACCACCTGCCTTGTGAGACCTTCACAACAATGCCAATCCAGTCCTCCCCTATACATCCCCCAAAGTTTCCCCTGCCCCATATTCCATCCCCTACACATCACCAGTAGCCCCCCAAGTGCCCCCTGCCTCCCCTGCCGTCCTGGTTTGAGGGTAGGATGGTGGGTGGTGAGCAATTGTCTCGTGTAACATTTCCATGCATGATATTATCATTGCTGTCATTTCTGTCTTGCTTTTTGGTCTTAGTAAATGATTTTGATCTCAATCCAGGAGTTCTTCATTTGTTCTTCTTATTTCCAATCTCCCCTTCCCTATTAGCAGTGTTAGCCCCATAGAGCTCCAGCCCTCTGGTCATCTTGGTGGCCATCCTCTGGACGTGCTCCTGCAGTGCAATGTCCTTCTTGTGCTGGGGAGCCCACATTGGAGGCAGTATTGCAGGTGGGGTCTCACGAGAGCAGAGCAGAGGGGCAGAATCACCTCCCTCAACCTGCTGGTCACGCTGTGCTTGATGCAGCCCAATGTGCCACCCTCTGAGTTAGAGACCACAGAGAGCTTTGCTCTCCTTCCATAGTCAGGAGGACTCCCAGGCAACAATAGCCTTGCTCCTCATCATCACTAAGCCCAATGCCAGCACCACTCGCTCAGGACACTGTCCACACAAATTTGGACTCAGTTTCTCTAGTGAGATTCCTTCCTGCTCGATGGCAAGGGGGTCTGTTTTGTGGTCATCCCCAGAGGTTGCCCATCCTCATTCTGATATTCTGTTTTAATGAAAGGGTGATTGTGAGGGGTGACTTTATCATCACGCCTTGCGTTTATATCTCCCATTTCCTGCCATGGGCAGACGCAGGCTACTTCCTAGCAACACACTGCTGTTCCATCGCTGGGCTGCCACACTCACTCACCACATCCTCCCCCTCCAGGTCAGCAGCTGCTATCTGTAACTGATGCTCTCTCACAGAAGCCTCATGCAGGTGGTTCTGCCAGCTGTGCAGTGCTATCTCTGCACACAAGCACACCTTTGGCTCAACTTCCAAGTTCAGCTTGCAAACTCCTTATCAGCTCTCTTAATGACACAGCACTGGTCTGACAGATGTTGAGCTGCAAGCTGCAAACCTTCTGTCCCACACACACAGTGCCTCCAGTGCCCCCCAGCACCTCTTTTTCTACTCCAGGTTGAGTTCTCGAGGAGCCCCGCTGATGGCCCCTTCCCCCACCTGTGCCTCATTATTATGGTACACAGTTAAATGACCCCAGATCACTTTCTTGGGACTCCCTGATGTTCTGTTCCAACACCCATTCCCCATATTCTCTAAAACCCAACACCCCTAAATCCCCACTGCTGTACTCCTAACACTTCCCAACCAATTCACGGAACACTCCTCCCCAACATCAAAATCCTTCCTTATCTCCTTATGTCACTAGAGCACCTAAACATCCTCTGTGAACACCAAATCCAGAAGTCCATCCCTTAATTTATTACAACCCCATTAGATACCCACTGGCTGTTTGGCATCCCATGGGGGACACCATGCAAGGACACACACGGGCAGCCCTTTTGAAAAGCATGAGACAGGAGGAGTGACAGCGTGTGTGGGGCATCCCAATGGTTTCCATGTGCGCCACCACAACATGGGAACCACAAAAACCACAGAAGGAGGTGACGTCATGGCTTCCTGTCCCAGAAGGGGAAAAGAGAGTGAATCTCCAGGCACAGCCTGTCCCCACTGCAGACTCGCTGTCCCCAAGCTGCTCCTGCTTCGTGGCACCAATGGCGTTGGCCCTCATCGTGGGTGAGTGACAATGGGGACATGGTGCCATGGGGGTTGGTGGTCCTGTGTGGGACCAGGACCGTGTTGCTTTGCAGGTTGGTGGCTGGTGGCATCGAGCAGGGCCCAGCATCGTGAGTATGGGGACAGGGGGAGAATGGGGAGAGAGGGATGGGACCGTGGTCAGGGGGCCATTAGAAGGGCAGAGGAGGGTGTGCAGGGACAAGGCTGACTCTTTTCCCCTGTCCTAGTGCCCCGACCCTCCCTGTTGCTGCACCCCAGCCATGGGGTGTCCCTGGGGGACAATGTCACTCTGTGCTGCCACCTGAGCCGCCTGGCTGCCTGGGTCTGGCTGTACCAGGAAGGACATTGGGCGTACAACAAGTACAAGAACAAGGAGCAGGACACGACAGAGTTCTCCTTAGTTAGCACAAGGCGGGAGCACACAGGTACATATCAGTGTCAGTATCAACTGTCTTGGTCAGCAGAAGAATCAGAGAAGAGTGAACCCGTGGAGCTGGTGCTGACAGGTAAGGGCAGTGGGGACAGTAGATGGCTCTGTGTGCTGCCAGCAGGTCTGTGTCCTACTGTTGCCCACTCCCCTCATGCAAATCGCAGTTTCCCACCACCTGGTATTGCCCTTTACCCTAAGGAACGTGTGGGGACAGGGACCAATGTCACCATCCAGTGCTGGAACAAGGAGTATGGGGCTGCCTTCCTCCTGCACAAGGATCATAGAATCATAGAATCACAAGGTTGGAAACGACCTATAAGATCATCCAGTCCAACCATCCTCACACTACCACTGCTACCACAAGCTACTAAACCAGATCTCACAGCTCCTCGTCCAGACGCCTCTTGAACACTGCCAGAGATGGCGACTCCACTACCTCCCTGGCAGGCCATTCCAGTGCCCGACCACTCTCTGAGAGAAAAAGTTCTTCCTCAAGTCTAACCGAAACCTCTTCTGGTTCAACTTGCAGCCATTTCCCCAGGTCCTGTTCGTTGCCTGGGAGAAGAGGTCAAACCCCTCTTCACCACAACCTCCCTTCAGGAGTGTGTAGAGTGCAATGAGGTCTCCCCTGAGCCTCCTCTTCTCCAAACGAAACAATCCCAGCTCCCTCAGCTGCTCCTCATAGGACTCACCAGTTTCGTTGCCCTTCTCTGGACACGCTCCAGGGTCTCAATGTCTTTTCTGTAGTGAGGGGCCCAAAACTGAACACAGCACTCGAGGTGCGGCCTCACCAGTGCTGAGTACAGGGCGATGATCACTTCCCTGCTCCTGCTGGCCACACTATTTCTAATGCAGGCCAGGATGGTGCTGGCCCTCTTGGCCACATGGGCACACTGTCGGCTCATGTTCAGCCGAGCATCAACCAACACCCCCAGGTCCCTTTGCTCCTCACAATCATCCAGCCACTCGCCCCCAAACCTATAGCGCTGCATAGGGTTGTTGTGGCCAAAATGCAGAACCCGGCACTTGGCCTTGTTGAACCTCATTCCATTCATTTCAGCCCAGCGATCCAGCTTATCTAAGTCCCTGTGGAGGGCCTCCCTACCCTCAGGCAGATCCACACCAACTCTCAACTTGGTGTCATCTGCAAACTTACTGAGGGTACACTCAATCCCCTCATCTATGTCATCAATAGGGATATTAAACAAGATAGGCCCCAGTACCAACCCCTGGGGGACACCACTTGAAACAGGTCGCCAGCTGGACTTCACTCCATTAACCACCACCCGTTGGGCACGGCCCTCCAGCCAGTTTCATACCCAAAGCAGTGTGTACCTGTCCAGGCCACGGGCAGCCAGTTTCCCCAGAAGAAGCCTGTGAGAGACCGTGTCAAAGGCTTTGCTGAAGTCTAGGTAGACTACATCAACAGCCTTTCCCTCATCTACCAGTCTGGTCACCCAGTCATAGAAGGAGATGAGGTTGGTCAAGCACGACCTGCCTTTCATGAACCCGTGCTGGCTGGGCCTGATCCCATGGACACCACGCACATGCAGTGAGATCTCACCCAAGATGATTTGCTCCATTACTTTCCCTGGTACCGAGGTCAGGCTGACAGGCCTATAGTTCCCCGGATCCTCCTTACGGCCCTTCTTGAAGATGGGAGTCACATCAGCAAGCCTTCAATCCTCTGGGACCTCTCCAGTTAACCAGGAGCACTGATAGGTGGCCGAGAGCGGCTCAGCAATCACCCCTGCCAGCTCCCTCAGCACCTGAGGGTGTAGGCCATCCAGTCCCATGGACTTGTGACAGTTTAGATGGAGGAGGAGCTCTCTGACTGTCTCCACCTGAATCGCTGGGGGTGCTTCCTGAGTAGTGTCCCAGACATCCTGATCAGGGCATAAAATGCCCAAAGGATAACTGGTCTGTCTATTAAAGGCAGATGTAAAGAAGGCACTGGGGACCTCAGCCTTCTCCTTGTCCTCAGTGGCCACATTCCCTGCTGCATCAAGTAAAGGATGAGAATTATCCTTGGTTCTTCTTGTACCATTGATATATTTATAAAAGGATTTTTTACTGTCTTTTACTGCAGTGGCCAATCTGAGTTCAAGCTGGGCTTTTGCCTTCCTGACTTCCTCCCTGCACACCTTAGCTACTCCCTTGTAATCTCCCCAAGCAGCCTGTCTACCCCTGCAGCTCGCCTTACGGCACTCAGGGACAGCCTGTTCTTGCACCTTTAAGATTTCCATCTTGAGGAGCATCCAAGCTTCCTGGACCCCTTTACTCCTAAGAAGCGACTCCCAAGGGACCCGTGCTACAAGCGCCCTGAACAGATCAAAGTCCGCCCTCTGGAAGTTCAAGAAAGTAGTTTTGCTCTTTTGACAGCCCCAAGAATAGAGAATTGTACAGTTCCATGGTCGCTCTGCCCAAGACGGTCCCCAGCCTTCACTTCTCCCACCAGTCCTTCTCTGTTAGCAAAGATCAGGTCTAGCAGGGCACCACCCCAGCTAGGCTCTCCTACCAGTTGCACAAGGAAGCTATCTTCCACGCAGTCTAGAAACCTCCTGGACTCCTTCCTCTGTGCTGTATTATACTTCCAACATGTCAGAGAAGTTGAAATCTCCCATGAGATCAAGTGCTGGCGATCATGTGACTTCCACGAGTTGCTCATAGAAAGCTTTGTCCAACTCTTCATCCTGGTTAGGCGGTCTTTAGCAGACCCCCACCAAGATGTTGCCACGACAGGCCTTCCCCCTGATCCTTACCCACAGACACTCAACTCTGTCATTACGAACCCCAAGCTCTTCAACATCAAAACATGTGACACCCCATGGGGGGCACCCCATTGGAGCCATGTCCTGTGTTTGCCACCCCATGGGGGAAAACGTGCAGGACCACGTGCGGGCAGAACTTTGCGTGTGACACCCAAGCCTGGACAAACTGCAAAGGACAAACCAGCAGGGACTATTTGCACAGCTCCATGTGTACAACATTTCTGGGGACCCCAACGTGCCTCTTCCTGTTTGGGCTCATATTGCCACATCAGGAGGTGACATCACACCATCCTGTCCCAAAAGAGGAACTGGCAGCAGCACAATGCCACTCCCTGTCCCCACTGCAGTCTCACTGTCTCCAAGCTGCTCCTGCCTCATGACACCAATGGCACTGGCCCTCATTCTCAGTGTGTGACAGTGTGGATGAGGTTACAGGGGGGTTGGAGGCCCTGTGTGGAATCAGAACTGTGTCCCTTGCAGGTTGGTGGCTGGTGGCAGCAAGCAAGGCCCAGTATTGTGAGTATGGGAAACAGGGGGAGAATGGGGCCAGCAGAGGGGAGAATGGGCAGAGCGCCATTAAAGGAATACAGGAGGGTGTGCAGGGACAAGGCTGACTGCTGTCCCCTGTCCTAGTGTCCCGACCCTCCCTGTCCCTGCACCCCAGCCAGGGGGTGTCCCTGGGGGACAGTGTCACCCTGCGCTGCCACCTGCCCCAGCTGGCTGCCTGGGTCCGGCTCTACAAGGAAGGACGTCTGACATACAGCAAATACAAGTACAAGGAGCAGGACACTGCAGAGTTCTCCTTCTTGAACACAAATCGGGAGCACGCAGGTACATATCGGTGTCAGTACCGGGTGCCTTGGTCAGCAGAGGAATCAGAGAAGAGTGATCCCGTGGAGCTGGTGCTGACAGGTGAGGGCACTGGGGACAGCAGATGGCTCTGCTTGCTCCCAACAGGACCATGTCCCACTGCTGTCCCTTCCCTCATGCAGATCGCAGATTCCTCCCACCCAGCATTTCCCTGAGCCCTGAGGAATGTGTGGAGATAGGGATGAATGTCACCATCCAGTGCTGGAACAAGGACTATGGGGTCGCCTTCCTCCTGCACAAGGATGGGTGCTCAGCCCCCATCCAACGCCAGGACCTCGATGGGGTGGGCACAGCCACCTTCACCATCTTTGGGGTGACCCCAGCTGACAGCGGCACCTACAGGTGCTCCTGCCGCCCCTGGGCTTACCCCTTTCTGTCCTCACCCCTTGGCAATAACGTGACTCTGGAGGTGACACCCACACCTGCATCCCCAGGTGGGTCTCAACCCCATTTTGGTACACCAAGTTCGACCCATGAGTGGCTGTGTCACCTCCTGTCCCTATAGAGAGTTGTGGTTGAGGATGTGATAACCCAAACACCCGGACCCCACAGGTGCTGCAGACAGTTCCCATGGGAACCTGGTGGTGGCAGTGGTTGGGGGCTGCACTGCTGCCTTTGTCTTCATCCTCGTCCTTGTCGTCTTCTTCCTCATTGCCTGCCGATGTCGGATAAGGAGAGATGAGTGCCCTGGTGAGGAACTGTTTAAACTTCTTTATGTCTCACTAGATGCCCTCAAAGACTCTTCAGTCAATTCCCCTCTACACCCCCCTCCCCCCCCCCCTTCATAGTCCCACCCCATTCCCCTCCTTTTCTTGATGCAGGCACCCCTGCAGAAAAGCCTGAGGACATGGAATTCCAGGTAAGTATCTGGGTCAGGGTACCCCAAACCCCAGCCTGACCCTTGGAACACCTCCTGATCCCATTTACAGCCCCAAACCCTGTCCATGGGGACCCCAGGGGATCCACAGCCTCATATGGTTTTCCTTAATGTCAAACACCCCCCCAGACCCAGATCATGAGGAACTCCAATTCTGCATTGTGGAGACACCCAAATCTGAGCCCTCAGATCTCCCGGCCCCTCCAAAACTTAAATACCCCTCAGACCCCATGAGCCACTTTCACACTGTGTAGGAAGAACCCCAAACATCACTCACGCGGTGTCCCTCCCAAAGTACACTGGGGACCCCCAGGTTGACACTCTGCCTTCCCACTGTGTCCCCAGGTGCCTTCCAGTGACAGCGAGGCTCTGACCTACATGGAGCTGCAAGCTGTGACCCCCAGCACTCAGCCCCTCAACCCCCCCGCTCACCCCCAGCCCTCTGTTATCTACGCCCAGGTAGCAGTTGGCAGGCATCACTGATGCCTCCATACGTGTGCACAAACACGTGTGTCTTGTGTGCACACATGTACTGCCAGCGTGCACCGTGCAGCTGTGTTGTGTGTGCTTACCGTCACGTGTGCACTGCATGCATGTATCACTGCATGTGTTCCTATGTGTCACATGTGTTCACCGTCACATGTGCACAACAGTTAGACCCAGATGTGCACTCCGTGATGAACTCCATTCCTTTCTGTCTGCAACACCACGCGTGTACACCAGTAGATGTGCACAGTGCTGCACATGGGTGTCCTTAGCATGTTTTCTGAGACCGGTAAAGAATGCACGAGCTGAGCAACAAGACTTTGTGGACAGTTTTCATTCCAAAGCAGTGCTTTGAAGAAAAGCTCTTGGTAAATGGACGTGTATTCCTGCTCTGAGCCTTGGCTGACTCCATCGCGGTATCTGTCCCTGCTGGCTGGGAGAGGTGTGACTCAGGAGACAGAGAAAGATTCACCTGCCTCCAAACCCCCTGAGAGGGACGGTGCACATGTGCTCCCTGTGCCTGCACTCTCCAGGCCCTCCCTGTGTCCGTGTGTCCTTACCATGTGCCCCACGTCAGCGCCACATCTGTCCCTACAGCACACACACGTCCCCTTCCCGTGTGCGCATCTCCAGCTCCACATCCCAAACCAGCACCCGGCCCACAGTGGTTCAGGGGCAGATTTTGTGTTTGGGGTCTGGATGGCTATTTGGGAATGCACAAAGTATTTGTGGTCTGGATGGAGGTTGTGGAGCTGGATAGAGAATTTTGGAGTGAATGGAGATTTCTGGGTGGCTGGAAATTTCTGGGGGGATAGAGATTTTGGGAAGTGGATGGAGATTTTGTGGGTGGATGGGACTTCTGGGGCTGAATGTAGATATTGGGGTGGAGAGGGTATTTTGAAGCTGGACAGTGTTTAGGGACTGGATGGAGACTTCCTGAGAGTGACTGAAGATTTGACTGCTGATTAGAGAATGTGAGTGGATGGGAGGAGTTTTGGGGGTTGTATGTTTGGGGGTTGAGTGTAAGTTTTTGGGGGCTGGGTGTAGATTTAGGGTCTGGATGTAGAGTACAGATGAAGATGGAGGAGATGAGAGGAGAGGAGAGGAGAGGAGAGGAGAGGAGAGGAGAGGAGAGGAGAGGAGAGGAGAGGAGAGGAGAGGAGAGGAGAGGAGAGGAGAGGAGAGGAGAGGAGATGGGAGGGGAGGAGAGGGGAGGAGAGGGGAGGAGAGGGGCGGGGAGGGGAGGGGAGGGGAGGGGAGGGGAGGGGAGGGGAGGGGAGGGGAGGAGAGGAGAGGAGAGGGGAGGGGAGGAGAGGAGAGGAGAGGAGAGGAGAGGAGAGGAGAGGAGAGGAGAGGAGAGGAGAGGAGAGGAGAGGAGAGGAGAGGGGAGGAGAGGAGAGGAGAGGAGAGGAGGAGAGGAGAGGAGAGGAGAGGAGAGGAGAGGAGAGGAGAGGAGAGGAGAGGAGAGGAGAGGAGAGGAGAGGAGAGGAGAGGAGAGGAGAGGAGAGGAGAGGAGAGGAGAGGAGAGGAGAAGTGTCCATCCCTTCTTCCTGTCATTCTAATTCAGGCCACAGAATGATTTCCTCATCTGCTGGATCTCACAGCACCACACAGCGTCGCCGAGTGGCATTCCGTTCAGCAGTGAATTGGCTCTGCAGGGCTGTCAGTGGTTCCTGCCAGGATGTCAGCCTTCCATCAGCAGGGTGTTGAATGCAGTGCCTCTCCTTCTGGGCTGTCAGCAGCGCTGCTCCCAACACAGCGCACACTGGGTGGTTCAGAGCCCAACCAATTCTCAGGAGGGAAGGGCACCCAGTGCATCTTTTCAGCTCCTCAGGAACAGGGGAGCTGAAACACCGGCATTTCCCAGGCAGCCAGGGCTTGTCCCTGCTTGGATCTCTCCCGGCATGGAGCCTTCCTGGGGTAGAGCTGGGAGGTTACATCCAGACCTTCCCACGCTGAGGGGATCTGACAGCTGCACCACGTGAGTGTCACGTCCTGTGCATGGAGGGAGGGAGGGACTACAAGGAGTGCGGTGCTGTCACACAGCAGCAGCTCAGCACCACACAGCTTTTATTCTCACTGACCCCTGCCAGTGGGTCTGGGGAGAGAACTGGAGAAAATGAGAAAGAATTCATCGATGGAGATAAAATCTATTTACTGAGACTGAAAAGGAAGCGAGAAATAACAGGAATGCTGATCAGATAGATGTATATACTTCTGCAAAGCAAGTGATGCACAAAGGAATTGCTCAGCACCCAACGACCAAGGATAAAACCAGGACAGAAAGGAAGGCAAGGGATTTTGAGGGGTCTACATGGAATCTATAGGAAATCTGTAGGAGATGGAAGGAGAGGAAAGGACATTCTGTGGGACTTCCATAAGAGGGGAAGATTGGCACAGATAAGGGTGTCCCAGGAATGTGTCAGGTGGTGGTGTTTGGGAGAGGACTGGAGAGGATTTGGACGTCTCAGGGAGTGTTAAGGTATTTGAGGGGATAAGGAAGGATTTTGGGGTAAGAGATGAGCCTTTAGGGATTTGGTGTGTGTGGGAAGTATTTGGGATGCACCAGTGAGAATTTGGGATTGTTAGATTTGGGGAGATCAGCTGGTCTGGGATAAGAAGAGGACATCAGAGAGTCCCAAGCAGAGATTTTGAGGCACCTGGGAAGGCCCATCAGCACGGTAATTCAGAGCTCACCGTGGTGTAGATAACAGGGGGTTAGTTGGCAGTGTGGGAACTGGGAGTCTGGGAGCACGGGATGGCAGCTGGCATCTCGACGTAAGTCACATCCTCACTGTCCGTGGGGGGCACCTGGAGATACAGGAGGAGAGTGGGGTGCTACCATGGGGGTCCCCAAGATGAGCAGGGTGAGGGTGGGCCTCTGGTGTAGGTATGAGTGGGATGTGATCATGAGGGTGAGCCTGGAGTTCTGAGGGGCAGAGAGGATGTCTGCCAGGGGGATATTTGGGGTCCAGCTATGGTCTTGTTGTGCTTAGGGACTGGGGGAATACAGGGGATTTTTTTTTTTTTTTCTGTTCCCCATGGGTCATTGGGATTCTGTGTGGGTACATTTAGGGCCGCTCTTCTCAAGTAGTATGTGCCTATATGTTCAGGGGGGGATTAAGGCTTGGAGGGTTTCTGTGGGTCTGGAGACTTAGGACTGTGGGCTGAGGGTTCCCCTCAATGCAGATTTGGATTTCCCATGAGCTGGATACAGGTGGGGCACATAAATGTCAGAGTAAGCCATATGAGGCTGGGGGTCATTTGTGGGCTTCATGGGAAGGGTGTGGGTCTCCATGCTGATGTTCTCTGTGTGCCCCAAGGGGTGAACTGGGATTTGGGCTCCACTGATGCAGAAACTTACCCTGAATGACATTGACTTAAGCATTTCAGGGGTGACACCTGCATCAAAAAGAGGAAGGTGAAAGGTGGAGGTTACGTGGTCTCGATGGAATACTTGGTGGTCCTTAAAGATCTGTAGGGGATTAAATTACAGGTAGGGACACCTGAGGGGATCTGTAGGGAATGGAAAAGGACACTTGGGGAATTCAACTGGGGACAGAAAGAGGAGGCAGGGCACACTTGAAGGGATCGATTAGGGATGGAAACCGTTTAACCACTTCCTCACCAGGGCTCTTATCTCTCTGTGTCCAGAGGCTGCGGGCATCGAGGACGAAGTAGAGGCCCAGGCTGAAGACCAAGACAGCAGCACAGCCCCTCACCACCGCCACCACCAGGTTCCCATGGGACCGCCCCTTGGCACCTGTGGGGTGCGAGTGTTTGGGTGTTCCCATCACAGGGCAGGGATGCAGGGACAGTTCTACCCATGGGAGACACTGGGGGCGTGCAAATGGGGTCTCAGATCTAACTGGGGTTGCAGGTGTGGGTGACACCTCCATCATCATGCTGTCCCCAAGGGGTGAGGACACACATGTGTGATCCTTGGGGTTGTAGGATTTTGTACTGGTGCTGGCAGAGGCCAGAGTCCCCCCTGAGTGGGCGAAGGTTTCTGTAGCCCACCAGCAGGATCCTGGTTCAGGATAGGGTCCGAGCTGTGTGCAGGAGGAATGTGCCACCATAACCCCCATTCCAGCACTGGGTGGTGACATCAGTCCCCATTGCCACACGTTCCCTGGGCTCAAGGAAATGCAGGGTTGGGGGAAGCTGTGGTTTGTGTGCAGGGAGGAGAAGAAATGGGACTTTGCCTTGTGGGAATTTCTCAGTGCCAGCTGGTGTGCATAGTGCCCTCACCTGTCAGCACCAGCTCCACGGGCTCACTCCTATTTGATGTCCACAATGGCTCTGACACCTGGTACCGACACTGATATGTCCCTGCATCTTCCAGGTTTGTGACAGCAAAGGAGAACTCAGCTGTATCCTGCTCCTTGTCTTTTTCCTTGTCAGATTTCAGAGTTCCATTCAACCAGAGCTGGACCCAGGCAGACATTTGGGGCAGGTGGCAGCGCAGGGTGACAGTGTCCCCCAGGGACACCCCGTGGCTGGGGTGCAGTGACAGGGAAGGTCTGGGCACTAGGACAGGGGACAGCAGTCAGCCTTGTCCCTGCACACCCTCCTCTGCCCCTCTCATGGCCCCCTGCCTACACTGCCCTCCCTCTAGCCCTATCCTTCCCCCTATCCCCATACTCACGTTCCTGTGCTCTGCTCGCTGCCACCAGACACCAACCTGCATGGGACACGGTCCTGGTCACATACCTGACCACCAACCCCCGTGGCACCACGTCCCCATTGTCACTCACCCAGGATGACGGCCAGCGCCATTGGTGCCATGAGGCAGGAGCGGCTCTGGGACAGCGAGTCTGCAGTGGGGTCAGGAAGAGGTCGGAGAGGCAATGTCATTTCCCCTTGGGGACAGGATGCCATGATGTCACCTCCTCGTGACAAATTTCCCCCATTTGTGGTGACAATGCTTTGTCCTCAATTGGCTGACACACACAGGGCATTGCACACAGACCCTGTTTGTGTGTCCCATGCAGGCGATCACCCCTCAACAGTCACAGACTGTCCCCAAAGTTCTGTCAGCACGTGCCTCGTGTGGTGTCCCCCATGGGATGCCAAACACAGCACACGTGGCTTCAGTGGTGCGTCGGGATCTGCACCCTTTGGGTCCCACTTTTGGCACCACAAGGACTGCAGTGCTGGCAGCTGGCAGCAGCTCAGTACCACACAGCCCTTCACTCACTGCCCCCACTCTTGGTGCACTGTGTGAGAATCAACCAAGAGAATGCAAAACTCATGGGTTGCAATAAAAAACAATTTACTAGGGCAGAGAAGGAAGAGAGAAATCATCGTAATGGGAATATGCCTTGTTAATGGGCTGGTTCATTCTGATTCTTTCACTGATGTGATGGGGGGACACACGAAGCCATGCCCTGGGAAAGGGGAAAATGGGGAAAGGGTAGGGAGATGGGCCTAGAAACAAACCAGTAGCAACAATCTGAGGAGAAAAGGTAATTTACTAACAAAAAAGAAGGGAAGGGAAGGGAAGGGAAGGGAAGGGAAGGGAAGGGAAGGGAAGGGAAGGGAAGGGAAGGGAAGGGAAGGGAAGGGAAGGGAAGGGAAGGGAAGGGAAGGGAAGGGAAGGGAAGGGAAGGGAAGGGAAGGGAAGGGAAGGGAAGGGAAGGGAAGGGAAGGGAAGGGAAGGGAAGGGAAGGGAAGGGAAGGGAAGGGGAGGGGAGGGAAGGGGAAGGGGAGGGGAGGGAAGGGGAGGGGAGAACAAGTCCAAGAAGTCCATCCCTTCTTCCTGTCATTCTAATTCAGGCCACAGAATGATTTCCTCATCTGCTGGATCTCACAGCACCACACAGCGTCGCCGAGTGGCATTCCGTTCAGCAGTGAATTGGCTCTGCAGGGCTGTCAGTGGTTCCTGCCAGGATGTCAGCCTTCCATCAGCAGGGTGTTGAATGCAGTGCCTCTCCTTCTGGGCTGTCAGCAGTGCTGCTCCCAACACAGCGCACACTGGGTGGTTCAGAGCCCAACCAATTCTCAGGAGGGAAGGGCACCCAGTGCATCTTTTCAGCTCCTCAGGAACAGGGGAGCTGAAACACCGGCATTTCCCAGGCAGCCAGGGCTTGTTCCTGCTCGGACCTCTCCTGGGATGGAGCCTTCCTGGGGTAGAGCTGGGAGGTTACATCCAGACCTTCCCACGCTGAGGGGATCTGACAGCTGCACCACGTGAGTGTCACGTCCTGTGCATGGAGGGAGGGAGGGACTACAAGGAGTGCGGTGCTGTCACACAGCAGCAGCTCAGCACCACACAGCTTTTATTCTCACTGACCCCTGCCAGTGGGTCTGGGGAGAGAACCGGAGAAAATGAGGAAGAATTCATTGGTGGAGATAAAATCTATTTACTGAGACTGAAAAGGAAGTGAGAAATAACAGGAATGCTAATCAGATAGACGTATATACTTCTGCAAAGCAAGAGATGCACAAAGGAATTGCTCAGCACCCAAAGACCAAGGATAAAACCAGGACTGAAAGGGAGGCAGGCGATTCTGAGGGTTCTACAGGGGATCTATAGGGCATCTGTAGGAGATGGGAGGGGAAGAAATGGACGTTTTTGAGTATCTGCAGTAGAGGGGTAGATTGGAACAGATCAGGGGGTCTCAGAGGAAAGGTGGTGGTGTTTTGGAGTGAATTGGAGGGTATTTGGAGGACTCAAGGTGTGCTAAGACATTTGAGGGCATAAGGAAGGATTTTTGGATAAGAAATGAGCATTTAGAGGTTTGGAGTGAGTGGGAAGCATTTGGGATGCACCAGTGAGAATTTAGGAGTGTTAGATTAGCGGAAGTTATCTGATCCAAGGTCAGAAGAGGACATCAGGGAGACCCAAGCAGGGAATGTGGCACCTGCCCCCTTGCACGCACATCAAAACTGAGACACCAATGCAGGTCCATCAGTGTGATCCCCCAGTGCTCACTTTGGTGTAAATAATGGGGCACTGGGGGGCGGTGGGGGAACTGGGAGGCTGGGAGCACGGGATGACAGCTGGCATCTCAGTGTAGGTCAGACCTTCGCTGTCCCTGGGGGGCACCTGGAGATAGAGGCAGAAATTGGGTTGCAATCATGGAGGTCCCCAGGATGCTTTAGTTTGGGGTGGGGCTGTGGAGTAGGCATGTGAGGAAGGAGGGAAGGGGTGTCCATGAGGGTGGAGCTGTATTTCTGGGGGAGAGGCTGAAATTTGGGTTCTACACAGGGGATATTTGGGGCCCAGCTGTGTTTCCAGGGTGCCCATAGAATCTGGATATATAGAGATACTGGGGGAACACAGGGCCTTGTGTTGGGGTCCTGATTGTCCCGATGGGTTAGACACTGCGCTTCTCAGGGAGTGCATTTGAGGTCCCTCTGCTAGAGCTGTGGTTTGGGTTTCCACGGTGATGTCTGGTGCAGGCCCCAAGAGGGATGTTGGGATTTGGGGTCCACTGACTCAGGCACTTACCTGGAAGTGCATGGGCTCGGTCATTCTGGGGGTGAAACCTGCATCAAAAGGGGACGGGAAAGGTTGGGGGTTATGAGGGGGCCTCAAGGTACAGCTGTGGGGTCCATACGGGATCTATGGGGGGTCAAAGGACGGGTAGGGGATACCGGTGGGGATCTATAGGAGGTGGGAAACTTGGAACTCCTTCCTCACCAGGGCTCTCATCTCTCCATGCCCAGAGGCTGCAGGCATCCAAGATGAAGTAGAGGCTGAGGCCGAAGATGAGGGCAGCAGTGCAGTCCCTCACCACCGCCACCATCAGGTTCCCACGGGATGACACCTCAGCACCTGTGAGATTGGGGTGTTTGGGTGTGCTCAGCACAGGGCAGGGATGCAGGGACATTGCCACTCACAGGGGACACTGGGGGCATAGAGATGTGGGTCTCAGACTAATTCTCTGATGTGGTCCATGGGGTGGTAGAGCACCTATAGGTGCCAGCATAGGCTTGGTTCCTCCCTAAGTAGACAAAGGTGGCTGTGCCCCACCAGTGGGATCCTGGAGCTGGAGAGGGGCTGAGTGCTCAGCACTGTGCAGGAGGCATGCAGCACCAGAATCATCGTGCCAGCTCTGGGTGCCATGGGCTCAGGGAACTGTGAGGGGCTGATGTTATGGCCTGTGTGCAGGGAGGAAAAGAGATAGGACTTGATTCTCGGGGAAAAGCTCAGGGCCACCCATTGTGCCCAATGCCCTCACCTGTCAGCACCAGCTTCACAGGATCACTCTTCTCTGATGTCCACAGTGGCTCTGACACCTGGTACCGACACTGATACGTCCCGGTGTCTTCCAGGTTTGTGACAGCAAAGGAGAACTCAGCTGTATCCTGCTCCTTGTCTTTTTCCTTGTCAGATTTCAGAGTTCCATTCAACCAGAGCTGGACCCAGGCTTGCACCCGGGGCAGGTGGCAGCGCAGGGTGACATTGTCTCCCAGGGACACCCCCTGGCTGGGGTGCAGCGACAGGGAGGGTCGGGACACTAGGACAGGGGACAGCAGTCAGCCTTGTCCCTGCACATCCTCCTCTGCCCCTCTGATGGCCCTCTGACCACACGCCCCTCCCTCTCTCCCCATTCTCCCCCTGTCCCCATACTCACGATGTTGTGCCCTGCTTGCTGCTACCAGCCACCAACCTGCAAGAGACACAGTTCTGGTCCCACACAGGGCCACCAACCCCCGTGGCACCACGTCCCCATTGTCACTCACCGAGAATGAGGGCCAGTGCCATTGGTGCCATGAGGCAGAAGCAGCTCCAGGACAGCAAGACTGCAGTGCAGACTGGGAGTGGCCAGCAAGGCAATCTCATTTCCCCTTGGGGACAGGATGCCATGATGTCACCTCCCCATCTGACAGTTTCTCCAGTGAGTGGTGTGGGGTACCACGTGCAAGTTGTCACTCCTTGGCTCTAACACAGTGTCCCCAAAGTTCTGCCAACACAAGGCCATGAATGGTGTCCTCCACGGGATGCCAAATGCACAACTGTGGCTCCAATGGAGTGTCCCACACGGGGTGTCACACAAGGTCCCCAACATGTCCAGCCAGCTGTTACCACAAACTTTGGGTACCACACTCTGTCCCCAATGGGATTTGCTCTGCCATGCCCTCTGGTTACAGCAGCAGGGACCTTTGAGACACAGTGACACCACACAGAGATGGGACACACTATGAGAACACACATGAATGGTGATTTCAAACATGTAGTTCTGACTCAAGCAGAACATGTTCTTTAGAACACATGTGTGCATTGTGGTGTGCAGCTATCCATGCACACGTGTGATGATGCACGTGCACTCATGGAGGCACCCACATCAGCCATCTCCTTCAGCACCTGGGATCCATGTCATCCAGCCCAACAGACTTGGACAGTTCAGCCTTGAGGGGCAGTATCAAACTTGGTCTGCTTTTGAATGCAGAGGAGGATTTAGCTTTCCCAGTTCCCACCCAGAGGTTCAGGGACACGAGGGGTGTGGGAACCTGGCTGCCAGTGAAGATGGAGGTAAAGAACTCCCTGAGTCCTTCAGCCTTCTCCATGCCAGTTGCAGCCTCTTGTGCATTCTCCTTTGTCACAGGGGGAACACTCTCCTTTGCCTGTCTCTGCTGACCACTGTATCTAAAGAATCCTTTCTTGTTCTCCATCACACTGCACAGTACTGGGCTCTGGCTGTGCCTATCAAGCACAATTCAGAGCCCTCTGGAAGCCGAGAAAAACAACAGAGTAACCTGAGACACCAAAAGGTGATGTCAAGCAGGTGTTCCCTTATCACAGCACTGGGTGCGTGGGGGATCGCTCCAGCAACATGCACAGCAAAGGGAGAAACAGCCATGTGCCTGAAGGCAGAGCATGAACATATTCACTGCATTCCAAGGACACGGGCAGAGATTCCAGGAAATAACTCCCATCTCTGGTGGTGGTGGGATGCATTATGGCTGTGAATTTCCAAGCATTCAGGGGGTGGGAGGGTAGCCCAAACCTGTTCCCACTGATGTTACACTGAGCCCAGGCATCTGTTTTGCCATCTAATCCTCAACAACAGGACAGCTATTCTACTTTCTAATCTTCACTGGACAACAAGATCTGTGGCTCCTCTGCATTCTGTTCCCGAGCTTCTATTTACGTCCTTCAGCTTATATCTGCTCAAGTGATGAGAAAGGCTGTTCTCAAAGTGTAGAAAGGCTGTTCTCATCATCCACTGACTGCTCCTAGAGGGATGGGGGAGAGAATGAGAGGACAAATAATCTGGAACTCAGAGGTTGAGAGAAAAACCTGTTTAATAAGACAGTGAAGGAAGAGAGAAAGAACAGTGATGGTCTATGAGGGAATCTATAGGAGATGTACGTTGGACAGAATGGGAGTCAGGGGGCTCTGGAGGTGATCTGTAGGAGAGGGGTGAATTGGGACAGATGTGGGGATCCCACAGTGCTGATGTTGGAAGTGGGGTGGATTGGGAAGGATTTGTGCGTATGAAAGAGTGCTAAGGGATTCGAGGGCAGAGAAAGGGTACTGTTGTTAGAGATGAGCATTTGGGGATTTGGTGGGATTGGGAAGCATTTGGGGGCACTGGTGGGGACTTGAAGGTGTTGGGTTTGAAAAGATCTGGGAATCATTGAGAGGGGAAGAGAGCATCAGGGAGCCCAAAATAGGGAATGTGATCACTCCCAAACAGCGCATCCCAAAGATGAGACGCCTTGCGGGGAGGCATTAATGGGGTCTTCCAGCACCCACATCAGCACCCGGACTCTCATCTCTCCGTATCCAGAGGCTGCGGGCATCGATGACAAAGAAGATTCCGAGGGCAAAAACGAGGACAGCAGCACAGCCCCTCACCACTGCAATCACCAGGTTCCCATGGGACACCAACTCAGCACCTGAAGGTATTTGGGTGCGTTCATCCTCAGCATCACCTCGATGGGGAAGGGATGTGATGATACTGCCACCTGTGGGTGACACTGGAGGCACCCAAATGGGGGGCTGGTACCTACCTGGGGGTGCAGGTGTGGGTGCCACCTCCAGTCTCACGCTGTCCCCAAGAGGTGAGGACACAAAGAGGTAGGCCTTGGGGTGGCAGGAGCACCTGTAGGTGCCATTGTCAGCTGTGGTCACCGCAAGAAGGGGGAAGGTGGCCGTGCCTTCATCACCGGGGTCCTGGTGCTGGAGAGGGGCTGAGTGCCCATCCTTGTGCAGGAAGATGATGCCCCCATAGCCCTGGTTCCAGCAGCGGATGGTGACATTGGTCCCCACCACCACGCTTTTGTCAGGGCTCGTGGAAATGTTAGGTGGGGAATATTGACTATCTGGATGCAGAGAGAGAACAGAGATAGGACGTGGCCCTGTGAAGAATGCCTAAGGCCATCTGCTTTCCCCATAACCCTCACCTGTCACCACCAACTCGATGGGGACACTCTTCTCTGATCTTCCCGGTGGCTCCAAAACCCGGTACTGGCACCAATACTTCATTGCATCTTCCAGCTTTACACAAACCAAGGAGAACTCAGCCATGACCTGATGCTTGTCCACGTCCTCGTAGGACCTCAGAAGTCCATCCTGGTAAAGCTCAACCCAGGCAGCTGGCTGGGGCAGGTGGCACCTTAGGGTGACAGTGTCCCCCAGGGACACCCGCTGGTTGGGGTGCAGTGACAGGGAGGGTGGGGGCACTAGGACAGGGGACAGCAGTCAGCCTTGTGCCTTCACACCTTCCTGTGCCCCTCTGATTGCCCCCTGCCCATGCTCCCTGTGCCCATTCTCTCCCCATTCTCCCCCTGTTCCCCATACTCACGCTGCTGTGCCCTGCTCGCTGTCACCAGCCACCAACCTGCAAGGGACACGGTCCTGGTCCCACACGGGGCCACCAACCCCCGTGGCACCACGTCCCCATTGTCACTCACCCAGGATGAGGGCCAGCGCCATTGGTGCCATGAGTTAGGAGCAGCTTGGGGACAGTCAGACTGCAGTGGGGATGGGGACTGGTGGGAGAAGCATTGTCTGTTCCACTTGGGGACAGGATTCCATTATGTCACCTCCCCATGTGACAATTGCTGTCCCCAGATTGTGTCTCCATGTGGCCTGGGATAGGATGGCACACTTGGAATGGTACACACTACCCTTACTGGCGTGCCCCACATGGGCTGTCACCCTTCTGCTGTCACACGCTGTCCCAAAGGGCTGCCAGTGTGTGGCTTTGCATGGGGTTCCCCATGGGATGCCAAACACAGCACCAAACCAAGCTTGCCATGAGCAGCCAGCATCCAAAACAACACTCACCATCATGCTTCTCAGCAGGAGAAAAACCACTCTCAGAATGCCTGGCATCCACGTTACTATTTTCCCCATCCATAGATCAGAAGTTCACAAGACTGTCCCCAAAATGCCAAATCCCAGGGCAACTTCTTGCTCTGTGACCAACCCAGTGGTGCCTGCATCCGGTATCAGGAAATGGCACTCGCTGGGCTTCTTATCTGGGCTTTGCTTCTTTTAATTTCCCTTTTTGAGTAGAAATACATGCGTGCTGCAGCCTTTCCCCTTAACACAACTCAGGAGGTGCCATAGGTAGCTCCTCTTGAGGTGTAAATACACCTCTAGGTTCAGAAATTCAGAAGTTTGTACATTTATGTTTATATTTTTATATATTTATTCACAATTGTTGCTGCAGGTAGGAGTTGCTCATCACCGACCAACTGATGTGGTTTGTGTGGTGCACAGAACAGAGGAGGAAGCTTAAAATAGAAAAAGGGGAAGTCATGTTGGCCGAGAAAACGGCCTTCTAGGAAAAAATCCCCAGGAAACAGCAGTAGATGTTGGGATAAAAAGACCTTTTTATATCTCAAGTCCCAGAGATGGAGTGTCTTTAGTCATAGTTCGGTCCATAGCTTTATTTAAATTCAAACCTACCTGGTGTGCCTCACCCAAAATGACAACAAGTACATCCAGCACAGCAAAAATGTGGGCACCGAATGATGCCCGTCCTTCTCTTCCCAAACACAGACATCAGCCAAGTGCTCAGGTAGGGGACTTAGTGCTCTTGGTGAGGTCCCAGTGTGTGAAATGGCTGCCTGGCTTCCATGCCCACTAAATCCAGGCTGTGGGCCCCGTTATCCCAGCATGGCAGCAGCCAGGTGATGCTGTGCTCGCCTGGACAATGACTGAAATCACCTCAAGAGGGTCAAGGTGGCCGTGCCCCCAACACTGGGGTTCCTGTGCTGGATAGGAGCTGAGTGCCCATCCTTGTGCAGGAAGGCGGTGCCCTTATATTCCTGGTTCCAACACCAGATAGTGATGTTTGTCCCTACCTCCACCTGTTCCTCAGGGAAATGCTGCATGGAGGGTATTTGGATCTATGTAGAAAGTGACGGCAGTGCTGGGACACGGCCCCACAGCACTATACCTCCTTTTTTGTACATTTACTCCTATTTGGGGACTCCCCGCCACCACACAGCAGATGTTTGCTGTTCAGGAAACACCAAATTTCCTCCAATGTCACCACAGCCCTATAGGACACCTCCCTGAGGTCACTGCTCCTCTGAGCCCACCCCAAACATCTGTGGGGTGTTCCACAAAATATGCACCCTCCCCCCCCCCCCCCCCCCCCCAGTTTTTCCTGCCCCCCAGAATGTCCCCTCACCCTCAAGTAGTGTCCCTTACCCTAGAGGGTGTCCCCACCCCATCACAAAGGACAAAGGTCTTCTGCAGGGGTGGCCTCCAAATGTGGCCCCACCCCTGGACACATAATCTATCGGGTGGGACCCAGCTCCCCACAGACACTGAGGTGAACAGAGAGGTGAGCACACGGGGGGGTCCTGGTGGGCTGAGGGATATGGAGCAGTAGTGGGGCAATGGGGAGAAATGGAGAGTCATGGGCTTTTCGGGAGGGATATGAGGTCATGGGACTATATGGCAGGATGTGGGGTTGTGGTTGTATATAAGATATAAGATCATGGTGCTATGTATCTTGATACAAGACCACCGGGCTGGATATGGGGCAACCAGACAGGATATAGAGCTGAGGTGAGGGCTGTGGGTCTATGGGGCAGGACATGGGTTTGTGGGGTAGAGGGAGGGTTTTGGGGGAGATGTGGTTTTGGTTATTTATGAGGTGTGGGGAGCTCTGGGAGAGCTGTGGGATTTGGGGTCAGTTGTGGGTTTTCAGATGGGGAGGCTCAGGGTCCTGCCCCTCCTCTTCTTTCATGCCCCACAGTTCCACATCCAACCCCGTATCCTCATTTCCAGTCCTGTATCCCCAGAAATTGACAAATCACCCCACGGTCTGATCTGTGCCCCATATCCTGCCTCATAGCCCACTGACTCCATACTCCAACAATTAGCTCTGGTATCATCCCTTAGCCCCTCCTATAGTCCCAGTTTGATATCTTCTCCCATTCCAGTATGACTCCATAGCCTGCCCTACAGCTCTGTGCCCTTCATCCCACAGCCTTCCTCTCGCCATGCTCGTCTTAGCCATCCACGTGCTGACCTTCGCTGTGGGTTTTCCTGCCAACATCTTCACCCTCCTCACCCTCCTCATCAAAATCCGATGCCATCGTCCTCATCCCCACCTCACCGCTGCCGACCTCCTCCTCCTCCACCTCACCACCGCCGACCTCCTTGTCCTCTTCTTCCTCCCATTCAAGATGGCCGAAGAGGCAGCCATGATGGTGTGGCCCTTCCCCAGAGTGCTCTGCCCCATTGCAAACTTCTGCTTCTACTCCAGCATCTACCTCAGCACTCTCTTTATAGCTGCCCTCAGTGTGGAGCGCTACTTTGGGGTCGTGTTCCCACACCGCTACAGCCGGCGCCGGAGGTTATGGCGGATGATGGCCGCCAGCGCCGTCCTTTGGGTGATGGCATTGTCCCATTGTTCCATCATCTTTGTGGCAGAGTATTACAGGGAGTTTGAGTTAATCAAACCTAATGGCATTGACACCGACGTCTCCAACACCTCCACTGCTAACATCACCACTCCCAGTGGCTCCAAGATCCCCGGTGCCAACTTCTACAGGATCTCCAGCCCCAAGACCGACCTCAACATCTCCACCCTCCAATTCTCTGCCTGCACAACCCCAAAAACACCCCACATCCCTACCAACACCCCATGGACCTCTCAGAATGCCTCTGAGACTCAACCCCACATGGTCTACCACTGCTACGATGACTTCTCCCAAACCCAGCTGCGCTTCGTTCTCCCGCTGCGCCTCGAGCTCTTCCTCGTCCTCTTCCTCCTCCCCTTTGCCATCACCATGTTCTGCTATGTCCACATCATCCGTGCCCTCCTCACTCGACCCCACATCCCACTGCAGAAGAAGTACCGCACTGTGGGGCTGGCCGTGGCCACCATGGTCATCTTTGGGGTCTGCTTTGGTCCTTACAACCTCTCGCATGTGGTGGGCTTTGTGCAGCAGCACAGCCCCACGTGGAGGCACTACGCTCTGCTCGTCACCACCCTCAGTGCCGCGCTCGACCCCTTCATCTTCTATTTCTCCTCCAGTGCTGTGCGGAGGGCGGTCAGTGGGGTGGTGGAGGCTCTTCGGAGGGCAATGTTTGGGTTTTGGGGTTGGTGTGGGCGGAGGGAGTGAGCCCCAATCAGGAGGAGGTTCTGGGGTAAATGAGGTTGTTGTGATTGGAGTGAGTTTAATGGGGTGGGAAATCAGAAATGGAGATGGGTCTGATGTCTGTATGTTCGATGTTGTCCCATGGTTGTGTCCAATGTTTGTGGGCCAACCAACTCTTGGTCAGTGTTGTTGACTCCCATGGGGTGGGATGAGTGGGGTCAATCAGGTCCCATGGATGTGATCAGTGTGGTCAATGCAGAACCGAGAATGTTGTCTCCAAAGTCCAATTGGTTTGGGGTCAGTGTGGACTAATGGATCTGGCCTAATGTTGTTTTACTCCTATTGTCCTCAATTCTGTCAGTGTCCCCCATGTCTGCAATGCCCTCAATATCCATCAATGTGCAGCAGTTCCTCCAGTGTTCCCAGTAACCCCGATACCCACAGTACCCCCAGTGGGCAGGGCAAGCAGGAGGGAAGAGCATCCCTCCACGCTGCAGAGAACACGGCCATGCAGGTCTGCAGCAGCAGGGAGTGCCTGAGCCTGCACCCAGGTCCATTGTCTAGGGCAAGGCGGTCAGCTCCATGCCTCCAGACTGCCTTCAGACAGAAGAAAAGAAGGGTGGCTGTCACAGGGGACTCCTTCTGATGGGAAAAGAGCCTCTGACACATCAGCCAGATCCTACCCGTAGGGAAAGTGTGCTGGCCTCGTGGGCCCCAGCTCAGGACATCACTAGGAGACTCCCTGCTCAGGTTCACCTCTCTGGTTGTTCTCCCTTACTGATGGGTCAGGCCGGCAGTGATGCAGTCAGTGAGGGGAGCCTGAGGGTCGTGCAAAGGGTCTCCAGGGCCTGGAGGCCCCACGTCTTGGGCCTGGAGATCCTATAGATGCTGGCAGTGGGGATCTTCGAGCCACTGGGAGTGGTGATGTCAGCAGTGGAGATGTTGGGGACATCGGTGTCAATGGCGTCAGATTTGGCCATCCCAAGTCTCCCAGTGTCAAACCCACTGACCCCGAAACAATGGGAGTTGTCCTCTGCTGCCCAATGGGGTCAATGCCATTGCCGTTGTCCATCCTGGATCCCCCAGTCTCAATCCCTTGGAACCCAAATCTATCCCCTAAGGTGAAGGAACTCTTGTTGAGGGTGAGGGGACATTTTAGGGGGATGAAAAACTGGGAGGGTGCAATTCTTTGGGGCTCCCCAAGGTTGTGTTGGGTGGAGAACTGCTGGGCAGTCATCTAAGGGGGGGAGGGTCATATGGGGCTGTGGTGACACTCCAGGAAGTTCAGCATTTCCTGAACGCCCACAGATGCCTACTGTGTTGTGGGAGGAAGTCCCAAAGATGGAGTAAATGTACAAAAAAAGGAGGTCCAGTGCTGTGGGGCACAATGTGGGGCCTAGCCCCATAGGTAGATCACCCCATAGATTTGGAGACTGCAGGTTCTCCTATGGACATCCACAACCCTTCCCCATAGATTTCCCTATAGATATGGGGCTACACAGCTCCACAGCATGACCCCATGGGCACGCAACTCCAGCTCATGCCTGGGCTGCACTGAGGGCCTGCGTGGGCAACAGGAGTGGGGGTAGCTTCAAAACTCAACCCGAACTCAACTTCCTTGAACTCAACCTGGCCACTGGGGTAAAAAGGAACAAGAAACTCTTTTACAAATATATCAACAGGAAGAGGAAGACTAAGGAGAATCTCCATTCTTTACTGGATGAGGCTGGGCATGTGACCACTGAGGATAAGGAAAAGGCAGAAGTTCTGAATGCCTTCTTTACATCTGTCTTTACAGGTCACACCAGCTGTCC
This sequence comes from Chrysolophus pictus, assembly GCA_037305975.1. Lineage (NCBI taxonomy): Eukaryota > Metazoa > Chordata > Aves > Galliformes > Phasianidae > Chrysolophus > Chrysolophus pictus. The sequence goes on from CM074606.1 coordinate 598,322, forward strand.
TCAGGGTACTCCATTCTCTGACCCGGTAGTCTCAGCTGGGGAGCAGACTAAACCCCCCACGATTCAGGAGGAAACAGTCAGAGATCTACTAGTCCAACTGGACTGCCACAAGTCCATGGGGCCGGATGAGATTCACCTGAGAGTGCTGAGGGAACTGGCAGAGGTGATAGCCGAGCCGCTTTCCATCATCTATCAGCATTCTTGTTGACTGGAGAGGTCCCAGAAGACTGGAGACTGGACAATGTGACTCCCATCCACAAGAAGGGTTGTAAGAGGATCTGGGAAACTACAGGCCTGTTAGCCCAACTTCGGTGCCAGGGTAGGTTATGGAGCAGATTGTCTTGAGGGAGATCACGTGGCATGTGCGGGATGACCAGGGGTCAGGCCTACCCAGCATGGATTCACGAAGATCCTGCTTGACCAGCCTGGTCTCCGTCTGTGATCTTGTGGCCCATCTGGCAGACAAGAGAAAGACTGTTGATGTGGTCTACCGAGACTTCAGCAAGGCCTTTGACACTGTCTCCCCCAGTATCCTCCTGCAGAAGCTGGCAGCCCGTGGCTTGGACGGGTACACTCTTGGCTGGGTAAGGAACTGACTGGAAGGCCGGGCCCAGAGAGTGGTGGTGAATGGAGCCAAATGCAGCTGGCGACCGGTCATGAGTGGTGTTCCCCAGGGGTCGGTGCTGGGGCCTGTCCTCTTCAAGATCTTTATTGATGACCTGGATGAGGGCATTGAGTGCACCCTCAGTAAATTCGCAGATGACACCAAATTGGCTGGAAGTGTGGATCTGCCTGGGGGTAGCGAGGCCCTACAGAGGGATATGGACAGGCTGGAGGGCTGGGCTGAAGCCAATGGGATGAGGTTCTACAAGGCCAAATGCCAGGTCCTGCACTTTGGCCACAACAACCCCAGACAACGCTACAGGCTTGGGGCGGAGTGGCTGGAAGACTGCATAGAGGAAATGGAGCTGGGGGTGTTGATTGATGCTCGGCTGAACATGAGCCAGCAGTGTGCCCAGGTGGCCGAGAAGGCCAATGGCATCCTGGCTTGCATAAGAAACGGTGTTGCTAGCAGGGACAGTGTCACACAAGCACACACTGCAGACAAACGAGCAGAAGCATCCAGAATTGCAGGGGGAGGGGTAGAAGAAATAAGTGCAGAACTCACAGGTGATGATGAAATCTGTTTACTAAGACTGAAGAGAGCAATCCCAGTGAGTGATATCATGATCACAATGGCATTTATTTTCAAAGTGATGCACAGTGCAGTGGCTCCAAACCCTCCTGATGCTGAGACCAGGGCAGAAGGGCAGGAGGGAGACACTGGGTGGGATCTGGAGGGGGTCAGAGTGGAGGTGGATGACAGGTGGTGTGGTGTTAGTGGGCACTCAGTGGGATTGTGGGGAGGATTGGGAAGAATCTGGGGGATCAAATCCCGGAAGGAATGGTGTTGCGTTTTGGGGTGGATTAAGGAGTACTTGTCAACTCAAGGAATTATTAAGGGATCTGTGGGGGATCAGGAAGGATTTGGGACATAGAGTGGAGAATTCAGGAATTTGGTGGGTCTGGGAATGTGATCAGGTGCATAGGTGAGGATTTGGGGATGTCAGATATCTCAGGATTTGGGGATGAAAGGGTGGGATCATGGTATTGTGGATCTCTAACTGGGGAATTTGGGGTGTGTCCCTTTCAGAGCTCCTTAAAAATGAGGCACGGAGGGTGAGGGGGTATCAGCAGGGGTTCCCCAGTATCCACATGGGTGTGGATAATAGGGGGCTGAGGGGTGGCAGCATCCGTGGGTGGCCGGGGTCCAGGGGTCACAGCATGAATCTCGGTGTAGGTCAGACACTCACTGTCACTGGGGGGCACCTGGAGACACAGGGGAACAGCGGGGTGCCACCATGGGGTCTCCAACAGGCTTTGGAGGGGGATTGATGGTGTTGGTATTTGGGAGTGGTGTTCAAGAGGGTAGGTGTGGAGTTGTGCTTTTGTCATGGGTTTGTTTTTTTTGATTTTCAATATTCCACATCAAAACATCATGTACTGGAATTAAGGTGTTAATGCTCTCATTTCTACGCACCTATCCCTATACATTATGGAAGTCATGGGATCTGACCCTTCCGGGGGGCGGTCTCTTACTGCCTGGCAGTGGGTGCTGGAGGGTGCTTTCCTGGCTGTTCCAAGCTTTTTTCAGGTTTGACTCGGTCTCGGGAAATCTCTCTCATATCTTATTTGATTTATTAGTCTCAATTTTAATTAGGTTGTATTATATTGTATTATTTTGCATTCCGATATCATAGTTAGTAAAATAAGTTTACCTCCATAGATTGTTGCCGCTGTTTTTTTCCTTTTCCCCCTTCCTCCCTCCGTGGGGCCAGGCGGGGGGTGGGGAGGGCAGGGGCCTACTGCCCCCCTGTGACGGGCATAAACTGATCTAGTTAATTCCGTGACATGGTTTTAGAGATGAGCATTTGGGGATTTGGTGTGATTGGGAAGCATTTGGGGGCATTGGTGGGGACTGGAAGGTGTTGGGTTTGAAAAGATCTGGGAATCATTGAGAGGGGAAGAGAGCATCAGGGAGCCCAAAATAGGGAATGTGGGTCACTCCCAAACAGTGCACCCCAAAGATGAGATGCCTTGGGGGGAGGCATTAATGGGGTCTTCCTGCACCCACGTCAGCACCCGGACTCTCATCTCCCCGTATCCAGAGGCTGCGGGCATCGATGACAAAGAAGACGCCAAGGGCAAAAACAAGGACAGCAGCACAGCCCCTCAGCACTACAATCACCAGGTTCCCAAGGGACACCAACTCAGCACCTGCAGTGTGAAGGTATTTGGGTGCGTTCATCCTCAGCATCACCTCGATGGGGAAGGGATGTGATGATACTGCCACCTGTGGGTGACACTGGAGGCACCGAAATGGGGGGCTGGTACCTACCTGGGGGTGCAGGTGTGGGTGCCACCTCCAGTCTCACGCTGTCCCCAAGAGGTGAGGACACAAAGAGGTAGGCCTTGGGGTGGCAGGAGCACCTGTGGGTGCCACTGTCAGCTGTGGTCACCGCAAGAAGGAGGAAGGTGGCCGTGCCTTCATCACCGGGGTCCTGGTGCTGGAGAGGGGCTGAGTGCCCATCCTTGTGCAGGAAGATGATGCCCCCATAGCCCTGGTTCCAGCAGCAGATGGTGACATTGGTCCCCACCGCCACGCTTTTGTCAGGGCTCATGGAAATGTTAGGTGGGGAATATTGACTATCTGGATGCAGAGAGAGAACAGAGATAGGACGTGGCCCTGTGAAGAATGCCGAGGGCCATCTGCTTTCCCCATAACTCTCACCTGTCACCACCAACTCGATGGGGACGCTCTTCTCTGATCTTCCCGGTGGCTCCAAAACCCGGTACTGGCACCAATACTTCATTGCATCTTCCAGCTTTACGCAAACCAAGGAGAACTCAGCCATGACCTGATGCTTGTCCACGTCCTTGTAGGACCTCAGAAGTCCATCCTGGTAAAGCTCAACCCAGGCAGCTGGCTGGGGCAGGTGGCACCTTAGGGTGACAGTGTCCCCCAGGGACACCCGCTGGTTGGGGTGCAGTGACAGGGAGGGTGGGGGCACTAGGACAGGGGACAGCAGTCAGCCTTGTGCCTTCACACCTTCCTCTGCCCCTCTGATTGCCCCCTGTCCATGCTTCCTGTGCCCATTCTCCCCCATTCTCCCCCTCTCCCCATACTCACGTTCCTGTGCCCTGCTCGCTGTCACCAGCCACCAACCTGCAAGGGACACGGTCCTGGTCCCACACAGAGCCACCAACCCTCGTGGCACCACGTCCCCATTGTCACTCACCCAGGATGAGGGCCAGTGCCGTTGGTGCCATGAGGCAGAAGCAGCTTAGGGACAGCAAGACTGCAGTGGGGACGGGGTTTGGCGGAAGAAGCATTGTCTGGGGGACAGGATTTCATTATGTCTCCTCCCCATGTGACAATTGCTGTCCCCAGATTGTGTCTCCATGTGGCCTGGGATAGGATGGCACACTTGGAATGGTACTCTCTACCCTTACTGGCGTGCCCCACATGGGCTGTCACCCTTCTGGTGTCACACGCTGTCCCAAAGGGCTGCCAGTGTGTGGCTTTGCGTGGTGTTCCCCATGGGATGCCAAACACAGCAGACGTGTCTCCTATGGGTGTTGTGGCTGAGAACGCTCTGTTACACTGTGCTGCTGTGCTCTGAGCAGCTGAAGATCCATAGGAGGTTGTGAGGCCTCCAGATCTCGGGATAAGGGTTGGTGGTGGGTCTCCAAATCCATGGGTGATCTGTAGGACAGGGTTTTTAAGTGACTGTAGCATCTCCCAATCTATGGGTTGTAGTTGGTTGAGGTGACTCCAGTTTTGTGAGGTGAGCAATGGGAAAGGGTTTCGGGGAGGGAGCACAGCTGAGTGTGGGTCACCAAATCTACTGAGCTATCTGTGGGGCAGAGCCCTACTTTGTGCTCCACAGCAATGGAGCTCCTTTGTAAATACATTTACTCCAGTTTTGAGATCCTCCCTCTCCCCACTCCTCAGAGCAGACATCTGTGGTACAGGAAAAGTCAATTTTCCATCTGTGACACCACAGCCCCATGGGAGCCCCCAGAGAGGCTGCCCCTCTCTTCCCCATCCCACACATCTAGCAGGTGCACCCCAAAAATGTGCTCCCCCAAAATTCCCCCCACAGATGTCCCCAAAACCTCGAGTACTATCCCCCATCCCAAGCTCCTTCCCTAAAGGTTCCCTTCGAAGGACCATCCCATGGTCCTTCCAGCTCGCTGCTCCTCGTGGATCAGTAAAGATACTGCAGAAGGGAAGAGATCACACATGGCTCCACCCCATTCCTCCCCTGAATCTCAGTGCTGTGCTGGGGAGTGCTTGGATGTGCTGTTGTTTTCCAAGAAACTCTGAGGCAGAAAGTGAGGGGAGATGGGCTAGTCTGGGGATAAAGACTTGGCAACCAAGTAGGGATGGGGTTGGACCCTCGGGCTTTTGTGCAAATCTCTTCTGGTTGTGGCTGCACTCAGTTAGTGAAGACAGCTGAAATCATAGAAACATTGCTTGCAGCTCCTGCCCATGTTGGGTGATGCACTGGGATTGCTGGGTGCTCATCCCCAACCAATTCAAAGCCCAGGTATCACTCTGGGGGATAAGCAGACCGGATTTCTGCTCACAGAAGCTGTGGTTTCTATGCTGTGGATGTGGTTACAAGCTGGCACTCACCCTGCACGCCGAGCACAGTCACCAGCAGAAGCAGCAGCCCCAGAGCACTGGCTTTCAGGAAGACCCGGTGCCAGCGTGGGCACACGGCAGGAGCTGGAAGAGTCCGCATCTGTTGAAAAACAGACCTTTCATACTGGTTCCCATGCAACGTTGATTCCGAAGGTGATGGCTGCTCTTTTCTCCCCATATCTGGAGGTTCCTGGATCCTAAGCAGTTGCTCCAGTGGTTCTCAGTGAGGAAGGAGCTGGTAGAAGGAGGTGATGGCAGCAGGCACACATGGGCTGGGCTCCTGCTGGAGGTTGGATGGGCAGAGGGAGAAGGACATCCCCTCCATGTGTTCTTATGGACGTGGTGGAGGCTCTGCAGGGCCTCAAGAGCATGGGCTGGGAGCTCCACAGACCCCAGACCTTGTGAATTGATCCCAGGGTAGAGCAGATGATGGTTGGTAGCACGTGGGTCTGTGTAGACCTCATCCCACCAGGACCCAGGCTGCATTCTCACCATTTCAGATTCAACTTGCAATTCCTCACCTCAGGGTTTCCTGATGAGGGCCACGTTTGGGTGCAAATCCATCCCACCTCTGGACATTTGCAGGCTTCCTTCTTCCCCATCCCTTCCTTCCTTCTGTCCCCACTACAAACCACCATCAGCCCAGAACACAACCAACACTGCTGGTGTTTCTTGGGGAAAACTCTGAAACAAGAAACCCCAAACCAAGCTTGCCATGAGCAGCCAGCACCCAAAACAACACTCACCATCATGCTTCTCAGCAGGAGAAAAACCACTCTCAGAATGCCTGGAATCCACGTCACTATTTTCCCCATCCATAGATCAGAAGTTCACAAGGCTGTCCCCAAAATGCCAAATCCCAGGGCAACTTCTTGCTCTGTGACCAACCCAGTGGTGCCTGCATCCGGTATCAGGAAATGGCACTCGCTGGGCTTCTTATCTGGACTTTGCTTCTTTTAATTTCCCATTTTGAGTAGAAATACATGCGTGCTGCAGCCTTTCCCCTTAACACAAGTCAGGAGGTGCCATAGGTAGCTCCTCTTGAGGTGTAAATACACCTCTAGGTTCAGAAATTCAGAAATGTGCATATTTATGTTTATATATTGATTCACAATTGTTGCTGCAGAAAGGAGTTGCTCATCACCGACCAACTGATGTGGTTTGTGTGGTGCACAGAGCAGAGGAGGAAGCTTAAAATAGAAAAGGGGAAGTCATGTTGGCCGAGAAAACGGCCTTCTAGGAAAAAATCCCCAGGAAACAGCAGATTGTTTGAGTAGATGTTGGGATAAAAAGACCTTTTTATATCTCAAGTCCCAGAGATGGAGTGATTTTAGTCATAGTTCGGTCCATAGCTTTATTTAAATTCAAACCTACCTGATGTGCCTCACCCAAAATGACAACAAGTACATCCAGCACAGCAAAAACGTGGGCACCGAATGATGCCCGTCCTTCTCTTCCCAAACACAGACATCAGCCAAGTGCTCAGGTACGGGACTTGGTGCTCTCGGTGAGGTCCCAGTGTGCAAACTGGCATCAAAACTCCTCATCCCAGAGAAATAGGAGCTGGACGTCTCTTCAACCGTAGGTTCCAGCCTGGAGATGAAGTTTGGGACCTGCGTTACCCATTGACTCTCAGTGACAGAGGTGTTCACAGTCCTGTTCATCACCACTGCTACAGGTGAGTGTTGAGGTTTCCATCATGGAGATAAAACCCTTTGGGTCGTTGCTGGTATCCCAGACTGGGATCGGTGCCCCCAAGAAGACACAACCAAGGCCAAAGAACTATCCTGTCCAATGTAGGACATCTCAGTGGCCAGAAAATCCTTCTCCAGAAGACTAGCCCCACCTCCTATATGGCACTTTGGCACCTGGCCTCACCCCAACATGGATAATTGGAAGAAAAATGGGTCATGACTCTGCTGGTTGTCCAAGCAGGAAGAGATGCTGGCATGAGTCTCACCAAGCCAAGAAATCTGTAGAACCAGGAGAACTCTTCTCTTCCATTAAAGATGAATAGAACTCTTTAGGACACATTTAGGGATGGCACTGGTTGGCAATCCTAAAACGGTGCAATTGTTGAGGTACATCTCCCACAGTCCTTGTTGCCTTTGCTCTACCAATGACAGTGCAGCTGTGCCAGTCCCAGCCCCAGCTTTGTAGATGGGGTACAGAGGACAATGCTGTTCATTTTTCAGTGAGCACAAATGGACATCCAGCCAATCTAGCTGCTCTGCTCCTGGGGTTTCCTTGGTGGTGTCTGACAGGGCTGAGGACTTGGTAAAGAGATGTGCAAAAAGCCACTGATTATTGGTTACCTTCTGGGTTCCTGGACTAATTCTTGCTATCTTCTTGTAAGACTTGGGAAGAGGAGGTGGGATAATGGTTGTCGTGAGGGTAGGTGGGGTCTTCCCCTCAAATTTCCCACCAAAGCCAGGAGATCTCTGCACTAAAGACTGTGGGTTTCAGTGGTTGACTGTAAATTGCAAGCACCAAAAGAGTGGAGGCAACAAAGAACTTTGTATTACTGGTTGAAGGAAAGGTACTGCACAGAGTGGCTTGCTGGGAATGTCCCAGCAGCCCATGATCTTTTCTCTCTCCTCTTTTCCAGAGCTTCAAAAGAAGATAGAAAGGCATCTCCCAGCTGTGGGTTGGCCTCTCAAGGGAAAGCAAAGGGCATCCATGGAACTGGGTGAACCACTCTCCCTCCTCTCACCTGTGAGTTGTCCTCCCTGTGCTGGTGGCTGCTGCTTCTCCAGCCCATCAATCTGGGATACTTCTGGGATTGGGGTCACTTCTAGTTGTGAATCCAGAGGTAGTACTGGGGTCCTGAGGTCTGGAAAAGGCACTGTAGCATCCAGAGCTGTGCTTTGAGATATGGAAGTTCATTGAGAGGTAGAAGTGTTACACCTGACGGGAAAACTTTTGGACTCCTATTTAAAAACAGAGACATATTTTGTTTTCTTGGAGATGATCATTATGATTTTCCCCCACCTGAACCTGTTTGTTTGTCTGCCCTTCCAGATGTGAGGTGCAAGGTGGTGGCTTCTGAGCCGCTGGACTCAGTTCCTTCCAGGGCAGCATGGAGAGGAATTTGGTGGTGGGACCACATGTTCAGTTTCAGCATGTGCCCATGTTGGTGTGGGCGTCACCGTGACCCCAGAGATTGCAGATGCTGTCCCCAGTGGGGATGGCAGTGTAAAGTGCACTGGGGACAGTGGGTTTAGAGCAGAGTGTACATGTTGGGGAATGTGTGTAACATCCCATGTGTGACACCCCATTGTGGGTAGAGCAGCGCAGAGTGAATAGCAGTAAGAGCTGTGCATCAGCCCTGAAGGCACCCAAGGGGGGATTTATTTTGGCACGGGATGGAAACCGTGAGTCTGCGTGAAAGGAGACAGGGGTACGGCCCTGGCACAGTGTGGGTGTTGGGGAGGACATCTACAGTTTGGGGTAACACGGGTCACTGTCACACTGCACTGCCAGGAGGGGCTGGGCAGGAAAGTGAGGAGTGGGACTTTGTGGAAGGAGGGAATGCCTGAATCAGTTTTCTTTTTCTTGATGATGGGAACTGTGTGAGTCATCATGCTGTCTTTGTGATTGTTCAACGTTTGTGTTGTAAAAGTGTTCCTTGTGGAATCCCATTCCCTGTTTGAAATACTCTGTGCTGCTGTGGGACGTTGGTTACGACTCTTGCCCAGGGAATTTGGTGCCCTGGGGAAGCGGGTGGGCTCCATTACCCAGCAGCACACAAGGGATTTTCAACCAGTCCTGAAGAGCAGCCGGGATCAACAGCTGTGATGGGACAAAGGGTGTCAAGAGAAAAACCAAAAAGACCCTCTGGCTCAGTGGAGAGACGCCACTGGTGAGCCTGGGAGAACACTGACTAAGAAACTGGGAACATAAATGATGTAAGAGGACCAGATGTTATAACTGAGTATTGTAATGGTGAGACCGAGTGCTGGGTGTCTGTGGGAATGTATTGGTTGAGTCGTGGGCTTTGGAGGGAGTGGGACAAACTGGTTTGATATTGTGTGGGAGTGTAATTGAGGGTACAAATAGTGGAACTGTGAGGGAAAAAAAGGCAGAAGGGTTGAGGAAAATCAGTGAGATTGAGATATCAGAGTTTATGATCTGCACCCAGGCATGAGAACAACCCCCTGCACCCACCTTCCTCGGGGCTCATAAGCAGAACTGTCAGAGAGGCAGAGAGAGATCGGCAGCCAGAGAGTTCACTGAGCAGTGCTGCACAGAGCCAAGGATGGCTCCGTTTCTCAGCTTCTTGCTCTGTGCTGCCAGCAAGGGGCTGGGGGGCACCAGGAGCTGGGAGGGGACAGAACCAGGACAGCTGACCTGCAGTGCCAAAGGGATCTCCCACGCTGTATGGCATCAGGTGAGCTCTGAGGAGCTTCCTGGGGGGGAGAAGCCACTGCTGGAGGTGATGAGCGCTGAGCAGTTGCATTGTGCATCCCTGGTTTATATCTATTCAGATCTCTATAATTAAAATCACCGTTATTTTCACTTCCCTTTTTGTCTTCTCGGTGTGTTTCTGGCTTTATTTGTGGTGAAGACCCCATTCAGAAACAGCCCTGAGGCAGGATGGCTGTGGGCAGCACGGGGTGTGGGAGGACACAGGCAGTGTCACTCAATTTGTCCCCAACACGTGCAAGATACGAGCCGTGCCGTGGCACCAATCAGCCCAGCGGGCACAAAGGGATGCTGGGGAGAAGCTCTGGGACTGCAGCACTGCCAGACTTTGCAGCTTTGGGATGGGCACACTCACAGAACGGGGACACTTACAACCCTTTGGCTGAACCAACGCTGCCATCCACAGCACTGATCCCTTCCTCTGCCCGTCTCTCTCTTTCTCTTCCCTGCACTCCATCTCCTTCTCTTCCCTTTCCTCTCCTGAAGCTGTTCAGCAGTGCAAGGCTTATTTCCATTTCTCCTCGTCGCATCGCTCAGTTGCACAGAGATGTACCTGTCACAGTGCCAGTGCCTCCATAGCAATCACAGTGCAGAGATTCTCATTCAGATTGCTGATTGCATTTGGACCCTCAGAGCCAGTTTCACCTTCATGGGTTCCCATGGGAAACCCCAACTCTGCACTGAGTCACGGTCATTCATCTCAGTGCACCTGTGGTCCCAGAGCCCATCGCTGCTGTTGCAGAAAGCAGCAGAGAAGGCACCAGACGTCTCTGCTTCATCTCTGTCCCAGTTTGGAAGGTGTCCATTCTCATCCAGTCATGAACTGATGTTCTCGCTGCTCCTACCTTTGTTGTTCATCCTTTTCAAAACCCTGCTCTGTTGTCCCCCTCAGCATCATGCAGCTTCACCCCTCACTGAGCTTTGCCCACACAAACTCTGCACGGTGAGGACAGAGTGTGGTACCCAAAGCATGTGGCGACAGCTGGCTGGACGTGTTGGAGAGCACAAGTTGGAGAGCACAAGCTCCCATGGGAGAACCCCATTTGGAGCTACATGTCCTGTAATTGGCGTTCCATGGGCGACACCAAGCAAGGCCATGTGGTGGTGGAAGAATTTTGAGGACACTGTGTGACATCCCAGAGTTCAATGCTTGTGTGCGACACCCCAGTGGAACATTCTGTGCTGCTATGTGTGTGCCACCCCATCAGGTTCAAAACATCACCACTCCTTGGGGACTGAATTTGACATGTGAGGAGGTGACAAATCACAACGTCTTGATTCAAAAAGGGAACTGAGAGCTGCTTTCTCTCACCACTCCCTGTCCTCACTGCAGTCTCGCTGTCCCCAAGCTGCTCCTGCCTCATGGCAACAATGGTGCTGGCCCTCATCCTGGGTGAGTGACAATGGGGACGTGGTGCCACGGGGGTTGGTGGCCCAGTGTGGGAACAGGACCGTGTCCCTTGCAGGTTGGTGGCTGGTGGCAAATAGCAAAGCACGGCATTGTGAGTATGGGGACAGGGGTAGACTGGGGAGAGAGGGAGGGGAGCGTGGTCAGGGGGCCATGAGAGGGGCAGCGGAGGGTGTGCAGGGACAAGGCTGACTGCTGTCCCCTGTCCTAGTGCCCCGACCCTCCCTGTCACTGCACCCCAGCCAGGGGGTGTCCCTGGGGGACAATGTCACCCTGCGCTGCCACCTGAACCACTTGGCTGCCTGGGTCTGGCTGTACCAGGATGGAGGTAGGACACACAACAAGTACCAGGACAAGGAGCAGGATGCGGTCGAGTTCTCCTTCCTTATCACAAGCTGGGAGCACGCAGGGGCGTATCGGTGCCAGTACCATGTGTCTGAGCCACTGGGGACATCAGAAAAGAGCGATCCTGTGGAGCTGGTGCTGACAGGTGAGGGCACTGGGGATAATGGTGGGCTTTGGGCTGTACCCATAGGGTGGTGTCCCACCTCTCTGCCCTCCCTGCACACAGATCGCAGGTACCCCCCACCTGGCATTTCTCTGAGCTTTGAGGGTCTCGTGATGACAGCCATCAATATCAGTATCCACGTGGGGAGAGGGTCCAACGTCACCATCCAGTGCTGGAACTGGGATTAGGGATCCTCCTTCCTCCTGCACAAGGGTGGGCACTCAGCCCCTATCCAGCGCCAGGACCCCAGTGCTGGAGGAATGGCCACCTTCACCCTCTTTGGGGTGTCCCCAGCTGACACCGGCACCTACAGCTGCTCCTACCGCCCCTGGGGTCACCCCTTTCTGTCCTCACCCCTCGGGGACAGCGTGACACTTGAGCTGACATCCCCACCTACACGTCCAGGTAGCTCCGAGTCTCCCATGTCTATGTCCCTCATATCACCCATGGGTGGCAGTGTCACCTCATCCTGTCCCCAGGGAGGTGGTTTCTGGGGATGGCATCACCCAAACCTGGACTGCACAGGTGCCAATGGGGAATCCCGTGGGAGCCTGGTGGTGGCAGTGGCAGGGGGCTGTGCCACTGCCCTCGCCTTCGGCCTCATCCTCATCATCTTCTTCCTCCTGCCTGCCTGCAGACGCCGGATACAGAGAACTGCCAGCTCTGGTGAGGAAAGGGTTAAATGGTTTCATCTCCCAGAGATGCCTCAAGCACTCACTGCTGCACACTGCAACCCCAGCCCATTCCCTAGAGTTCCCATTCCCCTCTCCATCCTATATAAATCCCCCTCCATGTCCCTCTGGTGTCCCTCTGAGTTCCTCCATAACCGCGACCCTCCCCTTTTCCTCTTTTTGATGCAGGTGAACGCCTCAAGAGATCCAAAGCCAATGAGCTCCAGGTAAGAGTCTGTGTGTGATGACCTTAAATTCCAGACTGCCCCCAAGCTCTCCCCCCCCCCAAGCAGACAATAAGAGGAACCCAAAACCCTGCCCATGGTGAACCCTGAGGACCTCCAGCACTGTATGGCTTACCATAACTTTATCTGCACTCCCCAAATCCAACCCATGTGCAACCCAAATCCACATTGTGGAGAGTCCCCACATCCTTCATCTCAGCCCCCACGTTCCCTGAGGACATCCACACCTATGTCATACCCGTAGGAACACCACATCTAGGCCTCTGCACACCGCTAAACCCTTAACTATCCCACAGACCCCATGGGCACCCTCAAGCCAAGGAGTGGGAAGCACTAAAAAATGTCCCTCAGAGTCTGACCCACGCAGACCCTGAATCTCAGGCAGCCCAGAATCATAAACGCACTCTCTTGGCTATTACCCTACATTCTGAGAGCATTGGTCCCCCCACAAGCACTTTGGGGAACCCCATGGTATCACCCCGCTGTTCCCCTGTGCTTCCAGGTGCCACCCAGTGACAACGAGGGGCTGACCTACATTGAGCTGCAACCTGTGACCCCCAGCTTCTGCCGCCCTGGCGCCAGCACGGTCCCCCTAACCCTAACCCTAACCCCAGCCTCCTGTTATCTATGCTGAGGTGGGCTCTGGGAGACCCCACTGATGTCCCCCTCGTGGGTTGCCTAATTTCAGGAGTGCAAGAATGGAAACAGACACCAAGTTCCCCGCTTGGGTCTCATTGATGCCCTCTGCTCCCCCAGTCCCACAAATCTCCCCAGATTTAACATCCCCCAAATCCCCACCAGTGTGCACCAAATCGTCCCTAATCCCACCGCATCCCTGGACGGTCATCGCTACCGTCACAATCCATCCTTATCACCTGGATTCCTTTACACCCCTGGACACCTCCAAGGCCTCCCCAGTTCACACCCAAACCCCACCAACACTCTTGTAGGACCCCCACAACTCTCAAACTCCGCACCAAACTCCACCACCAGCCCTGAGGGACCCCTGGATTGGTCCCAGTTCACCACAAAAGGCCCCATAACACTGCAGTGGTGTGTAACAACAGGTGTGCACGAGCCAGGAGTGTAATTCAAGGAGTGTTCTCACACAGCTGTCACTGTCACCACTGCTGAAACGCACCGCCTCGCTGTGCTCACATCCGCCACTTGGTCTCCATCAGAGCTCACAAGCGTCGATGAATGTCAGTGGGGCCATTATTTCTGCATGGGGGAATTCAGCTCTGTCCCATATCCGTGTCAGATGCCATTGTGCCAATGTGTCCCCTCTGCTGCCGTCTGTCACGTGGCAACAAAAGGGGATGGGACACTGGTGGGAAGGTTTCACCTCTGCTGCTGTCCCACTGACATTCCTATTCACTGTCGTGGGCCAAAATAATAAACATGCAGGCTTTACTTTCAGAATAGCCCTCATGAAATATATGGTGTAGTTCAACTCTTACTAACTGAACTTTTTGATATTGTTCATTCAAACCGAAAAAGAGAGAAACAAAGCCATAAAACGAGTGCGGTGTTTGCCCTTGTTTTTGTGAAACAAACGCATCAGTCTGGTTCAGTGGAAGCAGCTGCCGTTCTTAGTGAGCTCTCAGGTGTCTGTCAGGGAGTTCTGAGGACATTTCCCTCCTCCTGTGCTGCGTCCTTGGCAATACTTTGTCACAGATGTCCGTACCCCAGAGGGCCGTGCCATGGATGAGGCAGATGTGGAGCGATGGCTGTTTCTCTCTGCTCACAGAGGGCTCACGGAGTCTGGGAGAGACACACGGCCACAGTTCTGAGCTGAATGCCTGGCTGCAGCGCTGTGCATTCCATCTGAAAATTCACAGCTCCCAAAACGGATGATTTTCTCAGCACTTTTGAGCCCTGTTCCCCAATCCCTGCACACAGCTGCGTCTTTCCGCTGCTCACAGCACTGAGCACCACCCCATAACCAGCCCTGTGGGACCGGAGTTCATCTCCTCCCCAAAGGAACTCCTCGTTCCTGAGGGGTCCCTCCAACCTTCCAGTCCTGCCCAAAATACACCCACCATTCCTCTGGAAACCAAAACTCTTTGCAATCCAAGCCAAAATCGAACCACCAGTCCTGTGGGACCTCAGATCTGTCCCCAGCCACCCCAAGGCCACCAGGAGTCCACGTATCTGACCACACATGTGCACACCCATATGTGTGCCTCCACATGGGTGCCACTGCATCTGGTCATGTATATGACATGTGTGGCACAGTCACACACGCACAGCAGCTGTACACGTGTACTCCATGCTTAGTGCTCTGCCTCTGTGTATGCGTGACATCATGTGTGTACGCTGATCCACGTGTAATAATGCACACCTGTGTGTCCTTAGCATGTGACAGATGTCTGTGTGGGTGTCACTGTGGCCCCAAAGGTTGCTGCTGCTGTCCCCACTGGGGTTGGTAGAGGAAAGCATAGTGGGGACAGAGTGTGGTGCCCAGAGTCCGTGGTGACAGCTGGCTGGACGTGTTGGGGAACTTGTGTGACATCCCATGTGGAACACACACCATTGGAGCCACATGTGCTGTGCTTGGCATCCCAGGGGGACAACGTGCAGGGCCACGTGCTGGCAGAGCACTGAGGATGATGTGTAACAACCAAGTGTTGACAAACTGTAAAGGACAAAAAAAGGAGGACTATTTGCACAGCTCCATGTGAACCACACTGCTGGGGACCCCACAGTGCCACTTCCCGTTTTGGCAGTGATTTCCACGTCAGGTGGTGACACCAAAACATCCTGTCCCAAAAGGGGAACTGACAGCAGCTCAACACCAACCCCTGTCTCCACTGCAGTCTGGCTGTCTCCAAGCTGCTCCTGCTTCATGGCACCAATGGTGCTGGTCCTCATCCTGGGTGAGTGACAATGGGGACGTGGTGCCACGGGGGTTGGTGGCCCTGTGTGGGACCAGGACCGTGTCCCTTGCAGGTTGGTGGCTGGTGGCAGGAAGCAGGGCACAGCAGTGTGAGTATGGGGATAAGAGGAGAATGGGGAGAGAAAGAGGGGAGGATGATCAGAAGGCCTTGAGAGGGGCAGAGGAGGGTGTGCAGGGACAAGGCTGACTGCTGTCCCCTGTCCTAGCGCCCCGACCCTCCCTGTCCCTGCACCCCAGCCAGGGGGTGTCCCTGGGGGACAATGTCACCCTGCAGTGCCACCTGCCTAGGTCAGCTGCACGAGTTGAGCTCTACAAGGAAGGATACTGGTGGTATGTAAAACAGGCACACATGGACATGGTACAGGACATGGCTGAATTCCCCTTGGTTAGTGTAGAGAGGAAAGATGCAGTGAGATATCACTGCCGGTACCATGTCTTGGAACCACCAGGGACATCGGAGAAGAGCAACGCCGTGGAGCTGGTGGTGACAGGTGAGGACACTGGGGACAGTGATTGGCCCTGAGCTGACCCAACAGGGCCATGTCCCATTGCTCTCTCCCCTTTCAATACAGATCCCAAATTGCCCCCACCCAGTATTTCCATGAGCTCTGGGAGTAAAGTGGGAACAGGGACCAATATCACCATCTGCTGCAGCAACCTGGAGTATGGGGGCATTATCTTCCTGCACAAGGATGGGCACTCAGCCCCTATCCAGCTCCAGGGCCCCAATGGTGGGGGCACGGCCACCTTCTCCATCTTTGGGGTGACGCCATCCGACTCTGGCACCTATAGGTGCTCCTACCACATTGGAGGCTTCTACCTTCTTTCCTCACCCCTTGGGGACAGCGTGACACTGGAGGTGACACCCGCACCTGCACGCCCAGGTAGGTCTGAGGCCCCATTTTGGTGTCCTTGGTGTCTCTCATTTCTGGCAGAGTCTCTGCATCCCATCCCCATGGAGGTGGTGGCTGGGGATGGGGACATGCACCCTGCTGGACCCCACAGGTGATGAGAGGAGGTCCCATGGGAACCTGGTGGTGGCAGTGGTGAGGGGCTGCGCTGCTGCCCTCGTCTTTGGCCTGGGCCTCTACTTTGTCCTCAGTGCCCGCAGCCTCTGGATACGAAGGGATGACAGCCCTGGTGGGGAAGACAGCTGAATCACTTTGGCACCCAATAAAACACCTTTAGATCACACCCAAGTATGCTCTGTTTCCTCTTGCATAGTTCATATACCCTCCAATCTCCCTCCCATACCTTTCAATCCCTATACCTCCCTCCAGCTGTGCCCTTCCTCATCTTCCATCCCATATAGGTGGATAAATCCCCTTAACTTTCCCCTGTCTCCACTTCCATGCACTACTGATCCCCCTTGTGCTCTTTGGTGCCCTCCATAACCCCCATGCCACTCCCCTCCCCAGTTTGATATGGATGCCCCTCATCCAGGAAGTCTGAAGCCATTCACTTCTAAGACAATGTCTGAGTCTGCGAATCCTTAAACTGAACTTGCCCCCTTGGAATCCCCCCTAAACACCACTGTTAACTCCAAACCCTGTCCCTATGTACCCCAAGAGACTCCCAACCTCATATGGCTTACTCTGTCTTTATGTGCATCCCCAAATCCAGCCCATGGGAAAACCAAAAACTACATCGTAGGAATCCCAGATGGAATCCACCAGCCCCTCTGGTGTTCTTCCAGCCCTACTCACACCCAGACCCTATAGGCACCCCCAGATCTGAGCAAATACCACCCATGTAGTTCGCAGTGAGCTCAAAGGTCCCAGGAATCCCAAAACTTCCTGCACAGCCCCCAGATCCCATGCGGGCCCCCAGGCCATAGAGAAACCCCCAAAGCCATGCATAGAGATGTCAGTATCTCTCCTACGGAGCCCTTAAATTTAAGCCTCCCCATATCTCCTAGCCCTAAACTCTTATCAGAACTTGTGAGAGCCCTCAAACCATTAGGAAACAGCCCAAAAACACACTTGGACTCACAAAAATAATCAATTCCAGGCTCCCAAGCCCATATCCCCTGTTACCCAGTCTTAGCCACCAGAATCCCAAATGCCCCCAGTCTAACATCCCCAAATCCTTACCGGTGTACCCCAGACACTTCACAAATACCTAAATGCTCAGTTCCCACTGCAAAATCCTTCTTTATTTTCCTCAAAGACCTTAACATCCATGGAATCTCCAAGTGCTCCCCAGGTTTCAGCATCGATCAGCAGGCACTGGGCAGTTGTGTTGAGTGCTAGCTGTTTTGTAAATATATAAATGTTATTAGCATTACTGCTATTACTCTCTTCCTTTTCTGCTCTAGTGAATAGCTTTAAACTCAAACAATGAGTTTTGCCTTCTTTTATTCTGATTCTCACCTGAACCCACAAAGAGGGGGGTCAGTGAGAATCAAAGCTGTGTGGTGCTGAGCTGCTGCTGGGTGACAGCACCGCAGTCCTTGTGGTGCCCAACGTGGGGCCCGAAGAGTGCAGATCCCGACAGCTGTGAGCAGAGCGTGTTCCAACACAACTGCTCTCAGCGGTACAGCAGCCTCAGAGCTGCTGCTCACAGCGCTCAGCTGTTCCTTCACTCGGTGCCATCCATCACAGCTCTCAGGGCTGTTCCCTTCACTGCGCTGGCGCTGCTTCTCGCCTCTGAGGGCTGCCCTGCAATTCTGGATGCTTCTGCCCGTTTGTCTGCAGCGTGTGCTCGTGTGACAGCGGCCATGGATGCCATGTGCTCCTTGTGCTCAGCAGTGCCATCACTCTGGCACTGCAGGACCCTCACCGCGGGAACTCCTCACACGGGCACTCTCTGCTCCACAGAATTACAATCCAACAACAAAACACATTTGCTGACATTCTCGGTGTGCTTGCTACCTCTCCAACACTTGCCGTAACAAGGCTCTTGCCAGAACAACAGAGGCTGCAAAGCACCAGATGCTGTGAGAGAACCGCACAGCCTTGGTGTGTCCACCAATGGCACTGCTTCACCGCAAGAACATTTCTGGCACAAACACATTTCTGACAAACCTGTCATTGTGAACTCACTTCTTTGCAACCTTGTGATGCTGCAGCTGCCAACCAGCAGAGACTAAGAGATGCCCAGAGAAGCTGCATTTTGTGCTGTCTCCTTTTTGCCAGTTGGAGACTTCATCCATTGGATGAGCACTCTCATGCCCCCTTCTGCTCCAGCACTGCATCTCTTCAAAATGGACCATGATTGCTTTTCTCCCTCCATCTCCCTCGCTTACATTCCTTCCCTGATTCTCTCCATTTTCTCTCCTCTCTATATTTTATTTCCTCGTTTTCCTCCCAGTCATCTTTTACTCTTCTGCAGAACCAATAACCTACATTTCCCTGAATGTAGCAGATCAGTCAATAACACCGGAGTCAAAGTCCTTTATCCATACCGCTCATTAATTGTTACTAGGAAGTCCCCTGGTTTTGTTGCAAAGCAGTTGATTGGTTGCAGCTGGAAAGTTCAATAAATGGTCTTCTGTTGGTCCTCTGAGTCACTGTCTGACTCTGTTGCCCTGGAAACCGCAGGAGAACACAGACTGCCCTACTGGGGTACTGTGCATTCTTTTGGGGCACAACATGCCAGGGCACACACTCAGCCCTTTGGGGACAGTGTGTGGCATGTCAGGGTTGAAAGCGTGTGGGGCACATGAACGGGGACAGGGTGCAGTGAACACCTCTCCACTTGTCCCACTACAAAAGGACACCACAGCGCAACCACAACTAAAGGCTCACGTTGCCACATGAGGAGGTGACATCACATCATCCTGTGCCCTGGGGGAAACTGAAAGCAGCTCTCCAGCCACTCCCTATCTCTGCTGCAGTCTCGCTGTCCCCAAGCTGCTCCTGCCTCCTGGAAACAATGGCACTGGCCCTCATCCTTGGTGAGTGACAATGGGGACATGGTGCAACGGGGGTTGGTGGCCCAGTGTGGGAACAGGACTGTGTCCCTTGTAGGTTGGTGGCTGCTGGGAGCAAGCAGGGCACAGCATCGTGAGTATGGGGAACAAGAGGAGAATGGGGAGAGAGGGAGGGGAGCGTTGTCAGGGGGCTATCAGAGGGGCAGAGGCACAAGGCTGACTGCTGTCCCCTGTCCTAGTGCCCCGACCCTCCCTGTCACTGCACCCCAGCCAGGGGGTGTCCCTGGGGGACAATGTCACCCTGAGGTGCCACCTGCCGCAGCCAGCTGTCTGGGTCCGGCTGTACCAGGAAGGACATCTGACATACCACAATTACAAGGACAAGGAGCAGGATACTGCAGAGTTCTCCTTCTTGAGGACGTATCGGGAGCACGCAGGTACATATCGGTGTCAGTACCGGGTGTCTTGGTCAGCAGAGGATTCAGAGAAGAGTGATCCTGTGGAGCTGGTGCTGACAGGTGAGGGCACTGGGGACAGCAGATGGCTCTGCTGCTCCCAACAGGACCGTGTCCCACTGCTGTCCCTTCCCTAATGCAGATCGCAGATTCCCCCCACCCAGCATTTCCCTGAGCCCTGAGGAATGTGTGGGGACAGGGACCAATGTCACCATCCAGTGCTGGAACAAGGACTATGGGGCCGCCTTCCTCCTGCACAAGGATGGGAGCTCAGCACCCATCCAGCACCAGGACCCTGATGTGGTGGGCACAGCCACCTTCACCATCTTTGGGGTGACCCCAGCTGACAGCGGCACCTACAGGTGCTCCTACCGCCCCTGGGCTTACCCCTTTCTGTCCTCACCCCTTGGGAGTAACGTGACTCTGGAGGTGACACCCACACCTGCACCCCCACGTAAGTCTGAGCCCCCCATTTGCGTGCACCCCCTGCCATGGATGGGTGGCTGTGTTGCTGCATCCAGGCTGAATAGGGGTTGTGGCTGGCAATAGGGACACCCAAACACCCGGACTCCACAAGTGCTGAGGAGCAGTCCCGTGCCAATCTGGTGCTGGCACTGGTGAGGGCCTTTGTGGCTGCACTCATCTTTGGCCTCGGAGTTTTCTTCATCATCGATGCCCGCAGCCTCTGGATACAGAGAGATGAGAACTGTGGTGAGGAAGCTTTTAAATGTCTACCATTCCCTACTGATTCCACCAGTGTTCCGTGCCTGCAATTCTACCCCATATAGATCCTCCCAGGTGTCCCTTGCCTGCCCTTTAATCCCCTATAGATTCCCTTCAGGGCTCCTTGTGCGTGACTCATGACCTCTCCATAACTCCCACCTTCTCCAGTTGCTGACACAGAAGCCCCCCCGAATGCAGAGGCCGTGCAGTTCCAGGTCAGTGTCTGTGTCAGGGGACACAAATCCCAGCATTCCCCTTGGGGCCTCACCATACCCTGCTCATAATTACCCCAAAGGACCACCAACCCCAGATGGCTTACCCTAACTTGATAGCTAATCCCCCAAATCCAGCTCATGAGGGACTAGAATTCTGCATGACTCCAAATCTCAGCCTTCACACTCATTAAAGCTCTCCAGGCTTTAAACATGTCCCAGACACCAAAAAGCACTCACAAACCAAGTAAAAGGAAACCCCAAAAGCCGCAGATATGGAACCCCAATATATAACCCACAGGGATGACAAATCAAATCCCCTGTGGTCCCACAATCCCTAAACACTCTCAGACTCTTTGGGCACACCCAAACCACAGCAGGACCCCCAAACATCCCCCTTGGGATCCTCAAACAGAAGGACAGCACAACTCCACACCCACCCTCTTGAACACCACTCCCAAATGCCAACACCATCAATCCCCCTCCAAAACATGTAGGAGACCCCTATGGTGGCACCCCGCTGTTCCCCTGTGTCTCCAGGTGCCCCCCAGTGACAGTGAGTGTCTGACCTACACCAAGATTCATGCTGTGACCCCTGGTCCCCGGCCACCCAGGGATGCTGCCACCCCTCAGCCCCCCATTATCCACACCCATGTGGATAGTGGGGGACTCCTCCTGATACTCCCCACACCCACGGTGCCTCATTTTTAAGGAGCTCTGGAAGGGACACACCCCAAATTCCCTGCTTGGAGATCCACGATACCATGATCCCACCCTTTCATCCCAAGATATCTAACATCCCCAAATCCTCATCTATGCACCTCATTTTGTTCCCAGACCCACCAAATCCCTGAATTCTCCACACTAACCTGGAAATCCTTCCTGACTCCCCTCAAATCCCATAACATCCCTTGGGTTGACAAGTGCTCCTTAATCCACCCAAAAACCCAACACCATTCCTAGTGGACACCCAAATCCTTAACAATACACCCCACAATCACAGTGATTGCTCACTAACCTCAAAACATGATTCATCAAACTCCACTTCAAACCCCTGGAGATCCCACCCAGTGTCTCCCTCCTGCCCTTCTGCCCTGGTCCCAGCATCAGGAGGGTTTGGAGGCACTGCACTGTGCATCACTTTGTAAATATATGCCATTGTCATCATGATATCACTCACTGTGATTGCCCTCTTCAGTCTTAGTAAACAGATCTTATCATCACCTGTGAGTTCTGCATTTGTATCTTCTCCCCCTCCCATGAGCTTCTGGATGCTTCTGCCCGTTTGTCTGCAGTGTGTGCTCGTGTGACAGCGGCCATGGATGCCATGTGCTCCTTGTGCTCAGCAGTGCCATCACTCGGGCACTGCAGGACCCTCACCGCGGGAACTCCTCACACGGGCACTCTCTGCTCCACAGAATTACAATCCAACAACAAAACACATTTGCTGACATTCTCGGTGTGCTTGCTACCTCTCCAACACTTGCCATAACAAGGCTCTTGCCAGAACAACAGAGGCTGCAAAGCACCAGATGCTGTGAGATAACCGCACAGCCTTGGTGTGTCCACCAATGGCACTGCTTCACCGCAAGAACATTTCTGGCACAAACACATTTCTGACAAACCTGTCATTGTGAACTCACTTCTTTACAACCTTGCGATGCTGCAGCTGCCAACCAGCAGGCAGGAAGGGATGCCCAGAGAAGCTGCATTTTTGCTGTCTCCTTTTTGCCAGTTGGAGACTTCATCCATTGCATGAGCACTCTCATGCCCCCTTCTGCTCCAGCACTGCAACATCTCTCAATGGACCATGATTGCTTTTCTCCCTCCATCTGCCTCTATTACATTCTTTCAGTTCAACTCTCCATTTTCTCTCTTTTCTTTCTTTTTTCTCCCTCGTCCTCATTTTCCTCCCTGTCATCTTTTACTCTTCTGCTGCAGCCTAAATGTGGATTTCTCTGTATCAAGCAGGTCAGGCAATAATGCCAGTGTCCAAGGATCCTTCATTCATATCACTCACTAATTGTTACTAGCTAGCCCCCTAATCTTGTTGTAGAGCAGTTGATTTGTTGCTGCTGGAAAGTTCAATAAATGGTCTTCTGTTGTTCCTCTGAGTCACTGTCTGACTCTGTTGCTCTGGAGACCCCAGGAGAACACGGACTGCCCTACTGGGGCACTGTGCAGAGAGCCTGGCATCCTTTGGGGGACAGCATGCCAGGGAACAGACTCACAGCCCTTTGGGGTCAGTGTGTGACACCCCAGAGTTGACAGCGTGTGTGGGGCACCTCAACAGGCTCAGAGTGCAGTGAACACCTGTCCACTTGTCCCAACACAGAGGGGCACCACAGATGTGCCAAATCAGGAGCTGACATCACATCATCCTGCACCCCGGTGGAAACTAAAAGCAGCTCTCCGGCCACTTTCTTTCTCGGCTACAGTCTTGCAGTCCCCAGTCTGCTCCTGCCTCATGGCACCAATGGCGCTGGCCCTCATCCTGGATCAGTCAGTGGATCCCACATCCCAGTTCACACCATGGGGCACACAGAAAACATCACTATGGAGACCCACATCCTTCCCATGAGGGCCATAAATGACCCCAGCCCTGGACTCATACCGTGACATTCATGTGCACCACCTGTATCCAGCCCATACAAATGCAAAATCTGCAATTTGTGGACCCCTCAGCCCACAAACCTTAGTCCCCAGACCCACAGAAGACCTCCAAGTCTTAACTGTCTCCCCCTACCATATATTCACTCACAATTCGAGTAGAGGGGCTCTAAATGCACTCACAGGGAAGCCCAATGTCTTGTGGGGACCCAAAACAACGCTTCTGTGTTCCCCAAGTCTCCAAACACCACAACACCATATGGGGACCCCAAAACCCTAGCTGGACTTACAAATATCCCCCATGCTGACTCCAAATCTAAGACCCCCCCCCAGAACTCCAGCCTCACCCTCATAGTTACATCCACCTCATACCTACGCCAGAGGCCTAAACTCAGCCCACCCATCTTGGGGACCCCTATGGTAGCATCCCACTCTCCACCGGTATCTCCAGGTGCCCCCAAGGACAGCGGGGACCTGACTTATGCCCAGATGCCAGCTGCCATCCCTCAGTGCACATCGCTTAACGCAAAGTACCTCTTTATCCCTGCAAATATTTTAACACACTTTGAAACCTCCAGATCCTCTCCAATTCGATCCAAAACACCGCCACTATTCCTCTGAGACACCCTCATCTGTCCTAATCTACCCCTCTTCTGAAGATACCAAAAATGACCATTTCTTCCACTTCCATCTCCTACAGATGTCCGATACATCCCCTAAAGATCCCTCCAAAATCCCCTGCCTCCCATTCTGTCCTGCATTTATCATTGGTCTTTGGCTGGTGAGTGCAGACGCAGGGAGCACACGCTAAGGACACACATGAGCAGCAATGTGTCCAGCTGTTGGTGCACACACACGGCATCGCACAGACACACACAGAGGCACAGAGTTCAGCGTGTCCCACACGTGTGTTTGTTCACCTGTTGTGCACGTGGGATGGTGCACACACGTTTAATCCACAGCCACGTGTTCACGTGCACAGGTACATGGATGTAACTCACAGGGGATGGTGAGCACACAGAGCACACCGGCACTGTGCACAACTGATGTGTGCACACAACATCCACGTCTTTGTGTCCACAGGTGGGGACATCAGTGGGGTCCCCCAGTGACCACTTTGGCATAGATAATGGGGGAGTCAGGGGTGGTGGAAGAGCCAGGGAGGTGGGTGCTGTGGGTCAGAGCTTGCAGGTCGGCGTAGGTCAGAGCCTGGCTGTCAGCGGGGGACACCTGGGGACACAGGGACAGCAGTGTGAGCATGGGATCCCAACATGCCTGAGGGGATGATGGCATTGTGTAATGTGTGGGGGCTGTGAGAGAGGGGGCACTGGGAGTGTAGATTTTGGGAAGCTGTGGGTGTGACATTGGGGTTCCCTGTGGGTGGTGTTTGGGGATTCTGCTATGCTTTGGGGCTGCTCATGGAGTCTGAGGGTGTTGAAGGCTTGGAGCTTCATTTCGGGATTTGGGGCTTCCCCTAGGTAGAGATTAGGAGGTCCCTATGGGCTGGATTTGAGGGTGCACACAATGTCATGGGAAGACATAAAATGCAAGGGGTTCTTTGTAGACTTCATGGGCAGGGTTTGGGTTTCCATGTGAGGGGCAGGGGCAATGGGCTAGATTGGCATTAGTTGTCCCCTGACCCAAACACTGACCTGGAACTGCACGGCCTCGGGGCTTCTGGAGATGGCACCTGAGTCATAAATCAGAAGGAGAGAGGAGGGATGTTATGGGGTCACCAATCAACACCTGTGGGGATCTATAGGGGATCTATGGGGGATCAAAGCCATTTAATCCCTTCCCCACCAGGATACTCATCTCTCTGTATTCGTCTTCTCTGGGCAGCAAGGAGGAAAGAGACCATGAGGACGAGGATGATGAGAATCACAGCAGCACAACTCCCTGCCACCGCTGCCACCAGGTTCAAGCTGGGACCCCTATTGTCACCTGTGCGGTCAAAGTGTTTGAGCTGTCCCTGTACCCAGCTCCTTTCTCAATGGAGGTGGGATGCAGAGACAGGGTCACCCACAGCTGAGAAGTGGAGCACTGAATGGGGGGCTCAAACCTACCTGAACGTGCAGATCTGGCAATCACTTCCAGGGTCACATTATCTCCGAGGCATGAGGACAGACGGTAAAAGCTCCCGATGTGGTAGGAGCACCTATAGGTGCCAGAGTCAGCTGGGGTCACCGCAAAAAGGGTGAAGGTGGCTGTGCCCTGATCGTTGGGTTTTTGTTGCTGGAGAGGGGCTGAGTGCCCATCCTTGTGCAGGAAGATGATGTCCCGATACTCCTGGTTGCAGCACTGGATGGTGACATTGGTCCCCATCTCCACACGTTCCTTGGGGATCAGGGAAATGTTGACTGGGGGAGACTTAGGATCTGAGTGCAAAGAGGAGACAGGGATGGAACACAGCTCTGTGGGAACAGCCCAGGGCCATCTGCTTTCCCCAGTGCCCTCACCTGTCACCACCAGCTCCACGGGTTCACTCTTCTCTGATGTCCCTGGTGGGTCCAGCACCCAGTACTGGCACTGATATCCCACTGCATCTTCCTCCTTTACACTAAGCAAGGGGAATTCAGCCATGTCCTGTACCATGTCCATGTGTGCTTGCTTTTCAAATCCCCAATATCCTTCCTTGTAGAGCTCAACTCGTGCAGCCGGCTGGGGGAGGTGGCAGCGCAGGGTGACATTGTCCCCCAGGGACACCCCCTGGCTGGGATGCAGCGACAGGGAGGGTCGGGGCACTAGTACAGGGGACAGCAGTCAGCCTTGTCCCTGCACACCCACCTCTGCCCCTCTCATGGCCCCCTGATCACGCTCCCCTCCCTCTCTCCCCGTTCTCCCCCAGTCCCCATACTCACACAGCTGTGCCCTGCTTCCTGCCACCAGCCACCAACCTGCAAGGGACACGGTCCTGGTTGCACACAGTGCCTCCAACCCCCCCTGGCGCCACGTCCCCATTGTCACTCACCCAGGATGAGGGCCAGTGCCGTTGGTGCCATGAGGCAGGAGCAGCTTGGGGACAGTCCGATTGCAGCAGAGATAGGAAGTGGCCAGAGAGTTACTTTCAGTTTCCCCAAGGGCACAGGATGATGTGATGGCACCTCTTGTTGTGGCAATGTGAGCCCTTAGCGGTGGTTGCGCTGTGGTGTCCTTTTGTAGTGGGACAAGTGGAGAAGTGTTCACTGCACATAGTGCCTGTTGAGGTGCTCCACACGCCTGTCAACCCTGGGGTGTCACACACTGACCCCTTTGTGAGTGTGTGTCCTGGTATGTTGCCTCCCAAGGGATGCCAGACTGTCTGTACAGTGCCCCAGAAGGGCTGTCCATGTTCTTCGGGAGTCTCCAGGGCAGCAGAGTCAGACAGTGACTCAGAGGAGCAACAGAAGACCATTTATTGAACTTTCCAGCTGCAACCAATCAGCTGCCCTGCAACAAAATTAGGGGACTTCCTTGTAACAATTGTTGAGTGATACGGATCAAGGATCCTTGGACACTGGTGTTATTGCCTGATCTGCTACTTCCAGGGAAATGTTGGTAATGGCTGCTGCAGAAGAAGAGTAAAAGAAGACAGGGAGGAAAATGAGCAAGAGAGAGAGAATGAAAGAAAAGAGAGAAAATGGAGAGTAGGACAGAAAGAATGTAAGAGAGAGGGATGGAAGGAGAAAAGCAATCATGGTCCATTTTGAAGAGTTGCAGTGCTGGAGCAGAAGGGGGCATGAGAGTGCTCATCCAGTGGCTGAAGTCTCCAACTGGCAAAAAGGAGACAGCAAAAATGCAGCTTCTTTGGACATCCTTTCCTGCCTGCTAGTTGGCAGCTGCAGCATCACAAGGATGTGAAGGAGTGAGTTCACAATGACAGGTTTGTCAGAAATGTGTTTGTGCCAGAAATGTTCTTGCGGTGAAGCAGTGCCATTGGTGGACACACCAAGGCTGTGCGGTTATCTCACAGCATCTGGTGCTTTGCAGCCTCTGTTGTTCTGGCAAGAGCCTTGTTATGGCAAGTGTTGGAGAGGTAGCAAGCACACAAAAATGTCAGCAAATGTGTTTTGTTGTTCAATTCTGTGGAGCAGAGAGTGCCCGTGTGAGGAGTTCCTGCAGTGAGATTCCTGCAGTGCCAGAGTGATGGCACTGCTGAGCACAAGGAGCACATGGCATCCATGGCCGCTGTCACACGAGCACACGCTGCAGACAAACGGGCAGAAGCATGCAGAACTCTTTGTGGGTTCAGGTGAGAATCAGAATCAAAGAAGGCAAAACTCATTGTTTGAGTTTAAAGCTATTCACTAGAGCAGAAAAGGAAGAGAGTAATAACAGTAATGCTAATAGCATTTATATATTTACAAAACAGCTAGCACTCAACACAACTGCCCAGTACCTGCTGATCGATGCTGAAACCTGGGGAGCACTTGGAGATTCCATGGATGTGAAGGTCTTTGAGGAAAATAAGGAAGGATTTTGCAGTGAGAACTGAGCATTTAGGTATTTGTGAAGTGTCTGGGGTACACCGGCAAGGATTTGGGGATGTTAGACTGGGGGCATTTGGGATTCTGTCTAAGACAGCGTAACAGGGGACATGGCCTTGGGAGCCTGGAATTGCTTAATTTTGTGGATCTAAGTGTGTTTTTGGGGTGTTTCCTAATGTTTTGAGAGCTCTGACAAATTCTGATAAGAGTTTATTGCTAGGAGATATGGGGAGGCTTAAATTTGAGGACTCCATAGGAGAGATACTGACATCTCTATGCATGGCTTTGGGGGTTTCTCTATGGCCTGGGGATCCGCATGGGATCTGGGGGCTGTGCAGGAAGTTCTGGGATTCCTGGGACCTTTGAGCTCACTGCGAACTACATGGGTGGTATTTGCTCAGATCTGGGGGTGCCTATAGGGTCTGGGTGTGAGTAGGGCTGGAAGAACACCAGAGGGGCTGGTGGATTCCATCTGGGATTCCTACGATGTAGTTTTTGGTTTTCCCATGGGCTGGATTTGGGGATGCACATAAAGACAGAGTAAGCCATATGAGGTTGGGAGTCTCTTGGGGTCCATAGGGACAGGGTTTGGAGTTAACAGTGGTGTTTAGGGGGGATTCCAAGGGGGCAAGTTCAGTTTAAGGATTCGCAGACTCAGACATTGTCTTAGAAGTGAATGGCTTCAGACTTCCTGGATGAGGGGCATCCATATCAAACTGGGGAGGGGAGCGGGATGGGGGTTATGGAGGGCACCAAAGAGCACGAGGGGGATCAGTAGTGCATGGAAGTGGAGGCAGGGGAAAGTTAGGGGGATTTATCCACCTATATGGGATGGAAGATGAGGAAGGGCACAGCTGGAGGGAGGTATAGGGATTGAAAGGTATGGGAGGGAGATTGGAGGGTATATGACCTATGCAAGAGGAAACAGAGCATACTTGGGTGTGATCTAAAAGTGTTTTATTGGGTGCCAAAGTGATTCAGCTGTCTTCCCCACCAGGGCTGTCATCTCTTCGTATCCAGAGGCTGTGGGGATCAAGGATAAAGTAGAAGCCCAGGCCAAAGACGAGGACAGCAGCGCAGCCCCTCACCACTGCCACCACCAGGTTCCCATGGGATCTCCTCTCATCACCTGTGGGGTCCAGCAGGGTGCATGTCCCCATCCCCAGCCACCACCTCCATGGGGATGGGATGCAGAGACACTGCCAGAAAAGAGGGACACCAAGGACACCAAAATGGGGCCTCAGACCTACCTGGACGTGCAGGTGCGGGTGTCACCTCCAGTGTCACGCTGTCCCCACGGGGTGAGGAAACAAGGTAGAAGCCTCCAATGTGGTAGGAGCACCTATAGGTGCCAGAGTCGGATGGCGTCACCCCAAAGATGGAGAAGGTGGCCGTGCCCCCACCATTGGGGCCCTGGAGCTGGATAGGGGCTGAGTGCCCATCCTTGTGCAGGAAGATAGTGCCCCCATACTCCAGGTTGCTGCAGCAGATGGTGACATTGGTCCCTGTTCCCACTTTACTCCCAGAGCTCATGGAAATACTGGGTGGGGGCAATTTGGGATCTGTATTGAAAGGGGAGAGAGCAATGGGACATGGCCCTGTTGGGTCAGCTCAGGGCCAATCACTGTCCCCAGTGTCCTCACCTGTCACCACCAGCTCCACGGCGTTGCTCTTCTCCGATGTCCCTGGTGGCTCCAAGACATGGTACCGGCAGTGATATCTCACTGCATCTTTCCTCTCTACACTAACCAAGGGGAATACAGCCATGTCCTGTACCATGTCCATGTGTGCCTGTTTTACATACCACCAGTATCCTTCCTTGTAGAGCTCAACTCGTGCAGCTGACCTAGGCAGGTGGCACTGCAGGGTGACATTGTCCCCCAGGGACACCCCCTGGCTGGGGTGCAGTGACAGGGAGGGTCGGGGCACTAGGACAGGGGACAGCAGTCAGCCTTGTCCCTGCACACTCTCCTCTGCCCCTCTCATGGCCTTCTGATCATCCTCCCCTCTTTCTCTCCCCATTCTCCTCTTATCCCCATACTCACACAGCTGTGCCCTGCTTCCTGCCACCAGCCACCAACCTGCAAGGGACACGGTCCTGGTTGCACACAGTGCCACCAACCCCCGTGGCACCACGTCCCCATTGTCACTCACCCAGGATGAGGACCAGCACCATTGGTGCCATGAAGCAGGAGCAGCTTGGAGACAGCCAGACTGCAGTGGAGACAGGGGTTGGTGTTGAGCTGCTGTCAGTTCCCCTTTTGGGACAGGATGTTTTGGTGTCACCACCTGACGTGGAAATCACTGCCAGAACGGGAAGTGGCACTGTGGGGTCCCCAGCTGTGTGGTTCACATGGAGCTGTGCAAATAGTCCTCCTTTATTTGTCCTTTACAGTTTGTCAACACTTGGTTGTTACACATCATCCTCAGTGCTCTGCCAGCACGTGGCCCTGCACGTTGTCCCCCTGGGATGCCAAGCACAGCACATGTGGCTCCAATGGTGTGTTCCACATGGGGTGTCACACAAGTTCCCCAACACGTACAACCAGCTGTCACCATGCACTTGTCACATACCACGCTGCGTTCCCACTGTACTTTCCTTTGCCATCCCCACAGGGGACAGCAGCAGCGACCTTTTGGGGCACAGTGACACCCACACAGACATCTGTCACATGCTAAGGACACACAGGTGTGCATTATTTTGTACGTGGATCAGTGTACACACATGATGTCACGCAGACACAGAGGCAGAGCACTAAGCATGGAGTACACGTGTACAGCTGCTGTGCACGTGTGACTGTGCCACACATGTCATATACATGACCAGATGCAGTGGCACACATGTGGAGGCTGACATATGGGTGTGCACATGTGTGGTCAGATACGTGGACTCCTGGTGGCCTTGGGGTGGCTGGGGGCAGATCTGAGGTCCCACAGGACTGGTGGTTCGGTTTTTGCTTGGATTGCAAAGAGTTTTGGTTTCCAGAGGAATGGTGGGTGTATTTTGGGCAGGACTGGGAAGGTTGGAGGGACCCCTCAGGAATGAGGAGTTCCTTTGGGGAGGAGATGAACTCCAATCCCATAGGGCTGGTTATGGGGTGGTGCTCAGTGTTGTGAGCAGCGGAAAGACGCAGCTGTGTGCAGGGATTGGGGAACAGGGCTCAAAAGTGCTGAGGAAATCATCCGTTTTGGGAGCTGTGAATTTTCAGATTACACAGTGCTGCAGCCAGGCATTCAGCTCAGAACTGTGGCCGTGTGTCTCTCCCAGACTCCATGAGCCCTCTGTGAGCAGAGAGAAACAGCCATCGCTCCACATCTGCCTCATCCATGGCACGGCCCTCTGGGGTACGGACATCTGTGACAAAGTATTGCCAAGGACGGAGCACAGGAGGAGGGAAATGTCCTCAGAACTCCCTGACAGACACCTGAGAGCTCACTAAGAACGGCAGCTGCTTCCACTGAACCAGACTGATGCGTTTGTTTCACAAAAACAAGGGCAAACACCTCACTCATTTTATGGTCTTTTTTCTCTCTTTTTCACTTTGAATGAACAATATCAAAAAGTTCAGTTCGTAAGAGTTGAACTACACCATATACTTCATGAGGGCTATTCTGAAAGTAAAGCCTGCAGGTTTATTATTTTGGCCCACAACATCGGATGGGAATGTCAGTGGGACAGCAGCAGAGGTGGAACCTTCCCACCAGTGTCCCATCCCCTTTTGTTGCCATGTGACAGACGGCAGCAGAGGGGACACATTGGCACAGTGGCATCTGACACGGATATGGGACAGAGCTGAATTCTCCCATGCAGAAATAATGGCCCCACTGACATTCATCGACGCTTGTGAGCTCTGATGGAGACCAAGTGGCGGATGTGAGCACAGCGAGGCGGTGCGTTTCAGCAGTGGTGACAGTGACAGCTGTGTGAGAACACTCCTTGAATTGCACTCACGGCTCGTGCACACCTGTTGTTACACACCACTGCAGTGTTATGGGGCCTTTTGTGGTGAACTGGGACCAATCCAGGGGTCCCTCAGGGCTGGTGGTGGAGTTTGGTACGCAGTTTGAGAGTTGTGGGGGTCCTACAAGAGTGTTGGTGGTGTTTGGGCATGGATGGGGAGGCTTTGGAGGTCTCTAGGGGTGTAAAGGAATCCAGGTGATAAGGATGGATTGTGACGGTAGCGATGACCGTTCAGGGATGCGGTGGGATTAGGGACGATTTGGTGCACACCGGTGGGGATTTGGGGGATGTTAAATTTGGGGAGATTTGTGGGACTGCAGGAGCAGAGGGCATCAATGAGACCCAAGCGGGGAATTTGGTGTCTGTTTCCATTCTTGCACTCCAAAAAGGAGGCAACCCACGAGGGGGACATCAGTGGGGTCTCCCAGAGCCCACCTCGGCATAGATAACAGGGGGCTGGGGGATCGTGCTGGCGCCAGGGCGGCAGAAGCTGGGGGTCACAGCTTGCAGCTCGGTGTAGGTCAGCTCCTCGTTGTCACCGGGTGGCACCTGGAGACACAGGGAAACAGCGCGGTGATACCATGGGGTTCCCCAGGGTGCTTGTGGGGGGACCAGTGGTCTCAGTATGTAGGGTAATAGCCAAGAGAGTGCGCTTGTGGTTCTGGGCTGGCTGAGATTCAGGGTCTGCATGGGTCAGACTCTGAGGGACGCTACAAGTGTTTTTAGGGCTTCCCACTACTAGGCTTGGGGATGCCTATGGGGTCTGGGGGATGGTTAAGGGTTTACGGGTGTGCAGAGGCTTAGATGTGGTGTTCCTACGGGTATGACATAGGTGTTTGTGGTTGCCCATGGGGTATTCAGTGGATATTTAGGGTTTGGAGATCTGACAGTTGTCTGAGATTGCCAGTGCCCATGGGTCAGACACTAAGGGTCCGGATGAGTGGTGTTTTGGGTTCATGTTCTGTGATGTTCATGGAGTTTGTGGTGAGCTTGGGGTGTGGATGTCCTCAGGGAACAAGGGGGCTGAGATGAAGGATGTGGGGACTCTCCACAATGGGGATTTGGGTTGCACATGGGTTGGGTTTCGGGAGTGCAGATAAAGTTATGGTAAGCCATACAGTGCTGGAGGTCCTCTGGGTTCACCATGGGCAGGGATTTGGGTTCCTCTTATGGTCTGCTGGGGAGGGGGGTGGGAGCTTAGTGGGCGGCTTGGAATTTAAGGTCATCACACACAGACTCTTACCTGGAGCTCATTGGCCTTGGAACTCTTGAGGGGTTCACCTGCATCAAAAAGAGGAAAAGGGGAGGGTCGCGGTTACGGAGGAACTCAGAGGGACCCCAGAGGGACATGGAGGGGGATTTATACATTATGGAGAGGGAAATGGGAACTCCAGGGAATGGACTGGGGTTGCAGTGTGCAGCAGTGAGTGCTTGAGGCATCTCTGGGAGATGAAACCATTTAACCCCTTCCTCACCAGAGCTGGCAGTTCTCTGTATTCGGCGTCTGCGGGCAGGCAGGAGGAAGAAGATGATGAGGAGGAGGCCGAAGGCGAGGGCAGTGGCACAGCCACCTGCCACTGCCACAACCAGGCTCCCACGGGATTCCCCATTGGCACCTGTGCAGTCCGGGTGTTTGGGTGATGCCATCCCCAGAAACCACCTCCCATGGGACGGGATGAGGTGACACTGCCACCCATGGGTGATACGAGGGACATAGACATGGGAGACTCGGAGCTACCTGGACGTGTAGGTGGGGATGTCAGCTCAAGTGTCACGCTGTCCCCGAGGGGTGAGGACACAAAAGGGTGACCCCAGGGGCGGTAGGAGCAGCTGTAGGTGCCGGTGTCAGCTGGGGACACCCCAAAGAGGGTGAAGGTGGCCATTCCTCCAGCACTGGGGTCCTGGCGCTGGATAGGGGCTGAGTGCCCACCCTTGTGCAGGAGGAAGGAGGATCCCTAATCCCAGTTCCAGCACTGGATGGTGACGTTGGACCCTCTCCCCATGTGGATACTGATATTGATGGCTGTCATCACGTGTCCCTCCAAGCTCAGAGAAATGCCAGGTGGGGGGTACCTGCGATCTGTGTGCAGGGAGGGCAGAGAGGTGGGACACCACCCTATGGGTACAGCCCAAAGCCCACCATTATCCCCAGTGCCCTCACCTGTCAGCACCAGCTCCACGGGATCGCTCTTTTCTGATGTCCCCAGAGGCTCAGACACATGGTACTGCCACCGATACGCCCCTGCATGCTCCCAACTTGTGCTAAGGAAGGAGAACTCGACCGCATCCTGCTCCTTGTCCTGGTACTTGTTGTGTGTCCTACCTCCTTCCTGGTACAGCCAGACCCAGGCAGCCAGGTGGTTCAGGTGGCAGCGCAGAGTGACATTGTCCCCCAGGGACACCCCCTGGCTGGGGTGCAGCGACAGGGAGGGTCGGGGCACTAGGACAGGGGAAGCAGTCAGCCTTGTCCCTGCACACCCTCCGCTGTCCCTCTGATGGCACCCTGACCACACTCCCCTTCCACTCTCCCCATTCTTCCTCTGTCCCCATACTCACAATGCCGTGCTCTGCTCATTGCCACCAGCCACCAACCTGCAAGGGACACGGTCCTGGTCATACACAGGGCCACCAACCCCCGTGGCACCACGTTCCCATTATCACTCACCCAGGATGAGGGCCAGCACCATTGTTGCCATGAGGCAGTATCAGCTCTGGGACAGCAAGACTGCAGTGAGGACAGGGAGTGGTGAGAGAAAGCAGCTCTCACTTCCTGTTTTGCATCAGGATGTTGTGATTTGTCACCTCCTCACGTGTCAAATTCAGTCCCCAAGGAGTGGCAATGTTTTAAACCTGATGGGGTGGCACAACATAGCAGCACAGAAGGTTCCACTGGGGTGTCACACACGAACAGTCAACCCTGGGATGTCACACAGTGTCCTCAAAGTTCTTGCACCACCACATGGCCTTGCTTGGTGTCGCCCATGGAATGCCAATTACAGGACATGTAGCTCCAAATGGGGTTCTCCCATGGGATGTCACTTGTGCTCTCCAACACGTCCAGCTAGCTGGTGCCACATGCTTTGGGTACCACACTCTGTCCTCACCGTGCAGAGCTTGTGTGGGCAAAGCTCAGTGAGGGGTGAAGCTGCATGATGCTGAGGGGGACAACAGAGAGGGGTTTTGAAATGGATGAACAACAAAGGTAGGAGCAGCGAGAACATCAGTTCATGACTGGATGAGAATGGACACCTTCCAAACAGGGACAGAGATGAAGCAGAGACGTCTGGTGCCTTCTCTGCTGCTTTCTGCAACAGCAGCGATGGGCTCTGGGACCACAGGTGCACTGAGATGAATGACCGTGACTCAGTGCAGAGCTGGGGTTTCCCATGGGAATCCATGAAGGCGAAACTGGCACTGAGGGTCCAAATGCAATCAGCAATCTGAATGAGAATCTCTGCACTGTGATTGCTATGGAGGCACTGGCACTGTGACAGGTACATCTCTCTGTGCAACTGAGCAACGCAACGAGGAGAAATGGAAATAAGCCTTGCACTGCTGAACAGCTTTAGGAGAGGAAAGGGAAGTTGATGAAGTGCATTGAAGAGAAAGAGAGAGATGGGCAGAGGAAGGGATCAGCGCTGTGGATGGCAGCGTTGGTTCAGCCAAAGGGTTGTAAGTGTCCCCATTCTGTGAGTGTGCCCATCCCAAAGCTGCAAAGTCTGGCAGTGCTGCAGTCCCAGAGCTTCTCCCCAGCATCCCTTTGTGCCCGCTGGGCTGATTGGTGCCACGGCACGGCTCGTATCTTGCACGTGTTGGGGACAATGGTGAGTGACCCTGCCCGTGTCCTCCCACACCCCGTGCTGCCCACAGCCATCCTGCCTCAGGGCTGTTTCTGAATGGGGTCTTCACCACAAATAAAGCCAGAAACACACCGAGAAGACAAAAAGGGAAGTGAAAATAACGGTGATTTTAATTATAGAGATCTGAATAGATATAAACCAGGGATGCACGATGCATCTGCTCACCGCTCATCACCTCCAGCAGTGGCTTCTCCCCCCCAGGAAGCTCCTCAGAGCTCACCTGATGCCATACAGTGTGGGAGATCCCTTTGGCACTGCAGGTCAGCTGTCCTGGTTCTGTCCCCTCCCAACTCCTGGTGCCCCCCAGCCCCTTGCTGGCAGCACAGAGCAAGAAGCTGAGAAACGGAGCCATCCTTGGCTCTGTGCAGCACTGCTCAGTGAACTCTCTGGCTGCTGATCTCTCTCTGCCACTCTGACAGTTCTGCTTATGAGCCCCGGGGATGGGGAGTGCAGAAGGTTGTTCTCATGCCGGCACAGATCATAAACTCTGATATCTCAATCACACTGATTTTCCTCAACCCTTCTGCCTTTTTTCCCCTCACAGTTCCACTATTTGTACCCTCAATTACACTCCCACACAACATCAAACCAGTTTGTCCCACACCCTCCAAAGCCCACGACTCAAACAATACATTCCCACAGACACCCAGCACTCGGTCTCACCATTACAATACTTAGTTATAACATCTGGTCCTGTCACATCATTAAAGTTCCTGGTTTCTTAGTCAGTGTTCCCCCAGGCTCACCAGTGGCGTCTCTCCACTGAGCCAGAGGGGTCTTTTTGGTTTTTCTCTTGACACCCTTTGTCCCATCACAGCTGTTTATCCCGGCTGCTCTTCAGGACTGGTTGAAAATCCCTTGTGTGCTGCTGGGTAATGGAGCCCACCCGCTTCCCCAGGGCACCAAATTCCCTGGGCAAGAGTCGTAACCAACGTCCCCCAGCAGCACAGAATATTTCAAACAGGGAATGGGATTCCACAAGGAACAATTTTACAACACAAACGTTGAACAATCACAAAGACACCATGATGACTCACACAGATCCCATCACCAAGAGAAAGAAAACCGGTTCAGACATTCCCTCCTTCCACAAAGTCCCACTCCTCACTTTCCTGCCCAGCCCCTCCTGGCAGTGCAGTGTGACAGTGACCCGTGTTACCCCAAACTGTAAATGTCCTCCCCAACACCCACACTGTGCCAGGGCCATACCCCCGTCTCCTTTCAGGCAGACTCATGGTTTCTATCCTATGCCAAAATAAATCCCCCCTTGGGTGCCTTCAGGGCTGATGCACAGTTCTTACTGCTGTTCACTCTGCGCTGCTCTACCCACAATGGGGTGTCACACATGGGATGTTATACACATTCCCCAACATGTACACTCTGCTCTAAACCCACTGTCCCCAGTGCAGTTTACACTGCCATCCCCACTGGGACAGCATCTGCAATCAGATCTCCCTGGCCACTCCAAAACTTAAATACCCCTCAGACCCCATGGGCCACTTTCACACTGTGTAGGAAGAACCCCAAACGTCACTCATGCGGTGTCCCTCCCAAAGTACACTGGGGACCCTCAGGTTGACACTCTGCATTCCCACTGTGTCCCCAGGTGCCTTCCAGTGACAGCGAGGCTCTGACCTACATGGAGCTGCAAGCTGTGACCCCCAGCACTCAGCCCCTCAACCCCCCCGCTCACCCCCAGCCCTCTGTTATCTACGCCCAGGTAGCAGTTGGCAGGCATCACTGATGCCTCCATACGTGTGCACAAACACGTGTGTCTTGTGTGCACACATGTACTGCCAGCGTGCACCGTGCAGCTGTGTTGTGTGTGCTTACCGTCACGTGTGCACTGCATGCATGTATCACTGCATGTGTTCCTATGTGTCACATGTGTTCACCGTCACATGTGCACAACAGTTAGACCCAGATGTGCACTCCGTGATTAACTCCATTCCTTTGTGTCTGCAACACCACGCGTGTACACCAGTAGATGTGCACAGTGCTGCACATGGGTGTCCTTAGCATGTTTTCTGAGACCGGTAAAGAATGCACGAGGTGAGCAACACGACTTTGTGGACAGTTTTCATTCCAAAGCAGAGCTTTGAAGACAAGCTCTTGGGAAATGGACGTGTATTCCTGCTCTGAGCCTTGGCTGACTCCATCGCGGTATCTGTCCCTGCTGGCTGGGAGAGGTGTGACTCAGGAGACAGAGAAAGATTCACCTGCCTCCAAACCCCCTGAGAGGGACGGTGCACATGTGCTCCCTGTGCCTGCACTCTCCAGGCCCTCCCTGTGTCCGTGTGTCCTTACCACGTGCCCCACGTCAGCGCCACATCTGTCCCTACAGCACACACACGTCCCCTTCCCGTGTGCGCATCTCCAGCTCCACATCCCAAACCAGCACCCGGCCCACAGTGGTTCAGGGGCAGAATTCCCATTTCTGGAGGGTTTTATCCCACTTTCCTGGATGAGAATTCTGATCCTGAAGTGTTAGATTCTGCTTCATGAGGGAGGATTCCTAGTTCTGGAAGGTTTTTCCCTTCCTCTACTGAAGGTTGTCATTCCTACTTTTGGGGATAATTCTCAATTCTGGAGAGTTTCAGTCAAAGTCTTGTAGAAGATTTGCCATTTCCAAACATTTTTACCCTCATTCCTGGTAGAACTATTGCTTGTGGATGTATTTATCCCAACTGTTGGGGCAAATTGTCATTTGTGAAAGGTTTCATCCTGCTTTTGAGAGAAGATTCCCACTTCTGGATGGCTTTCTCCCGTTCTCCTGGAGGGAGATTCCCTTTCTGGAATATTTTATCCTGCCTTTTGGGGCAGGATCCCTATTTCTACAAGGATCTGTGCTACTTTTGGGGGAGGATTTCATCTTCTGGACAGTTTTATCGTTATGCTTCTGGAGGGCTTAATTCTCAATTTGAGGGCCAATTCCTGCTTCTGGGAGTTTTTATCCTGGATTTGGTGTTAAAAATTCCCATTCTAGAGTATTTTTGACTGCCTTTTGTGGTACAATTCCCAATTCTGGAGTATTTTGTCCGTCCTTTGGGGGCCTGGATTCCCATTGCTGGAAGGTTTTACCT
Source organism: Chrysolophus pictus (assembly GCA_037305975.1). Taxonomy (NCBI): domain Eukaryota; kingdom Metazoa; phylum Chordata; class Aves; order Galliformes; family Phasianidae; genus Chrysolophus; species Chrysolophus pictus. The sequence goes on from CM074606.1 coordinate 636,973, forward strand.
TTCTTTTATTCAGTTCCAGCAGAAGCAGCTCTTGGGCACAAGGTTTTGCTGACAGTGATGTTGCAAATCCTTGGATAATTTCACAGCACCCAGCACTGACATCAGGGCTGAAGGACAGTGACACAGCTGTGAGGTCATGCCAAACATGTCTGCTGTTTTGTTTTTAATTACCACCAAGGTTATTGATCTGTCAGGACACAGCTTGACTGATGCTCACACTGGTCTGTGGGTTTAAGTAAAAGAGTTTGGGTTGGGTTTGTTTATTTTTGGTGATGGGGGAAAATGCATTTTGGTTCAGAAAAAGACAGAGGGGTTGTGGAGTTTGCCAGGAAATGGGGGGAAAGAGGAAGTTGGTGTGTGGGAACCGCAGTGAGGGGAAGGGCAGGAGAGCTGACTTCCCCTTTTTGGTAATGAAAAGGGAAATGCTGGAGATGTTGTGAGCTCGATGGGGAGTTTAAAAGCTGAATGGAAGCTTTGGGGACCAGATGGAGATTTGGGGTCTGCATGGAGATTTTGGAGGTGAAGGGAGATTTTGTGTTTGGAGTCTGGATGGCTATTTGGGGATGCACAAAGTATTTGTGGTCTGGATGGAGGTTGTGGAGCTGGATAGAGAATTTTGGAGTGAATGGAGATTTCTGTGTGGCTGGAAATTTCTGGGGGGATAGAGATTTTGAGAAGTGGATGGAGATTTTGTGGGCGGATGAGACTTTTTGGGGCTGGATGTGGATATCGGGGTGGCGAGGGTATTTTGGAGCTGGACAGTGTTTAGGGACTGGATGGAGACTTCCTGAGAGTGACTGAAGATTTGACTGCTGACTAGAGAATGTGAGTGGATGGGGAGAGTTTTGGGGGTTGTATGTTTGGGTTTGAGTGTAAGTTTTTGGGGCCTGGGTGTAGATTTTGGGTCTGGATGTAGAGTACAGATGAAGATGGAGAGGAGAGGAGAGGAGAGGAGAGGAGAGGAGAGGAGAGGAGAGGAGAGGAGAGGAGAGGAGAGGAGAGGAGAGGAGAGGAGAGGAGAGGAGAGGAGAGGAGAGGAGTCCATCCCCTCTTCCTGTCATTCTAATTCAGGCCACAGAATGATTTCCTCATCTGCTGGATCTCACAGCACCACACAGAGTCGCCGAGTGGCATTCCGTTCAGCAGTGAATTGGCTCTGCAGGGCTGTCAGTGGTTCCTGCCAGGATGTCAGCCTTCCATCAGCAGGGTGTTGAATGCAGTGCCTCTCCTTCTGGGCTGTCAGCAGCGCTGCTCCCAACACAGCGCACACTGGGTGGTTCAGAGCCCAACCAATTCTCAGGAGGGAAGGGCACCCAGTGCATCTTTTCAGTTCCTCAGGAACAGGGGAGCTGAAACACCGGCATTTCCCAGGCAGCCAGGGCTTGTTCCTGCTCGGACCTCTCCTGGGATGGAGCCTTCCTGGGGTAGAGCTGGGAGGTTACATCCAGACCTTCCCACGCTGAGGGGATCTGACAGCTGCACCACGTGAGTGTCACGTCCTGTGCATGGAGGGAGGGAGGGACTACAAGGAGTCCCCACACAGCAGCAGCTCAGCACCACACAGCTTTTATTCTCACTGACCCCTGCCAGTGGGTCTGGGGAGAGAACCGGAGAAAATGAGGAAGAATTCATCGGTGGAGATAAAATCTATTTACTGAGTCTGAAAAGGATGTGAGAAATAACAGGAATGCTAATCAGACAGATGTATATACTTCTGCAAAGCAAGTGATGCACAAAGGAATTGCTCAGCACCCAACGACCATGGATAAAACCAGGACAGAAAGGAAGGCAAGGGATTTTGAGGGGTCTACATGGAATCTATAGGAAATCTGTAGGAGATGGAAGGAGAGGGAAGGACATTCTGTGGGACTTCCATAAGAGGGGAAGATTGGCACAGATAAGGGTGTCTCAGGAATGTGTCAGGTGGTGGTGTTTGGGAGGACTGGAGAGGATTTGGACATCTCAGGGAGTGTTAAGGTATTTGAGGGGATAAGGAAGGATTTTGGGGTAAGAGATGAGCATTTGGGATTTGGTGTGAGTGGGAAGCATTTGGGATGCACCAGTGAGAATTTGGGATTGTTAGATTTGGGGAGATCAGCTGGTCTGGGATAAGAAGAGGACATCAGAGAGTCCCAAGCAGAGAATTTGAGGTCTGGCCCCTTCCACACACCACAAAAAATGAGGCCCCTGGAGAGGCCCATCAGCACGGTAATTCAGTGCTCACTGTGGTGTAGATAGTGGAGGTTTGGGGGGCAGTGGGGGAACTGGGAGTCTGGGAGCACGGGATGGCAGCTGGCATCTCGACGTAAGTCACATCCTCGCTGTCTGTGGGGGGCACCTGGAGATACAGGAGGAGAGTGGGGTGCTGCCATGTGGGTCCCCAAGATGGGTGGGCTGAGGGTGATGCTCTGGTGTAAGTATGAGTGGGATGTGACCATGAGGGTGATCCTGGAGTTTGAGGGGACATAGGGGGGACTACAAGGGGGATATTTGGGGTCCAGCTATGGTCTTGTTGTGTTTAGGGACTGGGGGAATACAGGGGATTTTTTTGTGTGTGTTCCCCATGGGTCATTGGGATTCTGTGTGGGTGCATTTAGGGCCGCTCTTCTCAAGTAGTATGTGCCTATATGTTCAGGGTGGGGATTAAGGTGTGGAGGGCTTCTGTGGGTCTGGGACTTTGGTTTGTGGGCTGAGGGTTCCCCTCAATGCACATTTGGATTTCCCATGAGCTGGATACAGGTGGGGCACATAAATGTCAGAGTAAGTCATATGAGGCTGGGGTCATTTGTGGGCCTCATGGGAAGAGTGTGGGTCTCCGTAGTGATGTTCTCTGAGTGCCCCAAGGGGTGAACTGGGATGCGGGGTCAGCTAACCTAGACACTTACCTGGAACTCCACTGGCTCAGGCATTTCAGGGGTGACACCTGCATCAAAAAGGGAAGGGTGGGGGTTACGTGGGGTCTCGAGGGACAACTGGGGAATCCGTAAGGATCTGTAGGGGATTAAAGTACAGGTAGGGACACCTGAGGGGATCTGTAGGGAATGGAAAAGGACACTTGGGGAATTCAACTGGGGATAGAAAGAGGAGGCAGGACACACTTGAGGGCATCTCTAGGGGATGGAAACAATTTAAGCCTTCCTCACCAGGGCTCTTCTCTCTCCTTGTCCAGAGGCTGCGGGCATCGAGGACGAAGTAGAGGCCCAGGCTGAAGACCAAGACAGCAGCACAGCCCCTCACCACCGCCACCACCAGGTTCCCATGGGACCGCCCCTTGGCACCTGTGGGGTGTGAGTGTTTGGGTGTTCCCATCACAGGGCAGGGATGCAGGGACAGTTCCACCCTTGGTTGATACTGGGGGCATGCAAATGGCGTCTCAGACCCATCTGAGGGTGCAGGTGTGGGAGTCACCTCCAGCATCACGCTGTCCCCAGGGGGGAGGACACGAAGGTGTAGTTCTTAGAGCGGTAGGAGCACCTGTAGGTGCCAGTGTCTGCTGGGGTCACTGCAAGCAGGGTAAAGTTTGCTGCACCTCCACCATCAGAGTCCTGGTGCAGGATTGGGGCTGAGCACCCATCCTTGTGCAGGAGGAAGGCAGCCCCATACTCCTTGTTCCAGCACTGGATGGTGAGCCCACATGTTCCTTGGGGTAAAGGGCAATACCAGGTGGTGGGAAACTGCGATCTGCATGAGGGGAGTGGGCAACAGTAGGACACAGACCTGTTGGCAGCACTCAGAGCCATCTACTGTCCCCAGTGCCCTTACCTGTCAGCACCAGCTCCACGGGCTCACTCTTCTCTGATTCTTCTGCTGACTGAAGCAGTCGATACAGACACTGATATGTACCTGCGTGCTCCTGCTTTGTGCTAACGAAGGAGAACTCTGTCGTGTCCTGCTCCTTGTTCTTGTACTTGTTGTGTATCCAATGTCCATCCTGGTACAGCCAGACCCAGGCAGCCAGTTTGGGCAGGTGGCAGCACAGGGTGACATTGTCCCCCAGGGACACCCCCTGGCTGGGGTGCAGCGACAGGGAGGGTCGGGGTACTAGGACAGGGGACAGCAGTCAGCCTTGTCCCTGCACACCCTCCTCTGCCCCTCTGATTGCCCTCTGACCACGCTCCCCTCCCTCTCTCCCCATTCTCCCCCTGTCCCCATACTCACACAGCTGTGCCCTGCTCGCTGCCACCAGCCACCAACCTGCAAAGTAACACGGTCCTGGTCCCACACAAGACCACCAACCCCCGTGGCACCACGTCCCCATTGTCACTCACCCAGGATGAGGGCCAGCACCATTGGTGCCATGAAGCAGGAGCAGCTTGGGGACAGCGAGTCTGCAGTGGGGACAGGCTGTGCCTGGAGATTCACTCTCTTTTCCCCTTCTGGGACAGGAAGCCATGACGTCACCTCCTTCTGTGGTTTTTGTGGTTTCCATGTTGTGGTGGCACAAACGGAAACCAGTGGGATGCCCCACACATGCTGTCACTCCTCCTGTGTCTCATGCTTTTCAAAAAGGCTGCCCGTGTGTGTCCTTGCATGGTGTCCCCCTTGGGATGCCAAACAGCCAGTGGGTATCTAATGGGGTTGTAATAAATTAAGGGATGGACTTTTGGATTTGGTGTTCACAGAGGATGTTTAGGTGCTCTAGTGACCTAAGGAAGGATTTTGATGTTGGGGAGGAGTGTTCCGTGAATTGGTTGGGCTGGGAAGTGTTAGGAGTACAGCAGTGGGGATTTAGGGGTGTTGGATTTGAGAGAATATGGGGAATGGGTGTTGGAACAGAACATCAGGAAGTCCAAGAAAGTGATCTGGGATCATTTAACTCTGTACCATAATAATGAGGCACAGGTGGGGGAAGGGGCCATCAGCGGGGCTCCTCAAGAACTCAACCTGGAGTAGAAAAAGAGGTGCTGGGGGGCACTGGAGGCACTGTGTGCCTGGGGCAGAAGGTTTGCAGCTTGCAGCTCAACATGTGTCGGACCATTGCTGTGTCATTAAGAGAGCTGATAAGGAGTTTGCAAGCTGCACTGGAAGTTGAGCCAAAGGTGTGCTTGGGTGCAGCGATAGCACTGCACAGCAGGCAGAACCACCTGCATGAGGCTTCTGTGAGAGAGCATCAGTTACAGATAGCAGCTGCTGACCTGGAGGGGGAGGATGTGGTGAGTGAGTGTGGCAGCCCAGCGATGGAACAGCAGTGTGTTGCTAGGAAGTAGCCTGCGACTGCCCATGGCAGGAAATGGGAGATATAAACGCAAGACGTGATGATAAAGCAGCCCCTCACAATCACCCTTTCATTAAAACAGAATATCAAAACGAGGATGGGCAACCTCTGGGGATGACCACAAAACAGACCCCCTTGCCATCGAGCAGGAAGGAATCTCGCTAGAGAAACTGAGTCCAAATTTGTGTGCAGAGTCTCCTGAGCAAGTGGTGCTGGCACTGGGCTTAGTGAGGATGAGGAGCAAGGCTATTGTTGTCTGGGAGTCCTCCTGACTATGGAAGGAGAGCAAAGCTCTCTGTGGTCTCTAACTCAGAGGGCGGCACATTGGGCTGCATCAAGCACAGCGTGACCAGCAGGTTGAGGGAGGTGACTCTGCCCCTCTGCTCTGCTCTCGTGAGACCCCACCTGCAAAACTGCCTCCAATTTGGGCTCCCCAACACAAGAAGGACATTGCACTGCAGGAGCACGTCCAGAGGAGGGCCACCAAGATGACCAGAGGGCTGGAGCTCTATGGGGCTAACACTGCTAATAGGGAAGGGGAGATTGGAAATAAGAAGAACAAGTGAAGAACTCCTGGATTGAGATCAAAATCATTTACTAAGACCAAAAAGCAAAACAGAAATAACAGCAATGATAATATCATGCATGGAAATGTTACACGAGACAATTGCTCACCACCCACCATCCTACCCTCAAACCAGGACAGCAGGGGAGGCAGGGGGCACTTGGGGGGGAGCTACTGGTGATGTGTAGGGGATGGAATGTGGGGCAAGGGAAACTTTGGGGGATGTATAGGGGAGGACTGGATTGGCATTGTGAAGGTCTCACAAGGCAAGTGGTGGGGTTGTGGTGTGGAGTGGGAAGAATTTGGGTTTCTAAAGGAATGGTGGTGGGGTTTGGAGGTGGATTTGGGGATCTCATAAAATGTTCATTTATTGGAGGGGGGATAAGGAAAGATTATGGGGCTAGAGATGAGCACTTAAGGACTTGGCAGGATTGGGAAGGAATTTGGGATTCACCAGTGAGAATGTAGGGTGCCCGTGTGTGTTAGAATATCTGGGGGAGATCAGGAGAGGGTTGAGGCAAGAAATGAGTAAAATGGGAATTCTGTGTGATTGGGAAGTATTTGTAGTGCACGAGTGAAATTTGGAGAGTGATAGAATGAGGGGATTTGGGGATTGTGCAGGGAGAACCAAGCTCCATAGAGCCCCAAGCAGGAAATGTGGCATCTGTTCCCCTCAGTGCACCGTAACAATGAGGCACTGTGGGAGGCATCAGCAGAGTTCCCCAGCACCCACCTCGTTGCAGAAATGGGGTTTGGGGGTCACAGCTCGATATATGTCAGACCCTTCTGTCACTGAGGGGCACGTGAGCTACAAAAGGAAGAGTGGGGAGCCACCATGGGGGTCCTCAATCTGGTTGAGAGGGAGACACACAAGGTGTTTAAAGTTTGGGTGGGTGTCCTAAAAGATGAGTTCCAGGGGGCTTGGTGTATGTGCATTTGGGGTTCATCAAATAGAGATCCCCAAGGGTGTTTTTTTTGGCAGTCCCTTTAATCTGTTTGAAGGTGTTGAGGGTGCAGGATTTGGAGGTCTGTGGGTAGCATAGATTGGGTTTCTCATGGATCAGAAATTGGGGTTCTCTACAGATGTAGTTTTGCAGTCCCATTGCTCGGTTTGATGTCTCCTTGGGACATTTTTAGTGAATATTAGCATTTGTGGGGTCCCCAAGATGCAGATTTGGGGTTCCATAAATCTCAATTCTTATTGGGAGGTGCACTTAATAGGGTATTAAGCATATGAACTGAGGGTCCGTTAGGGTCCACATTGGCAGGTATTAAGGTTCTGGTATGGGATTTGAGGGGTCAGGTTGGGATGGAGGGTCCCTGGACCCAGACACTGACCTGGGGCATTTGGGAGTGGGCACCTGCATCCAAATGGAGAGTGGAGCTGGGTGGGAGTTCCTGGGATGTCCCGAGGTAGGGGGAGTGGGGATGAATAGGAGATGGAACTGGCAGCACGGGAGCAGGGATGTTAGCCACGGTCCCAGACCCCACCCCTTCAACCAGTCGTCAAGCCCAAACCCTGTATGCTCTTGAACGTGGGTTGTCAGGGTCTGCATGATTTGTAGCTGTGCGTGAATGGAACGGGAATGGTCAGAGAGATTCATGCAGCACATACCATCAAACTCTTCACATCCATGCCCTTGTGCTAGCAATAGAAAGTCTATGGCCACTCGATTTTGAAGGGTGGCATGACGGATTGAGTCAACATCCACTAATAGGTCTGACAATGCTTGTGATGTTGCATTAGTTTGTTTAGCCAACCAGCATCCTAGCTTATTCAGATCTGCTAGGGCCTTTGCAGCGGCAACACCGGGGGCAAGGAAAGAGGCAAAAACCCGTTCTGATACAGACCAAAAGTCCACGTTGTCTTTACATTCTGGTGTGAATGCATGAGTTGCTCGCCTTAGTCTACGGTGTTCTCTATGTAATTGTAGGATCATAGAGGTATTTGGAGTTAGTAAGGTTAGACGACCTAGAGTACATGGTCCTCCCACTAACTTCGAGGGAATTCCGGACCAAGCTCTGTCCCCACAAATAAGAAATATTCCATGAGGCAGTGAGATAGGAGTGTTGGATGATAGAGATCTATTTGGGCTCGTATAATTACACCATGCCGTTGCATTTTGGTATACAGGATGGCTGGCATTAACAATTGTTGGGTATGAGTATTTGGCGCCTGATTTTCCTGGACTGGCACGATATGCACTCGTCCAATTAAAGTAGACACACCAGTCAGCTTTCACTGTGCCAGTATCTCTAGTTCCTGGGGCTCTAGATTAGCAGTTGGAAAATAGGGCACCACCTGATCCCAGGTATCTGCATATGATTGAATTGATTGATTTAATAGCCTGAAGCTGGAAGTTGCATTCAGGTATGGGGGGTCATCCACGGGTAGACCTACCAGACAGGTGGAGAAAGGGTTACCAGGGGACGAGAGCGCTAGGCAGAAGGCTTCCTGCCCTGTCTTGTTAGCTATTGTAACCCAAATGTTCTGCTTAGGTTGTGGGGGTATCCAGATTGTATGTACGAGTTGCGTTGTGACGCTCAGCAGCACGACCACGGCCTGCATTTTTAACTGCCGCCGTAGGGTGCCGTGTAGGCTGACCACACTGCGTCTTAATAATGTATGACTGATAAAGGGCCTGGGCCCTTGCAACCAGGTGGGTGAGCTCCCAGCGGAAGTGGGCGAGGGCCTGCTGCTCCGCACTTTCAAAAATTCTTATTGCAGAGAATAGAGGCTCCCCCGTGTAGTGCTCCAAAGCTCGCGCGGCAGTGTCTCCTTGCCAACGCGCTTCACAACCACTACACCATAAAGCTCGTAACTGTGTCTGATGTACCCAGCTGATTCTGTTACAGCCCCCGCAATGTAACAAAACCCATGCCCAACAACCCCAGGCCGCACCAGAGCCCCAGCAATGATGTTGTTTCGGACCCAGATTATGATACCCTGCCAGAGCTTCAAATAGTCTTATTCCTTGCTCAGGCGTCCGAATGTGCACCAATCTTGGGTCAAGGATGTGGTGCAGGAATTCCTGGTGCGGCTGGACCAGCAGTTCCAAATGCAGTGGTAAGTTCCTGACGTCCTCCAGCTTGTGGTGCTGTGGCTGGTTTAGTCCAACGTGCAGGAATCCCCTCCGGGCCTGTGTCTAGCATTCCCATCAAGGTAATGTCATGATCCTTGTAGGATATTTTACACAACTTTCTGGGACGAGATGCAAGATCGATGGTGAGTAGGGTCAGTCCTCCAGTGGAACCGAAGCTTCCTTGGTCCCTTGGCAGACAGCTCAACGGCGTTAGTCCTTTTGATAACTGTGGTAGCGGGACGAGTTGAGCCAATTGTTGACCTTTCTGTATCTTTATCGGAGGGTATAGAGTATATACCATTATCACAATTTCTCCTTGGAAATCAGCATCGATCACCCCAGGTAATACGAATAACCCCATCATGCTGGCAGATGATCTTCCTAACAAAAGTCCTCCTGTTTCTCGGCCCTGGATGACGATAGGACCAAATACCCCAGTGGGCACTCGATGAGGCTGGCTTGTCAGGATAGTGACATCTACTGAGGCTGCCAGGTCCAAGCCGAGGCTCCCTCTGGTGGCTGGTTGCAGTTGCTGTTGGTGGGAGTTGTCGATGTTGCAGCGGCCATTTGTGTCCGGGCGCGGCCGCTGCTCGCACTGCTCCTCCCGTTTCCCGACTTCTGACGGCAGGCTGTGGCGTTATGCGTGTTGGACTGACACTTGCCACACCAAATCCCAGTCGCTCGGCACTCACAGCAAACGTGTCCCGTACTTCCACAGCGAAAGCACTTCAGGCAGGAACTGTCAGAGGAGCGAGGGACTGCCGTGGCTGCCGCTTGGAAGGGCGCAAGGGCTGCTAACACCTGTGAGTGTGCTGATTGTGACTGACTCTGAAAAACCCTTGCCTGTTCTCTCAGCCCTTCCCCTAATGACTGCAAAGCATTGACTAACAGGGCTTGCGATCCCATCGGGATAGAAGCAGCCTTCTCTAACAGGTCTGGAAGCGTCCAATCCCCGGGCATAGTGCCAACAAGGGATCGAGTTGAAGAATTACCATTCTGCAATATACATTGTCTAAGCAAAGCTCCCTGCATATGCTCGGGCACATTAGCCCTTTTTATGGCCTCCATAATCTTATCCACAAAGTCACCTAACGGCTCATCCCGTCCTTGCTTTATGCCCATATACATAGGTGTACCTCCAGGGGCTTTTATCTTATTCATGGCTCTCCTGGCTGTATCCATACTTTCCCGACAAATATCAGGGCCAGCAAGTGCCTGTGCCTCCGCCCGTATCCATTGACCTAGACCCATTAGATGATCAACTGTAACCCCTGCTAGCGGATCCCCAGGACCCCTTTGCACTGTGGCAGATATTGTAGCCTCATGCTGCCAGTGGGCGTTAAACAAGAGCAGCTGATGGGGGGTATATATTAGCCTAGCTACCGCCTTAATATCTGCAGGCAGGAGAGTATTTGCACTAAAGATGTAGTCTAGCATTTGTTTAACTGGCTCACTAGTCACCCCATAAGACCCTACTGTGGCGCGCAACTGAGAGAGCATTTTCCAATCCAAATTATGGATTGTAGCGTTCATCCCCCCTTGTGGTGAGGGCGTATATACCACCGGGAACGCCAGCTGCTCCGTTGCCGCCTGTAAGAGGTCGACATCGCCCTCCTCCATTCCCTGTTTGGCTAACATGGACCACATCTCCCGCCTTCCCCGAACTATAGCCTCTGCCAGGTCTGACTCGGCCCCTGGGACAAGTTCGGAGTTCCGTGGTGCCTGCACAGAGACTTGAGGGGGGATACGCCGAGGTTCCTCCCCTGCGGCAGATGCAGAGCTGCTAGTGTCCGGGGACTCGCATGGGGGCGCTGAGGGCTCAGATACGGGTGGCGGTATAGTTAGCACCGTAGAGGAAGGAGGAGGGGGGGTGTAATGGGTGAGCCCATAATCAAGGTTTTGCTGCTGCGCCGCTTGAGCACCCTGTGCCGCCCTTTTCTCGGCCTGGGACATCAACAACTCATTATGAACCGCTTTCCATAACTTAGTCATCTTTTTTGCTGGCTTATCCTCATCTAAAACTAACTCCCACAATTTATCCCCATAACATCTCTCTTCCAAAGTGTGTACTGAATGGGGGTTCGTAAAAAACCCACAAGAAACTGCGTGACTTAACAACACAGGGAGATCCTTATCTAAATCTATTCCCTTAAACTGCCGCTTCCTCAAGAAGACGGAAAATAATTCATATGCTGCTTGCCTGTCCATACTCACGTCGGTACCGTTGCAGACCTCCAAGCTACGGCAGCACGTATCGGCCGAGTCCCACCGTTGTGGTCGCTCGGGGCACGGAGTTTCACAAAAATTTTTTACTCTTTCGCCGTCCGTCTAGCTGCGGGACCCGAACCCAACGTAGTCCCTCTCTCTTAGCGTGGTGTCCGGACGTTGGGGTCACCATTTGTCGGAGAAAAGACCACGGGAGACAAGTCTCATGCTATCATGATCAACAGGTCTCAACTTTATTAAGTATATCGTGGCTATTTATACATGAAATAATTAGCTCATACATATTGCAAAAGCGAAGCTCATGATTGGAAATTCCTCTAATACCCTTGAAGTGGCATTTGTCTGCTTTATTGTTAAGCACTACTTTATTTATACATGTTAACAGAGCATTCTGCAAAACACTCCTTAACCGTTCACACAGGTGCTTAGCCAATCAGAGCCGTGAGATGTTCTTTCTTCTTCTGAAGGTGTCCTTGGTTCTCATGCCGCTTATCTTGCTCCACCGCTGCTGCTCTGTGCAGCCCCCCTGACTCCAGAGCTGCTGCTCTGAACAGTTTTTCCTTACGTTCCCACAGTGTCCCTCTGTGGTAGGAGTGGAGAGGTGCCCTCTGCACACTGTGCCTGTTGAGGTGCCCCACATGCTCTCAACCCTGGGTGTTTCAAGACAGCCACCATGACTTCACCAAGGGCAGATCATGCCTCACCAATATTATGGCCTCCTATGATGGAGTGAGGGCTTTAGTGGATGGGAGAAGGCCTGTGGATGTCATCTACCTGGACTTCTGCAAGGCCTTTGACATGGTCCCTCACCACATCCTTCTCTCTAAATTGGAGAGGTGTGGATTTAAACTCGATGATCATTGGGGTCCTTTTCAGTCTAGCCCATTCTATATTCTATGATTCTATGATAAGCAGATCCATGGCTTCTGCTAGATGTTTATCCTAGAGTCTGAATGTTCCACCACCCATTGCTTTCAGCATGGTTCCCAGCAGGCCATTGCATCACCTGATTTTCCCATAAGCTGGTGCACAGCATGGATATGACATATCCGCTCAGTGTCATGGTCTTTGGCCTACGTTTTAAGAGGGTGTTTTTAAAATGAGTTCTGTTATGTGACTCAGTTCTGTCTGGGGTTCCATGTCACTGTGCACACATGCTGGATGCAGGGGTGCAGCCCCTCCCATCCTGCCCAACGTAAGCAGGTAAGCTTCTATATTTACTAAATGATTACATGCATATTCATAGTATTTCTAACAAAAGGGGTGGTTATTACAATTACCTCAAAGTATTCATGACAATAGTCCACACCCATTCTACACCCCAAACTCCACCCCTAATTCATGCTTATACTCATGCGTGGTGCCTCCTGGTGGTCATCCTGGTGCTCATGGGGATGAAGGCAGTCTATCTTCCTTGCAGTGTGCTTCTGACCCTGGTGTAGTTTGAGGAAGTATTCTGGCTTCAACACATTCAGTTTCTAGGATGTGGCTCCTTGCACCAATCAGCAGGCTCCTTGGGTTGCCTTTGAGGTCCCCCACATCTTTCCCATTCTTTGTGCTCAACTACTTTCACAACATAACAAATAAGCCCTTTCTTCACCCTTGCTCCTCATCCTCACTAAGCCCAATCCCTTCACTCCCTGTTCAGGACACTCTCCACACACACTCGCTCTCAGCTTCTCTCACACCCTGCCAGATTCTCCCTGCAGCTTCGCCAGCTCGGTGCTGCTATACGGGGTCTCTTTGTGATGCTCCCGGTGGGTTCTTCATCCTCATGCTGATGTTCAGATGGAATGAGACGGAGGATGCAAGGGGCAGATTTATCCTCATCTCTTGATGCTGATTCCTCACAACTCCGTCTCGTTCCCTCCCTGGGCTGCCGCACTCCTTCACACATCCACCCCTCCAAGTCAGCAACTGCTGTCTGTATTTGACGCTCTCTCTCACAGAAGCATCATGCAGATGGTTCTGCAAACTGTGCTGAGCTATCTCTGCTGCAACCACTGCTTTCCCTTGAATTATAGCTCAGATTGCGAACTCCTTATCATCCTCTTAGTGACTCAGTTCCTCCCTCCCTTTGGCCCTTAACACATCAACATTCCTGCGTTGCTATCAGAGCAGCATCTAAAGCTCCACAAGAAACACACTCTGCTCTACAAGCTCTACATCTATGTTCCATTGCCCAGTCCTGCATCCGTGGATCTAGAAAGTGGATCTCCTGACACTCCGTGTCTCCACTGCAGTCTCACTGTGCCTAAGGTGATCCTGCCTCATGGCACCAATGATGCTGGCCCTCATCCTGGGTGAGTGACAATGGGGATGTGGTGCCACGGGGGTTGGTGGCCCTGTGTGAGACCAGGACCGTGTCCCTTGCAGGTTGGTGGCTGGTGGCAGTGAGCAGGGCACAACTTCGTGAGTATGGGGACAGAGGGAGATTGGGGAGAGAGGGAGGGGACTGTGGTCAGGTGGCCATGAGAGGGGCAGAGGAGGGTGTGCAGGGACAAGGCTGACTGCTGTCCCCTGTCCTAGTGCCCCAACCCTCCCTGTCACTGCACCCCAGCCAGGGGGTGTCCCTGGGGGACAATGTCACCCTGCACTGCCACCTGCCCCGAATGTCTGCCTGGGTCCAGCTCTGGTTGAATGGAAATCTCAGATCTGACATGGTAAAAGACAAGGAGCAGGATACAGCTGAGTTCTCCTTTGCTGTCACAAACCTGGAAGACGCGGGGACATATCAGTGTCGGTACCAGGTGTCAGAGCCACTGTGGACATCAAATAGGAGTGAGCCCGTGGAGCTGGTGCTGACAGGTGAGGGCACTATGCACACCAGCTGGCCCTGAAAATTTCCCACAAGGCAAAGTCCCATCTCTTCTCCTCCCTGCACACAAACCACAGCTTCCCCCAACTCAGCATTTCCCTGAGCCCAGGGAACGTGTGGCAATGGGGACTGATGTCACCACCCAGCGCTGGAATGGGGGTTATGGTGGCACATTCCTCCTGCACACAGCTGAATGCTCGGACCCTATCCTGTGCCAGGATCCCACTGGGGATACTGTGGGTGGGCTACAGAAACCTTCACCCACTCAGGGGGGACTCTGGCCTCTGCCAGCACCAGTACAAAATCCTACAACCCCAAGGATCACACATTTGTGTCCTCACCCCTAGGGGACAGCATGATGATGGAGGTGACACCCACACCTGCAACCCCAGTTGGGTCTGAGACCCTGTTTGCATGCCCCCAGTGTCAATCAAGTGTGGAACTGTCCCTGCATCCCTGCCCTGTGATGGGAACACCCAAACACTCGCACCCCACAGGTGCCAAGGGGCGGTCCCATGGGAACCTGGTGGTGGCGGTGGTGAGGGGCTGTGCTGCTGTCTTGGTCTTCAGCCTGGGCCTCTACTTCGTCCTCGATGCCTGCAGCCTCTGGACACAGAGAGAGAAGAGCCCTGGTGAGAAAGGGCTTAAACGGTTTCCATCCCGTATTGATGCCCTCAAGTATCCCCTGCCTCCTCTTTCTATCACTAATTGAATTCCCCAAGTGTCCTCTTCCATTCCCTACAGATCCCCCCAGGTGTCCCCGACCGGTTCTTTGATCCCCTACAGATCCTTTATGGATCCCCCAGTTGTCTCTTGAGATCCCATGTAACTCCCATCCTTCCCCCTCCCCATTTTGATGCAGGTGTCACCCTTGAAATGCCCAAGTCAGTGCAGTTCCAGGTAAGTTTCTGCGTCAGTGGACCCCAAATCCCAGTCTACCCCTTGGGGCACTCAGAGAACATCAGCATGGAGACCCACACTCTTCCCATGAGGCCCACAAATGACCCCCAGCCTCATATGGCTTACTCTGACATTCATGTGCCCCACCTCTATCCAGCTCATGGGAAATCCAAATGTGCATTGAGGGGAACCCTCAGCCCACAGACCAAAGTCCCCGGACACACAGAAGCCCTCCAAACCTTAATCCCCCCCTGAACATGTAGACACTTACAACTTGAGAAGAGCGGCCCTAAATGTACCCACACATTCCAATGACCCATGGGGAACACAAAAAAAAGCCCCTGTATTCCCCCAGTCCCTAAATACCCCGAGACCATAGCTGGACCCCTAATATCCCCTTGCAGACCCCAAATGTTAGACCCCTCAGAACTCCAGACTCACCCTCATAGTCACATCCCCCTCATACCTACACCAGAGCCTCACCCTCAGCCCACCCATCTTGGGGACCCCCATGGTAGCACCCCACTCTCCTCCTGTATCTCCAGGTGCCCCCCACGGACAGTGAGGATGTGACTTACGTCGAGATGCCAGCTGCCATCCCGTGCTCCCAGACTCCCAGTTCCCCCACCGCCAACCAACTCCCCGTTATCTACACCACAGTGAGCTCTGAATTACCGTGCTGATGGGCCTCCCCAGGGGCCTCATTTTTGAGGTGTGTGGAAGGGGACAGACCTCAAATTCCCTGCTTGGGACTCTCTGATGTCCTCTTCCTATCCTAGACCAGTTCATCTCCCCAAATCTAACAATCCCAAATTCTCACTGGTGCATCCCAAATGCTTCCCACTCACACCAAATCTCTGAATGCTCAGCTCTCACCCCAAAGTCCTTCTTTCTTCCCTCAAATCCTTTAACACACCTTGAGTCCTCCAAATGCCCTCCAATCCACTCCAAAACACCACCAACCATTCCTCTGAAACCCCCTCATCTGTGCCAATCTTCTGAAGATTCCCCCAAATGTCCTTTTCTTCTTCTTCCATCTCCTACGGATGCCCTAGATCCCCTATAGACCCCTCATAATCCCCTGCCTCCTGTTCTGTCCTGCTTTTATCATTGGTCTTTGGGTGCTCAGCAATTCCTTTTCTTCGTCACTTGCTTTGGAAAGATATATAAATCTATCTGATTCTCATTCCTGGTATTTCTCTCTTCCTTTTCAGTCTCAGTAAGTAGATTAGAAGTCCTTATCTATCCCTCCAACTCTCTGTCATTCTTCCACTCCCGAAACCTCCATCCTGCACCAAAATCCCCATCCACACACAAAAAAACCTCCAATCAACCCCCAGAATCTCTGTTCAGCCCCAAAACTTCCATTCATCCCAATGATCTCCATATCCCCAAAACCCCCATCTCACCCCAAATTCCTCGTCTAGCACCCCAATCTCCATACAGCTCCCCAAATCATTCATCCAGGCCAAATATCTACACCCCACTCAACCCTCCATACACAGCCCTCCAAAACCTCCATCAAACCCAAGACCTTCAGCCCACAAAATCATCACCCACCCCAAAATAACTCAATTCAGCTCCCAAATACACCATACCGCCTCCCAAATTTTAACCATCCCCAAAAATTTCCATTCACCCTGAAACCTCCATCCAGCCCCAAAATCTTCCTCTGACACTGAGCTCTACATCCAGACACAACCACTACATCCACCCCAACATTTCTATCCAGCCCCAAAACCTCCATAGAGTCTGAAAATCCTTCAAACAGCTGCCGGGTCATTGTGTGGTCCAAATATCTCCACCCAGCCCCACAAAATCCTCCATCTGGACTCAGTCATCTCCATCGAGCTCACAAACTCTCCAGCATTTCCCCTTTCATTACCAAAAGGGGGAAGTCAGCTCTCCTGCCCTTCCCCTCACTGTGCTCCCACACACAGCCCTCCCACACACAAACTTCCTCTTTCCTCCATTTGCTGGCAAACCCCACAACCCCTCTGTCCTCTTCCAAACGGTCACCAAAAAGCAATTTCTCTCCTCACCACAAATCCTGCCCCAAAACCTTGGGGAGATGGGGGCTGGTTTGGGTTGTAGAGATGGAGATGCACCATGGGGAGCACACGATAAGGACACGTGTGTGCTGTGGGGACAGATGTGGTGCAGACACATCTGGGGAGCACGTGTTGATGACACGCATGTGCTGTGCAGGCGCACATGGAGTGCAGACGCAGGGAGCACACGCTAAGGACACACATGAGCAGCAATGTGTCCAGCTGTTGGTGCACACACATGGCATCACACAGACACACACAGAGGCACAGAGGTCAGCGTGTCCCACACGTGTGTTTGGACACCTGTTGTGCACGTGGGATGGTGCACACATGTTTAATCCACAGCCACGTGTTCACGTGCACAGGTACATGGATGCAATTCACAGGTGATGGTGAGCACACAGAGCACACCGGCACTGTGCACAACTGATGTGTGCACACAACATCCACGTCTTTGTGTCCACAGATGGGGGCATCAGTGGGGTCCCCCAGTGCCCACCTCAGCGTAGATAATGGGGGCGTCAGGGGTTGTAGAAGAGCCGGGGGAGTGGGTGCTGGGGGTCAGAGCTTGCAGCTCGGCGTAGGTCAGAGCCTGGCTGTCAGCGGGGGACACCTGGGGACACAGGGACAGCAGTGTGAGCATGGGATCCCAACATGCCTGGGGGGATGGTGGCATTGTGTAATGTGTGGGGGCTGTGCGAGAGGGGGCGTTGGGAGTCTGGGGTGGTGTAAATCTTGGGAAGCTGTGGGTGTGACATTGGGGTTCCCTGTGGGTGGTGTTTGAGTGTCCCGCTATGTTTTGGGGCTGCCTGTAGAGTATGAGGGTGTTGAAGGCTTGGAGCATCCCAGGGGTCTTCAGTTTGGGATTTGGGGCATCCCAATGGTGGAGATTTGAAGAGCCCCATGGGTTGGATTTGAGAGTGCACACAGTGTCATGGGAAGCCATAAAATGCAGGGGGTTCTTTGCAGTCCCCACAGGAAGGGTTTGGGTTTTCCAGGTGAGGTCTGGGGCAGGAGTAATGGGGCAGATTGGGGTTAGGGGTCCCCTGACCCAGACACTGACCTGGAACCGCACGGCCTCGGGGCTTCTGGTGGCACCTGAGTCATAAACAGAAGGAGAGAGGGGGGATGTTATGGGGGCACCAATCAACACCTGTGGGGATCTATAGGGGATTTATGGGGGATCAAAGCCACAGCTGAGAAGTGGAGCACTGAATGGGGGGCTCAAACCTACCTGGATGTGCAGATCTGGCAATCACTTCCAGGGTCACATTATCTCCGAGGCATGAGGACAGACGGTAAAAGCTCCCGATGTGGTAGGAGCACCTATAGGTGCCAGAGTCAGCTGGGGTCACCGCAAAAAGGGTGAAGGTGGCTGTGCCCTGACTGTTGGGTTTTTGTTGCTGGAGAGGGGCTGAGTGCCCATCCTTGTGCAGGAAGATGGTGCCCCGATACTCCTGGTTGCAGCACTGGATGGTGACATTGGTCCCCATCTCCACACGTTCCTTGGGGATCAGGGAAATGTTGGCTGGGGGGACTTAGGATCTGAGTGCTAAGAGGAGACAGGGATGGAACACAGCTCTGTGGGAACAGCCCAGGGCCATCTGCTTTCCCCAGTGCCCTCACCTGTCACCACCAGCACCACGGGTTCACTCTTCTCTGATGTCCCTGCTGGGTCCAGCACCCAGTACTGGCACTGATATCCCACTGCATCTTCCTCCTTTACACTAAGCAAGGGGAATTCAGCCATGTCCTGTACCATGTCCATGTGTGCTTGCTTTTCAAATCCCCAATATCCTTCCTTGTAGAGCTGAACTCGTGCAGCCGGCTGGGGGAGGTGGCAGCGCAGGGTGACATTGTCCCCTAAGGACACCCCCTGGCTGGGATGCAGCGACAGGGAGGGTCTGGGCACTAGGACAGGGGACAGAAGTTTGCCTTGTCCCTGCATACCCACCTCTGCCCCTCTCAAGGCCCCCTGACCACGCTTCCCTCCCTCTCTCCCCGTTCTCCCCCGGTCCCCATACTCACACAGCTGTGCCCTGCTTCCTGCCACCAGCCACCAACCTGCAAGGGACACGGTCCTGGTTGCACACAGGGCCACCAACCCCTGTGGCGCCACGTCCCCATTGTCACTCACCCAGGATGAGGGCCAGAGCCATTGGTGCCATGAGGCAGGAGCAGCTTGGGGACAGTCCGACTGCAGCAGAGATAGGGAGTGGCCAGGGAGTTACTTTCAGTTTCCCCAAGGGCACAGGATGATGTGATGTCACCTCTTGATGTGGCAATGTCAGCCCTTAGCGGTGGTTACGCTGTGGTGTCCTTTTGTAGTGGGACAAGTGGAGAAGTGTTCACTGCACACTGTGCCTGTTGAGGTGCCCCACACGCCTGTCAACCCTGGGGTGTCACACACTGTCCCCAAAGGGCTGTGAGTGTGTGTCCTGGCATGTTGCCCCCCAAGGGATGCCAGACTGTCTGTACAGTGCCCCAGTAGGGCTGTCCATGTTCTTCGGGGGTCTCCAGGGCAGCAGAGTCAGACAGTGACTCAGAGGAGCAACAGAAGACCATTTATTGAACTTTCCAGCAGCAACCAATCAGCTGCCCTGCAACAAAATTAGAGGACTTCCTAGGAACAATTATTGAGTGATACGGATCAAGGATCCTTGGACACTGGTGTTATTGCCTGATCTGCTACTTCCAGGGAAATGTAGGTTATGGCTGCTGCAGGAGAAGAGTAAAAGATGACTGGGAGAAGAATGAGCAAGAGAGAGAGAAATAAAGAAAAGAGAGAAAATGGAGAGTAGGACAGAAAGAATGACAGAGAGAGAGATGGAGAAAAGCAATCATGGTCCGTTTTGAGGAGTTGCAGTGCTGGAGCAAAAGGGGGGATGAGAGTGCTCATCCAGTGGCTGAAGTCTCCAACTGGCAAAAAGGAGACAGCACAAAATGCAGCTTCTCTGGGCATCCCTTCCTGCCTGCTGGTTGGCAGCTGCAGCATCACAAGGTTGTAAAGAAGTGAGTTCACAATGACAGGTTTGTCAGAAATGTGTTTGTGCCAGAAATGTTCTTGCGGTGAAGCAGTGCCATTGGTGGACACAGCAAGGCTGTGCGGTTATCTCACAGCATCTGGTGCTTTGCAGCCTCTGTTGTTCTGGCAAGAGCCTTGTTATGGCAAGTGTTGGAGAGGTAGCAAGCACACCGAGAATGTCAGCAAATGTGTTTTGTTGTTGGATTGTAATTCTGTGGAGCAGAGAGTGCCCTTGTGAGGAGTTCCCGCGGTGAGGGTCCTGCAGTGCCAGAGTGATGGCACTGCTGAGCACAAGGAGCACATGGCATCCATGGCCGCTGTCACACGAGCACACGCTGCAGACAAACGGGCAGAAGCATGCAGAACTCTTTGTGGGTTCAGGTGAGAATCAGAATAAAAGTAGGAAAAACTCATTGTTTCAGTTTAAAGCTATTCACTAGAGCAGAAAAGGAAGAGAGTAATAACAGTAATGCTAATAGCATTTATATATTTACAAAACAGCTAGCACTCAACACAACTGCCCAGTGCCTGCTGATCGATGCTGAAACCTGGGGAGCACTTGAAGATTCCATGGATGTGAAGGTCTTTGAGGAAAATAAGGAAGGATTTTGCAGTGAGAACTGAGCATTTAGGTATTTGTGAAGTGTCTGGGGTACACCGGTAAGGATTTGGGGATGTTAGACTGGGGGCATTTGGGATTCTGGCGGCTAAGACTGGGTAACAGGGGACGTGGCACTGGGAGCCTGGAATAGCTCATTTTTGTGGATCCAAGTGTGTTTTCAGGTTGTGTCTTTATCGTATGAGGGCTCTAACAAGCTCTGATAAGAGTTTATTGCTAGGAGATATGGGGAGGCTTAAATTTGAGGACTCCGTAGGAGAGATACTGGCATCTCTATGCATGGCTTTGGGGTTTTCTCTGTGGCTTGGGGGCCCGCATGGGATCTGGGGGCTGTGCAGGAAGTTTTGGGATTCCTGGGACCTTTGAGCTCACTGCGCACTACATGGGTGGTATTTGCTCAGATCTGGGGGTGCCTATAGGGTCTGGGTGTGAGTAGGGCTGGAAGAACACCAGAGGGGCTGGTGGATTCCATCTGGGATTCCTACGATGTAGTTTTTGGTTTTCCCATGGGCTGGATTTGGGGATGCACATAAAGACAGAGTAAGCCGTATGAGGTTGGGAGTCTCTTGGGGTCCAGGACAGGGTTTGGAGTTAAGAGAGGTGTTTGGGGGGGGATTCCAAGGGGGCAAGTTCAGTTTAAGGATTCGCAGACTCAGACATTGTCCTGGAAGTGAATGGCTTCAGACTTCCTGGATGAGGGGGCATCCATATCAAACTGGGGAGGGGAGCAGGATGGGGGTTATGGAGGGCACCAAAGAGCACGAGGGGATCAGTAGTGCATGGAAGTGGAGGCAGGGGAAAGTTAAGGGCATTTATCCACCTATATGGGATGGAAGATGAGGAAGGACACAGCTGGAGGGAGGTATAGGGATTGAAAGGTATGGGAGGGAGATTGGAGGGTATATGAACTATGCAAGAGGAAACAGAGCATACTTGGGTGTGATCTAAAGGTGTTTTATTGGGGGCCAAAGTGATTCAGCTGTCTTCCCCACCAGGGCTGTCATCCCTTCGTATCCAGAGGCTGCGGGCATCGAGGACAAAGTAGAGGCCCAGACCAAAGACGAGGGCAGCAGCGCAGCCCCTCACCACTGCCACCACCAGGTTCCCATGGGACCTCCTCTCATCACCTGTGGGGTCCAGCAGTGTGCATGTCCCCATCCCCAGCCACCACCTCCATGGGGATGGGATGCAGAGACACTGCCAGAAAAGAGGGACACCAAGGACACCGAAATGGGGCCTCAGACCTACCTGGGGGTGCAGGTGCAGGTGTCACCTCCAGTGTCACGCTGTCCCCAAGGGGTGAGGAAACAAGGTAGAAGCCTCCAATGTGGTAGGAGCACCTATAGGTGCCAGAGTCGGATGGCGTCACCCCAAAGATGGAGAAGGTGGCCGTGTCCCCACCACTGGGGCCCTGGAGCTGGATAGGGGCTGAGTGCCCATCCTTGTGCAGGAAGATAATGCCCCCATACTCCAGGTTGCTGCAGCAGATGGTGACATTGGTCCCTGTTCCCACTTTATTCCCAGAGCTCATGGAAATACTGGGTGGCGGGAATTTGGGATCTGTGTTCAAAGGGGAGAGAGCAATGGGACATGGCCCTGTTGGGTCAGCTCAGGGCCAATCACTGTCCCCAGCGTCCTCACCTGTCACCACCAGCTCCACGGCGTTGCTCTTCTCCGATGTCCCTGGTGGCTCCAAAACACGGTACCGGCAGTGATATCTCACTGCATCTTTCCTCTCTACACTAACCAAGGGGAATTCAGCCGTGTCCTGTACCATGTCCATGTGTGCCTGCTTTACATACCACCAGTATCCTTCCTTGTAGAGCTCAACTCGTGCAGCTGACCTGGGCAGGTGGCACCGCAGGGTGACATTGTCCCCCAGGGACACCCCCTGGCTGGGGTGCAGCGACAGGGAGGGTGGGGGCACTAGGACAGGGGACAGCAGTCAGCCTTGTGCCTGCACACCCTCCTCTGCCCCTCTGATTGCCCCTGACCACACTCCCCTCCCTCTCTCCCCATTCTCCTCCTATCCCCATACTCACACTGCTGTGCCCTGCTTCCTGCCACCAGCCACCAACCTGCAAGGGACATGGTCCTGGTCTCACACAGGGCCACCAACCCCCGTGGCACCACGTCCCCATTGTCACTCACCCAGGATGAGGACCAGCACCGTTGGTGCCATGAAGCAGGAGCAGCTTGGGGATGGCCAGACTGCAGTGGGGACATGGATTGGTGTTGAGCTGCTGTCAGTTCCCCTTTTAGGACAGGATGTTTTGGTGTCACCATCTGACATGGAAATCACTGCCAGAACGGGAAGTGGCACTGTGGGGTCCCCAGCAGTGTGGTTCACATGGAGCTGTGCAAATAGTCCTCCTTTTTTTGTCCTTTGCAGTTTGTCAACACTTGGTTGTTACACACCATCCTCAGTGCTCTGCCAGCATGTGGCCCTGCACGTTGTCCCCCTGGGATGCCAAGCACAGCACATGTGGCTCCAATGGTGTGTTCCACATGGGATGTCACACAAGTTCCCCAACACGTCCAGCCAGCTGTCATCATGCACTCTGGGCACCACACTCTGTCCCCACTGTACTTTCCTCTACCAACCCCACTGGGGACAGCAGCAACAACCTTTGGGGACGCAGTGACACCCACACAGACATCTGTCACATGCTAAGGACACACAGGTGTGCATTATTTTGTACGTGGATCAGTGTACACACATGATGTCACGCACACACAGAGGCAGAGCACTAAGCATGGAGTACACGTGTACAGCTGCTGTGCGTGTGTGACTGTGCCACACATGTCATATACATGACCAGATGCAGTGGCACACATGTGGAGGCTGACATATGGGTGTGCACATGTGTGGTCAGATACGTGGACTCCTGGTGGCCTTGGGGTGGCTGGGGACAGATCTGAGGTCCCACAGGACTGGTGGCTCGATTTTGGGGTGGATTGCAAAGAGTTTTGGTTTCCAGAGGAATGGTGGGTGTATTTTGGGGCAGGACTGGGAAGGTTGGAGGGACCCCTCAGGAATGAGGAGTTCCTTTGGGGAGAAGGAGATGAACTCCGGTCCCACAGGGCTGGTTATGGGGTGGTGCTCAGTGCTGTGAGCAGCAGAAAGATGCAGCTGTGTGCAGGGATTGGGGAACAGGGCTCAAAAGTGCTGAGGAAATCATCCGTTTTGGGAGCTGTGAATTTTCAGATGGAATGCTCAGCGCTGCAGCCAGGCATTCAGCTCAGAACTGTGGCCGTGTGTCTCTCCCAGACTCCGTGAGCCCTCTGTGAGCAGAGAGAAACAGCCATCGCTCCACATCTGCCTCATCCATGGCACGGCCCTCTGGGGTACGGACATCTGTGACAAAGTATTGCCAAGGACGGAGCACAGGAGGAGGGAAATGTCCTCAGAACTCCCTGACAGACACCTGAGAGCTCACTAAGAACGGCAGCTGCTTCCACTGAACCAGACTGATGCGTTTGTTTCACAAAAACAAGGGCAAACACCGCACTCGTTTTATGGGTTTGTTTCTCTCTTTTTCGGTTTGAATGAACAGTATCAAAAAGTTCAGTTAGTAAGAGTTGAACTACACCATATACTTCATGAGGGCTATTCTGAAAGTAAAGCCTGCATGTTTATTATTTTGGCCCACAACAGTGGATGGGAATGTCAGTGGGACAGCAGGTGAGGTGGAACCTTCCCACCACTGTCCCATCCCCTTTTGTTGCCACGTGACAGACGGCAGCAGAGGGGACACATTGGCACCATGGCATCTGACACGGATATGGGACAGAGCTGAATTCCCCCATGCAGAAATAATGGCCCCACTGACATTCATCGACACTTGTGAGCTCTGATGGAGACCAAGTGGCGGATGTGAGCACAGTGAGGCGGTGCGTTTCAGCAGTGGTGACAGTGACAGCTGTGTGAGAACACTCCTTGAATTGCACTCGTGGGCTCGTGCACACCTGTTGTTACACACCACTGCAGTGTTATGGGCCTTTTGTGGTGAACTGGGACCAATCCAGGGATCCCTCAGGGCTGGTGGTGGAGTTTGGTGCGGAGTTTGAGAGTTGTGGGGGTCCTACAAGAGTGTTGGTGGGGTTTGAGTGTGGACTGGAGAGGCCTTGGAGGTGTCCAGGGGTGTAAAGGAATCCAGGTGATAAGGATGGATTGTGACGGTAGCGATGACCGTTCAGGGATGCGGTGGGATTAGGAACGATTTGGTGCACACCGGTGGGGATTTGGGGGATGTTAAATATGGGGAGATTTGTGGGACTGCGGGAGCAGAGGGCATCAGTGAGACCCAAGCGGGGAACTTGGTGTCTGTTTCCATTCTTGTACTCCTGAAATTAGGCAACCCACGAGGGGGACATCAGTGGGGTCTCCCAGAGCCCACCTCAGCATAGATAACAGGGGGCTGGGGTACAGTGCTGGCGCCAGGGCGGCAGAAGCTGGGGGTCACAGCTTGCAGCTCGGTGTAGGTCAGCCCCTCGTTGTCATCGGGTGGCACCTGGAGACACAGGGAAACAGCGGGGTGATACCATGGGGTTCCCCACAGTGCCTGTGGGGGGACCAGTGATCTCAGTATGTAGGGTAATAGCCAAGAGAGTGCGCTTGTGGTTCTGGGCTGCCTGAGATTTGGGGTCTGCATGGGTCAGACTCTGAGGGACGCTACAAGTGTTTTTAGGGCTTCCCACTACTAGGCTTGAGGATGCCTATGGGGTCTGGGGGATGGTTAAGGGTTTAGGGATGTGCAGAGGCTTAGATGTGGTGTTCCTACGGGTATGAGATAGGTGTTTGTGGTTGCCCATGGGGTATTCAGTGGATATTTAGGGTTTGGAGATCTGACAGTTGGCTGAGATTGTCAGTGCCCATGGGTCAGACACTAAGAGTCCAGATGAGTGGTGTTTTGGGTTCATGTTCTGTGATGTTCATGGAGTTTGTGTTGAGCTTGGGGTGTGGATGTCCTCAGGGAACAAGGGGGCTGAGATGAAGGATGTGGGGACTCTCCACAAAGGGGATTTGGGTTGCACATGGGTTGGGTTTGGGGAGTGCAGATAAAGTTATGGTAAGCCATACAGTGCTGGAGGTCCTCAGGGTTCACCTTGGACAGGGTTTTGGGTTCCTCTTATGGTTTGCTGGGGGGGGGGAGAGGTTAGGGAGCAGTTCGGTATTTGAGGTCATCACACACAGACTCTTACCTGGAGCTCCTTGGCCTTGGAACTCTTGAGGGGTTCACCTGCATCAAAAAGAGGAAAAGGGGAGGGTCGCGGTTACGGAGGAACTCAGAGGGACCCCAGAGGGACATGGAGGGGGATTTATACAGGATGGAGAGGGAAATGGGAACTCTAGGGAATGGACTGGGGGTGCAGTGTGCAGCAGTGAGTGCTTGAGGCATCTCTGGGAGATGAAACCATTTAACCCCTTCCTCACCAGAGCTGGCAGTTCTCTGTATCCGGCGTCTGCGGGCAGGCAGGAGGAAGAAGATGATGAGGATGAGGCCGAAGGCGAGGGCAGTGGCACAGCCCCCTGCCACTGCCACCACCAGGCTCCCACGGGATTCCCCATTGGCACCTGTGCAGTCCGGGTGTTTGGGTGATGCCATCCCCAGAAACCACCTCCCTGGGGACGGGATGAGGTGACACTGCCACCCATGGGTGATACGAGGGACATAGACATGGGAGACTCGGAGCTACCTGGACGTGTAGGTGGGGAAGTCAGCTCAAGTGTCACGCTGTCCCCGAGGGGTGAGGACACAAAGGGGTGACCCCAGGGGCTGTAGGAGCAGCTGTAGGTGCCGGTGTCAGCTGGGGACACCCCAAAGAGGGTGAAGGTGGCCATTCCTCCAGCACTGGGGTCCTGGCGCTGGATAGGGGCTGAGTGCCCACCCTTGTGCAGGAGGAAGGAGGATCCATAATCCCAGTTCCAGCACTGGATGGTGACGTTGGACCCTCTCCCCGCGTGGATACTGATATTGATGGCTGTCATCACGTGTCCCTCCAAGCTCAGAGAAATGCCAGGTGGGGGGTACCTGCGATCTGTGTGCAGGGAGGGCAGAGAGGTGGGACACCACCCTATGGGTACAGCCCAAAGCCCACCATTATCCCCAGTGCCCTCACCTGTCAGCACCAGCTCCACAGGATCGCTCTATTCTGATGTCCCCAGTGGCTCAGACACATGGTACTGGCACCGATACGCCCCTGCATGCTCCCAACTTGTGCTAAGGAAGGAGAACTCGACCGCATCCTGCTCCTTGTCCTGGTACTTGTTGTGTGTCCTACCTCCTTCCTGGTACAGCCAGACCCAGGCAGCCAGGCGGCTCAGGTGGCAGCGCAGAGTGACGTTGTCCCCAAGGGACACCCCCTGGCTGGGGTGCAGCGACAGGGAGGGTGGGGGCACTAGGACAGGGGACAGCAGTCAGCCTTGTCCCTGCACACCCTCCGCTGTCCCTCTGATGGCCCCCTGAACACACTCCCCTCCCTCTCACCGCAGTCTACCCCTGTCCCCATACTCACAATGCCGTGCTCTGCTCATTGCCACCAGCCACCAACCTGCAAGGGACACAGTCCTGTTCCCACACTGGGCCACCAACCCCCGTGGCACCACGTTCCCATTATCACTCACCCAGGATGAGGGCCAGCACCATTGGTGCCATGAGGCAGAAGCAGCTCTGGGACAGCAAGACTGCAGTGAGGACAGGGAGTGGTGAGAGAAAGCAGCTCTCAGTTCCCTTTTTGAATCAGGACGTTGTGATTTGTCACCTCCTCACGTGCCAAATTCAGTCCCCAAGGAGTGGCAATGTTTTGAACCTGATGGGGTGGCACACACATAGCAGCACAGAAGGTTCCATTCGGGTGTTGCAGTCAACCCTGGGATGTCACACAGTGTCCTCAAAGTTCTTCCTCCACCACATGGCCTTGCTTGGTGTCGCCCATGGAATGCCAATTACAGGACATGTAGCTCCAAATGGGGTTCTCCCATGGGATGTCACTTGTGCTCTCCAACACGTCCAGCCAGCTGTCGCCACGTGCTTTGGGTACCACACTCTGTGCTCACCGTGCAGAGTTTGTGTGGGCAAAGCTCAGTGAGGGGTGAAGCTGCATGATGCTGAGGGGGACAACAGGGAGGGGTTTTGAAATGGATGAACAACAAAGGTAGGAGCAGCGAGAACATCAGTTCATGACTGGATGAGAGTGGACACCTTCCAAACTGGGACAGAGATGAAGCAGAGACGTCTGGTGCCTTCTCTGCTGCTTTCTGCAACAGCAGCGATGGGCTCTGGGACCACAGGTGCACTGAGATGAATGACCGTGACTCAGTGCAGAGTTGGGGTTTCCCATGGGAACCCATGAAGGTGAAACCGGCACTGAGGGTCCAAATGCAATCAGCAATCTGAATGAGAATCTCTGCACTGAGATTGCTATGGAGGCACTGGCACTGTGACAGGTACATCTCTCTGTGCAGCTGAGTAATGCGACGAGGAGAAATGGAAATAAGCCTTGCACTGCTGAACAGCTGTAGGAGAGGAAAGGGAAGTTGGTGAAGTGCATTGAAGAGAAAGAGAGAGACGGGCAGTGGAAGGGATCAGCGCTGTGGATGGCAGCGTTGGTTCAGCCAAAGGGTTGTAAGTGTCCCCATTCTGTGAGTGTGCCCATCCCAAAGCTGCAAAGTCTGGCAGTGCTGCAGTCCCAGAATTTCTCCCCAGCATCCCTTTGTGCCCGCTGGGCTGATTGGTGCCACGGCACGGCTCGTATCTTGCGCGTGTTGGGGACAATGGTGAGTGACACTGCCCGTGTCCTCCCACACCCCGTGCTGCCCACAGCCATCCTGCCTCAGGGCTGTTTCTGAATGGGGTCTTCACCACAAATAAAGCCAGAAACACACCGAGAAGACAAAAAGGGAAGTGAAAATAACGGTGATTTTAATTATAGAGATCTGAATAGATATAAACCAGGGATGCACAATGCAACTGCTCAGCGCTCATCACCTCCAGCAGTGGCTTCTCCCCCCCAGGAAGCTCCTCAGAGCTCACCTGATGCCATACAGTGTGGGAGATCCCTTTGGCACTGCAGGTCAGCTGTCCTGGTTCTGTCCCCTCCCAGCTCCTGGTGCCCCCCAGCCCCTCACAGGCAGCACAGAGCAAGAAGCTGAGAAACGGAGCCATCCTTGGCTCTGTGCAGCACTGCTCAGTGAACTCTCTGGCTCCGGATCTCTCTCTGCCACTCTGACAGTTCTGCTTATGAGCCCCGAGGAAGGTGGGTGCAGGGGGTGGTTCTCATGCCTGGGTGCAGATCATAAACTCTGATATCTCAATCTCACTGATTTCCCTCAACCCTTCTGCCTTTTTTTCCCTCACAGTTCCACTATTTGTACCCTCAATTACACTCCCTCACAATATCAGTCCAGTTTGTCCCACTCCCTCCAAAGCCCACGACTCAAACAATACATTCCCACAGACACTCAGCACTCGGTCTCACCATTACAATACTCAGTTATAACATCTGGTCCTGTTACATCATTTTAGTTCCCAGTTTCTTAGTCAGTGTTCCCCCAGGCTCACCAGTGACGTCTCTCCACTGAGCCAGAGGGGTCTTTTTGGTTTTTCTCTTGACACCCTTTGTCCCATCACAGCTGTTGATCCCGGCTGCTCTTCAGGACTGGTTGAAAATCCCTTGTGTGCTGCTGGGTAATGGAGCCCACCCGCTTCCCCAGGGCACCAAATTCCCTGGGCAAGAGTCGTAACCAACGTCCCACAGCAGCACAGAGTATTTCAAACAGGGAATGGGATTCCACAAGGAACACTTTTACAACGCAAACGTTGAACAATCACAAAGACAGCATGATGACTCACACAGATCCCATCACCAAGAGAAAGAAAACCGGTTCAGACATTCCGTCTTTCCACAAAGTCCCACTCCTCACTTTCCTGCCCAGCCCCTCCTGGCAGTGCAGTGTGACAGTGACCCGTGTTACCCCAAACTGTAAATGTCCTCCCCAACACCCACACTGTGCCAGGGCCGTACCCCCATCACCTTTCTGGCAGACTCATGGTTTCTATCCTATGCCAAAATAAATCCCCCCTTGGGTGCCTTCAGGGCTGATGCACAGTTCTTACTGCCGTGCACCCTGCACTGCCCTGCCCAACTCACAGTGCTTTTCCCCAAAGCCTTCACCAAAGAGCAGAAGCAGCGACAAAGTATGCAGAGTGAGGAAATGTCTTTCTCCAGAGGATCTTGTTTTCTCACACCTGAGAGTTGCGGTCAAGTGATTAGAAAGACTCATCTCAAAGAGTAGAAAAGCCTTTCTCATCATTCACTGACTGTTTCCAGTGGGATAGGGGAGAGAAGCAGAGGAAAAATAATCTGGAACTCAGAGGTTGAGAGAAAAACCAGTTTAATAGGATAGTCAAGGAAGAGAGAAATAACAGTGATGGTTTATGAGGGAATCTATAGGAGATGTACGTTGGGCAGAATGGGAGTCAGGGGGCTCTGGAGGTGATCTGTAGGGGAGGGGTGGATAAGAAAATTGATAGGGGCTGGAAGGGGAGGCAGGGGATACATGGGGGGATTTGTAGGAGACGGGATCGGGGCAGGGAACACTTGGGGGAATTGATAGGAAACCAGTAGTGGATCACAAGGTACACCAGGTGCATTCTACAGAAGAATGAAAGGGATGCAAGTGGACAACTGGGGAGATCTACAAAAGATCTGCAGGAGATCAAAACCATTAAATCCCTTCCCCACCCAGACTCTCATCTCTCCGTATCCGGAGGCTGCGAGCATCGATGACAAAGAAGAGGCCAAGGGCAAAAACAAGGACAGCAGCACAGCCCCTCAGCTCTGCCACCACCAGGTTCCCATGGGACACCAACTCAGCACCTGCGGGGTGAAGGTATTTGGGTGCGTTCATCCTCAGCATCACCTCCATGGGGAAGGGATGTGATGACACTGCCACCCATGGGTGACACTGGAGGCACCCAAATGGGGGGCTGGTACCTACCTGGGGGTGCAGGTGTGGGTGTCACCTCCAATGTCACACTGTCCCCAAGGGGTGAGGACAGAAAGGGGGAATGCCAGGGGTGGAAGGAGCACCTGTAGGTGCCGGAGTCTGCCAGGGCCACCCCAAAGAAGGTGAAGGAGGCCGTGCCAGCATCATCAGGGTCCTGACGTTGCACAGGGGCTGAGCACCCATCCTTGTGCAGGAGGAAGGTGGCCCCATACTCCCTGTTCCAGCAGCGGATGGTGACATTGGTCCCTGTCTCCACACGTTCCTCGGGGTGAAGGGAGATGTTGGGTGGGGGAAAGCTGTGATCTGCATAAGGGGAGTGGACAGCAATAGGAAATGGTCCTGTTGGGAGTGCCCAGTGCCATCTGCTGTCCCCAGTGCCCTCACCTGTCAGCACCAGCTCCACGGGGTCACTCCTCGCTGATATGTCCTCATAACCAGGCACCTCGTACTGGCACCAATATCTACCTGCGTGTTTCCTCATTATGCTAGGGAAGGAGAACTCTACCATGTCCTGCTCCTTGTCAATGAATCTGGACAATGTCCCAACTTCCTCCTGGTACAGCGAGACCCAGGCAGCTGGACGGGGCAGGTGGCAGCGCAGCGTGACATTGTCCCCCACTTCTAACCCCTGGCTGGGGTGCAGCGACAAGGAGGGTCTGGGCACTTGGAAAAGGAACAGCAGTGAGCTATGTCCCTGCACACCTTCCCCTCTGCTGCCCCCCTGTCCATGCTCCCCTCCCTCTGTCCACATTTTCCCCTTGTCCCCATACTCACACAGCTGTGCCCTGCTCACTGCCACCAGCCACCAACCTAGAAGGGACACGGTCCTGGTCTCACACAGGGCCACCAACCCCCGTGGCACCACGTCCCCATTGTTACTCACCCAGGATGAGGGCCAACGCCATTGGTACCATGAGGCCGGAGCAGCTTGGGGACAGCAGGACTGCAGTGCAGACTGGGAGTGGCTGGAGATCCACTCTCACTTCCCCTTGGAGACACAATGGCATGGTGTCACCTCCTCATCTGACAATTCTCTTCCCCATGCGGTGGCACCATGGGGCCCAGCATGGGG
Organism: Chrysolophus pictus; assembly: GCA_037305975.1. Taxonomy (NCBI): domain Eukaryota; kingdom Metazoa; phylum Chordata; class Aves; order Galliformes; family Phasianidae; genus Chrysolophus; species Chrysolophus pictus. The sequence goes on from CM074606.1 coordinate 668,559, forward strand.
TTGTACACGTGGACTGGTTCATCCAACCGCTATTGTGGTGTCCACACAAGCTGCCACCTGTCAGCTGTCACACACTGTGCCCAAAAGGCTGCCAGTGCGTGGCCTTGCTGGGTGTCCCCTGTGAGATGCCAACTGCAGGACACATGGCTGCAATGGGGTGTCACACATGGGATGTTACACGCATTCCACAACATGTGCAGCCTGCACTTAACCCACTGTCCCCACTGCACTTTCCTCTGCCATCCCCACTGGGGACAGCATCAGGAATCTTTGGGGACACGGTGACACCCACTCCCATATGGACACATGCTGAAACTGACATGTGCACTGGGGAACACGTGGTCCCACCTCCCAATTCCTCTCCATGCTGCCCTGGGAGGAGCTGAGGACAGAGTCCCCCATGGAGGCTCAGAAGACACCACCTTGCACCTCACATCTGGAAGGGCAGACGAACAAACAGGTTCAGATGGGGGAAAATCACAATGACCATCTCCAAGAAAACAAAATATGCAGCTGTTTTTAAGTAGGAGTCAAACAGTTTTCCCACCCAGTGCACCGCTTCTACATCTCAATGAACTTCCATATCTCAAAGCACAGCTCTGGATGCTACAGTGCCTTTTCCAGACCTCATTTCCATAACTACCTCTGGGTTCACATCTCGATGTGGCCCCAGTCCCAGAAGTATCCCAGATTGATGGGCTGGAGAAGCAGCAGCCACCAGCACAGGGAGGACAACTCACAGGTGAGAGGAGGGAGAGTGGTTCACCCAATTCCATGGATGCTCTTTGCTTTCCCTTGAGAGGCCAACCCAGAGCTGGGAGATGCCTTTCTATTTTCTTTTGAAGCTCTGGAAAAGAGCAGAGAGGAAAGATCACAGGCTGTTGGGACATTCCCAGCAAGCCACTCTGTGCAGTATCTTTCCTTCAACCAATAATACAAAGTTCTTTGTTGCCTGCACTCCTTTGGTGCTTGCAATTTACAGACAACCACCAAAACCCACAGTTGTTAGGGCAATGATCAGTTGGCTCTGATGAGAAATTTGACGAGAGGACACAACCTCCCCTCAGGACAGCCATTATCCCACCTAAAGTGACTAAAGTCACTCCATTGCTGGAGCTTGAGATATAAAATGGTCTTTTTGACCCAACCTCTACTCAGACAATCTGCTGTTTCCTGGGGATTTTTTCCTAGATGGCCGTTTTCTCAGCCCACATGACTTCCCCTTTTCTATTTTTAAGCTTCCTCCTCCATTCTGTGCACCACACAGACCACACTGTGTGGCACAAACTCTCCTTCCCTCTCTTCCCTCCTCTTTCCCATGCTCCAAAACAGAAATGATTTCAGAAAACAATCCCAAATCGCATGTGTCAATTCAAGAACCCTGCACATATATTTTCCACCCCTTTAGGTCTACCAGGGGGATAATGAAGATGGGAAGAAGAGTCAGGAGTAGCAAAAGAAGGCAGTGCTGTAGAGAGGAAGGCAGAAATGAAAGAATACTACACAGCTCTGTCTAAACTGCACTGAAATTCCACATATTCCCTTTGGGCTTTTAACCCTTCATCTCTTCCTACATCTCTTTCTTCTCATTCAATATCGTGCAGAAATTGGGAGCTAAGGAGGGAATCCTCCAAAGTGAGAGTGACTCAGGTTTGTCACAGAGGAGGAGAAAAACAAGACACAGTGAGAGGGACAAGAATCAGATTGATCACTGCTCTGATTCCAAGGTCTGTTTTGAGGAGTGAAAGTGTCAGCCCACAGCGCTGGAGATGGGATGGGGGTGAGACTCATCTGGAGGTGGCAGTCCTGAATTGGCAAAGAGCAACAATGACCACCATGAAGATGATGAAGATGACTCCCAGGCTCCCCTCAGACATTCCTTGTGCCTGCTGGGTTAGCAGTTCACCTTTCCAAGGTCAAATACAAGGGAGTTCACAACAACAGCTTGGCCAAAAACAAGTCTGTAGCCAAACTCTCTCATGAAAACGATGGGGCGGTTTGTCAAAGGAACACTGCCAGAGTTTGGGCATACCAAGCACAGCACAGAAAGTCAAGAGTGTGCTGTCTATTGGTCCTTTCCAGCATGCCTTCCTTCTGTCCTATCCACGGCAGCACTCAGCTCAGCGCCATCAGCAAAGTGCTGAGGCTGCACTCCATGCCATCATCTCTGTCAGTGAGAGAGGTGGTGAAGAGCAGCGCTCCCAGGAGGGACCTCTGGGGGTCACGACTCAACACCACCTCCACCTGGACATGGAGCCGTTGAGCACAGCCCTCTGGCTGCGACTTTCCAACCAATTCCTTCTCCCCAGGACAGCCCAATGCTCACATCCATGTCTCTCCCATTTTGAGACGAGGGTGTGGTGTGAAATCTTGTCAAGGACAGTGTGGAAGCCCAGGTTGATGACATTAGTTGCCTTTGGATGACATCAATTACGCTCAAATGCTCATCTCTAACATCTCTTCCTTACCCACCATGATTTCATTACAGCTGGCTGAGAATCCCAAAGCCAAGCAATCCACCCCAAGATCTAGCCACCATTTAGGAAGGACAACACATTTTTCTGATTTATGTCAATAATCCCACCACATCTTCTGTGGGATGCCACAATCTGTACCAATGCAACACAACAGACCACGTGTGTTCCTCGATGTACATCTTAGTCCTTAGCACCTGACAAATGCCTGTGTGGGTGTCACTGTGTCCCTAAAGGTGCCTGCTGCTTCCCCAGTGGGGATGGCAGAGGAAAGAGCAGTGGGGACAGAGTGTGGTACCCAAAGTGCGTGGTGACAGCTAATGGATGCGTTGAGGATCACACGTGATATCCCATGTGGGACACCTCATTGGAGCCACGTGTGCTGTGTTCGGCATCCCATAGGGGGCTCAGTGGCAGGCCAAGTTCAGGAAGTGCTTTGTGGGCAGTGTATGAGATCTGACAGGTGGCAGCCTGTGTGGGGCACGGTAAAGGAGATGCGTGCACTGTCATCTGCATGCCATCCAATCCCAGCCTCCCTCCCTTGGGGACCACAATAGTCACATGGGAAGGTGACATCATGGAATTCTATTACAAAATGAGAACTGAAAGCAGCTCTCCGGTCACTACCTTTCCCCACTGCAGTCTGGCCATCTCCAAGCTGCTCCTGACTCATGGCACCAACGGTGCTGGCCCTCATCCTTGTTGAGTGACAATGGGGACGTGGTGCCACGGGGGTTGGTGGCCCTGTGTGAGACCCGTACTGTCTCACGTGAAGGCTGGTGGCTGGTAGCAGCGAGCAGGGCACAGCATCGTAAATATGGGGACAGGGGAAGAATGGGGAGAGAGTAGGGGGAGCGTGGTCAGGGGGCCTTGAGAGGGGCAGAGGATGGTGTACAGGGACAAGGCTGACTGCTGTCCCCTGTCCTAGTGCCCCGACCCTCCCTGTCACTGCACCCCAGCCAGGGGGTGTCCCTGGGGGACAATGTCACCCTGCGCTGCCACCTCCCCCAGCCGGCTACACGAGTTCAGCTCTATAGGGGAGGATCTTGGAGATTCATAAAGCATGCGGATATGGACATGGTACAGAACACAGCTGAGCTCCCCTTGGTTAGTGTAAAGAAAGAAGATGCAGTGAAATATCTGTGTCAGTACTGGCTGTTGGAGCCACCAGGGACATCGCAGAATAGTGACCCCGTGGAGCTGGTGGTGACAGGTGAGGACACTGGGGACTATGATTGGCCCTGAGCTTTCCCCACAGGGCCATGTCCCATTGCTTTCTCCCCTTTCAATACAGATCCCAAATTCCCCCCACCCAGTATTTCCATGAGCTCTGGGAGAAATGTGGGGACAGGGACCAATGTCACCATCTGGTGCAGCAACCAGGAATACGGGGGCACCATCTTCCTGCACAAGGATGGGCACTCAGTCCCTCTCCAGCACCAGAATCCTGATGCTGGGGGCACGGCCACCTTCACTATCTTTAGGGTGACACAAGCTTACTCAGGCACCTATAGGTGCTCCTGCCACATTGGAGGCTTCTACCTTCTTTCCTCACCCCTTGGGGAAAGCGTGAGTCTCGAGGTGACACCGGCACCTGAACCCCAGGGAAGTCTGACCTCCCCATTTCAGTGTCCTTGGTGTCACTCATTTCTGGCAGTGTCTCTGCATCCCATCCTCATGGAGGTGATGTCTGGGGATGGGGACATGCACACTGCTGGACCCCACAGGTGATGAGAGGAGGTCCCATGGGAACCTGGTGGTGGCAGTGGTGAGGGGCTGTGCTGCTGCCCTCATCTTTGGCCTGGGCCTCTACTTTGCCCTCGATGCTCGCAGCCTCTGGAGACAAAGAGATGACAGCCTTGGTGGGGAAGACAGCTGAATCACTTTGGCACTCAGTAGAACACTTTTAGATCCCCCCAACTATGTTCTGCTTCCTCTTCGATAGATACGTACGCTCCAATCTCCCTTACATACCACTCAGTTACATGCCCCTCCCGCAGGAAGGCAGAGTCAATTCTGTTCCAGGACAATATCTGAGACAGGGAAACCCTAAACCTACCCTGCCCCTTGGGAACACCCATACCCTACCTGGAACCCCAAATCCTGTCCACGAGGATCCCAAGTGACTTCCAGCTTCTTATGGCTTACTCTGTCTTTATGGTCATCCCCAAATCCAGACCATGGGATACTCAAAATATAGATCACAGGAATTCCAGATGCAATCCCCCACCCCTCTGGTGCTCTTCCAGCCCTACACACACCCAGATCCTTTAGAATCCCCCAGAATTGAGAATATAGCACCTGCGTAGACCGCAGACAGCACAAAGCCCCAGGGAATCCCCAAACTTCCTTCACAGCACCCAGATCCCATGGCCATCCCCAAGCCATAGTGGAACCCACAAATGGCATGCATAGTCACCCCCAGTATTTCACCTATTGATTCTCCATATCTATGCCTCCCCAGATCCCATAGTCCTTAACAAGCCTCAGAACTCATGGGCACCCTCAAACCATAAGGAAACACCCCAAAAACACGATTGGATCTCTGAAACAAAGCAATTCCAGACTCCCAAGTCCACCTCCCTTGTTACCCAGTCTTAGCCACCAGAATTCCAAATGCCTCCACTCTAACATCCCCATATATTTACCAGTGTACCCCATACACTTCACAATGACAACAAATACCTAAATGCTCATTTCTAACCCCACAATCCTCCCTTGTACTCCTCAGATCTCTCAACACCCACTGGGAATGCAAATCCTAGCCGAGTTGAAGCATTGGTCAGAGAGTGGTGGGCAGTTGTGTTGAGCATCACTATTTTAATAAGCATAAAATTTTTATTATCATTCCTGTTATTTCTCACTTCCTTTTTAGTCTGAGTAAACAGTTTTTGTCTCAACCAATGAGTTTTGCCTTTCTTTGTCTGATTCTCTTGGCAAACCACAAAGAGAAAGGTCAATGCTGGAAGGGCTGTGTGGTGCTGAGCAGCTCTCGGGTTACAGCACCACAGTCCTTGTGGTGGCCAACGTGGGGCCCGAAGGGTGGAGATCCCGACAGCTGTGAGCAGAGCGTGTTCCAACACAACTGCTCTCAGCGGTACAGCAGCCTCAGAGCTGCTGCTCACAGCGCTCAGCTGTTCCTTCACTCGGTGCCATCCATCACAGCTCTCAGGGCTGTTCCCTTCACTGCGCTGGCGCTGCTTCTCGCCTCTGAGGGCTGCCCTGCAATTCTGGATGCTTCTGCCCGTTTGTCTGCAGCGTGTGCTCGTGTGACAGCGGCCATGGATGCCATGTGCTCCTTGTGCTCAGCAGTGCCATCACTCTGGCACTGCAGGACCCTCACCGCGGGAACTCCTCACATGGGCACTCTCTGCTCCACAGAATTACAATCCAACAACAAAACACATTTGCTGACATTCTCGGTGTGCTTGCTACCTCTCCAACACTTTCCATAACAAGGCTCTTGCCATGACAACAGAGGCTGCAAAGCACCAGATGCTGTGAGATAACCGCACAGCCTTGGTGTGTCCACCAATGGCACTGCTTCACCGCAGGAACATTTCTGGCACAAACACATTTCTGACAAACCTGTCATTGTGAACTCCCTTCTTTACAACCTTGAGATGCTGCAGCTGCCAACCAACAGACAGAAATAAATTCCCAGAAAAGCTGCATTTTGTGCTTTCTCCTTTTTGCCAGTTGGAGACTTCAGGCACTGGATGAGCACTCTCATTCCCCCTTCTGCTCCAGCACTGCAACTCCTCAAAACGGACCATGATTGCTTTTCTCCATCTCTCTCTCTGACATTCTTTCTGTCCTAGTCTCCATTTTCTCTCTTCTCTTTCTTTCTCTCTCTCTTGTTCATTGTTCTCCCAGTCATCTTTTACTCTTCTTCTGCAGCAGCCATAACCTAAATTTCCCTGGAAGTAGCAGATCAGGCAATAACACCAGTGTCCAAGGATCCTTGATACGTATCACTCAATAATTGTTCCTAGGAAGTCCCCTAATTTTGTTGCAGGGCAGTTGATTGGTTGCAGCTGGAAAGTTCAATAAATGTTCTTCTCTTGTTCCTCTGAGTCACTGTCTGACTGTTGCCCTGGAGACCCCAGGAAAGCACAGACTGTGCTCTTGGAGCACTGTGCATAGAATGTGGCATCCCTTGAGAGACAGCATGACAGGGCACACACCCTTTGGGGTCAGTGTGTGACACCCCAGTGTTGACAGTGTGTGTGGGGCACCTCAACAGGCACAGTGTGCAGTGAACACTTCTCCACTTGTCCCACTACAAAAGGATACCACAGTGTAACCACCGCTAAGGCTCACGTTGCCACATCAGGAGGTGACATCGTATCATCCTGTGCCCAGTGGGAAACTGAAAGTAACTCTCTGGCCACTCCCTGTCTCTGCTGCAGTCTTACGGTCCCCAAGCTGCTCCTGCCTCATGGAACCAATGGTGCTGGTCCTCATCCTGGGTGAGTGACAATAGGGACGTGGTGCCACGGGGGTTGGTGGCCCTGTGTGTGACCAGGACCGTGTCCCTTGCAGCTTGGTGGCTGGTGACTGCGAGCAGGACACAGAAACGTGAGTATGGGGACAGGGAGAGAATGGGGAGAGAGGGAGGGGAGATTGGTCAGAGGACCATGAGAGGGCCAGAGGTGGGTGTGCAGGGACAAGGCTGACTGCTGTCCCCTGTCCTAGTGTCCCGACCCTCCCTGTCACTGCACCCCAGACAGGGGGTGTCCCTGGGGGACAATGTCACCCTGCGGTGCCACCTCCCCCAGCCGGCTGCACGAGTTCAGCTCTACAAGGAAGGATATTGGGGATTTAAAAAGCAAGCACACATGGACATGGTACAGGACATGGCTGAATTCCCCTTGATTAGTGTAAAGAGGGAAGATGCAGTGAGATATCAGTGCCAGTACCGGGTGTTGGAGCCACCAGGGACATCAGAGCAGAGTGACGCCGTGGAGCTGGTGGTGACAGGTGAGGGCACTGGGGAAAGCAGATGGCCATGGGCTGTTCCCACAGAGCTGTGTTCCATCCCTGTCTCCTCTCTGCACTCAGATCCCAACTATCCCCCAGCCAGCATTTCCCTGATCCCCAAGGAACGTGTGGAGACGGGGACCAATGTCACCATCCAGTGCCGCAACCAGGAGTATGGGGGCATCATCTTCCTGCACAAGGATGGGCACTCAGCCCCTCTCCAGCAACAAAAACCCAACAATCAGGGCACAGCCACCTTCACCCTTTTTGCGGTGACCCCATCCGACTCTGGCACCTATAGGTGCTCCTACCACATTGGGGGCTCTTACCGTCTGTCCTCATGCCTCGGAGATAATGTGACCCTGGAAGTGATTGCCAGATCTGCACATCCAGGTAGGCTTGAGCCCCTCATTCCGTGCTCCACTTCTCAGCTGCGGGTGACCCTGTCTCTGCATCCCACCTCCATTGAGAAAGGGGCTGGGTACAGGGACAGCTCAAACGCCTTGACTCCACAGGTGATAATGGGGGTCCCAGCTTGAACCTGGTGGCAGCGGTGGCAGGGAGTTGTGCTGCTGTGATTGTCGTCATCCTCGTCCTCATAGTCTCATTCCTCCTTGCTGCCCAGAGAAGACGAATACAGAGAGATGAGAGCCTTGGTGGGGAAGGGGCTAATGGCTTTGATCCCCCATAAATCCACTATAGATTCCCACAGGTGTTGATTGGACACCCCCCCTCTCTCCTTCTGTTTATGACTCAGGTGCCACCAGAAGCCCCGAGGCCGTGCGGTTCCAGGTCAGTGTCTGGGTCAGGGGACACCTAAACCCAATCTGCCCCATTGCCCCTCCCCCGACTTCACCTGGGAAACTCAAACCCTTCCTCTGGGGACTGCAAAGAACCCCCCGCACTTTATGGCTTCCCATGACATTGTGTGCACCCAAACCTCCAAATCTCCACCAAGGGGATGCCCCAAATCCCAAATGGAAGCCCCCTGGGATGCTCCAAGCCTTCAACACCCTCAGACTCCATGGGCAGCCCCAAAACATAGCAGAATCCCCAAACACCACCCACAGGGAACCCCAGTGTCACACCCAAAATCTACACCACCCCAGACTCCCAACGCCCCCTCTCGCACAGCCCCCACCCATTACACAATGCCACCATCCCCTCAGGCATGTTGGGATCCCATGCTCACACTGCTGTCCCTGTGTCCCCAGGTGTCCCCCGCTGACAGCCAGGCTCTGACCTACGCCGAGCTGCAAGTTCTGACCCCCAGCAACCACCCCCCCGGCTCTTCTACAACCCCTGACTCCCCCATTATCTACGCTGAGGTGGTGACTGGGGGACCCCGCTGATGCCCCCACCTGTGGACACAAAGACGTGGATGTTGTGTGCACACATCAGTTGTGCACAGTGCCGGTGTGCTCTGTGTGCTCACCATCACCTGTGAATTGCATCCATGTACCTGTGCACGTGAACACGTGGCTGTAGATTAAACGTGTGTGCACCATCCCACGTGCACAACAGGTGTCCAAACACACGTGTGGGACACGCTGAACTCTGTGCCTCTGTGTGTGTGTGTGCGATGCCGTGTGTGTGCACCAACAGCTGGACACATTGCTGCTCATGTGTGTCCTTAGCATGTGCTCCCTGCGTCTGCACTCCATGTGTGCCTGCACAGCACATGCGTGTCATCAACACGTGCTCCCCAGATGTGTCTGCACCACATCTGTCCCCACAGCACACACGTGTCCTTATCGTGTGCTCCCCATGGTGCATCTCCATCTCTACCACCCAAACCAGCCCCCATCTCCCCAAGGTTTTGGGGCAGGATTTGTGGTGAGGAGAGAAATTGCTTTTTGGTGACCGTTTGGAAGAGGACAGAGGGGTTGTGGGGTTTTGCAGCAAATGGAGGAAAGAGGAAGTTTGTGTGTGGGAGGGCTGTGTGTGGGAGCAGCAGTGAGGGGAAGGGCAGGAGAGCTGACTTCCCCCTTTTGGTAATGAAAGGGGAAATGCTGGAGAGTTTGTGAGCTCGATGGAGATGACTGAGTCCAGATGGAGGATTTTGTGGGGCTGGGTGGAGATATTTGGACCACACAATGACCTGGCAGCTGTTTGAAGGATTTTCAGACTCTGTGGAGGTTTTGGGGCTCTATGGAAATGTTGGGGTGGATGTAGTGGTTGTGTCTGGATGTAGAGCTAAGTGTCAGAGGAAGATTTTGGGGCTGGATGGAGGTTTCAGGGTGAATGGAAATTTTTGGGGATGGTTAAAATTTGGGAGGCGGTATGGTGTATTTGGGAGCTGAATTGAGTTACTTTGGGGTGGATGATGATTTTGTGGGCTGAAGGTCTTGGGTTTGATGGAGGTTTTGGAGGGCTGTGTATGGAGGGTTGAGTGGGGTGTAGATATTTGGCCTGGATGAATGATTTGGGGAGCTGTATGGAGATTGGGGTGCTAGATGAGGAATTTGGGGTGAGATGGGGGTTTTGGGAATATGGAGATCATTGGGATGAATGGAAGTTTTAGGGCTGAACAGAGATTCTGGGGGTTGATTGGAGGTTTTTTTTTGTGTGGATGGGGATTTTGGTGCAGGATGGAGGTTCCGGGAGTGGAAGAATGACAGAGAGTTGGAGGGATAGATAAGGACTTCTAATCTACTTACTGAGACTGAAAAGGAAGAGAGAAATACCAGGAATGAGAATCAGATAGATTTATATATCTTTCCAAAGCAAGTGACGAACAAAAGAATTGCTGAGCACCCAAAGACCAATGATAAAAGCAGGACAGAATAGGAGGCAGGGGATTATGAGGGGTCTGTAGGGGATCTAGGGCATCTGTAGGAGATGGAAGAAGAGGAAAAGGACATTATGGGGGATCTTCAGAAGAGGGGAAGATTTGCACAGATGAGGGGGTTTCAGAGGAATGGTTGGTGGTGCTTTGGAGTGGATTGGAGGGCATTTGGAGGACTGAAGGTGTGTTAAAGGATTTGAGGGGAGAAAGAAGGACTTCTGTTACCACCGGCAAGCACCGTGTCAAAGGCCGCACTGCCTAGGGGCTAGCGATCTGCATTCGCTAGGGCCATAGCAACACTGACACCAATATGATGAAGAAGCAAACGGCAATTTATTGAGGCACAACAACCCCTTAAATGCACATCCCGTTTCGCCTAAGCCCCCTAAGCATGCGTCACGTGTTACTCACACGTTACTCACAGAGCGGGGGAGGTCCTATCGCGTCACAACCCGATACCCCGTTATCACCTACTACAACACAGCAGGGGGTCCTTTCGCATCACAGCCCGATATCTCGTTAGCGCCTACGACAGCAAGGGGATCAGACAAAGAAAGACAAAACTCATTGGTTGAGATAAAAACTATTTACTCAGACCAAAAAGGAAGAGAGAAATAACCGCAATGGTAATAACATTTCTATGCTTACTAAATCAGTGATGCTCAACACAACTGCCCACCACTCTGTGACCAGTGCTCCAACTTGGGAAGGATTTGCAGTCCGTTTTGCAGTGTGTGTCAAGAGATTTGAGGAGTACAAGTAAGGATCCTGGGGAAAGAATTGAGCATTTAGGTATGTGGTGTCATTGTGAAGTGCATGGGGTCTCTATGCATGGCTACGGGGGTTCCACTATTGCTTGGGATGCCCATGGGATCTGGGACCTTTCCAGGAAGTTTGGAGATTCCCTGAGACTTCGAGCTTGCTGCAGACTACGTGGGTGCTATTGGCTCAGATCTAGGTTTGCCTATAGGGTCTGGGTGTGTGTATGGCTGGAAGAGCACCAGAGAGGCTGGTGGATTACATCTGGAATTGCTACGATGTAGATTATGGGGTCCCCTTGGGCTGGATTTGGGGATGCACATAAAGACGGAGTAAGACGTATGAGGCTGGGAGTCTCTTGGGGTCCATAGGGACAGGATTTGCAGTTCAGAGTGGGGTTTGGGGGTTCCAGGGTGCACGTTGTGTTTAAGGATTCCCTGACTCAGATATTGTCCTGGAACTGAATGGACTCAGCCTTCCTGGGGGAGGGGGCATCTGTATCAAAATGTGGAGGGGAGTGGGATGGGGGTTACTGAAGGCACCAAAGCGCACGAAGGGCATCAACAGTGCATAGAAGTGGAGGCAGGGGAAAGTGAAGGGGATTTATCCACCTATACGGGATGGAAGATGAGGAAGGTCACAGCTGGAGGGAGGTATAGGGATTGAAGGGTATGGGAGGGAGATTGGAGGGTATATGAACCGTGCAAAAGGAAACAGAGCATACTAGGGTGTGATCTAAAGCTGCTCTATCGAGTGTCAAAGAGATTCAGCTGTCTTCCCCAACAGGGCTGTCATCTCTTCGTATCCAGAGGCTGTGGGCATCAAGGACAAAGTAGAAGCCCAGGACAAAGACAAGGGCAGCAGCGCAGCCCCTCACCACTGCCACCACCAGGTTCCCATGGGACCTCCTCTCATCACCTGTGGCGTCCAGCAGTGTGCATGTCCTCATCCCCGGACATCACCTCCATGGGAATGGGATGCAGAGACACTGCCAGCAACGAGTGGCACCACGGACACCGAAATGGGAGGCCCAGACCTACCTGGGGGTGCAGGAGCTGGTGTCACCTCCAGTGTCACGTTGGCCCCAGGGGGAGAGGACAGGAGCTAGGAGCTGACTACAAGATAGGAACACGTATAGTTGCCCATGTCAGCTGGTGTAACTGCAAAAAGAGGGAATGTGGCTGTGCCCCCAAGATTCTGGTCCTTGTGCTGGATAAGGGCTGAGCTCATCCTTGTGCAGGAAGATCGTGCCCCCATATTCGTGGCTGCAGCACTGGATGGTGACATTAGTCCACATTTCCACACGCTCCATGGGACTCAGGGAAATGTTGGGTTGGGGATAGCTGGAATCTGAATGCACGAAGAAAACAGCAATGGAGCACAGCCCTGTGGGAACAGCCCAGGGCCATCTGCTTTCCCCAGTGTCCTCACCTGTCACCACCAGCTCCACGGCGTCACTCTTCTCCGATGTCCCTGGTGGCTCCAACACCCGGTACCGACAATGATGTTTCACTGCATCTTCCTTCTTTACACTAACCAAAGGGAACTCAGCCATGTCCTGTACCATGTCCACGTCCTCCTGCTTTACAAATCCCCAATGTCCTTCCTTGTAGAGCTCAACCTGTGCAGCCAGCCGGGGCAGTTGTCACCACAGGGTAACAGTGCCCCCCAGGGACACCCCCTGGCTGGGGTGCAGCGACAGGGAGGGTGGGGGCACTAGGACAGGGGACAGCAGTCAGCCTTGTCCCTGCACACCCTCCGCTGCCCCTCTCATGGCCCCCTGACCATGCTCCCCTCCCTCTGGCCCCATTCTCTCGCTGTCCCCATACTCACGATGTTGTGCCCTGCTCAATGCCACCAGCCACCAACCTGGAAGGGACACGGTCCTGGTCTCACACAGGGTCACCAACCCCCGTGGCACCTCATCCTCATTGTCACTCACCAAGGATGAGGTCCAGCGCCATTGGTGGCATGAGGCAGGAGCAGCTTGGGGACAGTGAGACTGCAGTGGGGAAAGGACGTGGCCGAAGAGCTGCTTTCAGATTCCCCCTGAGCACAGGATGATGTGACGTCACCTCCTGATGTGGTTGCACTGTGGTGTCCCTCTGTGGTAGGAGTGGAGAGGTGTCCTCTGCACACTGTGCCTGTTGAGGTGCCCCACATGCTCTCAACCCTGGGTGATTCAAGTCAGCCACCATGGCTTCACCAAGAGCAGATCATGCCTCACCAGTATTATGGCTTTCTATGATGGAGTGAGGGCTTTAGTGGATGGGGGAAGGCCTGTGGATGTCATCTACCTGGACTTCTGCAAGGCCTTTGGCATGGTCCCTCACCACATCCTTCTCTCTAAATTGGAGAGGTGTGGATTTAAACTCGATGATCATTGTGGTCCTTTTCAGCCTAGCCCATTCTATATTCTATGATTCGATTATAAGCAGATCCATGGCTTCTGCTTGATATTTATCTCAGTGTCTGAATGTTCCACCACCCCTTGCTTTCTGCATGGTTCCCAGCAGTCCATTGCATCACTCGATTTTCCCATAAGCTGGTGCATGACAGGGATGTGACATACCCACTCAGTGCCATGGTCTTTGGCCCATGTGTTTAGGAGGGTGTTTTTAAAATGAGTTCCATTGTGTGACTCAGTTCTGTCTGGAGTTCCATGTCACCATAAGACCAGTTTTTGGAGGCCTAATACAGTGCTATGGGTGGTACCATGGGGCATGGGATATGTTTCAAGGCACCTGGGGTTGCTTCCACCATGCTAAGCACGTAACGTTTACCTCTGTGAGTTCATGGCAGAGTGACAAAATCGATGTGCCAGGCCTCTCCACAGGCACATACAGCCATTACTCATTGTCCCAGAGAGGTTTCATTCCCTTCTCTTGTCTAACTACAGCACTTCATTCACAAATGTGAACAAGTTGTGCAGTAGCTACCATGGTTAAGTCCATTTATGTGTCACATCTCTTCCCTGATGTCCCGAGGTGTCATCGCCCATGAGCTAGGATTAACTCACCCTGATGTAGCCAGACCAGATCTATCTGAGCCACTTCAATCCCAGCAGCCTGATCAAACTGCAGGCTGTTTTCATGCTGTTCAGTGCCCCAGCTCGTGGTACCACAGCATCCACATGACACACCTTTGTGGTAATGTTCTCCACCCAGCTAGCAAAGTCATTCCACAGTCTGGTGGCCCCAGTAGGTTTACCTCGGTGTTGCCAGTTGTTTTGCTTCTGCTGCTGTAACCAACCCCACAGGGCATTTTTCCCACCAGCCCCAAATCAGTAAAAAGCTGAAGTTTTGGCAGAACTGCTGACCCTCGCTTCTCCTCCGTGTGTCCCCACTGCCATGAGTTGCTCCTGAATTGTGCCTCCCAGCACTGCTGTTGTTTGCTGTCAGTCTCGTAAAAACATTGCATACATTTTGAGTGCTTGGGGAAGACCTCATATTACTGGGGTCATCTGACCAGGATCTGCCTTTAACAGCATGGACAAAGGTTGATCAGTACTCAGATGTCAATCATGCACTAATTGCAAACGTGTGATCTTTTGTGCACTCTCTGTAAGCAGATGTAAGCCAGCAGTAGTGCAGTGACTGGGTGTTCTCTGCTCAGGGGGCCCAAGCTTCCATCCCAAAGTGCTGCCCTCTGAGTTAGAGATCACAGAGCACTTTGCTCTCCTTCCATAGACAGGAGGACTCCCTGTCCCCCGTACCCCTGACTTGAGGAATCAAACTCAATAACCACCAAGCAGTTACAAAGCAGGTATGTTTATTCAGCACTGCGCACACATGGTTATTACAATTACCTGAAAGTATTCATGACAATAGTCCACACCCATTCGATGCCCCAAACTCCACCCCTAATTCATGCTTCTACACATGCGTGGTGCCTCCTGGTGGTCATCCTGGTGCTCATGGGGATGAAGGCAGTCTATCTTCCTTGCAGTGTGCTTCTGACCCTGGTGTAGTTTGAGGAAGTATTCCATCTTCAACACATTCAGTTTCTAGGATGTGGCTCCTTGCACCAATCAGCAGGCTCCTTGGGTTGCATTTTTCCCATTCTTTCTGCTCAACTACTTTCACACCATAACAAATAAGCCCTTTCTTCACCCTTGCTCCTCATCCTCACTAAGCCCAATCCCTTCACTCCCTGTTCAGGACACTCTCCACACACACTCGCACTCAGCTTCTCTCACACCCTGCCAGATTCTCCCTGCAGCTTGGCCAGCTCAGTGCTGCTATACGGGGTCTCTTTGTGATCCTCCCGGTGGGTTCTTCATCCTCATGTTGATGTTCAGATGGAATGAGATGGAGGATGCAAGGGGCAGATTTATCCTCATCTCTTGATGCTGATTCCTCACAACTCCCTCTTGTTCCCTCCCTGGGCTGCCGCACTCCTTCACCACATCCACCCCTCCAAGTCAGCAACTGCTGTCTGTATTTGATGCTCTCTCTCACAGAAGCATCATGCAGATGGTTCTGCAAACTGCACTGAGCTATCTCTGCTGCAACCACTGCTTTCCCTTGGATTATAGCTCAGATTGCAAACTCCTTATCACTCCTCTTAGTCACTCAGTTCCTCCCTCCCTTTGGCCCTTAACACATCAACCTTTCTGCGTTGCTATCAGAGCAGCATCTAAAGCACCACAAACAATATGCTCTGCATTACAAGTTCCATATCAATGTTCCATTGCCAAGTCTTGTATCCGTGGATCTAGAAAGTGGATCTCCTGACACTATCTTTCCCAACTGCAGTCTCGCTGTGCCTAAGGTGTTCCTGCCTCATGGCACCAATGGCTCTGGCCCTCATCCTGGGTGAGTGACAATGGGGACGTGGTGGCCCCACGGGGGTTGGTGGCCCTGTGTGAGACCAGGACCGTGTCCCTTGCAGGTTGGTGGCTGGTGGCAGCAAGCAGGGCACAGGAACGTGCAGGGAGAAGGCTGACTGCTGTCCCCTGTCCTAGTACCCCGACCCTCCCTGTCACTGCACCCCAGCCAGGGGATGGAAGTGGGGGACAATGTCACCCTGCAGTGCCACCTGCCCCAGCCAGCTGCCTGGATCCTGCTCTGCCAGGAAGGAGGTTTCACCCCCTGCATGAAGAAGTACAACGTTCAGGACATGGCCGTGTTCTCCTTTGCTGTCACAAAGTGGGTGCACACAGGGACATACCGGTGCCAGTACCGGGTGTCTGAGCCAGCAGACACATCAGAGAGGAGTGACCCCGTGGAGCTGGTGCTGACAGGTGAGGGCACTGGGGTCCGTGGGAGGCCCTGAGCTGTCCTCACAGGCACAAGTCCCACCCATTTTCTCTCCCATCATGCAGATCACTGCTTCCCGCCACCTGGCATTTCCATGAGCCCCAAGGAACGTGTGGGCATGGGGACCAACATCACCATCCGATGCAGGAACACGTACCAAGGGGCCACCTTCCTGCACAAGGACGGGCACTCGGCCCCTATCCAGCAGCAGGACCCTGATGGTGGGGGCACGGCCACCTTCAGCCTCTTTGGGGTGACTCCAGCTGACACCGGCACCTATAGGTGCTCCTATCACCCCACGGGCTTCCCCTTTCTGTCCTCCCCCCGTGGGGACAGCGTGGCACTGGAGGTGACATCCACTCCTCCAATGGCAGAGTCCCATGGGAACCTGGTGGTGGCGGTGCTGAGGGTCTGTGCTGCTGCCCTCGTCTTCGGCCTCGTTGTCTTCTTTGTCCTCAGTACCCATAACCTCTGGATACGGAGAGATGGGAGCCCTGCTGGGGAAAAGGTTAAATAGATTTCATCTCTGATTCTGATTCCATATGTTTTCTACCTGTGCTTTGATCCCATATACACACCCTCAAGTCTCCTCCACTTCCTCTTCTAACCTCTATAAATCCCCATTGCTCTCCCCTGCTGCCAGTTCCATCTCCTATTCACTCCATGTATGCTGGAGCACCCCAGTAACTCCCACCCAGCTCCACTCTCCATTTGGATGCAGGTGCCCACTCCCAAATGCCCGAGGCCATGCAGTTCCAGGTCAGTGTCTGGGTCCAGGGACCCTCCATCCCAACCTGCCCCCTCAAATCCCATACCAGAACCTTAATACCTGCCGATGTGGACCCTAACGGACCCTCAGTTCATATGCTTACCCGATTAAGTACACCTTCCAATAAGAATTGAGATTTATGGAACCCAAAATCTACATCTTGGGGACCCCACAAATGCTAATATTCACTAAAAAAGTCCCAAGGAGACATCAAACCGAGCAGTGGAACTGCAAAACTACATCTGTAGAGAACCCCAATTTCTGATCCATGCAAAACCCAATCTATGCTACCCACAGACCTCCAAATCCCGCACCCTGAACACCTTCAAACAGATTAAAGGGACTGCCAAAAAAACACCCTTGGGGATCCCCATTTGATGAACCCCAAATACACATACACCAACCCCCCCTGGAACTCATCTTTTAGGACACCCACCCAAACTTTATGCACCTTGCGTGTCTCCCTCTCAACCAGATCGAGGACCCCCATGGTGGCTCCCCACTCTTCCTTTTGTAGCTCACGTGCCTCTCAGTGACAGAAGGGTCTGACATATATCGAGCTGTGACCCCCAAATCCCATTATCTGCATCGAGGTGGGTGCTGGGGAACTCTGCTGATGCCTCCCACAGTGCCTCATTGTTCCGGTGCACTGAGGGGAACAGATGACACATTTCCTGCTTGGGGCTCTATGGAAATTGGTTCTCCCTGCACACTCCCCAAATCCCCTCATTCTATCACTCTCCAAATTTCACTCGTGCACTACAAATACTTCCCAATCACACAGAATTCCCATTTTACTCATTTCTTGCCTCAACCCTCTCCTGATCTCCCCCAGATATTCTAACACACACGGGCACCCTACATTCTCACTGGTGAATCCCAAATTCCTTCCCAATCCCGCCAAGTCCTTAAGTGCTCATCTCTAACCCCATAATCCTTCCTTATCCACCTCCAATCACTTGACATTTTATGAGATCCCCAAATCCACCTCCAAACCCCACCACCATTCCTTTAGAAAACCAAATTCTTCCCACTCCACACCACAACCCCACCACCTGCCTTGTGAGACCTTCACAACTATGCCAATCCAGTCCTCCCCTACACATCCCCCAAAGTTTCCCTTGCCCCATATTCCATCCCCTACACATCACCAGTAGCCCCCCCAAGAGCCCCCTGCCTCCCCTGCCGTCCTGGTTTGAGGGTAGGATGGTGGGTGATGAGCAATTGTCTCGTGTAACATTTCCATGCATGATATTAGCATTGCTGTTATTTGTCTTGCTTTCTGGTCTTTGTAAATGATTTTGATCTCAATCCAGGAGTTCTTCATTTCTTCTTCTTATTTCCAATCTCCCCTTCCCTATTAGCAGTGTTAGCCCCATAGAGCTCCAGCCCTCTGGTCATCTTGGTGGCCCTCCTCTGGACGTGCTCCTGCAGTGCAATGTCCTCCTTGTGTTGGGGAGCCCAAATTGGAGGCAGTATTGCAGGTGGGGTCTCACGAGAGCAGAGCAGAGGGGCAGAATCACCTCCCTCAACCTGCTGGTCACGCTGTGCTTGATGCAGCCCAATGTGCCGCCCTCTGAGTTAGAGACCACAGAGAGCTTTGCTCTCCTTCCATAGTCAGGAGGACTCCCAGGCAACAATAGCCTTGCTCCTCATCCTCACTAAGCCCAATGCCAGCACCACTTGCTCAGGAGACTCTGCACACAAATTTGGACTCAGTTTCTCTAGCGAGATTCCTTCCAGCTCAGTCGTAAGGGTGTCTGTTTTGTGGTCATCCCCAGAGGTTGCCCATCCTCATTGTGATATTCTGTTTTAATGAAAGGGTGATTGTGAGGAGTGGCTTTATCATCACGTCTTGCGTTTATATCTCCCATTTCCTGCCATGGGCAGTCGCAGGCTACTTCCTAGCAACACACTGCTGTTCCATCGCTGGGCTGCCACACTCACTACCACATCCTCCCCCTCCAGGTCAGCAGCTGCGATCTCTAATTGATGCTCTCTCACAGAAGCCTCATGCAGGTGGTTCTGCCTGCTGTGCAGTGCTATCTCTGCACCCAAGCACACCTTTGGCTCAACTTCCAGTGCAGCTTGCAAACTCCTTATCAGCTCTCTTAATGACACAGCAATGGTCCGACATATGTTGAGCTGCAAGCTGCAAACCTTCTGTCCCAGACACACAGTGCCTCCAGTGCCCCCCAGCACCTCTTTTTCTACTCCAGGTTGAGTTCTTGAGGAGCCCCGCTGATGGCCCCTTCCCCCACCCGTGCCTCATTATTATGGTACTGAGGTAAATGACCCCAGATCACTTTCTTGGGACTCCCTGATGTTCTGTTCCAACACCCATTCCCCATATTCTCTCAAATCCAACACCCCTAAATCCCCACTGCTGTACTCCTAACACTTCCCAACCAGTTCACGGAACACTCCTCCCCAACATCAAAATCCTTCCTTATCTCCTTATGTCACTAGAGCACCTAAACATCCTCTGTGAACACCAAATCCAGAAGTCCATCCCTTAATTTATTACAACCCCAGTAGATACCCACTGGCTGTTTGGCATCCCATGGGGGACACCATGCAAGGACACACACGGGCAGCCCTTTTGAAAAGCATGAGACAGGAGGAGTGACAGCGTGTGTGGGGCATCCCACTGGTTTCCATGTGCGCCACCACAACATGGGAACCACAAAAACCACAGAAGGAGGTGACGTCATGGCTTCCTGTCCCAGAAGGGGAAAAGAGAGTGAATCTCCAGGCACAGCCTGTCCCCACTGCAGACTCGCTGTCCCCAAGCTGCTCCTGCTTCATGGCACCAATGGCGTTGGCCCTCATCCTGGGTGAGTGACAATGGGGACGTGGTGCTATGGGGGTTTGTGGTCCTGTGTGGGACCAGGACCGTGTCTCTTGCAGGTTGGTGGCTGGTGGCAGTGAGCAGGGCCCAGCATCGTGAGTACGGGGACAGGGGGAGAATGGGGAGAGAGGGATGGGACCGTGGTCAGGGGGCCATGAGAAGGGCAGAGGAGGGTGTGCAGGGACAAGGCTGACTGCTGTCCCCTGTCCTAGTGCCCAGACCCTCCCTGTTGCTGCACCCCAGCCATGGGGTGTCCCTGGGGGACAATGTCACTCTGTGCTGCCACCTGAGCCGCCTGGCTGCCTGGGTCTGGCTTTCCCAGGAAGGACATTGGGCGTACAACAAGTACAAGAACAAGGAGCAGGACACGACAGAGTTCTCCTTAGTTAGCACAAAGCAGGAGCACGCAGGTACATATCAGTGTCAGTATCAACTGTCTTGGTCAGCAGAAGAATCAGAGAAGAGTGAACCCGTGGAGCTGGTGCTGACAGGTAAGGGCACTGGGGACAGTGGATGGCTCTGAGTGCTGCCAGCAGGTCTGTGTCCTACTGTTGCCCACTCCCCTCATGCAAATCGCAGTTTCCCACCACCTGGTATTGCCCTTTACCCTAAGGAACGCGCGGGGACAGGGACCAATGTCACCATCCAGTGCTGGAACAAGGAGTATGGGGCTGCCTTCCTCCTGCACAAGGATCATAGAATCATAGAATCACAAGGTTGGAAACGACCTATAAGATCATCCAGTCCAACCATCCTCACACTACCACTGCTACCACAAGCTACTAAACCAGATCTCACAGCTCCTCGTCCAGACGCCTCTTGAACACTGCCAGAGATGGCGACTCCACTACCTCCCCTGGCAGGCCATTCCAGTGCCCGACCACTCTCTGAGAGAAAAAGTTCTTCCTCAAGTCTAACCGAAACCTCTTCTGGTTCAACTTGCAGCCATTTCCCCAGGTCCTGTTCGTTGCCTGGGAGAAGAGGTCAAACCCCTCTTCACCACAACCTCCCTTCAGGAAGTTGTAGAGTGCAATGAGGTCTCCCCCGAGCCTCCTCTTCTCCAAACTAAACAAACCCAGCTCCCTCAGCTGCTCCTCATAGGACTTGTGCTCCAGACCCCTCACCAGTTTCGTTGCCCTTCTCTGGACACGCTCCAGGGTCACAATGTCTTTCCTGTAGTGAGGGGCCCAAAACTGAACACAGTACTCGAGGTGCGGCCTCACCAGTGCTGAATACAGGGCGATGATCACCTCCCTGCTCCTGCTGGCCACACTATTTCTAATGCAGGCCTGGATGGCACTGGCCCTTTTGGCCACATGGGCATGCTGTCGGCTTATGTTCAGCCGAGCATCAACCGACACCCCCACGTCCCTTTGGTCTTCACACTCATCCAGCCACTCGTCCCCAAGCCTATAACGCTGCATAGGGTTGTTGTGGGCAAAATGCAGGACCCGGCACTTGGCCTTGTTGAACCTCATCCCATTCACCTCAGCCCAGCGATCCAGCTTATCTAAGTCCCTCTGAAGGGCCTCCCTACCCTCAGGCAGATCCACACCACCTCTCAACTTGGTGTCATCTGCAAACTTACTGAGGGTACACTCAGTCCCCTCGTCTAGGTCATCAACAAGGATATTAAACAAGATAGGCCCCAGCACCGACCCCTGGGGGACACCACTTGAAACAGGTCGCCAGCTGGACTTCGCTCCATTAACCACCACCCGTTGGGCACGGCCCTCCAGCCAGTTTCTTACCCAAAGCAGTGTGTACCTGTCCAGGCCACGGGCAGCCAGTTTCCCCAGAAGAAGCCTGTGAGAGACCGTGTCAAAGGCTTTGCTGAAGTCTAGGTAGACTACATCAACAGCCTTTCCCTCATCTACCAGTCTGGTCACCCAGTCGTAGAAGGAGATGAGGTTGGTCAAGCACGACCTGCCTTTCATGAACTCGTGCTGGCTGGGCCTGATCCCATGGACACCACGCACATGCTGTGCGATCTCACCCAAGATGATTTGCTCCATTACTTTCCCTGGTACCGAGGTCAGGCTGACAGGCCTGTAGTTCCCCAGATCCTCCTTACGGCCCTTCTTGAAGATGGGAGTCACATCAGCAAGCCTCCAATCCTCTGGGACCTCTCCAGTTAACCAGGAGCACTGATAGATGGCCGAGAGCAGTTCAGCAATCACCCCACCAGCTCCCTCAGCACCCGAGAGTGCAGCCATCCGGTCCCATGGACGTGTGACAGTTTAGATGGAAGAGGAGCTCTCTGACTGTCTCCACCTGAATCTCTGGGGGTGCTTTCTGAGTAGTGTCCCAGACATCCTGATCAGGACATAAAATGCCCAAAGGATAACTGGTCTGGCTATTAAAGGCAGAAGTAAAGAAGGCACTGGGGACCTCAGCCTTCTCCTTGTCCTCAGTGGCCACATTCCCTGCTGCTTCAAGTAAAGAATGAGAATTGTCCTTGGTTCTTCTTTTGCCATTGATATATTTATAAAAGGATTTTTTATTGTCCTTTTCTGCAATGGCCAATCTGAGTTCAAGCTGGGCTTTTGCCTTCCTAGCTTCCTCCCTGCATTCCTTAGATACTCCCTTGTAATCTCCCCAAGTAGCCTACCTTCTTCCAGAGGACATAGACTCTCTTTCTCCCTGAGTCTCAACAGTAGTTCCCAGCTCATCCACACCGGTCGTCTACCCCTGCGGCTCCATGTGTACAACATTTCTGGGTACCCCAACATGCCACTTCCCGTTTGGGCAGTGATTGCCACATCAGTTGGCAACATCACACCATCCTGTCCCAAAAGAGGAACTGGCAGCAGCTCAACGCCACTCCCTGTCCCCACTGCAGTCTCACTGTCTCCAAGGTGCTCCTGCCTCATGACTGGCCCTCATTCTCAGTGTGTGACAATGGGGATGTGGTTACACGGGGGTTGGAGGCCCTGTGTGGAACCAGGACCGTGTCCCTTGCAGGTTGGTGGTTGGTGGCAGCAAGCAAGGCCCAGTATTGTGAGTATGGGGAACAGGGGGAGAATGGGGCTAGGAGAGGGGAGAATGGGCAGAGCGCCATTAAAGGAATACAGGAGGGTGTACAGGGACAAGGCTGACTGCTGTCCCCTGTCCTAGTGTCCCGACCCTCCCTGTCACTGCACCCCAGCCAGGGGGTGTCCCTGGGGAACAATGTCACCCTGAGGTGCCACCTGCCCCAGCTGGCTGCCTGGGTCCGGCTCTACAAGGAAGGACGTCTGACATACAGCAATTACAAGTACAGGGAGCAGGACACTGCAGAGTTCTCCTTCTTGAGGACGTATCGGGAGCACGCAGGTACATATCGGTGTCAGTACCGGGTGCCCTTTTCAGCAGAGGAATCAGAGAAGAGTGATCCTGTGGAGCTGGTGCTGACAGGTGAGGGCACTGGGGACAGCAGATGGCTCTGCTGGCTCCCAACAGGACCGTGTCCCACTGCTGTCCACTCTCCTCATGCAGATCACAGTTTCCCCCCACCCAGCATTTCCCTGAGCCCTGAGGAATGTGTGGGGACAGGGACCAATGTCACCATCCAGTGCTGGAACAAGGACTATGGGGCCGCCTTCCTCCTGCACAAGGATGGGTGCTCAGCCCCCATCCAACGCCAGGACCTCGATGTGGTGGGCACAGCCACCTTCACCATCTTTGGGGTGACCCCAGCTGACAGCGGCACCTATAGGTGCTCCTACCATCCCTGGTCTTACCCCTTTCTGTCCTCACCCCTTGGCAATAACGTGACTCTGGAGGTGACACCCACACCTGCATCCCCAGGTGGGTCTCAACCCCATTTTGGTACTCCAGGTTCCACCTATGAGTGGCTGTGTCACCTCTTGTCCCTGTAGAGGTGATGGTTGAGGATGTGATAACCCAAACACCCGGACCCCACAGGTGCTGCAGACAGTTCCCACGGGAACCTGGTGGTGGCAGTGGTTGGGGGCTGCACTGCTGCCTTTGTCTTCATCCTCGTCCTTGTCGTCTTCTTCCTCCTTGCTTTCTGCAAACGTCGGATACGGAGAGATGAGTGCCCAGGTGGGGAAGGGTTTAAATATCTTTATTTCTCAGTAGATGCCCTCAAACGCTCCTCAGCCAATTCCCCTCTTCCTGCCCCCCCGTTCCCCCTCCCCTTCATAGCCCCACCCCATTCCCCTCCTTGTTTTGATGCAGGCACCCCTGCAGAAAAGCCTGAGGACATGGAATTCCAGGTAAATGTCTGGGTCAAGGTACCCCAAACCCCAGCCTGACCCTTGGAACACCTCCTGATCCCATTTACAGCCCCAAACCCTGTCACCTCTCCATGGGGACCCCAGGGGATCCACAGCCTCATATGGTTTGCCTTCATGTTAAGGACACCCCCTAAACCCAGACCATGAGAAACTCCAAATCCACATTGTGGAAATAAATACGCCTCAGACCCCATGGGCCACTTTCACTCTGTGTAGGAAGAACCCCAAACATCACTCACGCCGTGTCCCATTAACTCTAAACCCCAGTGTGACACTCTACCTTCCCACTGTGTCCCCAGGTGCCTTCCAGTGACAGCGAGGCTCTGACCTACATGGAGCTGCAAGCTGTCACCCCCAGCACTCAGCCCCTCAACCCCCCTGCTCACCCCCAGCCCTCTGTTATCTACGCCCAGGTAGCAGTTGGCAGGCATCACTGATGCCTCCATACGTGTGCACAAACACGTGTGTCCTGTGTGCACACATGTACTGCCAGCGTGCACCGTGCAGCTGTGTTGTGTGTGCTTACCGTCACGTGTGCACTGCATGCATGTATCACTGCATGTGTTCCTATGTGTCACATGTGTTCAACGTCACATGTGCACAACAGTTAGACCCAGATGTGCAGATGTGCACTCCGTGATTAACTCCATTCCTTTGTGTCTGCAACACCACGCGTGTACACCAGTAGATGTGCACAGTGCTGCACATGGGTGTCCTTAGCATGTTTTCTGAGACCGGTAAAGAATGCACGAGGTGAGCAACAAGACTTTGTGGACAGTTTTCATTCCAAAGCAGTGCTTTGAAGAAAAGCTCTTGGTAAATGGACGTGTATTCCTGCTCTGAGCCTTGGCTGACTCCATCGCGGTATCTGTCCCTGCTGGCTGGGAGAGGTGTGACTCAGGAGACAGAGAAAGATTCACCTGCCTCCAAACCCCCTGAGAGGGACGGTGCACATGTGCTCCCTGTGCCTGCACTCTCCAGGCCCTCCCTGTGTCCGTGTGTCCTTACCACGTGCCCCACGTCAGCGCCACATCTGTCCCTACAGCACACACACGTCCCCTTCCCGTGTGCGCATCTCCAGCTCCACATCCCAAACCAGCACCCGGCCCACAGTGGTTCAGGGGCAGAATTCCAGAATTCCCATTTCTGGAGGGTTTTGTCCCACTTTCCTGGATGAGAGTTCTGATTATGAAGTGTTAGATTCTGCTTCATGAGGGAGGATTCCTATTTCTGGAAGGTTTTTCCCTTCCTCTACCTCTGAAGGTTGTCATTCCTTCTTTTGGGGATAATTCTCAACTCTGGAGAGTTTCAACCAAAGTGTCGTAGAAGATTTGCCATTTCCAAACATTTTTACCCTCATTCCTGGTAGAACTATCACTTGTGGATGTATTTATCCCAACTGTTGGGGAAAACTGTCATTTGTGAAAGGTTTCATCCTGCTTTTGAGAGAGGATTCCCACTCCAGGATGCTTTTCTCCTGTTCTCCTGGAGGGAGATTCCCATTCTGGAATATTTTATCCTGCCTTTTGTGGCAGGATCCCTATTTCTACAAAGGTCTGTGCTACTTTTTGGGGAAGATTTCTTCTTCTGGTCAGTTTTATCATTATGCTTCTGGAGGGCTTAATTCTCAATTTGAGGGCCGATTCCTGCTTCTGGGGGGTTTTATCCTGGATTTGGTGTTAAAAATACCCATTCTAGAGTATTTTTGCCTGCCTTTTGTGGTACGATTCCCGATTCTGGAGTATTTTGTCCGTCCTTTGGGGGCCAGGATTCCCATTGCTGGAAGGTTTTACCTTTCTTTTATTCAGTTCCAGCAGAAGCAGCTCTTGGGCACAAGGTTTTGCTGACAGTGATGTTGCAAATCCGTGGATAATTTCACAGCACCCAACTCTGAAATCAGGACTGAAGAACAGTGACACAGCTGTGAGGTCATGCCAAACATGTCTGCTGTTTTGTTTTTAATTACCACCAAGGTTATTGATCTGTCAGGACACAGCTTACTCAGTGCTCACACCGGTCTGTGGGTTTAAACAGCAGAGTTTGGGTTGGGTTTGTTTATTTTTGGTGATGGGGGAAAATGCATTTTGGTTCAGAAAAGGACAGAGGGGTTGTGGTGTTTGTCAGCAAATGGGGGGAAAGAGGAAGTTGGTGTGTGGGAACCGCAGTGAGGGGAAGGGCAGGAGAGCTGACTTCCCCTTTTTGGTAATGAAAGGGGAAATGCTGGAGATTTTGTGAGCTCGATGGGGAGTTTAAAAGCTGGATGGAGGATTTTGGGACCAGATGGAGATTTGGGGTCTGCATGGAGATTTTGGAGGTGAAGGGAGATTTTGTGTTTGGGGTCTGGATGGCTATTTGGGGATGCACGAAGTATTTGTGGTCTGGATGGAGGTTGTGGAGCTGGATAGAGAATTTTGGAGTGAATGGAGATTTCTGGGTGGCTGGAAATTTCTGGGGGGATAGAGATTTTGGGAAGTGGATGGAGATTTTGTGGGCGGATGAGACTTTTTGGGTCTGGATGTAGATATTGGGGTGGTGAGGGTATTTTGGAGCTGGACAGTGTTTAGGGACTGGATGGAGACTTCCTGAGAGTGACTGAAGATTTGACTGCTGACTAGAGAATGTGAGTGGATGGGAAGAGTTTCGGGGTTTGTATGTTTGGGGATTGAGTGTAAGTTTTTTGGGGGCTGGCTGTAGATTTTGGGTCTGGATGTAGAGTACAGATGAAGATGGAGGAGAGGAGAGGAGAGGAGAGGAGAGGAGAGGAGAGGAGAGGAGAGGAGAGGAGAGGAGAGGAGAGGAGAGGAGAGGAGAGGAGAGGAGAGGAGAGGAGAGGAGAGGAGAGGAGAGGAGAGGAGAGGAGAGGAGAGGAGAGGAGAGGAGAGGAGAGGAGTGGCATTCCGTTCAGCAGTGAATTGGCTCTGCAGGGCTGTCAGTGGTTCCTGCCAGGACGTCAGCCTTCCATCAGCAGGGTGTTGAATGCAGTGCCTCTCCTTCTGGGCTGTCAGCAGCGCTGCTCCCAACACAGCGCACACGGGGTGGTTCAGAGCCCAACCAATTCTCAGGAGGGAAGGGCACCCAGTGCACCTTTTCAGCTCCTCAGGAACAGGGGAGCTGAAACACCGGCATTTCCCAGGCAGCCAGGGCTTGTCCCTGCTCGGACATCTCTGGCATGGAGCCTTCCTGGGGTAGAGCTGGGAGGTTACATCCAGACCTTCCCACGCTGAGGGGATCTGACAGCTGCACCACGTGAGTGTCACGTCCTGTGCATGGAGGGAGGGAGGGACTACAAGGAGTGCGGTGCTGTCACACAGCAGCAGCTCAGCACCACACAGCTTTTATTCTCACTGACCCCTGCCAGTGGGTCTGGGGAGAGAACCAGAGAAAATGAGGAAGAATTCATCGGTGGAGATAAAATCTATTTACAGAGACCGAAAAGGAAGCGAGAAATAACAGGAATGATGATCAGATAGATGTATATACTTCTGCAAAGCAAGTGATGCACAAAGGAATTGCTCAGCACCCAAAGACCAAGGATAAAACAAGGACAGAAAGGGTGGCAGAGGATTTCGGAGAGTCTACATGGAATCTATAGGAAATCTGTGGGAGTTGGGAGGGGAAGAAATGGACGTTTTTGAGTATCTGCAGTAGAGGGGTAGATTGGAACAGATCAGGGGGTCTCAGAGGAAAGGTGGTGTTGTTTTGGAGTGAATTGGAGGTTATTTGGAGGACTCAAGGTGTGCTAAGACATTTGAGGGGATAAGGAAGGATTTTGTTGTAAGAGATGAGCATTTAGAATTTGGAGCGAGTGGGAAGCATTTGGGATGCACCAGTGAGAATTTGGGAGTGTTAGATTAGGGGAGGTTATCTGATCCGAGGTCAGAAGAGGACATCAGGGAGACCCAAGCAGGGAATGTGGCACCTGCCCCCTTGCATGCACATCAAAACTGAGACACCAATGCAGGTCCATCAGTGTGATCCCCCAGTGCTCACTTTGGTGTAAATAATGGGGGACTGGGGTGTCGGAGAAAAGACCACGGGAGACAAGTCTCATGCTATCATGATCAACAGGTCTCAACTTTATGAAGTATATCGTGGCTATTTATACATGAAATAATTAGCTCATACATATTGCAAAAGCGAAGCTCATGATTGGAAATTCCTCTAATACCCTTGAAGTGGCATTTGTCTGCTTTATTGTTAAGCACTACTTTATTTATACATGTTAACAGAGCATTCTGCAAAACACTCCTTAACCGTTCACACAGGTGCTTAGCCAATCAGAGCCGTGAGATGTTCTTTCTTCTTCTGAAGGTATCCTTGGTTCTCATGCCGCTTATCTTGCTCCGCAGCTGCTGCTCTGTGCAGCCCCCCCGACTCCAGAGCTGCTGCTCTGAACAGTTTTTCCTTACGTTCCCACATTTCCCCCCTTTTTTGTTTATTTGCGAAACTTCTACCATACTATAAAATAATAACACTAATAATATTAATAATGCAATCATTATAACTCAATCAAGACCTCGATTGACAATACTATAAGTGTGAGAAAGGAAACAAGGCAAACATAACATCATGACAAGAAATACTGTTAACCTACTAAAAAGAACAAACACATGTTTGGTCTGCAGCCCAACTTTCTGCAACCTGGAAATAAATCCCCAAGGGCCCCTTTCTGTGCTAATCTCTAACTGCTTTGAAAGAAGTCTTCAACTTTTATATATTCTGATATATTGATTTTGAAAAATCACTAAGATTTGTACAACAGATGCTTTTAGAGTGCTCATGATTGTGCCTTTGGGCTAATAGAAAATTAATAGTTGAGGAACTTTGCATGCCAGATAGAACTAGGGGCATTATTACTTACTGACCCTCGAGAAACAACAACCTGCAGAAAAAGGGTGGTGAACGCGATAGGCAGCGCCAGCAGGGCGTCCCCTGCTTCAAGGTGCACTTTTCCTCTCTCACCCACCACAGATTCTCTCTTTCTTTTATTCTTCTCAGGGTCCGAAGATATTTTCCATTTGTACACTGCATCCGCATGGCCAGTGCGTGATACAGAGGCCAAATGGAACACCTGCTTGCAGAATGAACTATCAAGGTTAACTCTCTTAGCGTGTGCCTTTGTCTCAGGTGCTGCATGATCATATTTTAAATTCCTGAATATTGGGATGAAAGAGAGTTAATCATTCTATAATATAGGGTCATCCCTTTGCTTGGGATTCCTTTCCAGGTTTTGTCTTAGCACTATTAATACATTAAAATAGCTATCTCCATAGATTTCAGCATTAGTAAAAATAAAAACCACATAACAACGGTTACTACTCTGTTATTTGCAATACAACAAGTTACAAAGCAAAACCAAATAATAAGAAGCACATAATCCCAATCACTATGAGTTCATGGTCGTCACACTAAAGGGTGCTCGTTAGTAAGAACAAGGCCGAGCTGGGCCAATATGTCCCTGCCAATCAGACAGGGAACCGTGGGCGGGAGCGGTGCAATAGAGAACACTGCTGTGGCTCTTCTGCCATCTATTTCCACTGTAAGGGTGGGGGTTCGGTTAGCCAATGTCATTCCCCCGACCCCAGTTACAGTAGTCGTTGAAGATTGAAGTGGCCAGTTAGACGGCCACTCTCCGGGAGTGATGACCGATGTATCCGCACCTGTGTCTAGCATTCCCATCAAAGTAATGTCATGATCCTTGTAGGATATTTTACACAACTTTCTGGGACGGGATGCAAGATCGATGGTGAGTAGGGTCAGTCCTCCAGTGGAACCGAAGCTTCCTTGGTCCCTTGGTAGACAGCTCACCGGCGTTAGTCCTTTTGATAACTGTGGTAGCGGGACGAGTTGAGCCAATCGTTGACCTTTCTGTATCTTTACCGGAGGGTATAGAGTATATACCATTATCACAATTTCTCCTTGGAAATCAGCATCGATCACCCCAGGTAATACGAATAACCCCATCATGCTTGCAGATGATCTTCCTAACAAAAGTCCTCCTGTTTCTCGGCCCTGGATGACGATAGGACCAAATACCCCAGTGGGCACTCGATGGGGCTGGCTTGTCAGGATAGTGACATCTACTGAGGCTGCCAGGTCCAAGCCGAGGCTCCCTCTGGTGGCTGGTTGGAGCTGCTGTTGGTGGGGGTTGTCGATGCTGCAGTGGCCATTTGTGTCCGGGCACGGCCGCTGCTCGCACTGCTCCTCCCGTTTCCCGACTTCTGACGGCAGGCTGTGGCGTTATGCGTGTTGGACTGACACTTGCCACACCAAATCCCAGTCGCTCGGCACTCACGGCGAACGTGTCCCGTACTTCCACAGCGAAAGCACTTCAGGCGGGAACTGTCAGAGGAGCGAGGGACTGCCGTGGGTGCTGCTTGGAAGGGCGCAAGGGCTGCTAACACCTGTGAGTGTGCTGATTGTGACTGACTCTGAAAAACCCTTGCCTGTTCTCTCAGCCCTTCCCCTAATGACTGCAAAGCATTGACTAACAGGGCTTGCGATCCCGTCGGGATAGAAGCAGCCTTCTCTAACAGGTCTGGAAGCGTCCAATCCCCAGGCATAGTGTTAACAAGGGATCGGGTTGAAGAATTACCATTCTGCAATACACATTGTCTAAGCAAAGCTCCCTGCATGTGCTCGGGCACATTAGCCCTTTTTATGGCCTCCATAATCTTATCCACAAAGTCACCTAACGGCTCATCCCGTCCTTGCTTTATGCCCATATACATAGGTGTACCTCCAGGGGCTTTTATCTTACTCATGGCTCTCCTGGCTGTATCCATACTTTCCCGACAAATATCAGGGCCAGCAAGTGCCTGTGCCTCCGCCCGTACCCATTGACCTAGACCCATTAGATGATCAACTGTAACCCCTGCTAGCGGATCCCCAGGACCCCTTTGCACTGTGGCGGATATTGTAGCCTCATGCTGCCAGTGGGCGTTAAACAAGAGCAGATGATGGGGGGAGTATATTAGCCTAGCTACCGCCTTAATATCTGCAGGCAGGAGAGTATTTGCACTAAAGATGTAGTCTAGCATTTGTTTAACTGGCTCACTAGTCACCCCATAAGACCCTACTGTGGCGCGCAACTGAGAGAGCATTTTCCAATCCAAATTATGGATTGTAGCGTTCATCCCCCCTTGTGGTGAGGGCGTATATACCACCGGGAATGCCAGCTGCTCCGTTGCTGCCTGTAAGAGGTCGGCATCGCCCTCCTCCATTCCCTGTTTGGCTAACATGGACCACATCTCCCGCCTTCCCCGAACTATAGCCTCTGCCAGGTCTGACTTGGCCCCTGGGACAAGTTCGGAGTTCCGTGGTGCCTGCACAGAGACTTGAGGGGGGATACGCCGAGGTTCCTCCCCTGCGGCAGATGCAGAACTGCTAGTGTCCGGGGACTCGCATGGGGGCGCTGAGGGCTCAGATACGGGGGGCGGTATAGTTGGCACCGTAGAGGAAGGAGGAGGGGGGGTGTAATGGGTGAGCCCATAATCAAGGTTTTGCTGCTGCGCCGCTTGAGCACCCTGTGCCGCCCTTTTCTCGGCCTGGGACATCAGCAACTCATTATGAACCGCTTTCCATAACTTAGTCATCTTTTTTGCTGGCTTATCCTCATCTAAAACTAACTCCCACAATTTATCCCCATAACATCTCCACTCTTCCAAAGTGTGTACTGAATGGGGGTTCGTAAAAAACCCACAAGAAACTGCGTGACTTAACAACACAGGGAGATCCTTATCTAAATCTATTCCCTTAAACTGCCGCTTCCTCAAGAAGACGGAAAATAATTCATATGCTGCTTGCCTGTCCATACTCACGTCGGTACCGTTGCAGACCTCCAAGCTTCGGCAGCACGTATCGGCCGAGTCCCACCGCTGTGGTCGCTCGGGGCACGGAGTTTCACAAAAATTTTTTACTCTTTCGCCGTCCGTCTAGCTGCGGGACCCGAACCCAACGTAGTCCCTCTCTCTTAGCGTGGTGTCCGGACGTTGGGGTCACCATTTGTCGGAGAAAAGACCACGGGAGACAAGTCTCATGCTATCATGATCAACAGGTCTCAACTTTATTAAGTATATCGTGGCTATTTATACATGAAATAATTAGCTCATACATATTGCAAAAGCGAAGCTCATGATTGGAAATTCCTCTAATACCCTTGAAGTGGCATTTGTCTGCTTTATTGTTAAGCACTACTTTATTTATACATGTTAACAGAGCATTCTGCAAAACACTCCTTAACCGTTCACCCAGGTGCTTAGCCAATCAGAGCCGTGAGATGTTCTTTCTTCTTCTGAAGGTGTCCTTGGTTCTCATGCCGCTTATCTTGCTCCACAGCTGCTGCTCTGTGCAGCCCCCCTGACTCCAGAGCTGCTGCTCTGAACAGTTTTTCCTTACATTCCCACAGTGTCCCTCTGTGGTAGGAGTGGAGAGGTGCCCTCTGCACACTGTGCCTGTTGAGGTGCCCCACATGCTCTCAACCCTGGGTGTTTCAAGACAGCCACCATGACTTCACCAAGGGCAGATCATGCCTCACCAATATTATGGCCTCCTATGATGGAGTGAGGGCTTTAGTGGATGGGAGAAGGCCTGTGGATGTCATCTACCTGGACTTCTGCAAGGCCTTTGACATGGTCCCTCACCACATCCTTCTCTCTAAATTGGAGAGGTGTGGATTTAAACTCGATGATCATGGTGGTCCTTTTCAGTCTAGCCCATTCTATATTCTATGATTCTATGATAAGCAGATCCATGGCTTCTGCTTGATGTTTATCCTAGAGTCTGAATGTTCCACCACCCATTGCTTTCAGCATGGTTCCCAGCAGGCCATTGCATCACCTGATTTTCCCATAAGCTGGTGCACAGCAGGGATATCATATACCCACTCAGTGTCATGGTCTTTGGCCTACGTTTTAAGAGGGTGTTTTTAAAATGAGTTCTGTTATGTGACTCAGTTCTGTCTGGGGTTCCATGTCACTGTGCACACATGCTGGATGCAGGGGTGCAGCCCCTCCCATCCTGCCCAACGTAAGCAGGTAAGCTTCTATATTTATTAAATGATTACATGCATATTCATAGTATTTCTAACAAAAGGGGTGGTTATTACAATTACCTCAAAGTATTCATGACAATAGTCCACACCCATTCTACACCCCGAACTCCACCCCTAATTCATGCTTATACTCATGCGTGGTGCCTCCTGGTGGTCATCCTGGTGCTCATGGGGATGAAGGCAGTCTATCTTCCTTGCAGTGTGCTTCTGACCCTGGTGTAGTTTGAGGAAGTATTCTGGCTTCAACACATTCAGTTTCTAGGATGTGGCTCCTTGCACCAATCAGCAGGCTCCTTGGGTTGCCTTTGAGGTCCCCCTCATCTTTCCCATTCTTTGTGCTCAACTACTTTCACAACATAACAAATAAGCCCTTTCTTCACCCTTGCTCCTCATCCTCACTAAGCCCAATCCCTTCACTCCCTGTTCAGGACACTCTCCACACACACTCGCTCTCAGCTTCTCTCACACCCTGCCAGATTCTCCCTGCAGCTTGGCCAGCTCGGTGCTGCTATACGGGGTCTCTTTGTGATCCTCCCGGTGGGTTCTTCATCCTCATGTTGATGTTCAGATGGAATGAGACGGAGAAGGCCAGGGGCAGATTTATCCTCATCTCTTGATGCTGATTCCTCACATCTCCCTCTCGTTCCTTCCCTGGGCTGCCACACTCCTTCACACATCCACCCCTCCAAGTCAGCAACTGCTGTCTGTATTTGATGCTCTCTCTCACAGAAGCATCATGCAGATGGTTCTGCAAGCTGTGCTGAGCTATCTCTGCTGCAACCACTGCTTTCCCTTCAATTATAGCTCAGATTGCAAACTCCTTATCACTCCTCTTAGTGACTGAGTTCCTCCCTCCCTTTGGCCCTTAACACATCAACCTTCCAACGTTCAGGACACGGCCGTGTTCTCCTTTGCTGTCACAAAGTGGGTGCACACAGGGACATATCGGTGCCAGTACTGGGTGTCTGAGACAGCAGACACATCAGAGAGGAGTGACCCCGTGCAGCTGGTGCTGACAGGTGAGGGCACTGGGGTCCGTGGGAGGCCCTGAGCTGTCCTCACAGGCCCAAGTCCCACCCATTTTCTCTCCCATCATGCAGATCACTGCTTCCCGCCACCTGGCATTTCCATGAGCCCCAAGGAACGTGTGGGCATGGGGACCAACATCACCATCCGATGCAGCAACACGTACCAAGGGGCCACCTTCCTGCACAAGGACGGGCACTCGGCCCCTATCCAGCAGCAGGACCCTGATGGTGGAGGCACGGCCACCTTCACCCTCTTTGGGGTGACTCCAGCTGACACCGGCACCTATAGGTGCTCCTATCACCCCACGGGCTTCCCCTTTCTGTCTTCCCCCCTTGGGGACAGCGTGGCACTGGAGGTGACACCCACACCTCCAATGGCAGAGTCCCATGGGAACCTGGTGGTGGCGCTGCTGAGGGTCTGTGCTGCTGCCCTCGTCTTCGGCCTCGGTGTCTTCTTTGTCCTCAGTACCCGTAACCTCTGGATACGGAGAGATGGGAGCCCTGCTGGGGAAAAGGTTAAATAGATTTCATCTCTGATTCTGATTCCATATGTTTTCTACCTGTGCTTTGATCCCATATACACACCCTCAAGTCTCCTCCACTTCCTCTTCTAACCTCTATAAATCCCCATTGCTCTCCCCTGCTGCCAGTTCCATCTCCTATTCATCCCCACTCCACCTACCTCTGGACATCCCAGTAACTCCCACCCAGCTCCACTCTCCATTTGGATGCAGGTGCCCACTCCCAAATGCCCGAGGCCATGCAGTTCCAGGTCAGTGTCTGGGTCCAGGGACCCTCCATCCCAACCTGCCCCCTCAAATCCCATACCAGAACCTTAATACCTGCCTATGTGGACCTTAACGGACCCTCAGTTCATATGCTTACCCTATTAAGTACACCTTCCAATAAGAATTGAGATTTATGGAACCCAAAATCTACATCATGGGGACCCCACAGATGCTAATATTCACTAAAAAAGTCCCAAGGAGACATCAAACCGAGCAATGGGGCTGCAAAACTACATCTGTAGAGAACCCCAATTTCTGATCCATGCAAAACCCAATCTCTGCTACCCACAGACCTCCAAATCCTGCACCCTGAACACCTCCAAACAGATTAAAGGGACTGCCCAAAAACCACCCATGGGGATCCCCATTTAATGAACCCCAAATACACATACACCAAGCCCCCCGGAACTCATCTTTTAGGACACCCACCCAAACTTCATACACCTTGTGTGTCTCCCTCTCAACCAGATTGAGGACCCCCATGGTGGCTCCCCACTCTTCCTTTTGTAGCTCAGGTGCCTCTCAGTGACAGAAGGGTCTGACATATATCGAGCTGTGACCCCCAAACCCCATTTCTGCATCGAGGTGGGTGCTGGGGAAGTCTGCTGATACCTCCCACAGTGCCTCATTGTTCCGGTGCACTGAGGGGAACAGATGCCACATTTCCTGCTTGGGGCTCTATGGAGCTTGGTTCTCCCTGCACACTCCCTAAGTCCCCTCATTCTATCACTCTCCAAATTTCACTCGTGCACTACAAATACTTCCCAATCACACAGAATTCCCATTTTACTCATTTCTTGCCTCAACCCTCTCCTGATCTCCCCCAGATATTCTAACACACACGGGCACCCTACATTCTCACTGGTGAATCCCAAATTCCATCCCAATCCCGCCAAGTCCTTAAGTGCTCATCTCTAGCCCCATAATCTTTCCTTATCCCCCCTCCAATCACTTAACATTTTATGAGATCCCCAAATCCACCTCCAAATCCCACCACCATTCCTTTAGAAACCCAAATTCTTCCCACTCCACACCACAACCCCACCACCTGCCTTGTGAGACCTTCACAACAATGCCAATCCAGTCCTCCCCTATACATCCCCCAAAGTTTCCCTTGCTCCACATTCCATCCCCTACACATCACCAGTAGCACCCCCAAGTGCCCACTGCCTCCTCTGCTGTCCTGGTTTGAGGGTAGGATGGTGGGTGATGAGCAATTGTCTCGTGTAACATTTGCATGCATGATATTATCATTGTTGTTATTTCTGTTTTGCTTTTTGGTCTGTGTAAATGATTTTGATCTCAATCCAGGAGTTTTTCATTTGTTCTTCTTATTTCCAATCTCCCCTTCCCTATTAGCAGTGTTAGCCCCATAGAGCTTCAGCCCTCTGGTCATCTTGGTGGCCCTCCTCTGGACGTGCTCCTGCAGTGCAATGTCCTTCTTGTGTTGGGGAGCCCAAATTGGAGGCAGTATTGCAGGTGGGGTCTCACGAGAGCAGAGCAGAGGGGCAGAATCACCTCCCTCAACCTGCTGGTCACGCTGTGCTTGATGCAGCCCAATGTGCCGCCCTCTGAGTTAGAGACCACAGAGAGCTTTGCTCTCCTTCCATAGTCAGGAGGACTCCCAGACACACATTTGGACTCAGTTTCTCTAGCGAGATTCCTTCCTGCTCGATGGCAAGGGGGTCTGTTTTGTGGTCATCCACAGGGGTTGCCAATCCTCATTGTGATATTCTGTTTTAATGAAAGGGTGATTGTGAGGGGTGGCTTTATCATCACGTCTTACGTTTATATCTCCCATTTCCTGCCATGGGCAGTCACAGGCTACTTCCTAGCAACACACTGCTGTTCCATCGCTGGGCTGCCACACTCACTCACCACATCCTCCCCCTCCAGGTCAGCAGCTGCTATCTGTAACTGATGCTCTCTCACAGAAGCCTCATGCAGGTGGTTCTGCCTGCTGTGCAGTGCTATCTCTGCACCCAAGCGCACCTTTGGCTCAACTTCCAGTGCAGCTTGCAAACTCCTTATCAGCTCTCTTAATGACACAGCAATGGTCTGACAGATGTTGAGCTGCAAGCTGCAACCTTCTGCCCCAGACACACAGTGCCTCCAGTGCCCCCCAGCACCTCTTTTTCTACTCCAGGTTGAGTTCTTGAGGAGCCCCGCTGATGACCCCTTCCCTCACCCGTGCCTCATTATTATGGTACAGAGGTAAATGACCCCAGATCACTTTCTTGGACTCCCTGATGTTCTGTTCCAACACCCATTCCCCATATTCTCTCAAACCCAACACACCTAAATCCCCACTGCTGCACACTTCCCAGCCCAACCAGTTCATGGAACACTCCTCCCCAACATCAAAATCCTTCCTTATGTCACTAGAGCACCTAAACATCCTCTGTGAACACCAAATCCAAAAGTCCATCCCTTAATTTATGACAACCCCATTAGATACCCACTGGCTGTTTGGCATCCCATGGGGGACACCATGCAAGGACACACACTGGCAGCCCCTTTGAAAAGCATGAGACACAGGAGGAGTGACTGCATGTGTGCGGCATCCCAATGGTTTCCGTGTGTGCCACCACAACATGGGAACCACAAAAACCACAGAAGGAGGTGACGTCATGGCTTCCTGTCCCAGAAGGGGAAAAGAGAGTGAATCTCCAGGCACAGCCTGTTCCCACTGCAGACTCGCTGTCCCCAAGCTGCTCCTGCTTCATGGCACCAATGGCTCTGGCCCTCATCCTTGGTGAGTGACAATGGGGACGTAGTGCCACGGGGGTTGGTGGTCCTGTGTGAGACCAGGACCGTGTTGCTTTGCAGGTTGGTGGCTGGTGGCAGCGAGCAGGGCACAGCATCGTGAGTACGGGGACAGGGGGAGAATGGGGAGAGAGGGAGGGGAGTGTGGTCAGGGGGCCATGAGAAGGGCAGAGGAGGGTGTGCAGGGACAAGGCTGACTGCTGTCTCCTGTCCTAGTGCCCAGACCCTCCCTGTCACTGCACCCCAGCCAGGGGGTGTCCCTGGGGGACGCTGTCACTCTGCAGTGCCTCCTGCCCCAGCTGGCTGCCTGGGTCTTCCTGTACCAGGAAGGACAGTGGGCATACAACAAGTACAAGAACAAGGAGCAGACACGACAGAGTTCTCCTTAGTTAGCACAAAGCGGGAGCACGCAGGTACATATCAGTGTCAGTATCGACTGTCTTGGTCAGCAGAGGAATCAGAGAAGAGTGAGCCCGTGGAGATGGTGCTGACAGGTAAGGGCACTGGGGACAGTGGATGGCTCTGAGTGCTGCCAACAGGACTGTGTCCTACTGTTGCCCACTCCCCTCATGCAAATCGCAGTTTCCCACCACCTGGTATCTCCCTTTACCCTAAGGAACGTGCAGGGACAGGGACCAATGTCACCATCCAGTGCTGGAACAAGGACTATGGGGCTGCCTTCCTCCTGCACAAGGATCATAGAATCATAGAATCATAGAATCATAGAATCATAGAATCACAAGGTTGTAAAAAACCTATCAGATCATCTAGTCCAACCGTCCTCACACTACCACTGCTGCCATAAGCTACTAAACCAGATCTCGCAGCTCCTCGTCCACACGCCTCTTGAACACTGCCAGAGGTGGCGACTCCACCACCTCCCTTGGCAGGCCATTCCAGTGCCTGACCACTCACTTAGAGAAAAAGTTCTTCCTCAAGTCTAACCTAAACCTCCACTGGTTCAACTTGCAGCCATTTCCCCAGGTCCTGTTCATTGCCTGGGAGAAGAGGCCAAATGCCTTCTCACCACAACCTCCCTTCAGGAAGTTGTAGAGAGCAATGAGGTCTCCCCTGAGCCTCCTCTTCTCCAAACTAAACAATCCCAGCTCCCTCAGCCGCTCCTCATAGGACTTGTGCTCCAGACCCCTCACCAGTTTCGTTGCCCTTCTCTGGACACGCTCCAGGGCCTCAATGTCTTTCTTGTAGTGAGGGGCCCAAAACTGAACACAGCACTCGAGGTGCGGCCTCACCAGTGCTGAATACAGGGCGATGATCACCTCCCTGCTCCTGCTGGCTACACTATTTCTAATGCAGGCCAGGATGGCACTGGCCCTTTTGGCCACCTGGGCACACTATCGGCTTATGTTCAGCCGAGCATCAACCAACACCCCCACATCCCTTTGCTCTTCACACTCATCCAGCCACTCATCCCCAAGCCTATAGCACTGCATGGGGTTGTTGTGGCCAATGTGCAGGACCCGGCACTTGGCCTTGTTGAACCTCATTCCATTCACCTCAACCCAGCGATCCAGCTTATCTAAGTCCCTCTGAAGGGCCTCCCTACCCTCAGGCAGATCCACACCACCTCTCAACATGGTGTCATCTGCAAACTTACTGAGGGTACACTCAATCCCCTCGTCTATGTCATCAACAAGGATATTAAACAAGATAGGCCCCAGTACCGACCCCTGGGGGACACCACTTGAAACAGGTCGCCAGCTGGACTTCACTCCATTAACCACCACCTGTTGGGCACGGCCCTCCAGCCAGTTTCTTACCCAAAGCAGTGTGTACCTGTCCAGGCCATGGGCAGCCAGTTTCCCCAGAAGAAGCCTGTGAGAGACCGTGTCAAAGGCTTTGCTGAAGTCTAGGTAGACTACATCAACAGCCTTTCCCTCATCTACCAGTCTGGTCACCCAGTTGTAGGAGGAGATGAGGTTGGTCAAGCACGACCTGCCTTTCATGAACCTGTGCTGGCTGGGCCTGATCCCCTGGGCACCACGCACATGCCGTGCGATCTCCCTCAAGATAATTTGCTCCATTACTTTCCCTGGTACCGAGGTCAGGCTGACAGGCCTGTAGTTCCCCAGATCCTCCTTACAGCCCTTCTTGAAGATGGGAGTCACATCAGCAAGCCTCCAATCCTCTGGGACCTCTCCAGTTAACCAGGAGCGCTGACAGATGGCCGAGAGCAGCTCAGCAATCACCCCCACCAGCTCCCTCAGCACCCGAGGGTGCAGCCATCCGGTCCCATGGACTTGTGACAGTCCAGATGGAGGAGGAGCTCTCTGACTGTCTCACCTGAATCGCTGGGGGTGCTTTCTGAGTAGCGTCCCAGACTTCCAGATCAGGGCATAAAATGCCCAAAAGATAACTGGTCTGGCTATTAAAGGCAGAAGTAAAGAAGGCACTGGGGACCTCAGCCTTCTCCTTGTCCTCAGTGGCCACATTCCCTGCTGCTTCAAGTAAAGAATGAGAATTGTCCTTGGTTCTTCTTTTGCCATTGATATATTTATAAAAGGATTTTTTATTGTCCTTTTCTGCAATGGCCAATCTGAGTTCAAGCTGGGCTTTTGCCTTCCTAGCTTCCTCCCTGCATTCCTTAGATACTCCCTTGTAATCTCCCCAAGTAGCCTGTACCTTCTTCCAGAGGACATAGACTCTCTTTCTCCCTGAGTCTCAACAGTAGTTCCCAGCTCATCCACACCGGTCGTCTACCCCTGCGGCTCCATGTGTACAACATTTCTGGGTACCCCAACATGCCACTTCCCGTTTGGGCAGTGATTGCCACATCAGTTGGCAACATCACACCATCCTGTCCCAAAAGAGGAACTGGCAGCAGCACAACGCCACTCCCTGTTCCCACTGCAGTCTCACTGTCTCCAAGCTGCTCCTGCCTCATGACTGGCCCTCATTCTCAGTGTGTGACAATGGGGATGTGGTTACACGGGGGTTGGAGGCCCTGTGTGGAACCAGGACTGTGTCCCTTGCAGGTTGGTGGTTGGTGGCAGCAAGCAAGGCACAGCAGTGTGAGTATGGGAAAAAGGGGGAGAATGGGGCTAGGAGAGGGGAGAATGGGCAGAGCGCCATTAAAGGAATACAGGAGGGTGTGCAGGGACAAGGCTGACTGCTGTCCCCTGTCCTAGTGTCCCGACCCTCCCTGTCGCTGCACCCCAGCCAGGGAGTGTCCCTGGGGAACAATGTCACCCTGAGGTGCCACCTGCCCCAGCTGGCTGCCTGGGTCCGGCTCTACAAGGAAGGACGTCTGACATACAGCAATTACAAGTACAGGGAGCAGGACACTGCAGAGTTCTACTTCTTGAGGACGTATCGGGAGCACGCAGGCACATATCGGTGTCAGTACCGGGTGCCTTGGTCAGCAGAGGAATCAGAGAAGAGTGAGCCCGTGGAGCTGGTGCTGACAGGTGAGGGCACTGGGGACAGCAGATGGCTCTGCTTGCTCCCAACAGGACCATGCCCTGTTGCTGTCCCTTCCCTCATGCAGATCACAGATTCCCCCCACCCAGCATTTCCCTGAGCCCTGAGGAATGTGTGGAGACAGGGACCAATGTCACCATCCAGTGCTGGAACAAGGACTATGGGGCCGCCTTCCTCCTGCACAAGGATGGGTGCTCAGCACCCATCCAACGCCAGGACCCCAATGTGGTGGGCACAGCCACCTTCACCATCTTTGGGGTGACCCCAGCTGACAGCGGCACCTACAGGTGCTCCTACCGCCCCTGGGCTTACCCCTTTCTGTCCTCACCCCTTGGGAGTAACGTGACTCTGGAGGTGACACCGACCCCTGCATCCCCAGGTGAGTCTTAACCCCGTTTTGGTACTCCAGGTTCCACCCATGAGTGGCTGTGTCACCTCCTGACCCTACAGAGGTTGTGGTTGAGGTGTGATAACCCAAACACCCGGATCCCACAGGTGCTGCAGACAGTTCCCATGGGAACCTGGTGGTGGCAGTGGTTGGGGGCTGCACTGCTGCCTTTCTCTTCATCCTCGTCCTTGTCGTCTTCTTCCTCCTTGCTTTCTGCAGACATCGAATATGGAGAGATGAGTGCCCAGGTGGGGAAGGGTTTAAACACCTTTATTTCTCAGCAGATGCCCTCAAACGCTCCTCAGCCAATTCCCCTCTTCCCGCCCCCCGTTCCCCCTCCCCTTCATAGCCCCATCCCATTCCTCTCCTTGTTTTGATGCAGGTGCCCCTGCAGAAAAGCCTGAGGATATGGAATTCCAGGTAAATGTCTGGGTCAAAGTACCCCAAACCCCAGCCTGACCCTTGAAAGGCCTCCTGATCCCATTTACAGCCCCAAACCCTGTCCATGGGGACCCCAGGGGATCCACAGCCTCATATGGTTTGCCTTAATGTTAAGGACACCCCCTAAACCCAGACCATGAGGAACTCCAAATCCGCATTGTGGAAATAAATACCCCTCAGACCCCATGGGCCACTTTCACACTGTGTAGGAAGAACCCCAAACATCACTCACGCGGTGTCCCATTAACTCTAAACACCAGTGTGCCACTCTACCTTCCCACTGTGTCCCCAGGTGCCTTCCAGTGACAGCGAGGCTCTGACCTACATGGAGCTGCAAGCTGTGACCCCCAGCACTCAGCCCCTCAACCCCCCCGCTCACCCCCAGCCCTCTGTTATCTACGCCCAGGTAGCAGTTGGCAGGCATCACTGATGCCTCCATACGTGTGCACAAACACGTGTGTCCTGTGTGCACACATGTACTGCCAGCGTGCACCGTGCAGCTGTGTTGTGTGTGCTTACCGTCACGTGTGCACTGCATGCATGTATCACTGCATGTGTTCCTATGTGTCACATGTGTTCACCGTCACATGTGCACAGCAGTTAGACCCAGATGTGCACTCCGTGATTAACTCCATTCCTTTCTGTCTGCAACACCACGCGTGTACACCAGTAGATGTGCACAGTGCTGCACATGGGTGTCCTTAGCATGTTTTCTGAGACCGGTAAAGAATGCACGAGGTGAGCAACAAGACTTTGTGGACAGTTTTTCATTCCAAAGCAGAGCTTTGAAGAAAAGCTCTCAGGAAATTGCATGGCAATTTAAGGGAGAAGGAGGAGTGGAAAAGGATA
This sequence comes from Chrysolophus pictus, assembly GCA_037305975.1. NCBI lineage: Eukaryota > Metazoa > Chordata > Aves > Galliformes > Phasianidae > Chrysolophus > Chrysolophus pictus. The sequence goes on from CM074606.1 coordinate 711,435, forward strand.
CCGGCTCGGCGGAGTGGGCGTCCTCCATCCCGACCATCCTCGGCTCCCCAGGTGCCTCTGAGTAGTAGGTTTGAGGCCCTGGATCTTGAGGGAAAGGTGAGTGAGGGGGTGGAGGGAGGTCCACCCGTGAGGTTGCCTCGGGCGAAGCGGTCGACCCCACGCCTTAAGACTGCCTCTACCCGGAAGGACAGAAGGGTGGTTGTCATAGGCGACTCCCTGCTGAGAGGAACGGAAGGCCCTATATGTCGGCCTGACCCTACCCGTAGGGAGGTGTGCTGCCTCCCTGGGGCACGGGTCAGGGATATTGCTAGGAAACTTCCTGGTCTGATTCGCCCTTCTGATTATTACCCATTATTGATAGTTCAGGCTGGCAGTGACAAAGTCGCTGAGAGAAGCCTGAGGTCTATCAAGGAAGACTTCAGGGGACTGGGGCGGGTAGTTGAAGGAACGGGGGTGCAGGTGGTTTTTTCTTCTATACCTTCAGTGGCAGGGAAGGATACCAAGAGGATCCAAAAAATCCACCTCATAAATAAATGGCTAAGAAGTTGGTGCAAGCACAGGAACTTTGGTTTTTTTGACCACGGGTCAATTTACTCTGCACCTGGCATGATGGCTGCAAATGGAAGTAGCCTGTCTCCAAGGGGTAAGAGGATCCTAGCCCAGGAACTGGCAGGGCTCATTGAAAGGTGTTTAAACTAGGTATGAAGGGGGAAGGGGACAGAATGAGGGCCACTGGGGTTGAGTGGGTAGTTCGTGGCTCAAAACGGAGTTTGATGGGTGAAAAGGGTGGAGTTCAAAAGGATGGAGAGGGGCAGGGGGGTGCTGCTTCCCTAAAGTGTCTGTACACTAATGCGTGCAGCATGGGAAATAAACAGGAAGAGTTGGAGATCGGTGTGCGGTCGCAAGGCTATGATCTCATTGCGATCACGGAAACGTGGTGGGACAGCTCTCATGACTGGAATGTTGTCATGGAGGGCTATGTGCTTTTTAGGAAAGATCGGCTGGTGAGGCGGGGTGGTGGAGTTGCTCTTTATGTGAGAGAGCAGCTAGAGTGTATTGAACTCCACCTGGGGGAGGGTGATGCAGCAGTGGAGAGCTTGTGGGTGAGAATCAAGGGGCAGGCTGGTGACACCGTTGTGGGTGTGTACTACAGGCCCCCTGATCAGGAGGAGGAGGTTGACGAGGCCTTTCATAAGCAACTGGAAGTAGCGTCGCAATCCCAGGCGCTGGTGCTTATGGGGGACTTCAATTATCCAGATATTTGCTGGAAAAGCAAGGTGGCCAGGCACGCGCGGTCCAGACGGTTCCTGCAATGTGTTGAGGACAACTTTCTGATGCAGGTGGTGGAGGAACCGGCGAGGGGAGGGGTGTTACTGGACCTTATTCTCACAAATAAGGACGGGTTTGTTAAAGAAGTCAAAGTTGGGGGTAGCTTGGGTTGTAGCGACCACGAGATGGTGGAGTTCAAGATCTTGAATGGAAGAAGCAAAGCAAAAAGTAGGATTGCTACCCTGGACTTTAGGAGAGCCGACTTTGATCTCTTCCGGGACCTACTTGGAGCTATCCCGTGGGCTAGGGTGTTAGAAGGTAAGGGGGCCTGTGAGAGCTGGACGGCATTTAAACAGCTATTCTTCCAAGCTCAGGATCGGTGCGTCCCTGTGAGCAAGAAATCGGGAAAAGGTGGCAGGAGACCTGTGTGGATGAGCAAGGAGCTCATGCGCAAACTCAAAGGGAAAAAGAAGGTCCATGAAATGTGGAAAAAGGGTCTGACCACTCGGGAAGAATATAGAAATGTTGTCAGGGCCTGCAGGGATGCAACGAGGAAGGCTAAAGCCCATCTGGAATTGAATCTAGCAAAGGTGGTAAAGGATAATAAAAAAGGCTTCTTTAAGTATGTTAACAGTAAAAGGAAGACTAGGGAGAATGTAGGTCCCCTACTAAGTGAGGGGGGTGTTCTGGTAACGGGGGATGCTGAGAAGGCGGAGATACTGAACGTCTTCTTTGCTTCTGTCTTCAGTGAAAAAGTTCCCCCTCGGGAATCCCAGACCCTGGCAGTTAGTGAGAAGGTCTGGGGAATGGAAGACTTCCCTTTAGTCAGGGAAGAGGCAGTTTGAGAGCGCCTAGGCAACACCAATGTTCATAAATCCATGGGACCCGATGGGGTGCATCCACGGGTGCTGAGGGAGCTGGCAGAGGTGATTGCTGAACCGCTCTCTGTCATCTTTGAGAGGTCTTGGAGAATGGGGGAGGTGCCTGAAGATTGGAGGATAGCCAATGTCACTCCGGTCTTCAGAAAGGGCAAGAAGGAAGATCCAGGTAATTACAGGCCAGTCAGCCTCACCTCTGTCCCTGGAAAGGTAATGGAACAGATTGTGCTGGATGCCATCACCAGACAACGGGAAGAAAAGGAGGTTATCAGGAGTAGTCAGCATGGGTTCACCAGGGGGAGGTCGTGCTTGACCAACCTGGTAGCCTTCTATGATGTTGTCTCTGGCTGGGTGGATGGGGGGAGAGCAGTGGATGTAGTCTACCTTGATTTCAGCAAGGCGTTTGACACTGTCTCCCACGACATCCTTCTAACAAAGCTGAGGAAGTGCGGGATAGATGAGTGGACAGTGAGGTGGGTTGAGAACTGGCTGACTGGCAGAGCGCAGAGGGTTGTTGTTGGCGGTGCAGAGTCTGGTTGGAGGCCTGTAACCAGCGGTGTTCCCCAGGGGTCAGTGCTGGGTCCGGTCTTGTTCAACATCTTCATCAGTGACCTTGATGAGGGGACAGTGGCCACCCTCAGCAAGTTTGCTGATGATACGAAGTTGGGAGGATTGGCTGACACACCCAATGGCTGTGCTGCCATTCAGCAAGACCTGGACAGGCTGGAGAGCTGGGCAGTAAGAAACCAGATGAGGTTTAACAAAAGCAAGTGTAGAGTCTTGCACCTAGGGAGGAATAATTGCATGCACCAGTACAGGCTGGGGGATGACCTGCTGGAGAGGAGCTCTGCAGAGAGGGACCTGAGTGTCCTGGTGGACGACAGGTTGGCCATGAGCCAGCAGTGTGCCCTTGTGGCCAAAAAGGCCAATGGCATTCTGGGGTGCATGAAAAAGAGCGTGGCCAGCAGGTCGAGGAAGGTGATCCTCCCCCTCTCCTCTGCCCTGGTAAGGCCTCATCTGGAGTACTGTGTCCAGTTCTGGGCTCCCCAGTACAAAAAAGACAGGGATCTCTTGGAAAGAGTCCAGCGGAGAGCCACAAAGATGGTGAAGGGCCTGGAGCATCTCCCCTATGAGGAAAGGCTAAGAGAACTGGGTCTGTTCAGCCTTGAGAAGAGAAGACTGAGAGGGGACCTGATCCAGGTCTATAAATATCTAAGGTGTGGGGGGCAAAGTGGCGAGGCCGGACTCTTTTCAGCAGTGTGCGGAGACAGGACAAGGGGAAACGGCCAGAAGCTGGAGCACAGGAAGTTCCGCACCAATGTGCGCAAGAACTTCTTTACGGTGAGGTGACGGAGCACTGGAACGGGCTGCCCAGGGAGGTTGTGGAGTCTCCTTCTCTGGAGATATTCAAGACCCGCCTGGACGCCTACCTGTGCGACCTGGTGTAGGGAGCCTGCTTTGGCAGGGGGGTTGGACTCGATGATCTCTGGAGGTCCCTTCCAACCCCTACAATTCTGTGATTCTGTGATTCTGTGATTCTGTTACGGACTACGAGTTCTGGGGAGACCTAGATCTGGGGACTCAATAGGTGAAATACTGGGGGTAACTATGCATGTCATCTGTGGGTTCCTCTATGGCTTGGGGATGCCCAATGGGATCTGGGGCTGTGCAGAAGGTCTGGGGATTCCCTGGGGCTTTGAGCTTACTGCAGTCTATTTAGATGCTATATTCTCAATTCCGGGGGTTCCTGAGGGATCTGGGTGTGTGTAGGGCTGCAAGAGAGGCCGGGGGATTATATCTGGAATTCCTGTTATATATATCTCGGATATCCCATGGGCTGGATTTGGGGATCCATATAAAGGCAGAGTAAGCCATATGAAGCTGGAAATCCCTTGGGATCCACGTGGACAGGATTTGCAGTTCACAGTGGGGTTTGCAGGGGACCCAAGGGACAAGTTGGGTTTAAGGATTCGCTGGCTCAGACGTTGTCCTGGAACTGCATGGCTTCAGCCTTCCTGGATGAGGAGGCACCTGCATCAAAATGGGTAGGGGAGTGCAACTGGGGATATGGCGGGCACCAAAAAGCACGAGGGGGATCAATAGTACGCAGAAGTGAAGGCAGGGGAATGTGAAGGGGATTTCTCCACATATATGGGATGGAAGATGAGGAAGGACACAGCTGGAGGGAGGTATAAGGATTGAAAGGTATAGGAGGGAGATTGGAGGGTATATACACTATCAAAGAGGAAGCGGAACATAATTGGGTGTGATCTAAAGGTGCTTTATTGAGTGTCAAAGTGATTCAGCTGTCTTCCCCACCAGGGCTGTCATTTCTTTGTATCCAGAGGCTGCGGGCATCAAGGACAAAGTAGAGGCCCAGGCCAAAGACGAGGGCAGCAGCGCAGCCCCTCACCACTGCCACCACCAGGTTCCCACAGTGCTTAAGGAAGAATTTTGGAGGTAGAAAGGAGCATTTCAGGGTAATTGATGCCATCCAAAGGCAACTGATGTCATCTACCTGGGCTTCCTTGAAAAGGTTTCACATCGCACCCTCATCTCAAAATGGGAGAGATACGGATGTGAGCATTGGGCTGTCCTGGAGAGAAGGAATTGGTTGGAAAGTCACAGCCAGAGGGCTGTGCTCAACGGCTCCATGTCCAGGTGGAGGTGGTGTTGAGTCGTGACCCCCAGAGGTCCCTCCTGGGAGCGCTGCTCTTCACCACCTCTCTCACTGACAGAGATGATGACATGGAGTGCAGCCTCAGCACTTTGCTGATGGCGCTGAGCTGAGTGCTGCCGTGGATAGGACAGAAGGAAGGCATGCTGGAAAGGACCAATAGACAGCACACTCTTGACTTTCTGTGCTGTGCTTGGTATGCCCAAACTCTGGCAGTACTCCGTTGACAAACCGCCCCATCGTTTTCATGAGAGAGTTTGGCTACAGACTTGCTTTTGGCCAAGCTGTTGTTGTGAACTCCCTTGTATTTGACCTTGGAAAGGTGAACTGCTAACCCAGCAGGCAGAAGGGATGTCTGAGGGGAGCCTGGGAGTCATCTTCATCATCTTCATGGTGGTCATCGTTGCTCTTTGCCAATTCAGGACTGCCACCTCCAGATGAGTCTCACCCCCCATCCCATCTCCAGCGCTGTGGGCTGACACTTTCACTCCTCAAAACAGACCTTGGAATCAGAGCAGTGATCAATCTGATTCTTGTCCCTCTCACTGTGTCTTGTTTTTCTCCTCCTCCGTGACAAACCTGAGTCACTCTCACTTTGGAGGATTCCCTCCTTAGCTCCCAATTTCTGCACGATATTAAATGAGAGGAAAGAGATGTAGGAAGAGATGAAGGGTTAAAAGCCCAAAGGGAATATGTGGAATTTCAGTGCAGTTTAGACAGAGCTGTGTAGTATTCTTTCATTTCTGCCTTCCTCTCTTCAGCACTGCCTTCTTTTGGTACTCCTGACTCTTCTTCCCATCTTCATTATCCCCCTGGTAGACCTAAAGGGGTGGAAAATATATTTGGGGAGTTCTTGAATTGACACATGCGATTTGGGATTGTTTTCTGAAATTATTTCTGTTTTGGAGCAAGGGAAAGAGGAGGAAGAGAGGGAAGGAGGGTTTGTGCCACACGGTGTGGTCTGTGTAGTGCACAGAATGGAGGAGGAAGCTTAAAAATCGAAAAGGGGAAGTCATGTGGGCTGAGAAAACGGCCATCTAGGAAAAAAATTCCCAGGAAACAGCAGATTGTCTGAGTAGAGGTTGGGTCAAAAAGACTATTTTATATCTCAAGCTCCAGTGATGGAGTGACTTTAGTCACTTTAGGTGGGATAATGGTTGTCCTGAGGGTAGGTTGTGTCCTCTCGTCAAATTTCTCATCAGAGCCAACTGATCATTGCCCTAACAACTGTGGGTTTTGGTGGTTGTCTGTAAATTGCAAGCACCAAAGGAGTGCAGGCAACAAAGAACTTTGTATTATTGGTTGAAGGAAAGATACTGCACAGAGTGGCTTGCTGGGAATATCCCAACAGCCCATGATCTTTCCTCTCTGCTCTTTTCCAGAGCTTCAAAAGAAGATAGAAAGGCATCTCCCAGCTCTGGGTTGGCCTCTCAAGGGAAAGCAAAGAGCATCCATGGAACTGGGTGAACCACTCTCCCTCCTCTCACCTGTGAGTTGTCCTCCCTGTGCTGGTGGCTGCTGCTTCTCCAGCCCATCAATCTGGGATACTTCTGGGACTGGGGCCACATCTAGATGTGACTCCAGAGGTAGTTAAGGAGATGAGGTCTGGAAAAGGCACTGTAGCATCCAGAGCTGTGCTTTGAGATTTGGAAGTTCATTGAGATGTAGAAGCGGTGCACTGGGTGGGAAAACTGTTTGACTCCTACTTAAAAACAGATACATATTTTGTTTTCTTGGAGATGATCATTGTGATTTTCCCCTACCTGAACCTGTTTGTTCGTCTCCCCTTCCAGATGTGAGGTGCAAGGTGGTGTCTTCTGAGCCTCCATGGGGGACTCCGTGCTCAACTCCTCCCGGTGCAGCATGGAGAGGAATTGGGAGGTGGGACCACGTGTTCCCCAGTGCACATGTCAGTTTCAGCATGTGTCCATATGGGAGTGGGTGTCACCGTGTCCCCAAAGATTCCTGATGCTGTCCCCAGTGGGGATGGCAGAGGAAAGTGCAGTGGGGACAGTGGGTTAAGTGCAGGCTGCACATGTTGTGGAATGCGTGTAACATCCCATGTGTGACACCCCATTGCAGCCATGTGTCCTGCAGTTGGCATCTCACAGGGGACAGCCAGCAAGGCCACGCACTGGCAGCCTTTTGGGCACAGTGTGTGACAGCTGACAGGTGGCAGCTTGTGTGGACACCACAATAACGGTTGGATGAACGAGTTCACGTGTGCCACCCCATGCTGGGCCCATGGTGCCACCGCATGGGGAAGAGAATTGTCAGATGAGGAGGTGACACCATGCCATTGTGTCTCCAAGGGGAAGTGAGAGCGGATCTCCAGCCACTCCCAGTCTGCACTGCAGTCTTGCTGTCCCCAAGCTGCTCCAGCCTCATGGCAACAATGGCGTTGGCCCTCATCCTGGGTGAGTGACAAAGGGGACGTGGTGCCACGGGGGTTGGTGGTCCTGTGTGCGACCAGGACCGTGTCCCTTGCAGGTTGGTGGCTGGTGGCAGCGAGCAGGGCACAGCATCGTGAGTATGGGGACGGGGGAAAATCTGGACAGAGGGAGGGGAGCGTGGACAGGGGGGCAGCAGAGGGGAAGGTGTGCAGGGACATAGCTCACTGCTGTTCCTTTTCCAAGTGCACAGACCCTCCTTGTCGCTGCACCCCAGCCAGGGGTTAGAAGTGGGGGACAATGTCACGCTGCGCTGCCACCTGCCCCGTCCAGCTGCCTGGGTCTCGCTGTACCAGGAGGAAGTTTGGACATTGTCCAGATTCATTGACAAGGAGCAGGACATGGTAGAGTTCTCCTTCCCTAGCATAATGAGGAAACATGCAGGTAGATATTGGTGCCAGTATGAGGTGCCTGGTTATGAGGACATATCAGCCAGGAATGACCCCGTGGAGCTGGTGCTGACAGGTGAGGGCACTGGGGACAGCAGATGGCACTGGGCACTCCCAACAGGACCATTTCCTATTGCTGTCCACTCCCCTTATGCAGATCACAGCTTTCCCCCACCCAACATCTCCCTTCACCCCGAGGAACGTGTGGAGACAGGGACCAATGTCACCATCCGCTGCTGGAACAAGGAGTATGGGGCCACCTTCCTCCTGCACAAGGATGGGTGCTCAGCCCCTGTGCAACGTCAGGACCCTGATGATGCCGGCACGGCCTCCTTCACCTTCTGTGGGGTGGCCCTGGCAGACTCCGGCACCTACAGGTGCTCCTTCCACCCCTGGCATTCCCCCTTTCTGTCCTCACCCCTTGGGGACAGTGTGACATTGGAGGTGACACCCACACCTGCACCCCCAGGTAGGTACCAGCCCCCCATTTGGGTGCCTCCAGTGTCACCCATGGGTGGCAGTATCATCACATCCCTTCCCCATGGAGGTGATGCTGAGGATGAACACACCCAAATACCTTCACCCCGCAGGTGCTGAGTTGGTGTCCCATGGGAACCTGGTGGTGGCAGAGCTGAGGGGCTGTGCTGCTGTCCTCGTTTTTGCCCTTGGCATCTTCTTTGTCATCGATGCCCGCAGCCTCTGGATATGGAGAGATAAGAGTCTGGGTGGGGAAGGGATTTAATGGTTTTGATCTCCTGCAGATCTTTTGTAGATCTCCCCAATTGTCCACTTGCGTCCCTTCCATTCTTCTGTAGAATGCACCTGGTGTACCTTGTGATCCACTACTGGTTTCCTATCAATTCCCCCAAGTGTTCCCTGACCTCATCCCGTCTCCTACAAATCCCCCCATGTATCTCCTGCCTCCCCTTCCAGCCCCTATCAATTATCTTATCACCCCTCCCCTACAGATCACCTCCAGAGCCCCCTGACTCCCATTCTGCCCAACGTACATCTCCTATAGATTCCCTCATAAACCATCACTGTTATTTCCCTCTTCCTTGACTGTCTTATTAAACCGGTTTTTCTCTCAACCTCTGAGTTCCAGATTATTTTTCCTCTGCTTCTCTCCCCTATCCCACTGGAAACAGTCAGTGAATGATGAGAAAGGCTTTTCTACACTTTGAGAAGAGTCTTTCTAATCACTTGGCTGCAACTCTCAGGCGTGAGAAGACAAGATCCTCTGGAGAAAGACATTTCCTCACTCTGCATTCTCTGTCTCTGCTTCTGCTCTTTGGTGAAGGCTTTGGGGAAAAGCACTGTGAGTTGGGCAGGGCAGCGCAGGGTGCACGGCAGTAAGAACTGTGCATCAGCCCTGAAGGCACCCAAGGGGGGATTTATTTTGGCATAGGATAGAAACCATGAGTCTGCGTGAAAGGTGACGGGGGTACGGCCCTGGCACAGTGTGGGTGTTGGGGAGGACATTTACAGTTTGGGGTAACACGGGTCACTGTCACACTGCACTGCCAGGAGGGGCTGGGCAGGAAAGTGAGGAGTGGGACTTTGTGGAAGGAGGAAATGCCTGAATCAGTTTTCTTTTTCTTGATGATGGGATCTGTGTGAGTCATCATGCTGTCTTTGTGATTGTTCAACGTTTGCGTTGTAAAATTGTTCCTTGTGGAATCCCATTCCCTGTTTGAAATACTCTGTGCTGCTGGGGGACGTTGGTTACGACTCTTGCCCAGGGAATTTGGTGCCCTGGGGAAGCGGGTGGGCTCCATTACCCAGCAGCACACAAGGGATTTTCAACCAGTCCTGAAGAGCAGCCGGGATCAACAGCTGTGATGGGACAAAGGGTGTCAAGAGAAAAACCAAAAAGACCCTCTGTGTCAGTGGAGAGACGTCACTGGTGAGCCTGGGAGAACACTGACTAAGAAACTGGGAACATAAATGATGTAACAGGACCAGATGTTATAACTGAGTATTGTAATGGTGAGACCGAGTGCTGGGTGTCTGTGGGAATGTATTGTTTGAGTCGTGGGCTTTGGAGGGAGTGGGACAAACTGGTTTGATGTTGTGTGGGAGTGTAATTGAGGGTACAAATAGTGGAAGTATGAGGGGAAAAAAGGCAGAAGGGTTGAGGAAAATCAGTGAGATTGAGAAATCAGAGTTTATTATCTGCACCCAGGCATGAGAACAACCCCCTGCACCCACCTTCCTCGGGGCTCATAAGCAGAACTGTCAGAGAGGCAGAGAGAGATCGGCAGCCAGAGAGTTCACTGAGCAGTGCTGCACAGAGCCAAGGATGGCTCCGTTTCTCAGCTTCTTGCTCTGTGCTGCCTGTGAGGGGCTGGGGGGCACCAGGAGCTGGGAGGGGACAGAACCAGGACAGCTGACCTGCAGTGCCAAAGGGATCTCCCACACTGTATGGCATCAGGTGAGCTCTGAGGAGCTTCCTGGGGGGGAGAAGCCACTGCTGGAGGTGATGAGCGCTGAGCAGTTGCATCGTGCATCCCTGGTTTATATCTATTCAGATCTCTATAATTAAAATCACCGTTATTTTCACTTCCCTTTTTGTTTTCTCGGTGTGTTTCTGGCTTTATTTGTGGTGAAGACCCCATTCAGAAACAGCCCTGAGGCAGGATGGCTGTGGGCAGCACGGGGTGTGGGAGGACACGGGCAGTGTCACTCACCATTGTCCCCAACACGCGCAAGATACGAGCCGTGCCGTGGCACCAATCAGCCCAGCGGGCTCAAAGGGATGCTGGGGAGAAGCTCTGGGACTGCAGCACTGCCAGACTTTGCAGCTTTGGGATGGGCACACTCACAGAATGGGGACACTTACAACCCTTTGGCTGAACCAACGCTGCCATCCACAGCGCTGATCCCTTCCTCTGCCCATCTCTCTCTTTCTCTTCCCTGCACTCCATCTCCTTCTCTTCCCTTTCCTCTCCTACAGCTGTTCAGCAGTGCAAGGCTTATTTCCATTTCTCCTCGTCGCATTACTCAGCTGCACAGAGAGATGTACCTGTCACAGTGCCAGTGCCTCCATAGCAATCTCAGTGCAGAGATTCTCATTCAGATTGCTGATTGCATTTGGACCCTCAGTGCCGGTTTCACCTTCATGGGTTCCCATGGGAAACCCCAACTCTGCACTGAGTCACGGTCATTCATCTCAGTGCACCTGTGGTCCCAGAGCCCATCGCTGCTGTTGCAGAAAGCAGCAGAGAAGGCACCAGACGTCTCTGCTTCATCTCTGTCCCAGTTTGGAAGGTGTCCACTCTCATCCAGTCATGAACTGATGTTCTCGCTGCTCCTACCTTTGTTGTTCATCCATTTCAAAACCCCTCCCTGTTGTCCCCCTCAGCATCATGCAGCTTCACCCCTCACTGAGCTTTGCCCACACAAACTCTGCACGGTGAGCACAGAGTGTGGTACCCAAAGCACGTGGCGACAGCTGGCTGGACGTGTTGGAGAGCACAAGTGACATCCCATGGGAGAACCCCATTTGGAGCTACATGTCCTGTAATTGGCATTCCATGGGCGACACCAAGCAAGGCCATGTGGTGGTGGAAGAACTTTGAGGACACTGTGTGACATCCCAGGGTTGACTGCAACACCCCAATGGAATTTTCTGTGCGGCTATGTGTGTGCCACCCCATCAGGTTCAAAACATCACCACTCCTTGGGGACTGAATTTGACACGTGAGGAGGTGACATCACAACGTCCTGACGCAAAAGGGGAACTGAGAGCTGCTTTCTCTCACCACTCCCTGTCCTCAGTGCAGTCTTGCTGTCCCAGAGCTGCTTCTGCCTCATGGCACCAATGGTGCTGGCCCTCATCCTGGGTGAGTGATAATGGGGATGTCGTGCCACAGGGGTTGGTGGCCCAGTGTGGGAACAGGACCGTGTTCCTTGCAGGTTGGTGGCTGGTGGCAATGAGCAGAGCACGGCATTGTGAGTATGGGGACAGAAGAAGAATGGGGAGAATGGGAGGGGAGTGTGGTCAGGGTGCCATGAGAGGGGCAGAGGAGGGTGTGCAGGCACAAGGCTGACTGCTGTCCCCTGTCCTAGTGCCCAGACCCTCCCTGTCGCTGCACCCCAGCCAGGGGGTGTCCCTGGGGGACAATGTCACCCTGCGCTGCCACCTGAGCCGCCTGGCTGCCTGGGTCTGGCTGTACCAGGAAGGAGGTAGGACACACAACAAGTACCAGGACAAGGAGCAGGATGCGGTCGAGTTCTCCTTCCTTATCACAAGCTGGGAGCACGCAGGGGCGTATCGGTGCCAGTACCATGTGTCTGAGCCACTGGGGACATCAGAAAAGAGCGATCCTGTGGAGCTGGTGCTGACAGGTGAGGGCACTGGGGATAATGGTGGGCTTTGGGCTGTACTCATAGGGTGGCATCTCACCTCTCTGCCCTCCCTGCACACAGATCGCAGGTACCCCCCACCTGGCATTTCTCTGAGCTTGGAGGGACACGTGATGACAGCCATCAATATCAGTATCCACATGGGGAGAGGGTCCAACGTCACCATCCAGTGCTGGAACTGGGATTATGGATCCTCCTTCCTCCTGCACAAGGGTGGGCACTCAGCCCCTATCCAGCGCCAGGACCCCAGTGCTGGAGGAATGGCCACCTTCACCCTCTTGGCGGTGTCCCCAGCTGACACCGGCACCTACAGCTGCTCCTACCGCCCCTGAGGTCACCCCTTTGTGTCCTCACCCCTCGGGGACAGCGTGACACTTGAGCTGACATCCCCACCTACACGTCCAGGTAGCTCCGAGTCTCCCATGTCTATGTCCTCGTATCACCCATGGGTGGCAGTGTCACCTCGTCCCGTCCCCAGGGAGGTGGTTTCTGGGGATGGCATCACTCAAACACCCGGACTGCACAGGTGCCAATGGGGAATCCCGTGGGAGCCTGGTGGTGGCAGTGGCAGGGGGCTGTGCCACTGCCCTCGCCTTCGGCCTCATCCTCATCATCTTCTTCCTCCTGCCTGCCCGCAGACGCCGGATACAGAGAACTGCCAGCTCTGGTGAGGAAGGGGTTAAATGGTTTCATCTCCCAGAGATGCCTCAAGCACTCACTGCTGCACACTGCAACCCCAGTACATTCCCTGGAGTTCCCATTTCCCTCTCCATCCTGTATTAATCCCCCTCCATGTCCCTCTGGGATCCCTCTGAGTTCCTCCGTAACCACGACCCTCCCCCTTTCCTCTTTTTGATGCAGGTGAACCCCTCAAGAGTTCCAAGGCCAAGGAGCTCCAGGTAAGAGTCTGTGTGTGATGACCTCAAATGCCGAGCTGCTCCCTAACCTCTTTCCCCCCCCCCAGCAAACCATAAGAGGAACCCAAAACCCTGCCCATGGTGAACCCTGAGGACCTCCAGCACTGTATGGCTTACCATAACTTTATGTACACTCCCCAAACCCAACCCATGTGCAACCCAAATCCACACTGTGGAGAGTCCCCACATCCTTCATCTCAGCCCCCTTGTTCCCTGAGGACATCCACACCCCAAGCTCAACACAAACTCCATGAACATCACAGAACATGAACCCAAAACACCACTCATCCGGACCCTTAGTGTCTGACCCATGGGCACTGACAATCTCAGCCAACTGTCAGATCTCCAAACTCTAAATGTCCACTGAATACCCCATGGGCAACCACAAACACCTATGTCATACCCGTAGGAACACCGCATCTAAGCCTCTGCACACCCCTAAACCCGTAACCATCCCCCAGACCCCATGGGCACCCTCAAGCCAAGTAGTGGGAAGCCCTGAAAACACTTGTAGCGTCCCTCAGAGTTTGACCCATGCAGACCCAGAATCTCAGCCAGCCCAGAACCACAGGTGCACTCTCTTGGCTATTACCCTACATACTGAGATCACTGGTCCCCCCACAAGCACTTTGGGGGACCCCATGGTATCACCCCACTGTTTCCCTGTGTCTCCAGGTGCCACCCGATGACAACGAGGGGCTGACCTACACCGAGCTGCAAGCTGTGACCCCCAGCTTCTGCCGCCCTGGGGCCAGCACGGTCCCCCAGCCTCCTGTTATCTATGCCGAGGTGGGCTCTGGGAGACCCCACTGATGTCCCCCTCGTGGGTTGCCTCCTTTTTGGAGTGCAAGAATGGAAACAGACACCAAGTTCCCCGCTTGGGTCTCATTGATGCCCTCTGCTCCCGCAGTCCCACAAATCTCCCCAAATTTAACATCCCCCAAATCCCCACCGGTGTGCACCAAATCGTCCCTAATCCCACCGCATCCCTGAACGGTCATTGCTACCGTCACAATCCATCCTTATCACCTGGATTCCTTTACACCCCTGGACACCTCCAAAGCCTCTCCAGTCCACACCCAAAGCCCACCAACACTCTTGTAGGACCCCCACAATTCTCAAACTCCGCACCAAACTCCACCACCAGCCCTGAGGGACCACTGGATTGGTCCCAGTTCACCACAAAAGGCCCATAACACTGCAGTGGTGTGTAACAACAGGTGTGCACGTGCCCACGAGTGCAATTCAAGGAGTGTTCTCACACAGCTGTCACTGTCACCACTGCTGAAACGCACCGCCTCACTGTGCTCACATCCGCCACTTGGTCTCCATCAGAGCTCACAAGCGTCGATGAATGTCAGTGGGGCCATTATTTCTGCATGGGGGAATTCAGCTCTGTCCCATATCCGTGTCAGATGCCATTGTGCCAATGTGTCCCCTCTGCTGCCGTCTGTCACATGGCAACAAAAGGGGATGGGACACTGGTGGGAAGGTTCCACCTCTGCTGCTGTCCCACTGACATTCCCATCCGATGTTGTGGGCCAAAATAATAAACCTGCAGGCTTTACTTTCAAAATTGCCCTCATGAAGTATATGGTGTAGTTCAACTCTTACTAACTGAACTTTTTGATATTGTTCATTTAAACTGAAAAAGAGAGAAACAAACCCATAAAACGAGTGCGGTGTTTGCCCTTGTTTTTGTGAAACAAACACATCGGTCTGGTTCAGTGGAAGCAGCTGCCGTTCTTAGTGAGCTCTCAGGTGTCTGTCAGGGAGTTCTGAGGACATTTCCCTCCTCCTGTGCTGCGTCCTTGGCAATACTTTGTCACAGATGTCCGTACCCCAGAGGGCCGTGCCATGGATGAGGCAGATGTGGAGCGATGGCTGTTTCTCTCTGCTCACAGAGGGCTCACGGAGTCTGGGAGAGACACACGGCCACAGTTCTGAGCTGAATGCCTGGCTGCAGCGCTGTGCATTCCATCAGAAAATTCACAGCTCCTGTGTTTATGGTGACAAAAAACAGATCTCTCATCAAACCCAAAACGGATGATTTTCTCAGCGCTTTTGAGCCCTGTTCCCCAATCCCTGCACACAGCTGCGTCTTTCTGCTGCTCACAGCACTGAGCACCACCCCATAACCAGCCCTGTGGGACCGGAGTTCATCTCCTTCTCCCCAAGGGAACTCCTCATTCCTGAGGGGTCCCTCCAACCTTCCCAGTCCTGCCCAAAATACACCCACCATTCCTCTGGAAACCAAAACTCTTTGCAATCCAAGCAAAAACCGAACTACCAGTCCTGTGGGACCTCAGATCTGTCCCCAGCCACCCCAAGGCCAGACGGAATCCACTTATCTGACCACACATGTGCAGACCCATACGTGAGCCTCAACATGTGTGCCACTGCATCTGGTCATGTATATGACATGTGTGGCACAGTCACACGTGCACAGCAGCTGTACACGTGTACTCCATGCTTAGTGCTCTGCCTCTGTGTCTGAGTGACATCATGTGTGTACACTGATCCACGTACAAAATTATGCAGACTTGTGTGACCTTAGCATGTGACAAATGTCTGTGTGGGTGTCACTGTGCCCCAAAAGGTCGCTGCTGCTGTCCCCTGTGGGGTTGGTAGAGGAAAGTATAGTGGGGACAGAGTGTGGTGCCCAGAGTGCGTGGTGACAGCTGGCTGGACGTGTTGGGGAACTTGTGTGACATCCCATGTGGAACACACCATTGGAGCCACATGTGCTGTGCTTGGCATCCCAGGGGGACAACGTGCAGGGCCACGTGCTGGCAGAGCACTGAGGATGGTGTGTAACAACCAAGCGATGCCAAACTGCAAAGGACAAAAAAAGGAGGACTATTTGCACAGCTCCATGTGTGCCACACTGCTGGGGACCCCACAGTGCCACTTCCCGTTCTGGCAGTGATTTCCACGTCAGGTGGTGACACCAAAACATCCTGTCCCAAAAGGGGAACTGACAGCAGCTCAACACCAATCCCTGTCCCTTCTGCAGTCTGGCCGTCTCCAAGCAGCTCCTGCCTCATGGCACCAATGATGCTGGCCCTCATCCTGGGTGAGTGACAATGGGGACGTGGTGCCATGGGGGTTGGTGGCCCTGTGTGGGACCAGGATTGTGTCCCTTGCAGGTTGGTGGCTGGTGGCAGGAAGCAGGGCACAGCTGTGTGAGTATGGGGATAAGAGGAGAATGGGGAGAGAGGGAGGGGAGTGTGGTCAGGGGCAATCAGAGGGGCAGAGGAGGGTGTGCAGGCACAAGGCTGACTGCTGTCCCCTGTCCTAGTGCCCCGACCCTCCCTGTCGCTGCACCCCAGCCAGGGGGTGTCCCTGGGGAACAATGTCACCCTAAGGTGCCACCTGCCCAGGTCAGCTGCACGAGTTGAGCTCTACAAAGAAGGATACAGAAGATATGGAAAGCTGGCGGACATGGACATGGTACAGAACACAGCTGAGTTCCACTTGGTTAGTGTAGAGAGGAAAGATGCAGTGAGATATCACTGCCGGTACCGTGTTTTGGAGCCACCAGGGACATCGGAGAAGAGCAACGCCGTGGAGCTGGTGGTGACAGGTGAGGACACTGGGGACAGTGATTGGCCCTGAGCTGACCCAACAGGGCCATGTCCCATTGCTTTCTCCCCTTTCAATACAGATCCCAAATTCCCCCCACCCAGTATTTCCATGAGCTCTGGGAGTAAAGTGGGAACAGGGACCAATGTCACCATCTGGTGCCGCAACCTGGAGTATGGGGGCATTATCTTCCTGCACAAGGATGGACACTCAGCCCCTATCCAGCTCCAGGGCCCCAATGGTGGGGGCACGGCCACCTTCTCCATCTTTGGGGTGATGCCATCCGACTCTGGCACCTATAGGTGCTCCTACCACATTGGAGGCTTCTACCTTGTTTCCTCACCCCTTGGGGACAGCGTGACACTGGAGGTGACACCTGCACCTGCACCCCCAGGTAGGTCTGAGGCCCCATTTTGGTGTCCTTGGTGTCTCTCATTTCTGGCACTGTCTCTGCACCTCATCCCCATGGAGGTGATGGCTGGGGATGGGGACATGCACACTGCTGGACTCCACAGGTGATGAGAGGAGATCCCATGGGAACCTGGTGGTGGCAGTGGTGAGGGGCTGCGCTGCTGTCCTCGTCTTTGGCCTGGGCCTCTACTTTGTCCTCGATGCCCGCCGCCTCTGGATACGAAGAGATGACAGCCCTGGTGGGGAAGACAGCTGAATCACTTTGGCACCCAATAGAGCAGCTTGAGATCACACCCAAGTATGCTCTGTTTCCTCTTGCATAGTTCATGTACCCTCCAATCTCCCTCCCATACCTTTCAATCCCTATACCTCCCTCCAGCTGTGCCCTTCCTCATCTTCCATCCCGTATAGGTGGACCTATCCCCTTAACTTTCCCCTACCTCCACTTCCATTCACTACTGATCCCCCTCATGCTCTTTGGTGCCCTCCATAACCCCCATCCCGCTCTTCTCCCCATTTTGATACGGATGCCCCTCATCCAGGAAGTCTGAAGCCATTCACTTCTAAGACAATGTCTGAGTCTGCGAATCCTTAAACTGAACTTGCCCCCTTGGAATCCCCCCTAAACACCACTGTTAACTCCAAACCCTGTCCCTATGTACCCCAAGAGACTCCCAACCTCATATGGCTTACTCTGTCTTTATGTGCATCCCCAAATCCAGCCCATGGGAAAACCAAAAACTACATCGTAGGAATCCCAGATGGAATCCACCAGCCCCTCTGGTGTTCTTCCAGCCCTACTCACACCCAGACCCTATAGGCACCCCCAGATCTGAGCAAATACCACCCATGTAGTTCGCAGTGAGCTCAAAGGTCCCAGGAATCCCAAAACTTCCTGCACAGCCCCCAGATCCCATGCGGATCCCCAGGCCATAGAGAAACCCCCAAAGCCATGCATAGAGATGCCAGTATCTCTCCTACGGAGTCCTCAAATTTAAGCCTCCCCATATCTCCTAGCAATAAACTCTTATCAGAATTTGTCAGAGCACTCAAAACATTAGGAAACACCCCAAAAACACACTTAGATCCACAAAATTAAGCAATTCCAGGCTCCCAAGCCCACATCCCCTGTTACCCAGTCTTAGGCACCCAAATCCCAAATGCCCCCAGTCTAACATCCCCAAATCCTTGCCGGTGTACCCCAGACACTTCACAAATACCTAAATGCTCAGTTCTCACTGCAAAATCCTTCCTTATTTTCCTCAAAGACCTTCACATCCATGGAATCTCCAAGTGCTCCCCAGGTTTCAGCATCGATCAGCAGGCACTGGGCAGTTGTGTTGAGTGCTAGCTGTTTTGTAAATATATAAATGCTATTAGCATTACTGCTATTACTCTCTTCCTTTTCTGCTCTAGAGAATAGCTTTAAACTGAAACAATGAGTTTTGCCTTCTTTTATTCTGATTCTCACCTGAACCCACAAAGAGTTCTGCATGCTTCTGCCCGTTTGTCTGCAGCGTGTGCTCGTGTGACAGCGGCCATGGATGCCATGTGCTCCTTGTGCTCAGCAGTGCCATCACTCTGGCACTGCAGGACCCTCACCGCGGGAACTCCTCACACGGGCACTCTCTGCTCCACAGAATTACAATCCAACAACAAAACACATTTGCTGACATTCTCGGTGTGCTTGCTACCTCTCCAACACTTGCCATAACAAGGCTCTTGCCATGACAACACAGGCTGCAAAGCACCAGATGCTGTGAGATAACCGCACAGCCTTGGTGTGTCCACCAATGGCACTGCTTCACCGCAAGAACATTTCTGGCACAAACACATTTCTGACAAACCTGTCAGTGTGAACTCACTTCTTCACAAGCTTGCAATGCAGCAGCTGCCAACCTGCAGGCAGAAAGGGATGCCCAGAGGTGCTGCATTTTCCTCTGTCTGCTTTTTGCCCATTCGATACTTCAGGCAGTGGATGAGCACTCTCATTCCCCCTTCTGCTCCAGCACTGCAACTCCTCAAAATGGACCATGATTGCTTTTCTCCTTCCATCTCTCTCTCTTACATTCTTTCTGTCCTACTGTCCATTTTCTCTCTTCTCTTTCTTTCTCTCTCTCTTGCTCATTTTCCTCCCTGTCTTCTTTTACTCTTCTTCTGCAGCAGCCATTACCAACATTTCCCTGGAAGTAGCAGATCAGGCAATAACACCAGTGTCCAAGGATCCGTATCACTCAACAATTGTTCGTAGGAAGTCCCCTAATTTTGTTGCAGGGCAGTTGATTGGTTGCAGCTGGAAAGTTCAATAAATGGTCTTCTGTTGTTCCTCTGAGTCACTGTCTGACTCTGTTGCCCTGGAGACCCCCGAAGAACATGGACAGCCCTACTGGGGCACTGTACAGACAGTCTGGCATCCCTTGGGAGGCAACATGCCAGGACACAAACTCACAGCCCTTTGGGGTCAGTGTGTGACACCCCAGGGTTGACAGGCGTGTGGGGCACCTCAACAGGCACTGTGTGCAGTGAACACTTCTCCACTTGTCCCACTACAAAAGGACACCACAGCACAACCACCGCTAAGGTCTCACACTGACACATCAGGAGGTGACATCGTATCATCCTGTGCCCAGTAGGAAACTGAAAGTAACTCTCTGGCCACTCCCTGTCTCTGCTGCAGTCGGACTGTCCCCAAGCTGCTCCTGCCTCATGGCACAAACGGCACTGGCCCTCATCCTGGGTGAGTGACAATGGGGACGTGGTGCCACGGGGGTTGGTGGCACTGTGTGGGACCAGGACCGTGTCCCTTGCAGGTTGGTGGCTGGTGGCAGCGAGCAGGGCACAGCAGTGTGAGTATGGGGACCGGGGGAGAACGGGGAGAGAGGGAGGGGAGCGTGATCAGGGGGCCATGAGAGGGGCAGAGGTGGGTGTGCAGGGACAAGGCTGACTGCTGTCCCCTGTCCTAGTACCCAGACCCTCCCTGTCGCTGCATCCCAGCCAGGGGGTGTCCCTGGGGGACAATGTCACCCTGCGCTGCCACCTCCCCCAGCCGGCTGCACGAGTTCAGCTCTACAAGGAAGGATATTGGGGATTTGAAAAGCAAGCACACATGGACATGGTACAGGACATGGCTGAATTCCCCTTGGTTAGTGTAAAGGAGGAAGATGCAGTGGGATATCAGTGCCAGTACTGGGTGCTGGACCCACCAGGGACATCAGAGAAGAGTGAACCCGTGGTGCTGGTGGTGACAGGTGAGGGCACTGGGGAAAGCAGATGGCCCTGGGCTGTTCCCACAGAGCTGTGTTCCATCCCTGTCTCCTCTCTGCACTCAGATCCTAAGTCTCCCCCAGTCAACATTTCCCTGATCCCCAAGGAACGTGTGGAGATGGGGACCAATGTCACCATCCAGTGCTGCAACCAGGAGTATGGGGGCATCATCTTCCTGCACAAGGATGGGCACTCAGCCCCTCTCCAGCAACAAAAACCCAACAGTCAGGGCACAGCCACCTTCACCCTTTTTGCGGTGACCCCATCTGACTCTGGCACCTATAGGTGCTCCTACCACATTGGGAGCTTTTACCGTCTGTCCTCATGCCTCGGAGATAATGTGACCCTGGAAGTGATTGCCAGATCTGCACATCCAGGTAGTTATGAGCCCCCCATTCAGTGCTCCACTTCGCACCTGTGGGTGACCCTGTCTCTGCATCCCACCTCCATTGAGAAAGGAGCTGGGTACAGGGACAGCTCAAACACTTTGACCGCACAGGTGACAATGGGGGTCCCAGCTTGAACCTGGTGGCAGCGGTGGCAGGGAGTTGTGCTGCTGTGATTGTCATCATCCTCATCCTCATGGTCTCTTTCCTCCTTGCTGCCCAGAGAAGACGAATACAGAGAGATGAGTATCCTGGTGGGGAAGGGATTAAATGGCTTTGATCCCCCATAGATCCCCTATAGATCCCCTCTGGTGTTGATTGGTGACCCCATAACATCCCTCCTCTCCCTTCTGATTTATGACTCAGGTGCCATCCCCAGAAGCCCCGAGGCCGTGCAGTTCCAGGTCAGTGTCTGGGTCAGGGGACAACTAACGCCAATCTAGCCCATTGCCCCTGCCCCTCACATGGAAACCCAAACCCTGCCCATGAAGTCTACAAAGAACCCCCTGCATTTTATGTCTTCCCATGACATTGTGTGCACCCTCAAATCCAGCCCATAGGGACCTCCAAATCTCTACCTAGGGGAAGCCCCAAATCCCGAAATGAAGCCCCCTGGGATGCTCCAAGCCTTCAACACCCTCAGACTCCATGAGCAGCCCTAAAGCATAGCAGAATCCCCAAACACCACCCACAGGGAATCCCAATGTCACACCCACAGCTTCCCAAAATCTACACTCCCAGTGCCCCCTCTCTCACAGCCCCCACACATTACACAATGCCATCATCCCCCCAGGCATGTTGGGATCCCATGCTCACACTGCTGTCCCTGTGTCCCCAGGTGTCCCCCGCTGACAGCCAGGCTCTGACCTATGCCGACCTGCAAGCTCTGACCCCCAGCACCCACCCCCCCGGCTGTTCTACAACCCCTGAACCCCCCACGATCTACGCCAAAGTGGTCACTGGGGGACCCTGCTGATGCCCCCATCTGTGGACACAAAGACGTGGATGTTGTGTGCACACATCAGTTGTGCACAGTGCCGGTGTGCTCTGTGTGCTCACCATCACCTGTGAGTTACATCCATGTACCTGTGTACGTGAACACGTGGCTGTGGATTAAACGTGTGTGCACCATCCCACGTGCACAACAGGTGTCCAAACACACGTGAGGGACACGCTGACCTCTGTGCCTCTGTGTGTGTCTGTGCGCTGCCGTGTGTGTGCACCAACAGCTGGACACATTGCTGCTCATGTGTGTCCTTAGCGTGTGCTCCCTGCGTCTGCACTCACCAGCCAAAGACCAATGATAAATGCAGGACAGAATGGGAGGCAGGGGATTTTGGAGGGATCTTTAGGGGATGTATCGGACATGTGTAGGAGATGGAATTGGAAGGAATGGTCATTTTTGGTATCTTCAGAGGAGGGGTAGATTAGGACAGATGAGGGTGTCTCAGAGGAATAGTGGTGGTGTTTTGGATCAAATTGGAGAGGATCTGGAGGTCTCAAAGTGTGTTAAAATATTTGCAGGGATAAAGAGGTACTTTGAGTTAAGAGATGTGCACTGAGGGATGGCAGCTGGCATCTGGGCATAAGTCAGGTCCTCGCTGTCCTTGGGGGCACCTGGAGATACCGGTGGAGAGTGGGATGCTACCATAGGGGTCCCCAAGATGGGTGGGCTGAGCTTAGGCCTCTGGTGTAGGTATGAGGTGGATGTAACTATGAGGGTGAGGCTGGAGTTCTGGGGGGGGGTCTTAGATTTGGAGTCAGCATGAGGGATGTTTGTAAGTCCAGCTAGGGTTTTGGGGTCCCCATATGGTGTTGTGGTGTTTGGAGACTTGGGGAACACAGAAGCGTTGTTTTGGGGTCCCCACAAGACATTGGGCTTCCCTGTGAGTGCATTTAGAGCCCCTCTACTCGAATTGTGAGTGCCTGTATGGTAGGGGGGGACAGTTAAGACTTGGAGGTCTTCTGTGGGTCTGGGGACTAAGGTTTGTGGGCTGAGGGGTCCTCAAATTGCAGATTTTGCATTTGCGTGGGCTGGATACAGGTGGTGCACATGAATGTCACGGTATGAGTCCAGGGCTGGGGTCATTTATGGCCCTCATGGGAAGGATGTGGGTCTCCATAGTGATGTTTTCTGTGCGCCCCAAGGTGTGAACTGGGATGTGGGATCCACTGACTGACCCAGGATGAGGGCCAGCGCCATTGGTGCCATGAGGCAGGAGCAGATTGGGGACTGCAAGACTGTAGCCGAGAAAGAAAGTGGCCGGAGAGCTGCTTTTAGTTTCCACCGGGGTGCAGGATGATGTGATGCCAGCTCCTGATTTGGCACATCTGTGGTGCACATCTGTGTTGGGACAAGTGGACAGGTGTTCACTGCACTCTGAGCCTGTTGAGGTGCCCCACACACGCTGTCAACTCTGGGGTGTCACACACTGACCCCAAAGGGCTGTGAGTCTGTTCCCTGGCATGCTGTCCCCCAAGGGATGCCAGGCTCTCTGCACAGTGCTCCAAGAGTGCAGTCCGTGCTTTCCTGGGGTCTCCAGGGCAACAGAGTCAGACAGTGACTCAGAGGAACAACAGAAGGCTATTAATTGAAATTTCCAGCCGCAACCAATCAACTGCTCTGCAACAAAATTAGGGGGCTAGCTAGTAACAATTAGTGAGTGATATGAATGAAGGATCCTTGGACACTGGCATTATTGCCTGACCTGCTTGATACAGAGAAATCCACCTTTAGGCTGCAGCAGAAGAGTAAAAGATGACAGGGAGGAAAATGAGGACGAGGGAGAAAGAAGAAAGAAAAGAGAGAAAATGGAGAGTTGAACTGAAAGAATATAAGAGAGGCAGATGGAGGGAGAAAAACAATCATGGTCCATTGAGAGATGTTGCAGTGCTGGAGCAGAAGTGGAGATGAGAGTGCTCATGCAATGGATGAAGTCTCCAACTGGCAAAAAGGAGACAGCACAAAATGCAGCTTCTCTGGGCATCCCTTCTTGCCTGCTGGTTGGCAGCTGCAGCATCACAAGGTTGTGAAGAAGTGAGTTCACAATGACAGGTTTGTCAGGAATGTGTTTGTGCCAGAAATGTTCTTGCGGTGAAGCAGTGCCATTGGTGGACACACCAAGGCTGTGCGGTTATCTCACAGCATCTGGGGCTTTGCAGCCTGTGTTGTCATGGCAAGAGCCTTGTTATGGAAAGTGTTGGAGAGGTAGCAAGCACACCGAGAATGTCAGCAAATGTGTTTTGTTGTTGGATTGTAATTCTGTGGAGCAGAGAGTGCCCGTGTGAGGAGTTCCCGCGGTGAGGGTCCTGCAGTGCCAGAGTGATGGCACTGCTGAGCACAAGGAGCACATGGCATCCATGGCCGCTGTCACACGAGCACACGCTGCAGACAAACGGGCAGAAGCATCCAGAATTGCAGGGCAGCCCTCAGAGGCGAGAAGCAGCGCCAGCGCAGTGAAGGGAACAGCCCTGAGAGCTGTGATGGATGGCACCGAGTGAAGGAACAGCTGAGCGCTGTGAGCAGCAGCTCTGAGGCTGCTGTACCGCTGAGAGCAGTTGTGTTGGAACACGCTCTGCTCACAGCTGTCGGGATCTGCACCCTTCCGTCCCCACGTTGGGCACCACAAGGACTGTGGTGCTGTCACCTGACAGCTGCTCTGCAACACACAGCCCTTCCAGCACTGACCTTTCTCTTTGTGGTTTGCCAAGAGAATCAGACAAAAGAAGACAAAACTCATTGGTTGAGACAAAAACTGTTTACTCAGACTAAAAAGGAAGAGAGAAATAACAGGAATGATTATAAAAATTTTATGCTTATTAAAATAGTGATGCTGAACACAACTGCCCACCACTCTCTGACCAATGCTCCAACTTGGGAAGGATTTGCAATCCCAGTGGGTGTTGAGAGATCTGAGGAGTACAAGGAAGGATTGTGGGGTTAGAAGTGAGCATTTAGGTATTTGGTGTCATTGTGAAGTGTATGGAGTAGACTGGTAAATATATGGGGATGTTAGACTGGAGGCATTTGGAATTCTGGTGGCTAAGTCTGGGTAACAGGGGAGGTGGACTTGGGAGTCTGGAATTGCTTTCTTTCAGAGATCCAGTCGGGTTTTTTTGGGGGGTGTTTCCTTATGGTTTGAGTGTGCCCATGAGTTCTGAGGGGTGCTAAGGACTATGGGATCTGGGGAAACCTAAATCCTGGGACTCAATAGGCAAGATACTGGGGTTGCATGTCATTTGTGGGTTCCACTATTTCTTGGGGATGCCCATGGGACCTGGGGGCTGTGCAGGAGATCTGGGGATTCCCTGGGGCTTTGTGCTGGCTGAGGTCTACATAGGTGCTATATTCTCAGTGCTGGGGGTTCCTAAATGATCTGGGTGTGTGTAGGGCTGGAAGAGCACCAGAGGGGCTGGAGGATTACATCTGGAATTCCTCTCATATATATACTTGGATATCCCATGGGCTGGATTTGGGGATGCACATAAAGACAGAGTCAGCCATATGAAGCTGGAAATCCCTTGGGATCCACGTGGACAGGGTTTGGGGTTCCAGGTAGGGTATGGGTGTTCCCAAGGGGCAGGTTGGTTTAGGGTTTCCCTGACTCAAATATTGTCCTGGAACTGAATGGACTCAGCCTTCCCAGGGGAGGGGCACCTACATCAAAAAGGGGATAAGAGTGGAATGGGAGTTATGGAGGGCACAAAAGAGCACAAGGGGGATCAACAGTGCACAGAAGTGAAGGCAGGGGAAAGTGAAAGGGATTGATCCATGTAGGATCAATCAGGTTGGAAGATGAGGAAGGACATAGCTGGGGGGAGGTGTAGGGATTGAAAGGTAGGGGAGGGAGATTGGAGGGTATACACACTATCAGAGAGGAAACGGAACATAATTGGGTGTGATCTAAAGGTGCTTTTTTGAGTGTCAGAGTGATTCAGCTGTCTTCCCCACCAGGGCTGTCATCTCTTTGTATCCAGAGGCTGCGGGCATTGAGGACAAAGTAGAGGCCCAGGCCAAAGACAAGGACAGCAGCACAGCCCCTCACCACTGCCACCACCACGTTCCCATGGGGCCTCCTCTCATCACCTGTGGGGTCCAGCAGTGTGCATGTCCCCATCCCTGGCCATCACCTCAATGAGGATGGGATGCAGAGACACTGCCAGCAATGAGTGACACTGGGAACAACAAAATGGGGGGTCAGACCTACCTGGATGTGCAGATCTGGCAATCACTTCGAGAGTCACATTATCTCCGAGGCATGAGGACAGATGGTAAGAGCCCCCAATGTGGTAGGAGCACCTATAGGTGCCAGAATCAGCTGGGGTCACCGCAAAAAGGGTGAAGGTGTCTGTGCCCTGACTGTTGGGTTTTTGTTGCTGGAGAGGGGCTGAGTGCCCATCCTTGTGCAGGAAGATGGTGGCCCCATACTTCTGGTTGCCGCACTGGATGGTGACATTGGTCCCCGTCTCCACACGTTCCTTGGGGATCAGGGAAATGCTGGCTGGGGGATAGTTGGGATCTGAGTGCAGAGAGGAGACAGGGATGGAACACAGCTCTGTAGGAACAAACCAGGGCCATCTGCTTTCCCCAGTGCCCTCACCTGTCACCACCAGCTCCACGAGTTCACTCTTCCCCGATGCCCCTGGTGGCTCCTGCACCCAGTACTGGCACTGATATCTCACTGCATCTTCCTCCTTTACACTAACCAAGGGGAATTCGGCCATGTCCTGTACCATGTCCATGTCCTCTTGCTTTACAAATCCCAAATATCCTTCCTTGTAGAGCTCAACTCGTGCAGCTGGCTGGGGCAGGTGGCAGCGCAGGGTGACATTGTCCCCCAGAGACACCCCCTGGCTGGGGTGCAGCGACAGGCAGGGTGGGGGCACTAGGACAGGGGACAGCAGTCAGCCTTGTCCCTGCACACCCTCCTCTGCCCCTCTCATGGTCCTCTGACCACGTTCCCCTCCCTCTCTCCCCATTCTCCCCCTGTCCCCATACTCACGTTTCTGTGCCCTGCTCGCTGCCATCAGCCACCAACCTGCAAAGCAACACGGTCCTGGTCGCACACAGGACCACCAACCCCCGTGGCACCACGTCCCCGTTGTCACTCACCAAGGATGAGAGCCGGTGCCATTGGTGGCATGATGGAGGAGCAGATGGGGGACAGTGAGACTGCAGCAGAGATAGGAAGTGGTCAGGGAGCTTCTTTCAGATTTACTTGGGTCAAGAAGTGACGTGATGTCACCTCCTGATGTTGCAATTTTCCCCAAGCCGTGGTGTCTTTGGGGATCCGCCACAGGCTGCCATGCATGCAGCTGCAATTGCAGTCCCTGGTGGGGTGTCCCACACAGGCTGTCACCTCTCAGCTGTCACACGCTGCCTGCAAAGCGCTGCCAGTGCGTGGTGTCCTCCAAGCAGATGCCAAACACAGCACACGTGGCTCCAATGTGGTGTCCCACATGGGATGTCACATGCAGTCCCCAACACCACCAGCCATCTCTCACCTTTCACACACTCTGGGTACCACACTGTGCTCCCACTGTGCTTTCCCCTGCCATCCCCACTGGCAGCAGCAGCAGACACCTTTGCTGACACACTGACACCACACAGACTTGTGACCAGCAGCACACCTGAACTGGGCTGGTTTGGATGCTGGACGGGAAGAGAACAAAACTGTTTCACATGCTGCTCACTGGACAGTTGGCCTCTGATATCCAAAAGAAGCTGCAGAAAGCTGGTGGGGTTTCATGTCTCTATCACAACTGGTTGAAATTGCCTACAAAGTGAGCAACAATGGGGAGGAAGCAGAAGAGGAATATAAATAAAAAGAGAAACAGAAGAGCAGTAAAATGCAGTCACGCTTCCTGGCAGCAGCTGTAGTGCAAATCACAAAGCGAAAAGGAAGAGGAACAATTAGAGGGGGATTTCAGGGAATGAAGTTATGGAGTTTTCCGAAGTTACTGTATAGATTTATTCTGTTGTAAATTGCTGTGAAGGACCTTGAAGTCAGAATTCCGTGCCTGTAGATGGGGCCATGGGAAAGTGAGAAGGAAACCCCTTTTTGCAACCAGTGAGTTGTGAGACTGGACATCAGAGTTCTTCTGATGTGGGAGACAGAAAAGCCTGAGAGAGCCGAGTCTGCTGAGCTGAACAGAGCCAGGAGGTGATCACTTCTGAATGGCAAAGCCCACTGGTGGCACAAAAGGCTCAGCTTCATTGGATGGTCATCGCAGCAATGGCAGAAATGGACCAACCTTCTTCCCCTCACTGACACTTTTCCCCATGTCTTTACATACGCCCAAAAAAACGTATGTCCGCATGGGTACAGTGTGCCCAGGTGGCCAAAAGAGCCAGCACCATCCTGGCCTGCATTAGAAATAGTGTGGCCAGCAGGAGCAGGGAGGTGATCATCCCCCTGTACTCAACATTGGTGAGGTTGCACCTCGAGCACTGTGTTCAGTTTTGGGCCCCTCACTACAGGAAAGACATTGAGGCCCTGAGCGTGTCCAGAGAAGGGCAACAAAGCTGGTGAGGGGTCTGGAGCACAAATTTTATGAGAGGCTGAGGGAGCTGGGATTGTTCAGTCTGGAGAAGAGGAGGCTCAGGGGAGACCTCATTGCACTCTACAACTTCCTGAAGGGAGGCTGTGGTGAGGAGGGTTTGGCCTCTTCTCCCAGGCAATGAACAGAAGGCACTGCAGAGTGACATTGTCCCCTAGGGACACCCCCTGGCTGGGGTGCAGCGACAAGGAGGGTCGGGGCACTAGGACAGGGGACAGCAGTCAGCCTTGTCCCTGCACACCCTCCTCTGCCCCTCTCATGGCACCCTGACCACGCTCCCCTCCCTCTCTCCCCATTCTCCCCTTGTGCCCATACTCATGTTCCCGTGCCCTGCTCACTGCCACCAGCCACCAACCTGCAAAGCAACACGGTCCTGGTCCCACACAAGACCACCAACCCCCGTGGCACCACGTCCCCATTGTCACTCACCAAGGATGAGGGCCAGTGCCATTGGTGCCATGGAGCAGGAGCAGCTTGGGGACAGCGAGTCTGCAGTGGGGACAGGCTGTGCCTGGAGATTCACTCTCTTTTCCCCTTCTGGGACAGGAAGCCATGACGTCACCTCCTTCTGTGGTTTTTGTGGTTCCCATGTTGTGGTGGCACACACGGAAACCAGTGGGATGCCCCACACCTGCTGTCACTCCTCCTGTCTCATGCTTTTCAAAAGGGCTGCCAGTGTGTGTCCATGCATGGTGTCCCCCTTGGGATGCCAAACAGCCAGTGGGTATCTAATGGGGTTGTAATTAATTAAGGGATGGACTTTTGGATTTGGTGTTCACAGAGGATGTTTAGGTGCTCTAGTGACCTAAGGAAGGATTTTGATGTTGGGGAGGAGTGTTCCGTGAATTGGTTGGGCTGGGAAGTGTTAGGAGTACAGCAGTGGGGATTTAGGGGTGTTGGGTTTGAGAGAATATGGGGAATGGGTGTTGGAACAGAACATCAGGGAGTCCCAAGAAAGTGATCTGGGGTCATTTACCTCTGTACCATAATAATGAGGCACAGGTGAGGGAAGGGGCCATCAGCGGGGCTCCTCAAGAACTCAACCTGGAGTAGAAAAAGAGGTGCTGGGGGGCACTGGAGGCACTGTGTGTCTGGGGCAGAAGGTTTGCAGCTTGCAGCTCAACATCTGTCAGACCATTGCTTTGTCATTAAGAGAGCTGATAAGGAGTTTGCAAGCTGAACTGGAAGTTGAGCCAAAGGTGTGCTTGGGTGCAGAGATAGCACAGCACAGCAGGCAGAACCATCTGCATGAGGCTTCTGTGAGAGAGCATCAGTTACAGATAGCAGCTGCTGACCTGGAGGGGGAGGATGTGGTGAGCGAGTGTGGCAGCCCAGCGATGGAACAGCAGTGTGTTGCTAGGAAGTAGCCTGCGACTGCCCATGGCAGGAAATGGGAGATATAAACGCAAGACGTGATGATAAAGCAGCCCCTCACAATCACCCTTTCATTAAAACAGAATATCAAAACGAGGATGGGCAACCTCTGTGGATGACCACAAAACAGACCCCCTTGCCATCGAGCAGGAAGGAATCTCGCTAGAGAAACTGAGTCCAAATTTGTGTGGACAGTGTCCTGAGGGAGTGGTGCTGGCATTGGGCTTAGTGAGGATGAGGAGCAAGGCTATTGTTGCCTGGGAGTCCTCCTGACTATGGAAGGAGAGCAAAGCTCTCTGTGGTCTCTAACTCAGAGGGCGGCACATTGGGCTGCATCAAGCACAGCGTGACCAGCAGGTTGAGGGAGGTGATTCTGCCCCTCTGCTCTGCTCTCGTGAGACCCCACCTGCAATACTGCCTCCAATTTGG
The DNA here is from genome assembly GCA_037305975.1 of Chrysolophus pictus. Taxonomy (NCBI): domain Eukaryota; kingdom Metazoa; phylum Chordata; class Aves; order Galliformes; family Phasianidae; genus Chrysolophus; species Chrysolophus pictus. Next base: position 741,392 of record CM074606.1, read on the forward strand.
GCTCCCCAACACAAGAAGGACATTGCACTGCAGGAGCACGTCCAGAGGATGGCCACCAAGACGACCAGAGGGCTGAAGCTCTATGGGGCTAACGCTGCTAATAGGGAAGGGAAGATTGGAAATAAGAAGAACAAATGAAGAACTCCTGGATTGAAATCAAAATCATTTACTAAGACCAGAAAGCAAGACAGAAATAACAGCAATGATAATATGCATGGAAATGTTACACGAGACAATTGCTCATCACCCACCATCCTACTCTCAAACCAGGACGGCAGGGGAGGCAGGGGGCACTTGGGGGGGCTACTGGTGATGTGTAGGGGATGGAATATGGGGCGGGGGAAACTTTGGGGGATGTATAGGGGAGGACTGGATTGGCATTGTTGTGAAGGTCTCACAAGGCAGGTGGTGGGGTTGTGGTGTGGAGTGGGAAGAATTTGGGTTTTAAGGGAATGGTGGTGGGGTTTGGAGGTGGATTTGGGGATCTCATAAAATGTTAAGTGATTGGAGGGGGGATAAGGAAGGATTATGGGGTTAGAGATGAGCACTTAAGGACTTGGCGGGATTGGGAAGGGATTTGGGATTCACCAGTGAGAATGTAGGGTGCCCGTGTGTGTTAAAATATCTGGGGGAGATCAGGAGGGGGTTGAGGCAAGAGATCAACAAAGGGGGATTTTGAGTGATTGGGAAGTATTTGTGGTGCACGAGTGAGAATCGGAGAGTGATAGAATTAGGGGACTTGGGGAGTGTGCAGGGAGTACAGAGCTCCATAGAGCCCCAAGCAGGAAATGTGGCATCTGTTCCCCTCAGTGCACCGTAACAATGAGGCACTGTGGGAGGCACCAGCAGAGTTCCCCAGCATCCACGTCGATGCAGATAATGGGGTTTGGGGGTCACAGCTCGACATATGTCAGACCCTTCCTGTCACTGAGGGGCACGTGAGCTACAAAAGGAAGAGTGGGGAGCCACCATGGGGGTCCTCAATCTGGTTGAGAGGGAGACACACAAGGTGTATAAAGTTTGGGTGGATGTCCTAAAAGATGAGTTCCAGGGTGGGTTGGTGTATGTGTATTTGGGGTTCATCAAATGGGGATCCCCAAGGGTGTTTTTTTTGGCAGTCCCTTTAATCTGTTTGAATTTGTTTTGTAGGTGGAGTGCAAATGAATAGTAGATGGAACTGGTAGCAGGGGAGAGCAATGGGGATTTATACAGGAAAGAGAAGGAGGTGGAGGTGACTTGAGGGTGTGTATATGGGATCAAAGCACAGGTAGAAAACATATGGAATCAGAATCAGAGATGAAATCTATTTAACCTTTTCCCCAGCAGGGCTCCCATCTCTCCGTATCCAGAGGTTACGGGCACTGAGGACAAAGAAGAAGCCAAGGCAGAAGATGAGGGCAGCAGCACAGACCCTCAGCACTGCCACCACCAGGTTCCCATGGGACTCTGCCATTGGAGGTGTGGGTGTCACCTCCAGTGCCACGCTGTCCCCACGGGGGGAAGACAGAAAGGGGAAGCCCGTGGGGTGATAGGAGCACCTATAGGTGCCGGTGTCAGCTGGAGTCACCCCAAAGAGGCTGAAGGTGGCCGTGCCCCCACCATCAGGGTCCTGCTGCTGGATAGGGGCCGAGTGCCCGTCCTTGTGCAGGAAGGTGGCCCCTTGGTACGTGTTGCTGCATCGGATGGTGATGTTGGTCCCCATGCCCACACGTTCCTTGGGGCTCATGGAAATGCCAGGTGGCGGGAAGCAGTGATCTGCATGATGGGAGAGAAAATGGGTGGGACTTGTGCCTGTGAGGACAGCTCAGGGCCTCCCACGGACCCCAGTGCCCTCACCTGTCAGCACCAGCTCCACGGGGTCACTCCTCTCTGATGTGTCTGCTGTCTCAGACACCCGGTACTGGCACCGGTATGTCCCTGTGTGCACCCACTTAGTGACAGCAAAGGAGAACACGGCCGTGTCCTGAACGTTGTACTTCTTCATGCAGGGGGTGAAACCTCCTTCCTGGCAGAGCTGGACCCAGGCAGCTGGCTGGGGCAGGTGGCAGCTCAGGGTGACATTGTCCCCCACTTCTATCTCCTGGCCGGGGTGCAGTGACAGGGAGGGTCGGGGTACTAGGACAGGGGACAGCAGTCAGCCTTGTCCCTGCACACCCTCCTCTGCTCCTCTCATGGCCACCTGACCACGCTCCCCTCCCTCTCTCCCCATTCTTCCCCGTCCCCATACTTACACTGTTGTGCCCTGCTCGCTGCCACCAGCCACCAACCTGCAAGGGACACGGTCCTGGTCTCACACAGGGCCACCAACCCCCACAGCACCACGTCCCCATTGTCACTCACCCAGGATGACGGCCAGAGCCATTGGTGCCATGAGGCAGGATCACCTTAGGCACAGCGAGACTGCAGTGGAGACACGGAGTGTCAGGAGATCCACTTTCTAGATCCACAGATGCAGGACTGGGCAATGGAACATAGATGAAGAGCTTGTAAAGCAGAGCGTGCTTTTTGTGGAGCTTTAGATGCTGCTCTGATAGCAACACAGGAAGGTTGATGTGTTAAGGGCCAAAGGGAGGGAGGAACACAGTCACTAAGAGGAGTGATAAGGAGTTTGCAATCTGAGCTTTAATTCAAGGGAAAGCAGTGGTTGCAGCAGAGATAGCTCAGCACAGTTTGCAGAACCATCTGCATGATGCTTCTGTGAGAGAGAGCATCAAATACAGACAGCAGTTGCTGACTTGGAGGAGTGGATGTGGTGAAGGAGTTCGGCAGCCTGGGGAGGGAACGAGAGGGAGTTGTGAGGAATCAGCATCAAGAGATGAGGATAAATCTGCCCCTTGCATCCTCCGTCTCATTCCATCTGAACATCAACATGAGGATGAAGAACCCACCGGGAGGATCAAAAAGAGACCCCGTATAGCAGCACCCAGCTGGCCAAGCTGCAGGGAGAATCTGGCAGGGTGTGAGAGAAGCTGAGAGCGAGTGTGTGTGGAGAGTGTCCTGAACAGGGAGTGAAGGGATTGGGCTCAGTGAGGATGAGGAGCAAGGGTGAAGAAAGGGCTTATTTGTTACGTTGTGAAAGTAGTTGAGCACAAAGAATGGGAAAGATGTGGGGGACCTCAAACACAACACAAGGAGCATGCTGATTGGTGTAAGGAGCCACATCCTAGAAACTGAATGTGTTGAAGCCAGAATACTTCCTCAAACTACACCAGGGTCAGAAGCACACTGCAAGGAAGATAGACTGCCTTCATCCCCATGAGCACCAGGATGACCACCAGGAGGCACCACGCATGTGTAGAAGCATGAATTAGGGGTGGAGTTTGGGGTGTAGAATGGTGTGGACTGTTGTCATGAATACTTTCAGGTAATTGTAATAACCATGTGTGCACAGTGCTGAATAAACATACCTGCTTTGTAACTGCTTGGTGGTTAGTGAGTTTGATTCCTCAAGTCAGGGGTACGGGGGACAGGGAGTCCTCTTGTCTGTGGAAGGAGAGCAAAGTGCTCTGTGATCTCTAACTCAGAGGGCAGCACTTTGGGATGGAAGCTTGGGCCCCCTGAGCAGAGAACACCCAGTCACTGCACTACTGCTGGCTTACATCTGCTTAAAGAGAATGCACAAAAGATCACATATTTGCAATTAGTGCATGACTGACATCTGAGTACTGATCAACCAATGTCCATGCTGTTAAAGGTAGGTCCTGATCAGAGGACCTCATTAATATGAGGTCTTCCCCATGCGTTGAAAATATATGCATGACACATGGAGAAGAAGCGAGGGTCAGCAGTTCTGCCAAAACTTCACCTTTTTACTGATTTGGGGCTGGTGGGAAAAATGCCCTGTGGGGTTGGTTACAGCAGCAGAAGCAAAACAACTGGCAACACCGAGGTAAACCTACTGGGGCCACCAAACTGTGGAATGACTTTGCTAGCTGGGTGGAGAACATTACTACAAAGGTGTGTCATGTGGATACCACTGTGGTACCACGAGCTGGGGCACTGAACAACATGAAAACAGCCTGCAGTTTGATCAGGCTGCTGGGATTGAAGTGGCTCAGATAGATCTGGACTGGCTACATCAGGGTGAGTTAATCCTAGCTCATGGGCGATGACACCTCGGGACATCAGGGAAGAGATGTGACACATAAATGGACTTAACCATGGTAGCTACTGCACAACTTGTTCACATTTGTGAATGAAGTGCCGTAGTTAAACAAGAGAAGGGAATGAAACCTCTCTGGCACAATGAGTAATGGCTGTATGTGCCTGTGGAGAGGCCTGGCACATTGATTTTGTCACTCTGCCATGAACTCACAGAGGTAAACATTACGTGCTTAGCATGGTGGAAGCAACCCCAGGTGCCTTGAAACATATCCCGTGCCCCATGGCACCACCCATAGCACTGTATTAGGCCTCCAAAAAGTGGTCTTATGGTGACATGGAACTCCAGACAGAACTGAGTCACACAGTGGAACTCATTTTAAAAACACCCTCCTAAACACGTGGGCCAAAGACCATGGCACTGAGTGGGTATGTCACATCCCTGTCATGCACCAGCTTATGGGAAAATCGGGTGATGCAACGGACAGCTGGGAACCATGCTGAAAGCAATGGGTGGTGGAACATTCAGATACTGGGATAAACATCTAGCAGAAGCCATGGATATGCTTATCATAGAATCATAGAATATAGAACAACATGTTCCAATGCCTCACCAACTTCTGAGTGAAGAACTTCCTCCTAATATCCAACATAAACCTCCCCTGTCTCAGTTTAAAAACATTCCCCCTTGTCCTATCACTATCCATCCTCCTAAACAGCCATTTCCCCTCCTGTTTACATGCTCCCTTCAAGTACTGGAAGGCCACAGTGAGGCCTCCCCAGAGCCTTCTCTTCTCCAAGCGTAACAAGCCCAGTTCCCTCAACCCTTTCTCACAGGAGAGCTGCTCCAGTCCTCTGATCACCTTAGTGACCCTCCTCTGGACCCGCTGCAGTTGTGTTGAGCATCACTATTTTAATAAGCATAATTTTTTTATTATCATTCCTGTTATTTCTCTCTTCCTTTTTAGTCTGAGTAAACAGTTTTTGTCTCAACCAATGAGTTTTGTCTTCTTTTGTCTGATTCTCTTGGCAAACCACAAAGAGAAAGGTCAGTGCTTGAAGGGCTGTATGCTGCTGAGCAGCTGTCAGGCGACAGCACCACAGTCCTTGTGGTGCCCAACGTGGGGACGGAAGGGTGCAGATCCCGACAGCTGTGAGCAGAGCGTGTTCCAACACAACTGCTCTCAGCGGTACAGCAGCCTCAGAGCTGCTGCTGACAGCGCTCAGCTGTTCCTTCACTCGGTGCCATCCATCACAGCTCTCAGGGCTGTTCCCTTCACTGCGCTGGCGCTGCTTCTCGCCTCTGAGGGCTGCCCTGCAATTCTGGATGCTTCTGCCCGTTTGTCTGCAGCGTGTGCTCGTGTGACAGCGGCCATGGATGCCATGTGCTCCTTGTGCTCAGCAGTGCCATCACTCTGGCACTGCAGGACCCTCACCGCGGGAACTCCTCCCACGGGCACTCTCTGCTCCACAGAATTACAATCCAACAACAAAACACATTTGCTGACATTCTCGGTGTGCTTGCTACCTCTCCAACACTTGCCATAACAAGGCTCTTGCCAGAACAACAGAGGCTGCAAAGCACCAGATGCTGTGAGAGAACCGCACAGCCTTGGTGTGTCCACCAATGGCACTGCTTCACCGCAAGAACATTTCTGGCACAAACACATTTCTGACAAACCTGTCATTGTGAACTCACTTCTTCACAACCTTGTGATGCTGCAGCTGCCAACCAGCAGACAGAAATAAATGCCCAGAGGAGCTGCATTTTGTGCTGTCTCCTTTTTGCCAGTTGGAGACTTCATCCATTGGATGAGCACTCTCATTCCCCCTTCTACTCCAGCACTGCAACACCTCAAAATGGACCATGATTACCTTACTCCCCTCATCTCTTTCTCTTACATTTCTACTGTGCTTCTCTTTTTTTTTTTTTTTTTCTTTTCTCTCTCTTCCTCATTTTCCTCCCAGTCACCTTTTACACTTCTTCTACAGCAGCCATAGCCTAAATTTCCTTGGTTGTAACTGATAATGCAATAGCACCATTGTCTAAGTATCATAATCAAAGAAGCATAGAATGGCCTGGGCTGAAAAGGACTACAATGATCATCGAGTTTCAGCCCACCTGCTATGTGCAGGGTCGCCAACATCTAGGCCAGGCTGCCCAGAGCCACATCCAGCCTGCCTTGAATAGCTCAGGGGATAGGAAATCCACAACTTCCTTGGGCAACCTGTTCCAGTGTGTCACCACCCTCAGTGTGAAAAACATCCTCTTAATATCTATGCAAAACCTCCCTGTCTCAGCTTAAATCATTCCGCCTTGTCGTATCACTATCCACCCTCATAAGCAGCCATTTCCCCTCCTGTTTATACGCTCCCTTCAAGTTCTGGAAGGCCACAGTGAGGTCTCACCAGAGCCTTCTCTTCTCCAAGCTTAACAAGCACAGTTCCCTCAACCTTTCCTCATAGGAGAGCTGCTCCAGCCCTCTGATCATCTTAGTGCCCTCCTCTGGACCTGCTCCAAGAGCTCCAAGCCCTTCCCGTACTGGGGGCCCCAGGGCTGGACACAAAACTGCAGATGGGGCCTCACAAGAGCTGAGTGGAGGGGGACAGTCACCTCCTTCACCCTGCTGGCTTTCCCTTTTGTAATGCAGCCGAGAAAACAGTTGGCCTTCAGGGCTGCAAGCTCACACTGCAGGCTCATGTCCAGTTTCCCATCCACCAACCAGGACCTCCCAGTCCATCTCCGCAGGGTTGCTCTCAAAGTAGGGAGATCTTCCCCCAGTTTGGATAAATCCCTGGGATTGCCCTGACCCAAGTGCAGCACCCTGACACAGAACCACCCATCACAACCCTTTGGTTGGGTCCAGCCAGACAATTCCTAATCCATCAAGCAGGCCACCCCTCAAATCCACACCTCTCCGATTTAGAGAGAAGGATGTGGTGAGGGACCATGTCAAAGGCCTTACAGAAGTCCAGGTAGATGACATCCACAGCCCTTCCCCCATCCACTAAAGCCCTCACAAAATCTTAGAAGGGCATAACATTGGTCAGGCATTACATGCCCTTGGTGAAGTCATGGTGGCTGTCTGGAATCACTGAGGGTTGACAGCGTGTGGGGCACCTCAACAGGCACAGTGTGCAGAGGGCACCTCTCCCCTTGCCCCACCCCAGAGGGACACCACAGTGCAACCACATCAGGAGGTGACGTCACAACATCCTGTGCTCAGGGGGAATCTGAAAGCAGCTCTCCGGCCACATCCTGTCCTCACTGCAGTCTCACTGTCCACAAGCTGCTCCTGCCTCATGGTACCAATGGCGCTGGCTGTCATCCTGGGTGAGTGACAATGGGGACGTGGTGCCACGGGGGTTGGTGGCCCTGTGTGAGTCCAGGACCGTGTCCCCTGCAGGTTGGTGGCTGGTGGCAGCGAGCAGGGCACAACATCGTGAGTTTGGAGACAAGGGGAGAATGGGGAGAGAGGGAGGGGAGCGTGCTCAGGGGACCATGAGAGGGGCAGAGGAGGGTGTGCAGGGACAAGGCTGACTGCTGTCCCCTCTCCTAGTGCCCCGATCCTCCCTGTCGCTGCACTGCAACCAGGGGGTGTCTCTGGGGTCACTGTAACCCTGTGGTGACATCTGTCCTGGCTGGCTGCACAGGTTGAGCTCTACAAGGGGATGGGTTGGGAATCAATGAGTAGCAGTGAACAGTTGTGTTTTGCAAATACACTCCATAGATGTACACACAGATGTACTGCTTGTGTAACGCCATGCCTTTGTGTATCTGTGTGTGAGATCATGTCTGTAAACCTGTGTGTGACCACAACAATGCACAAGTGTGTCCCTAGCAGGTACACAGCGCATTGGTGTAACACGTGTGCTCCTTCTCTGCCAAAACATTTCCTTAGAGTTGATCCATGTCTGTGCCACACGTGTGCTCCACTGTGCCTGTGTGTCCATAGCACATCCTATGTCTGCGTGGTGTCACTGCATCCCCAAAGGTCCCTGCCACTGCCCCCAGTGGGGATGGTGGAGGAAAGCACAGTGGGGACAGAGTGTGGTACCTGAAGTGCATAGTGACAGCCAGCTGGAAGTGTTGGGGACCACATGTGACATCCCATGGGGGACACCCCATTGGAGCCATGTCCTGTGTTTGCCATCCCATGGGGGAAAACGTGCAGGATCACGTGCTGGCAGAACTTTGTGTGTGACACCCAAGCCTGGACAAACTGCAAAGGACAAACCAGCGGGGACTACTTGCACAGCACCTTGTATACAACATTTCTGGGGACTCCAGCGTGCCACTTCCCGTTTGGGCTATGATTGCCACATCAGGAGGTGACATCACACCATCCTGTCCCAAAAGAGGAACTGGCAGCAGCACAACGCCACTCCCTGTCCCCACTGCAGTCTCACTGTACCCAAGCTGCTCCTGCCTCATGACACCAATGATACTGGCCCTCATCCTGGGTGAGTGACAATGGGGACATGGTGCCATGAGGGTTGGAGGCCCTGTGTGGAACCAGGACTTTGTCCCTTGCAGGTTGGTGGCTGGTGGCAGCAAGCAGAGCACAGCATCGTGAGTATGGGAAACAGGGGGAGGATGGGGTCAGCAGAGGGGAGCATGGTCAGGGAGCCATGAGAGGAGCAGCGGAGGGTGTGCAGGGACAAGGCTGACTGCTGTCCCCTGTCCTAGTGCCCCGACCCTCCCTGTCACTGCACCCCAGCCAGGGGGTGTCCCTGGGGGACATTGTGACTCTGCAGTGCCACCTACCCCAGCTGGCTGCCTTGGTCCGGCTGTACAAGGAAGGACATCTGACATACCGCAATTACAAGAACAAGGAGCAGGACACTGCAGAGTTCTCCTTCTTGAGTACAAATCGGGAGCACGCAGGTACATATTGGTGTCAGTACCAGGAGTCTATGTCAGCAGAGGAATCAGAAAAGAGTGATCCTGTGGAGCTGGTGCTGACAGGTGAGGGCACTGGGGACAGCAGATGGCTCTGCTTGCTCCCAACAGGACCGTGTCCCACTGCTGTCCCCTCCATTCATGCAGATCACAGTTTCCCCCCACCCAGCATTTCCCTGAGCCCTGAGGAATGTGTGGAGACAGGGATGAATGTCACCATCCAGTGCTGGAACAAGGACTATGGGGCCACCTTCCTCCTGCACAAGGATGGATGCTCAGCCCCCATCCAACGCCAGGACCCCAATGGGGTGGGGACAGTCACCTTCACCATCTTTGGGGTGACCCCAGCTGACAGCGGCACCTACAGGTGCTCCTACCGCCCCTTGGGTTACCCCTTTCTGTCCTCACCCCTTGGCAATAATGTGACTCTGGAGTTGACACCCACACCTGCATCCCCAGGTGGGTCTCAACCCCATTTGAATACCCCTGGTGCCACCCATGAGTGGCTGTGTCACCTCCTGTCCCTATAGTGGTGATGGTTGAGGATGTGATAACCCAAACACCCGGACCCCACAGGTGCTGCAGACAGTTCCCACGGGAACCTGGTGATGGCAGTGGTTGGGGGCTGCACTGCTGCCTTTGTCTTCATCCTCGTCCTTGTTGTCTTCTTCTTCCTCATTGCCTGTAGACGTCGGATACGGAAAGATGAGTGCCCTGGTGAGGAAGTGTTTCAACTTCTTTATTTCTCAGTAGATGCCCTCAAACACTCCTCAGTCAATTCCCCTCTTCACCCCCCTCCCCCCCCTTCATAGTCCAACCCCATTCCCCTCCTTTTCTTGATGCAGGCACCCCTGCAGAAAAGCCTGAGGACATGGAATTCCAGGTAAGTATCTCGGTCAGGGAACCCCAAACCGCAGCCTGACCCTTGGAACAACTCCTGATCCCATTTACAGCCCCCAACCCTGTCCATGGGGACCCCAGGGGATCCACAGCCTCATATGGTTTGCCTTAATGTCAAGCACCCCTCCAGACCCAGACCATGAGGAACTCCAATTCTGCATTGTGGAGACACTCAAATCTGAGCCCTCAGATCTCCCTGGCCTCTCCAAAACTTAAATACCCCTCAGACCCCATGGGCCACTTTCACACTGTGTAGGAAGAACCCCAAACATCACTCACGCGGTGTCCCTCCCAAAGTACACTGGGGACCCCCAGGTTGACACTCTGCCTTCCCACTGTGTCCCCAGGTGCCTTCCAGTGACAGCGAGGCTCTGACCTACATGGAGCTGCAAGCTGTGACCCCCAGCACTCAGCCCCTCAACCCCCCCGCTCACCCCCAGCCCTCTGTTATCTACGCCCAGGTAGCAGTTGGCAGGCATCACTGATGCCTCCATACGTGTGCACAAACACGTGTGTCCTGTGTGCACACATGTACTGCCAGCGTGCACCGTGCAGCTGTGTTGTGTGTGCTTACCGTCACGTGTGCACTGCATGCATGTATCACTGCATGTGTTCCTATGTGTCACACGTGTTCACCGTCACATGTGCACAACAGTTACACCCAGATGTGCACTCCGTGATTAACTCCATTCCTTTGTGTCTGCAACACCACGCGTGTACACCAGTAGATGTGCACAGTGCTGCACATGGGTGTCCTTAGCATGTTTTCTGAGACCGGTAAAGAATGCACGAGGTGAGCAACAAGACTTTGTGGACAGTTTTCATTCCAAAGCAGTGCTTTGAAGACAAGCTCTTGGTAAATGGGCGTGTATTCCTGCTCTGAGCCTTGGCTGACTCTATCGCGGTATCTGTCCCTGCTGGCTGGGAGAGGTGTGACTCAGGAGACAGAGAAAGATTCACCTGCCTCCAAACCCCCTGAGAGGGACGGTGCACATGTGCTCCCTGTGCCTGCACTCTCCAGGCCCTCCCTGTGTCCGTGTGTCCTTACCACGTGCCCCACGTCAGCGCCACATCTGTCCCTACAGCACACACACGTCCCCTTCCCCTGTGCGCATCTCCAGCTCCACATCCCAAACCAGCACCCGGCCCACAGTGGTTCAAGGGCAGAATTCCCATTTCTGGAGGGTTTCATCCCACTTTCCTGGATGAGAGTTCTGATCCTGAAGTGTTAGATTCTGCCTCATGAGGGAGGATTCCTATTTTTGGAAGGTTTTTCCCTTCCTCTACCTCTGAAAGTTGTCATTCCTTTTGGGGATAATCGTCAACTCTGGAGAGTTTCAACCAAAGTGTTGTAGAAGATTTGCCATTTCCAAACATTTTTACCCTCATTTCTGGTAGAACTATCACTTGTGGATGTATTTATCCCAACTGTTGGGGAAAACTGTCATTTGTGAAAGGTTTCATCCTGCTTTTGAGAGAGGATTCCCACTTCTGGATGGTTTTCTCCTGTTCTCCTGGAGGGAGATTCCCATTCTGGAATATTTTATCCTGCCTTTTGGGGCAGGATCCCTATTTCTACAAGGATCTGTACTACTTTTTGGGGAGGATTTCTTCTTCTGGACAGTTTTATAGTTATGCTTCTGGAGGGCTTAATTCTCAATTTGAGGGCCAATTCCTGCTTCTGGGGGTTTTTATCCTGGATTTGGTGTGAAAAATACCCATTCTAGAGTATTTTTGCCTGCCTTTTGTGGTACAATTCCCATTACTGGAGTTTTTTGTCCGTCCTTTGGGGCCAGGATTCCCATTGCTGGACGTTTTACCTTTCTTTTATTCAATTCCAGCAGAAGCGGCTCTTGGGCACAAGGTTTTGCTGACAGTGATGTTGCAAATCCTTGGATAATTTCACAGCACCCAGCACTGACATCAGGGCTGAAGGACAGTGACACAGCTGTGAGGTCATGCCAAACATGTCTGCTGTTTTGTTTTTAATTACCACCAAGGTTATTTATCTGTCAGGACACAGCTTGACTGATACTCACACTGGTTTGTGGGTTTAAGTAGCAGAGTTTGGGTTCTGTTTGTTTATTTTTGGTGATGGGGGAAAATGCCTTTTGGTTCAGAAAAGGACAGAGGGGTTGTGGTGTTTGCCAGGAAATGGGTGGAAAGAGGAAGTTGGTGTGTGGGAACAGCAGTGAGGGGAAGGGCAGGAGAGCTGACTTCCCCTTTTTGGTAATGAAAAGGGAAATGCTGGAGATGTTGTGAGCTCGATGGGGAGTTTAAAAGCTGAATGGAGGCTTTGGGGACCAGATGCAGATTTGGGGTGTGCATGGAGAATTTGGAGGCGAAGGGAGATTTTGTGTTTGGGGTCTGGATGGCTACTTGGGGATGCACAAAGTATTTGTGGTCTGGATGGGGGTTGTGGAGCTGGATAGAGAATTTTGGAGTGAATGGAGATTTCTGTGTGGCTGGAAATTTCTGGGGGGATAGAGATTTTGGGAAGTGGATGGAGATTTTGTGGGCGGATGAGACTTTTTGGGGCTGGATGTGGATATTGGGGTGGTGAGGGTATTTTGGAGCTGGACAGTGTTTAGGGACTGGATGGAGACTTCCTGAGAGTGACTGAAGATTTGACTGCTGACTAGAGAATGTGAGTGGATGGGGAGAGTTTCTGGGTTTGTCTGTTTGGGAGTTGAGTGTAAGCTTTTTGGGGGCTGGCTGTAGATTTTGGGTCTGGATGTAGAGTACAGATGAAGATGGAGGGAAGGGAAGGGGCGGGGAGGGGAGAGTCCATCCCTTCTTCCTGTCATTCTAATTCAGGCCACAGAATGATTTCCTCATCTGCTGGATCTGACAGCACCACACAGCGTCGCCGAGTGGCATTCCGTTCAGCAGTGAATTGGCTCTGCAGGGCTGTCAGTGGTTCCTGCCAGGATGTCAGCCTTCCATCAGCAGGGTGTTGAATGCAGTGCCTCTCCTTCTGGGCTGTCAGCAGCGCTGCTCCCAACACAGCGCACACTGGGTGGTTCAGAGCCCAACCAATTCTCAGGAGGGAAGGGCACCCAGTGCATCTTTTCAGCTCCTCAGGAACAGGGGAGCTGAAACACCGGCATTTCCCAGGCAGCCAGGGCTTGTCCCTGCTCAGACCTCTCCTGGGATGGAGCCTTCCTGGGGTAGAGCTGGGAGGTTACATCCAGACCTTCCCACGCTGAGGGGATCTGACAGCTGCACCACGTGAGTGTCACGTCCTGTGCATGGAGGGAGGGAGGGAGGGACTACAAGGAGTGCGGTGCTGTCACACAGCAGCAGCTCAGCACCACACAGCTTTTATTCTCACTGACCCCTGCCTGTGGGTCTGGGGAGAGAACCGGAGAAAATGAGGAAGAATTCATCGGTGGAGATAAAATCTATTTACTGAGTCTGAAAAGGATGTGAGAAATAACAGGAATGATAATCAGATAGACGTATATACTTCTGCAAAGCAAGTGATGCACAAAGGAATTGCTCAGCACCCAACGACCACGGATAAAACCAGGACTGAAAAGGAGGCAAGGAATTTTGAGGGGTCTACATGGAATCTATAGGAAATCTGTAGGAGATGGAAGGAGAGGAAAGGACATTCTGTGGGACTTCCGTAAGAGGGGAAGATTGGCACAGATAAGGGTGTCTCTGGAATGTGTCAGGTGGTGGTGTCTGGGAGAGGACTGGAGAGGATTTGGACGTCTCAGGGAGTGTTAAGGTATTTGAGGGGATAAGGAAGGATTTTGGGGTAAGAGATGAGCGTTTGGGATTTGGTGTGAGTGGGAAGTATTTGGGATGCACCAGTGAGAATTTGGGATTGTTAGATTTGGGGAGATCAGCTGGTCTGGGATAAGAAGAGGACATCAGGGAGTCCCAAGCAGGGAATTTGAGGTCTGTCCCCTTCCACAGACTCCAGAAATGAGGCACCTGGAGAGGCCCATCAGCACGGTAATTCAGTGCTCACTGTGGTGTAGATAACGGGGGCTTGGTTGGCAGTGGGGAAACTGGGAGTCTGGGATCATGGGATGGCAGTTGGCATCTCGACGTAAGTCACATCCTCGCTGTCCGTGGGTGGCACCTGGAGATACAGGAGGAGAGTGGGGTGCTACCATGGGGTTCCCCAAGATGGGTGGGCTGAGGGTGGGCCTCTGGTGTAGGTATGAGGGAGATGTGACCATGAGGGTGAGTCTGGAGTTTTGAGTGGCAGAGGGGAGGTCTGCAAGGGGGATATTTGGGGTCCAGCTATGGTCTTGTTGTGTTTAGGGACTGGGGGAATACAGGGGATTTTTTTTTTTTCTGTTCCCCATGGGTCATTTGGATTCTGTGCGGGTGCATTTAGGGCTGCCCTACTCATGTTGTATGTGCCTATATGTTCAGGGGGGGATTAAGGCTTGGAGGGCTTCTGTGTTCCTGGGGACTTAGGACTGTGGGCTGAGGGTTCCCCTCAATGCAGATTTGGATTTCCCATGAGCTGGATACAGGTGGGGCACATTGTCAACGGTTTACGGGTTGGTTCGGCCCTGTTCCGTGACTAGCGGGGCGGAGGGATCCGCAGATCCGCGCCTCTGGAAAAAGGGAACACGGGACCCCAAAATAATTAAAAACAGCAGCAACGATCTGAGGAGAAACAAACTAATTTACTAAATATAGTATCGGAATGCTAGATAACACACTATAATACAATATAATTAAAATTGAGGCTAATAAATCAAATGTAATGAGAGAGAGAGAATGTCCAAAAGGTGGGTAGGCCTCACCACAATGCGGAGGACTGAGGTGAGATGTGCAGTCCAGTTAAGCAGCAGGGAGAAAAGGGAGGAGAGCCGACGAAGAGCAGGCAAAAGAAGAGCGCATCAGGTGACCTTGCCAGGAGTGATATCTTGAGACTCTCTGTGACCGCAAAGTCCCCTGGGGAATGTAGTTCTTCTTCTCTTCCAGGCAGGTACCCAGAGCTTGAGCATTAACAGTTAAACTCCCAGTGCCCCACATGATGTTATGATGTGGAATACCGAAAACCAAAAATCACAAAACCATGACATTCCACCCCTTATTCTACATCACTACATCATGCTTAACATATACAAACAAAATATAATTACCAAACACTAAACACGCGCACACACAAACCTATATATATACATGGAATTACTGACTGCACTCCCCCAACATCAAATTCCCTTGTGGTATACATTGAACATCCCCGTTTTCCTGCATCACCCACCAAGTGGACCCAGGGCCCTGGGCAAAAACAGTTCCACGAAGAGGTTTGCCCTTCCCAGAAGCTGGAAAGACCCAAACCGCTTTTCCCAACATGTTCTTTACATGTACTGCAGGGACCTTATCTCCCTTGACAGTATGTAGAGAGCTAGCAGGACCATCACGATTGATCGATCCTCTAGTATTGACTAACCAGGTGGCTTCTGCCAAATGCTTCTCCCAATGCTTAAATGTTCCGCCACCCATTGCTTTCAACATGGTTTTTAACAACCCATTGTAGCGTTCAATTTTACCAGAGGCTGGTGCATGGTAGGGAATATGGTAAATCCACTCAATGCCATGATCTTTGGCCCAAGTATTTACAAGAGAATTCCTGAAATGAGTCCCATTATCTGACTCAATTCTTTCTGGGGTGCCATGTCGCCACAGGACTTGTTTCTCAAGACCTAATATGGTGTTTCGGGCGGTAGCATGGGGTACTGCATATGTTTCAAGCCACCCAGTGGTTGCCTCTACCATAGTAAG
The DNA here is from genome assembly GCA_037305975.1 of Chrysolophus pictus. Classification (NCBI taxonomy): domain Eukaryota; kingdom Metazoa; phylum Chordata; class Aves; order Galliformes; family Phasianidae; genus Chrysolophus; species Chrysolophus pictus. The sequence goes on from CM074606.1 coordinate 757,056, forward strand.
CACATAACGCTTACCATTGTGAGATCGTGGCAAGGTGATAGAATCAACCTGCCATGCCTCCCCATATTTATACTTTTGCCATCGCCCTTCCTCCCAGAGAGGTTTCATCCTCTTGGCTTGTTTGATTGTGGCGCATGTGTCACAGTCATGGATAACCTGTGCAATAGCGTCCATAGTTAAGTCCACCCCTCGGTCTCTAGCCCATTTGTATGTTGCATCTCTTCCTTGATGACCGGAGGTCTCATGGGCCCACCGAGCTAGAAATAATTCACCCTTGTTCTGCCAATCCAGGTCTATTTGAGCCACCTCAGTTTTGGCAGCTCGATCTACCTGATGGTTATTTTGCTGTTCTTCAGTAGCCCGACTCTTGGGCACATGAGCATCTACATGGCGCACCTTTACAACAATATTCTTTATTCGGGCAGCAATATCTTTCCACAGTTCAGCAGCCCAAATAGGTTTACCCCTTCTTTGCCAGTTATTTTGCTCCCATTGCTGTAACCACCCCCATAGAGCATTTGCCACCATCCATGAGTCAGTGTAAAGATAAAGCATTGGCCACCTCTCCCGTTCAGCAACATCCAAGGCCAGTTGGACAGCCTTTACCTCTGCAAATTGGCTTGATTCTCCTTTCCCTTCAGTGGCCTCTGCAACTTGTCGTATGGGGCTCCACACAGCAGCTTTCCATCTGCGATGCTTCCCCACAATACGACATGATCCATCAGTGAACAGGACATATGTCTTTTCATTTTCTGGCAGTTCATTGTATGGTGGGGCCTCTTTAGCACGTGATACCTCTTCTGCTGGTGGTGTTCCAAACTTTTTACCTTCAGGCCTGTCCATGATCACCTCTAGGATTCCTGGACGGCTGAGGTTCCCCATCCGCGCTCGTTGCATAATCAACGCAATCCACTTACTCCAAGTGGCATCAGTTACGTGATGGGTGGGGGGAACCTTTCCTTTAAACATCCAGTTCAGCACTGGCAGTCGAGGTGCCAGAAGGAGCTGTGTTTCAGTACCAACCACTTCAGAAACAGCCCAAACCCCCTCACACGCGGCTAAGATCTCCTTTTCAGTTGGAGTGTAGCCCTCTTCCGACCCCCTGTAGGCCCGACTCCAGAATCCCAGGGGTCGGCCTCGGGTCTCTCCTGAGGCTCTTTGCCACAAACTCCAAGTGGGACCTTTCTCTCCAGCAGCAGTGTAGAGAATGTTCTTTATATCCTGCCCTGTCCGTACTGGCCCTAAGGCCACGGCACGGGCTATCTCTTGATTAATCTGCTCAAAAGCCTGCTGCTGCTCAGGGCCCCACGTAAACTCATTCTTCATTCGTGTCACATGATAAAGGGGGCTTACAATGAAGCTATAGTTTGGAACGTGCATTCTCCAAAAGCCCACTACACCCAAAAAAGATTGTGTCTCTTTCTTACTAGTGGGTGGAGACATAGCGGTGATTTTGTTGATCACATCTGTCAGGATGTGATGACAGCCATCTTGCCACTTTATACCTAGGAACTGAATCTCCTGAGCAGGTCCTTTCACTTTGCTCCGCTTAATAGCAAAACCAGCACGCAGAAGAATCTGGATTATTCGCTCTCCTTTTGTGAAGACTTCTTCTGCTGTATCGCCCCACACAACGATATCATCAATGTACTGCAAGTGCTCAGGGGCACTGCCCTGTTCCAATGCAGTTTGGATCAACCCATGGCAAATGGTTGGGCTGTGTTTCCACCCCTGGGGCAAACGGTTCCAAGTATACTGAACACCCCTCCAGGTGAAAGCAAACTGTGGCCTACATTCTTTGGCCAAAGAAATGGAGAAAAAGGCATTGGCAATGTCAGTGGTGGCATACCATTTGGCTGCTTTTGATTCCAGTTCATACTGGAGTTCTAACATGTCCGGCACAGCAGCACTCAGTGGGGGTGTGACTTCATTCAGGCCATGGTAGTCCACCGTCAGCCTCCATTCTCCACTGGCTTTACGCACTGGCCATATGGGGCTGTTAAAAGGCGAGTGAGTTTTGCTGATCACTCCTTGACTCTCTAGTTGACGAATCAACTTCTGAATGGGGAGCAAGGAATCCCTGTTGGTGCGGTACTGCTGTCTGTGCACCGTTTTTGTAGCAATTGGTCCCTCTTGCTCTTTTACTTGTAGCAACCCCACAACAGACGGATCTTCTGACAGGCCAGGCAAAACAGACAGCTGCTTAATGTTGTTTGTGTCTATAGCAGCTATTCCAAAGGCCCATCGATACCCCTTAGGATCCTTGAAATGCCCCCTTCTGAGGTAATCAATACCAAGTACACATGGAGCCCCTGGACCAGTCACAATAGGGTGCTTTTGCCAGTTCCTACCAGTGAGGCTTATCTCGGCCTCCAACACAGTCAATTCTTGAGAGCCCCCAGTCACTCCAGAAATATGGATTGATTCTGTCCCTTCATAAGTCGAGGGCATCAGAGTGCACTGTGCACCGGTATCCACCAATGCCTTATATTTCAGTGGTTCTGATGTGCCAGGCCATCGGATCCACACAGTCCAATCAACTTTATTATCCCTTTCCCCCCCCTGACTGAGGGCAGGGCCCCTCTATTCATTACCTGTGGTAACCGGAGCAACTGCACTGGCGGTTGATCTGCTTTGTAATTCTCTCACCCGTGCTTGTAGTACATGAGTAGCTTGGTCGTGCCACTTCCTCATGTCTTCTCCATGGTCACGTAAGTAACGCCACAAGGCGAGTCGCGATGTAGGATTCCTTCCTGGAGCTGGAGAGCGTTTGCCTCTGACAGCTGAGATTTTTGATGATGCACCTGAGAAGGAGGGTTCATTGTCTTTAGTTAGTTGGATCCGCAGTAGTTTCGTCAGCTCCTTCATCTCCTTCAGTAGACTCTTTTGACTATTCTGATCTTCATCAAGCGTTTCTGATACTTCTACAGGTTTGTCATGATTCATCAGTGAAGACACTTGCTCTTGCATTTCATTCAGTTGCTCCGTCATTTGTGAGATGGCGGCGATGACGGCGCGAGTTGGGGGTAGCTGTTGTTCATAGCTTTGGAGCGTAAGAATCAATTCAAAAACTAAGGGGCTTCTCTGTTGGTCCTTGTATCTGTCAGATGCTAACAATAGTGCAGAGGCGTATCTGGCTGGTGCTGTTGATGTGAGTTTCTGCCATATTTCAGGTGTCGCCCTCACTTTCTCAGGGTCGTGGCCTTGGCGTGGGTCGTTAAAAACACAGTTAGGGTCATACAACATTTCCACCACGGCTATTTCCCTCAAATACTGGATACCCTTTTCAACTGTTTCCCACCTTTTCGCCACAGGCTTCAAGCCGTCTTTGAAGGGGTACCTTTCCTTCACGGCTATTAATATTCGTTCCCAGAGGGAGGCAGCCCCGTCCAGACATTGGCTAATTCCTCTGTCAATAGCTGGATCTCTGGCAATTGCTCCTAGTTGGCGAGCTTCATTACCATCTAGAGACAAGCTACTGGCCCCGTCGTCCCAACAGCGAACTAACCAGGAAACGAGAGTTTCATCTGGGCGCCGTATAAATTCCTTTCTTGAGCCTTGGATTTCAGTCATCTTCAGAGGCCGACGAGTAGTAATAGAAACTTCCTCTTCATCACTCTCTTCTGCATGTCTCTTAGTTTTTCCTTTTGCCTTTCTTGATGTTGGTGGTTCCGAGGAGGGGCCCTCACCTAGATCTTCCTCCACCTCCTCCTCTTCTTCTTCTTTTTTCCGTTCTAGACGCGAGGACACTCGTTTCCATTTCTTGCCCTCCACAGGGGCAACTGATATTGTTACTGGTGTCTTCTGTAACTGATCAGATTTGACTTGGGGATTCTCCCCTTTGGCTTGAACCTCAGCTCGGAAACTCTCTCTCTCCAAAACAGTATTATATAGGGCACGGTAAGCACAGGCCAAACCCCAAATCAGTTGTACCTCCTTAGATTTACCTAAGCCGCACTGCCCCTGTCTCAAATACTGGCCAAGTTTCCGGGGATCCCACAGGTGCTCAAGAGTGAAATCCCATGACATCGTGGGTCCCCATGCTTCTAAGATGTTTCCTATCTCTCTCCATATTCCCTGCCAGTCAGCATTCTCTGGTTTTGGAGAGGACTCCTTCTGCTTACTATTCCTGTATAGAAATACATTCAGGGAGACTGATATGAACAGGAGGACTGTTACGCCCATACATGTGAAAGTTAACTCAGCGCTGAAAAAACGTCTGATAAACTGAGAGGAAAACCGGGAAACTGGTTTGAACATCGTGTGGTTTGTAAAATTAGCAATTCCATTTGGGATGCAGTTGCTTGTAAAATTAGCCATTCCATCCAGGATGCAAGTATCAAAACTCACATCGTACCACATCGCATATAGGTACCAATAAAGGTACCATACAGGCGTCTCCGTCAGTGCCCTTATTTGGTTATATATGGACACAATTCCACAACAAGTAATTATGACATTGATGATTGGCCAGTAGGTCGCGAGTAACATCATGGCATTTAATCCCTTACTCAGCGCTCCCACGAAAAAGAGTGGGTTCATCGCTGGTTTCTGCTCAAAAAGGGTTAACGAATTGAAACGAAAAAGAGGGGGGGGGGAAAGGAAAAAAGCACTACCCAGACTAAGCAGTGCTCAAAGTTTACAAATATCCCAGAATACTGGCACTACGCCTGGTCTTTCAAGGTCAAGTTTTCCAGCACAAAAACCTGAACTACTGATAATGCTCCCTAACGAAGCTCTCTAAGAGCAGAGATTCATTCTCAGAGCCAAAAAGCAAAAAAAAAACAGCTATGCCCGCATTCTCCACCAAAAGCTGTCACGGAATTAACTAGATCAGTTTATGCCCGTGACAGGGGGCAGTAGGCCCCTGCCCTCCCCACCCCCCGCCTGGACCCACAAAATGGGAAGGAAGGGGGAAAAGAAAAAAAACAGCGGCAACAATCTATGGAGGTAAACTTATTTTACTAACTATGATATCGGAACATGATATCGGAATGCAAAATAATACAATATAATACAATCTAATCGAAATTGAGGCTAATAAATCAAATAAGATAAGAGAGAGAGTTCCTGAGACCGAGTCAAACCTGAAAAAAGCTTGGAACGGCTAGGAAAGCACCCTCCAGCACCCACTGCCAGGCAGTAAGAGACCACCCCCCCTGGAAGGGTCAGATCCCACGACTTCCGTAATGTATAGGGACGGGTGCGTAGAAATGAGAGCATTAACACCTTAATTCCAGTACATGATGTTTTGATGTAGAATATTGAAAATCAAAAAAAACAAAACCATGACATTGCTCTTGTTTTTGTGAAACAAACGCATCAGTCTGGTTCAGTGGAAGCAGCTGCAGTTCTTAGTGAGCTCTCAGGTGTCTGTCAGGGAGTTCTGAGGACATTTCCCTCCTCCTGTGCTCCGTCCTTGGCAATACTTTGTCACAGATGTCCGTACCCCAGACGGCCGTGCCATGGATGAGGCAGATGTGGAGCGATGGCTGTTTCTCTCTGCTCACAGAGGGCTCACGGAGTCTGGGAGAGACACACGGCCACAGTTCTGAGCTGAATGCCTGGCTGCAGCACTGTGCATTCCATCTGAAAATTCACAGCTCCTGTGTTTATGGTGACAAAAAACAGATCTCTCATCAACCCCCAAACGGATGATTTCCTCAGCACTTTTGAGCCCTGTTCCCCAATCCCTGCACACAGCTGCGTCTTTCTGCTGCTCACAACACTGAGCACCACTCCATAACCAGCCCTGTGGGACCGGAGTTCATCTCCTTCTCCCCAAAGGAACTCCTCATTCCTGAGAGATCCCTCCAACCTTCCAGTCCTGCCCAAAATACACCCACCATTCCTCTGGAAACCAAAACTCTTTGCAATCCAAGTCAAAATCGAACCACCAGTCCTGTGGGACCTCAGATCTGTCCCCAGCCACCCCAAGGCCACCAGGAGTCCACGTATCTGACCACACATGTGCACACCCATATGTCAGCTTCAACATGTGTGCCACTGCATCTGGTCATGTATATGACATGTGTGGCACAGTCACACGTGCACAGCAGCTGTACATGTGTACTCCAGGCTTAGTGCTCTGCCTCTGTGTCTGCGTGACATCATGTGTGTACGCTGATCCACGTACAAAATAATGCAGACTTGTGTGACCTCAGCATGTGACAGATGTCTGTGTGGGTGTCACTGTGTCCCCAAAGGTCCCTGTTGCTGTCCCCAGTGGGGTTGGTAGAGGAAAGCATAGTGGGGACAGAGTCTGGTGTCCAAAGCGCGTGGTGACAGCTGGCTGGACGTGTTGGGGAACTTGTGTGACATCCCATGTGGAACACACCATTGGAGCCACATGTGCTGTGCTTGGCATCCCAGGGGGACAACGTGCAGGGCCACGTGCTGGCAGAGCACTGAGGATGGTGTGTAACAACCAAGTGTTGACAAACTGCAAAGGACAAATAAAGGAGGACTATTTGCAAAGCTCCATGTGAACCACACAGCTGGGGACCCCACAGTGCCACTTCCCGTTCTGGCAGTGATTTCCACGTCAGGTGGTGACACCAAAACATCCTGTCCCAAAAGGGGAACTGACAGCAGCTCAACACCAATCCCTGTCTCCACTGCAGTCTGGCCGTCTCCAAGCTGCTCCTGCTTCACGGCACCAATGGCACTGGTCCTCATCCTGGGTGAGTGACAATGGGGGCGTGGTGCCACGGGGGTTTGGTGGCCCTGTGTCTGACCAGGACCGTGTCCCTTGCAGGTTGGTGGCTGGTGGCAGGAAGCAGGGCACAGCTGTGTGAGTATGGGGAACAGGGGGAGAATGGGGAGAGAGGGAGGGGAGCGTGATCAGGGGGCCATGAGAGGGGCTGAGGTGGGTGTGCAGGGACAAGGCTGACTGCTGTCCCCTGTCCTAGTGCCCCAACCCTCCCTGTCGCTACACCCCAGCCAGGGGGTGTCCCTGGGGGACAATGTCACCCTGCGGTGCCACCTGCCTAGGTCAGCTGCACGAGTTGAGCTCTACAAAGAAGGATACTGGGGATTTGAAAAGCAAGCACACATGGACATGGTACAGAACACGGCTGAATTCTCCTTGGTTAGTGTAGAGAGGAAAGATGCAGTGAAATATCATTGCCGGTACCGTGTTTTGGAGCCACCAGGGAGATCGGAGAAGAGCAACACCGTGGAGCTGGTGGTGACAGGTGAGGACACTGGGGACAGTGATTGGCCCTGAGCTGAACCAACAGGGCCATGTCCCATTGCTCTCTCCCCTTTGAACACAGATCCCAAATTCCCCCCACCCAGTATTTCCATGAGCTCTGGGAGTAAAGTGGGAACAGGGACCAATGTCACCATCTGGTGCCGCAACCAGGAGAACAGGGGCACTATCTTCCTGCGCAAGGATGGGCACTCAGCCCCTATCCAGCTCCAGGGCCCCAATGGTGGGGGCACGGCCACCTTCACGCTCTTTGGGGTGACACAAGCTGACTCGGGCACCTATAGGTGCTCCTACCGCATTGGAGGCTTCTACCTTCTTTCCTCACCCCTTGGGGACAACATTACACTGGAGGTGACACCTGCACCTGCACGCCCAGGTAGGTCTGAGGCCCCATTTTGGTGTCCTTGGTGTCTCTCATTTCTGGCAGAGTCTCTGCATCTCATCCCCATGGAGGTGATGGCTGGGGATGGGGACATGCACACTGCTGGACCCCACAGGTGATGAGAGGAGGTCCCATGGGAACCTGGTGGTGGCAGTGGTGAGGGGCTGCGCTGCTGTCCTCGTCTTTGGCCTGGGCCTCTACTTTGTCCTCAATGCCCGCAGCCTCTGGATACAAAGAGATGACAGCCCTGGTGGGGAAGACAGCTAAATCACTTCAACACTCGATAGAACAGCTTGAGATCACACCAAGTATGCTCTGTTTCCTCTTGGATAGTTCATGTACCCTTCAGTCTCTCTCCCATACCTTTCAACCCCTTTACCTCCCTCCAGCTGTGCCCTTCCTCATCTTCCATCCCGTATAGGTGGACCAATCCCCTTAACTTTCCCCTGCCTCCACTTCCATTCACTACTGATCCCCCTCATGCTCTTTGGTGCCCTCCATAACCCCCATCCCGCTCTTCTCCCCAGTTTGATACGGATGCCCCTCATCCCGGAAGTCTGAAGCCATTCACTTCTAAGACAATGTCTGAGTCTGCGAATCCTTAAACTGAACTTGCCCCCTTGGGAAGCCCCGCCAAACACCACTGTTAACTGCAAACCCTGTCCCTATGGACCCCAAGAGACTCCCAACCTCATATGGCTTACTCTCTTTATGTGCATCCCCAAATCCAACCCTAAGGGGACCCCATAATCTACATTGTAGGAATTCCAGATGTAATCCACCAGCCTCTCTGGTGCTCTTCCAGCCATACACACACCCAGACCCTATAGGCAAACCCAGATCTGAGCAAATAGCACCCGCGTAGTCTGCAGCAAGCTCAAAGTCTCAAGGAATCACCAAACTTCCTGGAAAGGCCCCAGATCCCATGGGCATCCCAAGCAATAGTGGAACCCCCATAGCCATGCATAGAGACCCCATGCACTTCACAATGACACCAAGTACCTAAATGCTCAATTCTTACTCCAGGATCCTTACTTGTACTCCTCAAATCTCTTGACACACACTGCAAAAGGGACTGCAAATCCTTCCCAAGTTGGAGCACTGGTCACAGAGTGGTGGGCAGTTGTGTTGAGCATCACTGATTTAGTAAGCATAGAAATGTTATTACCATTACGGTTATTTCTCTCTTCCTTTTTGGTCTGAGTAAATAGTTTTTATCTCAACCAATGAGTTTTGTCTTTCTTTGTCTGATCCCCTTGCTGTCGTAGGCGCTAACGAGATATCGGGCTGTGATGCGAAAGGACCCCCTGCTGTGTTGTAGTAGGTGATAACGGGGTATCGGGTTGTGACGCGATAGGACCTCCCCCGCTCTGTGAGTAACGTGTGAGTAACACGTGACGCATGCTTAGGGCGCTTAGGCGAAACGGGATGTGCATTTAAGGGGTTGTTCTGCCTCAATAAATTGCCATTTGCTTCTTCGTCACATTGGTGTCAGTGTTGCTATGGCCCTAGCGAATGCAGATCGCTAGCCCCTAGGCAGTGCGGCCTTTGACACGGTGGTTGCCAGAGGTAACACCTTACTCTGTCTTAATCTGCATCCCCAAATCCAGCCCATAGGAAAACTAAAATCTACATCGTGGGAATACCAGGTACAATCCTCCAGCCTTTCCTGTGCTCTTCCAGACCTACACACACCCAGACCCTATAGGCACCTCCAGAATTGAGAATATAGCAGCCACATAGACCACAGCCAGCACAAAGTCCCAGGGAATCCCCAGACCTCCTGCACAGCCCCCACATCCCATGGGCACCTCCAAGCCATAGTGGAACCCCCAAATGCCACGCATAGGACCCCCCTCTATCTGACCTATGGAGTCCTCAGATCTAAGCCTCCCCTGCTCCCCTAGCCCCACACGCCCCTCAGAACTCGTGGGCATCCTCAAACCATCATGAGACACTCCAAAACCATGCTTGGATCCACAAAGTGAAGCCACGTTTGACTCCCGAGCCTGACTTCTTGTGACTCAGTCTTAGCCATCAGAATCCCAAGTGCCCCAAATCGAACATCCCCACATCCTCACCAGTGTGCCCCACATCATTCAAAATCAAACCCAAACCCTAAATCATTGACGCTAACCCCCAAATCCTTCTTAATCATCCTCAAATCCCTTCTCACCCCTGGTTCCCAAAATCTCTCCCAAGTTTTAGCACTGGTTGGAGGGTGGTGAGCAGTTGCGCTGAGCATCGCTTCTTTTGTAAATCTATAAATATAATCACCTGTCATGGGTTTATCATTTTTGGTTATTGGCATTCCGCATCATAACTTCATGTGGTACACTGAGAGTAAAAGAGCTAATGCTCCAGGTCCATGGATCGTGGATAGTTCCAGACACCTGGTTCTCCAAAGAGAAGAAGAACTGCACACCACGTACCCCAGAGGACTTTGAGCTGTTCTGTTATCCGTTTTCCATTCAGAGGGGAAGATAAAACTGTTGGCAGTTCATGAGCTGTCCTCTCTTTTCCCTTTCTGCTCCTCCCAGCAACGTGTGTGCTCCCTAGTCATCTCGACTTCAGCATTAGAGTAAGGCCTTTGGTTTTGGACACACTCCCATTCTATTTGATGTATTAGCTTCAATTTCAGTTATACTGTATTACACTGTACTGCACTGTGTTACATTGCATACTGCTATCTTTTGTGTTAGTAAATTACCTTTTCTCCTCAGATTGTTGCTACTGTTCCTAGGCCCATCTCCCAACCTTTTCCCCATTATTCCCTTTCCCCTTTCGCAGGGCATGGGTTCATGGCTCCCCCCACAACACCAGTGACAGAATCAGGCCGAACCGGCCTGTGTACCATGCATATTCCCATTACGGTGATTTCTCTCTTCTTTTTCTGCCCTAGTAAATTGGTTTTTATTGCAACCACTGAGTTTTGCATTCTCTTGGTTGATTCTCACACAGTGCACCAAGAGTGGGGTCAGTGAGTGAAGGGCTGTGTGGTACTGAGCTGCTGCCAGTTGCCAGCACTGCAGTCCTTGTGGTGCCAAAAGTGGGACCCAAAGGGTGCAGATCCCGACGCACCACTGAAGCCACGTGTGCTGTGTTTGGCATCCCATGGGGGACACCACACGAGGCACGTGCTGACAGAACTTTGGGGACAGTCTGTGACACTTGAGGGGTGATCGCCTGCATGGGACACACAAACAGGGTCTGTGTGCAATGCCCTGTGTGTGTCAGCCAATTGAGGACAAAGCATTGTCACCACAAATGGGGGAAATTTGTCACGAGGTGCTGACATCATGGCATCCTGTCCCCAAGGGGAAATGACATTGCCTCTCCGGCCACTTCCTGACCCCACTGCAGTCTCGCTGTCCCAGAGCCGCTCCTGCCTCATGGCACCAATGGCGCTGGCCCTCATCCTGGGTGAGTGACAATGGGGACGTGGTGCCACGGGAGTTGGTGGTCAGGTATCTGACCAGGACTGTGTCCCTTGCAGGTTGGTGGCTGGTGGCAGCGAGCAGGGCACAGGAACGTGAGTATGGGGATAGGGGGAAGGATAGGGCTAGAGGGAGGGGAGTGTAGGCAGGGGGCCATGAGAGGGGCAGAGGAGGGTGTGCAGGGACAAGGCTGACTGCTGTCCCCTGTCCTAGTGCCCAGACCCTCCCTGTCGCTGCACCCCAGCCACGGGGTGTCCCTGGGGGACACTGTCACCCTGCGCTGCCACCTGCCCCGAATGCCTGCCTGGGTCCAGCTCTGGTTGAATGGAACTCTCAGATCTGACATGGTAAAAGACAAGGAGCAGGATACAGCTGAGTTCTCCTTTGCTGTCACAAACCTGGAAGACGCGGGGACATATCAGTGTCGGTACCAGGTGTCAGAGCCACTGTGGACATCAAATACGAGTGAGCCCGTGGAGCTGGTGCTGACAGGTGAGGGCACTATGCACACCAGCTGGCCCTGAAAATTTCCCACAAAAGTCCCATCTCTTCTCCTCCCTGCACACAAACCACAGCTTCCCCCAACCCTGCATTTCCCTGAGCCCAGGGAACGTGTGGCAATGGGGACTGATGTCACCACCCAGTGCTGGAATGGGGGTCATGGTGGCACATTCCTCCTGCACACAGCTGAATGCTTGGCCCCTATTCTGTGCCAGGATCCCACTGGGGATACTGTGGGTGGGCTACAGAAACCTTCGCCCACTCAGGGGGGACTCTGGCCTCTGCCAACACCAGTACAAAATCCTACAACCCCAAGGATCACACATTTGTGTCCTCACCCCTAGGGGACAGCATGATGATGGAGGTGACACCCACACCTGCATCCCCAGTTGGGTCTGAGATCCCGTTTGCATGCCCCCAGTGTCAATCAAGTGTGGAACTGTCCCTGCATCCCTGCCCTGTGATGGGAACACCCAAACACTCGCACCCCACAGGTGCCAAGGGGCGGTCCCATGGGAACCTGGTGGTGGCGGTGGTGAGGGGCTGTGCTGCTGTCTTGGTCTTCAGCCTGGGCCTCTACTTCGTCCTCGATGCCCGCAGCCTCTGGACAAGGAGAGATAAAAGCCCTGGTGAGAAAGGGCTTAAACGGTTTCCATCCCCTATTGATGCCCTCAAGTATCCCCTGCCTCCTCTTTCTATCACTAATTGAATTTCCCAAGTGTCCTCTTCCATTCCCTACAGATCCCTCAGGTGTCCCCGACCTTTTCTTTGATCCCCTACAGATCCTTTATGGATCCTCCAGTTGTCTTTTCAGATCCCATGTAACTCTCACCCTTCTTCCTCCCCATTTTGATGCAGGTGTCACCCTTGAAACGCCCAAGGCAGTGCAGTTCCAGGTAAGTTTCTGCGTCAGTGGACCCCACATTCCAGTTCACCACTTGGGGCACTCAGAGAACATCACTATGGAGACCCACACTCTTCCCATGAGGCCCACAAATGACCTCCAGCCTCATATGGCTTTCTCTGACATTTATGTGCCCCACCTGTATCCAGCTCATGGGAAATCCAAATCTGCATTGAGGGGAACCCTCAGCCCACAGACCAAAGTCCCCAGACCCACACAAGCCCTCCAAGCCTTAATCCCCCCCTGAACATGTAGACACTTACAACTTGAGAAGAGCGGCCCTAAATGTACCCACACAGAATCCCAATGACCCATGGGGAACACACACAAAAAAAGCCCCTGTATTCCCCCAGTCCCCAAATACCCCGAGACCATAGCTGGACCCCAAATATCCCCTTGCAGACCCCAAATGTTAGACCCCTCAGAACTCCAGACTCACCCTCATAGTCACATCCCCCTCATACCTACACCAGAGGCCCACCCTCAGCCCACCCATCTTGGGGACCCCCATGGTAGCAACCCACTCTCCTCCTGTATCTCCAGGTGCCCCCCACGGACAGTGAGGATGTGACTTACGTCGAGATGCCAGCTGCCATCCCGTGCTCCCAGACTTCCAGTTTCCCCACCGCCAACCAACCCCCCGTTATCTACACCACAGTGAGCACTGAATTACCGTGCTGATGGGCCTCCTCAGGTGCCTCATTTTTGGGGTGTGTGGAAGGGGACAGACCTCAAATTCCCTGCTTGGGACTCCCTGATGTCCTCTTCCTATCCCAGACCAGCTGATCTCCCCAAATCTAACAATCCCAAATTCTCACTGGTGCATCCCAAATGCTTCCCACTCACACCAAATCTCTGAATGCTCAGCTCTTACCCCAAAGTCCTTCCTTATCCCCTCTAATCCTTTAACACACCTTCAGTCCTCCAAATGCCCTCCAGTCCACTCCAAAACACCACCACCATTCCTCTGAAACCCCCTCATCTGTGCCAATCTTCTGAAGATTCCCCCAAATGTCCTTTTCTTCTTCTTCCGTCTCCTACGGATGCCCTAGATTCCCTACAGACCCCTCATAATCCCCTGCCTCCTTTTCTGTCCTGCTTTTATCATTGGTCTTTGGGTGCTCAGCAATTCTTTTGTTCGTCACTTGCTTTGGAAAGATATATAAATCTATCTGATTCTCATTCCTGGTATTTCTCTCTTCCTTTTCAGTCTCAGTAAGTAGATTAGAAGTCCTTATCTATCCCTCCAACTCTCTGTCATTCTTCCACTCCCGGAACCTCCATCCTGCACCAAAATCCCCATCCACACAAAAAAAAACCTCCAATCAACCCCCAGAATCTCTGTTCAGCCCCAAAACTTCCATTCATCCCAATGATCTCCACATATTCCAAAAACCTCCATCTCACCCCAAATTCCTCGTCTAGCACCTCAATCTCCATACAGCTCCCCAAATCATTCATCCAGGCCAAATATCTACACCCCACTCAACCCTCCATACACAGCCCTCCAAAACCTCCATCAAACTCAAGACCTTCAGCCCACAAAATCATCACCCACCCCAAAATTACTCAATTCAGCTCCCAAATACACCATACCGCCTCCCAAATTTTAACCATCCCCAAAAATTTCCATTCACCCTGAAACCTCCATCCAGCCCCAAAATCTTCCTCTGACACTTAGCTCTACATCCAGACACAACCACTACATCCACCCCAACATTTCCATAGAGCCCCAAAACCTCCATAGAGTCTGAAAATCCTTCAAACAGCTGCCAGGTCATTGTGTGGTCCAAATATCTCCACCCAGCCCCACAAAATCCTCCATCTGGACTCAGTCATCTCCATCGAGCTCACAAACTCTCCAGCATTTCCCCTTTCATTACCAAAAGGGGGAAGTCAGCTCTCCTGCCCTTCCCCTCACTGCTGCTCCCACACACAGCCCTCCCACACACAAACTTCCTCTTTCACCCCATTTGCTGCAAAACCCCACAACCCCTCTGTCCTCTTCCAAACGGTCACCAAAAAGCAATTTCTCTCCTCACCACAAATCCTGCCCCAAAACCTTGTGGAGATGGGGGCTGGTTTCTGTTGTAGAGATGGAGATGCACCATGGGGAGCACACGATAAGGACACGTGTGTGCTGTGGGGACAGATGTGGTGCAGACACATCTGGGGAGCACGTGTTGATGACACGCATGTGCTGTGCAGGCACACATGGAGTGCAGACGCAGGGAGCACACGCTAAGGACACACATGAGCAGCAATGTGTCCAGCTGTTGGTGCACACACACGGCATCACACAGACACACACAGAGGCACAGAGTTCAGCGTGTCCCACACGTGTGTTTGTTCACCTGTTGTGCACGTGGGATGGTGCACACACGTTTAATCCACAGCCACGTGTTCACGTGCACAGGTACATGGATGCAATTCACAGGTGATGGTGAGCACACAGAGCACACCGGCACTGTGCACAACTGATGTGTGCACACAACATCCACGTCTTTGTGTCCACAGGTGGGGGCATCAGCGGGGTTCCCCAGTGACCACCTCGGCGTAGATAATGGGGGGTTCAGGGGTTGTAGAAGAGCCGGGGGGGTGGGTGCTGGGGGTCAGAGCTTGCAGCTCGGCGTAGGTCAGAGCCTGGCTGTCATCAGGGGACACCTGGGGACACAGGGACAGCAGTGTGAGCATGGGATCCCAACATGCCTGGGGGGATGATGGCATTGTGTAATGTGTGGGGGCTGTGCGAGAGGGGGCGTTGGGAGTCTGGGGTGTTGTAGATTTTGGGAAGCTGTGGGTGTGACATTGGGGTTCCCTGTGGGTGGTGTTTGGGGATTCTGCTATGTTTTGGGGCTGCTCATGGAGTCTGAGGGTGTTGAAGGCTTGGAGCTTCCCAGGTGGCTTCATTTTGGGATTTGGGGCATCCCAATGGTGGAGATTTGAAGAGCCCCATGGGCTGGATTTGAGAGTGCACACAATGTCATGGGAAGCCATAAAATGCGAGGGGTTCTTTGCAGTCCCCACAGGAAGGGTTTGGGTTTCCCAGGTGAGGTCTGGGGCAGGGGCAATGGGGCAGATTGGGGTTAGGTGTCCCCTGACCCAGACACTGACCTGGAACCGCACGGCCTCGGGGCTTCTGGGGATGGCACCTGAGTCACAAACAGAAGGGGAGAGGGGGGGTGTTATGGGGGCACCAATCAACACCAAGAGGGGATCTATAGTGGATTTATGGGGGATCAAAGCCATTTGCCCACTTCCCCACCATGGTACTCCTCTCTCTGTATTTGTCTTCTCTGGGCAGCAAGGAGGAATGAGACCATGAGGATGAGGATGATGACAATCACAGCAGCACAACTCCCTGCCACCGCTGCCACCAGGTTCAAGCTGGGACCCCTATTGTCACCTGTGGGGTCAAAGTGTTTGAGCTGTCCCTGTACCCAGCTCCTTTCTCAATGGAGGTGGGATGCAGAGACATGGTCACCCACAGCTGAGAAGTGGAGCACTGAATGGGGGGCTCAAACCTACCTGAACGTGCAGATCTGGCAATCACTTCCAGGGTCACATTATCTCCGAGGCATGAGGACAGACGGTAAAAGCCCCCAACGCGGTAGGAGCACCTATAGGTGCCAGAGTCAGATGGGGTCACCGCAAAAAGGGTGAATGTGGCTGTGCCCTCACCGTTGGGTTTTTGTTGCTGGAGAGGGGCTGAGTGCCCATCCTTGTGCAGGAAGATGGTGCCCCGATACTCCTGGTTGCAGCACTGGATGGTGACATTGGTCCCCATCTCCACACGTTCCTTGGGGCTCAGGGAAATGCTGGCTGGGGGATAGCTGGGATCTGAGTGCAGAGAGGAGACAGGGATGGAACACAGCTCTGGGGGAACAGCCCAGGGCCATCTGCTTTCCCCAGTGCCCTCACCTGTCACCACCAGCTCCACGGGTTCACTCTTCTCTGATGTCCCTGGTGGGTCCAGCACCCAGTACTGGCACTGATATCTCACTGTATCTTTCTTCTTTACACTAACCAAGGGGAATTCAGCCATGTCCTGTACCATGTCCATGTGTGCTTGCTTTTTAAATCCCGAATTTCCTTCCTTGTAGAGCTGAACTCGTGCAGCCGGCTGGGGGAGGCGGCACCGCAGGGTGACATTGTCCCCCAGGGACACCCCCTGGCTGGGGTGCAGCAACAGGGAGGGTCTGGGCACTAGGACAGGGGACAGCAGTCAGCCTTGTCCCTGCACACCCTCCTCTGCCCCTCTGATGACCCCCTGACCACGCTCCCCTCCCTCTCTCCCCATTCTCCCCCTGTCCCCATACTCACACAGCTGTGCCCTGCTCGCTGCCACCAGCCACCAACCTGCAAGGGACACGGTCCTGGTCCCACACAGGGCCACCAACCCCCGTGGCACCACGTCCCCATTGTCACTCACCCAGGATGAGAGCCGGTGCCATTGGTGGCATGAGGCAGGAGCAGCTGGGGGACAGTGAGACTGCAGCAGAGATAGGAAGTGGTCAGGGAGCTTCTTTCAGATTTACTCGGGTCAAGAAGTGACGTGATGTCACCTCCTGATGTTGCAATTGTGGTCCCCAAGCCGTGGTGTCTTTGGGGATCCGCCACAGGCTGCCATGCATGCAGCTGCAATTGCAGTCCCTGGTGGGGTGTCCCACACAGGCTGTCACCTCTCAGCTGTCACACGCTGCCTGCAAAGCGCTGCCAGTGCGTGGTGTCCTCCAAGCAGATGCCAAACACAGCACACGTGGCTCCAATGTGGTGTCCCACATGGGATGTCACATGCAGTCCCCAACACCACCAGCCATCTCTCACCTTTCACACACTCTGGGTACCACACTGTGCTCCCACTGTGCTTTCCCCTGCCATCCCCACTGGCAGCAGCAGCAGGCACCTTTGCTGACACACTGACACCACACAGACTTGTGACCAGCAGCACACCTGAACTGGGCTGGTTTGGATGCTGGACGGGAAGAGAACAAAACTGTTTCACATGCTGCTCACTGGACAGTTGGCCTCTGATATCCAAAAGAAGCTGCAGAAAGCTGGTGGGGTTTCATGTCTCTATCACAACTGACTGAAATTGCCTACAAAGTGTGCAACAATGGGGAGGAAGCAGAAGAGGAATATAAATAAAAAGAGAAACAGAAGAGCAGTAAAATGCAGTCACGCTTCCTGGCAGCAGCTGTAGTGCAAATCACAAAGCAAAGAGGAAGAGGAACAATTAGAGGGGGACCTCAGGGAATGAAGTTATGGAGTTTTCCGAAGTTACTGTATAGATTTATTCTGTTGTAAATTGCTGTGAAGGACCTTGAAGTCAGAATTCCGTGCCTGTAGATGGGGCCATGGGAAAGTGAGAAGGAAACCCCTTTTTGCAACCAGTGAGTTGTGAGACTGGACATCAGAGTTCTTCTGATGTGGGAGACAGAAAAGCCTGAGAGAGCCGAGTCTGCTGAGCTGAACAGGGCCAGGAGGTGATCACTTCTGAATGGCAAAGCCCAATGGTGGCATAAAAGGCTCAGCTACATTGGATGGTCATCGCAGCAGTGGCAGAAGTGAACCAACCTTCTTCCCCTCACTGACTCTTTTCCCCATGTCTTCACATACGCCCCAAAGGAGAACATTTTTGGGATTCTCTCCACAGAGGACTGTCCTGCTCCCACACTGCCAGCCCTCCTAGTGCAACACGACTGAGACCTGTGTCAGGAGCTAACAGACAAATACATGGCTGCTGAAGTCGTTTTAATTAGCATTTCAGCCTTATTACGGCACCTGTGATCAGCCCTAAAGGGTACAGGGCATCTCCTGAAGTCTGTGGGATGTTGGGTCTCTGTTTTGAGGCTCCAGATGTCCTCTGATGTGGGAACAGCCCCCTTCCCTGGAGAAAGGGTCTGTGTGCTGAGGGGTTTCCATGAAGTGCTGATGGCCCCGAAGTTACTGCCAGCTGTCAGGACAGTGGGAGTACTGGTGGCTCTGGGAGCATTGAGGGTATTGGGGATACTGGGGACACTGGAGGCAGTGCTGGATATTGAGGGCATTGCAGACATGGGGGACACTGAAGGAATTGACATCACTGGGGATAAAGCAATGTTGGGTCAGATCCACGGGTCTGTATTGACCCCAACACCACTGGGCATCGGGGACAACAATAAGTCACACTCATGGATCTGCACTGACAACATCGATCACATCCATGGGACCTCACTGACCCCACTGATCTCATCCATGGGTCTTTGATGATCCCAACCCCATGAGAGAACCCAAAAATGACCAAGAGTTGGTTGGCACACAAACATTGGACACATCCATGGGATGACGTTGACCACACAGACATCGGGCCCATCCCAATTGCTCACCTCCCACCCCATTAAACTCACTCCAATCACAACAACCTCATTTACCCCAGAACCTCCTCCTGATTGGGGCTCACTCCCTCCACCCACACCAACCCCTAAACCCACGGATTGTGCCACAAACCGCCCCCACCACCCCACTGACCGCCCTCCGCACAGCACTGGAGGAGAAATAGAAGATGAAGGGGTCGAGAGCAGCGCTGAGGGTGGTGAGGAGCAGAGCGTAGGGCCTCCACGTGGGGCTGCGCTGCTGCACAAAGCCCACCACATGCGAGAGGTTGTAGGGACCAAAGCAGACCCCAAAGATGACCATGGTGGCCACGGCCAGCCCCACAGTGCGGTACTTCTTCTGCAGTGGGATGTGGGGTCGAGTGAGGAGGGCACGGATGAGGTGGATGTAGCAGAACATGGTGATGGCAAAGGGGAGGAGGAAGAGGACGAGGAAGAGCTCGAGGCGCAGCGGGAGAACGAAGCGCAGCTGGGTTTGGGAGAAGTCATCGTAGCAGTGGTAGTCCCAGTGGTGTTTAGTCTCAGAGGCAATCTGGGAGGTCCATGGGGTGGTGGTGGGGATGTGGGGTGTGTTTATGTTTGTGAAGGGAGAGACTTGGAGGGTGGAGATGTTGAGGTCAGTCTTGGGGCTGGAGATCCTGTAGATGTTCAGACTAGAATTCATGGTGCCATTGGGAGTAACAGTGTCAGCAGTGGAGGTGCTGGGGACATCGGTGTCAATGCCGTTAGGTTTGGTCACCTCAAATCCCCCAAGCTGGAATCCATTGACCCCAAAACAATGGGAGTTGTCCATCTTCAGCCCAGTGGGGTCAACGTGAGTGGAGTTGTCCATCCCAGATCCCCAGGTCTTGATCTCATTGAACCCAAGCCCACGTTCCCCATCAGCCTCAGACCCATTGACCCCAAACTCTCTGCAATACTCTGCCACAAAGACGATGGAACAATGGGACAATGCCATCACCCAAAGGACGGCGCTGGCGGCCATCGTCCGCCATAACCTCCGGCGCCGGCTGTAGCGGTGTGGGAACACGACCCCAAAGTAGCGCTCCACACTGAGGGCAGCCATAAAGAGAATGCTGAGGTAGATGCTGGAGTAGAAGCAGAAGTTTGCAATGGGGCAGAGCACTTTGGGGAAGGGCCACAGCATATTGGCAGCCACCTCAGCCATTTTGAAGGCGAGGAAGAAGAGGACGAGGAGGTCGGCGGTGTTGAGGTGGAGGAGGAGGAGGTCGGCAGCAGTGAGCTGGGGGTGAGGACAGTGACATCGGATTTTGGTGAGGAGGATGATGAAGGTGAAGACGTTGGCAGGAAAACCCACAGCGAAGGTCAGAGCATGGATGATGAGGAGCAGCATGGTGAGAGGAAGGCTGCAGGGCTGAGGAACACAGAGCTGTAGGGCAGGATATGGGGTCATATGGTGCTGTGGAATGGGACATGGTATCAAACTGGGGCTATAGGAGGGCCTAAGGGGTGATGCCAGAGCTATGGGTTGGACTATGGAGTCAGTGGGCTATAAGGCAGGGATATGTGGCACTAATGGCAATGTAGGGCAATATGTTGATTTACAGAGCTATGAGATCATAGGGCTATGGGACAGGAAATGAGGCTATGGGGTTGGATGTGGAGATGTGGGGTAGGATAGGGGGCAGTTGGGTGACATATGGGCCGATGGGGTGTGATATGGGGTTGTGGGAAGGTATATGTAGTCCTAGTACTCCCAAATACATGAGGATGAGCACGGCAGGAGGAAGGCTCTGGAGCTGAGGAACATAAAGCTATGGAGCAGGACACAGAGCTATGGGACAGGACATGGGGTGAGATTAGGGGTTATGTGGTGTGATATGGGATCACGGGGCGGGTTATGGCCTCATATCATTCCCAAAGTGATGAGGATGAGGATGGCAGGAGGGAAGGCTGCAGGGCTGTGGGGCACAGAGCCATGGGGTGGAAGATGGGGTTACGGGGCTATGGGACAGGAACAGGGGTTGACGTGGTTATGGGGTACGACGTGGAGTCATGGGGTTATGGAGTGAGGTCCCACAGCTTCCTCCACACCCATAGGAGAGTGCTGCCCTCATTTGTTTTTAATTTGGTTAATTTCTGCATTTCCTGCTCAGAGATGGGTGCAGAGGTGGGGGCAGGGCACTGAGCCTCCCATCCAGTACCCCATAACTGCCCTCATACCCCCTCATCCCCATCCCACACCATAGCTCTCCTGCTTTCTTGCCCCATATACTGCCCCATAGCCCCACATAGTGCCCCATGACTCCATACCAAGCTCCACTGCACCATGATCTCATATCCCCAAACTCATAACTGCATAACCCCACATCCCACCCCATACCTCCATGACCCCATATCCCTCCCAATAAGCCCATGACTCTCCACCCCTCCCCATTGCCATTGCCATGAATGCCCCACATCCCACAGACCCCTAGAAATTCCCCGAGTGCTCACCTCCACTGCTCACCCCAGCGTCTGTGGGGCACTGTGTCTCATCCCATAGACTATTGAGGGACACTTCCGGGGGTGGGGCCACAGGTGGGGAGTGACCCCCCCCTGCCCCATCCCAGAAGCCCTTTGTCCTTTGTTATGGGGCAGGGACACACCCTGGGGGACAGGAGTTACTACTTGAGGCTGAGGAGAAAATTTTGGGGGAACACTTGGGGAACACCTGCCCCATAGATGGCCCCACTGCTTTGGAGGCCCTTCAACCTCCTATGGGTGTCCAGAACCCTTCCCAATAGAACACCTCATAGATTTGGAAACACAACAAACATGAATGGGTCTTCAAAACCCTGACCCATAGTTCACCCCACAGATTTGGAGACCACAACCACCTTCCCCATATCTTGCACCATAGATTTGTTTGTCATTGTCGTTGTCATTGTCATCGTCCACCATGACTGTGGACCTCCAAAACCCTTTCCCACAGCACACCACACAGATTTGGAGGCCCCACAACCACCCCTTGTCTGACAAAGCCGTGCCCCACATCTTGCCTCATAGATTTGGAGACCCAATGACCACATATGGGCCCCCAAGCCCCTTCCTGCCCCAGAAAGACCCACCACCACCTACAGACCCCCTTCATCCTCTTTGGGGTGACCCCGGCTGATGCTGGCACCTATAGGTGCTCCTCCCGACCCTGGGGTTACCTCTTTTGTGTCCTCACCCCTTAGGGACAATGTGACACCAAAGGTAACACCCACACCTGTGCACCCAGGAAGGTCTGATTCCCCATCTGTGTGTCCCCATGTCACCAATGGGTGGCAGTGTCACCACATCTCATCCTCAGGGTGGTGGCTGCTGGCGGACAAACACCCGGACTACACCCCCCAGCCCTCCATACCCTAAAAGCCCACCAAATACCCCTGGGAAAGCCCAAACTCCAACGTGGAGACCCCAGCACACACAGAATACTCTGTCCCAGGGAAAGTCCCAAACTCTGAGTAGTGACACTCCCAGACACCAGGCATGGCAACACCCAATGTCACATCCATACAAATGCCAAATCTAAGCCACTGCACTCCTCTAAAACCCTTAAACATCCCACAGACCACATGGATTCAAACCCTTTTGACCTAATCCTAAATCATAGCCCTAACATTGTCTCACACCCTAACCCTAGCCAATAATAGTAACCCTAAACTGCACCCTAAAACTAACACAAAGCTTAACTCCAATATTAATACTAAACGTAACTGTAACACTAAGCTTAAACCTAAACCTAAACCTTGTCCTACCCATAAAACAAAAGCTAATCTTAATCTTAACAGTAACCTTAAATCTAAAAAAAACCCTAACCTGAACACTGATGACCTAACACTAAACCTAAACCTAACTCTAACCCTAACCCTAAATAAAGCTAACCCTTTCCTAAACCCAATCCTAACCCTGCCCTAATTCTAAATCTAACAGTAACCCTACCCTTACACTAACCATTAAAGTAACCCTATCCCTTGCATGAACATAAAACC
The DNA here is from genome assembly GCA_037305975.1 of Chrysolophus pictus. NCBI lineage: Eukaryota > Metazoa > Chordata > Aves > Galliformes > Phasianidae > Chrysolophus > Chrysolophus pictus. The sequence continues at coordinate 779,847 of CM074606.1, forward strand.
TAGCCCTAACCCTAACACTAATCCTAAGCCTACCCTAAACCTAGCACTAAACACTAACCCAACACTGAAGCCTAAGCTTCAATAATAACCTTAATGACCTTAACAATAACCCATAACCATGACCCTACTCTAACTCAAACCCTACCCTAATGCTAACGCTTAGCCTAACCGTAACCTTTACCCTAACACCAATCCTAAGCCTAAACCTAACCCTACCTTTACAGAAACACTAACTCTAAACCTAAACCCAATCCTAACACTAATCATAAATATAGCCGTAACCTTAAACAAAACACCGTAACACTAACCCTAAGCCTAAACCTAAACCTACCTTTACTGAAACACTAACTCTAAACCTAAACCCAATCCTAACACTAATCATAAATATAGCCATATCCTTATTATCCTTATTATCCATATCCTTATTATTAACCCTAACCCTAACCCTAACCCTACCACAACCACAGCTCTACCACAACCCATAACTCCAACACTGATCCTAACGCTAAACCTAACACTAGCTGTAACCATAATCATAACCCTTACCCTAACACTAATCCTAGGGCTTAGCCAACCCTGCCAGAACCATAACTCTACCCCTATCCCTAACACTAATCGTAACCATAACCATAACCATAACCCCAACACTAACCCTAAGCCTAAATCTAACCCTTCCCTTATGGAAACACCAATTCCATTCCTACCCTAATCCTACCACAACCATAACCCTTAGCATGCAGTTCCCATGTTGGCACTACACACGTGCCATCACTGCACACACGTGTCCATAGCATGTGACCGATGTCAGCACCACGTGTGTGCCCCATACACGTGTGTGTCCTCATAGTGTGCCCCATGTCTCTGTGTTGTCACTGTGTCCCCAAGGTCCCTGCTGCTGTCCCTAGTGGGGATGGCAGAAGAAAGCGCAGTGGGAACACAGTGTGGTACCCAAAGTGTGTGGTGACAGCTGGATGGACGTGTTGGGGACTGCATGTGACATCCCATGTGGGACACCCCATTGGAGCCATGCCCTGTGTTTGGTATCCCAGGGGGACAAAGTGCAGGGCCATGTGCAGGCAGAACTTCTGGGACAGTGCGTGACACCCAAGACATGTCAAACTGCAGAGGACAAACCAGTGGGGACTACTTGTACAGCTCCATGTGTGCCACACTGCTGGGGACCCCACAGTGCCACTTCCCGTTTTGGCAGTGATTGCCACATCAGGAGGTGACGTCACATCATCCAGTCCCAAAAGAGGAACTGAAAGCAGTTCTACACCATTCCCTAATCCCGCTGCTGTCTCGCTGTCCCCAAGCTGTTCCTGCCCCATGGCACCAATGGTGCTGGCCATCATCCTGGGTGAGTGACAATGGGGACGTGGTGCCAAGGACGTTGGTGGCCCTGTGTGGGACCAGGACTTTGTCCCTTGCAGGTTGGTGGCTGGTGGCAGCGAGCAGGGCACAGCAGCGTGAGTATGGGGAACAGGGGGAGAATGGGGCCAGCAGAGGGGAGAATGGGCAGGGTGCCATCAGAGGGGCACAGAAGGGTGTGCAGGGAGAAGGCTGACTGCTGTCCCCTGTCCTAGTGTCCCGACCCTCCCTGTCGCTGCACCCCAGCCACGGCGTGTCCCTGGGGGACAGTGTCATCCTGAGGTGCCACCTGCCACGGCTGGCTGCCTGGGTCCGGCTGTACCAGGAAGGACGTTGGACATACCGCAATTACAAGTACAAGGAGCAGGACACTGCAGAGTTCTCCTTCTTGAGGACGTATCGGGAGCACGCAGGCACATATCGGTGTCAGTACCGGGTGTCTTGGTCAGCAGAGGATTCAGAGAAGAGTGATCCTGTGGAGCTGGTGCTGACAGGTGAGGGCACTGGGGACAGCAAATGGCTCTGCTGCTCCCAACAGGACCGTGTCCTACTGCTGTCCACTCTCCTCATGCAGATCACAGATTTCCCCCACCCAGCATTTCCCTGAGCCCTGAGGAATGTGTGGAGACAGGGACCAATGTCACCATCCAGTGCTGGAACAAGGACTATGAGGCCACCTTCCTCCTGCACAAGGATGGATGCTCAGCCCCCATCCAGCGCCAGGACCCCGATGTGGTGGGCACGGCCACCTTCACCATCTTTGGGGTGACCCCAGCTGACAGCGGCACCTACAGGTGCTCCTACCGCCCCTGGGCTTACCCCTTTCTGTCTTCACCCCTTGGCAATAATGTGACTCTGGAGGTGACACCCACACCTGCATCCGCAGGTGGGTCTCAACCCCATTTGAGTACCCCTGGTGCCACCCATGAGTGGCTGTGTCACCTCCTGTCCCTATAGAGGTTGTGGTTGAGGATGTGATAACCCAAACACCCGGACCCCACAGGTGCTGCAGACAGTTCCCATGGGAACCTGGTGGTGGCAGTGGTTGGGGGCTGCACTGCTGCCTTTGTCTTCATCCTCGTCCTTGTCGTAGTCTTCCTCCTTGCTTTCTGCAGACATCGGATACGGAGAGATGAGTGCCCTGGTGGGGAAGTGTTTAAACATCTTTATTTCTCAGTAGATGCCCTCAAAGGCTCCTCAGCCAATTCCCCTCCTCCCCCACCTCCCCGCTCCCCCACGCCCCCCCCTTCATAGCCCCACCCCTTTCCTCTCCTTGTTTTGATGCAGCTGCCCCTGCTGAAAAGCCTGAGGACACGGAATTCCAGGTAAGTATCCAGGTCAGGGAACCCCAACCCCAGCCTGACCCTTGGAACAACGCCTGATTCCATTTACTGCCCCAAACTCTGTCCATGGAGACCCCATACAGTTTGCCTTCATGTTAAGCACACCCCCCAGACCCAGACCATGAAGAACTCCAAATCCGCATTGTGTAAATGAATACCCCTCAGACCCATGGGCCACTTTCACTCTGTGTAGGAAGAACCCCAAACATCACTCACGCCGTGTCCCATTAACTTTAACCCCCAGGTTGACACTCTGCCTTCCCACTGTGTCCCCAGGTGCCTTCCAGTGACAGCGAGGCTCTGACCTACATGGAGCTGCAAGCTGTGACCCCCAGCACTCAGCCCCTCAACCCCCCCGCTCACCCCCAGCCCTCTGTTATCTACGCCCAGGTAGCAGTTGGCAGGCATCACTGATGCCTCCATACGTGTGCACAAACACGTGTGTCTTGTGTGCACACATGTACTGCCAGCGTGCACAGTGCAGCTGTGTTGTGTGTGCTTACCGTCACGTGTGCACTGCATGCATGTATCACTGCATGTGTTCCTATGTGTCACACGTGTTCACCGTCACATGTGCACAACAGTTAGACCCAGATGTGCACTCCGTGATTAACTCCATTCCTTTGTGTCTGCAACACCACGCGTGTACACCAGTAGATGTGCACAGTGCTGCACATGGGTGTCCTTAGCATGTTTTCTGAGACCAGTAAAGAATGCACGAGGTGAGCAACAAGACTTTGTGGACAGTTTTCATTCCAAAGCAGTGCTTTGAAGAAAAGCTCTTGGTAAATGGGCGTGTATTCCTGCTCTGAGCCTTGGCTGACTCCATCGCGGTATCTGTCCCTGCTGGCTGGGAGAGGTGTGACTCAGGAGACAGAGAAAGATTCACCTGCCTCCAAACCCCCTGAGAGGGACGGTGCACATGTGCTCCCTGTGCCTGCACTCTCCAGGCCCTCCCTGTGTCCGTGTGTCCTTACCACGTGCCCCACGTCAGCGCCACATCTGTCCCTACAGCACACACACGTCCCCTTCCCGTGTGCGCATCTCCAGCTCCACATCCCAAACCAGCACCCGGCCCACAGTGGTTCAGGGGCAGAATTCCCATTTCTGGAGGGTTTTGTCCCACTTTCCTGGATGAGAGTTCTGATTATGAAGTGTTAGATTCTGCTTCATGAGGGAGGATTCCTAGTTCTGGAAGGTATTTCCCTTCCTCTACCGAAGGTTGTCATTCCTTCTTTTGGGGATAATTCTCAACTCTGGAGAGTTTCAACCAAAGTGTCGTAGAAGATTTGCCATTTCCAAACATTTTTTACCTTCATTCCTGGTAGAATTATCACTTGTGGATGTATTTATCCCAACTGTTGGGGAAAATTGTCATTTGTGAAAGGTTTCATCCTGCTTTTGAGAGAGGATTCCCACTTCTGGATGGTTTTCTCCTGTTCTCCTGGAGGGAGATTCCCATTCTGGAATATTTTATCCTGCCTTTTGGGGCAGGATCCCTATTTCTACAAAGGTCTGTGCTACTTTTTGGGGAAGATTTCTTCTTCTGAGCAGTTTTATAGTTATGCTTCTGGAGGGCTTAATTCTCAATTTGAGGGCCGATTCCTGCTTCTGGGGGTTTTTATCCTGGATTTGGTGTGGAAAATACCCATTCTAGAGTATTTTTGCCTGCCTTTTGTGGTACAATTCCCATTACTGGAGTATTTTGTTCGTCCTTTGGGGCCAGGATTCCCATTGCTGGAAGGTTTTACCTTTCTTTTATTCAGTTCCAGCAGGAGCAGCTCTTGGGCACAAGGTTTTGCTGACAGTGATGTTGCAAATCCTTGGATAATTTCACAGCACCCAGCACTGACATCAGGGCTGAAGGACAGTGACACAGCTGTGAGGTCATGCCAAACATGTCTGCTGTTTTGTTTTTAATTACCACCAAGGTTATTTATCTGTCAGGACACAGCTTGACTGATACTCACACTGGTTTGTGGGTTTAAGTAGCAGAGTTTGGGTTCTGTTTGTTTATTTTTGGTGATGGGAGAAAATGCCTTTTGGTTCAGAAAAGGACAGAGGGGTTGTGGAGTTTGCCAGGAAATGGGAGAAAAGAGGAAGTTGGTGTGTGGGAACAGCAGTGAGGGGAAGGGCAGGAGAGCTGACTTCCCCTTTTTGGTAATGAAAGGGGAAATGCTGGAGATTTTGTGAGCTCGATGGGGAGTTTAAAAGCTGGATGGAGGCTTTTGGGATCAGATGGAGATTTGGGGTCTGCATGGAGAATTTGGAGGCGAAGGGAGATTTTGTGTTTGGGGTCTGGATGGCTACTTGGGGATGCACAAAGTATTTGTGGTCTGGATGGAGGTTGTGGAGCTGGATAGAGAATTTTGGAGGGAATGGAGATTTCTGTGTGGTTGGAAATTTCTGGGGGGATAGAGATTTTGGGAAGTGAATGGAGATTTTGTGGGCGGGTGAGACATTTTGGGGCTGGATGTGGATATTGGGGTGGCGAGGGTATTTTGGAGCTGGACAGTGTTTAGGGACTGGATGGAGACTTCCTGAGAGTGACTGAAGATTTGACTGCTGACTAGAGAATGTGAGTGGATGGGAAGAGTTTTGGAGGTTGTATGTTTGGGGGTTGAGTGTAAGTTTTTGGGGGCTGGGTGTAGATTTTGGGTCTGGATGTAGAGTACAGATGAAGATGGAGGAAAGGAGAGGAGAGGAGAGGAGAGGAGAGGAGAGGAGAGGAGAGGAGAGGAGAGGAGAGGAGAGGAGAGGAGAGGAGAGGAGAGGAGAGGAGAGGAGAGGAGAGGAGAGGAGAGGAGAGGAGAGGAGTCCATCCCTTCTTCCTGTCATTCTAATTCAGGCCACAGAATGATTTCCTCATCTGCTGGATCTGACAGCACCACACAGCGTCGCCGAGTGGCATTCCGTTCAGCAGTGAATTGGCTCTGCAGGGCTGTCAGTGGTTCCTGCCAGGATGTCAGCCTTCCATCAGCAGGGTGTTGAATGCAGTGCCTCTCCTTCTGGGCTGTCAGCAGCGCTGCTCCCAACACAGCGCACACTGGGTGGTTCGGAGCCCAACCAATTCTCAGGAGGGAAGGGCACCCAGTGCACCTTTTCAGCTCCTCAGGAACAGGGGAGCTGAAACACCGGCATTTCCCAGGCAGCCAGGGCTTGTCCCTGCTTGGATCTCTCCTGGGATGGAGCCTTCCTGGGGTAGAGCTGGGAGGTTACATCCAGACCTTCCCACGCTGAGGGGATCTGACAGCTGCACCACGTGAGTGTCACGTCCTGTGCATGGAGGGAGGGAGGGACTACAAGGAGTGCGGTGCTGTCACACAGCAGCAGCTCAGCACCACACAGCTTTTATTCTCACTGACCCCTGCCAGTGGGTCTGGGGAGAGAACCGGAGAAAATGAGGAAGAATTCATTGGTGGAGATAAAATCTATTTACTGAGACTGAAAAGGATGTGAGAAATAACAGGAATGATGATCAGATAGATGTATATACTTCTGCAAAGCAAGTGATGCACAAAGGAATTGCTCAGCACCCAAAGACCAAGGATAAAACCAGGACTGAAAGGGAGGCAAGGGATTTTGAGGGGTCTACATGGAATCTATAGGAAATCTGTAGGAGATGGAAGGAGAGGAAAGGACCTTCTGTGGGACATCCATAAGAGGGGAAGATTGGCACAGATAAGGGTGTCTCAGGAATGTGTCAGGTGGTGGTGTTTGGGAGAGGACTGGAGAGGATTTGGACGTCTCAGGGAGTGTTAAGGTATTTGAGGGGATAAGGAAGGATTTTGGGGTAAGAGATGAGCATTTGGGAATTGGTGTGAGTGGGAAGCATTTGGGATGCACCAGTGAGAATTTGGGATTGTTCGATTTGGGGAGATCAGCTGGTCTGGGATAAGAAGAGGACATCAGGGAGTCCCAAGCAGAGAATTTGAGGCCCCTGGGGAGGCCCATCAGCACGGTAATTCAGTGCTCACTGTGGTGTGGATAACGGGGGGTTGGTTGGCGGTGGGGAAACTGGGAGTCTGGGAGCACGGGATGGCAGCTGGCATCTCGACGTAAGTCACATCCTCACTGTCCGTGGGGGGCACCTGGAGATACAGGAGGAGAGTGGGGTGCTACCATGGGGGTCCCCAAGATGGCTGGGCTGAGGGTGAGGCTCTGGTGTAAGTATGAGTGGGATGTGACCATGAGGGTGATCCTGGAGTTTGAGGGGAAACATGGGGGGGACTACAAGGGCGATATTTGGGGTCCATCTATAGTCTTGTTGTGTTTAGGCACTGGGGGAATACAGGGGATTTTTAATTTTTTTTCTGTTCCCCATGGGTCATTGGGATTCTGTGTGGGTGCATATAGGTCCGCCCTACTCATGTTGTATGTGCCTATATGTTCAGGGGGGGATTAAGGCTTGGAGGGCTTGTGTGGGTCTGGAGACTTAGGACTGTGGGCTGAGGGTTCCCCTCAATGCACATTTGGATTTCCCATGAGCTGGATACAGGTGGGGCACATAAATGTCAGAGAAAGCCATATGAGGCTGGGGGTGATTTTGGGCCTCATGGGAAGAGTGTGGGTCTCCATAGTGATGTTCTCTGAGTGCCCCAACGGGTGAACTGTAATTTGGGGTCCGCTGACGCAGAAACTTACCTTGCATGACATTGAATTAAGCATTTCAGGGGTGACACCTGCATCAAAAAGAGGAAGGTGAAAGGTGGAGGTTACATGGTCTCGATGGAATACTGGGGGATCCATAAAGATCTGTAGGGGATCAAAGAACAGGTAGGGACACCTGGGGAATCTGTAGGGAACGGAAAAGGACACTTGGGGAATTCAACTAGGGACAGAAAGAGGAGGCAGGGCACACTTGAAGGAATCGATAAGGGATGGAAACCGTTTAACCACTTCCTCACCAGGGCTCTTATCTCTCTGTGTCCAGAGGCTGCGGGCATCGAGGATGAAGTAGAGGCCCAGGCTGAAGACCAAGACAGCAGCACAGCCCCTCACCACCGCCACCACCAGGTTCCCATGGGACCGCCCCTTGGCACCTGTGGGGTGTGTGTTTGGGAGCATGACAGAGCAGGAATGCAGGGACAGTTCCACCTTTGGTTGATATTGGGGGCATGCAAATGGCGTCTCAGACCCATCTGAGGGTACAGGTGTAGGAGTCACCTCCAGCATCACGCAGTCCCCAGGGGGGAGGACACGAAGGTGTAGTTCTTAGAGCGGTAGGAGCACCTGTAGGTGCCAGTGTCCGCTGGGGTCACTGCAAGCAGGGTAAAGTTTGCTGCACCTCCACCATCAGAGTCCTGGTGCAGGATTGGGGCTGAGCACCCATCCTTGTGCAGGAGGAAGGCAGCCCCATACTCCTTGTTCCAGCACTGGATGGTGAGCCCACATGTTCCTTGGGGTAAAGGGCAATACCAGGTGGTGGGAAACTGCGATCTGCATGAGGGGAGTGGGCAACAGTAGGACACAGTCCTGTTGGCAGCACTCAGAGCCATCTACTGTCCCCAGTGCCCTTACCTATCAGCACCAGCTCCACGGGCTCACTCTTCTCTGATTCTTCTGCTGACTGAAGCAGTCGATACTGACACTGATATGTGCCTGCGTGCTCCCGCTTGGTGTTAATGAAGGAGAACTCTGTCGTGTCCTGCTCCTTGTTCTTGTACTTGTTGTGTATCCAACGTCCATCCTGGTACAGCCAGACCCAGGCAGCCAGTGTGGGCAGGTGGCAGCGCAGGGTGACAGCATCCCCCAGGGACACCCCCTGGCTGGGGTGCAGGGACAGGGAGGGTCTGGGCAATAGGACAGGGGACAGCAGTCAGCCTTGTCCCTGCACACCCTCCTCTGCCCCTCTCATGGCCACCTGACCACGCTCCCCTCCCTCTCTCCCCATTCTTCCCCTGTCCCCATACTCAGCTCACCTAGCGGTGCCCTGCTCGCTGCCACCAGCAACCAACCTGCAAGGGACACGGTCCTGGTCCCACACAGGGTCACCAACCCCCGTGGCACCACGTCCCCATTGTCACTCACCCAGGATGAGGGCCAGCCTCTTTGGTGCCATGAAGCAGGAGCAGCTCTGGGACAGCGAGTCTGCAGTGGGGACAGGCTGTGCCTGGAGATTCACTCTCTTTTCCCCTTCTGGGACAGGAAGCCATGACGTCACCTCCTTCTGTGGATTTTGTGGTTCCCATGTTGTGGTGGCACACACGGAAACCATTGGGATGCCCCACACATGCTGTCACTCCTCCTGTGCTCATGCTTTTAAAAAGGCTGCCCGTGTGTGTCCTTGCATGGTGTCCCCCATGGGATGCCAAACAGCCAGTGGGTATCTACTGGGGTTGTAATAAATTAAGGGAGGGACTTTTGGATTTGGTGTTCACAGAGGATGTTTAGGTGCTCTAGTGACATAAGGAAGGATTTTGATGTTGGGGAGGAGTGTTCCGTGAATTGGTTGGGCTGGGAAGTGTTAGGAGTACAGCAGTGGGGATTTAGGGGTGTTGGGTTTGAGAGAATATGGGGAATGGATGTTGGAACAGAACATCAGGGAGTCCAAGAAAGTGATCTGGGGTCATTTAATTCTGTACCATAATAATGAGGCACAGGTGGGGGAAGGGGCCATCAGCGGGGCTCCTCAAGAACTCAACCTGGAGTAGAAAAAGAGGTGCTGGGGGGCACTGGAGGCACTGTGTGTCTGGGACAGAAGGTTTGCAGCTTGCAACTCAACATGTGTCAGACCATTGCTGTGTCATTAAGAGAGCTGATAAGGAGTTTTCAAGCTGCACTGGAAGTTGAGGGCAAAGCACAGCAGGCAGAACCACCTGCATGAGGCTTCTGTGAGAGAGCATCAGTTACAGATAGCAGCTGCTGACCTGGAGGGGGAGGATGTGGTGAGTGAGTGGGGCAGCCCAGCGATGGAACAGCAGTGTGTTGCTAGGAAGTAGCCTGCGACTGCCCATGGCAGGAAATGGGAGATATAAACGCAAGACGTGATGATAAAGCCACCCCTCACAATCACCCTTTCATTAAAACAGAATATCAGAATGAGGATGGGCAACATCTGGGGATGACCACAAAACAGACCCCCTTGCCATCGAGCAGGAAGGAATTTCGCTAGAGAAACTGAGTCCAAATTTGTGTGCAGAGTCTCCTGAGCGAGTGGTGCTGGCATTGGGCTTAGTGAGGATGAGGAGCAAGGCTATTGTTGCCTGGGAGTCCTCCTGACTATGGAAGGAGAGCAAAGCTCTCTGTGGTCTCTAACTCAGAGGGCGGCACATTGGGCTGCATCAAGCACAGCGTGACCAGCAGGTTGAGGGAGGTGATTCTGCCCCTCTGCTCTGCTCTCGTGAGACCCCACCTGCAATACTGCCTCCAATGTGGGCTCCCCAACACAAGAAGGACATTGCACTGCAGGAGCACGTCCAGAGGAGGGCCACCAAGATGACCAGAGGGCTGGAGCTCTATGGGGCTAACACTGCTAATAGGGAAGGGGAGATTGGAAATAAGAAGAAAAATGAAGAACTCCTGGATTGAGATCAAAATCATTTACTAAGACCAAAAAGCAAGACAGAAATAACAGCAATGCTAATATCATGCATGGAAATGTTACACGAGACAATTGCTCACCACCCACCATCCTACCCTCAAACCAGGACAGCAGGGGAGACAGGGGCACTTCGGGGGGCTACTGGTGATGTGTAGGGGATGGAATGTGGGGCAGGGGAAACTTTGGGGGATGTATAGGGGAGGACTGGATTGGCATTGTAGTGAAGGTCTCACAAGGCAAGTGGTGAGGTTTCTAAAGGAATGGTGATGGGGTTTGGAGGTGGATTTGGGGATCGCGTAAAATATTAAGTGATTGGAGGGGGGATAAGGAAGGATTATGGGGTTAGAGATGAGCACTTAAGGACTTGGCAGGATTGGGAAGGAATTTGGGATTCACCAGTGAGAATGTAGGGTGCCCGTGTGTGTTAGAATATCTGGGAGAGATCAGGCGAGGGTCATATGAACTGAGGGTCCGTTAGGGTCCGCATAGGCAGGTATTAAGGTTCTGGTATGGGACCTGAGGGGGCAGGTTGGGATGGAGGGTCCCTGGACCCAGACACTGACCCGGAACTGCATGGCCTTGGGCATTTGGGAGTGGGCACCTGCATCCAAATGGAGAGTGGAGCTGGGTGGGAGTTACTGGGATGTCCCGAGGTAGGTGGAGTGGGGATGAATAGGAGATGGAACTGGCAGCAGGGGAGAGCAATGGGGATTTATAGAGGTTAGAAGAGGAAGTGGAGAAGACTTGAGGGTGTGTATATGGGATCAAAGCACAGGTAGAAAACATATGGAATCAGAATCAGAGATGAAATCTATTTAACCTTTTCCCCAGCAGGGCTCCCATCTCTCCGTATCCAGAGGTTACGGGCACTGAGGACAAAGAAGACACCGAGGCCGAAGACGAGGGCAGCAGCACAGACCCTCAGCACCGCCACCACCAGGTTCCCATGGGACTCTGCCATTGGAGGTGTGGGTGTCACCTCCAGTGCCACGCTGTCCCCACGGGGGGAGGACAGAAAGGGGAAGCCCTTGGGGTGATAGGAGCACCTATAGGTGCCGGTGTCAGCTGGAGTCACCCCAAAGAGGCTGAAGGTGGCCGTGCCCCCACCATCAGGGTCCTGCTGCTGGATAGGGGCCGAGTGCCCGTCCTTGTGCAGGAAGGTGGCCCCTTGGTACGTGTTGCTGCATCGGATGGTGATGTTGGTCCCCATCCCCACACGTTCCTTGGGGCACATGGAAATGCCAGGTGGCGGGAAGCAGTGATCTGCATGATGGAAGAGAAAATGGGTGGGACTTGTGCCTGTGAGGACAGCTCAGGGCCTCCCACGGACCCCAGTGCCCTCACCTGTCAGCACCAGCTGCGCGGGGTCACTCCTCTCTGATGTGTCTGCTGTCTCAGACACCCGGTACTGGCACCGGTATGTCCCTGTGTGCACCCACTTTGTGACAGCAAAGGAGAACACGGCCGTGTCCTGAACGTTGTACTTCTTCATGCAGGGGGTGAAACCTCCTTCCTGGCAGAGCTGGACCCAGGCAGCTGGCCGGGGCAGGTGGCACTGCAGTGTGACATTGTCCCCCACTTCTATCTCCTGGCCGGGGTGCAGTGACAGGGAGGGTCGGGGTACTAGGACAGGGGACAGCAGTCAGCCTTGTCCCTGCACACCCTCCTCTGCTCCTCTCATGGTCCCCTGACCACGCTCCCCTCCCTCTCTCCCCATTCTTCCCCGTCCCCATACTTACACTGTTGTGCCCTGCTCGCTGCCACCAGCCACCAACCTGCAAGGGACACGGTCCTGATCTCACACAGGGCCACCAACCCCCGTGGCACCACATCCCCATTGTCACTCACCAAGGATGAGGGCCAGCGCCATTGGTGCCATGAGGCAGGATCACCTTAGGCACTGCGAGACTGCAGTGGAGACTCGGAGTGTCAGGACATCCACTTTCTAGATCCACGGATGCAGGACTGGGCAATGGAACATAGATGTAGAGCTTGTAAAGCAGAGTGTGTTTTTTGTGGAGCTTTAGATGCTGCTCTGATAGCAACGCAGAAAGGTTGATGTGTTAAGGGCCAAAGGGAGGAACTGAGTCACTAAGAGGATGATAAGGAGTTTGCAATCTGAGCTATAATTGAAGGGAAAGCAGTGGTTGCAGCAGAGATAGCTCAGCACAGTTTGCAGAACCATCTGCATGATGCTTCTGTGAGAGAGAGCATCAAATACAGACAGCAGTTGCTGACTTGGGGGGTGGATGTGGTGAAGGATTGCGGCAGCCCAGGGAGGGAACGAGACGGAGTTGTGAGCAATCAGCATCAAGAGATGAGGATAAATCTGCCCCTTGCATCCTCCGTCTCATTCCATCTGAACATCAGCATGAGGATGAAGAACCCACCGGGAGGATCACAAAGAGACCCCGTATAGCAGCACCGAGCTGGCCAAGCTGCAGGGAGAATCTGGCAGGGTGTGAGAGAAGCTGAGAGCGAGTGTGTGTGGAGAGTGTCCTGAACAGGGAGTGAAGGGATTGGGCTTAGTGAGGATGAGGAGCAAGGGTGAAGAAAGGGCTTATTTGTTACGTTGTGAAAGTAGTTGAGCACAAAGGATGGGAAAGATGTGGGGGACCTCAAACACAACCCAAGGAGCCTGCTGATTGGTGCAAGGAGCCACATCCTAGAAACTGAATGTGTTGAAGCCAGAATACTTCCTTAAACTACCCCAGGGTCAGAAGCACACTGCAAGGAAGATAGACTGCCTTCATCCCCATGAGCACCAGGATGACCACCAGGAGGCACCACGCATGTGTAGAAGCATGAATTAGGGGTGGAGTTTGGGGCATAGAATGGGTGTGGACTATTGTCATGAATACTTTGAGGTAATTGTAATAACCACCCCTTTTCTTAGAAATATTATGAATATGCATGTAATCATTTAATAAATATAGAAGCTTACCTGCTTACATTGGACAGGATGGGAGGGGCTGCACGCCTGCATCCAGCATGTGTGCGCAGTGCTGAATAAACACACCTGCTTTGTAACTGCTTGGTGGTTACTGAGTTTGATTCCTCAAGTCAGGGGTACGGGGGACAGGGAGTCCTCCTGTCTGTGGAAGGAGAGCAAAGTGCTCTGTGATCTCTAACTCAGAGGGCGGCACTTTGGGATGGAAGCTTGGGCCCCCTGAGCAGAGAACACCCAGTCACTGCACTACTGCTGGCTTACATCTGCTTACAGAGAGTGCACAAATGATCACACGTTTGCAATTAGTGCATGATTGACTTCTGAGTACTGATCAACCACCGTCCATGCTGTTAAAGGCAGGTCCTGATCAGATGACCCCAGTAATATGAGGTCTTCCCCATGCGTTGAAAATGTATGCATGACACATGGAGGAGAAGCGAGGGTCAGCAGTTCTGCCAAAACTTCACCTTTTTACTGATTTGGGGCTGGTGGGAAAAATGCCCTGTGGGGTTGGTTACAGCAGCAGAAGCAAAACAACTGGCAACACAGAGGTAAACCGACTGGGGCCACCAAACTGTGGAATGACTTTGCTAGCTGGGTGGAGAACATTACCACAAAGGTGTGTCATGTGGATGCTGTGGTACCACGAGCTGGGGCACTGAACAGCATGCAAACAGCCTGCAGTTTGATCAGGCTGCTGGGATTGAAGTGGCTCAGATAGATCTGGACTGGCTACATCAGGGTGAGTTAATCCGAGCTCGGTGGGCGATGACACCTCGGGACATCAGGGAAGAGATGTGACACATACATGGACTTATCCATGGTAGCTACTGCACAACTTGTTCACATTTGTGAATGAAGTGCTGTAGTTAAACAAGAGAAGGGAATGAAACCTCTCTGGCACAATGAGTAATGGCTGTATGTGCCTGTGGAGAGGCCTGGCACATCGATTTTGTCACTCTGACATGAACTCACAGAGGTAAACGTTACGTGCTTAGCATGGTGGAAGCAACCCCAGGTGCCTTGAAACATATCCAGTGCCCCATGGCACCACCCATAGCACTGTATTAGGCCTCCAAAAACTGGTCTTATGGTGACATGGAACTCCAGACAGAACTGAGTCACACAGTGGAACTCATTTTAAAAACACCGTCCTAAACACGTGGGCCAAAGACCATGGCACTGAGTGGGTATGTCACATCCCTGTCATGCACCAGCTTACGGGAAAATCGGGTGATGCAATGGCCTGCTGGGAACCATGCTGAAAGCAAGGGGTGGTGGAACATTCAGATACTGGGATAAACATCTAGCAGAAGCCATGGATCTGCTTATCATAGAATCATAGAATAATAGAATAATGGAATAGTAGAATCATAGAATCATGGAATCATAGAATGGGCTAGGCTGAAAAGGACCACAATGATCATCGAATTTAACTCCCCTACAATGTTCAGGATCACCAACAACTAGACCATTCTGCCCAGAGCCACATCCAGCCGGGCCTTGAATGCCTCCAGGGATGAGGCATCCACAGCCTCCTTGGGCAACATGTTCCAGTGCCTCACTAACTTCTGAGTGAAGAACTTCCTCCTAATATCGAACCTAAACCTCCCCTGTCTCAGTTTAAAAACATTCCCCCTTGTCCTATCACTATCCATCCTCCTAAACAGCCATTCCCCCTCCTGTTTACATGCTCCCTTCAAGTACTGGAAGGCCACAGTGAGGTCTCCCCAGAGCCTTCTCTTCTCCAAGCGTAACAAGCACAGTTCCCTCAACCCTTTCTCACAGGAGAGGTGCTCCAGCCCTCTGATCATCTTAGTGACCCTCCTCTGGACCCGCTGCAGTTGTGTTGAGCATCACTATTTTAATAAGCATAATTTTTTTATTATCATTACTGTTATTTCTCTCTTCCTTTTTAGTCTGAGTAAACAGTTTTTGTCTCAACCAATGAGTTTTGTCTTTCTTTGTCTGATTCTCTTGGCAAACCACAAAGAGAAAGGTCAGTGCTTGAAGGGCTGTGTGTTGCTGAGCAGCTGTCAGGCGACAGCACCACAGTCCTTGTGGTGGCCAACGTGGGGCCCGAAGGGTGGAGATCCCGACAGCTGTGAGCAGAGCGTGTTCCAACACAACTGCTCTCAGCGGTACAGCAGCCTCAGAGCTGCTGCTCACAGCGCTCAGCTGTTCCTTCACTCGGTGCCATCCATCACAGCTCTCAGGGCTGTTCCCTTCACTGCGCTGGCGCTGCTTCTCGCCTCTGAGGGCTGCCCTGCAATTCTGGATGCTTCTGCCCATTTGTCTGCAGCGTGTGCTCGTGTGACAGCGGCCATGGATGCCATGTGCTCCTTGTGCTCAGCAGTGCCATCACTCTGGCACTGCAGGACCCTCACCGCGGGAACTCCTCACACGGGCACTCTCTGCTCCACAGAATTACAATCCAACAACAAAACACATTTGCTGACATTTTTTTTGTGTGCTTGCGACCTCTCCAACACTTGCAAGACAATGCTCTTGTCATAACAACAGAGGCTGCAAAGCACCAGATGCTGTGAGATAACCGCACAGCCTTTGTGTGTCCACCAATGGCACTGCTTCACCGCAAGAACAT
The DNA here is from genome assembly GCA_037305975.1 of Chrysolophus pictus. Taxonomy (NCBI): domain Eukaryota; kingdom Metazoa; phylum Chordata; class Aves; order Galliformes; family Phasianidae; genus Chrysolophus; species Chrysolophus pictus. Next base: position 795,659 of record CM074606.1, read on the forward strand.
TTCCGGCACAAACACATTTCTGACAAACGTTGTCATTGTGAACTCACTTCTTCACAACCTTGTGATGCAGCATCTGCCAAACAGCAGACAAGAAGGGATGCCCAGAGAAGCTGCATTTTGTGCTGTCTCCTTTTTGCCAGTTGGAGACTTCATCCATTGGATGAGCACTCTCATGCCCCCTTCTGCTCCAGCACTGCAACTCCTCAAAATGGACCATGATTGCTTTTCTCCCTCCATCTCTCTCTCTCATGTCCTTTCTCTGCTTCTCTCCATTTTCTCTTTTCTTACTTTTCTCTCCCTCTTCCTCATTTTCCTCCCAATCACACCTTACTTTTCTTTTGCAGCAGCCATAACCTACGTTTCCCTGGAAATAGCAGATCAGGCATTATCACCTGTGTCCAAGGATCCTTTATCCATATCGCTCATTAATGATTTAAGGATTTAACGTAATTAATGATTTAACTTGTTGAATGAATTAATGATTTAACTTGCTACTTGCAAGTCCCTAGTTTTGTTGCAAGGGAGTTGATTGGCTGCTGATGGAAAGCTCGATAGATGGTCTTCTGTTGTTCCTCTGAGTCACTGTCTGACTCTGTTGCCCTGGAGACCCCAGGAGAACACGGATAGCTCTACTGGGGCACTGTGCAGAGAGCCTGGCATCCCCTGGGGGCCAGCATGCCATGGCACACACTCACAGCCCTTTGGGGACAGTGTGTGACACCCCAGGGTTGACAGGCGTGTGAGAAACCTCAAAAGGCTGAGTGTGCAGTGAACACCTCTCCACTTGTCCCACCACAGAGGGGCACCAGTACAACAATCCCTATGGGCTAATAGTGCCAAATCAGGAGGTGACATCACATCATCCTGTGCCCAGGGGGAAACTAAAAGCATCTCTCCGGCCACACCCTGTCTCTGCTGCAGTCTTGCAGTCCCCAGTCTGCTCCTGCCTTGTGGCACCAATGGCACTGGCCCTCATCCTCGGTCAGTCAGTGGACCCCACATCCCAGTTCACACCTTGGGGCTCACCTAAAAAATCACTATGGAGACCCACATCCTTCCCATGAGGCTCCCAAATGACCCCCAGCCTTGTACTCCCTACCCTGACATTGATGTGCACCACCTGTATCCAGCTCATGGGAAATGCAAATCTGCAATTTCAGGACCCCTCAGCCCACAAACCTTAGTCCCCAGACCCACAGAAGACCTCCTAGACTTAATCTCCCTCCCTCACCCTCCCCCTCCCCCCCACCATATAGGCACCTACAATTCGAGTAGAGGGGCTCTAAATGTACCCATAGGGAAGCCCTATGACTCATGGGCACCCCATAACAATGCTTCTGTGTTCCCCAAGTCTCCACAACACCATATGGGCAGCCCAAAACCTGAGCTGGACTTACAAACATCCCCCATCCAGACTCCAAATCTAAGACCCCCCAGAACTCCAGACTCACCCTCATGGTCTCACCCCCCTCATGCCTACACCAGAGGCCCAAACTCAGCCCATCCATCTTGGGGACCCCCATGGAAACACACCACTCTCCACCTGAATCTCCAGGTGCCCCCAGGAACAACGAGGACCTGACTTAAGTCCAGATGCCAGCTGTCATCCTGTCCTCCCAGCCTTCCAGTTCTCCCACTGCCTCTCAACTCCCCATTATCTTGCCACAGTGAGCACTCAATTACCATGTGGATGAGCCTCCACAGGTGCCTCAATTTTGGCATATATGGAAGGGGACGGACCTCAAATTCCCTGCTTGGAATTCCCTGGTGTCCTCTTCTAACCACAGACAAAATTTTCTCCGCAAATCTAATAGTTCCGATTTCCCACTGGGGCATCCCAAATGCTTCCCACTCACACCAAATCCCTCACTGCTCATCTCTTACCTCAGAGTACTTCTTCATCCCCTGCAAATATTTTAACACACTTTGAAACCTCCAGATCCTCTCCAATTCGATCCAAAGCACCACCACTATTCCTCTGAGAAATCCTCATCTGTCCTAATCTATTCCTCTTCTGAAGATCCCAAAAATGACCATTTCTTCCACTTGCATCTCCTACAGATGTCCGATACATCCCCTAAAGATCCCTCCAAAATCCCCTGCCTCCCATTCTGTCCTGCATTTATCATTGGTCTTTGGCTGGTGAGTGCAGACGCAGGGAGCACATGCTAAGGACACACATGAGCAGCAATGTGTCCAGCTGTTGGTGCACACACACGGCATCACACAGACACACACAGAGGCACAGAGTTCAGCGTGTCCCACACGTGTGTTTGTTCACCTGTTGTGCACGTGGGATGGTGCACACACGTTTAATCCACAGCCACGTGTTCACGTGCACAGGTACATGGATGCAATTCACAGGTGATGGTGAGCACACAGAGCACACCGGCACTGTGCACAACTGATGTGTGCACACAACATCCACGTCTTTGTGTCCACAGGTGGGGGCATCAGCGGGGTCCCCCAGTGACCACCTCAGCGTAGATAATGGGGGAGTCAGGGGTGGTAGAAGAGCCGAGGGGGTGGGTGCTGGGGGTCAGAGCTTGCAGCTCGGCGTAGGTCAGAGCCTGGCTGTCAGCGGGGGACACCTGGGGACACAGGGACAGCAGTGTGAGCATGGGATCCCAACATGCCTGGGGGGATGGTGGCATTGTGTAATGTGTGGGGGCTGTGCGAGAAGGGGGGTAGGAAGTCTGGGGTGGTGTAAATCTTGGGAAGCTGTGGGTGTGACATTGGGGTTCCCTGTGGGTGGTGTTTGGGTGTCCCGCTATGTACTGGGGCTGCCCATGGAGTCTGAGGGTGTTGAAGGCTTGGAGCATCCCAGGAGGCTTCAGTTTGGGATTTGGGGCATCCCAATGGTGGAGATTTGCAGGCCCCCGTGGGCTGGATTTAAGGGTGCACACAATGTCATGGGAAGACATAAAATGCAGGGGGTTCTTTGCAGTCCCCACAGGAAGGGTTTGGGTTTCCCAGGTGAAGTTGAGGCAGGGGTAATGGGGCAGATTGGGGTTAGGTGTCCCCTGACCCAGACACTGACCTGGAACCGCACGGCCTCGGGCCTTCTGGTGGCACCTGAGTCACAAACAGAAAGGGAGAGGGGGGGTGTTATGGGGGCACCAATCAACACCTGTGGTGATCTATAGGGGATTTATGGGGGATCAAAGCCATTTGTCCCCTTCCCCACCAGGACTCTCATCTCTCTGTATTCGTCTTCTCTGGGCAGCAAGGAGGAATGAGACCATGAGGATGAGGATGATGACAATCACAGCAGCACAACTCCTTGCCACCGCTGCCACCAGGTTCAAGCTGGGACCCCCATTGTCACCTGTGGGGTCAATGTGTTTGAGCTGTCCCTGTACCCAGCTCCTTTCCCAATGGAGGTGGGATGCAGAGATAGGGTCACCCACAGCTGAGAAGTGGAGCACTGAATGGGTGGCTCAAACCTACCTGGATGTGCAGACCTGGCAATCACTTCCAGGGTCACATTATCTCCGAGGCATGAGGACAGACGGTAAAAGCTCCCAATGTGGTAGGAGCACCTATAGGTGCCAGAGTCAGCTGGGGTCACCGCAAAAAGGGTGAAGGTGGCTGTGCCCTCACCGTTGGGTTTTTGTTGCTGGAGAGGGGCTGAGTGCCCATCCTTGTGCAGGAAGATGGTGCCCCCATAGTTCTTGTTGCCGCACTGGATGGTGACATTGGTCCCCATTTCCACACATTCCTTGGGGATCAGGGAAATGCTGGCTGGGGGATAGCTGGGATCTGAGTGCAGAGAGGAGACAGGGATGGAACACAGCTCTGGGGGAACAGCCCAGGGCCATCTGCTTTCCCCAGTGCCCTCACCTGTCACCACCAGCTCCACGGGTTCACTCTTCTGCGATGTCCCTGGTGTCTCCAGCACCCAGTACTGGCACTGATATCTCACTGCATCTTCTTTTTTTACACTAACCAAGGGGAATTCAGCCATGTCCTGTACCATGTCCATGTGTGCTTGCTTTTCAAATCCCCAATATCCTTCCTTGTAGAGCTCAATCTGTGCAGCCGGCTGGGGGAGGTGGCACCGCAGGGTGACAGTGTCCCCTAAGGACACCCCCTGGCTGGGGTGCAGCGACAGGGAGGGTCTGGGCACTAGGACAGGGGACAGCAGTCAGCCTTGTCCCTGCACACCCTCCTGTGCCCCTCTCATGGCCCCTTGACCACGCTCCCCTCCCTCTCTCCCCATTCTCCCCCTTTCCCCATACTCACACTGCTGTGCCCTGCTCGCTGCCACCAGCCACCAACCTGCAAGGGATACAGACCTGGTCGCACACAGGGCCACCAACCCCCGTGGCACCACGTCCCCATTGTCACTCACCAAGGATGAGAGCCGGTGCCATTGGTGCAGGAGCAGCTGGGGGACAGCGAGACTGCAGCAGAGATAGGAAGTGGTCAGGGAGCTTCTTTCAGATTTACTTGGGTCAAGAAGTGACGTGATGTCACCTCCTGATGTTGCAATTTTCCCCAAGCCGTGGTGTCTTTGGGGATCCGCCACAGGCTGCCATGCATGCAGCTGCAATTGCAGTCCCTGGTGGGGTGTCCCACACAGGCTGTCACCTCTCAGCTGTCACACGCTGCCTGCAAAGCGCTGCCAGTGCGTGGTGTCCTCCAAGGGGATGCCAAACACAGCACACGTGGCTCCAATGTGGTGTCCCACATGGGACGTCACATGCAGTCCCCAACACCACCAGCCATCTCTCACCTTTCACACACTCTGGGTACCACACTGTGCTCCCACTGTGCTTTCCCCTGCCATCCCCACTGGCAGCAGCAGCAGGCACCTTTGCTGACACACTGACACCACACAGACTTGTGACCAGCAGCACACCTGAACTGGGCTGGTTTGGATGCTGGACGGGAAGAGAACAAAACTGTTTCACATGCTGCTCACTGGACAGTTGGCCTCTGATATCCAAAAGAAGCTGCAGAAAGCTGATGGGGTTTCATGTCTCTATCACAACTGACTGAAATTGCCTACAAAGTGTGCAACAATGGGGAGGAAGCAGAAGAGGAATATAAATAAAAAGAGAAACAGAAGAGCAGTAAAATGCAGTCATGCTTCCTGGCAGCAGCTGTAGTGCAAATCACAAAGCAAAGAGGAAGAGGAACAATTAGAGGGGGATCTCAGGGAATGAAGTTATGGAGTTTTCCGAAGTTACTGTATATATTTATTCTGTTGTAAATTGCTGTGAAGGACCTTGAAGTCAGAATTCCGTGCCTGTAGATGGGGCCATGGGAAAGTGAGAAGGAAACCCCTTTTTGCAACCAGTGAGTTGTGAGACTGGACATCAGAGTTCTTCTGATGTGGGAGACAGAAAAGCCTGAGAGAGCCGAGTCTGCTGAGCTGAACAGGGCCAGGAGGTGATCACTTCTGAATGGCAAAGCCCAATGGTGGCACAAAAGGCTCAGCTACATTGGATGGTCATCGCAGCAGTGGCAGAAGTGAACCAACCTTCTTCCCCTCACTGACTCTTTTCCCCATGTCTTCACATACGCCCCAAAGGAGAACATTTTTGGGATTCTCTCCACAGAGGACTGTCCTGCTCCCACACTGCCAGCCCTCCTAGTGCAACACGACTGACACCTGTGTCAGGAGCTAACAGACAAATATATGGCTGCTGAAGTCGTTTTAATTAGCATTTCAGCCTTATTATGGCACCTGTGATCAGCCCTAAAGGTTACAGGGCATCTCCTGAAGTCTGTGGGATGTTGGGTCTCTGTTTTGAGGCTCCAGATGTCCTCTGATGTGGGAACAGCCACCTTCCCTGGAGAAAGGGTCCGTGTGCTGAGGGGTTTCCATGAAGTGCTGATGGCCCTGAAGTTACTGCCAGCTGTCAGGACAGTGGGAGTACTGGTGGCTCTGGGAGCATTGAGGGTATTGGGGATACTGGGGACACTGGAGGCATTGCTGGATACTGAGGGCATTGCAGACATGGGGGACACTGAAGGAATTGGTGTCACTGGGGATAAAGCAATGTTGGGTCAGATCCACTGGTCTGTATTGACCCCAACACTACTGGACTTTGGGGACAACATTAAGTCACACTCACAGTTCTGCACTGACCACATTGATCACATCCATGTGACCTCACTGATCACATCCATGGGTCTTTAATGATCCCTAACCTGAACACTGGTGACCAAACACTAAACCTAAACCTAATTCTAACCCTAACTGTAACCCTAAATAAAGCTAACACCATCCTAACCCCAACCCTAACCCTACGCTAACCCTAACCCTAACAGTAACCCTCCCCTTACACTAACCATAAACCTAACCCTAACTCTTACATGAACACCAAACCTAGCCCTAATCCTATCACTAATCCTAAGCCTAAACCTAAACTACCCTTACTGTAACACTGAGTCTAACCCATAAATCTAACCCTTACACTAATCATAACCATAGCCCTAACCTTAACACTAATGCTAAGGCTAAACCTAACATTAACCATAACCATAACCCTAACCTTAACACTAATCCTTAGGCTAAACCTAACCCTACCTCTACAGTCACAGAATCACAGAATCACCAGGGTTGAAAAAGACCCTTGAGATCATCCAGTCCAACCATCCACCGATCACCAATAATACTCACTAAACCATGTCCCTCAACACAAAATCCAAACGTTCTTTGAACACTTCCGGAGTCGATGACTGCGCAACCTCTGTGGGCAGCCCATTCCACTGCCTGACCCCTCTTTCAGAGAAGCAGTATTTCCTAACGTCCAGCCTAAATCTCCCCTAGCGCAGCTTGAAGCCATTCCCTCTAATTCTATCACCAGTTACATGAGAGGAGGCCGACCCCCACCTCACTACAACCTTCCTTCAGGTAGTTATAGAGAGCAATAAGGTCTGCCCTGAGCCTCCTCTTCTCCAGACTGAACACTCCCAGTTCCTTCAGCCGCTCCTCATCAGGCCGGTTCTGCAGACTCCTCACCAGCTTTGTTGCCCTTCTTTGAACCTGCTTCAGGGCCTCAGTGTCTTTCTTGCAGTGAGGGGCCCAAAACTGGACACAGTACTGGAGGTGCAGCCTCACCAGAGCTGAGTACAGGGGGCAATCACTTCCCTGTTCCTGCTGGCAGCACTGTTTCTGATGCAAGCCAGGATGCCATTGGCCTTCTTGGCCACCTGGGCACACTGCTGGCTCATGTTCAGCCCAGCATCAATCAACACCCCCAGCTCCATTTCCTCTAGGCAGTCTTCCAGCCACTCCACCCCAAGCCTGTAGTGTTGCCTCGGGTTGTTGTGGCCAAAGTGCAGGACCCGGCATTTGGCCTTGTTGAACCTCATCCCCTTGGCTTCAGCCCAGCTATCCAGCCTGTCCAGATCCATCTGTAGGGCCTCGCTACCCTCAGGCAGATCAATTCGATCAGCCAACTTGGTGTCATAAGCTTAACCCTAACCCTAACCCAAACCTTACCCTAACCCTAACCCATGACCAAACCATAACCCTACTCTAACTCAAACCCCACTCTAATATTAATGCTAACCCTAACCCTAACCATAACCCTTATTGTAACACTAATCCTAAACCTAAACTTAACCCCACCTTTACACTAACACTAACTCTAAACCTAAATCCAACCCTAACACTAAATGTAACCATAACCATAACCCTTATCCTAACACTAATCCTAAGCCTAAACCTAAACCTACCTTTATGTTAACGCTAACTCTAACCCTAATACCAACCCTAAAACTATCCGTAAACATAACCACAACCATAACAGTAACCGTAACCCTAACCCTACCACAACCATAACCCTATCCCAACCCATAACCCTAACCTTCACACTATCCATAAACATAACCTGAAGCCTAATCCTAAGCCTAAACCTAAACCTAACCCTACCCTTACAGTAACCCTAACCCTAAACCTAACCCTAAACCTAACCCTAACCCTAAACTAACCATAAACCATAAACCCTAACACTAACCCTAACACTAACTCTAAACCTAAACAGAAATCTAACACTAACCATAACCATAACCATTACTCTTATCCTAACACTAATACTAAGCCGAAACCTAAACCTACCTTTACAGTAACACTAACTCTAACCTTTAGACTAACCCTGACACTAACCCTAACCCTAACCCTAACTCAAACCCTAACCCTAACCCTAATCCTAACCCTACCACAACCATAGCCCTACCCCAACCCATAACCCTAACTCTAACCCGAACACTAATCATAACCGTAACCATAACCATAACCCCAAGCATAAACCTAAGCCTAAGCCTAAGCCTAAACCTAACCCTACCATTACTGTAATCCTTAACCTAAACCTAACCCTAAATCTAACACTAACCATAAGCATAACCCTAAACCTAAAACTAATCCTAAGGCTAAACCAACCCCTACCTCTACAGTAACACAAACTCTAACCCTAAACCTAAACCAAACACTAACTGTAATCATAGCCGTAACTGTAACCCTAACCATAACCTGAACCCTAAACTTAGCCCTGCCCTTACATTAACACTAAGCCTAAGCCTAACATTAACCCTGACCCTACCACAACCCTAACCCTAACATTAACCGTAACCATAACCCTAACCCTAACACTACCACAGTCCTACACGATTCTAACCCTACCCTAACCCTACCCTAACCCTACTCGTAACCCTAACCCTTCTCCAACCCTATCCCTACCTAAAACTAATCCTACCCTAACCCTAACCCTAACCCTACACTCACCCTTCCCTTACCCTGAACCTAACCCTAATTCAGCATTGTCCCTAATCCTAACCCTATCCCTAACCCAAACCCTCACCTTAATACTCACTCTAACCCTAATGATCTAACCTTAATGCTCACCCTCAATGTCACCCTAACTCTAACTCGATCCCTAACCCTCACTCGGACATTAACCCTAACCCTAACCTCTATCACTAACCCTAGCCCTACTGACCTAACCCTATCTCATAGCCTTAATGTGTGACATTATAAACGTACACCAAAACGTGCACACAACAATGCACGTCTGTGCCCTTAGCATGCAGTTCCCACGTTGGCACTACACGCGTGCCATCACTGCACACACGTGTCCATAGCATGTGACCAATGTCAGCACCACATGTGTGCCCCATACACGTGTGTGTCCCCATAGTGTGCCCCATGTCTCTGTGTTGTCACTGTGTCCCCAAGGTCCCTGCTGCTGTCCCTAGTGGGGATGGCAGAAGAAAGCGCAGTAGGAACACAGTGTGGTACCCAAAGTGTGTGGTGACAGCTGGATGGACGTGTTGGGGACTGCATGTGACATCCCATGTGGGACACCCCATTGGAGCCATGTCCTGTGTTTGGCATCCCAGGGGGACAAAGTGCAGGGCCATGTGCAGGCAGAACTTCTGGGACAGTGTGTGAAAACCCAAGCCATGACAAACTGCAGAGGACAAACCAGTGGGGACTACTTGCACAGCTCCATGTGTGCCACACTGCTGGGGACCCCACAGTGCCACTTCCCGTTTTGGCAGTGATTGCCACATCAGGAGGTGACGTCACATCATCCAGTCCCAAAAGAGGAACGGACAGCAGCTCAACACCATTCCCGGATCCTGCTGCTGTCTCGCTGTCCCCAAGCTGCTCCTGTCTCATGGCACCAATGATGCTGGCCGTCATCCTGGGTGAGTGACAATGGGGAAGGGGTGCCATGGGAGTTGGTGACCCTATGTGCGACCAGGACCGTATCCCCTGCAGGTTGGTGGCTGGTGGCAGCAAGCAGGGTGCAGCTGTGTGAGTATGGAGACAGGGGAGAATGGGGAGAGAGGAAGGGGAGTGTTGTCAGGGGGCCATCAGGGGGGCAGCGGAGGGTGTGCAGGGACAAGGCTGACTGCTGTCCCCTGTCCTAGTGCCCAGACCCTCCCTGTCACTGCACCCCAGCCACGGCGTGTCCCTGGGGGACAGTGTCATCCTGAGGTGCCACCTACCGCAGCTGGCTGCCTGGGTCCGGCTGTACCAGGAAGGACATTGGACATACCGTAATTACAAGTACAAGGTGCAGGACACTGCAGAGTTCTCCTTCTTGAACACAAATCAGGAGCACGCAGGTACATATCGGTGTCAGTACCGGGTGTCTTGGTCAGCAGAGGATTCAGAGAAGAGTGATCCTGTGGAACTGGTGCTGACAGGTGAGGGCACTGGGGACAGCAGATGGCTCTGCTTGCTCCCAACAGGACTGTGTCCCACTGCTATCCACTCTCCTATGCAGATCACAGTTTCCCCCCACCCACCATTTCCCTGAGCCCTGAGGAATGTGTGGAGACAGGGACCAATGTCACCATCCAGTGCTGGAACAAGGACTATGGGGCTGACTTCCTCCTGCACAAGGATGGGTGCTCAGCCCCCATCCAATGCCAGGACCCCAATGGGGTGGGCACAGCCACCTTCACCATCTTTGCGGTGACCCCAACTGACAGCGGCACCTACAGGTGCTCCTACCGCCCCTGGGCTGACCCCTTTCTGTCCTCACCCCTTGGGAGTAATGTGACTCTGGAGGTGACACCTACACCTGCATCCCCAGGTGTGTCTCAACCCCATTAACCCCATTTGAATACCCCTGGTGGCACCCATGAGTGGCTGTGTCACCTCCTGTCCCTATAGAGGTGATGGTTGAGGATGTGGTAACCCAAACACCCGGACCCCACAGGTGCTGCAGACAGTTCCCATGGGATCCTGGTGGTGGCAGTGGTTGGGGGCTGCGCTGCTGCCTTTGTCTTCATCCTCGTCCTTGTTGTGTTCTTCCTCCTCGCTGCCCGGATACATCGGATACGGAAAGATAAGTGCCCTGGTGGGGAAGTGTTTAAACTTTATTTAAGTGTTTAAATCTTTATTTCTCAGTAGATGCCCTCAAAGGCTCCACAGCCCCACCCATAGCTCCATCCCATTCTCCTCCTTGTTTTGATGCAGGCACCCCTGCAGAAAAGCCTGAGGACATGGAATTCCAGGTAAGTATCTGGGTCAGGGAACCCCAAACCACAGCCTGACCCTTGGAACACCTCCTGATTCCATTTACAGCCCCAAACCCTGTCCATGGGGACCCCAGGGGATCCACAGCCTCATATCATTTGCCTCAATGTTAAGTACACCCCCGAAAACCAGACCATGAGAAACTCCAATTCTGCATTGTGGAGACACCCAAATCTGAGCCCTCAGATCCCCCTGGCCCCTCCAAAACTTAAATACCCCTCAGACCCCATGGGCACTTTCACACTGTGTAGGAAGAAACCCAAACATCACTCACGCGGTGTCCCTCCCGAAGTACATTGGGGACCCCCAGGTTGACACTCTGCCTTCCCACTGTGTCCCCAGGTGCCTTCCAGTGACAGCGAGGCTCTGACCTACATGGAGCTGCAAGCTGTCACCCCCAGCACTCAGCCCCTCAACCCCCCCGCTCACCCCCAGCCCTCTGTTATCTACGCCCAGGTAGCAGTTGGCAGGCATCACTGATGCCTCCATACGTGTGCACAAACACGTGTGTCTTGTGTGCACACATGTACTGCCAGCGTGCACCGTGCAGCTGTGTTGTGTGTGCTTACCGTCACGTGTGCACTGCATGCATGTATCACTGCATGTGTTCCTATGTGTCACACGTGTTCACCGTCACATGTGCACAACAGTTAGACCCAGATGTGCACTCCGTGATTAACTCCATTCCTTTGTGTCTGCAACACCACGCGTGTACACCAGTAGATGTGCACAGTGCTGCACATGGGTGTCCTTAGCATGTTTTCTGAGACCGGTAAAGAATGCACGAGGTGAGCAACAAGACTTTGTGGACAGTTTTCATTCCAAAGCAGTGCTTTGAAGAAAAGCTCTTGGTAAATGGACGTGTATTCCTGCTCTGAGCCTTGGCTGACTCCATCGCGGTATCTGTCCCTGCTGGCTGGGAGAGGTGTGACTCAGGAGACAGAGAAAGATTCACCTGCCTCCAAACCCCCTGAGAGAGACGGTGTACATGTGCTCCCTGTGCCTGCACTCTCCAGGCCCTCCCTGTGTCCGTGTGTCCTTACCATGTGCCCCACGTCAGCGCCACATCTGTCCCTACAGCACACACACGTCCCCTTCCCGTGTGCGCATCTCCAGCTCCACATCCCAAACCAGCACCCGGCCCACAGTGGTTCAGGGGCAGAATTCCCATTTCTGGAGGGTTTTATCCTACTTTCCTTGATGAGAATGTTTTCCCCTTTCTCTGGAGTATTTTGTCAGTCCTTTGGGGGCGAGGGTTTAGGTTTTGGGGCTGAATGTAGAGTAGAAATTAAGATGGAGGTGAGCAGAGGAGAGGAAAGAGAAGAGGAAGACAGGAGAGGAGAGGAGAGGAGAGGAGAGGAGAGGAGAGGAGAGGAGAGGAGAGGAGAGGAGAGGAGAGGAGAGGAGAGGAGAGGAGAGGAGAGGAGAGGAGAGGAGAGGAGAGGAGAGGAGAGGAGAGGAGAGGAGAGGAGAGGAGAGGAGAGGAGAGGAGAGGAGAGGAGAGGAGAGAAGTGTCCATCCCTTCTTCCTGTCATTCTAATTCAGGCCACAGAATGATTTCCTCATCTGCTGGATCTGACAGCACCACACAGCGTCACCAAGTGGCATTCCGTTCAGCAGTGAATTGGCTCTGCAGGGCTGTCAGTGGTTCCTGCCAGGATGTCAGCCTTCCATCAGCTGGGTGTTGAATGCAGTGCCTCTCCTTCGGGGCTGTCAGCAGTGCTGCTCCCAACACAGCACACACTGGGTGGTTCAGAGCCCAACCAGTTCTCAGGAGGGAAGGGCACCCAGTGCATCTTTTTGGCTCCTCGGGAACAGGGGAGCTGAAACACCGGCATTTCCCAGGCAGCCAGGGCTTGTCCCTGCTCGGACCTCTCCTGGGATGGAGCCTTCCTGGGGTAGAGCTGGGAGGTTACATCCAGACCTTCCCACTCTGAGGGGATCTGACAGCTGCACCACGTGAGTGTCACGTCCTGTGCATGGAGGGAGGGAGGGACTACAAGTAGTGCGGTGCTGTCACACAGCAGCAGCTCAGCACCACACAGCTTTTATTCTCACTGACCCCTGCCAGTGGGTCTGGGGAGAGAACCGGAGAAAACGAGGAAGAATTCATTGGTGGAGATAAAATCTATTTACTGAGACTGAAAAGGATGTGAGAAATAACAGGAATGATAATCAGATAGATGTATATACTTCTGCAAAGCAAGTGATGCACAAAGGAATTGCTCAGCACACAAAGACCAAGGATAAAACCAGGACTGAAAGGGAGGCAAGGGATTTTGAGGGGTCTACATGGAATCTATAGGAAATCTGTAGGAGATGGAAGGAGAGGAAAGGACATTCTGTGGGACATCCGTAAGAGGGGAAGATTGGCACAGATAAGGGTGTCTCTGGAATGTGTCAGGTGGTGGTGTTTGGGAGAGGACTGGAGAGGATTTGGACGTCTCAGGGAGTGTTAAGTTATTTGAGGGGATAAGGAAGGATTTTGGGGTAAGAGATGAGCATTTGGGATTTGGTGTGAGTGGGAAGTATTTGGGAGAATTTGGGATTGTTAGATTTGGGGAGATCAGCTGGTCTGGGATAAGAAGAGGACATCAGGGAGTCCCAAGCAGAGAATTTGAGGCCCCTGAGGAGGCCCATCAGCACGGTAATTCAGTGCTCACTGTGGTGCAGATAACAGGGGGTTGGTTGGCAGTGGGGGAACTGGGAGTCTGGGAGCACGGGATGGCAGCTGGCATCTCGACGTAAGTCACATCCTCGCTGTCCGTGGGGGGCACCTGGAGATACAGGAGGAGAGTGGGGTGCTGCCATGGGGGTCCCCAAGATGGGTGGGCTGAGGGTGACGCTCTGTTGTAAGTATGAGTGGGATGTGATCATGAGGGTGAGTCTGGAGTTCTGAGGGGAAGAGGGGAGGTCTGCAAGGGGGATATTAGGGGTCCAGCTATGGTCTTGTGTTTAGGGACTGGGGGAATACAGGGGATTTTTTATTTTTTTTCTGTTCCCCATGGGTCATTGTGATTCTGTGTGGGTGCATATAGGTCCGCCCTACTCATGTTGTATGTGCCTATATGTTCAGGGGGGGATTAAGGTATGGAGGGCTCCTGTGGGTCTGGAGACTTAGGACTGTGGGCTGAGGGTTCCCCTCAATGCACATTTGGATTTCCCATGAGCTGGATAGAGGTGGGGCACAGAAATGTCAGAGTAAGCCGTCTGAGGCTGGGGGTAATTTTGGGCCTCATGAGAAGAGTGTGGGTCTCCATGCTGATGTTCTCTGTGTACCCCAAGGGGTGAACTGGGATTTGGGGTCCGCTGACGCAGAAACTTACCTTGCATGACACTGAATTAAGCATTTCAGGGGTGACACCTGCATCAAAAAAAGGTGGAGGTTACATGGTCTCGATGGAATACTGGGGGATCCATAAAGATCTGTAGGGGATCAAAGAACAGGTAGGGGACACCTGGGGGATCTGTAGAGAATGGAAAAGGACACTTGGGGAATTCAACTGGGGACAGAAAGAGGAGGCAGGGCACACTTGAAGGGATCGATAAGGGATGGAAACCGTTTAACCACTTCCTCACCAGGGCTCTTATCTCTCTGTGTCCAGAGGCTGCGGGCATCGAGGACGAAGTAGAGGCCCAGGCTGAAGACCAAGACAGCAGCACAGCCCCTCACCACCGCCACCACCAGGTTCCCATGGGACCGCCCCTTGGCACCTGTGGGGTGTGCGTTTGGGAGCATGACAGGGCAGGGATGCAGGGACAGTTCCACCCTTGGTTGATACTGGGGGCATGCAAATGGCGTCTCAGACCCATCTGAGGGTGCAGGTGTGGGAGTCACCTCCAGCATCACGCTGTCCCCAGGGGGGAGGACACGAAGGTGTAGTTCTTAGAGCGGTAGGAGCACCTGTAGGTGCCAGTGTCCGCTGGGGTCACTGCAAGCAGGGTAAAGTTTGCTGCACCTCCACCATCAGAGTCCTGGTGCAGGATTGGGGCTGAGCACCCATCCTTGTGCAGGAGGAAGGCAGCCCCATACTCCTTGTTCCAGCACTGGATGGTGAGCCCACATGTTCCCTGGGGTAAAGGGAAATACCAGGTGGTGGGAAAACTGCGATCTGCATGAGGGGAGTGGGCAACAGTAGGACACAGACCTGTTGGCAGCACTCAGAGCCATCTACTGTCCCCAGTGCCCTTACCTGTCAGCACCAGCTCCACGGGCTCACTCTTCTCTGATTCTTCTGCTGACTGAAGCAGTCGATACTGACACTGATATGTGCCTGCGTGCTCCCGCTTTGTGCTAACGAAGGAGAACTCTGTCGTGTCCTGCTCCTTGTTCTTGTACTTGTTGTGTATCCAACGTCCATCCTGGTACAGCCAGACCCAGGCAGCCAGTGTGGGCAGGTGGCAGCGCAGGGTGACAGCATCCCCCAGGGACACCCCCTGGCTGGGGTGCAGTGACAGGGAGGGACTGGGCACTAGGACAGGGGACAGCAGTCAGCCTTGTCCCTGCACACCCTCCTCTGCCCCTCTCATGGCCACCTGACCACGCTCCCCTCCCTCTCTCCCCATTCTTCCCCTGTCCCCATACTCAGCTCACCTAGCGGTGCCCTGCTCGCTGCCACCAGCCACCAACCTGCAAAGCAACACGGTCCTGGTCCCACACAGGGTCACCAACCCCCGTGGCACCATGTCCCCATTGTCACTCACCCACGATGAGGGCCAACATCTTTGGTGCCATGAAGCAGGAGCAGCTTGGGGACAGCGAGTCTGCAGTGGGGACAGGCTGTGCCTGGAGATTCACTCTCTTTTCCCCTTCTGGGACAGGAAGCCATGACGTCACCTCCTTCTGTGGATTTTGTGGTTCCCATGTTGTGGTGGCACACACGGAAACCATTGGGATGCCCCACACCTGCTGTCACTCCTCCTGTGTCTCATGCTTTTCAAAAAGGCTGCCCGTGTGTGTCCTTGCATGGTGTCCCCCATGGGATGCCAAACAGCCAGTGGGTATCTAATGGGGTTGTAAGAAATTAAGGGATGGACTTTTTGGATTTCGTGTTCACAGAGGATGTTTAGGTGCTCTAGTGACATAAGGAAGGATTTTGATGTTGGGGAGGAGTGTTCCGTGAATTGGTTGGGCTGGGAAGTGTTTGGAGTACAGCAGTGGGGATTTAGGGGTGTTGGATTTGAGAGAATATGGGGAATGGGTGTTGGAACAGAACATCAGGGAGTCCAAGAAAGTGATCTGGGGTCATTTAACTGTGTACCATAATAATGAGGCACGGGTGGGGGAAGGGGCCATCAGCAGGGCTCCTCAAGAACTCAACCTGGAGTAGAAAAAGAGGTGCTGGGTGGCACTGGAGGCACTGTGTGTCTGGTGCAGAAGGTTTGCAGCTTGCAGCTCAACATCTGTCAGACCAGTGCTGTGTCATTAAGAGAGCTGATAAGGAGTTTGCAAGCTGCACTGGAAGTTGAGCCAAAGGTGTGCTTGTGTGCAGAGATAGCACTGCACAGCAGGCAGAACCACCTGCATGAGGCTTCTGTGAGAGAGCATCAGTTACAGATAGCAGCTGCTGACCTGGAGGGGGAGGATGTGGTGAGTGAGTGTGGCAGCCCAGCGATGGAACAGCAGTGTGTTGCTAGGAAGTAGCCTGTGACTGCCCATGGCAAGAAATGGGAGATATAAACTCAAGACGTGATGATAAAGCCACCCCTCACAATCACCCTTTCATTAAAACAGAATATCACAACGAGGATGGGCAACCCCTGTAGATGACCACAAAATAGACCCCCTTACGATTGAGCTGGAAGGAATCTCGCTAGAGAAACTGAGTCCAAATTTGTGTGCAGAGTCTCCTGAGCGAGTGGTGCTGGCATTGGGCTTAGTGAGGATGAGGAGCAAGGCTATTGTTGTCTGGGAGTCCTTCTGACTATGGAAGGACAGCAAAGCTCTCTGTGGTCTCTAACTCAGAGGGCGGCACATTGGGCTGCATCAAGCACAGCGTGACCAGCAGGTTAAGGGAAGTGATTCTGCCCCTCTGCTCTGCTCTCGTGAGACCCCACCTGCAATACTGCCTCCAATTTGGGCTCCCCAACACAAGAAGGACATTGCACTGCAGGAGCACGTCCAGAGGATGGCCACCAAGATGACCAGAGGGCTGGAGCTCTATGGAGCTAACACTGCTAATAGGGAAGGGGAGATTGGATATAAGAAGAAATGAAGAACTCCTGGATTGAGATCAAAATCATTTACTAAGACCAGAAAGCAAGACAGAAATAACAGCAATGATAATATCATGCATGGAAGTGTTACACGAGACAATTGCTCATCACCCACCATCCTACCCTCAAACCAGGACGGCAGGGGAGGCAGTGGGCACTTGGGGGGGGGGGCTACTGGTGATGTGTAGGGGATGGAATGTGGGGCAAGGGAAACTTTGGGGGATGTATAGGGGAGGACTGGATTGGCACAGTTGTGAAGGTCTCACAAGGCAGGTGGTGGGGTTGTGGTGTGGAGTGGGAAGAATTTGGGTTTCTAAAGGAATGGTGGTGGGGTTTGGAGGTGGATTTGGGGATCTCATAAAATGTTAAGTGATTGGAGGGGGGATAAGGAAAGATTATGGGCTTAGAGATGAGCACTTAAGGACTTGGCGAGATTGGGAAGGAATTTGGGATTCACCAGTGAGAATGTAGGGTGCCCGTGTGTGTTAAAATATCTGGGGGAGATCAGGAGGGGGTTGAGGCAAGAAATGAGTAAAATGGGAATTCTGTGTGATTGGGAAGTATTTGTAGTGCACGAGTGAAATTTGGAGAGTGATAGAATGAGGGGATTTGGGGAGTGTGCAGGGAGAACCAAGCTCCATAGAGCCCCAAGCAGGAAATGTGGCATCTGTTCCCCTCAGTGCACCGTAACAATGAGGCACTGTGGGAGGCATCAGCAGAGTTCCCCAGCACCCACCTCGATGCAGATAATGGGGTTTGGGGGTCACAACTCAGTATATGTCAGACCCTTCCTGTCACTGAGGGGCACGTGAGCTACAAAAGGAAGAGTGGGGAGCCACCATGGGGGTCCTCAATCTGGTTGAGAGGGAGATACACAAGGCATATAAAGTTTGAGTGGGTGTCCTAAAAGATGAGTTCCGGGGGGCTTGGTGAATGTGTGTTTGGGGTTCATCAAATGGGGATCCCCAAGGGTGGTTTTGGGGCAGTTCCTTTAATCTGTTTGGATGTGTTCAGGGTACAGGATTTGGAGGTCTGTGGGTAGCATAGATTGGGTTTCTCATGGATCAGAAATTGGGGTTCTCTACAGATGTAGTTTTGCAGTCCCACTGCTAGGTTTGATGTCTCCTTGGGACATTTTTAGTGAATATAAACATTTGTGGGGTCCCCAGGATGTAGATTTTGGGTTCCATAAATCTCAATTCTTATTGGAAGGTGCACTTAATAGGGTAGCCATACAACCTGAGGGTCCATTAGGGTTCACATGGGCAGGTATTAAGGTTCTGGTATGGGACCTGAGGGGGCAGGTTGGGATGGAGGGTCCCTGGACCCAGACACTGACCTGGAACTGCATGGCCTCGGGCATTTGGGAGTGGGCACCTGCATCCAAATGGAGAGTGGAGCTGGGTGGGAGTTACTGGGATGTCCCGAGGTAGGTGGAGTGCAAATGAATAGGAGATGGAACTGGCAGCAGGGGAGAGCAATGGGGATTTGTAGAGGTTGGAAGAGGAGGTGGGGGAGACTTGAGGGTGTGTATATGGGATCAAAGCACAGGTAGAAAACATATGGAATCAGAATCAGAGATGAAATCTATTTAACCTTTTCCGCAGCAGGGCTCCCATCTCTCCGTATCCAGAGGTTACGGGCACTGAGGACAAAGAAGACACCGAGGCAGAAGATAAGGGCAGCAGCACAGACCCTCAGCACCGCCACCACCAGGTTCCCATGGGACTCTGCCATTGGAGGTGTGGGTGTCACCTCCAGTGCCACGCTGTCCCCACGGGGGGAGGACAGAAAGGGGAAGCCCTTGGGGTGATAGGAGCACCTATAGGTGCCGGTGTCAGCTGGAGTCACCCCAAAGAGGCTGAAGGTGGCCGTGCCCCCACCATCAGGGTCCTGCTGCTGGATAGGGGCCGAGTGCCCGTCCTTGTGCAGGAAGGTGGCCCCTTGGTACGTGTTGCTGCATCGGATGGTGATGTTGGTGCCCATCCCCACACGTTCCTTGGGGCTCATGGAAATGCCGGGTGGCGGGAAGCAGTGATCTGCATGATGGGAGAGAAAATGGGTGGGACTTGTGCCTGTGAGGACAGCTCAGGGCCTCCCACGGACCCCAGTGCCCTCACCTGTCAGCACCAGCTCCACGGGGTCACTCCTCTCTGATGTGTCTGCTGGCTCAGACACCCGGTACTGGCACCTATATGTCCCTGTGTGCACCCACTTAGTGACAGCAAGGGAGAACACGGCCGTGTCCTGAACGTTGTACTTCTTCATGCAGGGGGTGAAACCTCCTTCCTGGCAGAGCTGGACCCAGGCAGCTGGCTGGGGCAGGTGGCACTGCAGGGTGACATTGTCCCCCACTTCCATCCCCTGGCTGGGGTGCAATGACAGGGAGGGTCGGGGCACTAGGACAGGGGACAGCAGTCAGCCTTCTCCCTGCACACCCTCCTCTGCCCCTCTCATGGCCTTCTGACCACGCTCTCCTCCCTCTCTCCCCATTCTTCCCCGTCCCCATACTTACACTGTTGTGCCCTGCTCGCTGCCACCAGCCACCAACCTGCAAGGGACACGGTCCTGGTCTCACACAGGGCCACCAACCCCCGTGGCACCACGTCCCCATTGTCACTCACCCAGGACGAGGGCCAGCATCATTGGTGCAATGAGGCAGGATCACGTTAGGCACAGCGAGACTGCAATGGAGACTCAGAGTGTCAGGAGATCCACTTTCTAGATCCACGGATGCAGGACTGGGCAATGGAACATAGATGTAGAGCTTGTAAAGCAGAGCATGTTTTTTGTGGAGCTTTAGATGCTGCTCTGATAGCAACGCAGAAAGGTTGATGTGTTAAGGGCCAAAGGGAGGGAGGAACTCAGTCACTAAGAGGATGATAAGGAGTTTGCAATCTGAGCTATAATTGAAGGGAAAGCAGTGGTTGCAGCAGAGATAGCTCAGTGCAGTTTGCAGAACCATCTGCATGATGCTTCTGTGAGAGAGAGCATCAAATACAGACAGCAGTTGCTGACTTGGGGGGGGGGATGTGGTGAAGGAGTGCAGCAGCCTGGGGAGGGAACGAGAGGGAGTTGTGAGGAATCAGCATCAAGAGATGAGGATAAATCTGCCCCTTGCATCCTCCATCTCATTCCATCTGAACATCAACATGAGGATGAAGAACCCACCGGGACGATCACAAAGAGACCCCGTATAGCAGCACCGAGCTAGCCAAGCTGCAGGGAGAATCTGGCAGGGTGTGAGAGAAGCTGAGAGCGAGTGTGTGTGGAGAGTGTCCTGAACAGGGAGTGAAGGGATTGGGCTTAGTGAGGATGAGGAGCAAGGGTGAAGAAAGGGCTTATTTCTTATGTTGTAAAAGTAGTAGAGTGCAAAGGATGGGAAAGATGTGGGGGACCTCAAACGCAACCCAAGGAGCATGCTGATTGGTGCAAGGAGCCACATCCTAGAAACTGAATGTGTTGAAGCCAGAATACTTCCTCAAACTACACCAGGGTCAGAAGCACACTGCAAGGAAGATAGACTGCCTTCATCGCCATGAGCACCAGGATGAGCACCAGGAGGCACCACGCATGTGTAGAAGCATGAATTAGGGGTGGAGTTTGGGGTGTAGAATGGGTGTGGACTATTGTCATGAATACTTTCAGGTAATTGTAATAACCATGTGTGCGCAGGGCTGAATAAACATACCTGCTTTGTAACTGCTTGGTGGTTATTGAGTTTGATTCCTCAAGTCAGGGGTACGGGGGACAGGGAGTCCTCTTGTCTGTGGAAGGAGAGCAAAGTGCTCTGTGATCTCTAACTCAGAGGGCAGCACTTTGGGATTGAAGTTTGGGCCCCCTGAGCAGAGAACACCCAGTCACTGCACTACTGCTGGCTTACATCTGCTTAAAGAGAATGCACAAAAGATCACATATTTGCAATTAGTGCATGACTGACATCTGAGTACTGATCAACCAACGTCCATGCTGTTAAAGGTAGGTCCTGATCAGAGGACCTCATTAATATGAGGTCTTCCCCATGCGTTGAAAATGTATGCATGACACATGGAGAAGAAGCGAGGGTCAGCAGTTCTGCCAAAACTTCACCTTTTTACTGATTTGGGGCTGGTGGGAAAAATGCCCTGTGGGGTTGGTTACAGCAGCAGAAGCAAAACAACTGGCAACACGGAGGTAAACCGACTGGGGCCACCAAACTGTGGAATGACTTTGCTAGCTGGGTGGAGAACATTACCACAAAGGTGTGTCATGTGGATGCTGTGGTACCACGAGCTGGGGCACTGAACAGCATGCAAACAGCCTGCAGTTTGATCAGGCTGCTGGGATTGAAGTGGCTCAGATAGATCTGGACTGGCTACATCAGGGTGAGTTAATCCTAGCTCGGTGGGCGATGACACCTCATGACATCAGGGAAGAGATGTGACACATAAATGGACTTAACCATGGTAGCTACTGCACAACTTGTTCACATTTGTGAATGAAGTGCTGTAGTTAAACAAGAGAAGGGAATGAAACTTCTCTGGCACAATGAGTAATGGCTGTATGTGCCTGTGGAGAGGCCTGGCACACTGATTTTGTCACTCTGCCATGAACTCACAGAGGTAAACATTACGTGCTTAGCATAGTGGAAGCAACCCCAGGTGCCTTGAAACATATCCCGTGCCCCATGGCACCACCCATAGCACTGTATTAGGCCTCCAAAGACTGGTCTTATGGTGACATGGAACTCCAGACAGAACTGAGTCACACAGTGGAACTCATTTTAAAAACACCCTCCTAAATACGTGGGCCAAAGACCATGGTACTGAGTGGGTATGTCACATCCCTGTCATGCACCAGGGAAAATCGAGTGATGCAACGGACAGCTGGGAACAATGCTGAAAGCAATGGGTGGTGGAACATTCAGATACTGGGATAAACATCTAGCAGAAGCCATGGATATGCTTATCATAGAATCATAGAATATAGAACAACATGTTCCAGTGCCTCACCAACTTCTGAGTGAAGAACTTCCTCCTAATATCCAACATAAACCTCCCCTGTCTCAGTTTAAAAACATTCCCCCTTGTCCTATCACTATCCATCCTCCTGAACAGCCATTTCCCCTCCTGTTTACATGCTCCCTTCAAGTACTGGAAGGCCACAGTGAGGTCTCCCCAGAGCCTTCTCTTCTCCAAGCGTAACAAGCCCAGTTCCCTCAACCCTTTCTCACAGGAGAGGTGCTCCAGTCCTCTGATCATCTTAGTGACCCTCCTCTGGATCCGCTGCAGTTGTGTTGAGCATCACTATTTTGATAAGCATAATTTTTTATTATCATTCCTGTTATTTCTCTCTTCCTTTTTAGTCTGAGTAAACAGTTTTTGTCTCAACCAATGAGTTTTGTCTTCTTTTGTCTGATTCTCTTGGCAAACCACAAAGAGAAAGGTCAGTGCTTGAAGGGCTGTGTGTTGCTGAGCAGCTGTCAGGCGACAGCACCACAGTCCTTGTGGTGCCCAACGTGGGGACGGAAGGGTGGAGATCCCGACAGCTGTGAGCAGAGCGTGTTCCAACACAACTGCTCTCAGCGGTACAGCAGCCTCAGAGCTACTGCTCACAGCGCTCAGCTGTTCCTTCACTCGGTGCCATCCATCACAGCTCTCAGGGCTGTTCCCTTCACTGCGCTGGCGCTGCTTCTCGCCTCTGAGGGCTGCCCTGCAATTCTGCATGCTTCTGCCCGGTTGTCTGCAGCGTGTGCTCGTGTGACAGCGGCCATGGATGCCATGTGCTCCTTGTGCTCAGCAGTGCCATCACTCTGGCACTGCAGGACCCTCACTGCGGGAACTCCTCACACGGGCACTCTCTGCTCCACAGAATTACAATCCAACAACAAAACACATTTGCTGACATTCTCGGTGTGCTTGCTACCTCTCCAACACTTGCCATAACAAGGCTCTTGCCATGACAACGAGGCTGCAAAGCACCAGATGCTGTGAGATAACCGCACAGCCTTGGTGTGTCCACCAATGGCACTGCTTCACCGCAAGAACATTTCTGGCACAAACACATTTCTGACAAACCTGTCATTGTGAACTCACTTCTTCCCAACCTTGCGGTGCTGCAGCTGCCAACCAGCAGAGAGAAATAAATGCCCAGAGAAGCTGCATTTTGTGCTGTCTCCTTTTTGCCAGTTGGAGACTTCATCCATTGGATGAGCACTCTCATTCCCCCTTCTGCTCCAGCACTGCAACTCCTCAAAACGGACCATGATTGCTTTTCTCCATCTCTCTCTCTGACATTCTTTCTGTCCTAGTCTCCATTTTCTCTCTTTTCTTTCTTTCTCTCTCTCTTGTTCATTGTTCTCCCAGTCATCTTTTACTCTTCTTCTGCAGCAGCCATAGCCTAAATTTCCCTGGAAGTAGCAGATCAGGCAATAACACCAGTGTCCAAGGATCCTTGATCCGTATCACTCAATAATTGTTCCTAGGAAGTCCCCTAATTTTGTTGCAGGGCAGTTGATTTGTTGCAGCTGGAAAGTTCAATAAATGTTCTTCTCTTGTTCCTCTGAGTCACTGTCTGACTGTTGCCCTGGAGACCCCAGGAAAGCACAGACTGTGCTCTTGGAGCACTGTGCATAGAATGTGGCATCCCTTGAGAGACAGCATGACAGGGCACACACCCTTTGGGGTCAGTGTGTGACATCCCAGTGTTGACAGTGTGTGTGGGGCACCTCAACAGGCACAGTGTGCAGTGAACACTTCTCCACTTGTCCCACTACAAAAGGACACCACAGTGTAACCACCGCTAAGGCTCACGTTGCCACATCAGGAGGTGACATCGTATCATCCTGTGCCCAGTGGGAAACTGAAAGTAACTCTCTGGCCACTCCCTGACCCCACTGCAGTCTCGCTGTCCCCAAGCTGCTCCTGCCTCATGGCACCAGTGGTGCTGGCCCTCATCCTGGGTGAGTGACAATGGAGACGTGGTGCCACGGGGGTTGGTGGCCCTGTGTGTGACCAGGACCGTGTCCCTTGCAGCTTGGTGGATGGTGACTGCGAGCAGGACACAGAAACGTGAGTATGGGGACAGGGAGAGAATGGGGAGAGAGGGAGGGGAGCGTGGTCAGAGGACCATGAGAGGGGCAGAGGTGGCTGTGCAGGGACAAGGCTGACTGCTGTCCCCTGTCCTAGTGCCCCCACCCTCCCTGTCACTGCACCCCAGCCAGGGGGTGTCCCTAGGGGACAATGTCACCCTGCAGTGCCACCTCCCCCAGCCGGCTGCACGAGTTCAGCTCTACAAGAAAGGATATTCTGGATTTGAAAAGCAAGCACACATGGACATGGTACAGGACATGGCTGAATTCCCCTTGGTTAGTGTAAAAAAAGAAGATGCAGTGAAATATCAGTGCCAGTACCGGGTGCTGGAGCCAGCAGGGACATCGGTGAAGAGTGAACCCGTGGAGCTGGTGGTGACAGGTGAGGGCACTGGGGAAAGCAGATGGCCCTGGTTTGTTCCCCCAGAGCTGTGTTCCATCCCTGTCTCCTCTCTGCACTCAGATCCCAACTATCCCCCAGTCAACATTTCCCTGACCCCCAAGGAACGTGTGGAGACGGGGACCAATGTCACCATCCAGTGCGGCAACCAGGAGTATGGGGGCACCATCTTCCTGCACAAGGATGGGCACTCAGCCCCTCTCCAGCACCAAAAACCCAACGATCAGGGCACAGCCACCTTCACCCTCTTTGGGGTGACCCCAGCTGACTCTGGCACCTATAGGTGCTCCTACCGCGTTGGGGGCTCTTACCGTCTGTCCTCATGCCTCGGAGATAATGTGACCCTGGAAGTGATTGCCAGATCTGCACATCCAGGTAGGCTTGATGTTGTGTGCACACATCAGTTGTGCACAGTGCCGGTGCGCTCTGTGTGCTCACCATCACCTGTGAATTGCATCCATGTACCTGTGCACGTGAACACGTGGCTGTGGATTAAACGTGTGTGCACCATCCCACGTGCACAACAGGTGTCCAAACACACGTGTGGGACACGCTGAACTCTGTGCCTCTGTGTGTGTCTGTGTGATGCCGTGTGTGTGCACCAACAGCTGGACACATTGCTGCTCATGTGTGTCCTTAGCGTGTGCTCCCTGCGTCTGCACTCCATGTGTGCCTGCACAGCACATGCGTGTCATCAACACGTGCTCCGCAGATGTGTCTGCACCACATCTGTCCCCACAGCACACACGTGTCCTTATCGTGTGCTCCCCATGGTGCATCTCCATCTCTACAACACAAACCAGCCCCCATCTCCCCAAGGTTTTGGGGCAGGATTTGTGGTAAGAAGAGAAACTGCTTTTTGGTGACCGTTTGGAAGAGGACAGAGGGGTTGTGGGGTTTGCCAGCAAATGGAGGAAAGAGAAAGTTTGTGTGTGGGAGGGCTGTGTGTGGGAGCAGCAGTGAGGGGAAGGGCAGGAGAGCTGACTTCCCCCTTTTGGTAATGGAAGGGGAAATGCTGGAGAGTTTGTGAGCTCGATGGAGATGACTGAGTCCAGATGGAGGATTTTGTGGGGCTGGGTGGAGATATTTGGACCACACAATGACCTGGCAGCTGTTTGAAGGATTTTCAGACTCTATGGAGGTTTTGGGGCTGGATAGAAATGTTGGGGTGGATGTAGTGGTTGTGTCTGGATGTAGAGCTAAGTGTCAGAGGAAGATTTTGGGGCTGGATGGAGGTTTCAGGGTGAATGGAAATTTTGGGGGATGGTTAAAATTTGGGAGGCGGTATGGTGTATTTGGGAGCTGAATTGAGTTATTTTGGGGTGGGTGATGATTTTGTGGGCTGAAGGTCTTGGGTTTGATGGAGGTTTTGGAGGGCTGTGTATGGAGGATTGAGTGGGGTGTAGATATTTGGCCTGGATGAATGATTTGGGGAGCTGTATGGAGATTGGGGTCCTAGATGAGGAATTTGGGGTGAGATGGAGGTTTTTGGAATATGTGGAGATCATTGGGATGAATGGAAGTTTTGGGGCTGAACAGAGATTCTGGGGGTTGATTGGAGGTTTTTTTTGTGTGGATGGGGATTTTGGTGCAGGATGGAGGTTCCGGGAGTGGAAGAATGACAGAGAGTTGGAGGGATAGATAAGGACTTCTAATCTACTTACTGAGACTGAAAAGGAAGAGAGAAATACCAGGAATGAGAATCAGATAGATTTATATATCTTTCCAAAGCAAGTGACGAACAAAAGAATTGCTGAGCACCCAAAGACCAATGATAAAAGCAGGACAGAAAAGGAGGCAGGGGATTATGAGGGGTCTGTAGGGAATCTAGGGCATCCGTAGGAGATGGAAGAAGAAGAAAAGGACATTTGGGGGGATCTTCAGAAGAGGGGAAGATTTGGCAGAGATGAGGGGGTTTCAGAGGAATGGTGGTGGTGTTTTGGAGTGGATTGGAGGGCATTTGGAGGACTGAAGGTGTGTTAAAGGATTAGAGGGGATAAGGAAGGACTTTGGGGTAAGAGCTGAGCATTTATAGATTTGGTGTGAGTGGGAAGCATTTGGGATGCACCAGTGAGAATTTGGGATTGTTAGGTTTGGGAAGATCAGCTGGTCTGGGATAAGAAGAGGACATCAGGGAGACCCAAGCAGGGAATTTGAGGTCTGTCCCCTTCTACACACCTCAAAAATGAGGCCCCTGGGGAGGCCCATCAGCACGGTAATTCAGTGCTCACTGTGGTGTAGATAACGGGGGGTTGGTTGGCGGTGGGGAAACTGGGAGTCTGGGAGCACGGGATGGCAGCTGGCATCTCGACGTAAGTCACATCCTCACTGTCCGTGGGGGGCACCTGGAGATACAGGAGGAGAGTGGGGTGCAACCAATGGGGGTCCCCAAGATGGCTGGGCTGAGGGTGGGCCTCTGGTGTAGGTATGAGGGAGATGTGACCATGAGGGTGAGTCTGGAATTCTGAGGGGTCTAACATTTGGGGTCTGCAAGGGGATATTAGGGGTCCAGCTATGGTCTCGGGGTATTTAGGGACTGGGGGAATACAGGGGCTTTTTTTTGTGTTCCCCATGGGTCATGGGAATTCTGTGTGGGTACATTTAGGGCCGCTCTTCTCAAGTTGTAAGTGTCTACATGTTCAGGGGGGGATTAAGGCTTGGAGGGCTTGTGTGGGTCTGGGGACTTTGGTCTGTGGGCTGAGGGTTCCCCTCAATGCAGATTTGGATTTCCCATGAGCTGGATAGAGGTGGAGCACATGAATGTCAGAGTAAGCCATATGAGGCTGGGGGTCATTTGTGGGCCTCATGGGAAGAGTGTGGGTCTCCATAGTGATGTTCTCTGAGTGCCCCAAGGGGTGAACTGGGATTTGGGGTCCACTGATGCAGAAACTTACCTGGAACTGCACTGACTTGGGCATTTCAAGGGTGACACCTGCATCAAAAAGGGGAGGGGGAAGGATGGGAGTTACATGGGATCTCAAGAGACAACTGGGGGATCCATAAAGGAGCTGTAAGGGGATCAAAGAACAGGTCGGGGACACCTGAGGGGATCTGTAGGGAATGGAAGAGGACACTTGGGAAATTCAATTAGTGATAGAAAGAGGAGGCAGGACACACTTGAGGGCATCTCTAGGGGATGGAAACCGTTTAAGCCCTTTCTCACCAGGGCTTTTATCTCTCCTTGTCCAGAGGCTGCGGGCATCGAGGACGAAGTAGAGGCCCAGGCTGAAGACCAAGACAGCAGCACAGCCCCTCACCACCGCCACCACCAGGTTCCCATGGGACCGCCCCTTGGCACCTGTGGGGTGCGAGTGTTTGGGTGTTCCCATCACAGGGCAGGGATGCAGGGACAGTTCCACCCATGGCTGACACTGGGAGCATACAAACAGGGTCTCAGATCTAACTGGGGTTACAGGTGGGGGTGTCACCTGAAGTGTCACGCTGTCTAAAATAGGTGAGGACACAAATGTGCGGTCCTTGGGGTTGTAGGATTTTGTACTGGTGCTGGCAGAGGCCAGAGTCCCCCCTGAGTGGGTGAAGGTGGCTGTGCCACATCAGTGGGATCCTGGTTCAGGATAGGGCCAAGCATTCAGCTGTGTGCAGGAGGAGTGTGCCACCATAACCCCCATTCCAGCGCTGGGTGGTGACATCAGTCCCCATTGCCACACGTTCCCTGGGCTCAGGGAAATGCAGGGTTGGGGGAAGCTGTGGTTTGTGTGCAGGAAGGAGAAGAGATGGGACTTTGCCTTGTGGGAATTTCTCAGGGCCAGCTGGTGTGCATAGTGCCCTCACCTGTCAGCACCAGCTCCACGGGCTCACTCCTATTTGATGTCCACAGTGGCTCTGACACCTGGTACCGACACTGATATGTCCCCGCGTCTTCCAGGCTTGTGACAGCAAAGGAGAACTCAGCTGTATCCTGCTCCTTGTCTTTTCCCTTGTCAGATCTGAGAGTTCCATTCAACCAGAGCTGGACCCAGGCAGGCATTCGGGGCAGGTGGCAGCGCAGGGTGACGGTGTCCCCCAGGGACACCCCCTGGCTGGGGTGCAGCGACAGGGAGGGTCGGGGCACTAGGACAGGGGACAGCAGTCAGCCTTGTCCCTGCACACCCTCCTCTGCCCCTCTCATGGCCGCCTGACCACGCTCCTCTCCCTCTCCCCCATTCTTCCCCCTCTCCCCATACTCACGTTCCTGTGCCCTGCTCGCTGCCACCAGCCACCAACCTGCAAGAGACACGGTCCTGGTCTCACACAGGGTCACCAACCCCCGTGGCACCACGTCCCCATTGTCACTCACCCAGGATGAGGACCAGTACCATTGTTTCCATGAAGCAGGAGCAGCTTGGGGACAGCGAGACTGCAGTGGGGTCAGGGAGTGGCCGGAGAGGCAATCTCATTTCCCCTTTTGGACAGGATGCCATGATGTCACCACCTCGTGACAAATTTCCCCCATTTGCGGTGACACTGCTGCATTCCCGATACGATCACTGCACTGCACACAGTTTTTGTTGTCATGTTCCACTTAGGCGATCACCCCTCGAGTGTCACACGTCATTCCCAAAATTCTGCCAGCACGTGTGCTGTCCCACATGGGTTGCCAAATGCAGCAGATGTGGTTCTAACGGGATGTCCCACATGGGATGTCACACAAGGTCCCCAACACTTCCAGCCAGCTGTCACCACACACTTTGTGTACCACACTCTGTTCCCACTGTGATTTCCTCCACCATCCCCACTGGGGGCAGCAGCAAGGACCTTTGGGGACTCAGTGACACCACGCAGAGATGGGACACACTGTGAGAACACACAGGAATGGTGATGGCAAACATGTAGCTCTGACTCAAGCAGGACATGTTCTTTAGAACACATGTGTGCATTACGGTGTGCAGCTATCCATGCACACGTGTGATGATGCACGTGCACTCATGGAGGCACCCACATCAGCCATCTCCTTCAGGACCTGGGATCCATGTCATCCAGCCCAACAGACTTGGACAATTCAGCCTTGAGGGGTCTGCTTTTACATGCAGAGGAGGATTTAGCTTTCCCAGTTCCCACCCAGAGGTTCAGGGACACGAGGGGTGTGGGAACCTGGCTGCCAGTGAAGATGGAGGCAAAGAACTCCCTGAGTCCTTCAGCCTTCTCCATGCCAGTTGCAGCCTCTTGTGCCTTCTCTTTTGTCACAGGGGGAACACTCTCCTTTGCCTGTCTCTGCTGATCACTGTATCTAAAGAATCCCTTCTTGTTCTCCATCACGCTGCACAGTACTGGGCTCTGGCTGTGCCTATCAAGCACAATTCAGAGCCCTCTGGAAGCCGAGAAAAACAACAGAGTAACCTGAGACACCAAAGGGTGATGTCAAGCAGGTGTTCCCTTTATCACAGCACTGGGTGCGTGGGGGATCGCTCCACCAACATGCACAGCAAAGGGAGAAACAGCCATGTGCCTGAAGGCAGAGCATGAACATATTCACTGCATTCCAAGGACAGGGGCAGAGATTCCAGGAAATAACTCCCATCTCTGGTGGTGGTGGGATGCATTATGGCTGTAAATTTCCAACCATTGTGGGGGTGGGAGGGTAGCCCAAACCTGTTCCCACTGATGTTACACTGAGCCCAGGCATCTGTTTTGCCACCTAATCCTCAACAACAGGACGGCTATTCTACTTTCTAATCTTCACTGGACAACAAGCTCTGTGGCTCCTCTGCATTCTGTTCTTGAGCTTCTATTCACGTCCTTCAGCTTATATCTGCTCAAGTGATGAGAAAGGCTGTTCTCAAAGTGTAGAAAAGCTGTTCTCATCATCCACTGACTGCTCCTAGAGGGATGGGGGAGAGAATGAGAGGACAAATAATCTGGAACTCAGAGGTTGAGAGAAAAACCATTTTAATAAGACAGTCAAGGAAGAGAGAAAGAACAGTGATGGTCTATGAAGGAATCTATAGGAGATGTACGCTGGACAGAATGGGAGTCGGGGGGCTCTGGAGGTGGTCTATAGGGGAGGGTTGAATTGGGACAGATGTAGGGATCCCACAGTGCTGATGTTGGAGGTGGGGGCGGATTGGGAAGGATTTGAGTGTATGAAAGAGTACTAAGGGATATGAGGGGGATCAGGAAGGATTTCCGGGTTAGTGCGGAGAATTCAGGGATTTGGTGGGTCTGGGAACAAGATGAGGTGCATAGGTGAGGATTTGGGGATGTCAGATATCTTGGGATGAAAGGGTGGGATCATGGTATTTTGGATCACCAAGCAGGGAATTTGGGGTGTGTCCCTTTCAGAGCTCCTTAAACATGAGGCACCACGGGTGTGGGGGTATCAGCAGGGGTCCCCCAGTATTCACATGAGTGTGGATAATGGGGGGCTGAGGGGTGGCAGCTGCCCTGGGTGGCCGGGGACCAGGGGTCACAGCATGAATCTCGGTGTAGGTCAGATGCTCACTGTCACTGGGGGGGGCACCTGGAGACACAGAGGAACAGCGGGGTGCCTCCATGGGGGTCTGCAACTGGCTTTGAAGGTAGATTGATGGTGTTGGTATTTGGGAGTGGTGTTCAAGAGGGTGGGTGTGGAGTTGTGCTGTCCTTCTCTTTGAGGATCCCAAGGGGGATGTTTGGGGATCCTGCTGTGGTTTGGGTGTGCCCAAAGGGTCTGAGAGTGTTCAGGGATTGTGGGACCACAGGGGATTCGATTTGTCATCCCTGTGGGTTATATATTGGGGTTCCATATCTGCGGCTTTTGGGGTTTCCTTTAATAGGTTTATGAGTGATTTTGGGGATCTGGGACATGTTTAGAGTCTGGAGAGCTTTAATGAGTGTGAAGGCTGAGATTTGGAATCTGGCTTTAGCACAACATGCAGAATTCTAGTTCCTCATGAGCTGGATTTGGGAGATTAGCTATCAAGTTAGGGTAAGCCATCTGGGGTTGGTGGTCCTTTGGGGTAATTATGAGCAGGGTTTGGTGAGGCCCCAAGGGAAATGCTGTGATTTGTGTCCCCTGACCCAGACACTGACCTGGAACTGCACGGCCTCTGCATTCGGGGGGGCTCCTCTGTCAGCAACTGGAGAAGGTGGGAGTTATGGGGAGGTCATGAGTCACGCTCAAGGATCCCTGAAGGGAATCTATAGGGGATGAAAGGGCAGGCAAGGGACACCTGGGAGGATCTATACAGGATAGAAGTGCAGGCACGGAACACAGGGGGAATCAGTAGGGATGGTAGACATTTAAAAGCTTCCTCACCACAGTTCTCATCTCTCTGTATCCAGAGGCTGCGGGCATCGATGATGAAGAAAACTGCAAGGCCAAAGATGAGTGCAGCCACAAAGGCCCTCACCAGTGCCAGCACCAGATTGGCACGGGACTGCTCCTCAGCACCTGTAACGTCCGGGTGTTTGGGTGTCCCTATTGCCAGCCACAACCCCTATTCAGCCCGGATGCAGCAACACAGCCACCCATATGTGGCGGGGGTGTACACAAATGGGAGGCTCAGACTTACGTGGGGGTGCAGGTGTGGGTGTCACCTCCAGAGTCACGTTATTCCCAAGGGGTGAGGACAGAAAGGGGTCAGCCCAGAGGCGGTAGGAGCACCTGTAGGTGCCGCTGTCAGCTGGGGTCACCCCAAAGATGGTGAAGGTGGCTGTGCCCACCACATTGGGGTCCTGGCGTTGGATGGGGGCTGAGCACCCATCCTTGTGCAGGAGGAAGGCGGCCCCATAGTCCTTGTTCCAGCACTGGATGGTGACATTGGTCCCTGTCTCCACACATTCCTCAGGGCTCAGGGAAATGCTGGGTGGGGGGAAACTGTGATCTACACGAATGGAGGGGACAGCAGTGGGACACGGTCCTGTTGGGAGCAAGCAGAGCCATCTGCTATCCCCAGTGCCCTCACCTGTCAGCACCAGCTCCACAGGATCACTCTTCTCTGATTTCTCTGATAACCAAGGCACCCGGTACTGACACCGATATGTACCTGCGTGCTCCCGATTTGTGTTCAAGAAGGAGAAGTCTGCAGTGTCCTGCTCCTTGTACTTGTATTTGCTGTGTGTCCAACGTCCTTCCTGGTACAGCCAGACCTGGGCAGCCAGCTGGGGCAGGTGGCAGCGCAGGGTGACATTGTCCCCCAGGGACACACCCTGGCTGGGGTGCAGCGACAGGGAGGGTCGCGGCACTAGGACAGGGGACAGCAGTCAGCCTTGTCCCTGCACACCCTCCTCTGCCCCTCTCATGGCATCCTGCCCATGCTCCCCTCCCTCTCTCCCCATTCTCCTCCTATCCCCATACTCACGATGCTGTGCCCTGCTCGCTGCCACCAACCACCAACCTGCAAGGGACACGGTCCTGGTTCCACACAGGGCCTCCAACCCTCATGGCACCACGTCCCCATTGTCACTCACCCAGGATGAGGGCCACCGCCATTGGTGCCATGAGGCAGGAGCAGCTTGGGTACAGTGAGACTGCAGTGGGGACAGGGAGTTGCGTTGTGCTGCTACCAGCTCCACTTTTGGGACAGGATGGTGTGACGTCACCTCCTGATGTGGCAATCATAGCCCAAACGGGAAGTGGCACGCTGGGGTCCCCAGAAATGTTGTACACATGGAGCTGTGCAAATAGTCCCCACTGGTTTGTCCTTTGCAGTTTGTCCAGGCTTGGGTGTCACACACAAAGTTCTGCCAGCACGTGGTCCTGCACGTTTTCCCCCATGGGATGGCAAACACAGGACATGGCTCCAATGAGGTGTCCCCCATGGGATGTCACATTTGGTCCCCAACACTTCCTGCCAGCTGTCACTACACACTTCAGGTACCACACTCTGTCCCCACTGTGCTTTCCTCCACCATCCCCACTGGGGGCAGTAGCAGGGACCTTTGGGGATGCAGTGACACCAAGCTGAGCTGCTCTCAGATTCCCCCTGAGCACAGGATGATGTGACGTCACCTCCTGATGTGGTTGCACTGTGGTGTCCCTCTGTGGTAGGAGTGGAGAGGTGCCCACTGCACACTGTGCCTGTTGAGGTGCCCCACACGCTGTCAACCCTGGGTGATTCGAGACAGCCACCATGGCTTCACCAAGGGCAGATCATGCCTGACCAATATTATGGCCTTCTGTGATGGAGTGAGGGCTTTGATGGACAGGGGAAGGGCTGTGGATGTCATCTACCTGGACTTCTGCAAGGCCTTTGACATGGTCCCTCACCACGTCCTTCTCTCTAAATCGGAGAGGTGTGGATTTGAGGGGTGGCCTGCTTGATGGATTAGGAATTGTCTGGCTGGACACAGCCAAAGGGTTGTGATGGGTGGTTCTGTGTCAGGGTGCTGCACTTGGGTCAGGGCAATCCCAGGGATTTATACAAAGTGGGGGAAGATCTCCTTGAGAGCAGCCCTGCGGAGAAGGACTTGGGGGTCCTGGTTGGTGGACGAGAAGCTGGACATGAGCCAGCAGTGTGTGCTTGCAGCCCGAAAAGCCAACTGTGTTCTGGGCTGCATTACAAAAGGGAAAGCCAGCAGGGTGAAGGAGGTGACTGTCCCCCTCCACTCAGCTCTTGTGAGGCCCCATCTGCAGTTTTGTGTCCAGCCCTGGGGCCCCCAGTACGGGAAGGTCATGGAGCTCTTGGAGCGGGTCCAGAGGAGGGCACTGAGATGATCAGAGGGCTGGAGCAGCTCTCCTATGAGGAAAGGTTGAGGGAAGTGTGCTTGTTAAGCTTGGAGAAGAGAAGGCTCTTGGGAGACCTCACTGTGGCCTTCCAGACCATGAAGGGAGCGTATGAACAGGAGGGGCAAAAGCTGCTTATGAGGGTGGATAGTGATAGGACAAGGGGGAATGATTTAAGCTGAGACAGGGGAGGTTTTGCATAGATATTAAGAGGATGTTTTTCACACTGAGGTGGTGACGCACTCGAACGTGTCGCCCAAGGAAGTTGTGCATTTCCTATCCCCTGAGCTATTCAAGGCAGCCTGGATGTGGCTCTGGGCAGCCTGGCCGAGATGTTGGCGACCCTGCACATAGCAGGTGGGCTGAAACTCGATGATCATTGTAGTCCTTTTCAGCCCGAGCCATTCAATGCTTCTTTGATTATGATACTTAGACAATGGTGCTGTTGCATTATCAATTACAACCAAGGAAATTTAGGTTATGGCTGCTGTAGAAGAAGAGTAGAAGGTGACTGGGAGGAAAATGCGGAAGAGAGAGAAAAAGAAAAAAAAAAAAAAAAAAGAGAAGCACAGTAGAAATGTAAGAGAAAGAGATGAGGGGAGTAAGGTAATCATGGTCCATTTTGAGGTGTTGCAGTGCTGGAGTAGAAGGGGGAATGAGAGTGCTCATCCAATGGATGAAGTCTCCAACTGGCAAAAAGGAGACAGCACAAAATGCAGCTTATCTGGGAATTTATTTCTCTCTGCTGGTTGGCAGATGCAGCATCACAAGGTTGTGAAGAAGTGAGTTCACAATGACAACGTTTGTCAGAAATGTGTTTGTGCCAGAAATGTTCTTGCGGTGAAGCAGTGCCATTGGTGGACACACCAAGGCTGTGCGGTTATCTCACAGCATCTGGTGCTTTGCAGCCTCTGTTGTCATGGCAAGAGCCTTGTTATGGCAAGTGTTGGAGAGGTAGCAAGCACACCGAGAATGTCAGCAAATGTGTTTTGTTGTTGGATTGTAATTCTGTGGAGCAGAGAGTGCCCGTGTGAGGAGTTCCCGCGGTGAGGGTCCTGCAGTGCCAGAGTGATGGCACTGCTGAGCACAAGGAGCACATGGCATCCATGGCCGCTGTCACACGAGCACACGCTGCAGACAACCGGGCAGAAGCATCCAGAATTGCAGGGCAGCCCTCAGAGGCGAGAAGCAGCGCCAGCGCAGTGAAGGGAACAGCCCTGAGAGCTGTGATGGATGGCACCGAGTGAAGGAACAGCTGAGCGCTGTGAGCAGCAGCTCTGAGGCTGCTGTACCGCTGAGAGCAGTTGTGTTGGAACACGCTCTGCTCACAGCTGTCGGGATCTCCACCCTTCGGGCCCCACGTTGGCCACCACAAGGACTGTGGTGCTGTCACCTGACAGCTGCTCTGCAACACACAGCCCTTCCAGCACTGACCTTTCTCTTTGTGGTTTGCCAAGAGAATCAGACAAAGGAAGACAAAACTCATTGGTTGAGACAAAAACTGTTTACTCAGACTAAAAAGGAAGAGAGAAATAACAGGAATGATAATAAAAAAATTATGCTTATTAAAATAGTGATGCTCAACACAACTGCCCACCACTCTCTGACCAATGCTTCAACTTGGATAGGATTTGCATTCCCAGTGGGTGTTGAGAGATCTGAGGAGTACAAGGAAGGATTGTGGGGTTAGAAGTGAGCATTTAGGTATTTGTTGTCATTGTGAAGTGTATGGGGTACACTGGTAAATGTATGGGGATGTTAGACTGGAGGCATTTGGAATTCTGGTGGCTAAGATTGGGTAACGGGAGGTGGACTTGGGAGCCTGGAATTGCTCTGTTTCAGAGATCCAATCGTGTTTTTGGGGTGTTTCCTTATGGTTTGAGCGTGCCCATGAGTTCTGAGGGGTGTTAAGGACTACGGGGTCTGGGAAGACGTAGATCTGGGGACTCAATAGGTGAAATACTGGGGGTGACTATGCATGTCATTTGTGGGTTCCACTATGGCTTGGAGATGCCCATGGGATCTGTGTGCTGGGAAGGAGGTTTGGGGATTCCCTGGGGCTTTGTGCTGGCTGAGGTCTACGCAGGTGCTATATTCTCAGTGCTGGGGCTTTTTAAAGGATCTCTCTGTGTGTGTAGGGCTGGAAGAGTACCAGAGGGGCTGTGGGATTGCATCTGGAATTCCTGTGATCTATATTTTGAGTATCCCATGGTCTGGATTTGGGGATGAGCATAAAGACAGAGTAAGCCATAAGAAGCTGGAAGTCACTTGGGATCCACGTGGACAGGATTTGGGGTTCCAGGCGGGGTATGGGTGTTCTCCAGGGACTGGTTGGTTTAGGGTTTCCCTGTCTCAGATATTGTTCTGGAACTGAATGGACTCAGCCTTCCCAGGGGAGGGGCACCTGCATCAAAATTGGGATGGGACTGGAATGGGGGTTATGGAGAACACCAAAGAGCAGGAGGGGGATCAATAGTGCATGGAAGTGGAGGCAGGGGAAAGTTAAGGGGATTGATCCATGTGTACGGGATGGAAGATGAGGAAGGACACAGCTGGAGGGAGGTGTAGAGATTGAAAGGTATGGGAGGGAGATTGGAGGGTATATAGGCTATCAGAGAGGAAGCGGAACATAATTGGGTGTGATCTAAAGGTGCTTTATTGAGTGTCAAAGTGATTCAGCTGTCTTCCCCACCAGGGCTGTCATTTCTTTGTATCCAGAGGCTGCGGGCATCGAGGACAAAGTAGAGGCCCAGGCCAAAGACGAGGGCAGCAGCGCAGCCCCTCACCACTGCCACCACCAGGTTCCCATGGGACCTCCTCTCATCACCTGTGGAGTCCAGCAGCATGCATGTCCCCATCCCTGGCCACCACCTCAATGATGACAGGATGTAGAGACACTGCCAGAAATGAGAGACAGCAAGGACATTGAAATGGGGAGCTCAGACCTACCTGGGGGTTCAGGTGCTGGTGTCACCTTGAGAGTCACGCTGTCCCCAAGGGGTGATGAAAGAAGGTAGAAGCCTCCAATGCGGCAGGAGCACCTATAGGTGCCAGAATCAGCTCGTGTCACCCTAGAGATGGTGAAGGTGGCCACACCCTCAGCATCAGAGTTCTGGCTCTGGATAGGGACTGAGTGCCCATCCTTGTGCAGGAAGATGGTGTCCCCGTATTCCTGGTTGCTGCACCAGATGGTGACATTGGTCCCTGTCCCCACGTTTCTCCCAGAACTCACGGAAATACTTGGTGGGGGGAATTTGGGATCTGTATTGAAAGGGGAGACAGCAATGGGACATGGCCCTGTGGGGAAAGCTCTGGGCCAATCATAGTCCCCAATGTCCTCACCTGTCACCACCAGCTCCACGGGGTCACTCTTCTCCGATGTCCCTGGTGGCTCCAACACCCGGTACTGACACAGATATTTCACTGCATCTTCTTTCTTTACACTAACCAAGGAGAACTCAGCCGTGTCCTGTACCATGTCCATGTGCTTTACAAATCTCCAAGATCCTTCCCTATAGAGCTGAACTTGTGTGGCCGGCTGGGGGAGGTGGCACCGCAGGGTGACATTGTCCCCCAGGGACACCCCCTGGCTGGGGTGCAGCGACAGGGAGGGTTGGGGCACTAGGACAGGGGACTGCAGTCAGCCTTGTCCCTGCACACGCTCCTCTGCCCCTCTCATGGTCCCCTGACCACACTCCCCTCCCTCTCTCCCCATTCTCCCCGTCCCCATACTCACACAGCTGCGCCCTGCTCGCTGCCACCAGCCACCAACCTGCAAGGGACACGGTCCTGGTCCCACACAGGGCCACCAACCCCTGTGACACTACGTCCCCAT
Organism: Chrysolophus pictus; assembly: GCA_037305975.1. Taxonomy (NCBI): domain Eukaryota; kingdom Metazoa; phylum Chordata; class Aves; order Galliformes; family Phasianidae; genus Chrysolophus; species Chrysolophus pictus. The sequence goes on from CM074606.1 coordinate 833,830, forward strand.
TGTCACTCACCCAGGATGAGGACCATCGCCATTGGTGCCATGAGTTAGGAGCAGCTTGGGGACAGTGAGACTGCAGTGGAGACAGGGAGTGGCCGGACAGCTGCATTTCAGTTTCTCATGGGGACAAGAAGTGACGTGATGTCACCTCCTGATGTTGCAATTGTGGTCCCCAAGCCGTGGTGTCTTTGGGGATCCGCCACAGGCTGCCATGCATGCAGCTGCAATTGCAGTCCCTGGTGGGGTGTCCCACACAGGCTGTCACCTCTCAGCTGTCACACGCTGCCTGCAAAGCGCTGCCAGTGCGTGGTGTCCTCCAAGGGGATGGCAAACACAGCACACGTGGCTCCAATGTGGTGTCCCACATGGGATGTCACATGCAGTCTCCAACACCACCAGCCATCTCTCACCTTTCACACACTCTGGGTACCACACTGTGCTCCCACTGTGCTTTCCCCTGCCATCCCCACTGCCAGCAGCAGCAGGCACCTTTGCTGACACACTGACACCACACAGACTTGTGACCAGCAGCACACCTGAACTGGGCTGGTTTGGATGCTGGACGGGAAGAGAACAAAACTGTTTCACATGCTGCTCACTGGACAGTTGGCCTCTGATATCCAAAAGAAGCTGCAGAAAGCTGGTGGGGTTTCATGTCTCTATCACAACTGACTGAAATTGCCTACAAAGTGTGCAACAATGGGGAGGAAGCAGAAGAGGAATACAAATAAAAGAGAAACAGAAGAGCAGTAAAATGCAGTCATGCTTCCTGGCAGCAGCTGTAGTGCAAATCACAAAGCAAAGAGGAAGAGGAACAATTAGAGGGGGACCTCAGGGAATGAAGTCATTTAGTTTTCCGAAGTTACTGTATAGATTTATTCTGTTGTAAATTGCTGTGAAGGACCTTGAAGTCAGAATTCTGTGCCTGTAGATGGGGCCATGGGAAAGTGAGAAGTAAACCCCTTTTTGCAACCAGGGAGTTGTGAGACTGGACATCAGAGTTCTTCTGATGTGGGAGACCGAAAAGCCTGAGGGAGCCGAGTCTGCTGAGCTGAACAGAGCCAGGAGGTGATCACTTCTGAATGGCAAAGCCCACTGGTGGCATAAAAGGCTCAGCTACATTGGATGGTCATCGCAGCAGTGGCAGAAGTGAACCAACCTTCTTCCCCTCACTGACTCTTTTCCCCATGTCTTCACATACGCCCCAAAGGAGAACATTTTTGGGATTCTCTCCACAGAGGACTGTCCTGCTCCCACACTGCCAACCCTCCTAGTGCAACATGACTGACACCTGTGTCAGGAGCTAACAGACAAATGTATGGCTGCTGAAGTCGTTTTAATTAGCATTTCAGCCTTATTATGGCACCTGTGATCAGCCCTAAAGGGTACAGGGCACCTCCTGAAGTCTGTGGGATGTTGGGTCTCTGTTTTGAGGCTCCAGATGTCCTCTGATGTGGGAACAGCCACCTTCCCTGGAGAAAGGGTCCGTGTGCTGAGGGGTTTCCATGAAGTGCTGATGGCCCTGAAGTTACTGCCAGCTGTCAGGACAGTGGGAGTACTGGTGGCACTGGGAGCATTGAGGGTATTGGGGATACTGGGGACACTGGAGGCATTGCTGGATATTGAGGACATTGCAGACATGGGGGACACTGAAGGAATTGGTGTCACTGGGGATAAAGCAATGTTGGGTCAGATCCACTGGTCTGTATTGACCCCAACACCACTGGGCATCGGGGACAACAATAAGTCACACTCATGGATCTGCACTGACAACACTGATCACATCCATGGGACCTCACTGACCCCACTGATCTCATCCATGGGTCTTTGATGATCCCAACCCCATGAGAGAACCCAAAAATGACCAAGAGTTGGTTGGCACACAAACATTGGACTAATCCATGGGATGACGTTGACCACACAGACATCGGGCCCATCCCAATTGCTCACCTCCCACCCCATTAAACTCACTCCAATCACAACAACCTCATTTACCCCAGAACCTCCTCCTGATTGGGGCTCACTCCCTCCACCCACACCAACCCCTAAACCCACGGATTGTGCCACAAACCGCCCCCACCACCCCACTGACCGCCCTCCGCACAGCACTGGAGGAGAAATAGAAGATGAAGGGGTCGAGAGCAGCGCTGAGGGTGGTGAGGAGCAGAGCGTAGGGCCTCCACGTGGGGCTGCGCTGCTGCACAAAGCCCACCACATGCGAGAGGTTGTAGGGACCAAAGCAGACCCCAAAGATGACCATGGTGGCCACGGCCAGCCCCACAGTGCGGTACTTCTTCTGCAGTGGGATGTGGGGTCGAGTGAGGAGGGCACGGATGAGGTGGATGTAGCAGAACATGGTGATGGCAAAGGGGAGGAGGAAGAGGACGAGGAAGAGCTCGAGGCGCAGCGGGAGAACGAAGCGCAGCTGGGTTTGGGAGAAGTCATCGTAGCAGTGGTAGTCCCAGTGGTGTTTAGTCTCAGAGGCAATCTGGGAGGTCCATGGGGTGGTGGTGGGGATGTGGGGTGTGTTTATGTTTGTGAAGGGAGAGACTTGGAGGGTGGAGATGTTGAGGTCAGTCTTGGGGCTGGAGATCCTGTAGATGTTCAGACTAGAATTCATGGTGCCATTGGGAGTAACAGTGTCAGCAGTGGAGGTGCTGGGGACATCGGTGTCAATGCCGTTAGGTTTGGTCACCTCAAATCCCCCAAGCTGGAATCCATTGACCCCAAAACAATGGGAGTTGTCCATCTTCAGCCCAGTGGGGTCAACGTGAGTGGAGTTGTCCATCCCAGATCCCCAGGTCTTGATCTCATTGAACCCAAGCCCACGTTCCCCATCGGCCTCAGACCCATTGACCCCAAACTCTCTGTAATACTCTGCCACAAAGACGATGGAACAATGGGACAATGCCATCACCCAAAGGACGGCGCTGGCGGCCATCGTCCGCCATAACCTCCGGCGCCGGTTGTAGCGGTGTGGGAACACGACCCCAAAGTAGCGCTCCACACTGAGGGCAGCCATAAAGAGAATGCTGAGGTAGATGCTGGAGTAGAAGCAGAAGTTTGCAATGGGGCAGAGCACTTTGGGGAAGGGCCACAGCATATTGGCAGCCACCTCAGCCATTTTGAAGGCGAGGAAGAAGAGGACGAGGAGGTCGGCGGTGTTGAGGTGGAGGAGGAGGAGGTCGGCAGCAGTGAGCTGGGGATGAGGACAGTGACATCGGATTTTGGTGAGGAGGATGATGAAGGTGAAGACATTGGCAGGAAAACCCACAGCGAAGGTCAGAGCATGGATGATGAGGAGCAGCATGGTGAGAGGAAGGCTGCAGGGCTGAGGAACACAGAGCTGTAGGGCAGGATATGGGGTCATACTGGTGCTATGGAATGGGACATGGTATCAAACTGGGGCTATAAGAGGGCCTAAGGGGTGATACCAGAGCTATGGGTTGGACTATGGAGTCAGTGGGCTATGAGGCAGGGATGTGTGGCACTAATGGCAATGTAGGGCAATATGTTGATTTACAGAGCTATGGGATCATAGGGCTATGGGACAGGAAATGAGGCTATGGGGTTGGATGTGGAGATGTGGGGCAGGATAGGGGGCAGTTGGGTGACATATGGGCCGATGGGGTGTGATATGGGGTTGTGGGAAGGTGTATGTAGTCCTAGTACTCCCAAATACACGAGGATGAGCACGGCAGGAGGAAGGCTCTGGAGCTGAGGAACATAAAGCTATGGAGCAGGACACAGAGCTATGGGACAGGACATGGGGTGAGATTAGGGGTTATGTGGTGTGATATGGGATCACGGGGCGGGTTATGGCCTCATATCATTCCCAAAGTGATGAGGATGAGGATGGCAGGAGGGAAGGCTGCAGGGCTGTGGGGCACAGAGCCATGGGGTGGAAGATGGGGTTACGGGGCTATGGGACAGGAATAGGGGTTCACGTGGTTATGGGGTACGATGTGGAGTCATGGGATTATGGAGTGAGGTCCCACAGCTTCCTCCACACCCATAGGAGAGTGCTGCCCTCATTTGTTTTTAATTTGGTTAATTTCTGCATTTCCTGCTCAGAGATGGGTGCAGAGGTGGGGGCAGGGCACTGAGCCTCCCATCCAGTACCCCATAACTGCCCTCATACCCCCTCATCCCCATCCCACACCATAGCTCTCCTGCTTTCTTGCCCCATATACTGCCCCATAGCCCCACATAGTGCCCCATGACTCCATACCAAGCTCCACTGCACCATGATCTCATATCCCCAAACTCAAAACTGCATAACCCCACATCCCACCCCATACCTCCATGACCCCATATCCCTCCCAATAAGCCCATGACTCTCCACCCCTCCCTATTGCCATTGCCATGAATGCCCCACATCCCACAGACCCCTAGAAATTCCCCGAGTGCTCACCTCCACTGCTCACCCCAGCGTCTGTGGGGCACTGTGTCTCATCCCATAGACTATTGAGGGACACTTCCGGGGGTGGGGCCACAGGTGGGGAGTGACCCCCCCCTGCCCCATCCCAGAAGCCCTTTGTCCTTTGTTATGGGGCAGGGACACACCCTGGGGGACAGGAGTTACTACTTGAGGCTGAGGAGAAAATTTTGGGGGAACACTTGGGGAACACCTGCCCCATAGATGGCCCCACTGCTTTGGAGGCCCTTCAACCTCCTATGGGTGTCCAGAACCCTTCCCAATAGAGCACCTCATAGATTTGGAAACACAACAAACATGAATGGGTCTTCAAAACCCTGACCCATAGTTCACCCCACAGATTTGGAGACCACAACCACCTTCCCCATATCTTGCACCATAGATTTGTTTATCACTGTCATTGTCATTGTCATCGTCCACCATGACTGTGGACCTCCAAAACCCTTTCCCACAGCACACCACACAGATTTGGAGGCCCCACAACCACCCCTTGTCTGACAAAGTCATGCCCCACATCTTGCCTCATAGATTTGGAGACCCAATGACCACATATGGGCCCCCAAGCCCCTTCCTGCCCCAGAAAGACCCACCACCACCTACAGACCCCCTTCATCCTCTTTGGGGTGACCCCGGCTGATGCTGGCACCTATAGGTGCTCCTCCCGACCCTGGGGTTACCTCTTTTGTGTCCTCACCCCTTAGGGACAATGTGACACCAAAGGTAACACCCACACCTGTGCCCCCAGGAAGGTCTGATTCCCCATCTGTGTGTCCCCATGTCACCAATGGGTGGCAGTGTCACCACATCTCATCCCCAGGGAGGTGGCTGCTGGCGGACAAACACCCGGACTACACCCCCCAGCCCTCCATACCCTAAAAGCCCACCGAATACCCCTGGGAAAGCCCAAACTCCAACGTGGAGACCCCAGCACACACAGAATACTCTGTCCCAGGGAAAGTCCCAAACTCTGAGTAGTGACACTCCCAGACACCAGGCATGGCAACACCCAATGTCACATCCATACAAATGCCAAATCTAAGCCACTGCACTCCTCTAAAACCCTTAAACATCCCACAGACCACATGGATTCAAACCCTTTTGACCTAATCCTAAATCATAGCCCTAACATTGTCTCACACCCTAACCCTAGCCAATAATAGTAACCCTAAACTCCACCCTAAAACTAACACAAAGCTTAACTCTAATATTAACACTAAATGTAACTGTAACACTAAGCCTAAACTTAAACCTAAGCCTTGTCCTACCCATAAAACAAAAGCTAATCTTAATCTTAACAGTAACCTTAAATCTAACAAAAACCCTAACCTGAACACTGATGACCTAACACTAAACCTAAACCTAATTCTAACCCTAACCCTAAATAAAGCTAACCCTTTCCTAAACCCAATCCTAACCCTGCCCTAACCCTAGCAGTAACGCTAACCCTGCCCTTACACTAACCATTAGCCTAACCCTATCCCTTGCATGAACATAAAACCTAGCCCTAACTCTAACACTAATCCTAAGCCTACCCTAAACCTAACACTAAACACTAATCCAACACTGAAGCCTAAGCTTCAATAATAACCTTAATAACCTTAACAATAACCCATAACCATGACCCTACTCTAACTCAAACCCTACCCTAATACTAACGCTTAGCCTAACCGTAACCCTTACCCTAACACCAATCCTAAGCCTAAACCTAACCCTACCTTTACAGAAACACTAACTCCAAACCTAAACCCAATCCTAACACTAATCATAAATATAGCCGTAACCGTAAACAAAACACCGTAACACTAACCCTAAGCCTACACCTAAACCTACCCTTACTGAAACACTAACTCTAACCCATAACTCTAACCCTAACACTAGCCATAACCGTAGCCTTAACCCTAACCCTAACATTAACCCTAACCCTAACCCTACCACAACCACAGCTCTACCACAACCCATAACTCCAACACTGATCCTAACGCTAAACCTAACACTAGCTGTAACCATAATCATAACCCTTACCCTAACACTAATCCTAGGGCTTAGCCAACCCTACCAGAACCATAACTCTACCCCTATCCCTAACACTAATCGTAACCATAACCATAACCATAACCCCAACACTAACCCTAAGCCTAAATCTAACCCTTCCCTTATGGAAACACAAATTCCATTCCTACCCTAATCCTACCACAACCATAACCCTTAGCATGCAGTTCCCATGTTGGCACTACACGCGTGCCATCACTGCACACACGTGTCCATAGCATGTGACCAATTTCAGCACCATGTGTGTGCCCCATACATGTGTGTGTCCCCATAGTGTGCCCCATGTCTGTGTGGTGTCACTGTGTCCCCAAGGTCCCTGCTGCTGTCCCTAGTGGGGATGGCAGAAGAAAGCACAGTGGGAACACAGTGTGGTACCCAAAGTGTGTGGTGACAGCTGGATGGACGTGTTGGGGACTGCATGTGACATCCCATGTGGGACACCCCATTGGAGCCATGTGCTGTGTTTGGCATCCCAGGGGGACAAAGTGCAGGGCCATGTGCAGGCAGAACTTTTGGGACAGTGTGTGACACCCAAGACATGTCAAACTGCAGAGAACAAACCAGTGGGGACTACTTGCAGAGCTCCATGTGTGCCACACTGCTGGGGACCCCACAGTGCCACTTCCCGTTTTGGCAGTGATTGCCACATCAGGAGGTGACGTCACATCATCCTGTCCCAAAAGAGGAACTGGCAGCAGCACAACGCCACTCCCTGTCCCCACTGCTGTCTCGCTGTCCCTAAGCTGCTCCTGCCTCATGCCACCAATGGCGCTGACCCTCATCCTTGGTGAGTGACAATGGGGACGTGGTGCCACGGGGGTTGGTGGCCCTGTGTGAGACCAGGACCGTGTCCCTTGCAGGTTAGTGGCTGGTGGCAGCGAGCAGGGCACAACAGTGTAAGTATGGGGACAGGGGGAGAATGGGGAGAGAGGGAGGGGAGCGTGGTCAGGGGACCATGAGAGGGGCAGAGGAGGGTGTGCAGGGACAAGGCTGACTGCTGTCCCCTGTCCTAGTGCCCCGACCCTCCCTGTCCCTGCACCCCAGCCAGGGGGTGTCCCTGGGGGACAATGTCACCCTGCGCTGCCACCTGACCCAATTGTCTGCCTGGGTCTGGCTGTACCAGGAAGGAGGTTGGACTTACAGCAAGGAGAAGAACAAGGAGCAGGACACGATTGATTTCTACTTCTTCAGAACAAATTGGCAGCATGCAGGTACATATCAGTGTCAGTACCGGGTGCCTTGGTCAGGAATGGTATCTGAGAGGAGTGATCCTGTGGAGCTGGTGGTGACAGGTGAGGGCACTGGGGACAGCAGATGGCACTGGGTGCTCCCCACAGGACCGTGTCCCACTGCTGTCCCCTCCGTTCATGCAGATCACAGATTCCCCCCACCCAGCATTTCCCTGAGCCCTGAGGAATGTGTGGAGACAGGGACCAATGTCACCATCCAGTGCTGGAACAAGGACTATGGGGCCGCCTTCCTCCTGCACAAGGATGGGTGCTCAGCCCCCATCCAACGCCAGGACCTCAATGTGGTGGGCACAGCCAACTTCACTATCTTTGGGGTGACCCCAGCTGACAGCGGCACCTACAGGTGCTCCTACCGCCCCTGGGCTGACCCCTTTCTGTCCTCACCCCTTGGCAATAACGTGACTCTGGAGGTGACACCCACACCTGCACCCCCACGTAAGTCTGAGCCCCCCATTTGCGTGCACCCCCTGCCACGGATGGGTGGCTGTGCTGCTGCATCCGGGCTGAATAGGGGCTGTGGCTGGCAATAGGGACACCCAAACACCCGGACGTTACAGGCGCTGAGGAGCAGTCCCGTGCCAATCTGGTGCTGGCACTGGTGAGGGGCTTTGTGGCTGCACTCATCGTTGGCCTCGCAGTTTTCTTCATCATCGATGCCCGCAGCCTCTGGATACAGAGAGATGCGAGAACTGTGGTGAGGAAGGTTTTAAATGTCTACCATCCCTTACTGATTCCCCAGTGTCCCCCGCCTGCACTTCTATCCTGTATAGATCCTTGCAGGTGTCCCTTGCCTGCCCTTTAATCCCCTATAGATTCCCTTCAGGCTCCTTGAGAATGACTGATGACCTCCCCATAACTCCCACCTTCTCCAGTTGCTGACACAGAAGCCTCCCCGAATGCAGAGGCCGTGCAGTTCCTGGTCAGTGTCTGGGTCAGGGGACACAAATCCCAGCATTCCCCTTGGGGCCTCACCAAACCCTGCTCATAATTACCCCAAAGGACCACCAACCCCATATGGCTTACCCTAACTTGATAGCTGATCTCCCAAATCCAGCAAATGTGGGACTCAAATTCTGAATGCTGTGGTAAAGCCTGACTCCAAATCTCAGCCTACACACTCATTGGAGCTCTCCAGGCTCTAACCATGTCCCAGACACCAAAAAGCTCTCACAAACCGATTAAGGGGTACCCTCAAAAGCCGCAGATATGGAACCCCAATATATAACCCACAGGGATGACAAATCGAATCCCCTGCGGTCCACAATCCCTAAACACTCTCAGACCCTTTGGGCACACCCAAACCACAGCAGGACCCCCAAACATCCCCCTTGGGATCCTCAAAGAGAAGGACAGCACAACTCCACACCCACCCTCTTGAACACCACTCCCAAATACCAACACCATCAATCCCCCTCCAAAGCCTGTTGCAGACCCCATGGTGGCACCCCGCTGTTCCCCTGTGTCTCCAGGTGCCCCTCCCAGTGACAGTGAGTGTCTGACCTACACCGAGATTCATGCTGTGACCCCTGGTCCCCGGCCACCGAGGGCAGCTGCCAGCACTCAGCCCCCCATTATCCACACTCATGTGGATACTGGGGGACCCCTGCTGATACCCCCACACCCGTGGTGCCTCAACTTTACGGAGCTCTGAAAGGGACACACCCCAAATTCCCCGCTTGGAGATCCACGATACCATGATCCCACCCTTTCATCCCAAGATATCTGACATCCCCAAATCCTCATCTATGCACCTCATCTTGTTCCCAGACCCACCAAATCCCTGAATTCTCCACACTAACCCAGAAATCCTTCCTGATCCCCCTCATATCCCTTAGTACTCTTTCATACACTCAAATCCTTCCCAATCCGCCCCACCTCCAACATCAGCACTGTGGGATCCCTACATCTGTCCCAATTCAACCCTCCCCTATAGACCACCTCCAGAGCCCCCCGACTCCCATTCTGTCCAACGTACATCTCCTATAGATTCCTTCATAGACCATCACTGTTCTTTCTCTCTTCCTTCACTGTCTTATTAAACAGGTTTTTCTCTCAACCTCTGAGTTCCAGATTATTTGTCCTCTCATTCTCTCCCCCATCCCTCTAGGAGCAGTCAGTGGATGATGAGAACAGCTTTTCTACACTTTGAGAACAGCCTTTCTCATCACTTGAGCAGATATAAGCTGAAGGACGTGAATAGAAGCTCAAGAACAGAATGCAGAGGAGCCACAGAGCTTGTTGTCCAGTGAAGATTAGAAAGTAGAATAGACATCCTGGTGTTGAGGATTAGATGGCAAAACAGATGCCTGGGCTCAGTGTAACATCAGTGGGAACAGGTTTGGGCTACCCTCCCACCCCCTGAATGCTTGGAAATTCACAGCCATAATGCATCCCACCACCACCAGAGATGGGAGTTATTTCCTGGAATCTCTGCCCGTGTCCTTGGAATGCAGTGAATATGTTCATGCTCTGCCTTCAGGCACGTGGCTGTTTCTCCCTTTGCTGTGCATGTTGCTGGAGCGATCCCCCACGCACCCAGTGCTGTGATAAGGGAACACCTGCTTGACATCACCCTTTGGTGTCTCAGGTTACTCTGTTGTTTTTCTCGGCTTCCAGAGGGCTCTGAATTGTGCTTGATAGGCACAGCCAGAGCCCAGTACTGTGCAGCGTGATGGAGAACAAGAAGGGATTCTTTAGATACAGTGGTCAGCAGAGACAGGCAAAGGAGAGTGTTCCCCCTGTGACAAAAGAGAAGGCACAAGAGGCTGCAACTGGCATGGAGAAGGCTGAAGGACTCAGGGAGTTCTTTGCCTCCATCTTCACTGGCAGCCAGGTTCCCACACCCCTCGTGTCCCTGAACCTCCGGGTGGGAACTGGGAAAGCTAAATCCTCCTCTGCATCTAAAAGCAGACCAAGTTTGATACTGCCCCTCAAGGCTGAACTGTCCAAGTCTGTTGGGCTGGATGACGTGGATCCCAGGTGCTGAAGGAGATGGCTGATGTGGGTGCCTCCATGAGTGCACGTGCATCATCACACGTGTGCATGGATAGCTGCACACCATAATGCACACATGTGTTCTAAAGAACATGTCCTGCTTGAGTCAGAGCTACATGTTTGCCATCACCATTCCTGTGTGTTCTCACAATGTGTCCCATCTCTGCGTGGTGTCACTGAGTCCCCAAAGGTCCTTGCTGCTGCCCCCAGTGGGGATGGTGGAGGAAATCCCAGTGGGGACAGAGTGTGGTACACAAAGTGTGTGGTGACAGCTGGCTAGAGGTGTTGGGGACCTTGTGTGACATCCCATGTGGGACACCCCGTTAGAGCCACATCTGCTGTGTTTGGCAACCCATGGTGGACAACACACGTGCTGGCAGAATTTTGGGAATGACGTGTGACACTCGAGGGGTGATCGCCTAAGTGGAACATGACAACAAAAACTGTGTGCAGTGCAGTGATCGTATCGGGAATCCAGCAGTGTCACCACAAATGGGGGAAATTTGTCACGAGGAGGTGACATCATGGCATCCTGTCCAAAAGGGGAAATAAGATTGCCTCTCCGGCCACTCCCTGACCCCACTGCAGTCTCGCTGTCCCCAGGTTGCTCCTGCCTCATGGCACCAATGGTACTGGTCCTCATCCTGGGTGAGTGACAATGGGGACGTGGTGCCACGGGGGTTGGTGGCCCTGTGTGAGACCAGGACCGTGTTCCTTGCAGGTTGTTGGCTGGTGGCAGTGAGCAGGGCACAGCTGTGTGAGTATGGGGACAGGGGGAGAATGGGGAGAGAGGGAGGGGAGTGTGGTCAGAGGACCATGAGAGGGGCAGAGGAGGGTGTGCAGGGACAAGGCTGACTGCTGTCCCTTGTCCTAGTGCCCCAACCCTCCCTGTCGCTGCACCCCAGCCAGGGGGTGTCCCTGGGGGACAATGTCACCCTGCGCTGCCACCTGCCCCAAATGCCTGCCTGGGTCCAGCTCTGGTTGAATGGAACTCTCAGATCTGACATGGTAAAAGACAAGGATCAGGATACAGCTGAGTTCTCCTTTGCTGTCACAAGCCTGGAAGACGCGGGGACATATCAGTGTCGGTACCAGGTGTCAGAGCCACTGTGGACATCAAATACGAGTGAGCCCGTGGAGCTGGTGCTGACAGGTGAGGGCACTATGCACACCAGCTGGCCCTGAAAATTTCCCACAAGTCAAAGTCCCATCTCTTCTCCTCCCTGCACACAAACCACAGCTTCCCCCAACCCTGCATTTCCCTGAGCCCAGGGAACGTGTGGCAATGGGGACTGATGTCACCACTGGAATGGTGCTGGAATGGGGGTTATGGTGGCACAGTCCTCCTGCACACAGCTGAATGCTTGGCCCCTATCCTGTGCCAGGATCCCACTGGGGATACTGTGGGTGGGCTACAGAAACCTTCGCCCACTCAGGGGGGACTCTGGCCTCTGCCAGCACCAGTACAAAATCCTACAACCCCAAGGATCACACATTTGTGTCCTCACCCCTAGGGGACAGCATGATGATGGAGGTGACACCCCCACCTGCAACCCCAGTTAGATCTGAGACCCCATTTGCATGCTCCCAGTGTCACCCATGGGTGGAACTGTCCCTGCATCCCTGCCCTGTGATGGGAACACCCAAACACTCGCACCCCACAGGTGCCAAGGGGCGGTCCCATGGGAACCTGGTGGTGGCGGTGGTGAGGGGCTGTGCTGCTGTCTTGGTCTTCAGCCTGGGCCTCTACTTCGTCCTCGATGCCCGCAGCCTCTGGACAAGGAGAGAGAAGAGCCCTGGTGAGGAAGGCTTAAATTGTTTCCATCCCCTAGAGATGCCCTCAAGTGTGTCCTGCCTCCTCTTTCTATCACTAATTGAATTCCCCAACTGTCCTTTTCCATTCCCTACAGATCCCCTCAGGTGTCCCTACCTGTACTTTAATCCCCTACAGATCCTTACGGATCCTCCAGTTGTCCTTTGAGACTCCACGTAACCGCCACCCTTCCCTTTTTGATGCAGGTGTCACCCTTGAAATGCCCAAGTCAGTGCAGTTCCAGGTAAGTTTCTGCGTCAGTGGACCCCAAATTCCAGTTCACCCCTTGGGGCACTCAGAGAACATCAGCATGGAGACCCACACTCTTCCCATGAGGCCCACAAATGACCCCCAGCCTCATATGACTTACTCTGACATTTATGTGCCTCATCTGTATCCAGCTCATGGGAAATCCAAATGTGCATTGAGGGGAACCCTCAGCTCACAAACCAAAGTCCCCAGACGCACAGAAGCCCTCCACACCTTAATCCCCACCCTGAACATATAGGCACATACAAAATGAGTAGGGCAGACATATACGCACCCACACAGAATCCCAATGACCCATGGGGAACACACACAAAAAAAGCCCTTATATTCCCCCAGTCCCTAAACACAACAGGACCATAGCTGGACCCCAAATATCCCCCTTGCAGACCTCCCCTCTGCCCCTCAGAACTTCAGGCTCACTCTCATGGTCACATCTCCCTCATACCTACACCAGAGGCCCACCCTCAGCCCGCCCATCTTGGGGACCCCCATGGTAGCACCCCACTCTCCTCCTGTATCTCCAGGTGCCCCCCACGGACAGTGAGGATGTGACTTACGTCGAGATGCCAGCTGCCATCCCGTGCTCCCAGACTCCCAGTTCCCACACTGCCCCCCAAACCTCCACTATCTACACCACAGTGAGCACTGAATTACCGTGCTGATGGGCCTCCCCAGGTGCCTCATTTTTGAGGTGTGTGGAAGGGGACAGACCTCAAATTCCCTGCTTGGGACTCCCTGATGTCCTCTTCTTATCCCAGACCAGTTGATCTCCCCAAACCTAACAATCCCAAATTCTCAGTGGTGCATCCCAAATGCTTCCCACTCACACCAAATCCCTAAAGGCTCAGCTCTTACCCCAAAGTCCTTCCTTATCCCCTTAAATCTTTTTAACCCACCTTGAGTCCTCCAAATGCTCTCCAATCCACTCCAAAATGCCACCACCATTCCTCTGAAATCCCCTCATCTGTGCAGATCTTCCCCTCTTCTGATTATCCCCCCAAATATCCTTTTCTTCTTCCATCTCCTACAAATGCCTTATAGATCCACTACAGAGCCCTCTTAATCCCCTGCCTCCCATCCTGCCCCGGCTGTATCTCTGGTCTTTGGGTGGTGAGCAATTCCTTTATGCATCACTTGCTTTGGCAGAATACATAAATCTATCTGATTATCATTACAGTAATTTCTCTCTTCCTTTTCAGTCTCAGTAAGTAGATTAGAAGTCCTTATCTAGCCCTCCAACTGTCTGTCATTCTTCCACTCCCAAAACCTCCATTCTGCACCAAAATCCCCATCCAGACAAAAAACAAACAAACAACAAACCAAGGATTCTTTATCCATTCGCTCATTATTTGAAATCCCCTAATTTTGTTGCAGGGCAGTTAATTGGTTGCTGCTGGAAAGTTCAATAAATGGTCTTCTGTTGTTCCTCTGAGTCACTGTCTGACTCTGTTGCTCTGGAGACCCCAGGAGAACACGGACTGCCCTACTGGGGCACTGTGCAGAGAGCCTGGCATCCCTTGGGGGACAGCATGCCATGGCACACACTCACAGCCCTTTGGGGTCAGTGTGTGACACCCCAGGGTTGACAGGGTGTGTGGGGCACCTCAACAGGCACTGTGTTCTGAGCACCTCTCCACTTGTCCCACCACAGAGGGACGCCTCAGTGCAACCAGCCCGATGGGCTAATAGTGCCACATCAGGAGGTGACATCACATCATCCTGACCCCAAGCAGAACTGAAAAGCAGCTCTCTGACCATTCCCTGTCTCTGCTGCCGTCTGGCTGTCCCCAGGCTGCTCCTGCCTCATGGCACCAATGGCACTGGCCCTCATCCTCGGTCAGTCAGTGGACCCCACATCCCAGTTCACACCTTGGGACTCACAGAAAACATCATTATGGAGGCCCACATCCTTCCCATGAGGCCCCCAAATGACTCCCAGACTCATACTGCTTACCCTGACATTGATGTGCACCACCTGTATCCAGCCCATGCAAATGCAAAATCTACATTTTGGAGACTCCTCAGCCCACAGTCCTAAGTCCCCAGACCCACAGAAGCCCTGCATGACTTAATCGCCCCCCCTACCACATAGGCACTCACAATTCAAGTAGAGGGGCTCTAAATGCACCCACAGGGAAGCCCTATGACTCATGGGCACCCCAAAACAATGCTTCTGCGTTCCCCAAGTCTCCAAACACCACAACACCATATGGGCAGCCCAAAACCTGAGCTCGACTTACTATCTTCCCCTATGCTGACCCCAAATCTGAGCTCCCTCAGAACTCCAGACTTCTCCTCACGGTCACATCCACTCATACCTACACCAGAGGCCCAAACTCAACCCACCCATCTTGGGGACCCCCATGGAAGCACCCCGCTCTCCACCTGAATCTCCAGGTGACCTCACAGACAGTGAGGATCTGGTCTGTACCGAGATACCAGCTGCCATCCCGTGCTCCCAGTCTCCCAGTTCCGCGTTGTCCCCAACCCTCCATTATCTAAACCACCGTGAGCACTGAACTACCATGAGGATGTGCCTCCTCAGGTGTCTCATTTTTGGCATATGTGGAAGGGGACAGACCTCAAATTCCCTGCTTGGGACTCCCTGATGTCCTCTTCTAACCACAGACATAATTGTCTCCCCAAATCTAACTGTTCCGATTTCCCACTGGGGCATCTAAATGCTTCCCACTCACACCAAATCCCTCAATGCTCGTCTCTTACCTCTAGATACTTCTTTATTCCTGCAAACACTTTAACACACTTTGAAACCTCCAGATCCTCTCCAATTCGATCCAAAACACCGCCACTATTCCTCTGAGACACCCTCATCTGTCCTAATCTATTCCTCTTCTGAAGATACCAAAAATGACCATTTCTTCCACTTCCATCTCCTACAGATGTCCAATACATCCCCTAAAGATCCCTCCAAAATCCCCTGCCTCCCATTCTGTCCTGCATTTATCACTGGTCTTTGGCTGGTGAGTGCAGACGCAGGGAGCACACGCTAAGGACACACATGAGCAGCAATGTGTCCAGCTGTTGGTGCACACACACGGCATCACGCAGACACACACAGAGGCACAGAGTTCAGCGTGTCCCACACGTGTGTTTGTTCACCTGTTGTGCACGTGGGATGGTGCACACACGTTTCATCCACAGCCACGTGTTCACGTGCACAGGTACATGGATGCAATTCACAGGTGATGGTGAGCACACAGAGCACACCGGCACTGTGCACAACTGATGTGTGCACACAACATCCACGTCTTTGTGTCCACAGGTCCCCCAGTGCCCACCTCAGCGTAGATAATGGGGGGTTCAGCGGTTGTAGAAGAGCCGGGGGGGTGGGTGCTGGGGGTCAGAGCTTGCAGCTCGGTGTAGGTCAGAGCCTGGCTGTCATCAGGAGACACCTGGGGACACAGGGACAGCAGTGTGAGCATGGGATCCCAACATGCCTGGGGGGATGGTGGCATTGTGTAATGTGTGGGGGCTGTGCGAGAGGGGGCGTTGGGAGTCTGGGGTGTTGTAGATTTTGGGAAGCTGAGGGTGTGACACTGGGGTTCCCTGTGGGTGGTGTTTGGGGATTCTGCTATGCTTTGGGGCTGCTCATGGAGTCTGAGGGTGTGGAAGGCTTGGAGCTTCCCAGGGGGCTTCCATTTGGGATTTGGGGCATCCCAATGGTGGAGATTTGCAGGCCCCCATGGGCTGGATTTGAGGGTGCACACAATGTCATGGGAAGACATAAAATGCAGGGGGTTCTTTGCAGTCCCCACAGGAAGGGATTGCGTTTCACAGGTGAAGTCGGGGGTGGGGCAATGGGGCAGATTGGGATTAGGTGTCCCCTGACCCAGACACTGACCTGGAAATGCACGGCCTCGGGGCTTCTGGTGGCACCTGAGTCACAAACAGAACGGGAGAGGGGGGGTGTTATGGGGGCACCAATCAACACCTGTGGTGATCTATAGTGGATTTATGGGGGATCAAAACCATTTAACCCCTTCCCCACCAGAGTACTCCTCTCTCTGTATTCGTCTTCTCTGGGCAGCAAGGAGGAATGAGACTATGAGGACGAGGATGATGACAATCACAGCAGCACAACTCCCTGCCACCGCTGCCACCAGGTTCAAGCTGGGACCCCTATTGTCACCTGTGGGGTCAAAGTGTTTGAGCTGTCCCTGTACCCAGCTCCTTTCTCAATGGAGGTGGGATGCAGAGACATGGTCACCCACAGCTGAGAAGCAGAGCTTCAATGCTCAGACCTACCTGGGTGTTCAGATCTTTTATTCACTTCCAGGGTCACATTATCTCCGAGGCATGAGGACAGACGGTAAGAGCCCCCAACGCGGTAGGAGCACCTATAGGTGCCAGAGTCAGCTGGGGTCACCACAAAAAGGGTGAAGGTGGCTGTGCCCTCACCATTGGGTTTTTGGTGCTGGAGAGGGGCTGAGTGCCCATCCTTGTGCAGGAAGATGGTGCCCCCATAGTTTTTGTTGCTGCACTGGATGGTGACATTGGTCCCCATCTCCACACGTTCCATGGGGATCAGGGAAATGCTGGCTGGGGGATAGCTGGGATCTGAGTGCAGAGAGGAGACAGGGATGGAACACAGCTCTGTGGGAACAGACCAGGGCCATCTGCTTTCCCCAGTGCCCTCACCTGTCAGCACCAGCACCACGGGTTCACTCTTCTCCGATGTCCCTGGTGTCTCCAGCACCCAGTACTGGCACTGATAACTCACTGCATCTTCTTTTTTTACACTAACCAAGGGGAATTCAGCCATGTCCTGTACCATGTCCATGTCCTCTTGCTTTACAAATCTCGAATTTCCTTCCTTGTAGAGCTCAACTCGTGCAGCTGGCTGGGGGAGGTGGCAGCGCAGGGTGACATTGTCCCCCAAGGACACCCCCTGGCTGGGGTGCAGCGACAGGGAGGGTGGGGGCACTAGGACAGGGGACAGCAGTCAGCCTTGTCCCTGCACACCCTCCTCTGCCCCTCTCATGGTCCTCTGACCACGCTCCCCTCCCTCTCTCCCCGTTCTCCCCCTGTCCCCATACTCACACAGCTGCGCCCTGCTCGCTGCCACCAGCCACCAACCTGCAAAGCAACACGGTCCTGGTCTCACACAGGGCCACCAACCCCCGTGGCACCACGCCCCCATTGTCACTCACCCAGGATGAGAGCCGGTGCCATTGGTGGCATGAGGCAGGAGCAGCTGGGGGACAGTGAGACTGCAGCAGTGATTGGAAGTAGTCAGGGAGCTTCTTTCAGATTTGCTTTGGTCAAGAAGTGACGTGATGTCACCTCCTGATGTTGCAATTGTGGTCCCCAAGGCGTGGTGTCTTTGGGGATCCGCCACAGGCTGCCATGCATGCAGCTGCAATTGCAGTCCCTGGTGGGGTGTCCCACACAGGCTGTCACCTCTCAGCTGTCACACGCTGCCTGCAAAGCGCTGCCAGTGCGTGGTGTCCTCCAAGGGGATGCCAAACACAGCACACGTGGCTCCAATGTGGTGTCCCACATGGGATGTCACATGCAGTCCCCAACACCACCAGCCATCTTTCACCTTTCACACACTCTGGGTACCACACTCTGCTCCCACTGTGCTTTCCCCTGCCATCCCCACTGGCAGCAGCAGCAGGCACCTTTGCTGACACACTGACACCACACAGACTTGTGACCAGCAGCACACCTGAACTGGGCTGGTTTGGGTGCTGGACGGGAAGAGAACAAAACTGTTTCACATGCTGCTCACTGGACAGTTGGCCTCTGATATCCAAAAGAAGCTGCAGAAAGCTGATGGGGTTTCATGTCTCTATCACAACTGATTGAAATTGCCTACAAAGTGATCACCAATGGGGAGGAAGCAGAAGAGGAATATAAATAAAAGAGAAAGAGAAGAGCAGTAAAATGCAGTCATGCTTCCTGGCAGCGGCTGTAGTGCAAATCACAAAGCAAAGAGGAAGAGGAACAATTAGAGGGAGATCTCAGGGAATGAAGTCATTTAGTTTTCCGAAGTTACTGTATATATTTATTCTGTTGTAAGTTGCTGTGAAGGACCTTGAAGTCAGAATTCTGTGCCTGTAGATGGGGCCATGGGAAAGTGAGAAGTAAACCCCTTTTTGCAACCAGTGAGTTGTGAGACTGGACATCAGAGTTCTTCTGATGTGGGAGACAGAAAAGCCTGAGAGAGCCGAGTCTGCTGAGCTGAACAGGGCCAGGAGGTGATCACTTCTGAATGGCAAAGCCCACTGGTGGCACAAAAGGCTCAGCTACATTGGATGGTCATCGCAGCAATGGCAGAAATGGACCAACCTTCTTCCCCTCACTGACACTTTTCCCCATGTCTTTACATACGCCCAAAAAAACGTATGTCCGCATGGGTACAGTGTGCCCAAGTGGCCAAAAGAGCCAGCACCATCCTGGCCTGCATTAGAAATAGTGTGGCCAGCAGGAGCAGGGAGGTGATCATCCCCCTGTACTCAACATTGGTGAGGCTGCACCTCGAGTACTGTGTTCAGTTTTGGGCCCCTCACTACAGGAAAGACATTGAGGCCCTGAGCGTGTCCAGAGAAGGGCAACAAAGCTGGTGAGGGGTCTGGAGCACAAATTTTATGAGAGGCTGAGGGAGCTGGGATTGTTCAGTCTGGAGAAGAGGAGGCTCAGGGGAGACCTCATTGCACTCTACAACTTCCTGAAGGGAGGCTGTGGTGAGGAGGGTTTGGCCTCTTCTCCCAGGCAATGAACAGAAGGCACTGCAGAGTGACAGTGTCCCCCATGGACACCCCCTGGCTGGGGTGCAGCGGCAAGGAGGGTCGGGGCACTAGGACAGGAGACAGCAGTCAGCCTTGTCCCTGCACACCCTCCTCTGTCCCTCTGATGGTCCCCTGACCACGCTCCCCTCCCTCTCTCCCCATTCTCCCCTTGTCCCCATACTCATGTTCCCGTGCCCTGCTCACTGCCACCAGCCACCAACCTGCAAAGCACCACGGTCCTGGTCCCACACAGGACCACCAACCCCCGTGGCACCACGTCCCCATTATCACTCACCCAGGATGAGGGCCAGAGCCATTGGTGCCATGAAGCAGGAGCAGCTTGGGGACAGCGAGTCTGCAGTGGGGACAGGCTGTGCCTGGAGATTCACTCTCTTTTCCCCTTCTGGGACAGGAAGCCATGACGTCACCTCCTTCTGTGGTTTTTGTGGTTCCCATGTTGTGGTGGCACACACGGAAACCAGTGGGATGCCCCACACCTGCTGTCACTCCTCCTGTGTCTCATGCTTTTCAAAAAGGCTGCCCGTGTGTGTCCTTGCATGGTGTCCCCCATGGGATGCCAAACAGCCAGTGGGTATCTAATGGGGTTGTAATAAATTAAGGGATGGACTTTTGGATTTGGTGTTCACAGAGGATGTTTAGGTGCTCTAGTGACATAAGGAAGGATTTTGATGTTGGGGAGGAGTGTTCCGTGAATTGGTTGGGCTGGGAAGTGTTAGGAGTACAGCAGTGGGGATTTAGGTGTGTTGGGTTTGAGAGAATATGGGGAATGGGTGTTGGAACAGAACATCAGGGAGTCCAAGAAAGTGATCTGGGGTCATTTACCTCTGTACCATAATAATGAGGCACAGGTGGGGGAAGGGGCCATCAGCGGGGCTCCTCAAGAACTCAACCTGGAGTAGAAAAAGAGGTGCTGGGGGGCACTGGAGGCACTGTGTGTCTGGGGCAGAAGGTTTGCAGCTTGCAGCTCAACATCTGTCAGACCATTGCTGTGTCATTAAGAGAGCTGATAAGGAGTTTGCAAGCTGCACTGGAAGTTGAGCCAAAGGTGTGCTTGGGTGCAGAGATAGCACAGCACAGCAGGCAGAACCATCTGCATGAGGCTTCTGTGAGGGAGCATCAGTTACAGATAGCAGGTGCTGACCTGGAGGGGGAGGATGTGGTGAGTGTGGCAGCCCAGCGATGGAACAGCAGTGTGTTGCTAGGAAGTAGCCTGCGACTGCCCATGGCAGGAAATGGGAGATATAAACGCAAGACGTGATGATAAAGCCACTCCTCACAATCACCCTTTCATTAAAACAGAATATCAGAATGAGGATGGGCAACCCCTGTGGATGACCACAAAACAGACCCCCTTGCCATCAAGCAGGAAGGAATCTCGCTAGAGAAACTGAGTCCAAATGTGTGTGGACACTCTCCTGAGTGAGTGGTGCTGGCATTGGGCTTAATGAGGATGAGGAGCAAGGCTATTGTGAGTCTGGGAGTCCTCCTGACTATGGAAGGAGAGCAAAGCTCTCTGTGGTCTCTAACTCAGAGGGCGGCACATTGGGCTGCATCAAGCACAGCGTGACCAGCAGGTTGAGGGAGGTGATTCTGCCCCTCTGCTCTGCTCCCGTGAGACCCCACCTGCAATACTGCCTCCAATTTGGGCTCCCCAACACAAGAAGGACATTGCACTGCAGGAGCACGTCCAGAGGAGGGCCACCAAGATGACCAGAGGGCTGGAGCTCTATGGGGCTAACACTGCTAATAGGGAAGGGGAGATTGGAAATAAGAAGAAGAAATGAAGAACTCCTGGATTGAGATCAAAAGCATTTACTAAGACCAAAAAGCAAGACAGAAATAACAGCAATGATACTATTATGCATGGGAGTGTTACACGAGACAATTGCTCATCACCCACCATCCTACCCTCAAACCAGGACGGCAGGGGAGGCAGGGGGCACTTGGGGGGGCTACTGGTGATGTGTAGGGGATGGAATGTGGGGCAGGGGAAACTTTGGGGGATGTATAGGGGAGGACTGGATTGGCATTGTTGTGAAGGTCTCACAAGGCAGGTGGTGGGGTTGTGGTGTGGAGTGGGAAGAATTTGGGTTTCTAAAGGAATGGTGGTGGGGTTTGGAGGTGGATTTGGGGATCTCATAAAATGTTAAGTGATTGGAGGGGGGATAAGGAAAGATTATGGGGTTAGAGATGAGCACTTAAGGACTTGGCGGGATTGGGAAGGAATTTGGGATTCACCAGTGAGAATGTAGGGTGCCCGTGTGTGTTAGAATATCTGGGGGAGATCAGGAGAGGGTTGAGGCAAGAAATGAGTAAAATGGGAATTCTGTGTGATTGGGAAGTATTTGTAGTGCACGAGTGAAATTTGGAGAGTGATAGAATGAGGGGATTTGGGGAGTGTGCAGGGAGAACCAAGCTCCATAGAGCCCCAAGCAGAAAATGTGGCATCTGTTCCCCTCAGTGCACCGTAACAATGAGGCACTGTGGGAGGCATCAGCAGAGTTCCCCAGCACCCACCTCGATGCAGATAATGGGGTTTGGGGGTCACAGCTCGATATATGTCAGACCCTTCCTGTAACTGAGGGGCACGTGAGCTACAAAAGGAAGAGTGGGGAGCCACCATGGGGGTCCTCAATCTGGTTGAGAGGGAGACACACTAGGTGTATAAAGTTTGGGTGGGTGTCCTAAAAGATGAGTTCCAGGGGGCTTGGTGTATGTGTATTTGGGGTTCATCAAATGGGGATCCCCAAGGGTAGTTTTTTGGCAGTTCCTTTAATCTGTTTGGAGGTGTTGAGGGTGCAGCATTTGGAGGTCTGTGGGTAGCATAGATTGGGTTTCTCATGGATCAGAAATTGGGGTTCTCTACAGATGTAGTTTGGGTGTCCCATTGCTCGGTTTGATGTCTCCTTGGGACGTTTGGAGTGAATATTAGCATCTGTGGGGTCCCCAAGATGTAGATTTTGGATTCCATAAATCACAATTCTTAGAGGGGGGTGCACATGATGTTAGGGTAAGCATATGAACTGAGGGTCCGTTAGGGTCCACATTGGCAGGTATTAAGGTTCTGGTATGGGATTTGAGGGGTCAGGTTGGGATGGAGGGTCCCTGGACCCAGACACTGACCTGGGGCATTTGGGAGTGGGCACCTGCATCCAAATGGAGAGTGGAGCTGGGTGGGAGTTCCTGGGATGTCCCGAGGTAGGGGGAGTGGGGATGAATAGGAGATGGAACTGGCAGCACGGGAGCAGGGATGTTAGCCATGGTCCCAGACCCCACCCCTTCAACCAGTCGTCAAGCCCAAACCCTGTATGCTCTTGAACGTGGGTTGTCAGGGTCTGCATGATTTGTAGCTGTGCGTGAATGGAACGGGAATGGTCAGAGAGATTCATGCAGCACATACCATCAAACTCTTCACATCCATGCCCTTGTGCTAGCAATAGAAAGTCTATGGCCACTCGATTTTGAAGGGTGGCATGACGGATTGAGTCAACATCCACTAATAGGTCTGACAATGCTCGTGATGTTGCATTAGTTTGTTTAGCCAACCAGCATCCTAGCTTATTCAGATCTGCTAGGGCCTTTGCAGCGGCAACACCGGGGGCAAGGAAAGAGGCAAAAACCCGTTCTGATACAGACCAAAAGTCCACGTTGTCTTTACATTCTGGTGTGAATGCATGAATTGCTCACCTTAGTCTACGGTGTTGTCTATGTAATTGTAGGATCATAGAGGTATTTGGAGTCAGTAAGGTTAGATGACCTAGAGTACATGGTCCTCCCACTAACTTCGAGGGAATTCTGGACCAAGCTCTGTCCCCACAAATAAGAAATATTCCATGAGGCAGTGAGATAGGAGTGTTGGACGATAGAGATCTATGTGGGCTCGTATAATTACACCATGCCTTTGCATTTTGGTATACAAGATGGCTGGCATTAACAATTGTTGGGTATGAGTAGTTGGCACCTGATTTTCCTGGACTGGCACAATATGCACTCGTCCAATTAAAGTAGACACACCAGTCAGCTTTCACTGTGCCCAGTATCTCTAGTTCCTGGGGCTCTAGATTAGCAGTTGGAAAATAGGGCACCACCTGATCCCAGGTATCTGCATATGATTGAATTGATTGGTTTAATAGCCTGAAGCTGGAAGTTGCATTCGGGTATGGGGGGTCATCCACGGGTAGACCTACCAGACAGGTGGAGAAAGGGTTACCAGGGGACGAGAGCGCTAGGCAGAAGGCTTCCTGCCCTGTCTTGTTAGCTATTGTAACCCAAATGTTCTGCTTGGGTTGTGGGGGTACCCAGATTGTATGTACGAGTTGCGTTGCGACGCCCAGCAGCACGACCACGGCCTGCATTTTTAACTGCCGTCGTAGGGTGCCGTGTAGGCTGACCGCACTGCGTCTTTATAATGTATGACTGATAAAGGGCCTGGGCCCTTGCAACCAGGTGGGTGAGCTCCCAGCGGAAGTGGGCGAGGGCCTGCTGCTCTGCACTTTCAAAAATTCTTATTGCAGAGAATAGAGGCTCCCCCGTGTAGTGCTCCAAAGCTCGCGCGGCGGTGTCTCCTTGCCAACGCGCTTCACAACCACTACACCATAAAGCTCGTAACTGTGTCTGATGTATCCAGCTGATTCTGTTACAGCCCCCACAATTTAACATAAACCACGCCCCACAACCCCAAGCAGCACCACAGTTCCAACAGCAATGATGATTTGGACCCAGATTATAACACTCTGCAAGAGCTTCAAGTAGTATTATTCCTTGCTCAGGTGTCTGAACGTTCACCGATCTTGGCCCAAGGATGTGGCGCAAGAACTCCCGGTGTGGGAACCAGTAGCTCCAAATGCAGCGGTAGGTTCCTGACGCTCTCCAGCTTGTGGTGCTGTGGCTGGTTTAGTCCAACGTGCAGGAATCCACTCCGGGCCTGTAGGCGTAGAAACGCAGAGATAACCTCTGCCTAAATAAAGAACCTTAGCCGGACCCTGCCATATGCCAGTCGTTAAGCTTCTGTAATTGACCCACAACTCTGGTTTTTGTTCCTCATTATCAGCAGCGATGTTCGAAATCCTGTGCATTACTGCAGCGGGGCTCTCAGAGGATCCGAAAATGCATAGGTGATTCAATACGAACAACGTTTTGGAGAGCCGCTCTTGAATATCACTAATCTCCTTGAACTTTTCCACATAACATTTCATGGTACTATTAGCACGCTCGACTATTGCTTGACCCTGTGGATTGTGGGGGATACCGGTCAGATGTGCAACGCCCCATTGTTTCAAAAATCTCTGAACCCGCTGACTTACATACGCGGGGCCATTGTCCGTTTTCAATTTTTTACATACTCCCATCACTGCAAAACATGCTGTCAAATGTCGGATTACATGGAGCCCCTTTTCCCCTGACTGCGCGGTAGCCCAAATAAAGTGACTATACGTGTCAATTGTAACATGGACGTATCTTACACGACCGAAACTTGGTATGTGTGTGACGTCCATTTGCCAGAGCTCGTTAATTGTTAACCCCCTGGGATTGACTCCAACCCCTAGACCCACCCCGCCATTATGATTTGAGCACACAGGGCAACTTCTAACAATGGCTGAGGCATCTGTAGGGGTAATTTGAAAATGTTTCTGTAAGCCTCTTGCATTTTGATGATAGATCGCATGAGCTTCCCTGGCCATGACAAATTGCGACAATGGCACTGCAAGAGACACCAGACGATCCGCTCTCTGATTACCCTCTCCTAGACCTGTACTCAGTTTACGACTTCTAATATGAAAAATCGAGTATGGCTCCGATCGAGCTTTGAGAGCCCTTTTTAACTGTAAAAATAGTTCATATAATCGCTTGTTCTGGACTTCTTTAATTACTGCATCTTCTATCCTAGCTACGACCCCTACTACATAAAGAGAATCCGATACTATATTCAGGGGCTTGCTCAAGTTGGATAGTGCCCATACAGCCGCTGCAAGTTCAAGGGTTTGTAGGCTGTCCGCAGGCACGGCTTGTACTATATACTGTCGCCAGGTTCCTTTCTCCTGCCAGGCAATCGCTGCTCTACGTGTTTTCCTCCCAGCATCCGTAAAGGCTGTCACAGCTCCGGGGATGGGCCTGTCCCTTCGCAAGGGCATCGTGATCCAGTCCCATTCACTGATCCATCGTAGGGCTCACGGAATCAATGGTCCCGTTTCTACGTGAGCGCTGGAGGCCAGCAGCGATTCTGCTAGCTTAGGAGAGTTTAGTAGATACCAATCTAATGTTGCCTTTTCCATGGGCAGATGAATCCGTGTGGGCTCCGAGCCACTGATCTCCAGAATTCGTAAGCGTCCTCTTTGAATTAAGGATGCCAAATTTTCAATTTTTGTGGTTATGGTTTTTCGTTTCTGCAATGGTGGTGCCATCCATTCCAGCACCCTCTCCCTCCTTTTCTGTTCAAATTGGGTAACTGCGCCCAAAAGGTGATCCTTACTGTTCCAAATTGTGAGAGACAACGGGCAGGCAGGGTCAAGCCGGGAGACGAAGCCGTTTAGGATACGGTCTGTAATGGTTTGTAGAGCCGTACGCTGATCCTTTGACAGCGATACAGGAGTGCAAGGGTCCGTACCCTTTAACAGGGGTAGCAACGGCTCTAAAAGCGTACTGGGGATACCTACAACTGGCTTTAACCACTGTAGGTCCCCCAAGAGTCTCTGCGCATCATTCAGCGTGGTGATGTTCGTATTAAGAGACAGTTTCTGCGGCATCACCTGCTTATCAGTAATCTTCCATCCAAGGTAGTTCCAGGGTGTGGTGCGCTGCACCTTCTCTGGAGCAATCACCAAGGAGAAGCTCGCAAGAGTTTTCCGAATTACTTCTAACTGTGCATCCGTGAAAGGGTAGCTCTGGGAAAAAAGGATATCGTCCATGTAATGATGCACGATAGTGTCGGGCATTTGTTCTCGTATTGGCTGAAGGGCGGCATCAACATATAATTGGCAAAAAGTAGGGGAGTTGCGCATTCCTTGAGGCAGCACCGTCCATTCAAACCTCTTATCGGGCTCACCTTTATTAATCGCTGGCAAGGTAAACGCAAAGCATTTTGTATCCCGAGGATGTAAGGCAATAGTGAAGAAGCAGTCCTTCAGATCAATGATCAAAATGGGCCAATCCTCTGGGATCATAGAAGGATTGGACAGTCCCGGTTGAAGTGCTCCATAGGCTCCATCTGCTCATTAACGGTGCGTAAATCATGAAGTAGGCGATATTTGCCAGATTTCTTTTTGATTACAAAAATCGAGTATTCCAAGGGCTGGTAGATAGTTTCAGATGCCCCTGGTTGAACTGTTCCTGTACCAACTGGTGTGCTTGTTGAAGGCTTTCCCGCTTTAGCGGCCATTGCTTCACCACAACCGGATTCTCAGTGGTCCATGTAAGAGGTAGCGGGAAAGTCCAAGCAATGGCCGTTACATTAAAGGGTGCTCATTGGTAAGAACAAGGCCGAGCTGGGCCAATATGTCCCTGCCAATCAGACAGGGAACCGTGGGCGGGAGCGGTGCAATAGAGAACACTGCTGTGGCTCTTCTGCCATCTATTTCTACTGTAAGGGTGGGGGTTCGGTTAGCCAATGTCATTCCCCAATTACAGTAGTCGTTGAAGATTGAAGTGGCCAGTTAGACGGCCACTCTCCGGGAGTGATGATCGACGTATCCGCACCTGTGTCTAGCAGTCCTATCAAAGTAATGTCATGATCCTTGTAGGATATTTTACACAACTTTCTGGGACGGGATGCAAGATCGATGGTGAGAAGGGTCAATTCTCCAGTAGAACCGAAGCTTCCTTGGTCCCTTGGCAGACAGCTCACCGGCGTTAGTCCTTTTGATAACTGTGGTAGCGGGATAAGTTGAGCCAATCGTTGACCTTTCTGTATCTTTATCGGAGGGTATAGAGTATATACCATTATCACGATTTCTCCTTGGAAATCAGCATCGATTACCCCAGGTAATACGAATAACCCCATTATGCTTGCAGATGACCTTCCTAACAAAAGTCCTCCTGTTTCTCGGCCCTGGATGACGATAGGACCAAATACCCCAGTGGGCACTCGATGGGGCTGGCTTGTCAGGATAGTGACATCTACTGAGGCTGCCAGGTCCAAGCCGAGGCTCCCTCTGGTGGCTGGTTGCAGTTGCTATTGGTGGGAGTTGTTGATGCTGCAGCGGCCATTTGTGTCCGGGCACGGCCGCTGCTCGCGCTGCTCCTCCCGTTTCCCGACTTCTGACGGCAGGCTGTGGCGTTATGCGTGTTGGACTGACATTTGCCACACCAAATCCCAGTCGCTTGGCACTCACGGCGAACGTGTCTCGTTCTTCCACAGCGAAAGCACTTCAGGCGGGAATTATTGGAGGAGCGAGGGACTGCCGTGGGTGCTGCTTGGAAGGGCGCAAGGGCTGCTAACACCTGTGAGTGTGCTGATTGTGACTGATTCTGAAAAACCCTTGCCTGTTCTCTCAGCCCTTCCCCTAATGACTGCAAAGCATTGACTAACAGGGCTTGCGATCCCGTCGGGATAGAAGCAGCCTTCTCTAACAGGTCTGGAAGCATCCAATCCCCGGGCATAGTGTCAACAAGGGATCGGGTTGAAGAATTACCATTCTGCAATACACATTGTTTAAGCAAAGCTCCCTGCATGTGCTCGGGCACATTAGCCCTTTTTATGGCCTCCATAATCTTGTCCACAAAGTCACCTAACGGCTCATCCCGTCCTTGCTTTATGCCCATATACATAGGTGTACCTCCAGGGGCTTTTATCTTATTCATGGCTCTCCTGGCTGTATCCATACTTTCCCGACAAATATCAGGGCCAGCAAGTGCCTGTGCCTCTGCCCGTACCCATTGACCTAGACCCATTAGATGATCAACTGTAACCCCTGCTAGCGGATCCCCAGGACCCCTTTGCACTGTGGCAGATATTGTAGCCTCATGCTGCCAGTGGGCGTTAAACAAGAGCAGTTGATGGGGGGTATATATTAGCCTAGCTACTGCCTTAATATCTGCAGGCAGGAGAGTATTTGCACTAAAGATGTAGTCTAGCATTTGTTTAACTGGCTCACTAGTCACCCCATAAGACCCCACTGTGGCGCGCAACTGAGAGAGCATTTTCCAATCCAAATTATGGATTGTAGCATTCATCCCCCCTTGTGGTGAGGGCGTATATACCACCGGGAACGCCAGCTGCTCCGTTGCCACCTGTAAGAGGTCGGCATCGCCCTCCTCCATTCCCTGTTTGGCTAACATGGACCACATCTCCCGCCTTCCCCGAACTATAGCCTCTGCCAGGTCTGACTTGGCCCCTGGGACAAGTTCGGAGTTCCGTGGCGCCTGCACAGAGACTTGAGGGGGGATACGCCGAGGTTCCTCCCCTGCGGCAGATGCAGAGCTGCTAGTGTCCGGGGACTCGCATGGGGGCGCTGAGGGCTCAGATACGGGTGGCGGTATAGTTAGCACCGTAGAGGAAGGAGGAGGGGGGGTGTAATGGGT
The DNA here is from genome assembly GCA_037305975.1 of Chrysolophus pictus. NCBI lineage: Eukaryota > Metazoa > Chordata > Aves > Galliformes > Phasianidae > Chrysolophus > Chrysolophus pictus. The sequence goes on from CM074606.1 coordinate 862,933, forward strand.
GAGCCCATAATCAAGGTTTTGCTGCTGCGCCGCTTGAGCACCCTGTGCCACCCTTTTCTCGGCCTGGGACATCAACAACTCATTATGAACCGCTTTCCATAACTTAGTCATCTTTTTTGCTGGCTTATCCTCATCTAAAACTAACTCCCACAATTTATCCCCATAACGTCTCCACTCTTCCAAAGTGTGTACTGAATGGGGGTTCGTAAAAAACCCACAAGAAACTGCGTGACTTAACAACACAGGGAGATCCTTATCTAAATCTATTCCCTTAAACTGCCGCTTCCTCAAGAAGACGGTAAATAATTCATATGCTGCTTGCCTGTCCATACTCACGTCGGTACCGTTGCAGACCTCCAAGCTTCGGCAGCACGTATCGGCCGAGTCCCACCGTTGTGGTCGCTCGGGGCACGGAGTTTCACAAAAATTTTTTACTCTTTCGCCGTCCGTCTAGCTGCGGGACCCGAACCCAACGTAGTCCCTCTCTCTTAGCGTGGTGTCCGGACGTTGGGGTCACCATTTGTCGGAGAAAAGACCACGGGAGACAAGTCTCATGCTATCATGATCAACAGGTCTCAACTTTATTAAGTATATCGTGGCTATTTATACATGAAATAATTAGCTCATACATATTGCAAAAGCGAAGCTCATGATTGGAAATTCCTCTAATTCCCTTGAAGTGGCATTTGTCTGCTTTATTGTTAAGCACTACTTTATTTATACATGTTAACAGAGCATTCTGCAAAACACTCCTTAACCGTTCACACAGGTGCTTAGCCAATCAGAGCCGTGAGATGTTCTTTCTTCTTCTGAAGGTGTCCTTGGTTCTCATGCCGCTTATCTTGCTCCGCAGCTGCTGCTCTGTGCAGCCCCCCCGACTCCAGAGCTGCTGCTCTGAACAGTTTTTCCTTACGTTCCCACAGCACACAGTCCCCATTGCTGTGCTCCACACAAGCTGTTAGCTCTCAAGTGTCACTCTCAGACCCCAAAGGACTGCCAGCACGTGGCCTGGCACTGTCCCCCATGGGATGCCAAACACAGCTCACATGGCTCCAATGGAATATCCCACAAGGCATGCCACATGCTGTCCCCAACACGTCCAGCCAGCTGTCACCATGCACTTTGGGCACCACACTCTGTCCTATGCGCTTTCCTCTGCCATATCCACAGGGATCAGCAGCAGTGACCACCTGGGGACACAGTGACATCTGCACAGATGGGGAGTGCACACACTGAGGGCACTGAATCATCACGGTGCCCGATAGGGCAGTCCATGCTTTTCTGGGGTCTCCAGGGCAACAGAGTCAGAGTGAAGGAACAGCTGAGCACTGTGAGCAGCAGCTCTGAGGCTGCTGTACCGCCGAGAGCAGTTGTGTTGGAACACGCTCTGCTCACAGCTGTCGGGGTCTCCACCCTTCAGCCCCACGTTGGACTCCATAAGGACTGCGGTGCTGTCACCCGGCAGCAGCTCAGCAACACACTGCCCTTCTATCACCAAGCCCCCTCTTTATGGGTTGGGGAGGGAATCAGACAAAGAAAGACAAAACTCATTGGTTGAGATAAAAACTATTTACTCAGACCAAAAAGGAAGAGAGAAATAACCGTAATGGTAATAACATTTCTATGCTTACTAAATCAGTGATGCTCAACACAACTGCCCACCACTCTCTGACCAGTGCTCCAACTTGGGAAGGATTTGCAGTCCCTTTTGCAGTGTGTGTCAAGAGGTTTGAGGAGTACAAGTAAGGATCCTGGGGTAAGAATTGAGCATTTAAGTATTTGGTGTCATTGTGAAGTGCATGGGGTCTCTATGCATGGCATTTGGGCATTCCACTATTGCTTGTGATGCCCATGGGATCTGGGGGCTGTGCAAATGGTCTGGGGATTCCCTGGGACTTTGTGCTGGCTGTGGTCTAATGTGGCTGCTGTATTCTCAATTCTGGGTTTGCCTATAGGGTCGGGGTGTGTGTAGGGCTGGAAGAGCACCAGAGAGGCTGGTGGATTACATCTGGAATTCCTACGATGTAGATTATGGTGTCCCCTTGGGCTGGATTTGGGGATGCACATAAAGACAGAGTAAGCTGTATGAGGCTGGGAGACTGTTGGGGTCCATAGGGACAGGATTTGCAATTCAGAGTGGTGTTTGGGGGCCCAGGGGGCAGGTTGTGTTTAGGGGTTCCCTGACTCCAATATTGTCCTGGAACTGAATGGACTCAGCCTTCCTGGGGGAGGGGTATCTGTATCAAAATGGGGAGGGGAGTGGCATGGGGGTTATTGAAGGCACAAAAGCGAACAAAGGGCATCAACAGTGCATAGAAGTGGAGGCAGGGGAAAGTTAAGAGGATTTCTCCACATATATGCGATGGAAGCGGAGGAAGGACACAGCTGGAGGGAGGTATAGGGATTGAAAGGTATGGGAGGGAGGTAGGAGGGTCTATACACTATCCAAGAGGACACAGAACATAGTTGGGGGGATCTAAAGCTGCTCTATCGAGTGCCAAAGTAATTCAGCTGTCTTCCCCAACAGGGCTGTCATCTCTTTGTATCCAGAGGTTGCGGGTACTGAGGACACAGTAGAGGCCCAGTCCAAAGACGAGGACAGCAGCGCAGCCCCTCACCACTGCCACCACCAGGTTCCCATGGGACCTCCTCTCATCACCTGTGGGGTCCAGCAGTGTGCATGTCCTCATCCCCGGACATCACCTCCACGAGGATGGGATGCAGAGACACTGCCAGCAACGAGTGGCACCAGGGACACCGAAATGGGAGGCCCAGAACTACCTGGGGGTGCAGGAGCTGGTGTCACCTCCAGTGTCACGTTGGCCCCAGGGGGACAGGAGGACAGGAGCTAGGAGCTGGCTACAAGATAGGAACACCTATCGTTGCCCATGTCAGCTGGTGTAACTGCAAAAAGAGGGAATGTGGCTGTGCCCCCACAATTCTGGTCCTTGTGCTTGACAGGGGCTGAGCTCATCCTTGTGCAGGAAGATGGTGCCCCCATACTCCTGGTTGCAGCACTGGATGGTGACATTAGTCCACATTTCCACATGCTCCATAGGACTCAGGGAAATGCTGGGTTGGGGATAGCTGGAATCTGAGTGCACAAAGATAACAGCAATGGAGCACAGCCCTGTGGGAACAGCCCAGGGCCATCTGCTTTCCCCAGTGTCCTCACCTGTCACCACCAGCTCCACGGCGTCCATGCTGCAGACAAACGGGCAGAAGCATCCAGAATTGCAGGGCAGCCCTGAGAGGCGAGAAGCAGCGCCAGCGCAGTGAAGGGAACAGCCCTGAGAGCTGTGATGGATGGCACCGAGTGAAGGAACAGCTGAGCGCTGTGAGCAGCAGCTCTGAGGCTGCTGTACCGCTGAGAGCAGTTGTGTTGGAACACGCTCTGCTCACAGCTGTCGGGATCTGCACCCTTCGGGCCCCACGTTGGCCACCACAAGGACTGTGGTGCTGTCACCTGACAGCTGCTCAGCAACACACAGCCCTCCAAGCACTGACCTTTCTCTTTGTGGTTTGCCAAGAGAATCAGACAAAGAAAGGCAAAACTCACTGGTTGAGACAAAAACTGGTTACTCAGACTAAAAAGGAAGAGAGAAATAACAGTAATGATAATTAAAAAAATTATGCTTATTAAAATAGTGATGCTCAACACAACTGCCCACCACTCTCTGACCAATGCTTCAACTTGGGTAGGATTTGCATTCCCAGTGGGTGTTGAGAGATCTGAGGAGTACAAGGGAGGATTGTGGGGTTAAAAGTGAGCATTCGGGTATTTGGTGACACTGTGAAGTGTATGGAGTAGACTGGTAAATGTATGGGGATGTTAGACTGGAGGCATTTGGAATTCTGGTGGCTAAGACTGGGTAACGGGAGGTGGACTTGGGAGCCTGGAATTGCTTAGTTTCAGAGATCCAATCGTGTTTTTGGGGTGTTTCCTTATGGTTTGAGTGTGCCCATGAGTTCTGAGGGGTGTTAAGGACTATGGGGTCTGAGAAGACGTAGATCTGGGGACTCAATAGGTGAAATACTGGGGGTGACTATGCATGTCATTTGTGGGTTCCACTATGGCTTAAGGATGCCCATGGGATCTGTGTGCTGGGAAGGAGGTTTGGGGATTCCCTGGGGCTTTGTGCTGGCTGAGGTCTACGCAGGTGCTATATTCTCAGTGCTGGGGCTTTTTAAAGGATCTGTGTGTGTGTAGGGCTGGAAGAGCATCAAAGTGGCTGTGGGATTGCACCTGGAATTCCTGTGATCTATATTTTGAGTATCCCATGGTCTGGATTTGGGGATGACCATAAAGACAGAGTAAGCCATAAGAAGCTGGAAGTCACTTGGGATCCACGTGGACAGGATTTGGGGTTCCAGGCGGGGTATGGGTGTTCTCCAGGGACTGGTTGGTTTAGGGTTTCCCTGTCTCAGATATTGTTCTGGAACTGAATGGACTCAGCCCTCTTGGGGGTGGGGCACCTGCACCAAAATTGGGATGGGACTGGAATGGGGGTTATGGAGAAAACCAAAGAGCAGGAGGGAGATCAATAGTGCATGGAAGTGGAGGCAGGGGAAAGTTAAGGGGATTGATCCATGTGTATGGGATGGAAGATGAGGAAGGACACAGCTGGAGGGAGGTGTAGAGATTGAAAGGTATGGGAGAGAGATTGGAGGGTATATAGGCTATCAGAGAGGAAGCGGAACATAATTGGGTGTGATCTAAAGGTGCTTTATTGAGTGTCAAAGTGATTCAGCTGTCTTCCCCAACCAGGGCTGTCATCTCTTCGTCTCCAGAGGCTGCGGGCATCGAGGACAAAGTAGAGGCCCAGGCCAAAGACGAGGGCAGCAGCGCAGCCCCTCACCGCTGCCACCACCAGGTTCCCATGGGACCTCCTCTCATCACCTGTGGGGTCCAGCAGTGTGCATGTCCCCATCCCCAACCACCACCTCCATGGGGATGGGATGCAGAGACCCTGCCAGAAATGAGTGACACCAAGGACACCAAAATGAGGTGCTCAGACCTACCTGGATGTGCAGATCTTGCAATCACTTCCAGGGTCACATTATCTCCGAGGCATGAGGACAGACGGTAAAAGACCCCAGTGTGGTAGGAGCACCTATAGGTGCCAGAATCAGCTGGGGTCACCCCAAAGAGGATGAAGGTGGCTGTGCCGTGATCATTGGGTTTTTGGTGCTGGAGAGGGGCTGAGTGCCCATCCTTGTGCAGGAAGATGGTGCCCCCATAGTCCTTGTTGCAGCACTGGATGGTGACATTGGTCCCTGTCTCCACACATTCCTCAGGGCTCAGGGAAATGCTGGGTGGGGGGAATCTGCGATCTGCATGAGGGAAGCGACAGCAGTGGGACACGGTCGTGTTGGGAGCAAGCAGAGCCATCTGCTGTCCCCAGTGCCCTCACCTGTCAGCACCATCTCCACAGGATCACTCTTCTCTGAATCCTCTGCTGACCAAGACACCCGGTACTGACACCGATATGTACCAGCGTGCTCCCGATTTGTGTTCAAGAAGGAGAACTCTGCAGTGTCCTGCTTCTTGTACTTGTACTTGCTGTGTGTCCAACGTCCTTCCTTGTACAGCCAGACCCAGGCAGCCGACTGGGGCAGGTGGCAGCGCAGGGTGACATTGTCCCCCAGGGACACCCCCTGGCTGGGGTGCAGGGACAGGGAGGGTCGGGACACTAGGACAGGGGACAGCAGTCAGCCTTGTCCCTGCAAACCCTCCTCTGCCCCTCTCATGGTCCTCTGACCACACGTCCCTCCCTCTCTCCCCAGTCTCCCCCTGTCCCCATACTCACGATGTTGTGCCCTGCTCGCTGCCACCAGCCACCAACCTGCAAGGGACACAGTTCTGGTCAAACACAGGCCCACCAACCCCCATGGCATCACGTCCCCATTGTCACTCACCAAGGATGAGGGCCAGCGCCATTGGTGCCATGAGGCAGGTTCAGCTTGGGGTCAGTGAGACTGCAGTGGGGACAGGACGTGGCCGGAGAGCTGCTTTCAGATTCCCCCTGAGCACAGGATGTTGTGACGTCACCTCCTGATGTGGTTGCACTGTGGTGTCCCTCTGTGGTGGGGCAAGTGGAGAGGTGCCCTCTGCACACTGTGCCTGTTGAGGTGCCCCACACGCTGTCAACCCTGGGTGATCCCAGACAGCCACCATGGCTTCACCAAGGGCAGATCATGCCTGACCAATATTATGGCCTTCTATGATGGTGTGAGGTCTTTAGTGGACGGGGGAAGGCCTGTGGATGTCATCTACCTGGACTTCTGCAAGGCCTTTGACATGGTCCCTCATCCTTCTCTCTAAATCGGAGAGGTGTGGATTTGAGGGGTGGCCTGTTTGATGGATTAGGAATTGTCTGGCTGGACCCAACCAAAGGGTTGTGATGGGTGGTTCTGTGTCAGGGTGCAGCACTTGGGTCAGGGCAATCCCAGGGATTTATACAAACTGGGGGAAGATCTCCCTACTTTGAGAGCAACCCTGCGGAGATGCACTGGGAGGTCCTGGTTGGTGGATGGGAAACTGGACATGAGCCTGCAGTGTGAGCTTGCAGCCCTGAAGGCCAACTGTGTTCTGGGCTGCATTACAAAAGGGAAAGCCAGCAGGGTGAAGGAGGTGACTGTCCCCCTCCACTCAGCTCTTGTGAGGCCCCATCTGCAGTTTTGTGTCCAGCCCTGGGGCCCCCAGTACGGGAAGGGCATGGAGCTCTTGGAGCAGGTCCAGAGGAGGGCACTAAGATGATCAGAGGGCTGGAGCAGCTCTCCTATGAGGAAAGGTTGAGGGAACTGTGCTTGTTAAGCTTGGAGAAAAGAAGGCTGTTGGGAGACCTCACTGTGGCCTTCCCGAACTTGTAGGGAGCGTATAAACAGGAGGGGCAAAAGCTGCTTATGAGGGTGGATAGTGATAGGACAAGACGGAATGATTTAAGCTGAGACAGGGGAGGTTTTGCTTAGATATTAAGAGGATGTTTTTCACACTGAGGTGGTGACGCACTCGAACGTGTCGCACAAGGAAGTTGTGCATTTCCTATCCCCTGAGCTATTCAAGGCAGGCTGGATGTGGCTCTGGGCAGCCTGGTCTAGATGTTGGCGACCCTGCACATAGCAGGTGGGCTGAAACTCGATGATCATTGTAGTCCTTTTCAGCCCAAGCCATTCTATGCTTCTTTGATTATGATACTTAGACAATGGTGCTATTGCCGTATCAGTTACAACCAAGGAAATTTAGGTTATGGCTGCTGTAGAAGAAGAGTAAAAGGTGACTGGGAGGAAAATGAGGAAGAGAGGGAAAAGAAAAAAAAAAAAAAAAAAGAGTGAAGCACAGTAGAAATGTAAGAGAAAGAGATGAGGGGAGTAAGGTAATCATGGTCCATTTTGAGGAGTTGCAGTGCTGGAGTAGAAGGGGGCATGAGAGTGCTCATCCAATGGATGAAGTCTCCAACTGGCAAAAAGGAGACAGCACAAAATGCAGCTTCTCTGGGAATTTATTTCTCTCTGCTGGTTGGCAGCTGCAGCATCACAAGGTTGCAAAGAAGTGAGTTCACACTGACAGGTTTGTCAGAAATGTGTTTGTGCCAGAAATGTTCTTGCGGTGAAGCAGTGCCATTGGTGGACACACCAAGGCTGTGCGGTTATCTCACAGCATCTGGGGCTTTGCAGCCTCTGTTGTTCTGGCAAGAGCCTTGCTATGGCAAGTGTTGGAGAGGTAGCAAGCACACCGAGAATGTCAGCAAATGTGTTTTGTTGTTGGATTGTAATTCTGTGGAGCAGAGAGTGCCTGTGTGAGGAGTTCCCGCGGTGAGGGTCCTGCAGTGCCAGAGTGATGGCACTGCTGAGCACAAGGAGCACATGGCATCCATGGCCGCTGTCACACGAGCACACGCTGCAGACAAACGGGCAGAAGCATCCAGAAGCCCAGGGGAGGGGGAGAAGATATAAGTGCAGAACTCACAGGTGATGATAAGATCTGTTTACTAAGACTGAAGAGAGCAATCACAGTGAGTGATATCATGGTGACAATGGCATATATTTACAAAGTGATGCACAGTGCAGTGCCTCCAAACCCTCCTGATGCTGAGACCAGGGCAGAAGGGCAGGAGGGAGACACTGGGTGGGATCTGGAGGGGGTCAGAGTGGAGATTGATGACAGGTGGTGTGGTGTTAGTGGGCACTCAGTGGGACTGTGGGGAAGATTGAGACAATTTTTGGGGTCAAATCCTGGAAGGAATGGTGCTGGGTTTTTTGGGTGGATTAAGGAGTACTTGTCAACTCAAGGGATTATTTAGGTATTTGACGGGGATCAGGACGGATTTCCGGGTTAGAGTGGAGAATTCAGGGATTTGGTGTGTCTGGGAATGAGATGAGGTGTATAGGTGAGGATTTGGCGGTCAGTTATCTTGGGATTTGGGGATGAAAGCGTGGGATCACACTATCGTGGATCTCCAAGCGGGGAATTTGGTGTGTGTCCCTTTCAGAGCACCTTAAAAATGAGGCAACGTGGGTGTGGGGGTATCAGCAGGGGTTCACCAGTATCCACTTGGGTGTGGATAATGGGGGGCTGAGTGCTGGCAGCTGCCCTGGGTGGCCGGGGACCAGGGGTCACAGCATGAATCTCGGTGTAGGTCAGACACTCACTGTCACTGGGGGGCACCTGGAGACACAGGATAACAGCGGGGTGCCACCATGGGGTTTCCAACAGGCTTTGGAGGGGGATTGATGGTGTTGGTATTTGGGAGTGGTGTTCAAGAGGGTGGGTGTGGAGTTGTGCTTTTGTCATGGGTTTGTTTTTTTTGATTTTCAATATTCCACATCAAAACATCATGTACTGGAATTAAGGTGTTAATGCTCTCATTTCTACGCACCTATCCCTATACATTATGGAAGTCATGGGATCTGACCCTTCCGGGGGGCGGTCTCTTACTGCCTGGCAGTGGGTGCTGGAGGGTGCTTTCCTGGCCGTTCCAAGCTTTTTTCAGGTTTGACTCGGTCTCGGGAACTCTCTCTCATATCTTATTTGATTTATTAGTCTCAATTTTAATTAGGTTGTATTATATTGTATTATTTTGCATTCCGATATCATAGTTAGTAAAATAAGTTTACCTCCATAGATTGTTGCCGCTGTTTTTTTCCTTTTCCCCCTTCCTCCCTCCGTGGGGCCAGGCGGGGGGTGGGGAGGGCAGGGGCCTACTGCCCCCCTGTGACGGGCATAAACTGATCTAGTTAATTCTGTGACATGGTGTTAGAGATGAGCATTTGGGGATTTGGTGTGATTGGGAAGCATTTGGGGGCTCTGGTGGGGACTTGAAGGTGTTGGGTTTGAAAAGATCTGGGAATCATTGAGAGGGGAAGAGAGCATCAGGGAGCCCAAAATAGGGAATGTGGGTCACTCCCAAACAGCGCATCCCAAAGATGAGACGCCTTGGGAGGAAGCATTAATGGGGTCTTCCTGCACCCACGTCAGTACCCGGACTCTCATCTCTCCGTATCCAGAGGCTGCGGGCATCGATGACAAAGAAGACGCCGAGGGCAAAAACGAGGACAGCAGCACAGCCCCTCAGCACTGCAATCACCAGGTTCCCATGGGACACCAACTCAGCACCTGAGGGGTGAAGGTATTTGGATGCGTTCATCCTCAGCATCACCTCGATGGGGAAGGGCTGTGATGATACTGCCACCTGTGGGTGACCCTGGAGGCATCCAAATGCAGGGCTGGTACCTACCTGGGGGTGCAGGTGTGGATGCCACCTCCAGTCTCACGCTGTCCCCAAGAGGTGAGGACACAAAGAGGTAGGCCTTGGGGTGGCAGGAGCACCTGTAGGTGCCATTGTCAGCTGTGGTCACCGCAAGAAGGAGGAAGGTGGCCGTGCCTTCATCACCGGGGTCCTGGTGCAGCAGAGGGGCTGAGTGCCCATCCTTGTGCAGGAAGATGATGCCCCCATAGCCCTGGTTCCAGCAGCGGATGGTGACATTGGTCCCCACCGCCACGCTTTTGTCAGGGCTCATGGAAATGTTAGGTGGGGAATATTGACTATCTGGATGCAGAGAGAGAACAGAGATAGGACGTGGCACTGTGAAGAATGCCTAGGGCCATCTGCTTTCCTCATAACTCTCACCTGTCACCACCAACTCGATGGGGACACTCTTCTCTGATCTTCCTGGTGGCTCCAAAACCCGGTACTGGCACCAATACTTCATTGCATCTTCCAGCTTTACGCAAACCAAGGAGAACTCAGCCATGACCTGATGCTTGTCCACGTCCTTGTAGGATCTCAGAAGTCCATCCTGGTAAAGCTCAACCCAGGCAGCTGGCTGGGGCAGGTGGCACCTGAGTGTGACAGTGTCCCCCAGGGACACCCGCTGGTTGGGGTGCAGTGACAGGGAGGGTGGGGGCACTAGGACAGGGGACAGCAGTCAGCCTTGTGCCTTCACACCTTCCTGTGCCCCTCTGATTGCCCCCTGCCCATGCTCCCTGTGCCCATTCTCTCCCCATTCTCCCCCTCTCCCCATACTCACGTTCCTGTGCCCTGCTCGCTGTCACCAGCCACCAACCTGCAAGGGACACAGTCCTGGTCCCACACAGGGCCACCAACCCCCGTGGCACCACGTCCCCATTGTCACTCACCCAGGATGAGGGCCAGCGCCATTGGTGCCATGAGTTAGGAGGAGCTTGGGGACAGCGAGACTGCAGTGGGGACGGGGTTTGGTGGAAGAAGCATTGTCTGTTCCCCTTGGGGACAGGATTCCATTATGTCTCCTCCCCATGTGACAATTACTGTCCCCAGATTGTGTCCCCATGTGGCCTGGGATAGGATGGCACACTTGGAATGGTACTCTCTACCCTTACTGGCGTGCCCCACATAGGCTGTTATCCTGCTGGTGTCACACGCTGTCCCCAGGGGGCTGCCAGTGTGTGGCTTTGCATGGTGTTCCCCATGGGATGCCAAACACAGCACACGTTTCTCCTATGGGTGTTGTGGCTGAGAACGCTCTGTTACACTGTGCTGCTGTGCTCTGAGCAGATGAAGATCCATAGGAGGTTGTGAGGCCTCCAGATCTCGGGATAAGGGTTGGTGGTGGGTCCCCAAATCCATGGGGTGATCTGTAGGGCAGGGTTTGGAGTTCCACAGGCGAATGTAGCATCTCCCAATCTATGGGTTGTGGTTGGTTGAGGCCAACCAATTTTGTGAGGTGAGCCATGGGACAGGGTTTGGGGGGGGGGTCCACAGCTGAGTGTGGGTCACCAAATCTACTGAGCTATCTGTGGGGCAGGGCCCTACGTTGTGCTCCACAGCAATGGAGCTCCTTTTTAAACACATTTACCCCAGTTTTGAGATCCTCCCTCTCCCCACTTCTCATAGCAGACATCTTCCAGGTGCCCCCCAAAAATATGCTCTCCCCAAATTCCCCCCACAGATGTCCCCAAAACCTCAAGTACTATCCTCCATGGTCCTTCCAGCTCGCTGCTCCTGGTGGATCTGGAGAGATATTGCAGAAGGGAAGAGATCACACACAGCTCCACCCCATTCCTCCCCCGAATCTCAGAGCTGTGCTGGGGAGTGCTTGGATGTGGTGTTGCTTTCCAAGAAACTCTGAGGCAGAAAGTGTGGGGAGATGGGCTAGTCTGGGGACAAAGCCTTGGCAACCAGCTGAAATCATAGAAACATTGCTTGCATCTCCTGCCCATGTTGGGTGATGCACTGGGATTGCTGGGTGGTCATCACCAACCAATTCAAAGCCCAGGTATCACTCTGGGGGATAAGCAGACCGATTTCTGCTCAGAGAAGCTGTGGTTTCTATGCTGTGGATGTGGTTACAAGCTGGCACTCACCCTGCACGCCGAGCACAGTCACCAGCAGAAGCAGCAGCCCCAGAGCACTGGCTTTCAGGAAGACCCGGTGCCAGCGTGGGCACACGGCAGGAGCTGGAAGAGTCCGCATCTGTTGAAAAACAGACCTTTCATACTGGTTCCCATGCAACGTTGATTCCGAAGGTGATGGCTGCTCTTTTCTCCCCGTATCTGGAGGTTCCTGGGTCCTAACCAGTTGCTCCAGTGGTTCTCAGTGAGGAAGGAGCTGGTAGAAGGAGGTGATGGCAGCAGGCACACATGGGCTGGGCTCCTGCTGGAGGTTGGATGGGCACAGGGAGAAGGACATCCCCTCCATGTGTTCTTGTGGACGTGGTGGAGGCTCTGCAGGGCCTCAAGAGCATGGGCTGGGAGCTCCACAGACCCCAGACCTTGTGAATTGATCCCAGGGTAGAGCAGATGACAGTTGGTAGCACGTGGGTCTGTGTAGACCTCATCCTACCAGGACCCAGGCTGCATTCTCACCATTTCAGATTCAACTTGCAATTCCTCACATCAGGGTTTCCTGATGAGGGCCACATTTTGGGGCAAATCCATCCCACTTCTGGACATTTGCAGGCTTCCTTCTTCCTCATCCCTTCCTTCCTTCTGTCCCCACTACAAACCACCATCAGCCCAGAACACAACCAACACTGCTGGTGTTTCTTGGGGAAAACTCTGAAACAAGAAGCCCCAAACCAAGCTTGCAATCAGCAGCCAGCACCCAAAACAACACTCACCATCATGCTTCTCAGCAGGAGAAAAAACACTCTCAGAATGCCTGGAATCCACGTTACTATTTTCCCCATCCATAGATCAGGAGTTCGCAAGGCTGTCCCCAAAATGCCAAATCCCAGGTCAACTTCTTGCTCTGTGACCAACCCAGTGGTGCCTGCATCCGGTATCAGGAAATGGCACTCGCTGGGCTTCTTATCTGGGCTTTGCTTCTTTTAATTTCCCATTTTGAGTAGAAATACATGCATGCTGCAGCCTTTCCCCTTAACACAAGTCAGGAGGTGCCATAGGTTGCTCCACTTGAGGTGTAAATACACCTCTAGGTTCAGAAATTCAGAAATGTGCATATTTATGTCTATATATTTATTCACAGTTGTTGCTGCAGAAAGGAGTTGCTCATCACCGACCAACTGATGTGGTTTGTGTGGTGCACAGAGCAGAGGAGGAAGCTTAAAATAGAAAAGGGGAAGTCATGTTGGCCGAGAAAACGGCCTTCTAGGAAAAAATCCCCAGGAAACAGCAGAGTGTTTGAGTAGATGTTGGGATAAAAAGACCTTTTTATATCTCAAGTCCCAGAGATGGAGTGATTTTAGTCATAGTTCGGTCCATAGCTTTATTTAAATTCAAACCTACCTGATGTGCCTCACCCAAAATGACAACAAGTACATCCAGCACAGCAAAAATGTGGGCACAGAATGATGCCCGTCCTTCTCTTCCCAAACACAGACATCAGACAAGTGCTCAGGTAGGGGACTTGGTGCTCTCGGTGAGGTGCCAGTGTGCAAACTGGCATCAAAACTCCTCATCCCAGAGAAATAGGAGCTGGACGTCTCTTCAACCGTAGGTTCCAGCCTGGAGATGAAGTTTGGGACCTGCGTTACCCATTGACTCTCAGTGACAGAGGTGTTCACAGTCCTGTTCATCACCGCTGCTACAGGTGAGTGTTGAGGTTTCCATCATGGAGATAAAACCCTTTGGGTCGTTGCTGGTATCCCAGACTGGGATCGGTGCCCCCAAGAAGACACAACCAAGGCCAAAGAACTATCCTGTCCAATGTAGGACATCTCAGTGGGCAGAAAATCCTTCTCCAGAAGACTAGCCCCACCTCCTATATGGCACTTTGGCACCTGGCCTCACCCCAACATGGATAATTGGAAGAAAAATGGGTCATGTCTCTGCTGGTTGTCCAAGCAGAAAGAGATGCTGGCATGAGTCTCACCAAGCCAAGAAATCTGTAGAACCAGGAGAACTCTTCTCTTCCATTAAAGATGAATAGAACTCTTTAGGACACATTTAGGGATAGCACTGGTTGGCAATCCTAAAACGGTGCAATTGTTGAGATACATCTCCCACAGTCCTCGTTGCCTTTGCTCTACCAATGACAATGCAGCTGTGCCAGTCCCAGCCCCAGCTTTGTAGATGGGGTACAGAGGACAATGCTGTTCATTTTTCAGTGAGCACAAATGGACATCCAGGCAATCTAACTGCTCTGCTCCTGGGGTTTCCTTGGTGGTGTCTGACAGGACTGAGGACTTGGTAAAGAGATGTGCAAAAAGCCACTGATTATTGGTTACCTTCTGGGTTCCTGGACTAATTTTTGCTATCTTCTTGTAAGACTTGGGAAGAGGAGGTGGGATAATGGTTGTCGTGAGGGTAGGTGGGGTCTTCCCCTCAAATTTCCCACCAAAGCCAGGAGATCTCTGCACTAAAGACTGTGGGTTTTGGTGGCTGACTGTACTTTGCAAGCACCAAAGGAGTGCAGGCAACAAAGAACATTTGTATTACTGGTTGAAGGAAAGGTACTGCGCAGAGTGGCTTTCTGGGAATGTCCCAACAGCCCATGATCTTTCCTCTCTGCTCTTTTCCAGAGCTTCAAAAGAAGATAGAAAGGCATCTCCCAGCTCTGGGTTGGCCTCTCAAGGGAAAGCAAAGAGCATCCATGGAACTGGGTGAACCACTCTCCCTCCTCTCACCTGTGAGTTGTCCTCCTTGTGCTGGTGGCTGCTGCTTCTCCAGCCCATCAATCTGGGATACTTCTGGGATTGGGGTCACTTCTAGTTGTGAATCCAGAGGTAGTACTGGGGTCCTGAGGTCTGGAAAAGGCACTGTAGCATCCAGAGCTGTGCTTTGAGATATGGAAGTTCATTGAGAGGTAGAAGTGTTACACTTGATGGGAAAACTGTTCGACTCCTATTTAAAAACAGAGACATATTTTGTTTTCTTGGAGATGATCATTATGATTTTCCCCCACCTGAACCTGTTTGTTCGTCTGCCCTTCCAGATGTGAGGTGCAAGGTGGTGGCTTCTGAGCCGCTGGACTCAGTTCCTTCCGGGGCAGCATGGAGAGGAATTTGGTGTGGGACCACGTGTTCAGTTTCAGCATGTGCCCATGTTAGTGTGGGCGTCACCGTGACCCCAGAGATTGCAGATGCTGTCCCAGTGGGGATGGCAGTGTAAACTGCACTGGGGACAGTGGGTTTAGAGCAGAGTGTACATGTTGGGGAATGTGTGTAACATCCCATGTGTGACACCCCATTGTGGGTAGAGCAGCGCAGAGTGAACAGCAGTAAGAGCTGTGCATCAGCCCTGAAGGCACCCAAGGGGGGATTTATTTTGGCATAGGATAGAAACCATGAGTCTGCCTGAAAGGTGACGGGGGTACGGCCCTGGCACAGTGTGGGTGTTGGGGAGGACATCTACAGTTTGGGGTAACACGGGTCACTGTCACACTGCACTGCCAGGAGGGGCTGGGCAGGTAAGTGAGGAGTGGGACTTTGTGGAAGGAGGGAATGCCTGAATCAGTTTTCTTTTTCTTGATGATGGGATCTGTGTGAGTCATCATGCTGTCTTTGTGATTGTTCAACGTTTGCGTTGTAAAAGTGTTCCTTGTGGAATCCCATTCCCTGTTTGAAATATTCTGTGCTGCTGTGGGACGTTGGTTACGACTCTTGCCCAGGGAATTTGGTGCCCTGGGGAAGCGGGTGGGCTCCATTACCCAGCAGCACACAAGGGATTTTCAACCAGTCCTGAAGAGCAGCCGGGATCAACAGCTGTGATGGGACAAAAGGTGTCAAGAGAAAAACCAAAAAGACCCTCTGGCTCAGTGGAGAGACGTCACTGGTGAGCCTGGGGGAACACTGACTAAGAAACTGGGAACATAAATGATGTAAGAGGACCAGATGTTATAACTGAGTATTGTAATGGTGAGACCGAGTGCTGGGTGTCCGTGGGAATGTATTGTTTGAGTCGTGGGCTTCAGAGGGAGTGGGACAAACTGGACTGATATTGTGTGGGAGTGTAATTGAGGGTACAAATAGTGGAACTGTGAGGGAAAAAAAGGCAGAAGGGTTGAGGAAAATCAGTGAGATTGAGATATCAGAGTTTATGATCTGCACCCAGGCATGAGAACCACCCCCTGCACCCACCTTCCCCGGGGCTCATAAGCAGAACTGTCAGAGTGGCAGAGAGAGATCGGCAGCCAGAGAGTTCACTGAGCAGTGCTGCACAGAGCCAAGGATGGCTCCGTTTCTCAGCTTCTTGCTCTGTGCTGCCTGTGAGGGGCTGGGGGGCACCAGGAGCTGGGAGGGGACAGAACCAGGACAGCTGACCTGCAGTGCCAAAGGGATCTCCCACACTGTATGGCATCAGGTGAGCTCTGAGGAGCTTCCTGGGGGGGAGAAGCCACTGCTGGAGGTGATGAGCGCTGAGCAGTTGCATTGTGCATCACTGGTTTATATCTATTCAGATCTCTATAATGAAAATCACCGTTATTTTCACTTCCCTTTTTGTCTTCTCGGTGTGTTTCTGGCTTTATTTGTGGTGAAGACCCCATTCCGAAACAGCCCTGAGGCAGGATGGCTGTGGGCAGCACGGGGTGTGGGAGGACACGGGCAGTGTCACTCAGCATTGTCCCCAACACGTGCAAGATACGAGCCGTGCCGTGGCACCAATCAGCCCAGCGGGCACAAAGGGATGCTGGGGAGAAGCTCTGGGACTGCAGCACTGCCAGACTTTGCAGCTTTGGGATGGGCACACTCACAGAATGGGGACACTTACAACCCTTTGGCTGAACCAACGCTGCCATCCACAGCGCTGATCCCTTCCTCTGCCCGTCTCTCTCTTTCTCTTCCCTGCACTCCATCTCCTTCTCTTCCCTTTCCTCTCCTGAAGCTGTTCAGCAGTGCAAGGCTTATTTCCATTTCTTTTTGTCGTGTTGCTCAGCCGCACAGAGGGATGTACCTGTCACAGTGCCAGTGCCTCCATAGCAATCACAGTGCAGAGATTCTCATTCGGATTGCTGATTGCATTTGGACCCGCAGTGCCAGTTTCACCTTCATGGGTTCCCATGGGAAACCCCAGCTCTGCACTGAGTCACGGTCATTCATCTCAGTGCACCTGTGGTCCCAGAGCCCATCGCTGCTGTTGCAGAAAGCAGCAGAGAAGGCACCAGACGTCTCTGCTTCATCTCTGTCCCTGTTTGGAAGGTGTCCATTCTCATCCAGTCATGAACTGATGTTCTCGCTGCTCCTACCTTTGTTGTTCATCCATTTCAAAACCCCTCCCTGTTGTCCCCCTCAGCATCATGCAGCTTCACCCCTCACTGAGCTTTGCCCACACAAACTCTGCACAGTGAGGACATTCCCATCCACTGCTGGGGGCCAAAATAATAAACCTGGAGGTTTTACTTTCAGAATTGCCCTCATGAAGTATATGGTGTAGTTCAACTCTTACTAACTGAACTTTTTGATATTGTTCATTCAAACTGAAAAAGAGAGAAACAAACCCATAAAACGAGTGCGGTGTTTGCCCTTGTTTTTGTGAAACAAACGCATCAGTCTGGTTCAGTGGAAGCAGCTGCCGTTCTTAGTGAGCTCTCAGGTGTCTGTCAGGGAGTTCTGAGGACATTTCCCTCCTCCTGTGCTCCGTCCTTGGCAATACTTTGTCACAGATGTCCGTACCCCAGAGGGCCGTGCCATGGATGAGGCAGATGTGGAGCGATGGCTGTTTCTCTCTGCTCACAGAGGGCTCACGGAGTCTGGGAGAGACACACGGCCACAGTTCTGAGCTGAATGCCTGGCTGCAGCGCTGTGCATTCCATCTGAAAATTCACAGCTCCCAAAACGGATGATTTTCTCAGCACTTTTGAGCCCTGTTCCCCAATCCCTGCACACAGCTGCGTCTTTCTGCTGCTCACAGCACTGAGCACCACCCCATAACCAGCCCTGTGGGACCGGAGTTCATCTCCTCCCCAAAGGAACTCCTCATTCCCGAGGGGTCCCTCTAACCTTCCCAGTCCTGCCCAAAATACACCCACCATTCCTCTGGAAACCAAAACTCTTTGCAATCCAAGCAAAAACCGAACCACCAGTCCTGTGGGACCTCAGATCTGTCCCCAGCCACCCCAAGGCCACCAGGAGTCCACGTATCTGACCACACATGTGCACACCCATATGTCAGCCTCCACATGGGTGCCACTGCATCTGGTCATGTATATGACATGTGTGGCACAGTCACACACGCACAGCAGCTGTACACGTGTACTCCATGCTTAGTGCTCTGCCTCTGTGTGTGCGTGACATCATGTGTGTACACTGATCCACGTACAAAATAATGCACACCTGTGTGTCCTTAGCATGTGACAGATGTCTGTGTGGGTGTCACTGTGTCCCCAAAGGTCCCTGCTGCTGTCCCCAGTGGGGTTGGTAGAGGAAAGTACAGTAGGGACAGAGTGTGGTGCCCAGAGTGCGTGGTGACAGCTGGCTGGACGTGTTGGGGAACTTGTGTGACATCCCATGTGGAACACACCATTGGAGCCACATGTGCTGTGCTTGGCATCCCAGGGGGACAACGTGCAGGGCCACGTGCTGGCAGAGCACTGAGGATGATGTGTAACAATCAAGCGATGCCAAACTGCAAAGGACAAAAAAAGGAGGACTATTTGCACAGCTCCATGTGTGCCACACTGCTGGGGACCCCACAGTGCCACTTCCCGTTCTGGCAGTGATTTCCACGTCAGGTGGTGACACCAAAACATCCTGTCCTAAAAGGGGAACTGACAGCAGCTCAACACCAATCCCTGTCCCCACTGCAGTCTGGCCATCTCCAAGCTGCTCCTGCTTCATGGCACCAATGGTGCTGGTCCTCATCCTGGGTGAGTGACAATGGGGACGTGGTGCCACGGGGGTTGGTGGCCCTGTGTGGGACCAGGACCGTGTCCCTTGCAGGTTGGTGGCTGGTGACTGCGAGCAGGGCACAGCATCGTGAGTATGGGGATAAGAGGAGAATGGGGAGAGAGGGAGGGGAGTGTGGTCAGGGGCAATCAGAGGGGCAGAGGAGGGTGTGCAGGCACAAGGCTGACTGCCACCCCTTGTCCTAGTGCCCCGACCCTCCCTGTCGCTGCACCCCAGCCAGGGGGTGTCCCTGGGGGACAATGTCACCCTGCGGTGCCACCTGCCTAGGTCAGCTGCACGAGTTGAACTCTACAAGGAAGGATACTGGGGATTTGAAAAGCAAGCACACATGGACATGGTACAGAACACGGCTGAATTCCACTTGGTTAGTGTAGAGAGGAAAGATGCAGTGAAATATCAGTGCCGGTACCGTGTTTTGGAGCCACCAGGGAGATCGGAGAAGAGTGACCCCGTGGAGCTGGTGGTGACAGGTGAGGACACTGGGGACAGTGATTGGCCCTGAGCTGACCCAACAGGGCCCTGTCCCATTGCTCTCTCCCCTTTGAACACAGATCCCAAATTCCCCCCACCCAGTATTTCCATGAGCTCTGGGAGTAAAGTGGGAACAGGGACCAATGTCACCATCTGCTGCAGCAACCTGGAGTATGGGGGCATTATCTTCCTGCACAAGGATGAGCTCAGCCCCTATCCAGCTCCAGGGCCCCAATGGTGGGGGCACGGCCACCTTCAGCATCTTTAGGGTGACGCAAGCTGACTCTGGCACCTATAGGTGCTCCTACTGCATTGGAGGCTTCTACCTTCTTTCCTCACCCCTTGGGGAAAACATTACACGGGAGGTGACACCTGCACCTGCACCCCCAGGTAGGTCTGAGGCCCCATTTTGGTGTCCTTGGTGTCTCTCATTTCTGGCAGAGTCTCTGCATCTCATCCCCATGGAGGTGATGGCTGGGGATGGGGACATGCACCCTGCTGGACCCCACAGGTGATGAGAGGAGGTCCCATGGGAACGTGGTGGTGGCAGTGGTGAGGGGCTGCGCTGCTGTCCTCGTCTTTGGCCTGGGCCTCTACTTTGTCCTCGATGCTCGCAGCCTCTGGATACGAAGGGATGACAGCCCTGGTGGGGAAGACAGCTGAATCACTTTGGCACCCAATAAAACACCTTTAGATCACACCCAAGTATGCTCTGTTTCCTCTTGCATAGGTCATATACCCTCCAATCTCCCTCCCATACCTTTCAATCCCTATACCTCCCTCCAGCTGTGCCCTTCCTCATCTTCCATCCCATATAGGTGGATAAATCCCCTTAACATTCCCCTGCCTCCACTTCCATGCACTACTGATCCCCTTGTGCTCTTTGGTGCCCTCCATAACCCCCATCCCGCTCCCCTCCCCAGTTTGATACGGATGCCCCTCATCCAGGAAGTCTGAAGGCATTCTCTTCCAGGACAATGTCTGAGTCTGCGAATCCTTAAACTGAACTTGCCCCCTTGGAATCCCCCCCCAAACACTTCTGTTAACTCCAAACCCTGTCCCTATAGACCCCAAGAGACTCCCAACCTCATATGGCTTACTCTGTCTTTATGTGCATCCCCAAATCCAGCCCATGGGAAAACCAAACACTACATCGTAGGAATCCCAGATTGAATCCACCAGCCCCTCTGGTGTTCTTCCAGCCCTACTCACACCCAGACCCTATAGGCACCCCCAGATCTGAGCAAATACCACCCATGTAGTGCGCAGTGAGCTCAAAGGTCCCAGGAATTCCAAAACTTCCTGCACAGCCCCCAGATCCCATGGGCATCCCCAAGTCATAGAGAAACCCCCAAAAGCCATGCATAGAGATGCCAGTATCTCTCCTACGGAGTCCTCAAATTTAAGCCTCCCCATATCTCCTAGCCCTAAACTCTTATCAGAAATTGTCAGAGCCCTCATACGATAAAGACACAACCTGAAAACACACTTGGATCCACAAAAATGAGCAATTACAGGCTCCCAGTGCCACGTCCCCTGTTACCCAGTCTTAGCCACCAGAATCCCAAATGCACCCAGTCTAACATCCCCAAATCCTTACCGGTGTACCCCAGACACTTCACAAATACCTAAATGCTCAGTTCTCACTGCAAAATCTTTCCTTATTTTCCTCAAAGACCTTGACATTCATGGAATCTCCAAGTGCTCCCCAGGTTTCAGCATCGATCAGCAGGCACTGGGCAGTTGTGTTGAGTGCTAGCTGTTTTGTAATTATGTAAATGTTTTTAGCATTGCTGCTATTACTCTCTTCCTTTTCTGCTCTAGAGAATAGCTTTAAACTGAAACAATGAGTTTTGCCTTCTTTTATTCTGATTCTCACCTGAACCCACAAAGAGTTCTGCATGCTTCTGCCCGTTTGTCTGCAGCGTGTGCTCGTGTGACAGCGGCCATGGATGCCATGTGCTCCTTGTGCTCAGCAGTGCCATCACTCTGGCACTGCAGGACCCTCACCGCGGGAACTCCTCACACGGGCACTCTCTGCTCCACAGAATTACAATCCAACAACAAAACACATTTGCTGACATTCTCGGTGTGCTTGCTACCTCTCCAACACTTGCCATAACAAGGCTCTTGCCAGAACAACAGAGGCTGCAAAGCCCCAGATGCTGTGAGATAACCGCACAGCCTTTGTGTGTCCACCAATGGCACTGCTTCACCGCAAGAACATTTCTGGCACAAACACATTTCTGACAAACCTCTCCTTGTGAACTCACTTCTTCACAACCTTGTGATGCTGCAGCTGCCAAGCAGCAGGCAGGAAGGGATGCCCAGAGAAGCTGCATTTTGTGCTGTCTCCTTTTTGCCCATTCGAGACTTCAGGCAGTGGATGAGCACTCTCATCCCCCCTTCTGCTCCAGCACTGCAACTCCTCAAAATGGACCATGATTGCTTTTTTCCTTCCATCTCTCTCTCTTACATTCATTCTGTTCCACTCTCCATTTTCCCTCTTGTCTTTCTTTCTCTCTCTCTTGCTCATTTTCCTCCCTGTCTTCTTTTACTCTTCTTCTGCAGCAGCCATTACCAACATTTCCCTGGAAGTAGCAGATCAGGCAATAACACCAGTGTCCAAGGATCCTTGATACGTATCACTCAACAATTGTTCGTAGGGAGTCCCCTAATTTTGTTGCAGGGCAGTTGATTGGTTGCTGCTGGAAAGTTCAATAAATGGTCTTCTGTTGTTCCTCTGAGTCACTGTCTGACTCTGTTGTCCTGGAGACCCCCGAAGAACATGGACAGCCCTACTGGGGCACTGTACAGACAGTCTGGAATCCCTTGGGAGGCAACATGCCAGGACACACACTCACAGCCCTTTGGGGACAGTGTGTGACACCCCAGTGTTGACAGTGTGTGTGGGGCACCTCAACAGGCACAGTGTGCAGTGAACACTTCTCCACTTGTCCCACTACAAAAGGACACCACAGCACAACCACCGCTAAGGGCTCACATTGCCACATCAAGAGGTGACATCGTATCATCCTGTGCCCTTGGGGAAACTGAAAGTAACTCTCTGGCCACTTCCTATCTCTGCTGCAGTCGGACTGTCCCCAAGCTGCTCCTGCCTCATGGCACCAACAGCACTGGCCCTCATCCTCGGTGAGTGACAATGGGGACGTGGCACCACGGGGGTTGGTGGCACTGTGAGCAACCAGGACCGTGTCCCTTGCAGGTTGGTGGCTGGTGGCAGTGAGCAGGGCACAGCTGTGTGAGTATGGGGACAGGGGGAGAATGGGGCCAGAGGGAGGGGAACGTGGTCAGGGGGCCATGAGAGGGGCAGAGGAGGGTGTGCAGGGACAAGGCTGACTGCTGTCCCCTGTCCTAGTGCCCCCACCCTCCCTGTCGCTGCACCCCAGCCAGGGGGTGTCCCTAGGGGACAATGTCACCCTGCGGTGCCGCCTCCCCCAGCCGGCTGCACGAGTTCAGCTCTACAAGGAAGGATATTGGGGATTTGAAAAGCAAGCACACATGGACATGGTACAGGACATGGCTGAATTCCCCTTGGTTAGTGTAAAGGAGGAAGATGCAGTGGGATATCAGTGCCAGTACTGGGTGCTGGACCCACCAGGGACATCAGAGAAGAGTGAACCCGTGGTGCTGGTGGTGACAGGTGAGGGCACTGGGGAAAGCAGATGGCCCTGGGCTGTTCCCACAGAGCTGTGTTCCATCCCTGTCTCCTCTCTGCACTCAGATCCTAAGTATCCCCCAGCCAACATTTCCCTGATCCCCAAGGAACGTGTGGAGATGGGGACCAATGTCACCATCCAGTGCTGCAACCAGGAGTATCGGGGCACCATTTTCCTGCACAAGGATGGGCACTCAGCCCCTCTCCAGCACCAAAAACCCAATGGTGAGGGCACAGCCACCTTCACCCTTTTTGCGGTGACCCCAGCTGACTCTGGCACCTATAGGTGCTCCTACCACATTGGGAGCTTTTACCGTCTGTCCTCATGCCTCGGAGATAATGTGACCCTGGAAGTGATTGCCAGATCTGCACATCCAGGTAGGTCTGACCCCCCATTTTGTTGTTCCCAGTGTCACTCATTGCTGGCAGTGTCTCTGCATCCCATCCTCATTGAGGTGATGGCCAGGGATGGGGACATGCACACTGCTGGACCCCACAGGTGATGAGAGGAGGTCCCATGGGAACCTGGTGGTGGCAGTGGTGAGGGGCTGCGCTGCTGTCCTTGTCTTTGGCCTGGGCCTCTACTTTGTCCTCGATGCCCGCAGCCTCTGGATATGAAGAGATGACAGCCCTGGTGGGGAAGACAGCTGAATCACTCTGACACTCAAAAAAACACCTTTAGATCACACCTAATTATGTTCCGCTTCCTCTCTGATAGCGTATATACCCTCCAATATCCCTCCCATACCTTTCAAACCCTACACCTCCCCCCAGCTATGCCCTTCCTCATCTTCCAACCTGATTGATCCTACATGGATCAATCCCTTTCACTTTCCCCTGCCTTCTCTTCTGTGCACTGTTGATCCCCCTCGTGCTCTTTGGTGCCCTCCATAACTCCCATTCCACTCTTATCCCCTTTTTGATGTAGGTGCCCCTCCCCTGGGAAGGCTGAGTCCATTCAGTTCCAGGACAATATTTGAGTCAGGGAAACCCTAAACCAACCTGTCCCTGGAGAACACCCATACCCTACCTGCAACCCCAAACCCTGTCCACGTGGATCCCAAGGGATTTCCAGCTTCATATGGCTGACTCTGTCTTTATGTGCATCCCCAAATCCAGCCCATGGGATACTCAAAGTATATATATGAGAGGAATTCCAGATGTAATCCTCCAGCCCCTCTGGTGCTCTTGCAGCCCTACACCCACCCAGATCATTTAGGAACCCCCAGCACTGAGAATATAGCACCTATGTAGACCTCAGCCAGCACAAAGCCCCAGGGAATCCCCAGATCTCCTGCACAGCCCCCAGGTCCTATGGGCATCCCCAAGACATAGTGGAACCCACAAATGACATGCAACCCCAGTATCTTGCCTATTGAGTCCCAGGATCTAGGTTTCCCCAGATCCCATAGTCCTTAGCACCTCACAGAACTCATGGGCACCCTCAAACCATAACGAAACAGCCCCCCAAAAAAATGATTGGGTCTCTGAAAGAAAGCAATTCCACGCTCCCAAGTCCACCTCCCCTGTTACCCAGACTTAGCCACCGGAATCCCAAATGCTTCCAGTCTAACATCCCCATATATTTACCAGTCTACCCCATACACTTCACAGTGACACCACATACCGAAATGCTCACTTCTAACCCCACAATCCTTCCTTGTACTCCTCAGACCTCTCAACACCCACTGGGAATGCAAATCCTTCCCAAGTTGGAGCACTGGTCAGAGAGTGGTGGGCAGTTGTGTTAAGCATCTCTGATTTAGTAAGCATATAATTTTTATAATCATTCCTGTTATTTCTCTCTTCCTTTTTAGTCTGA
Organism: Chrysolophus pictus; assembly: GCA_037305975.1. Lineage (NCBI taxonomy): Eukaryota > Metazoa > Chordata > Aves > Galliformes > Phasianidae > Chrysolophus > Chrysolophus pictus. Next base: position 887,691 of record CM074606.1, read on the forward strand.
GTAAACAGTTTTTGTCTCAACCAATGAGTTTTGTCTTTCTTTGTCTGATTCTCTTGGCAAACCACAAAGAGAAAGGTCAATGCTGGAAGGGCTGTATGCTGCTGAGCAGCTGTCAGGCGACAGCACCACAGTCCTTGTGGTGCCCAACGTGGGCCCGAAGGGTGGAGATCCCGACAGCTGTGAGCAGAGCGTGTTCCAACACAACTGCTCTCAGCAGTACAGCAGCCTCAGAGCTGCTGCTGACAGCGCTCAGCTGTTCCTTCACTCGGTGCCATCCATCACAGCTCTCAGGGCTGTTCCCTTCACTGCGCTGGCGCTGCTTCTCGCCTCTGAGGGCTGCCCTGCAATTCTGGATGCTTCTGCCCGTTTGTCTGCAGCGTGTGCTCGTGTGACAGCGGCCATGGATGCCATGTGCTCCTTGTGCTCAGCAGTGCCATCACTCTGGCACTGCAGGACCCTCACCGCGGGAACTCCTCACACGGGCACTCTCTGCTCCACAGAATTACAATCCAACAACAAAACACATTTGCTGACATTTTTGGTGTGCTTGCTACCTCTCCAACACTTGCCATAACAAGGCTCTTGCCAGAACAACAGAGGCTGCAAAGCCCCAGATGCTGTGAGATAACCGCACAGCCTTTGTGTGTCCACCAATGGCACTGCTTCACCGCAAGAACATTTCTGGCACAAACACATTTCTGACAAACCTCTCCTTGTGAACTCACTTCTTCACAACCTTGTGATGCTGCAGCTGCCAAGCAGCAGGCAGGAAGGGATGCCCAGAGAAGCTGCATTTTGTGCTGTCTCCTTTTTGCCCATTCGAGACTTCAGGCAGTGGATGAGCACTCTCATCCCCCCTTCTGCTCCAGCACTGCAACTCCTCAAAATGGACCATGATTGCTTTTTTCCTTCCATCTCTCTCTCTTACATTCATTCTGTTCCACTCTCCATTTTCTCTCTTGTCTTTCTTTCTCTCTCTCTTGCTCATTTTCCTCCCTGTCTTCTTTTACTCTTCTTCTGCAGCAGCCATTACCAACATTTCCCTGGAAGTAGCAGATCAGGCAATAACACCAGTGTCCAAGGATCCTTGATACGTATCACTCAACAATTGTTCGTAGGGAGTCCCCTAATTTTGTTGCAGGGCAGTTGATTGGTTGCTGCTGGAAAGTTCAATAAATGGTCTTCTGTTGTTCCTCTGAGTCACTGTCTGACTCTGTTGTCCTGGAGACCCCCGAAGAACATGGACAGCCCTACTGGGGCACTGTACAGACAGTCTGGAATCCCTTGGGAGGCAACATGCCAGGACACACACTCACAGCCCTTTGGGGACAGTGTGTGACACCCCAGTGTTGACAGTGTGTGTGGGGCACCTCAACAGGCACAGTGTGCAGTGAACACTTCTCCACTTGTCCCACTACAAAAGGACACCACAGCACAACCACCGCTAAGGGCTCACATTGCCACATCAAGAGGTGACATCGTATCATCCTGTGCCCTTGGGGAAACTGAAAGTAACTCTCTGGCCACTTCCTATCTCTGCTGCAGTCGGACTGTCCCCAAGCTGCTCCTGCCTCATGGCACCAACAGCACTGGCCCTCATCCTCGGTGAGTGACAATGGGGACGTGGCACCACGGGGGTTGGTGGCACTGTGAGCAACCAGGACCGTGTCCCTTGCAGGTTGGTGGCTGGTGGCAGTGAGCAGGGCACAGCTGTGTGAGTATGGGGACAGGGGGAGAATGGGGCCAGAGGGAGGGGAACGTGGTCAGGGGGCCATGAGAGGGGCAGAGGAGGGTGTGCAGGGACAAGGCTGACTGCTGTCCCCTGTCCTAGTGCCCCCACCCTCCCTGTCGCTGCACCCCAGCCAGGGGGTGTCCCTAGGGGACAATGTCACCCTGCGGTGCCGCCTCCCCCAGCCGGCTGCACGAGTTCAGCTCTACAAGGAAGGATATTGGGGATTTGAAAAGCAAGCACACATGGACATGGTACAGGACATGGCTGAATTCCCCTTGGTTAGTGTAAAGGAGGAAGATGCAGTGGGATATCAGTGCCAGTACTGGGTGCTGGACCCACCAGGGACATCAGAGAAGAGTGAACCCGTGGTGCTGGTGGTGACAGGTGAGGGCACTGGGGAAAGCAGATGGCCCTGGGCTGTTCCCACAGAGCTGTGTTCCATCCCTGTCTCCTCTCTGCACTCAGATCCTAAGTATCCCCCAGCCAACATTTCCCTGATCCCCAAGGAACGTGTGGAGATGGGGACCAATGTCACCATCCAGTGCTGCAACCAGGAGTATCGGGGCACCATTTTCCTGCACAAGGATGGGCACTCAGCCCCTCTCCAGCACCAAAAACCCAATGGTGAGGGCACAGCCACCTTCACCCTTTTTGCGGTGACCCCAGCTGACTCTGGCACCTATAGGTGCTCCTACCACATTGGGAGCTTTTACCGTCTGTCCTCATGCCTCGGAGATAATGTGACCCTGGAAGTGATTGCCAGATCTGCACATCCAGGTAGGTCTGACCCCCCATTTTGTTGTTCCCAGTGTCACTCATTGCTGGCAGTGTCTCTGCATCCCATCCTCATTGAGGTGATGGCCAGGGATGGGGACATGCACACTGCTGGACCCCACAGGTGATGAGAGGAGGTCCCATGGGAACCTGGTGGTGGCAGTGGTGAGGGGCTGCGCTGCTGTCCTTGTCTTTGGCCTGGGCCTCTACTTTGTCCTCGATGCCCGCAGCCTCTGGATACGAAGAGATGACAGCCCTGGTGGGGAAGACAGCTGAATCACTCTGACACTCAAAAAAACACCTTTAGATCACACCTAATTATGTTCCGCTTCCTCTCTGATAGCGTATATACCCTCCAATATCCCTCCCATACCTTTCAAACCCTACACCTCCCCCCAGCTATGCCCTTCCTCATCTTCCAACCTGATTGATCCTACATGGATCAATCCCTTTCACTTTCCCCTGCCTTCTCTTCTGTGCACTGTTGATCCCCCTCGTGCTCTTTGGTGCCCTCCATAACTCCCATTCCACTCTTATCCCCTTTTTGATGTAGGTGCCCCTCCCCTGGGAAGGCTGAGTCCATTCAGTTCCAGGACAATATTTGAGTCAGGGAAACCCTAAACCAACCTGTCCCTGGAGAACACCCATACCCTACCTGCAACCCCAAACCCTGTCCACGTGGATCCCAAGGGATTTCCAGCTTCATATGGCTGACTCTGTCTTTATGTGCATCCCCAAATCCAGCCCATGGGATACTCAAAGTATATATATGAGAGGAATTCCAGATGTAATCCTCCAGCCCCTCTGGTGCTCTTGCAGCCCTACACCCACCCAGATCATTTAGGAACCCCCAGCACTGAGAATATAGCACCTATGTAGACCTCAGCCAGCACAAAGCCCCAGGGAATCCCCAGATCTCCTGCACAGCCCCCAGGTCCTATGGGCATCCCCAAGACATAGTGGAACCCACAAATGACATGCAACCCCAGTATCTTGCCTATTGAGTCCCAGGATCTAGGTTTCCCCAGATCCCATAGTCCTTAGCACCTCACAGAACTCATGGGCACCCTCAAACCATAACGAAACAGCCCCCCAAAAAAATGATTGGGTCTCTGAAAGAAAGCAATTCCACGCTCCCAAGTCCACCTCCCCTGTTACCCAGACTTAGCCACCGGAATCCCAAATGCTTCCAGTCTAACATCCCCATATATTTACCAGTCTACCCCATACACTTCACAGTGACACCACATACCGAAATGCTCACTTCTAACCCCACAATCCTTCCTTGTACTCCTCAGACCTCTCAACACCCACTGGGAATGCAAATCCTTCCCAAGTTGGAGCACTGGTCAGAGAGTGGTGGGCAGTTGTGTTAAGCATCTCTGATTTAGTAAGCATATAATTTTTATAATCATTCCTGTTATTTCTCTCTTCCTTTTTAGTCTGAGTAAACAGTTTTTGTCTCAACCAATGAGTTTTGTCTTTCTTTGTCTGATTCTCTTGGCAAACCACAAAGAGAAAGGTCAATGCTGGAAGGGCTGTATGCTGCTGAGCAGCTGTCAGGCGACAGCACCACAGTCCTTGTGGTGCCCAACGTGGGCCCGAAGGGTGGAGATCCCGACAGCTGTGAGCAGAGCGTGTTCCAACACAACTGCTCTCAGCAGTACAGCAGCCTCAGAGCTGCTGCTGACAGCGCTCAGCTGTTCCTTCACTCGGTGCCATCCATCACAGCTCTCAGGGCTGTTCCCTTCACTGCGCTGGCGCTGCTTCTCGCCTCTGAGGGCTGCCCTGCAATTCTGGATGCTTCTGCCCGTTTGTCTGCAGCGTGTGCTCGTGTGACAGCGGCCATGGATGCCATGTGCTCCTTGTGCTCAGCAGTGCCATCACTCTGGCACTGCAGGACCCTCACCGCGGGAACTCCTCACACGGGCACTCTCTGCTCCACAGAATTACAATCCAACAACAAAACACATTTGCTGACATTTTTGGTGTGCTTGCTACCTCTCCAACACTTGCCATAACAAGGCTCTTGCCAGAACAACAGAGGCTGCAAAGCCCCAGATGCTGTGAGATAACCGCACAGCCTTTGTGTGTCCACCAATGGCACTGCTTCACCGCAAGAACATTTCTGGCACAAACACATTTCTGACAAACCTCTCCTTGTGAACTCACTTCTTCACAACCTTGTGATGCTGCAGCTGCCAAGCAGCAGGCAGGAAGGGATGCCCAGAGAAGCTGCATTTTGTGCTGTCTCCTTTTTGCCAGTTGGAGACTTCATCCATTGGATGAGCACTCTCATTCCCCCTTCTGCTCCAGCACTGCAACTCCTCAAAATAGACCATGATTGCTTTTCTCCCTCCATCTCTCTCTCTCACGTCCTTTCTCTGCTTCTCTCAGTTTTCTCTCTTTTCTTTTTTCCTCTCCTCCTCATTTTCCACCCACTCATACCTTACTTTTCTTCTGCAGCAGCCATAACCTACGTTTCCCTGGAAGTAGCAGATCAGGCAATAACACCAGTGTCCAAGGATCCTTGATCCGTATCACTCAACAATTGTTCGTAGGGAGTCCCCTAATTTTGTTGCAGGGCAGTTGATTGGTTGCTGCTGGAAAGTTCAATAAATGGTCTTCTGTTGGTCCTCTGAGTCACTGTCTGACTCTGCTGCCCTGGAGACACCCAAAGAACACGGACAGCCCTACTGGGGCACTGTACAGACAGTCTGGCATCCCTTGGGAGGCAACATGCCAGGACACACACTCACAAAGGGGTCAGTGTGTGACACCCCAGGGTTGACAGTGTGTGTGGGGCACCTCAACAGGCACAGTGTGCAGTGAACACTTCTCCACTTGTCCCACTACAAAAGGACACCACAGCGTAACCACCGCTAAGGGCTCACATTGCCACATCAGGAGGTGACATCGCATCATCCTGTGCCCAGTGGGAAACTGAAAGTAGCTCTCTGGCCACTCCCTGTCTCTGCTGCAGTCTTATGGTCCCCAAGTTGCTCCTGCCTCATGGCACCAATGGTGCTGGCCCTCATCCTGGGTGAGTGACAATGGGGACGTGGTGCCACGGGGGTTGGTGGCCCAGTGTGGGACCAGGACCGTGTCTCTTGCGGGTTGGTGGCTGGTGACTGCGAGCAGGGCACAGAAACACAGAAACGTGAGTATGGGGAAAGGGGGAGAACGAGGAGAGAGGGAGGGGAGCGTGGTCAGGGGGCAAAGAGAGGGGCACAGGAGGGTGTTCAGGGAGAAGGCTGACTGCCGTCCCCTGTCCTAGTGCCCCGACCCTCCCTGTCGCTGCATCCCAGCCAGGGGGTGTCCCTGGGGGACAATGTCACCCTACGGTGCCACCTGCCCAGGTCGGCTGCCTGGTCCGGCTGAACAAAGAAGGACATCGGACAGACAGCAAATACAAGTACAAGAAGCAGGACACTGCAGAGTTCCCCTTCTTGAACACAAATCGGGAGCACGCAGGTACATATCGGTGTCAGTACCGGGTGCCTTGGTCAGCAGGGGAATCAGAGAAGAGTGATCCCGTGAAGCTGGTGCTGACAGGTGAGGGCACTGGGGACAGCAGATGGCTCTGCTTGCTCCCAACAGGACCGTGCCCTGTTGCTGTCCATTCTCCTCATGCAGATCACAGATTCTCCCCACCCAGCATTTCCCTGAGCCCTGAGGAATGTGTGGAGACAGGGACCAAGGTCACCATCCAGTGCTGGAACAAGGACTATGGGGCCACCTTCCTCCTGCACAAGGATGGGTGCTCAGCACCGAGCTGAATAGGGGTTGTGGCTGGCACCCAAACACCCGGACTCCACAAGTGCTGAGGAGCAGTCCCGTGCCAATCTGGTGCTGGCACTGGTGAGGGGCTTTGTGGCTGCACTTGTCGTTGGCATTGAAGTTTTCTTCATCATCGATGCCCGCAGCCTCTGGATACAGAGAGATGAGAACTGTGGTGAGGAAGGTTTTAAATGTCTACCATTCCCTACTGATTCCACCAGTGTCTCCCGCCTGCACTTGTATCCCTAACAGATCCTCCCAGGTGTCCCTTGCCTGACCTTTGATCCCCTATAGATTCCCTTCCGGGCTCCTTGAGCATGACTCATGACCTCCCCATAACTCCCACCTTCTCCAGTTGCTGACACAGAAGCCCCCCCGAATGCAGAGGCCGTGCAGTTCCTGGTCAGAGTCTGGTTCAGGGGACACAAATCCCAGCATTCCCCTTGGGGCCTCACCAAACCCTGCTCATAATTACCCCAAAGGACCACCAACCCCTTATGGCTTACCCTAACTTGATAGCTAATCTCCCAAATCCAGCTCATGGGGGATTTGAATTCTGCATGTTGTGCTGAAGCCAGACTCCAAATCTCAGCCTTCACACTCATTGGAGCTCTCCAGGCTCTAACCACGTTCTAGATCCCAAAAAGCACTCACAAACCAAGTAAAGGGAACCCCAAAGTGTGCAGATATGGAACCTCAATGTATAACCCACAGGGATGACAAATCGAATCCCCTGCGGTCCCACAATCCCTGAACACTCTCAGACTCTTTGGGCACACCCAAACCACAGCAGGACCCCCAAACATCCCCCTTGGGATCCTCAAAGAGAAGGACAGCACAACTCCACACCCACCCTCTTGAACACCACTCCCAAATACCAGCACCATCAATCCCCCTCCAAAGCCTGTTGCAGACCCCATGGTGGCACCCCGTTGCTCCCCTGTGTCTCCAGGTGCCCCCCAGTGACAGTGAGTGTCTGACCTACACCGAGATTCATGCTGTGACCCCTGGTCCCCAGCCACGCAGGGCAGCTGCCACCCCTCAGCCCCCCATTATCTACACCAACGTGGATAGTGGGGGAACCCCTGCTGATACCCCCACACCCACGTTGCCTCGTTTTTAAGGAGCTCTGAAAGGGACACACCCCAAATTCCCTGCTTGGAGATCCACGATACCATGATCCCGCCCTTTCATCACAAATATCTGACATCTCCAAATCCTCACCCATGCACCTCATCTTGTTCCCAGACCCACCAATTCCCTGAATTCTCCACACTAACCCGGAAATCCTTCCTGATCCCCCTCAAATCCCATAACATCCTTTCAGATCCCAAGTACTCCTTAATCCACCCAAAAACCCAACACCATTCCCAGTGGACAACCAAATCCTTCACAATCCACCCCACAATCACACTGATTGCTCACTAACATCATAACATGATTCATCAAACTCCACTTCAATCCCCTGGAGATCCTACCCAGTGTCTCCCTCCTGCCCTTCTGCCCTGGTCTCAGCATCAGGAGGGTTTGGAGGCACTGCGTTGTGCATCACTTTGTAAATATATGCCATTGTCATCATGATATCACTCACTGTGATTGCTCTCTTCAGTCTTAGTAAACAGATCTTATCATCACCTGTCAGTTCTGCATTTGTATCTTCTACCCCTCCCCCAGCAATTCTGGATGCTTCTGCCCGTTTGTCTGCAGCGTGTGCTCGTGTGACAGCGACCATGGATGCCATGTGCTCCTTGTGCTCAGCAGTGCCATCACTCTGGCACTGCAGGACCCTCACCGCGGGAACTCCTCACACGGGCACTCTCTGCTCCACAGAATTACAATCCAACAACAAAACACATTTGCTGACATTCTCGGTGTGCTTGCTACCTCTCCAACACTTGCCATAACAAGGCTCTTGCCAGAACAACAGAGGCTGCAAAGCCCCAGATGCTGTGAGATAACCGCACAGCCTTGGTGTGTCCACCAATGGCACTGCTTCACCGCAAGAACATTTCTGGCACAAACACATTTCTGACAAACTTGTCATTGTGAACTCCCTTCTTTACAACCTTGCGATGCTGCGGCTGCCAACCAGCAGACAGAAATAAATGCCCAGAGAAGCTGCATTTTGTGCTGTCTCCTTTTTGCCAGTTGGAGACTTCAGGCACTGGATGAGCACTCTCATTCCCCCTTCTGCTCCAGCACTGCAACTCCTCAAAACGGACCATGATTGCTTTTCTCCATCTCTCTGTCTGACATTCTTTCTGTCCTAGTCTCCATTTTCTCTCTTTTCTTTCTTTCTCTCTCTCTTGTTCATTCTTCTCCCAGTCATCTTTTACTCTTCTTCTGCAGCAGCCATAACCCAAATTTGCCTGGAAGTAGCAGATCAGGCAATAACACCAGTGTCCAAGGATTCTTGATCCCTATCACTCAATAATTGTTACTAGGAAGTCCCCTAATTTTGTTGCAGGGCAGCTGATTGGTTGCTGATGGAAAGTTCAATAAATGGTCTTCTGTTGGTCCTCTGAGTCACTGTCTGACTCTGTTGCCCTGGAGACCCTTGAAGTACATGGACAGCCCTACTGGGGCACTGCACAGACAGTCTGGAATCCCTTGGGAGGCAACATGCCAGGACACACACTCACAAAGGGGTCAGTGTGTGACACCCCAGAGTTGACAGTGTGTGTGGGGCACCTCAACAGGCACAGTGTGCAGGGAACACTTCTCCACTTGTCCCACTACAAAAGGACACCACAGCACAACCACCGCTAAGGGCTCACATTGCCACATCAAGAGGTGACATCACATCATCCTGTGCCCAGTGGGAAACTGAAAGTAACTCTCTGGTCACTCCCTGTCTCTGCTGCACTCTTACGGTCCCCAAGCTGCTCCTGCCTCATGGCACCAATGGTGCTGGCCCTCATCCTGGGTGAGTGACAATGGGGATGTGGTGCCACGGGGGTTGGTGGCTCTGTGTGAGACCAGGACTGTGTCTCTTGCAGGTTGGTGGCTGGTGGCAGGAAGCAGGGCACAGAAACGTGAGTATGGGGAAAGGAGGAGAATGGGGAGAGAGGGAGGGGAGCGTGGTCAGAGGACCATGAGAGGGCCAGAGGTGGGTGTGCAGGGACAAGGCTGACTGCTGTCCCCTGTCCTAGTGTCCCGACCCTCCCTGTCACTGCACCCCAGCCAGGGGGTGTCTCTGGGGGACAATGTCACCCTGCGCTGCCACCTCCCCCAGCCGGCTGCACGAGTTCAGCTCTACAAGAAAGGATATTCTGGATTTGAAAAGCAAGCACACATGGACATGGTACAGGACATGGCTGAATTCCCCTTGGTTAGTGTAAAGAAGGAAGATGCAGTGAGATATCAGTGCCAGTACTGGGTGCTGGAGACACCAGGGACATCAAAGAAGAGTGAACCCGTGGAGCTGGTGGTGACAGGTGAGGGCACTGGGGAAAGCAGATGGCCCTGGTTTGTTCCCACAGAGCTGTGTTCCATCCCTGTCTCCTCTCTGCGCTCAGATCCCAACTATCCCCCAGCCGACATTTCCCTGAGCCCCAAGGAACGTGTGGAGACGGGGACCAATGTCACCATCCAGTGCGGCAACTGGAACTATGGGGGCACCATCTTCCTGCACAAGGATGGGCACTCAGCCCCTCTCCAGCAACAAAAACCCAACAATCAGGGCACAGCCACCTTCATCCTCTTTGGGGTGACCCCAGCTGACTCTGGCACCTATAGGTGCTCCTACCGCGTTGGGGGCTCTTACCGTCTGTCCTCATGCCTCGGAGATAATGTGACCCTGGAAGTGATTGCCAGATCTGCACATCCAGGTAGGTTTGAGCCCCCCATTCAGTGCTCCACTTCTCAGCTGTGGGTGACCCTGTCTTTGCATCCCACCTCCATTGAGAAAGGGGCTGGGTACAGGGACAGCTCAAACACTTTGACCCCACAGGTGACAATGGGGGTCCCAGCTTGAACCTGGTGGCAGCGGTGGCAGGGAGTTGTGCTGCTGTGATTGTCATCATCCTCGTCCTCATGGTCTCTTTCCTCCTTGCTGCCCAGAGAAGACGAATACAGAGAGATGAGAGCCCTGGTGGGGAAGGGGCAAATGGCTTTGATCCCCCATAAATCCCCTATAGATTCCCACAGGTGTTGATTGGTGCCCCCATAACACCCCCCCTCTCTCCTTCTGTTTATGACTCAGGTGCCACCAGAAGCCTCGAGGCCGTGCGGTTCCAGGTCAGTGTCTGGGTCAGGGGACACCTAAACCCAATCTGCCCCATTGCCCCTCCCCCGACTTCACCTGGGAAACTCAAACCCTTCCTGTGGGGACTGCAAAGAACCCCCCGCACTTTATGGCTTCCCATGACATTGTGTGCACCCAAACCTCCAAATCTCCACCAAGGGGATGCCCCAAATCCCAAATGGAAGCCCCCTGGGATGCTCCAAGCCTTCAACACCCTCAGACTCCATGGGCAGCCCCAAAACATAGCAGAATCCCCAAACACCACCCACAGGAAACCCCAGTGTCACACCCAAAATCTACAACACCCCAGACTCCCAATGCCCCCTCTCGCACAGCCCCCATACATTACACAATGCCGCCATCCCCTCAGGCATCTTGGGATCCCATGCTCACACTGCTGTCCCTGTGTCCCCAGGTGTCCCCCGCTGACAGCCAGGCTCTGACCTACGCCGAGCTGCAAGTTCTGACCCCCAGCACCCACCCCCCCGGCTCTTCTACAACCCCTGAACCCCCCATTGTCTACGCTGAGGTGGTGACTGGGGGACCCCGCTGATGCCCCCATCTGTGGACACAAAGACGTGGATGTTGTGTGCACACATCAGTTGTGCACAGTGCCGGTGTGCTCTGTGTGCTCACCATCACCTGTGAATTGCATCCATGTACCTGTGCACGTGAACACGTGGCTGTGGATTAAACGTGTGTGCACCATCCCACGTGCACAACAGGTGAACAAACACACGTGTGGGACACGCTGAACTCTGTGCCTCTGTGTGTGTCTGTGTGATGCCGTGTGTGTGCACCAACAGCTGGACACATTGCTGCTCATGTGTGTCCTTAGCGTGTGCTCCCTGCGTCTGCACTCCATGTGTGCCTGCACAGCACATGCGTGTCATCAACACGTGCTCCCCAGATGTGTCTGCACCACATCTGTCCCCACAGCACACACGTGTCCTTATCGTGTGCTCCCCATGGTGCATCTCCATCTCTACAACCCAAACCAGCCCCCATCTCCCCAAGGTTTTGGGGCAGGATTTGTGGTGAGGAGAGAAATTGCTTTTTGGTGACCGTTTGGAAGAGGACAGAGGGGTTGTGGGGTTTTGCAGCAAATGGAGGAAAGAGGAAGTTTGTGTGTGGGAGGGCTGTGTGTGGGAGCACAGTGAGGGGAAGGGCAGGAGAGCTGACTTCCCCCTTTTGGTAATGAAAGGGGAAATGCTGGAGAGTTTGTGAGCTCGATGGAGATGACTGAGTCCAGATGGAGGATTTTGTGGGGCTGGGTGGAGATATTTGGACCACACAATGACCTGGCAGCTGTTTGAAGGATTTTCAGACTCTATGGAGGTTTTGGGGCTCTATGGAAATGTTGGGGTGGATGTAGTGGTTGTGTCTGGATGTAGAGCTCAGTGTCAGAGGAAGATTTTGGGGCTGGATGGAGGTTTCAGGGTGAATGGAAATTTTTGGGGATGGTTAAAATTTGGGAGGCGGTATGGTGTATTTGGGAGCTGAATTGAGTTATTTTGGGGTAGATGATGATTTTGTGGGCTGAAGGTCTTGGGTTTGATGGAGGTTTTGGAGGGCTGTGTATGGAGGGTTGAGTGGGGTGTAGATATTTGGCCTGGATGAATGATTTGGGGGGCTGTATGGAGACTGGGGTGCTAGATGAGGAATTTGGGGTGAGATGGGGGTTTTGGGAATATGGGGATCATTGGGATGAATGGAAGTTTTGGGGCTGAACAGAGATTCTGGGGGTTGATTGGAGGGTTTTTCTTGTGTGGATGGGGATTTTGGTGCAGGATGGAGGTTGCGGGAGTGGAAGAATGACAGAGAGTTGGAGGGATAGATAAGGACTTCTAATCTACTTACTGAGACTGAAAAGGAAGAGAGAAATACCAGGAATGAGAATCAGATAGATTTATGTATCTTTCCAAAGCAAGTGACGAACAAAAGAATTGCTGAGCACCCAAAGACCAATGATAAAAGCAGGACAGAATAGGAGGCAGGGGATTATGAGGGGTCTGTAGGGGATCTAGGGCATCCATAGATGATGGAAGAAGAAGAAAAGGACATTTGGGGGAATCTTCAGAAGATTGGCACAGATGAGGGGGTTTCAGAGGAATGGTGGTGGTGTTATGGACTGGATTAGAGGGCATTTGGAGGACTGAAGGTGTGTTATAGGATTAGAGGGGATAAGGAAGGACTTTGGGGTAAGAGCTGAGCATTCAGAGATTTGGTGTGATTGGGAAGCATTTGGGATGCACCAGTGAGAATTTGGGATTGTTAGGTTTGGGAAGATCAGCTGGTCTGGGATAAGAAGAGGACATCAGGGAGACCCAAGCAGGGAATTTGAGGTCTGTCCCCTTCTACACACCTCAAAAATGAGGCACCTGGGGAGGCCCATCAGCACGGTAATTCAGAGCTCACTGTGGTGTAGATAGCGGGGGGTTGGTTGGCGGTGGGGAAACTGGGAGTCTGGGAGCACGGGATGGCAGCTGGCATCTCAACGTAAGTCACATCCTCACTGTCTGTGGGGGGCACCTGGAGATACAGGAGGAGAGTGGGGTGCTGCCATGGGGGTCCCCAAGATGGGTGGGCTGAGTGTGATGCTCTGGTGCAAGTATGAGTGGGATGTGACCATGAGGGTGATCCTGGAGTTTGAGGGGGCACAGGAGGGGGCTACAAGGGGGATATTTGGGTCCAGCTATAGTCTTGGGGTGTTTAGGGACTGGGGTAATATAAGGGCTTTTTTGTGTGTGTTCCCCATGGGTCATTTGGATTCTGTGTGGGTGCATTTAGGGCCGTTCTTCTCAACTTGTATGTGCCAATATGTTCAGGAGGGGATTAAGGCTTATAAGGCTTCTGTGTTCCTGGGGACTTAGGACTGTGGGCTGAGGGTTCCCCTCAATGCACATTTGGATTTCCCATGAGCTGGATAGAGGTGAGGCACATAAATGTCAGAGTAAGGCATATGAGGCTGGGGGTCATTTGTGGGCCTCATGGGAAGAGTGTGGGTCTCCATAGTGATGTTCTCTGTGTGCCCCAAGGGGTGAACTGGGATGCGGGGTCAGCTAACCTAGACACTTACCTGGAACTCCACTGGCTCAGGCATTTCAGGGGTGACACCTGCATCAAAAAGGGAAGGGTGGGGGTTGCGTGGAGTCTCAAGGGGCAATTGGAGGATCCGTAAGGATCTGTAGGGGATTAAAGTACAGGTAGGGACACCTGAGGGGATCTGTAGGGAATGGAAAAGGACACTTGGGGAATTTAATCAGGGATAGAAAGAGGAGGCAGGACACACTTGAGGGCATCTCTAGGGGATGGAAACAATTTAAGCCTTCCCCACCAGGGCTCTTCTCTCTCCTTGTCCAGAGGCTGCGGGCATCGAGGACGAAGTAGAGGCCCAGGCTGAAGACCAAGACAGCAGCACAGCCCCTCACCACCGCCACCACCAGGTTCCCATGGGACCGCCCCTTGGCACCTGTGGGGTGTGAGTGTTTGGGTGTTCCCATCACAGGGCAGGGATGCAGGGACAGTTCCACCCATGGTTGACACTGGGAGCATACAAACGGGGTCTCAGATCTAACTGGGGTTACAGGTGGGGGTGTCACCTGCAGTGTCACGCTGTCTAAAATAGGTGAGGATCCAAATGTGTGATCCTTGGGGTTGTAGGATTTTGTACTGGTGCTGGCAGAGGCCAGAGTCCCCCCTGAGTGGGCGAAGGTGGCTCTGCCACATCAGTGGGATCCTGGCACAGGATAGGGTCCGAGCATTCAGCTGTGTGCAGGAGGAATGTGCCACCATAACCTCCATTCCAGCACCATTCCAGTGGTGACATCAGTCCCCATTGCCACACGTTCCCTGGGCTCAGGGAAATGCTGAGTTGGGGGAAGCTGTGGTTTGTGTGCAGGGAGGAGAAGAGATGGGACTTTGCCTTGTGGGAATTTCTCAGGGCCAGCTGGTGTCCATAGTGCCCTCACCTGTCAGCACCAGCTCCACGGGCTCACTCGTATTTGATGTCCACAGTGGCTCTGACACCTGGTACCGACACTGATATGTCCCCGCGTCTTCCAGGTTTGTGACAGCAAAGGAGAACTCAGCTGTATCCTGCTCCTTGTCTTTTCCCTTGTCAGATCTGAGATTTCCATTCAACCAGAGCTGGACCCAGGCAGACATTCGGGGCAGGTGGCAACGCAGGGTGACATTGTCCCCCAGAGACACCCCGTGGCTGGGGTGCAGCGACAGGGAGGGTTGGGGCACTAGGACAGGGGACAGCAGTCAGCCTTGTCCCTGCACACCCTCCTCTGCCCTGCTGATGGCACCCTGACCACGCTCTCCTCCCTCTGGCCCCATTCTCCCCTTGTCCCCATACTCACGTTCCTGTGCCCTGCTCGCTGCCACCAGCCACCAACCTGCAAGGGACACGGTCCTGGTCTCACACAGGGCCACCAACCCCCGTGGCACTACGTCCCCATTGTCACTCACCCACGATGAGGGCCAGAGCCATTGGTGCCATGAGGCAGGAGCAGCTTGGGGACAGTGAGTCTGCAGTGGGGACAGGCTGTGCCTGGAGATTCACTCTCTTTTCCCCTTCTGGGACAGGAAGCCATGACGTCACCTCCTTCTGTGTTTTTTGTGGTTCCCATGTTGTGGTGGCACACACGGAAACCAGTGGGATGCCCCACACATGCTGTCACTCCTCCTGTGTCTCATGCTTTTCAAAGGGGCTGCCCGTGTGTGTCCTTGCATGGTGTACCCCATGGGATGCCAAACAGCCAGTGGGTATCTAATGGGGTTGTAATAAATTAAGGGATGGACTTTTGGATTTCGTGTTCACAGAGGATGTTTAGGTGCTCTAGTGACATAAGGAAGGATTTTGATGTTGGGGAGGAGTGTTCCGTGAATCGGTTGGGCTGGGAAGTGTTAGGAGTAGAGCAGTGGGGATTTAGGGGTGCTGGATTTGAGAGAATATGGGGAATGGGTGTTGGAACAGAACATCAGGGAGTCCCAAGAAAGTGATCTGGGGTCATTTACCTCTGTACCATAATAATGAGGGACTGGTGGGGGAAGGGGCCATCAGCGGGGCTCCTCGAGAACTCAACCTGGAGTAGAAAAAGAGGTGCTGGGGGGCACTGGAGGCACTGTGTGTCTGGGGCAGAAGGTTTGCAGCTTGCAGCTCAACATGTGTCGGACCATTGCTGTGTCATTAAGAGAGCTGATAAGGAGTTTGCAAGCTGAACTTGGAAGTTGAGCCATAGGTGTGCTTGTGTGCAGAGATAGCACTGCACAGCAGGCAGAACCATCTGCATGAGGCTTCTGTGAGAGAGCATCAGTTACAGATAGCAGCTGCTGACCTGGAGGGGGAGGATGTGGTGAGTGAGTGTGGCAGCCCAGCGATGGAACAGCAGTGTGTTGCTAGGAAGTAGCCTGCGACTGCCCATGGCAGGAAATGGGAGATATAAACGCAAGGCGTGATGATAAAGCCACTCCTCACAATCACCCTTTCATTAAAACAGAATATCAGAATGAGGATGGGCAACCCCTGTGGATGACCACAAAACAGACCCCCTTGCCATCGAGCAGGAAGGAATCTCACTAGAGAAACTGAGTCCAAATTTGTGTGGACAGTCTCCTGAGTGAGTGGTGCTGGCACTGGGCTTAGTGAGGATGAGGAGCAAGGCTATTGTTGCCTGGGAGTCCTCCTGACTATGGAAGGAGAGCAAAGCTCTCTGTGGTCTCTAACTCAGAGGGCGGCACATTGGGCTGCATCAAGAACAGCGTGACCAGCAGGTTGAGGGAGGTGATTCTGCCCCTCTGCTCTGCTCTCGTGAGACCCCACCTGCAATACTGGCAGCAGGGGAGAGCAATGGGGATTTATAGAGGTTAGAAGAAGAGGTGGAGAAGACTTGAGGGTGTGTATATGGGATCAAAGCACAGCTAGTAAACATATGGAATCAGAATCAGGGATGAAATCTATTTAACCTTTTCCCCAGCAGGGCTCCCATCTCTCCGTATCCAGAGGTTACGGGCACTGAGGACAAAGAAGACACCGAGGCCGAAGACGAGGGCAGCAGCACAGACCCTCAGCACCGCCACCACCAGGTTCCCATGGGACTCTGCCATTGGAGGTGTGGGTGTCACCTCCAGTGCCACGCTGTCCCCACGGGGGGAGGACAGAAAGGGGAAGCCCTTGGGGTGATAGGAGCACCTATAGGTGCCGGTGTCAGCTGGAGTCACCCCAAAGAGGCTGAAGGTGGCCGTGCCCCCACCATCAGGGTCCTGCTGCTGGATAGGGGCCGAGTGCCCGTCCTTGTGCAGGAAGGTGGCCCCTTGGTACGTGTTCCTGCATCGGATGGTGATGTTGGTGCCCATCCCCACACGTTCCTTGGGGCTCATGGAAATGCCAGGTGGTGGGAAGCAGTGATCTGCAATGATGGGAGAGAAAATGGGTGGGACTTGTGCCTGTGAGGACAGCTCAGGGCCTCCCACGGACCCCAGTGCCCTCACCTGTCAGCACCAGCTGCACGGGGTCACTCCTCTCTGATGTGTCTGCTGTCTCAGACACCCGGTACTGGCACCGGTATGTCCCTGTGTGCACCCACTTTGTGACAGCAAAGGAGAACACGGCCGTGTCCTGAACGTTGTACTTCTTCATGCAGGGGGTGAAAAAACCTCCTTCCTGACAGAGCTGGACCCAGGCAGCTGGCCGGGGCAAGTGGCACTGCAGGGTGACATTGTCCCCCACTTCCATCCCCTGGCTGGGGTGCAGTGACAGGGAGGGTGGGGGCACTAGGATAGGGGACAGCAGTCAGCCTTGTCCCTGCACACCCTCCTCTGCCCCTCTGATGACCCCCTAACCACGTTCCCCACCCACTCTCCTCATTCTCCCCCTTTCCCCATACTCACACAGCTGTGCCCTGCTCGCTGCCACCAGCCACCAACCTGCAAAGCAACACGGTCCTGGTCGCACACAGGGCCACCAACCCCCGTGGCACCACGCCCCCATTGTCACTCACCCAGGATGAGAGCCGGTGCCATTGGTGCCATGAGGCAGGAGCAGCTGGGGGACAGTGAGACTACAGCAGAGATAGGAAGTGGTCAGGGAGCTTCTTTCAGATTTGCTTTGGTCAAGAAGTGACGTGATGTCACCTCCTGATGTTGCAATTTTCCCCAAGCCGTGGTGTCTTTGGGGATCCGCCACAGGCTGCCATGCATGCAGCTGCAATTGCAGTCCCTGGTGGGGTGTCCCACACAGGCTGTCACCTCTCAGCTGTCACACGCTGCCTGCAAAGCGCTGCTGCAAAGCAGAAGAGGAATATAAACAGAAAGAGAAACAGAAGTGCAGTAAAATGCAGTCATGCTTCCTGGCAGCGGCTGTAGTGCAAATCACAAAGCAAAGAGGAAGAGGAACAATTAGAGGAAGATCTCAGAGGATGAAGTTATGGAGTTTTCAGAAGCTACTGTATATATTTATTCTGTTGCAAATTGCTGTGAAGCACCTTGAAGTCAGAATTCTGTGCCTGTAGATGGGGCCATGGGAAAGTGAGAAGTAAACCCCTTTTTGCAACCAGTGAGTTGTGAGACTGGACATCAGAGTTCTTCTGATGTGGGAGACAGAAAAGCCTGAGGGAGCCGAGTCTGCTGTGCTGAACAGAGCCAGGAGGTGATCACTTCTGAATGGCAAAGCCCAATGGTGGCACAAAAGGCTCAGCTACATTGGATGGTCATCACAGCAATGGCAGAAATGGACCAACCTTCTTCCCCTCACTGACACTTTTCCCCATGTCTTCACATACGCCCAAAAGGACGTATGTCCGCGTGGGTACAGTGTGCCCAGGTAGCCAAAAGGGACAGCGCCATCCTGGCCTGCATTAGAAATAGTGTGGCCAGCAGGAGCAGGGAGGTGATCATCCCCCTGCACTCAGCATTAGTGAGCTTGCATCTCGAGCACTGTGTTCAGTTTTTGGGC
This sequence comes from Chrysolophus pictus, assembly GCA_037305975.1. Taxonomy (NCBI): domain Eukaryota; kingdom Metazoa; phylum Chordata; class Aves; order Galliformes; family Phasianidae; genus Chrysolophus; species Chrysolophus pictus. The sequence continues at coordinate 906,183 of CM074606.1, forward strand.
CCCTCACTACAGGAAAGACATTGAGGCCCTGGAGCGTGTCCGGAGAAATGCAAGGAAACTGGTGAGGGGTCTGGAGCACAAGTCTTATGAGGAGAGGCTGAGGGAGCTGGGATTGTTCAGTCCGGAGAAGAGGAGGCTCAGGGGAGACCTCATTGCACTCTACAACTTCCTGAAGGGAGGTTGTGGTGAGGAGGGTTTGGCCTCTTCTCCCAGGCAATGAACAGAAGGCAATGCAGAGTGACAGTGTCCCCAAGGGACACCCCCTGGCTGGGGTGCAGTGACAGGGAGGGTCGGGGCACTAGGACAGGGGACAGCAGTCAGCCTTGTCCCTGCACACCCTCCTCTGCCCCTCTGATGGTCCCCTGACCACGCTCCCCTCCCTCTCTCCCCATTCTTCCTGTCCCCATACTTACACTGCTGTGCCCTGCTCACTGCCACCAGCCAACAACCTGCAAGGGACACGGTCCTGGTCTCACACAGGGCCACCAACCCCCGTGGCACCACGCCCCCATTGTCACTCACCCAGGATGAGGGCCAGCACCATTGGTGCCATGAGGCAGGATCACCTTAGGCACAGCGAGACTGCAGTGGAGACATGGAGTGTCAGGAGATCCACTTTCTAGATCCACGGATGCAGGACCGGGCAATGGAACATAGATGAAGAGCTTGTAAAGCAGAGCGTGTTTTTTGTGGAGCTTTAGATGCTGCTCTGATAGCAACACAGGATGGTTGATGTGTTAAGGGCCAAAGGGAGGGAGGAACTGAGTCACTAAGAGGATGATAAGGAGTTTGCAATCTGAGGTATAATCCAAGGGAAATCAGTGGTTGCGGCAGAGATAGCTCAGCACAGCTTGCAGAACCATCTGCATGATGCTTCTGTGAGAGAGAGCGTCAAATACAGACAGCAGTTGCTGACTTGGAGGGGTGGATGTGGTGAAGGAGTGCGGCAGCCCGGGGAAGGAACGAGAGGGAGTTGTGAGGAATCAGCATCAAGAGATGAGGATAAATCTGCCCCTTGCATCCTCCATCTCATTCCATCTGAACATCAGCATGAGGATGAAGAACCCTCCGGGAGGATCACAAAGAGACCCCGTATAGCAGCACCGAGCTGGCCAAGCTGCAGGGAGAATCTGGCAGGGTGTGAGAGAAACTGAGAGCGAGTGTGTGTGGAGAGTGTCCTGTACAGGGAGTGAAGGGATTGGGCTTAGTGAGGATGAGGAGCAAGGGTGAAGAAAGGCTTATTTGTTACGTTGTGAAAGTAGTTGAGCACAAAGAATGGGAAAAATGCAACCCAAGGAGCCTGCTGATTGGTGCAAGGAGCCACATCCTAGAAACTGAATTAGTCGAAGCCAGAATACTTCCTCAAACTTCACCAGGGTCAGAAGCACACTGCAAGGAAGATAGACTGTCTTCATCCCCATGAGCACCAGGATGACCACCAGGAGGCACCACGCATGTGTAGAACCATGAATTAGGGGTGGAGTTTGGGGCATAGAATGGGTGTGGACTATTGTCATGAATACTTTGAGGTAATTGTAATAACCACCCCTTTTCTTAGAAATGTTATGAATATGCATGTAATCACTTAGTAAATATAGAAGCTTACCTGCTTACGTTGGGCAGGATGGGAGGGGCTGCACGCCTGCATCCAGCATGTGTGCACAGTGCTGAATAAACACACCTGCTTTATAACTGCTTGGTGGTGACTGAGTTTGATTCCTCAAGTCAGGGGTACGGGGGACAGGGAGTCCTCCTGTCTGTGGAAGGAGAGCAAAGTGCTCTGTGATCTCTAACTCAGAGGGCGGCACTTTGGGATGGATGTTCGGGCCCACTGAGCAGAGAACAGCCAGTCACTGCACTACTGCTGGCTTACATCTGCTTACAGAGAGCGCACAAAAGATCACACGTTTGCAATTAGTGCATGATTGACATCTGAGTACTGATCAACCTTTGTCCATGCTGATAAAGGCAGATCCTGGTCAGATGACCCCAGTAATATGAGGTCTTCCCCGAGCACTCAAAATGTATGCAATGTTTTTACGAGAATGACAGCAAACAACTGCAGTGCTGGGAGGCACAATTCAGGAGCAACTCAGGGCAGTGGGGACACATGGAGGAGAAGCGAGGGTCAGCAGTTCTGCCAAAACTTCAACTTTTTACTGATTTGGGGCTGGTGGGAAAAATGCCCTGTGGGGTTGGTTACAGCAGCAGAAGCAAAACAACTGGCAACACAGAGGTAAACCGACTGGGGCCACCAAACTGTGGAATGACTTTGCTAGCTGGGTGGAGAACATTACCATAAAGGTGTGTCATGTGGATGCTGTGGTACCACGAGCTGGGGCACTGAACAGCATGCAAACAGCCTGCAGTTTTATCAGGCTGCTGGGATTGAAGTGGCTCAGATAGATCTGGACTGGCTACATCAGGGTGAGTTAATCCTAGCTCATGGGCGATGACACCTCGGGACATCAGGGAAGAGATGTGACACATAAATGGACTTAACCATGGTAGCTACTGCACAACTTGTTCACATTTGTGAATGAAGTGCTGTAGTTAAACAAGAGAAGGGAATGAAACCTCTCTGGCACAATGAGTAATGGCTGCATGTGCCTGTGGAGAGGCCTGGCACATTGATTTTGTCACTCTGCCATGAACTCACAGAGGTAAACGTTACGTGCTTAGCATGGTGGAAGCAACCCCAGGTGCCTTGAAACATATCCAGTGCCCCATGGCACCACCCATAGCACTGTATTAGGCCTCCAAAAACTGGTCTTATGGTGACATGGAACTCCAGACAGAACTCAGTCACACAGTGGAACTCATTTTAAAAACACCCTCCTAAACACGTGGGCCAAAGACCATGGCACTGAGTGGGTATGTCACATCCCTGTCATGCACCAGCTTATGGGAAAATCGGGTGATGCAATGGACTGCTGGGAACCATGCAGAAAGCAAGGGGTGGTGGAACATTCAGGTACTGGGATAAACATCTAGCAGAAGCCATGGATCTGCTTATCATAGAATCATAGAATAATAGAATAATGGAATAATAGAATCATAGAATCGTGGAATCATAGAATGGGCCAGGCTGAAAAGGACCACAATGATCATTGAATTTAACTCCCCTACGATGTGCAGGATCACCAACCACTAGACCATTCTGCCCAGAGCCACATCCAGCCTGGCCTTGAATGCCTCCAGGGATGGGGCATCCACAGCCTCCTTGGGAAACATGTTCAAGGACCTCACCAACTTCTGAGTGAAGAACTTCCTCCTAATATCTAACCTAAACGTCCCCTGTCTCAGTTTAAAACCATTCCCCCTTGTCCTATCACTGTCCATTCACCTAAACAGCCACTAATCCTCCTGTTTATATACTCCCTACAAGTACTGGAAGGCCACAGTGAGGCCTCCCCAGAGCCTTCTCTTCTCCAAGCTTAACAAGCACAGTTCCCTCAACGCTTCCTCATAAGAGAGCTGCTCCAGCAATCTGATCATCTTAGTGACCCTCCTCTGGACCCGCTCCAAGAGCTCCATGTCCTTCCCATACTGGGGGCCCCAGGGCTGGACGTAGTACTGCAGATGGGGCCTCACAAGAGCTGAGTAGAGAGGGACAGACACTACCCTCACCCTGCTGGCCACCCCTTACTTAATGCAGCCCACAGCAAAGTGGGCTTTCTGGGCTGCAAGCTCACACTGCTGGCTGATGTCCAGCTTCTCGTCCACCAGGACCCCCAAGTCCTTCTCCGCAGGGCTGCTCTCAAGGACATCTTCCCCCAGTTTGGGTAAATCCCTGGGATTGCCCTGACCCAAGTGCAGCACCCTGACACAGAAACACCCATCAGAACTGTTTCGTTGTGTCCAGCCAGACAATTCCTAATCCATCAAACAGGCCACCCCTCAAATCCGCACCTCTCCTATTTAGAGAGAAGGATGCGATGAGGGACCATGTCAAAGGCCTTGCAGAAGTCCAGGCAGATGACATCCAAAGCCCTTCCCCCGTCCACTAAAGCCCTCACTCCATCACAGAAGGCCATAATATTGGTCAGGCATGATCTGCCCTTGGTGAAGCCATGGTGGCTGTCTCGAATCAGCCAGGGTTGACAGCGTGTGGGGCACCTCAACAGGCGCAGTGTGCAGAGGACAACTCTTCACTTGTCCCACTCCAGACGGACACCGCAGTGCAACCACATCAGGAGGTGACGTCACAACATCCTGTGCTCAGGGGGAATCTGAAAGCAGCTCTCCGGCCACGTCCTTTCCCCACTGCAGTCTCTCCGTCCCCAAGCTGCTCCTGCCTCATGCCACCAATGGCGCTGGACCTCATCCTGGGTGAGTGACAATGGGGACGTGGTGTCACAGGGGTTGGTGGCTCTGAGTGCGACCAGGACCGTGTCCCTTGCAGGTTGGTGGCTGGTGGCAGCGAGCAGGGCGCAGCTGCGTGAGTATGGGACATGGGGAGAATGGGGAGAGAGGGAGGGGAGTATGGTCAGGGGACCATGAGAGGGGCAGAGGAGGGTGTGCAGGGACAAAGCGGACTGCTGTTCCCAGGCCTAGTGCTGCGACCCTCCCTGTCACTGCACCCCAGCCAGGGGGTGTCCCTGGGGGACAATGTCACCCTGCGCTGCCACCTGCCCCAGTCAGCTGCCTGGGTTAGGCTGTACAAAGAAGGACATCGGACACACAGCAATTACAAGTACAAGGATCAGAACACTGCAGAGTTCTCCATCTTGAACACAAATCGGGAGCACGCAGGCACATATCGGTGTCAGTACCGGGTGCCTTGGTCAGCAGAGGATTCAGAGAAGAGTGATCCTGTGGAGCTGGTGCTGACAGGTGAGGGCACTGGGGACAGCAGATGGCTCTGCTTGCTCCCAACAGGACCGTGTCCCACTGCTGTCCCTTCCCTCATGCAGATTACAGATTCCCCCCACCCAGCATTTCCCTGAGCCCTGAGGAATGTGTGGAGACAGGGATGAATGTCACCATCCAGTGCTGGAACAAGGACTATGGGGCCGCCTTCCTCCTGCACAAGGATGGATGCTCAGCCCCCATCCAGCGCCAGGACCCCAATGGGGTGGGCACAGCCACCTTCACCATCTTTGGGGTGACCCCAGCTGACAGCGGCACCTACAGGTGCTCCTACCGCCCCTGGGCTGACCCCTTTCTGTCCTCACCCCTTGGCAATAACGTGACTCTGGAGGTGACACCCACACCTGCACCCCCACGTAAGTCTGAGCCCCCATTTGTGTGCACCCCCTGCCATGGATGGGTGGCTGTGTTGCTGCATCCGGGCTGAATAGGGGTTGTGGCTGGCAATAGGGACACCCAAACACCCGGACGTTACAGGTGCTGAGGTGCAGTCCCGTGCCAATCTGGAGCTGGCACTGGTGAGGGGCTTTGTGGCTGCACTCATCGTTGGCCTCGGAGTTTTCTTCATCCTCGATGCCCGCAGCCTCTGGATACAGAGAGATGAGAACTGTGGTGAGGAAGCTTTTAAATGTCCCCCATCCCTACTGATTCCCCCAGTGTCTCCCGCCTGCACTTCTATCCCATATAGATCCTCCCATGTGTCCCTTGCCTGCCCTTTCATCCCCTATAGATTCCCTTCAGGGCTCCTTGAGCATGACTCATGACCTCCCCATAACTCCCACCTTCTCCAGTTGCTGACACAGAAGCCCCCCTGAATGCAGAGGCCGTGCGGTTCCAGGTCAGTGTCTGGGTCAGGGGACACAAATCCCAGCATTCCCCTTGGGGCCTCACCAAACCCTGCTCATAATTACCCCAAAGGACCACCAACCCCATGTGGCTTTCCCTATCTTGATATGTAATTTCCCAAATCCAGCACATGTGGGACTCGAATTCAGCATGCTGTGCTGAAGCCAGACTCCAAATCTCAACCTTCACACTCATTAAAGCTCTCCAGGCTCTAAACATGTCCGAGACCCCAAAAAGCTCTCACAAACCAATTAAGGGGAACACTCAAAAGCTGCAGATATGAAACACAAAGGTATAATCCACAGGGGTGACAAATCGAATCCCCTGTGCTCCCACAATCCCTGAATATTCTCAGATCCTTTGAGCACAACCAAGCCACAGCAGGACCCCCAAACATCCCCCTTGGGATCCTCAAAGAGAAGGACAGCACAACTCCACACCCACCCTCTTGAACAACACTCCCAAATACCAACACCATCAATCGCCCTCCAAAGCCTGTGGGAGACTCCATGGTGGCACCCCGCTGTTCCCTTGTGTCTCCGGGTGCCCCTGTGACCTGCCCAGTGACAGTGAGCGTCTGAGCTACGCCGACATTCATGCTGTGGCCCCCGGCCACCCAGGGATGCTGCCACCACTTAGCCCTCCATTATCCACAGCAACTTGGGTATTGGGGCACCCTTGCAGATACCCCCACACCCGCGGTGCCTCATTTTTAAGGAGCTCTGAAAGGGACACACCCCGAATTCCCTGCTTGGAAATCCACGATACCATGATCCCACCCTTTCATCCCAAGATATCTAACGTCCCCAGATCCTCATCTATGCACCTCATCTTGTTCCCAGACCCACCAAATCCCCAAATTCTCCACACTAAGCCCCAAATCCTTCCTGATCCCCCTCAAATCCCATAATAATCCCTTGAGTTGACAAGTACTCCTTAATCCACCCAAAAACCCAACACCATTCCTTCCAGGATTTGACCCCCCAAATTCTTCCCAATCCTCCCCACAATCGCACTGAGTGCCCACTAACGCCACACCACCTGTCATCCACCTCCACTCTGACCCCCTCCAGATCCCACCCAGTGTCTCCCTCCTGCCCTTCTGCCCTGGTCTCAGCATCAGGAGGGTTTGGAGGCACTGCGTTGTGCATCACTTTGTAAATATATGCCATTGTCATCATGATATCACTCACTGTGATTGCTCTCTTCAGTCTTAGTAAACAGATTTTATCATCACCTCTGAGTTCTGCATTTGTATCTTCTACCCCTCCCCTGAGCTTCTGGATGCTTCTGCCCGTTTGTCTGCAGCGTGTGCTCGTGTGACAGCGGCCATGGATGCCATGTGCTCCTTGTGCTCAGCAGTGCCATCACTCTGGCACTGCAGGACCCTCACCGCGGGAACTCCTCACACGGGCACTCTCTGCTCCACAGAATTACAATCCAACAACAAAACACATTTGCTGACATTCTCGGTGTGCTTGCTACCTCTCCAACACTTGCCATAACAAGGCTCTTGCCAGAACAACAGAGGCTGCAAAGCACCAGATGCTGTGAGAGAACCGCACAGCCTTGGTGTGTCCACCAATGGCACTGCTTCCCCGCAAGAACATTTCTGGCACAAACACATTTCTGACAAACCTGTCATTGTGAACTCACTTCTTTACAGCCTTGTGATGCTGCAGCTGCCAACCAGCAGGCAGGAAGGGATGCCCAGAGAAGCTGCATTTTGTGCTGTCTCCTTTTTGCCAGTTGGAGACTTCAGCCATTGGATGAGCACTCTCATGCCCTCTTCTGCTCCAGCGCTGCAACTCCTCAAAATGGACCATGATTGCTTTTCTCCTTCCATCCCTCTCTCTGACATTCTTTTTGTCCTACTCTCCATTTTCTCTCTTTTCTTTCTTTTTCTCTCTCTTTCTCATTTTCCTCCCAATCATCCTTTTCTCTTCTTCTGCAGCAGCCATAACCCACATTTCCCTGCAATTAGCTGTGGGGAAGTCTCTGGACTCTCAGGACGTGCTAGAGACATAACAGCACACCAATGTGGTTAAAAGCTATTAGTCTGCTTTATTGTTAAGCACTACTCTATTTATACATGTTAACAGAGCATTCTTCAAAACACTCTTCAACCGTTCACACAGGTGCTTAGCCAATCAGAGCTGTGAGATGCTCTTTCTTCTTCTGAAGATGTCCTTGGTTCTCATGCCGCTTATCTTGCTCCGCAGCTGCTGCTCCGTGCAGTTTTTTCTTACGTTCCCACAATTAGCAGATCAGGCAATAACACCGGTGTCCAAGGATCCTTGATCCGTATCACTCACTAATTGTTCCTAGGAAGTCCCCTAATTTTGTTGCAGAGCAGTTGATTGGTTGCAGCTGGAAATTTCAATTAATAGCCTTCTGTTGTTCCTCTGAGTCTCTGTCTGACTCTGTTGCCCTGGAGACCCCAGGAAAGCACGGACTGCACTCTTGGAGCACTGTGCAGAGAGCCTGGCATCCCTTGGGGGACAGCATGCCAGGGAACAGACTCTCAGCCCTTTGGGGTCAGTGTGTGACACCCCAGTGTTGACAGCGTGTGTGGGGCACCTCAACAGGCTCAGAGTGCAGTGAACACCTGTCCACTTGTCCCAACACAGATGTGCACCACAGATGTGCCAAATCAGGAGCTGACATCACATCATCCTGCACCCCGGTGGAAACTAAAAGCAGCTCTCCGGCCACTTTCTTTCTCGGCTACAGTCTTGCAGTCCCCAATCTGCTCCTGCCTCATGGCACCAATGGCGCTGGCCCTCATCCTGGGTCAGTCAGTGGATCCCACATCCCAGTTCACACCTTGGGGTGCACAGAAAACATCACTATGGAGACCCACATCCTTCCCATGAGGCCCATAAATGACCCCAGCCCTGGACTCATACCATGACATTGATGTGCACCACCTGTATCCAGCCCATGCAAATGCAAAATCTGCAATTTGAGGACCCCTCAGCCCACAAACCTTAGTCCCCAGACCCACAGAAGACCTCCAAGTCTTAACTGTCCCCCCCCTACCATATAGGCACTCACAATTCGAGTAGAGGGGCTCTAAATGCACTCACAGGGAAGCCCAATGTCTTGTGGGGACCCCAAAACAACGCTTCTGTGTTCTCCAAGTCTCCAAACACCTCAGGACCATATAGGGACCCGAAAACCCTAGCTGGACTAACAAACATCCCCCATGCTGACTCCAAATCTAAGACCCCCCCCCAGAACTCCAGCCTCACCCTCATAGTTACATCCACCTCATACCTACACCAGAGGCCTAAGCTCAGCCCACCCATCTTGGGGACCCCTATGGTAGCATCCCACTCTCCACCGGTATCTCCAGGTGCCCCCAAGGACAGCGAGGATCTGACTTATGCCCAGATGCCAGTTGCCATCCCTCAGTGCACATCTCTTAACTCAAAGTACCTCTTTATCCCTGCAAATATTTTAACACACTTTGAGACCTCCAGATCCTCTCCAATTCGATCCAAAACAGCACCACTATTTCTCTGAGACACCCTCATCTGTCCTAATCTACCCCTCTTCTGAAGATACGAAAAATGACCATTTCTTCCACTTGCATCTCCTACAGATGTCCAATACATCCCCTAAAGATCCCTCCAAAATCCCCTGCCTCCCATTCTGTCCTGCATTTCTCATTGGTCTTTGGCTGGTGAGTGCAGACGCAGGGAGCACACGCTAAGGACACACATGAGCAGCAATGTGTCCAGCTGTTGGTGCACACACACGGCATCGCGCAGACACACACAGAGGCACAGAGTTCAGCGTGTCCCACACGTGTGTTTGTTCACCTGTTGTGCACGTGGGATGGTGCACACACGTTTAATCCACAGCCACGTGTTCACGTGCACAGGTACATGGATGCAATTCACAGGTGATGGTGAGCACACAGAGCACACCGGCACTGTGCACAACTGATGTGTGCACACAACATCCACGTCTTTGTGTCCACAGATGGGGGCATCAGCGGGGTCCCCCAGTCACCACTTTGGCGTAGATAATGGGGGGTTGAGGGGTTGTAGAAGAGCCGGGGGGGTGGGTGCTGGGGGTCAGAGCTTGCAGCTCGGCGTAGGCCAGAGCCTGGCTGTCATCAGGGGACACCTGGGGACACAGGGACAGCGGTGTGAGCATGGGATCCCAACATGCCTGAGGGGATGATGGCATTGTGTAATGTGTGGGGGCTGTGCGAGAGGGGGGCATTGGGAGTCTGGGGTGTTGTAGATTTTGGGAAGCTGTGGGTGTGACATTGGTGTTCCCTGTGGGTGGTGTTTGGGTGTCCCGCTATGTTTTGGAGCTGCCCATGGAGTCTGAGGGTGTTTAAGTCTTGGAGCATCCCAGGGGGCTTCATTTTGGGATTTGGGGCATCCCAATGGTGGAGATTTGAAGAGCCCCATGGGCTGAATTTGAGAGTGCACACAGTGTCATGGGAAGCCATAAAATGCGAGGGGTTCTTTGCAGTCCCCACAGGAAGGGTTTGGGTTTCCAGGTGAGGTCTGGGGCAGGGGTAATGGGGCAGATTGGGGTTAGGTGTCCCCTGACCCAGACACTGACCTGGAACTGCACGGCCTCGGGGCTTCTGGTGGCACCTGAGTCACAAACAGAAGGAGAGAGGGGGGGTGTTATGGGGGCACCAAACAACACCAGAGGGGATCTATAGGGGATCTATGGGGATCAAAGCCATTTGCTCCCTTCCCCACCAGGGCTCTCATCTCTCTGTGTTCGTCTTCTCTGGGCAGCAAGGAGGAAAGAGACCATGAGGATGAGGATGATGAGAATCACAGCAGCACAACTCCCTGCCACCGCTGCCACCAGGTTCAAGCTGGGACCCCTATTGTCACCTGTGGAGTCAAAGTGTTTGAGCTGTCCCTGTACCCAGCTCCTTTCTCAGTGGAGGTGGGATGCAGAGACAGGGTCACCCACAGCTGAGAAGTGGAGCACTGAATGGGGGGCTCAAACCTACCTGGACGTGCAGATCTGGCAATCACTTCCAGGGTCACATTATCTCCGAGGCATGAGGACAGACGTTGAAAGCCCCCAACGCGGTAGGAGCACCTATAGGTGCCAGAGTCAGCTGGGGTCACCGCAAAAAGGGTGAAGGTGGCTGTGCCCTGATCGTTGGGTTTTTGGTGCTGGAGAGGGGCTGAGTGCCCATCTTTGTGCAGGAAGATGGTGCCCCCATAGTCCTTGTTCCAGCACTGGATGGTGACATTGGTCCCTATCTCCACACATTCCTCAGGGCTCAGGGAAATGCTGGGTGGGGGGAATCTGCGATCTGCATGAACGGAGGGGACAGCAGTGGGTCACGGTCCTGTTGGGAGTAAGCAGAGCCATCTGCTGTCCCCAGTGCCCTCACCTGTCAGCACCAGCTCCACAGGATCACTCTTCTCTGAATCCTCTGCTAACCAAGACACGCGGTACTGACACCGATATGTACCTGCGTGCTCCCGATTTGTGTTCAAGAAGGAGAACTCTGCAGTGTCCTGCTCCTTGTACTTGTATTTGCTGTGTGTCCAATGTCCTTCCTTGTACAGCCAGACCCAGGCAGCCGGCTGGGGCAGGTGGCAGCGCACGGTGACATTGTCCCCCAGGGACACCCCCTGGCTGGGGTGCAGCGACAGGGAGGGTCGGGGCACTAGGACAGGGGACAGCAGTCAGCCTTGTCCCTGCACACCCTCCTCTGCCCCTCTCATGGTCCCCTGACCACGCTCCTCTTCCTCTCTCCCCATTCTCCCCCTGTCCCCATACTCACGATGTGCCCTGCTCGCTGCCACCAGCCACCAACCTGAAAGGGACACGGTCCTGGTCGCACACAGGGCCACCAACCCCCGTGGCACCACGTCCCCATTGTCACTCACCAAGGATGAGGGCCAGCGCCATTGGTGCCACGAGACAGGAGTAGCTTGAGGACAGTCAGACTGCAGTGGGGACAGGACGTGGCCGGAGAGCTACTTTCAGATTCCCCCTGAGCACAGGATGTTGTGACGTCACCTCCTGATGTGGTTGCACTTGGTGTCCCTCTGTGGTGGGGAAGTGGAGAGGTGTCCACTGCACACTGTGCCTGTTGAGGTGCCCCACATGCTGTCAACCCTGGGTGATTTGAGACAGCCACCATGGCTTCACCAAGGGCAGATCATGCCTGACCAATATTATGCCCTTCTATGATGGAGTGAGGGCTTTAGTGGATGGGGGAAGGGCTGTGGATGTCATCTACCTGGACTTCTGCAAGGCCTTTGACATGGTCCCTCACCACATCCTTCTCTCTAAATTGGAGAGGTGTGGATTTGAGGGGTGGACTGTTTGATGGATTCGGAATTGTCTGGCTGGACCCAACCAAAGTGTTGTGATGGGTGTTTCTGTGTCAGGGTGCTGCACTTGGGTCAGGGCAATCCCAGGGATTTATACAAAGTGGGGGAAAATCTCCCTACTTTGAGAGCAGCCCTGTGGAGGTGGACTGGTTGGTGGACGGGAAACTGGACATGAGCCTGCAGTGTGAGCTTGCAGCCCTGAAGGCCAACTGTGTTCTGGGCTGCATTACAAAAGGGAAAGCCAGCAGGGTGAAGGAGGTGACTGTCCCCCTCCACTCAGCTCTTGTGAGGCCCCATCTGCAGTTTTGTGTCCAGCCCTGGGGCCCCCAGTACGGGAAGGGCATGGAGCTCTTGGAGCGGGTCCAGAGGAGGGTCACTAAGACGATCAGAGGGCTGGAGCAGCTCTCCTATGAGGAAAGGTTGAGGGAACTGTGCTTGTTTAGCTTGGAGAAGAGAAGGCCCTTGGGAGACCTCACTGTGGCCTTCCAGAACTTCAAGGGAGCGTATGAACAGGAGGGGCAAAAGCTGTTTATGTGGGTGGATAGTGATAGGACAAGGGGGAATGGTTTAAACTGAGTCGGCAGGTTTTGCTTAGATATTTAGAGGAAGTTTTTCACACTGAGGTGGTGACGCACTGGAACAGGTTGCCCAAGGTTGTGCATTTCCTATCCCCTGAGCTATTCAAGGCCAGGCTGGGTGTAGCTCTGGGCAGCCTGGTCTAGTAGTTGGTGATCCTGCACATAGCAGGTGTTTATAACTGATGATCATTGTAGTCCTTTTCAGCCCAGGCCATTCTATGCTTCTATGATTATGATACCTAGACAATGGTGCTAATTGCCTTATCAGTAACTGTCAGGGAAATTTAGGCTATGGCTGCAGCAGAAGAAGAGTAAAAGGTGACTGGGAGGAAAATGAGCAAGAGAGAGAAAAAGAAAGAAAGGAGAGAAAATGCAGAGAAGCAGAGAAAGAACATAAGAGAGAAAGATGGAGGGAGAAAAGCAACCATGGTCCATTTTGAGGAGTTGCAGTGCTGGAGCAGAAGGGGGCATGAGAGTGCTCATCCAATGGATGAAGTCTCCAACTGGCAAAAAGGAGACAGCACAAAATGCAGCTTCTCTGGGCATCCCTTCCTGCCTGCTGGTTGGCAGCTGCAGCATCACAAGGTTGTGAAGAAGTGAGTTCACAATGACAAGTTTGTCAGAAATGTGTTTGTGCCAGAAATGTTCTTGCGGGGAAGCAGTGCCATTGGTGGACACACCAAGGCTGTGCGGTTATCTCACAGCATCTGGTGCTTTGCAGCCTCTGTTGTTCTGGCAAGAGCCTTGTTATGGCAAGTGTTGGAGAGGTAGCAAGCACACCGAGAATGTCAGCAAATGTGTTTTGCTGTTGGATTGTAATTCTGTGGAGCAGAGAGTGCCCGTGTGAGGAGTTCCCGCGGTGAGGGTCCTGCAGTGCCAGAGTGATGGCACTGCTGAGCACAAGGAGCACATGGCATCCATGGCCGCTGTCACACGAGCACACGCTGCAGACAAACGGGCAGAAGCATCCAGAATTGCAGGGCAGCCCTCAGAGGCGAGAAGCAGCGCCAGCGCAGTGAAGGGAACAGCCCTGAGAGCTGTGATGGATGGCACCGAGTGAAGGAACAGCTGAGCGCTGTGAGCAGCAGCTCTGAGGCTGCTGTACCGCTGAGAGCAGTTGTGTTGGAACACGCTCTGCTCACAGCTTTCGGGATCTCCACCCTTCGGGCCCACGTTGGCCACCACAAGGACTGTGGAGCTGTCGCCTGACAGCTGCTCAGCAACACACAGCCCTTCAAGCATTGACCTTTCTCTTTGTGGTTTGCCAAGAGAATCAGACAAAAGAAGACAAAACTCATTGGTTGAGACAAAAACTGTTTACTCAGACTAAAAAGGAAGAGAGAAATAACAGGAATGATAATAAAAATTATATGCTTATTAAAATAATGATGCTCAACACAACTGCCCACCACTCTCTGACCAATGCTTCAACTTGGATAGGATTTGCATTCCCAGTGGGTGTTGAGAGATCTGAGGAGTACAAGGAAGGATTGTGGGGTTAGAAGTGAGCATTTAGGTATTTGTTGTCATTGTGAAGTGTATGGGGTAGACTGGTAAATGTATGGGGATGTTAGACTGCAGGCATTTGGAATTCTGGTGGCTAAGATTGGGTAACGGGAGGTGGACTTGGGAGCCTGGAATTGCTTATTTTCAGAGATCCAATCGTGTTTTTGGGGTGTTTCCTTATGGTTTGAGTGTGCCCATGAGTTCTGAGGGGTGTTAAGGACTACGGGGTCTGGGAAGACGTAGATCTGGGGACTCAATAGGTGAAATACTGGGGGTGACTATGCATGTCATTTGTGGGTTCCACTATTTCTTGGGGATGCCCATGGGATCTGTGTGCTGGGAAGGAGGTTTGGGGATTCCCTGGGGCTTTGTGCTGGCTGAGGTCTACATAGGTGCTACATTCTCAGTGCTGGGGCTTTTTAAAGGATCTGGGTGTGTGTAGGGCTGGAAGAGCATCAGAGTGGCTGTGGGATTGCATCTGGAATTCCTGTGATCTATATTTTGAGTATCCCATGGTCTGGATTTGGGGATGACCATAAAGACAGAGTAAGCCATAAGAAGCTGGAAGTCACTTGGGATCCACGTGGACAGGACTTGGGGTTCCAGGCAGTGTATGGGTGCTCTCCAGGGACTGGTTGGTTTAGGGTTTCCCAGTCTCAGATATTGTTCTGGAACTGAATGGACTCAGCCTTCCCAGGGGAGGGGCACCTACATCAAAATGGGGATGGGACTGGAATGGGGGTTATGGAGAACACCAAAGAGCATGAAGGGGATCAATAGTGCATGGAAGTGGAGGCAGGGGAAAGTTAAGGGGATTGATCCATGTGAACAGGATGGAAGATGAGGAAGGACACACTGGAGGGAGGTGTAGAGATTGAAAGTTATGGGAGGGAGATTGGAGGGTATATACGCTATCAGAGAGGAAGCGGAACATAATTGGGTGTGATCTAAAGGTGCTTTATTGAGTGTCAAAGTGATTCATGTGTCTTCCCCACCAGGGCTGTCATCTCTTCGTCGCCAGAGGCTGCGGGCTTCGAGGACAAAGTAGAGGCCAAGGCCAAAGACGAGGGCAGCAGCACAGCCCCTCACCACTGCCACCACCAGGTTCCCATGGGACCTCCTCTCATCACCTGTGGGGTCCAGCAGTGTGCATGTCCCCATCCCCAACCACCACCTCCATGGGGATGGGATGCAGAGACCCTGCCAGAAATGAGTGACACCAAGGACACCAAACTGAGGTGCTCAGACCTACCTGGATGTGCAGATCTGGCAATCACTTCCAGGGTCACATTATCTCCGAGGCATGAGGACAGACGGTAAAAGCCCCCAATGTGGTAGGAGCACCTATAGGTGCCAGAATCAGCTACGGTCACCCCAAAGAGGATGAAGGTGGCTGTGCCGTGATCGTTGGGTTTTTGTTGCCGGAGAGGGGCTGAGTGCCCATCCTTGTGCAGGAAGATGGTGCCCCCATGGTCCTTGTTGCAGCACTGGATGGTGACGTTGGTCCCTATCTCCACACATTCCTCAGGGCTCAGGAAAATGCTGGGTGGGGGGAATCTGCGATCTGCATGAGGGAAGGGACAGCAACAGGGCACGGTCCTGTTGGGAGCAAGCAGAGCCATCTGCTGTCCCCAGTGCCCTCACCTGTCAGCACCAGCTCCACAGGATCACTCTTCTCTGAATCCTCTGCGAACAAAGACACCCGGTACTGACACCGATATGTACCTGCGTGCTCCCGATTTGTGTTCAAGAAGGGGAACTCTGCAGTGTCCTGCTTCTTGTACTTGTAATTGCTGTGTGTCCAACGTCCTTCCTTGTACAGCCAGACCCAGGCAGCCAGCTGGGGCAGGTGGCACCGCAGGGTGACATTGTCCCCCAGGGACACCCCCTGGCTGGGGTGCAGCGACAGGGAGGGTCGGGACACTAGGACAGGGGACAGCAGTCAGCCTTGTCCCTGCACACCCTCCACTGCCCCTCTCATGGTCCCCTGACCACGCTCCCCTTCCTCTCTCCCCATTCTCCCCCTGTCCCCATACTCACGATGTTGTGCCCTGCTCACTGCCACCAGCCACCAACTGCAAGGGACACGGTCCTGGTCGCACACAGGGCCACCAACCCCCAATGGCACCATGTCCCCATTGTCACTCACCAAGGATGAGGGCCAGCGCCATTGGTGCCACGAGACAGGAGTAGCTTGAGGACAGTCAGACTGCAGTGGGGAAAGGACGTGGCCGGAGAGCTGCTTTCAGATTCCCCCTGAGCACAGGATGTTGTGACGTCACCTCCTGATGTGGTTGCACTGTGGTGTCCCTCTGTGGTGGGAAAGTGGAGAGGTGTCCACTGCACACTGTGCCTGTTGAGGTGCCCCACATGCTGTCAACCCTGGGTGATTTGAGACAGCCACCATGGCTTCACAAAGGGCAGATCATGCCTGACCGATATTATGGCCTTCTATGATGGTGTGAGGTCTTTAGTGGATGGGGGAAGGGCTGTGGATGTCATCTACCTGGACTTCTGCAAGGCCTTTGACGTGGTCCCTCACCACATCCTTCTCTCTAAATAGGAGAGGTGCGGATTTGAGGGGTGGCCTCTTTGATGGATAAGGAATTGTCTGGCTGGACATAGCCAAAGGGTTGTGATGAGTGGTTCTGTGTCAGGGTGCTGCACTTGGGTCAGGGCAATCCCAGGGATTTATCCAAACTGGGGGAAAATCTCCCTACTTTGAGAGCAGCCCTGCGGAGATGGACTGGGAGGTCCTGGTTGGTGGACGGGAAACTGGACATGAGCCTGCAGTGTGAGCTTGCAGCCCTGAAGGCCAACTGTGTTCTGGGCTGCATTACAAAAGGGAAAGCCAGCAGGGTGAAGGAGGTGACTGTCCCCCTCCACTCAGCTCTTGTGAGGCCCCATCTGCAGTTTTGTGTCCAGGCCTGGGGCCCCCAGTACGGGAAGGACATGGAGCTCTTGGAGCGGGTCCAGAGGAGGGCACTAAGATGATCAGAGGGCTGGAGCAGCTCTCCTATGAGGAAGCGTTGAGGGAACTGTGCTTGTTAAGCTTGGAGAAGCGAAGGCTCTTGGGAGACCTCACTGTGGCCTTCCAGAACTTGAAGGGAGCGTATAAACAGGAGGGGCAAAAGCTGCTTATGTGGGTGGATAGTGATACGACAAGGGGGAATGGTTTAAACTGAGTCGGCAGGTTTTGCTTAGATATTTAGAGGAAGTTTTTCACACTGAGGTGGTGACGCACTGGAACAGGTTGCCCAAGGAAGTTGTGCATTTCCTATCCCCTGAGCTATTCAAGGCCAGGCTGGGTGTAGCTCTGGGCAGCCTGGCCTAGTAGTTGGTGATCCTGCACATAGCAGGTGTTTATAACTGATGATCATTGTAGTCCTTTTCAGCCCAAGCCATTCTATGATTCTATGATTCTATGATTATGATACCTAGACAATGGTGTGTCATGGGTTTGTTTTTTGATTTTTAATATTCCATATCAAAACATCATGTACTGGAATTAAGGTGTTAATGCTCTCATTTCTACGCACCTATCCCTATACATTACGGAAGTCATGGGATCTGACCCTTCCGGGGGGGCGGTCTCTTACTGCCTGGCAGTGGGTGCTGGAGGGTGCTTTCCTGGCCGTTCCAAGCTTTTTCCAGGTTTGACTCGGTCTCGGGAACTCTCTCTCATATCTTATTTGATTTATTAGTCTCAATTTTAATTAGGTTGTATTATATTGTATTATTTTGCATTCCGATATCATAGTTAGTAAAATAAGTTTATCTCCATAGATTGTTGCCGCTGTTTCTCTTCTTTTCCCCCCTTCCTCCCTCCGTGGGGCCAGGCGGGGGGTGGGGAGGGCAGGGGCCTACTGCCCTCCTGTCACGGGCATAAACTGATTTAGTTATTTCTGTGACAGCTTTTGGTGGAGAATGCGGGCATAGCTGTTTTTTTTTACTTTTTGGCTCTTAGAACGAATCTCGCTCTCTGCTCTTAGAGAGCTTCGTTAGGGAGCATTATCAGTAGTTCAGGTTTTTGTGCTGGAAAACTTGACCTTGAAAGACCAGGCGTACTGCCAGTATTCTGGGATGTTTGTAAACTTTGAGCACTGCTTAGTCTGGGTAGTGCCTTTTTCCTTTCCCCCCCCCTCTTGTTAGTTTCAATTCATTAACCCTTTTTGAGCAGAAACCAGCGATGAACCCACTCTTTTTCGTGGGAGTGCTGAGTAAGGGATTAAACGCCATGGTGTTACTCGCGACCTACTGGCCAATCATCAATGTCATAATGACTTGTTTTGGAATTGTGTCCATATATAACCACATAAGGGCACTGATGGAGACGCCTGTATGGTACCTATATTGGTACCTATATGCGATGTGCTATGATGTGAGTTTTGATATTTGCATCCCGGATGGAATGGCTAATTTTACAAGCAACTGCATCCCAAATGGAATTGCTAATTTTACAAACCACACGATGTTCAAACCAGTTTCCCGGTTTTCCTCTCAGTTTATCAAACGTTTTTTCAATACTGAGTTAACTTTCACATGTATGGGCGTAACAGTCCTCCTGTTCATATCAGTCTTCCTGAATGTATTTCTATACAGGAATAGTAAGCAGAAGGAGTCTCCTCCAAAACCAGAGAATGCTGACTGGCAGGGAATATGGAGAGAGATAGGAAACATCTTAGAAGCATGGGGACCCACAATGTCATGGGACTTCACTCTTGAGCACCTGTGGGATTCCCGGAAACTTGGCCAGTATTTGAGACAGGGGCAGTGCGGCTTAGGTAAATCTAAGGAGGTACAACTTATTTGGGGTTTGGCCTATGCTTACCGTGCCCTATATAATACTGTTTTGGAGAGAGAGAGTTTCTGAGCTGAGGTTCAAGCCAAAGGGGAGAATCCCCAAGTCAAATCTGATCAGTTACAGAAGACACCAGTAACAATATCAGTTGCCCCTGTGGAGGGCAAGAAATGGAAACGAGTGTCCTCGCGTCTAGAACGGAAAAAAGAAGAAGAAGAGGAGGAGGTGGAGGAAGATCCAGGTGAGGGGCCCTCCTCGGAACCACCAACATCAAGAAAGGCAAAAGGAAAAACTAAGAGACATGCAGAAGAGAGTGATGAAGAGGAAGTTTCTATTACTACTCGTCAGCCTCTGAAGATGACTGAAATCCAAGGCTCAAGAAAGGAATTTATACGGCGCCCAGATGAAACTCTCGTTTCCTGGTTAGTTCGCTGTTGGGACGACGGGGCCAGTAGCTTGTCTCTAGATGGTAATGAAGCTCGCCAACTAGGAGCAATTGCCAGAGATCCAGCTATTGACAGAGGAATTAGCCAATGTCTGGACGGGGCTGCCTCCCTCTGGGAGCGAATATTAATAGCCGTGAAGGAAAGGTACCCCTTCAAAGACGGCTTGAAGCCTGTGGCGAAAAGGTGGGAAACAGTTGAAAAGGGTATCCAGTATTTGAGGGAAATAGCCGTGGTGGAAATGTTGTATGACCCTAACTGTGTTTTTAACGACCCACGCCAAGGCCACGACCCTGAGAAAGTGAGGACGACGCCTGAAATATGGCAGAAACTCACATCAACAGCACCAGCCAGATACGCCTCTGCACTATTGTCAGCATCTGAGAGATACAAGGACCAACAGAGAAGCCCCTTAGTTTTTGAATTGATTCTTACGCTCCAAAGCTATGAACAACAGCTACCCCCAACTCGCGCCGCCATCGCCGCCATCTCACAAATGACGGAGCAACTGAACATAAGTCACATCCTCGCTGTCCATGGGGGGCACCTGGAGATACAGGAGGAGAGTGGGGTGCTACCATGGGGGTCCCCAAGATGGGTGGGCTGAGGGTGAGGCTCTGGTGTAGGTATGAGGGAGATGTGGCCATGAGAGAGAGCCTGAAGTTCTGAGGGGCAGAGGGGAGGTCTGCAAGGGGGATATTTGGGGTCCAGCTATGGTCTTGAGGTGTTTAGGGACTGGGGGAATACAGGGGCTTTTTTTGTGTGTGTTCCCCATGGGTCATTGGGATTCTGTGTGGGTGCATTTAGGGCCGCTCTTCTCAAGTTGTATGTGCCTATATGTTCAGGGTGGGGATTAAGGCTTGGAGGGCTTCTGTGGGTCTGGGGACTTTGGTTTGTGGGCTGAGGGTTCCCCTCAATGCAGATTTGGATTTCCCATGAGCTGGATACAGGTGGGGCACATAAATGTCAGAGTAAGCCATATGAGGCTGGGGGTCATTTGTGGGCCTCATGGGAAGAGTGTGGGTCTCCATAGTGATGTTCTCTGTGTGCCTCAAGGGGTGAACTGGGATGCGGGGTCAGCTAACCTAGACACTTACCTGGAACTCCACTGGCTCAGGCATTTCAGGGGTGACACCTGCATCAAAAAGGGAAGGGTGGGAGTTACGTGGGGTCTCGAGGGACAACTGGGGGGTCCGTAAGGATCTGTAGGGGATCAAAGAACCAGTTGGGAACACCTGAGGGGATCTAGAGGGAATGGAAAAGGACAGTTGGGGAATTCAACTGGGGACAGAAAGAGGAGGCAGGACACACTTGAGGGCATCCCTAGGGGATGGAAACAATTTAAGCCTTCCCCACCAGGGCTCTTCTCTCTCCTTGTCCAGAGGCTGCGGGCATCGAGGACGAAGTAGAGGCCCAGGCTGAAGACCAAGACAGCAGCACAGCCCCTCACCACCGCCACCACCAGGTTCCCATGGGACCGCCCCTTGGCACCTGTGGGGTGCGAGTGTTTGGGTGTTCCCATGACAGGGCAGGGATGCAGGGACAGTTCCACCCATGGGTGACACTGGGAGCATACAAACGGGGTCTCAGATCTAACTGGGGTTACAGGTGTGGGTGTCACCTGAAGTGTCACGCTGTCTAAAATAGGTGAGGATCCAAATGTGTGATCCTTGGGGTTGTAGGATTTTGTACTGGTGCTGGCAGAGGCCAGAGTCCCCCCTGAGTGGGCGAAGGTGGCTCTGCCACATCAGTGGGATCCTGGCACAGGATAGGGTCCGAGCATTCAGCTGTGTGCAGGAGGAATGTGCCACCATAACCTCCATTCCAGCACCATTCCAGTGGTGACATCAGTCCCCATTGCCACACGTTCCCTGGGCTCAGGGAAATGCTGAGTTGGGGGAAGCTGTGGTTTGTGTGCAGGGAGGAGAAGAAATGGGACTTTGCCTTGTGGGAATTTCTCAGGGCCAGCTGGTGTCCATAGTGCCCTCACCTGTCAGCACCAGCTCCACGGGCTCACTCGTATTTGATGTCCACAGTGGCTCTGACACCTGGAACCGACACTGATATGTCCCCGCGTCTTCCAGGTTTGTGACAGCAAAGGAGAACTCAGCTGTATCCTGCTCCTTGTCTTTTCCCTTGTCAGATCTGAGAGTTCCATTCAACCAGAGCTGGACCCAGGCAGACATTCGGGGCAGGTGGCAGCGCAGGGTGACAGTGTCCCCCAGGGACACCCCCTGGCTGGGGTGCAGTGACAGGGAGGGTGGGGGCACTAGGACAGGGGACAGCAGTCAGCCTTGTCCCTGCACACCCTCCGCTGCCCCTCTCATGGTCCTCTGACCACCCTCCCCTCCCTCTCTCCCCATTCTCCCCCTCTCCCCATAGTCACACTGCTGTGCCCAGCTCACTGCCACCAGCCACCAACCTGCAAGAGACACGGTCCTGGTCTCACACAGGGCCACCAACCCCCATGGCACCACGTCCCCATTGTCACTCACCCAGGATGAGGGCCAGCATCTTTGGTGCCATGAGGCAGGAGCAACCTGGGGACAGCGAGACTGCAGTGGGGTCAGGGAGTGGCCGGAGAGGCAATCTTATTTCCCCTTTTGGACAGGATGCCATGATGTCACCTCCTCATGACAAATTTCCCCCATCTGTGGTGACACTGCTGGATTCCCGATACGATCACTGCACTGCACACTGTTTTTGTTGTCATGTTCCACTTAGGCGATCACCCCTCGAGTGTCACACGTCATTCCCAAAATTCTGCCAGCACGTGTGGTGTCCCGCATGGGTTGCCAAAAGCAGCAGATGTGGTTCTAACGGGGTGTCCCACATGGGATGTCACATGTGGTCCCCAGCACTTCCAGCCAGCTGTCACCACACACCTTGTGTACCACACTCTGTCCCCAATGGGATTTCCTCCACCATCCCCACTGGGGGCAGCAGCAAGGACCTTTGGGGACTCAGTGACACCACGCAGAGATGGGACACATTGTGAGAACACACAAGGAGTGGTGATGGCAAACATGTAGTTCTGACTCAAGCAGGACATGTTCTTTAGAACACGTGTTCATTATGGTGTGCAGCTATCCATGCACACGTGTGATGATGCACGTGCACTCATGGAGGCACCCACATCAGCCATCTCCTTCAGGACCTGGGATCCATGTCATCCAGCCCAACAGACTTGGACAATTCAGCCTTGAGGGGCAGTATCAAACTTTGTCTGCTTTTACATGCAGAGGAGGATTTAGCTTTCCCAGTTCCCACCCAGAGGTTCAGGGACATGAGGGGTGTGGGAACCTGGCTGCCAGTGAAGAAGGAGGCAAAGAACTCCCTGAGTCCTTCAGCCTTCTCCATGCCAGTTGCAGCCTCTTGTGCCTTCTCCTTTGTCACAGGGGGAACACTCTCCTTTGCCTATCTCTACTGACCACTGTATCTAAAGAATCCCTTCTTGTTCTCCATCACGCTGCACAGTACTGGGCTCTGGCTGTGCCTATCAAGCACAATTCAGAGCCCTCTGGAAGCCGAGAAAAACAACAGAGTAACCTGAGACACCAAAGGGTGATGTCAAGCAGGTGTTCCCTTCATCACAGCACTGGGTGCGTGGGGGATCGCTCCACCAACATGCACAGCAAAGGGAGAAACAGCCATGTGCCTGAAGGCAGAGCATGAACATATTCACTGCATTCCAAGGACAGGGGCAGAGATTCCAGGGAATAACTCCCATCTCTGGTGGTGGTGGGATGCATTATGGCTGTAAATTTCCAACCATTCAGGGGGTGGGAGGGTAGCCCTAACCTGTTCCCACTGATGTTACACTGAGCCCAGGCATCTGTTTTGCCATCTAATCCTCAACAACAGGACGTCTATTCTACTTTCTAATCTTCACTGAACAACAAGATCTGTGGCTCCTCTGCATTCTGTTCCTGAGCTTCTATTCACGTCCTTCAGCTTATATCTGCTCAAGTGATGAGAAAGGCTGTTCTCAAAGTGTAGAAAAGCTGTTCTCATCATCCACTGACTGCTCCTAGAGGGATGGGGGAGAGAATGAGAGGACAAATAATCTGGAACTCAGAGGTTGAGAGAAAAACCTGTTTAATAAGACAGTCAAGGAAGAGAGAAAGAACAGTGATGGTCTATGAGGGAATCTATAGGAGATGTACGCTGGACAGAATGGGAGTCGGGGGGCTCTGGAGGTGTAGGGGAGGGTTGAACTGGGACAGATGTGGGGATCCCACAGCGCTGCTGATGGATGTGGGGTGGATTGGGAAGGATTTGTGCGTATGAAAGAGTGCTAAGGGATGTGAGGGCAGAGAAAGTGTGCTGGTGTAAGAGATGAGCATTTGGGGATTTGGTGTGATTGGGAAGCATTTGGGGGCACTGGTGGGGACTTGAAGGTGTTGGGTTTGAAAAGATCTGGGAAACATTGAGAGGGGAAGAGAGCATCAGGGAGCCCAAAATAGGGAATGTGGTCACTCCCAAACAGTGCATCCCAAAGATGAGATGCCTTGTGGGGAGGCATTAATGGGGTCTTCCAGCACCCACATCAGCACCCGGACTCTCATCTCTCCGTATCCAGAGGCTGTGGGCATCGATGACAAAGAAGATGCAGAGGGCAAAAACGAGGACAGCAGCACAGCCCCTCAGCTCTGCCACCACCAGGTTCCCATGGGACACCAACTCAGCACCTGCAGGGTGAAGGTATTTGGGTGCGTTCATCCTCAGTATCACCTCGATGGGGAAGGGATGTGATGATACTGCCACCTGTGGGTGACACTGGAGGCACCCAAATGGGGGGCTGGTACCTACCTGGGGGTGCAGGTGTAGGTGCCACCTCCAGTCTCACGCTGTCCCCAAGAGGTGAGGACACAAAGAGGTAGGCTTTGGGGTGGTAGGAGCACCTGTAGGTGCCATTGTCAGCTGTGGTCACCGCAAGAAGGAGGAAGGTGGCCGTGCCTTCATCACTGGGGTCCTGGTGCTGGAGAGGGGCTGAGTGCCCATCCTTGTGCAGGAAGATGATGCCCCCATAGCCCTGGTTCCAGCAGCGGATGGTGACATTGGTCCCCACCGCCACGCTTTTGTCAGGGCTCGTGGAAATGTTAGGTGGGGAATATTGACTATCTGGATGCAGAGAGAGAACAGAGATAGGACGTGGCCCTGTGGAGAATGCCTAGGGCCATCTGCTTTCCTCATAACTCTCACCTGTCACCACCAACTCGATGGGGACACTCTTCTCTGATCTTCCCGGTGGCTCCAAAACCCGGTACTGGCACCAATACTTCATTGCATCTTCCAGCTTTACGCAAACCAAGGAGAACTCAGCCATGACCTGATGCTTGTCCACGTCCTTGTAGGACCTCAGAAGTCCATCCTGGTAAAGCTCAACCCAGGCAGCTGGCTGGGGCAGGTGGCACCTTAGTGTGACAGTGTCCCCCAGGGACACTCCCTGTTTGGTGTTCTGTGACAGGGAGGGTGGGGGCACTAGGACAGGGGACAGCAGTCAGCCTTGTGCCTTCACACATTCCTGTGCCCCTCTGATTGCCCCCCTGCCCATGCTCCCTGTGCCCATTCTCTCCCCATTCTCCCCCTTTCCCCATACTCACGTTCCTGTGCCCTGCTTGCTGTCACCAGCCACCAACCTGCAAGGGACACGGTCCTGGTCCCACACAGGGCCACCAACCCCCGTGGCACCACGTCCCCATTGTCACTCACCCAGGATGAGGGCCAGCGCCATTGGTGCCATGAAGCAGGAGCAGCTTGGGGACAGTCAGACTGCAGTGGGGATGGGGACTGGTGGGAGAAGCATTGTCTGTTCCCCTTGGGGACAGGATTTCATTATGTCTCCTCCCCATGTGACAATTGCTGTCCCCAGATTGTGTCTCCATGTGGCCTGGGATAGGATGGCACACTTGGAATGGTACACACTACCCTTACTGGGGTGCCCCACATGGGCTGTCAGCCTTCTGGTGTCACACGCTATCCCCAAAGGACTGCCACTGTGTGGCTTTGCATGGTGTTCCCCATGGGATGCCAAACACAGCACACGTGTCTCCTATGGGGTGTTGTGGCTGAGAAAGCTCTGTTACACTGTGCTGCTGTGCTCTGAGCAGATGAAGATCCATAGGAGGTTTTGAGGCCTCCAGATCTCGGGATAAGGGTTGGTGATGGGTCTCCAAATCCATGGGGTGATCTGTAGGGCAGGGTTGGGAGTTCCACAGGTGAATGTAGCATCTCCCAATCTATGGGTTGTGGTTGGTTGAGGCGACTCCAATTTTGTGAGGTGAGACATGGGAAAGAGTTTGGGGGAGGGAGCACAGCGGAGTGTGGGTCACCAAATCTACTGAGCTATCTGTGGGGCAGGGCCCTACGTTGTGCTCCACAGCAATGGAGCTCCTTTGTAAATGCATTTACCCCAGTTTTGAGATCCTCCCTCTCCCCACTCCTCAGAGCAGACATCTGTGGTTCAGGAAAAGCTAATTTCCATCTGTGACACCACAGCCTCATGGGAACCCCCAGGGAGGCTGCCCCTCTCTTCCCCATCCCACACATCTACCAGGTGCCCCCCAAAAATGTGCTCAACCAAAATTCCCTCCACAGATGTCCCCAAAACCTCGAGTACAATCCCCCATCCCAGGCTCCTTCCCTAAAGGCTCCCTCAGAAGGTGCTCCTCCATGGTCCTTCCAGCTCGCTGCTCCTGGTGGATCAGTAAAGATACTGCAGAAGGGAAGAGATCACACACAGCTCCACCCCATTCCTCCCCCGAATCTCAGAGCTGTGCTGAGGAGTGCTTGGATGTGGTGTTGCTTTCCAAGAAACTCTGAGGCAGAAAGTGAGGGGAGATGGGCCAGTCTGGGGACAAAGCCTTGGCAACCAGCTGAAATCATAGAAACATTGCTTGCATCTCCTGCCCATGTTGGGTGATGCACTGGGATTGCTGGGTGCTCATCCCCAACCCAATTCAAAGCCCAGGTATCACTCTGGGGGATAAGCAGACCGGGTTTCTGCTCAGAGAAGCTGTGGTTTCTATGCTGTGGATGTGGTTACAAGCTGGCACTCACCCTGCACGCCGAGCACAGTCACCAGCAGAAGCAGCAGCCCCAGAGCACTGGCTTTCAGGAAGACCCGGTGCCAGCATGGGCACACGGCAGGAGCTTGATGAGTCTGCATTTGTTGAAAAACAGACCTTTCATACTGGTTCCCATGCAATGTTGATTCCGAAGGTGATGGCTGCTCTTTTCTCCCCATATCTGGAGGTTCCTGGATCCTAACCAGTTGCTCCAGTGGTTCTCAGTGAGGAAGGAGCTGGTAGAAGGAGGTGATGGCAGCAGGCACACATGGGCTGGGCTCCTGCTGGAGGTTGGATGGGCACAGGGAGAAGGACATCCCCTCCATGTGTTCTTGTGGACTTGGTGGAGGCTCTGCAGGGCCTCAAGAGCATGGGCTGGGAGCTCCACAGACCCCAGACCTTGTGAAAGGATCCCAGGGTAGAGCAGATGACGGTTGGTAGCACGTGGGTCTGTGTAGACCTCATCCCACCAGGACCCAGGCTGCATTCTCACCATTTCAGATTCAACTTGCAATTCCTCACATCAGGGTTTCCTGATGAGGGCCACTTTTTGGGGCAAATCCATCCCACCTCTGGACATTTGTAGGCTTCCTTCTTCCCCATCCCTTTCTTCCTTCTGTCCCCACTACAAACCACCATCAGCCCAGAACACAACCAACACTGCTGGTGTTTCTTGGAGAAAACACTGAAACAAGAAGCCCCAAACCAAGCTTGCCATGAGCAGCCAGCACCCAAAACAACACTCACCATCATGCTTCTCAGCAGGAGAAAAACCACTCTCAGAATGCCTGGCATCCACGTTACTATTTTCCCCATCCATAGATCAGAAGTTCGCAAGACTGTCCCCAAAATGCCAAATCCCAGGGCAACTTCTTGCTCTGTGACCAACCCAGTGGTGCCTGCATCCGGTATCAGGAAATGGCACTCGCTGGGCTTCTTATCTGGGCTTTGCTTCTTTTAATTTCCCACTTTGAGTAGAAATACATGCATGCTGCAGCCTTTCCCCTTAACACAAGTCAGGAGGTGCCATAGGTTGCTCCACTTGAGGTGTAAATACGCCTCTAGGTTCAGAAATTCAGAAGTTTGTACATTTATGTTTATATATTTATTCACAATTGTTGCTGCAGAAAGGAGTTGCTCATCACCGACCAACTGATGTGGTTTGTGTGGTACACAGAACGGAGGAGGAAGCTTAAAATAGAAAAGGGGAAGTCATGTTGGCCGAGAAAACGGCCTTCTAGGAAAAAATCCCCAGGAAACAGCAGATTGTCTGAGTAGATGTTGGGATAAAAAGACCTTTTTATATCTCAAGTCCCAGAGATGGAGTGTCTTTAGTCATAGTTCGGTCCATAGCTTTGTTTAAATTCAAACCTACCTGATGTGCCTCACCCAAAATGACAACAAGTACATCCAGCACAGCAAAAATGTGGGCACCGAATGATGCCCGTCCTTCTCTTCCCAAACACAGACATCAGCCAAGTGCTCAGGTACGGGACTTGGTGCTCTTGGTGAGGTCCCAGTGTGCAAACTGGCTTCAAAACTCCTCATCCCAGAGAAATAGGAGCTGGACGTCTCTTCAACCGTAGGTTCCAGCCTGGAGATGAAGTTTGGGACCTGCGTTACCCATTGACTCTCAGTGACAGAGGTGTTCACAGTCCTGTTCATCACCGCTGCTACAGGTGAGTGTTGAGGTTTCCATCATGGAGATAAAACCCTTTGGGTTGTTGCTGGTATCCCAGACTGGGATCTGTGCCCCCAAGAAGACACAACCAAGGCCAAAGAACTATCCTGTCCAATGTAGGACATCTCAGTGGCCAGAAAATCCTTCTCCAGGAGACTAGCCCCACCTCCTATATGGCACTTTGGCACCTGGCCTCACCCCAACATGGATAATTGGAAGAAAAATAGGCCATGTCTCTGCTGGTTGTCCAAGCAGGAAGTGATGCTGGCATGAGTCTCACCAAGCCAAGAAATCTGTAGAACCAGGAGAACTCTTCTCTTCCATTAAAGATGAATAGAACTCTTTAGGACACATTTAGGGATAGCACTGGTTGGCAATCCTAAAACGGTGCAATTGTTGAGGTACATCTCCCACAGTCCTTGTTGCCTTTGCTCTACCAATGACAGTGCAGCTGTGCCAGTCCCAGCCCCAGCTTTGTAGATGGGGTACAGAGGACAATGCTGTTCATTTTTCAGTGAGCACAAATGGACATCTAGGCAATCTAACTGCTCTGCTCCTGGGGTTTCCTTGGTGGTGTCTGACAGTGCTGAGGACTTGGTAAAGAGATGTGCAAAAAGCCACTGATTATTGATTACCTTCTGGGTTCCTGGACTAATTTTTGCTATCTTCTTGTAAGACTTGGGAAGAGGAGGTGGGATAATGGTTGTCGTGAGGGTAGGTGGGGTCTTCTCCTCAAATTTCCCACCAAAGCCAGGAGATCTCTGCACTAAAGACTGTGGGTTTAGGTGGCTGACTGTACTTTGCAAGCACCAAAAGAGTGGAGGCAACAAAGAACTTTGTATTACTGGTTGAAGGAAAGGTACTGCGCAGAGTGGCTTTCTGGGAATGTCCCAACAGCCCATGATCTTTTCTCTCTCCTCTTTTCCAGAGCTTCAAAAGAAGATAGAAAGGCATCTCCCAGCTCTGGGTTGGCCTCTCAAGGGAAAGCAAAGAGCATCCATGGAACTGGGTGAACCACTCTCCCTCCTCTCACCTGTGAGTTGTCCTCCCTGTGCTGGTGGCTGCTGCTTCTCCAGCCCATCAATCTGGGATACTTCTGGGACTGGGGTCACTTCTAGTTGTGAATCCAGAGGTAGTACTGGGGTCCTGAGGTCTGGAAAAGGCATTGTAGCATCCAGAGCTGTGCTTTGAGATATGGAAGTTCATTGAGAGGTAGAAGTGTTACACTGGCTGGGAAAACTGTTCGACTCCTATTTAAAAACAGAGACATATTTTGTTTTCTTGGAGATGATCATTATGATTTTCCCCCACCTGAGCCTGTTTGTTCGTCTGCCCTTCCAGATGTGAGGTGCAAGGTGGTGGCTTCTGAGCCGCTGGACTCAGTTCCTCCCGGTGCAGCATGGAGAGGAATTTGGTGGTGGGACCACGTGTTCAGTTTCAGCATGTGCCCATGTTGGTGTGGGCGTCACCGTGACCCCAGAGATTGCAGATGCTGTCCCAGTGGGGATGGCAGTGTAAACTGCACTGGGGACAGTGGGTTTAGAGCAGAGTGTACATGTTGGGGAATGTGTGTAACATCCCATGTGTGACACCCCATTGTGGGTAGAGCAGCGCAGAGTGAACAGCAGTAAGAACTGTGCATCAGCCCTGAAGGCACCCAAGGGAGGATTTATTTTGGCATAGGATAGAAACCATGAGTCTGCCTGAAAGGTGACGGGGGTACGGCCCTGGCACAGTGTGGGTGTTGGGGAGGACATTTACAGTTTGGGGTAACACGGGTCACTGTCACACTGCACTGCCAGGAGGGGCTGGGCAGGAAGTGAGGAGTGGGACTTTGTGGAAGGAGGGAATGTCTGAACCGGTTTTCTTTCTCTTGGTGATGGGATCTGTGTGAGTCATCATGCTGTCTTTGTGATTGTTCAATGTTTGCGTTGTAAAAGTGTTCCTTGTGGAATCCCATTCCCTGTTTGAAATACTCTGTGTTTCTGGGGGACGTTGGTTACGACTCTTGCCCAGGGAATTTGGTGCCCTGGGGAAGCGGGTGGGCTCCATTACCCAGCAGCACACAAGGGATTTTCAACCAGTCCTGAAGAGCAGCCGGGATCAACAGCTGTGATGGGACAAAGGGTGTCAAGAGAAAAACCAAAAAGACCCTCTGGCTCAGTGGAGAGACGTCACTGGTGAGCCTGGGGGAACACTGACTAAGAAATTGGGAACATAAATGATGTAACAGGACCAGATGTTATAACTGAGTATTGTAATGGTGAGACCGAGTGCTGGGTGTCTGTGGCAATGTATTGTTTGAGTCGTGGGCTTTGGAGCGAGTGGGACAAACTGGTTTGATATTGTGTGGGAGTGTAATTGAGGGTACAAATAGTGGAACTGTGAGGGAAAAAAAGGCAGAACGGTTGAGGGAAATCAGTGAGATTGAGATATCAGAGTTTATGATCTGTGCCGGCATGAGAACAACCCCCTGCACCCACCTTCCCCGGGGCTCATAAGCAGAACTGTCAGAGTGGCAGGGAGAGATCGGCAGCCAGAGAGTTCACTGAGCAGTGCTGCACAGAGCCAAGGATGGCTCCGTTTCTCAGCTTCTTGCTCTGTGCTGCCAGCAAGGGGCTGGGGGGCACCAGGAGCTGGGAGGGGACAGAACCAGGACAGCTGACCTGCAGTGCCAAAGGGATCTCCCACACTGTATGGCATCAGGTGAGCTCTGAGGAGCTTCCTGGGGGGGCGAAGCCACTGCTGGAGGTGATGAGCGCTGAGCAGTTGCATTGTGCATCCCTGGTTTATATCTATTCAGATGTCTATAATGAAAATCACCGTTATTTTCACTTCCCTTTTTGTCTTCTGGGTGTGTTTCTGGCTTTATTTGTGGTGAAGACCCCATTCAGAAACAGCCCTGAGGCAGGATGGCTGTGGGCAGCACGGGGTGTGGGAGGACACGGGCAGTGTCACTCACCATTGTCCCCAACACGTGCAAGATACGAGCCGTGCCGTGGCACCAATCAGCCCAGCGGGCACAAAGGGATGCTGGGGAGAAGCTCTGGGACTGCAGCACTGCCAGACTTTGCAGCTTTGGGATGGGCACACTCACAGAATGGGGACACTTACAACCCTTTGGCTGAACCAACGCTGCCATCCACAGCGCTGATCCCTTCCTCTGCCCGTCTCTCTCTTTCTCTTCCATGCACTTCACCAACTTCCCTTTCCTCTCCTACAGCTGTTCAGCAGTGCAAGGCTTATTTCCATTTCTCCTCGTCGCATTGCTCAGTTGCACAGAGAGATGTAGCAGTCAGAGTGCCAATGCCTCCATACCAATCACAGTGCAGAGATTCTCATTCAGATTGCTGATTGCATTTGGACCCTCAGTGCCGGTTTCGCCTTCATGGGTTCCCATGGGAAACCCCAACTCTGCACTGAGTCACGGTCATTCATCTCAGTGCACCTGTGGTCCCAGAGCCCATCGCTGCTGTTGCAGAAAGCAGCAGAGAAGGCACCAGACGTCTCTGCTTCATCTCTGTCCCAGTTTGGAAGGTGTCCATTCTCATCCAGTCATGAACTGATGTTCTCGCTGCGCCTACCTTTGTTGTTCATCCATTTCAAAACCCCTCCCTGTTGTCCCCCTCAGCATCATGCAGCTTCACCCCTCACTGAGCTTTGCCCGCACAAGCTCTGCACGGTGAGGACATTCCCATCCACTGCTGTGAGCCAAAATAATAAACCTGCAGGTTTTACTTTCA
Organism: Chrysolophus pictus; assembly: GCA_037305975.1. Classification (NCBI taxonomy): domain Eukaryota; kingdom Metazoa; phylum Chordata; class Aves; order Galliformes; family Phasianidae; genus Chrysolophus; species Chrysolophus pictus. The sequence goes on from CM074606.1 coordinate 938,064, forward strand.
GAATAGCCCTCATGAGAAGTATATGGTGTAGTTCAACTCTTACTAACTGAACTTTTTGATATTGTTCATTCAAACTGAAAAAGAGAGAAACAAACCCATAAAACGAGTGCGGTGTTTGCCCTTGTTTTTGTGAAACAAACGCATCAGTCTGGTTCAGTGGAAGCCGCTGCCGTTCTTAGTGAGCTCTCAGGTGTCTGTCACGGAGTTCTGAGGACATTTCCCTCCTCCTGTGCTGCGTCCTTGGCAATACTTTGTCACAGATGTCCGTACCCCAGAGGGCCGTGCCATGGATGAGGCAGATGTGGAGCGATGGCTGTTTCTCTCTGCTCAGAGAGGGCTCACGGAGTCTGGGAGAGACACACGGCCACAGTTCTGAGCTGAATGCCTGGCTGCAGCGCTATGCATTCCATCTGAAAATTCACAGCTCCTGCGTTTATGGTGACAAAAAACAGATCTCTCATCAACCCCCAAACGGATGATTTTCTCAGCACTTTTGAGCCGTGTTCCCCAATCCCTGCACACAGCTGCGTCTTTCTGCTGCTCACAGCACTGAGCACCACCCCATAACCAGCCCTGTGGGACCAGAGTTCATCTCCTCCCCAAAGGAACTCCTCATTCCTGAGGGGTCCCTCCAACCTTCCAGTCCTGCCCAAAATACACCCACCATTCCTCTGGAAACCAAAACTCTTTGCAATCCAAGCCAAAATCGAACCACCAGTCCTGTGGGACCTCAGATCTGTCCCCAGCCACCCCAAGGCCACCAGGAGTCCACGTATCTGACCACACATGTGCACACCCATACGTGAGCCTCCACATGGGTGCCACTGCATCTGGTCATGTATATGACATGTGTGGCACAGTCACACACGCACAGCAGCTGTACACGTGTACTCCATGCTTAGTGCTCTGCCTCTGTGTGTGCGTGACATCATGTGTGTACGCTGATCCACGTACAAAATAATGCAGACTTGTGTGACCTCAGCATGTGACAGATGTCTGTGTGGGTGTCACTGTGTCCCCAAAGGTTGCTGCTGCTATCCCCAGTGGGGTTGGTAGAGGAAAGCATAGTGGGGACAGAGTGTGGTGCCCAGAGTGCATGATGAGAGCTGGCTGGACGTGTTGGGGAACTTGTGTGACATCCCATGTGGAACACACCATTGGAGCCACATGTGCTGTGCTTGGCATCCCAGGGGGACAACGTGCAGGGCCTTGTGCTGGCAGAGCACTGAGGATGGTGTGTAACAACCAAGTGTGGACAAACTGTAAAGGACAAATAAAGGAGGACTATTTGCAAAGCTCCATGTGAACCACACTGCTGGGGACCCCACAGTGCCACTTCCCGTTCTGGCAGTGATTTCCACGTCAGGTGGTGACACCAAAACATCCTGTCCCAAAAGGGGAACTGACAGCAGCTCAACACCAATCCCTGTCTCCACTGCAGTCTGGCCGTCTCCAAGCTTCTCCTGCCTCACGGCACCAATGGCACTGGTCCTCATCCTGGGTGAGTGACAATGGGGGCGTGGTGCCACGGGGGTTTGGTGGCCCTGTGTCTGACCAGGACCGTGTCCCTTGCAGGTTGGTGGCTGGTGGCAGGAAGCAGGGCACAGCTGTGTGAGTATGGGGAACAGGGGGAGAATGGGGAGAGAGGGAGGGGAGCGTGGTCAGGGGGCCATGAGAGGGGCAGAGGAGGGTGTGCAGGCACAAGGCTGACTGCTGACCCCTTGTCCTAGTGCCCCCACCCTCCCTGTCACTACACCCCAGCCAGGGGGTGTCCCTGGGGGACAATGTCACCCTGCGGTGCCACCTGCCCAGGTCAGCTGCATGAGTTGCGCTCTACAAAGAAGGATACTGGGGATTTGAAAAGCAAGCACGCATGGACATGGTATAGAACACGGCTGAATTCCACTTGGTTAGTGTAGAGAGGAAAGATGCAGTGAAATATCAGTGCCGGTACCGTGTTTTGGAGCCACCAGGGAGATCAGAGAAGAGCAACCCCGTGGAGCTGGTGGTGACAGGTGAGGACACTGGGGACAGTGATTGGCCCTGAGCTGACCCAACAGGGCCATGTCCCATTGCTCTCTCCCCTTTGAACACAGATCCCAAATTGCCCCCACCCAGTATTTCCATGAGCTCTGGGAGTAAAGTGGGAACAGGGACCAATGTCACCATCTGGTGCCGCAACCAGGAGAACAGGGGCACTATCTTCCTGCGCAAGGATGGGCACTCAGCCCCTATCCAGCTCCAGGGCCCCAATGGTGGGGGCACGGCCACCTTCACGCTCTTTGGGGTGACACAAGCTGACTCGGGCACCTATAGGTGCTCCTACCACATTGGAGGCTTCTACCTTGTTTCCTCACCCCTTGGGGACAACATTACACTGGAGGTGACACCTGCACCTGCACCCCCAGGTAGGTCTGAGGCCCCATTTTGGTGTCCTTGGTGTCTCTCATTTCTGGCAGAGTCTCTGCATCTCATCCCCGTGGAGGTGATGGCTGGGGATGGGGACATGCACACTGCTGGACCCCACAGGTGATGAGAGGAGGTCCCATGGGAACGTGGTGGTGGCAGCGGTGAGGGGCTGCACTGCTGTCCTCGTCTTTGGCCTGGGCCTCTACTTTGTCCTCGATGCCCGCAGCCTCTGGATACAAAGAGATGACAGCCCTGGTGGGGAAGACAGCTGAATCACTTCAACACTCGATAGAACAGCTTGAGATCACACCAAGTATGCTCTGTTTCCTCTTGCATAGTTCATGTACCCTTCAGTCTCTCTCCCATACCTTTCAATCCCTATACCTCCCTCCAGCTGTGTCCTTCCTCATCTTCCATCCCGTATATGTGGACCAATCCCCTTAACTTTCCGCTGCCTCCACTTCCATGCACTACTGATCCCCCTCATGCTCTTTGGTGCCCTCCATAACCCCCATCCCGCTCTTCTCCCCATTTTGATACGGATGCCCCTCATCCAGGAAGTCTGAAGCCATTCACTTCTAAGACAATGTCTGAGTCTGTGAATCCTTAAACTGAACTTGCCCCCTTGGGAACCCCTGCCAAACACCATTGTTAACTGCAAATCCTGTCCCTATGGACCCCAAGAGACTCCCAACCTCATATGGCTTACTCTCTTTATGTGCATCCCCAAATCCAACCCTAAGGGGACCCCATAATCTACATTGTAGGAATTCCAGATGTAATCCACCAGCCTCTCTGGTGCTCTTCCAGCCATACACACACCCAGACCCTATAGGCAAACTCAGATCTGAGCAAATAGCACCCATGTAGTCTGCAGCAAGCTCAAAGTCTCAAGGAATCACCAAACTTCCTGGAAAGGCCCCAGATCCCATGGGCATCCCAAGCAATAGTGGAACCCCCATAGCCATGCATAGAGACCCCATGCACTTCACAGTGACACCAAATACCTAAATGCTCAATTCTTACCCCAGGATCCTTACTTGTACTCCTCAAATCTCTTGACACACACTGCAAAAGGGACTGCAAATCCTTCCCAAGTTGGAGCACTGGTCACAGAGTGGTGGGCAGTTGTGTTGAGCATCACTGATTTAGTAAGCATAGAAATGTTATTACCATTACGGTTATTTCTCTCTTCCTTTTTGGTCTGAGTAAATAGTTTTTATCTCAACCAATGAGTTTTGTCTTTCTTTGTCTGATCCCCTTGCTGTCGTAGGCGCTAACGAGATATCGGGCTGTGATGCAAAAGGACCCCCTGCTGTTTTGCTGTAGGTGATAACGGGGTATCGGGTTGTGACGCGATAGGACCTCCCCCGCTCTGTGAGTAACGTGTGAGTAACACGTGACGCATGCTTAGGGGGCTTAGGCGAAACGGGATGTGTATTTAAGGGGTTGTTGTGCCTCAATAAATTGCCATTTGCTTCTTCGTCACATTGGTGTCAGTGTTGCTATGGCCCTAGCGAATGCAGATCGCTAGCCCCTAGGCAGTGCGGCCTTTGACATGGTGGTTGCCAGAGGTAACACCTTACTCTGTCTTAATCTGCATCCCCAAATCCAGCCCATAGGAAAACTAAAATCTACATCGTGGGAATATCAGGTACAATCCTCCAGCCTTTCCTGTGCTCTTCCAGACCTACACACACCCAGACCCTATAGGCACCTCCAGAATTGAGAATATAGCAGCCACATAGACCACAGCCAGCACAAAGTCCCAGGGAATCCCCAGACCTCCTGCACAGCCCCCACATCCCATGGGCACCTCCAAGCCATAGTGGAACCCCCAAATACCATGCATAGGACCCCCCTCTATCTGACCTATGGAGTCCTCAGATCTAAGCCTCCCCTGCTCCCCTAGCCCCACACGCCCCTCAGAACTCGTGGGCATCCTCAAACCATCATGAGACACTCCAAAACCATGCTTGGATCCACAAAATGAAGCCACGTTTGACTCCCGAGCCTGACTTCTTGTGACTCAGTCTTAGCCATCAGAATCCCAAGTGCCCCAAATCGAACATCCCCACATCCTCACCCGTGTGCCCCACATCATTCAAAATCAAACCAAAACCCTAAATCGTTGACGCTAACCCCCGAATCCTTCTTAATCATCCTCAAATCCCTTCTCAGCCCTGGTTCCCAAAATCTCTCCCAAGTTTTAGCACTGGTTGGAGGGTGGTGAGCAGTTGCGCTGAGCATCGCTTCTTTTGTAAATCTATAAATATAATCACCTGTCATGGGTTTATCATTTTTGGTTATTGGCATTCCGCATCATAACTTTATGTGGCACACTGAGAGTAGAAGAGCTAATGCTCCAGGTCCATGGATCGTGGATAGTTCCAGACACCTGGTTCTCCAAAGAGAAGAAGAACTGCACACCACGTACCCCAGAGGACTTTGAGCTGTTCTGTTATCTGTTTTCCATTCAGAGGGGAAGATAAAACTGTTGGCAGTTCTTGAGCTGTCCTCTCTTTTCCCTTTCTGCTCCTCCCAGCAACGTGTGTGCTCCCTAGTCATCTCGACTTCAGCATTAGAGTAAGGCCTTGGGTTTTGGACACACTCCCATTCTATTTGATGTATTAGCTTCAGTTTCAGTTATATTGTATTACACTGTACTGCACTGTGTTACATTGCATACTGCTATCTTTTGTGTTAGTAAATTACCTTTTCTCCTCAGATTGTTGCTACTGTTCCTAGGCCCATCTCCCAACCTTTTCCCCATTATTCCCTTTCCCCTTTCCCAGGGCATGGGTTCATGGCTCCCCCCACAACACCAGTGACAGAACCAGGCCGAACCGGCCTGTGTACCATGCATATTCCCATTACTGTGATTTCTCTCTTCCTTTTCTGCCCTAGTAAATTGTTTTTTATTGCAACCCATGAGTTTTGCATTCTCTTGGTTGATTCTCACACAGTGCACCAAGAGTGGGGTCAGTGAGTGAAGGGCTGTGTGGTACTGAGCTGCTGCCAGCTGCCAGCACTGCAGTCCTTGTGGTGCCAAAAGTGGGACCCAAAGGGTGCAGATCCCGACGCACCACTGAAGCCACGTGTGCTGTGTTTGGCATCCCATGGGGGACACCACACGAGGCACGTGCTGACAGAACTTTGGGGACAGTCTGTGACACTTGAGGGGTGATCGCCTGCATGGGACACACAAACAGGGTCTGTGTGCAATGCCCTGTGTGTGTCAGCCAATTGAGGACAAAGCATTGTCACCACAAATGGGGGAAATTTGTCACGAGGTGCTGACATCATGGCATCCTGTCCCCAAGGGGAAATGACATTGCCTCTCCGGCCACTTCCTGACCCCACTGCAGTCTCTCTGTCCCAGAGCTGCTCCTGCCTCATGGCACCAATGGCGCTGGCCCTCATCCTGGGTGAGTGACAATGGGGACGTGGTGCCACAGGGGTTGGTGGTCAGGTATCTGACCAGGACCGTGTCCCTTGCAGGTTGGTGGCTGGTGGCAGCGAGCAGAGCACAGGAACGTGAGTATGGGGATAGGGGGAAGGATAGGGCTAGAGGGAGGGCAGTGTAGGCAGGGGGCCATGAGAGGGGCAGAGGAGGGTGTGCAAGGACAAGGCTGACTGCTGTCCCCTGTCCTAGTGCCCAGACCCTCCCTGTCACTGCACCCCAGCCACGGGGTGTCCCTGGGGGACACTGTCACCCTGCGCTGCCACCTGCCCCGAATGTCTGCCTGGGTCCAGCTCTGGTTGAATGGAACTCTCAGATCTGACATGGTAAAAGACAAGGAGCAGGATACAGCTGAGTTCTCCTTTGCTGTCACAAACCTGGAAGACGCAGGGACATATCAGTGTCGGTACCAGGTGTCAGAGCCACTGTGGACATCAAATACGAGTGAGCCCGTGGAGCTGGTGCTGACAGGTGAGGGCACTACGGACACCAGCTGGCCCTGAAAATTTCCCACAAAAGTCCCATCTCTTCTCCTCCCTGCACACAAACCACAGCTTCCCCCAACTCAGTATTTCCCCGAGCCCAGGGAACGTGTGGCAATGGGGACTGATGTCACCACCCCGCGCTGGAATGGGGGTTATGGTGGCACATTCCTCCTGCACACAGCTGAATGCTCGGCCCCTATCCTGTGCCAGGATCCCACTGGGGATACTGTGGGTGGGCTACAGAAACCTTCACCCACTCAGGGGGGACTCTGGCCTCTGCCAGCACCAGTACAAAATCCTACAACCCCAAGGATCACACATTTGTGTCCTCACCCCTAGGGGACAGCATGATGATGGAGGTGACACCCACACCTGCAACCCCAGTTAGATCTGAGACCCCATTTGCACGTCCCCAGTGTCACCCATGGGTGGAACTGTCCCTGCATCCCTGCCCTGTGATGGGAACACCCAAACACTCGCACCCCACAGGTGCCAAGGGGCGGTCCCATGGGAACCTGGTGGTGGCGGTGGTGAGGGGCTGTGCTGCTGTCTTGGTCTTCAGCCTGGGCCTCTACTTCGTCCTCGATGCCCGCAGCCTCTGGACAAGGAGAGATAAAAGCCCTGGTGAGAAAGGGCTTAAACGATTTCCATCCCGTATAGATCCCCTCAAATATCCCCTGCCTCCTCTTTCTATCACTAATTGAATTTCCCAAGTGTCCTCTTCCATTCCCTACAGATCCCCCCAGGTGTCCCCGACCTGTTCTTTGATCCCCTACAGATCCTTTATGGATCCTCCAGTTGTCTTTTCAGATCCCATGTAACTCCCATCCTTCTCCCTCCCCTTTTTGATGCAGGTGTCACCCTTGAAATGCCCAAGTCAGTGCAGTTCCAGGTAAGTTTCTGCGTCAGTGGACCCCAAATTCCAGTTCACCCCTTGGGGCACACAGAGAACATCACTATGGAGACTCACACCCTTCCCATGAGGCCCACAAATGAACCCCAGCCTCACATGCCTTACTCTGACATTTATGTGCCCCACCTCTATCCAGTTCATGGGAAATCCAAATCTGCATTGAGGGGAACCCTCAGCCCACAGACCAAAGTCCCCAGGAACACAGAAGCCCTCCAAGCCTTAATCCCCCCCTGAACATGTAGACACTTACAACTTGAGAAGAGCGGCCCTAAATGTACCCACACAGAATTCCAATGACCCATGGGGAACACAAAAAAAAGCCCCTGTATTCCCCCAGTCCCCAAATACCCCGAGATCATAGCTGGACCCCAAATATCCCCTTGCAGACCACAAATGTTAGACCCCTCAGAACTCCAGACTCACCCTCATAGTCACATCCCCCTCATACTTACACCAGAGCCTCACCCTCAGCCCACCCATCTTGGGGACCCCCATGGCAGCAACCCACTCTCCTCCTGTATCTCCAGGTGCCCCCCACGGACAGTGAGGATGTGACTTACGTCGAGGTGCCAGCTGCCATCCCGTGCTCCCAGACTCCCAGTTTCCCCACCGCCAACCAACCCCCCGTTATCTACACCACAGTGAGCACTGAATTACCGTGCTGATGGGCCTCCCCAGGGGCCTCATTTTTGAGGTGTGTGGAAGGGGACAGACATCAAATTCCCTGCTTGGGACTCTCTGATGTCCTCTTCCTATCCCAGACCAGTTCATCTCCCCAAATCTAACAATCCCAAATTCTCACTGGTGCATCCCAAATGCTTCCCACTCACACCAAATCTCTGAATGCTCAGCTCTTACCCCAAAGTCCTTCCTTATCCCCTCTAATCCTTTAACACACCTTCAGTCCTCCAAATGCCCTCCAGTCCACTCCAAAACACCACCACCATTCCTCTGAAACCCCCTCATCTGTGCCAATCTTCTGAAGATTCCCCCAAATGTCCTTTTCTTCTTCTTCCATCTCCTACAGATGCCCTAGATCCCCTACAGACCCCTCATAATCCCCTGCCTCCTTTTCTGTCCTGCTTTTATCATTGGTCTTTGGGTGCTCAGCAATTCTTTTGTTCGTCACTTGCTTTGGAAAGATACATAAATCTATCTGATTCTCATTCCTGGTATTTCTCTCTTCCTTTTCAGTCTCAGGAAGTAGATTAGAAGTCCTTATCTATCCCTCCAACTCTCTGTCATTCTTCCACATCCGGAACCTCCATCCTGCACCAAAATCCCCATCCACACAAAAAAAAACTCCAATCAACCCCCAGAATCTCTGTTCAGCCCCAAAACTTCCATTCATCCCAATGATCTCCACATATTCCAAAAACCTCCATCTCACCCCAAATTCCTCATCTAGCACCTCAATCTCCATACAGCTCCCCAAATCATTCATCCAGGCCAAATATCTACACCCCACTCAACCCTCCATACACAGCCCTCCAAAACCTCCATCAAACCCAAGACCTTCAGCCCACAAAATCATCATCCACCCCAAAATAACTCAATTCAGCTCCCAAATACACCATACCGCCTCCCAAATTTTAACCATCCCCCAAAATTTCCATTCACCCTGAAACCTCCATCCAGCCCCAAAATCTTCCTCTGACACTTAGCTCTACATCCAGACACAACCACAACATCCACCCCAACATTTCTATCCAGCCCCAAAACCTCCATAGAGTCTGAAAATCCTTCAAACAGCTGCCAGGTCATTGTGTGGTCCAAATATCTCCACCCAGCCCCACAAAATCCTCCATCTGGACTCAGTCATCTCCATCGAGCTCACAAACTCTCCAGCATTTCCCCTTTCATTACCAAAAGGTGAAGTCAGCTCTCCTGCCCTTCCCCTCACTGCTGCTCCCACACACAGCCCTCCCACACACAAACTTCCTCTTTCACCCCATTTGCTGCAAAACCCCACAACCCCTCTGTCCTCTTCCAAACGGTCACCAAAAAGCAATTTCTCTCCTTACCACAAATCCTGCCCCAAAACCGTGGGGAGATGGGGGCTGGTTTGGGTTGTAGAGATGGAGATGCACCATGGGGAGAACACGATAAGGACACGTGTGTGCTGTGGGGACAGATGAGGTACAGACACATCTGGGGAGCACGTGTTGATGACACGCATGTGCTGTGCAGGCACACATGGAGTGCAGACGCAGGGAGCACACGCTAAGGACACACATGAGCAGCAATGTGTCCAGCTGTTGGTGCACACACACGGCATCGCACAGACACACACAGAGGCACAGAGTTCAGCGTGTCCCACACGTGTGTTTGTTCACCTGTTGTGCACGTGGGATGGTGCACACACGTTTAATCCACAGCCACGTGTTCACGTGCACAGGTACATGGATGCAATTCACAGGGGATGGTGAGCACACAGAGCACACCGGCACTGTGCACAACTGATGTGTGCACACAACATCCACGTCTTCGTGTCCACAGGTGGGGGCATCAGCGGGGTCCCCCAGTCACCACCTCGGCGTAGATAATGGGGGAGTCAGGGGTGGTAGAAGAGCCGGAGGGGTGGTTGCTGGGGGTCAGAACTTGCAGCTCGGCGTAGGTCAGAGCCTGGCTGTCATCAGGGGACACCTGGGGACACAAGGACAGCAGTGTGAGCATGGGATCCCAACATGCCTGAGGGGATGATGGCATTGTGTAATGTGTGGGGGCTGTGCGAGAAGGAGGGCAGGAAGTCTGAGGTGGTGTAGATTTTGGGAAGCTGAGAGTGTGACACTGGGGTTCCCTGTGGGTGGTGTTTGGGTGTCCCGCTGTGGTCTGGGGCTGCCCATGGAGTCTGAGGGTGTTGAAGGCTTGGCGCATCCCAGGGGACATCACTTTGGGGTGTGTGGCATCCCCTTGGTGGAGATCTGGAGGTCCCCACAGGCTGGATTTGGGAGTGCACACAATGCCATAGAAAGCCGTAAAAGTTGGGAGATTCATTGGGGTCCCCACGGACAGGGTTTAGGATCCTTAGGGGAAGTCTGGGGCAGGGGCAATGGGGCAGGTTGGGGTTAGGGATCCCCTGACCCAAACACTGACCTGGAACTGCACGGCCTCGGGGCTTCTGGGGGTGGCACCTGAGTCATAAAGGGGAGGTCAGAAGAGTGGGATTATTGAGGGCCCAAACAACACCAGGCGAGATCCATAGGGAATATATGGGGGAATAATGCCATTTAATTTTTTCCCCACCAGGGCTTTGTATTCGTTGTCTGCGGGCAGTGAGGAGAAAAGAGACAACAAGGAGAAGGATGAAGGCAAAGGCAGCAGCACAGCTCCCAGCCACTGCTGCCACCAGGTTCCCATGGGACCATCCATTGTCACCTGTAGGATGTGGGTGTTTTAGCTGTCCCATCCCTGGCCACTACCTCACTGGAGTTTGTGTGCAGTGACCCTGTCACCTATGGGCACCATGGAGAACACTGAATGGGAGGATCAGACTTACCTTGGAATGCAGTTGTGGGTGTTACCTCCAACGTCACGTTTTTCCCAAGGGGTGAGGACACAAGGCAGCAGCCCCCAGGCTGGTAGGAGCAGCGATAGGTGCCGCTGTCAGCTACGGTTACCCCAAAGAGGGTGAAGGTTGCCGTGCCCACACCATCAGGTTTCCGGTGCTGGATAGGGGCTGAGTGCCCGTCCTTGTGCAGGAAGGTGGCCCCATTGTACTTGTTGCTACACTGGATGGTGACATTGGTCCCTGTCTCCACATTTCTCCCAGAGCTCATGGAAATACTGGGTACAGGATAAGTGTGATCTGTATGCAAAGAGGAGACAGCAATGGGACATAGCCCTGTGGGGACAGCTCAGGGCCAATCATTATCCCCTGTGCCCTCACCTGTCACCACCAGCTCCATAGGTTTACTCTTCTCTGATGTCCCTGGTGGCTCCAACACCCGGTACTGGCACTGATATCTCACTGCATCTTCCCTCTTTACACGAACCAAGGGGAATTCAGCCATGTCCTGTACCATGTCCATGTCCTCTGGCTTTACTAATCTCGAATATCCTTCCTTGTAGAGCTGAACTCGTGCAGCTGGCTGGGGGAGGTGGCACCGCAGTGTGACATTGTCCCCTATGGACACCCCCTGGCTGGGGTGCAGCGACAAGGAGGGTGGGGGCACTAGGACAGGGGACAGCAGTCAGCCTTGTGCCTGCACACCCTCCTCTGCCCCTCTGATGACCCCCTGACCACGCTCCCCTTCCTCTCTCCCCGTTCTCCCCCTGTCTCCATACTCACACAGCTGCGCCCTGCTCGCTGCCACCAGCCACCAACCTGCAAAGCAACACGGTCCTGGTCGCACACAGGGCCACCAACCCCTGTGGCACCACGTCCCCATTGTCACTCACCCAGGATGAGAGCCGGTGCCATTGGTGGCATGAGGCAGGAGCAGCTGGGGGACAGCGAGACTGCAGCAGAGACAGGAAGTGGTCAGGGAGCTTCTTTCAGATTTGCTTTGGTCAAGAAGTGACGTGATGTCACCTCCTGATGTTGCAATTTTCCCCAAGCCGTGGTGTCTTTGGGGATCCGCCACAGGCTGCCATGCATGCAGCTGCAATTGCAGTCCCTGGTGGGGTGTCCCACACAGGCTGTCACCTCTCAGCTGTCACACGCTGCCTGCAAAGCGCTGCCAGTGCGTGGTGTCCTCCAAGCAGATGCCAAACACAGCACACGTGGCTCCAATGTGGTGTCCCACATGGGATGTCACATGCAGTCCCCAACACCACCAGCCATCTTTCACCTTTCACACACTCTGGGTACCACACTGTGCTCCCACTGTGCTTTCCCCTGCCATCCCCACTGGCAGCAGCAGCAGGCACCTTTGCTGACACACTGACACCACACAGACTTGTGACCAGCAGCACACCTGAACTGGGCTGGTTTGGATGCTGGACGGGAAGAGAACAAAACTGTTTCACATGCTGCTCACCAGACAGTTGGACTCTGATATCCGAAAGAAGCTGCAGAAAGCTGGTGGGGTTTCATGTCTCTATCACAACTGACTGAAATTGCCTACAAAGTGTGCAACAATGGGGAGGAAGCAGAAGAGGAATATAAATAAAAAGAGAAACAGAAGAGCAGTAAAATGCAGTCATGCTTCCTGGCAGCGGCTGTAGTGCAAATCACAAAGCAAAGAGGAAGAGGAACAATTAGAGGGGGATCTCAGGGAATGAAGTTATGGAGTTTTCCGAAGTTACTGTATATATTTATTCTGTTGTAAGTTGCTGTGAAGGACCTTGAAGTCAGAATTCTGTGCCTGTAGATGGGGCCATGGGAAAGTGAGAAGGAAACCCCTTTTTGCAACCAGTGAGTTGTGAGACTGGACATCAGAATTCTTCTGATGTGGGAGACAGAAAAGCCTGAGAGAGCCGAGTCTGCTGAGCTGAACAGGGCCAGGAGGTGATCACTTCTGAATGGCAAAACCCAATGGTGGCGTAAAAGGCTCAGCTACATTGGATGGTCATCGCAGCAGTGGCAGAAGTGAACCAACCTTCTTCCCCTCACTGACACTTTTCCCCATGTCTTCACATACGCCCAAAAGGACATATGTCCGCGTGGGTACAGTCTGCCCAGGTGGCCAAAAGGGACAGCGCCATCCTGGCCTGCATTAGAAATAGTGTGGCCAGCAGGAGCAGGGAGGTGATCATCCCCATGTACTCAGCATTGGTGAGGTTGCATCTCGAGCACTGTGTTCAGTTTTGGGCCCCTCACTACAGGAAAGACATTGAGGCCCTGAGCGTGTCCAGAGAAGGGCAACAAAGCTGGTGAGTGGTCTGGAGCACAAATTTTATGAGAGGCTGAGGGAGCTGGGATTGTTCAGTCTGAAGAAGAGGAGGCTCAGGGGAGACCTCACTGCACTCTACAACTTCCTGAAGGGAGGTTGTGGTGAGTAGGGTTTGGCCTCTTCTCCCAGGCAGTGAGCAGAAGGCATTGCAGAGTGACAGCATCCCCCAGGGACACCCCCTGGCTGGGGTGCAGCGACAGGGAGAGTCGGGGCACTAGGACAGGGGACAGCAGTCAGCCTTGTCCCTGCACACCCTCCTCTGCCCCTCTCATAGTCCCCTGACCACGCTCCCCTCCCTCTCTCCCCATTCTCCCCCTGTCCCCATACTCACGATGCTGGGCCCTGCTCGCTGCCACCAGCCACCAACCTGCAAGGGACACGGTCCTGGTCCCACACAGGACCACCAACCCCCGTGGCACCACGTCCCCATTGTCACTCACCCAGGATGAGGGCCAGAGCCATTGGTGCCATGAAGCAGGTTCAGCTTGGGGACAGCGAGTCTGCAGTGGGGACAGGCTGTGCCTGGAGATTCACTCTCTTTTCCCCTTCTGGGACAGGAAGCCATGGTGTCACCTCCTTCTGTGGTTTTTCTGGTTCCCATGTTGTGGTGGCACACACGGAAACCATTGGGATGCCCCACACCTGCTGTCACTCCTCCTGTGTCTCATGCTTTTCAAAAAGGCTGCCCGTGTGTGTCCTTGCATGGTGTCCCCCATGGGATGCCAAACAGCCAGTGGGTATCTAATGGGGTTGTAAGAAATTAAGGGATAGACTTTTGGATTTGGTGTTCACAGAGGATGTTTAGGTGCTCTAGTGACATAAGGAAGGATTTTGATGTTGGGGAGGAGTGTTCCGTGAATTGGTTGGGCTGGGAAGTGTTAGGAGTAGAGCAGTGGGGATTTAGGGGTGTTGGGTTTGAGAGAATATGGGGAATGGGTGTTGGAACAGAACATCAGGGAGTCCCAAGAAAGTGATCTGGGGTCATTTACCTCTGTACCATAATAATGAGGGACTGGTGGGGGAAGGGGCCATCAGCGGGGCTCCTCAAGAACTCAACCTGGAGTAGAAAAAGAGGTGCTGGGGGGCACTGGAGGCACTGTGTGTCTGGGGCAGAAGGTTTGCAGCTTGCAGCTCAACATCTGTCAGACCATTGCTGTGTCATTAAGAGAGCTGATAAGGAGTTTGCAAGCTGCACTGGAAGTTGAGCCAAAGGTGTGCTTGGGTGCAGAGATAGCACTGCACAGCACGCAGAACCATCTGCATGAGGCTTCTGTGAGGGAGCATCAGTTACAGATAGCAGGTGCTGACCTGGAGGGGGAGGATGTGGTGAGTGAGTGTGGCAGCCCAGCGATGGAACAGCAGTGTGTTGCTAGGAAGTAGCCTGCGACTGCCCATGGCAGGAAATGGGAGATATAAACGCAAGACGTGATGATAAAGCCACTCCTCACAATCACCCTTTCATTAAAACAGAATATCAGAATGAGGATGGGCAACCTCTGGGGATGACCACAAAACAGACCCCCTTGCCATCGAGCAGGAAGGAATTTCGCTAGAGAAACTGAGTCCAAATTTGTGTGCAGAGTCTCCTGAGCGAGTGGTGCTGGCATTGGGCTTAGTGAGGATGAGGAGCAAGGCTATTGTTGTCTGGGAATCCTCCTGACTATGGAAGGAGAGCAAAGCTCTCTGTGGTCTCTAACTCAGAGGGCGGCACATTGGGCTGCATCAAGCACAGCGTGACCAGCAGGTTGAGGGAGGTGATTCTGCCCCTCTGCTCTGCTCTCGTGAGACCCCACCTGCAATACTGCCTCCAATGTGGGCTCCCCAACACAAGAAGGACATTGCACTGCAGGAGCACGTCCAGAGGATGGCCACCAAGATGACCAGAGGGCAGGAGCTCTATGGGGCTAACACTGCTAATAGGGAAGGGGAGATTGGAAATAAGAAGAAAAATGAAGAACTCCTGGATTGAGATCAAAATCATTTACTAAGACCAGAAAGCAAGACAGAAATAACAGCAATGATAATATCATGCATGGAAATGTTACACGAGACAATTGCTCACCACCCACCATCCTACTCTCAAACCAGGACAGCAGGGGAGACAGGGGCACTTCGGGGGGCTACTGGTGATGTGTAGGGGATGGAATGTGGGGCAGGGGAAACTTTGGGGGATGTATAGGGGAGGACTGGATTGGCATTGTAGTGAAGGTCTCACAAGGCAAGTGGTGAGATTGTGGTGTGGAGTGGGAAGAATTTGGGTTTCTAAAGGAATGGTGGTGGGGTTTGGAGGTGGATTTGGGGATCGCGTAAAATATTAAGTGATTGGAGGGGGGATAAGGAAGGATTATGGGGTTAGAGATGAGCACTTAAGGACTTGGCAGGATTGGGAAGGAATTTGGGATTCACCAGTGAGAATGTAGGGTGCCCGTGTGTGTTAGAATATCTGGGAGAGATCAGGCGAGGGTCATATGAACTGAGGGTCCGTTAGGGTCCGCATAGGCAAGTATTAAGGTTCTGGTATGGGACCTGAGGGGGCAGGTTGGGATGGAGGGTCCCTGGACCCAGACACTGACCCGGAACTGCATGGCCTCGGGCATTTGGGAGTGGGCACCTGCATCCAAATGGAGAGTGGAGCTGGGTGGGAGTTACTGGGATGTCCCGAGGTAGGTGGAGTGCAAATGAATAGGAGATGGAACTGGCAGCAGGGGAGAGCAATGGGGATTTATAGAGGTTAGAAGAGGAAGTGGAGAAGACTTGAGGGTGTGTATATGGGATCAAAGTACAGGTAGAAAACATATGGAATCAGAATCAGAGATGAAATCTATTTAACCTTTTCCCCAGCAGGGCTCCCATCTCTCCGTATCCAGAAGTTACGGGCACTGAGGACAAAGAAGACACCGAGGCCGAAGACGAGGGCAGCAGCACAGACCCTCAGCACCGCCACCACCAGGTTCCCATGGGACTCTGCCATTGGAGGTGTGGGTGTCACCTCCAGTGCCACGCTGTCCCCAAGGGGGGAGGACAAAAAGGGGAAGCCCTTGGGGTGATAGGAGCACCTATAGGTGCCGGTGTCAGCTGGAGTCACCCCAAAGAGGCTGAAGGTGGCCGTGCCCCCACCATCAGGGTCCTGCTGCTGGATAGGGGCCGAGTGCCCGTCCTTGTGCAGGAAGGTGGCCCCTTGGTACGTGTTGCTGCATCGGATGGTGATGTTGGTCCCCATCCCCACACGTTCCTTGGGGCACATGGAAATGCCAGGTGGCGGGAAGCAGTGATCTGCATGATGGAAGAGAAAATGGGTGGGACTTGTGCCTGTGAGGGCCACCAACCCCCGTGGCACCACATCCCCATTGTCACTCACCCAGGATGAGGGCCAGAGCCATTGGTGCCATGAGGCAGGATCACCTTAGGCACAGCGAGACTGCAGTGGAGACTCGGAGTGTCAGGACATCCACTTTCTAGATCCACGGATGCAGGACTGGGCAATGGAACATAGATGTAGAGCTTGTAAAGCAGAGTGTGTTTTTTGTGGAGCTTTAGATGCTGCTCTGATAGCAACGCAGAAAGGTTGATGTGTTAAGGGCCAAAGGGAGGAACTGAGTCACTAAGAGGATGATAAGGAGTTTGCAATCTGAGCTATAATTGAAGGGAAAGCAGTGGTTGCAGCAGAGATAGCTCAGCACAGTTTGCAGAACCATCTGCATGATGCTTCTGTGAGAGAGAGCATCAAATACAGACAGCAGTTGCTGACTTGGGGGGTGGATGTGGTGAAGGATTGCGGCAGCCCAGGGAGGGAACGAGACGGAGTTGTGAGCAATCAGCATCAAGAGATGAGGATAAATCTGCCCCTTGCATCCTCCATCTCATTCCATCTGAACATCAGCATGAGGATGAAGAACCCACCGGGAGGATCACAAAGAGACCCCGTATAGCAGCACCAAGCTGGCCAAGCTGCAGGGAGAATCTGGCAGGGTGTGAGAGAAGCTGAGAGCGAGTGTGTGTGGAGAGTGTCCTGAACAGGGAGTGAAGGGATTGGGCTTAGTGAGGATGAGGAGCAAGGGTGAAGAAAGGGCTTATTTGTTTTGTTGTCAAAGTAGTTGAGCACAAAGAATGGGAAAGATGTGGGGGACCTCAAACACAACCCAAGGAGCCTGCTGATTGGTGCAAGGAGCCACATCCTAGAAACTGAATGTGTTGAAGCCAGAATACTTCCTCAAACTACACCAGGGTCAGAAGCACACTGCAAGGAAGATAGACTGCCTTCACCCCCATGAGCACCAGGATGACCACCAGGAGGCACCACGCATGTGTAGAACCATGAATTAGGGGTGGAGTTTGGGGCATAGAATGGGTGTGGACTATTGTCATGGATACTTTCAGGTAATTGTAATAACCACCCCTTTTCTTAGAAATATTATGAATATGCATCTAATCATTTAGTAAATATAGAAGCTTACCTGCTTACGTTGGGCAGGATGGGAGGGGCTGCACGCCTGCATCCAGCGTGTGTGCACAGTGACATGGAACCCCAGACAGAACTGAGTCACATAATAGAACTCATTTTAAAAACACCCTCTTAAAACGTAGGCCAAAGACCATGACACTGAGTGGGTATATGATATCCCTGCTGTGCACCAGCTTATGGGAAAATCAGGTGATGCAATGGCCTGCTGGGAACCATGCTGAAAGCAATGGGTGGTGGAACATTCAGACTCTGGGATAAACATCAAGCAGAAGCCATGGGTCTGCTTATCATAGAATCATAGAATATAGAATGGGCTAGGCTGAAAAGGACCACAATGATCATCGAGTTTAAATCCACACCTCTCCAATTTAGAGAGAAAGATGTGGTGAGGGACCATGTCAAAGGCCTTGCAGAAGTCCAGGTAGATGACATCCGCCGCCCTTCTTCCATCCACTAAAGCCCTCACTCCATCACAGAAGGCCATAATATTGGTCAGGCATGATCTGCCCTTGGTGAAGCCAATGGTGGCTGTCTTGAATCACCCAGGGTTGACAGCATGTGGGGCACCTCAACAGGCACAGTGTGCAGAGGGCACCTCTCCACTCCTACCCCAGAGGGACACCACAGTGCAACCACATCAGGAGGTGACGTCACATCATCCTGTGCTCAGGGGGAATCTGAGAGCAGCTCTCCGGCCACGTCCTTTCCCCACTGCAGTCTCACTGTCCTCAAACTGCACCTGCCTCATGGCACCAATGGTGCTGGCCCTCATCCTTGGTGAGTGACAATGAGGATGAGGTGCCACAGGGGTTGGTGACCCTGTGTGCGACCAGGACCGTGTCCCTTGCAGGTTGGTGGCTGGTGGCAGCGAGCAGGGCACAACATCGTGAGTATGGGGACAGGGGGAGAATGGGGCCTGAGGGAGGGGAACGTGGACAAGGTGCCATGAAAGGGGCAGAGAGGGTGTGCAGGGACAAGGCTGACTGCTGTCCCCTGTCCTAGTGCCCCGACCCTCCCTGTCGCTGCACTGCAACCAGGGGGTGTCTCTGGGGGACACTGTTACCCTGTGGTGACATCTGCCCCGGCTGGCTGCACAGGTTGAGCTCTACAAGGAAGGACATTGGGGATTTGTAAAGCAGGAGGACATGGACATGGTACAGGACATGGCTGAGTTCCCTTTGGTTAGTGTAAAGAAGGAAGATGCAGTGAAACATCATTGTCGGTACCGGGTGTTGGAGCCACCAGGGACATCGGAGAAGAGTGACGCCGTGGAGCTGGTGGTGACAGGTGAGGGCACTGGGGAAAGCAGATGGCCCTGGGCTGTTCCCACAGGGCTGTGCTCTATTGCTGTTATCTTCGTGCACTCAGATTCCAGCTATACCCAACCCGGCATTTCCCTGAGTCCCATGGAGCGTGTGGAAATGTGGACTAATGTCACCATCCAGTGCTGCAGCCACGAATATGGGGGCACCATCTTCCTGCACAAGGATGAGCTCAGCAAATATCCAACACCAGGACCAGAATCTTGGGGACACAGCCACATTCCCTCTTTTTGCAGTTACACCAGCTGACATGGGCAACGATAGATGTTCCTATCTTGTAGCCAGCTCCTAGCTCCTGTCCTCTCCCCCTGGGGCCAACGTGACACTGGAGGTGACACCAGCTCCTGCACCCCCAGGTAGTTCTGGGCCTCCCATTTCGGTGTCCCTGGTGCCACTCGTTGCCGGCAGAGTCTCTGCATCCCATCCTCGTGGAGGTGATGTCCGGGGATGAGGACAAGCACACTGCTGGACCCCACAGGTGATGAGAGGAGGTCCCATGGGAACCTGGTGGTGGCAGTGGTGAGGGGCTGCGCTGCTGCCCTCGTCTTTGGCCTGGGCCTCTACTTTGTCCTCAATACCCGCAACCTCTGGATACGAAGAGATGACAGCCCTGGTGGGGAAGGCAGCTGAATTACTTTGGGACTTGATAGAACAGCATTAGATCCCCCCAGCTATGTTCTGTGTCCTCTTGGATAGTGTATAGACCCTCCAATCTCCCTCCCATACCTTTCAATCCCTATACCTTCCTCCAGCTGTCCTTCCTCATCTTCCATCCCATATATGTGGAGAAATCCTCTTAACTTTCCTCTGCCTCCACTTCTATGCACTGTTGATGCCCTTCATGCACTTTGGTGCCTTCAATAACCCCCATGCCACTCCCCTCCACATTTTGATACAGATGCCCTTCCCCCAGGAAGGCTGAGTCCATTCAGTTCCGGGACAATATCGGAGTCAGGGAATCCCTAAACACAACCTGCCACCTGGGGACCGCCAAACCCCAATCTGAACTCCAAATCCTGTTCCTATGGACCCCAAGAGACTCCCAGCCTCATACGGCTTACTCTGTCTTTATGTGCATCCTCAAATCCAGCCCAAGGGGACCCCATAATCTACATTGTAGGAATTCCAGATGTAATCCACCAGCCTCTCTGGTGCTCTTCCAGCCATACACACACCCAGACCCTATAGGCAAACCCAGATCTGAGCAAATAGCACCCACGTAGTCTGCAGCAAGCTCAAAGTCTCAGGGAATCACCAAACTTCCTGGAAAGGTCCCAGATCCCATGGGCATCCCAAGCAATAGTGGAACCCCAATAGCCATGCATAGAGACCCCATGCACTTCACAATGACACCAAATACCTAAATGCTCAATTCTTACTCCAGGATCCTTACTTGTACTCCTCAAATCTCTTGACACACACTGCAAAAGGGACTGCAAATCCTTCCCAAGTTGGAGCACTGGTCACAGAGTGGTGGGCAGTTGTGCTGAGCATCACTGATTTAGTAAGCATAGAAATGTTATTACCATTACGGTTATTTCTCTCTTCCTTTTTGGTCTGAGTAAATAGTTTTTATCTCAACCAATGAGTTTTGTCTTTCTTTGTCTGATCCCCTTGCTGTCGTAGGCGCTAACGAGATATCGGGCTGTGATGCGAAAGGACCCCCTGCTGTGTTGCAGTAGGTGATAACGGGGTATCGGGTTGTGACGCGATAGGACCTCCCCCGCTCTGTGAGTAACGTGTGAGTAACACGTGACGCATGCTTAGGGGGCTTAGGCGAAACGGGATGTGTATTTAAGGGGTTGTTGTGCCTTAATAAATTGCCATTTACTTCTTCGTCACATTGGTGTCAGTGTTGCTATGGCCCTAGCGAATGCAGATCGCTAGCCCCTAGGCAGTGTGGCCTTTGACACGGTGGTTGCCAGAGGTAACAAATGGTGCCCCGTGTGAGGAGACCGGACTGTCACCCTTTACCTTCCGGCAACTAGCAGTGCAGTGTCAGAACTGACAGCGGGGCTCATAGTCAGCAGAAGGCAGCGTGGTAGTGTCGCTGCGCCGAGCTCTGGGACATCATCAAGCGAGAACCAGCGCAGTACGGGCGCTGTGCCACGACTCGTAGTCGGCGGAACGGCAGGGTAGCAGTGCTGCGCTGAGCTCCAAATCATGGAACCGGTAATTAAGGTAATACTTCAGCTGTGCAAGGATTACTGTGACAAGAACGTTCCTTCTAAGAAGGAGGTCGCTGCAGTTATTTCCAGGTTAGAGCGGGAAGGGGAGGTTAAGGCCCTCCGAGAGATTCTTGACCACTGGAGGTGGGACGATCTCACCTCCGCGCTCGCGCAACTTATTATGAGCGCACAGAGGGGTGGGTCTGAGCTAAAAACTTGGGGCCTGATACTAGGAGCGCTGAAGGCAGCCAGAGAGGAAAGAAAAGTATCGGCGGAGCCTTGGTTGCTTTTGGGTCTCGGCGACGGGGCCGGGACACCGGACCCAGGGGGGTCCAGAGGGGGCTCGGGAGCAGTTGTTGTTTACAGGGGCTGAGAGGAGACGGAGCTGCCGGCTGAACCGACAGTACCCAGTCCGAAAGGAGACAGACAACAAGACAGAGGATGTTCACTAACTCACCCCCCGCCGCCATTCCCGGACCCGGGTGAAACGCTGTATCCTTTATCTGAATTGAGTCAGTGCACCCTGGCTCAAGGGAGCGGAGGAGGGTACGACCCACACGGGCGGGATCAGCTTACTGCCGGCACAGGGAGGGGGCAGACAGAAGGCCTGCTGTCTCGGATTACACCCAAGGGCGACAGCTCGAGCGACAGCTCAGCGGATGAAGGGGAAGTTAGTCCTGGGAGGAACCTTAGGGCATTGTTGCGAGCCGCCCTGGGAATGCTCGACACCCCGGGAGAAATTATCCAGTATGTCTTAGATAAACTCAAGGCGGCGCCTTTAACTAATGAAGCACTAGCCGCGGCGATAGTCGCAGCTGTCGACATGCTGGTCTGCGAAACAAGCCAATATGACAACGCTTATGCTAGATGCAATGCTTGAAGATCTCAGTAGTGTTCGCCATGCGCTGTTACAAAATAGAGCGGCTATTGACTTCTTGCTGTTAGCTCAAGGACATGGATGTGAGGACGCTGAAGGAATGTGCGGCTTTAACCTCAGCGATCATAGCGTGTCAATACATAAACAGCTACAATGGATGCAAGAACATACGCAGAAGATTAAAGAAGAGAGTGATCCCTTTGGCAGTTGGCTGGATGGACTGTTTGGGGAAATGGGCTCATGGTTAAAGCAATTGCTTGAGGTTCTCGCGATAGGGCTCGCAATCTTTGCATGTCTTGTCAGAACTCCAGACTCTTGCATGTCAGAACTCCAGACTCAGCCTCATGGTCACATATCCCTCATACCTACACCAGAGGCCCACCCTCAGCCCAGCCATCTTGGGGACCCCCATGGTAGCACCCCACTCTCCTCCTGTATCTCCAGGTGCCCCCCACGGACAGTGAGGATGTGACTTACGTCGAGATGCCAGCTGCCATCCCATGATCCCAGACTCCCAGTTCCCCCACCGCCAACCAACCCCCCGTTATCTACACCACAGTGAGCTCTGAATTACCGTGCTGATGGGCCTCCCCAGGTGCCTCATTTCTGGGGTGTGTGGAAGGGGACAGACCTCAAATTCCCTGCTTGGGACTCCCTGATGTCCTCTTCTTATCCCAGACCAGCTGATCTCCCCAAACCTAACAATCCCAAATTCTCACTGGTGCATCCCAAATCCTTCCCACTCACACCAAATCCCAAATGCTCATCTCTTACCCCAAAATCCTTCCTTATCCCCTCAAATAACTTAACACTCCCTGAGATGTCCAAATCCTCTCCAGTCCTCTCCCAAACACCACCACCTGACACATTCCTGAGACACCCTTATCTGTGCCAATCTTCCCCTCTTACGGATGTCCCACAGAAGGTCCTTTCCTCTCCTTCCATCTCCTACAGATTTCCTATAGATTCCATGTAGACCCCTCAAAATCCCTTGCCTCCTTTTCTGTCCTGGTTTTATCCTTGGTCTGTGGGTGCTGAGCAATTCCTTTGTGCATCACTTGCTTTACAGAAGTATATACATCTATCTGATCATCATTCCTGTTATTTCTCACATCCTTTTCAGACTCAGTAAATAGATTTTATCTCCACCAATGAATTCTTCCTCATTTTCTCCGGTTCTCTCCCCAGACCCACTGGCAGGGGTCAGTGAGAATAAAAGCTGTGTGGTGCTGAGCTGCTGCTGTGTGACAGCACCGCACTCCTTGTAGTCCCTCCCTCCCTCCATGCACAGGACGTGACACTCACGTGGTGCAGCTGTCAGATCCCCTCAGTGTGGGAAGGTCTGGATGTAACCTCCCAGCTCTACCCCAGGAAGGCTCCATCCCAGGAGAGGTCTGAGAAGGGACAAGCCATGGCTGCCTGGGAAATGCCGGTGTTTCAGCTCCCCTGTTCCCGAGGAGCTGAAAAGATGCACTGGGTGCCCTTCCCTCCTGAGAATTGGTTGGGCTCCGAACCACCCAGTGTGCGTTGTGTTGGGAGCAGCACTGTTGATTGCCCAGAAGGAGAGGCACTGCATTCAACACCCTGCTGATGGAAGGCTGACATCCTGGCAGGAACCACTGACAGCCCTGCAGAGCTAATTCACTGCTGAACGGAATGCCACTCGGCGACGCTGTGTGGTGCTGTGAGATCCAGCAGATGAGGAAATCATTCTGTGGCCTGAATTAGAATGATTAGGAAGAGGGGATGGACTCCTCTCCTCTCCTCTCCTCTCCTCTCCTCTCCTCTCCTCTCCTCTCCTCTCCTCTCCTCTCCTCTCCTCTCCTCTCCTCTCCTCTCCTCTCCTCTCCTCTCCTCTCCTCTCCTCTCCTCTCCTCTCCTCTCCTCCATCTTCATCTGTACCCTACACCCAGGCCCCAAAAAACATACACTCAACCCCCAAACATACAACCCCCAAAACTCTTCCCATCCACTCACATTCTCTAGTCAGCAGTCAAATCTTCAGTCACTCTCAGGAAGTCTCCATCCGGTCCCTAAACACTGTCCAGCTCCAAAATACCCTCACCACCCCAATATCCACATCCAGCCCCAAAAAGTCTCACCCGCCCACAAAATCTCCATCCACTTCCCAAAATCTCTATCCCCCCAGAAATTTCCAGCCACACAGAAATCTCCATTCACTCCAAAATTCTCTATCCAGCTCCACAACCTCCATCCAGACCACAAATACTTCGTGCATCCCCAAATAGCCATCCAGACCCCAAACACAAAATCTCCCTTCACCTCCAAATTCCCCATGCAGACCCCAAATCTCCATCTGGTCCCCAAAGCCTCCATCCAGCTTTTAAACTCCTCGTCGAGCTCACAAAATCTCCAGCATTTCCCCTTTCATTACCAAAAAGGGGAAGTCAGCTCTCCTGCCCTTCCCCTCACTGCTGTTCCCACACACCAACTTCCTCTTTCCCCCCATTTCCTGGCAAACACCACAACCCCTCTGTCCTTTTCTGAACCAAAATACATTTTCCCCCATCACCAAAAATAAACAAATTCAACCCAAACTCTTTTACTTAAACCCACAGTCCAGTGTGAGCATCAGTGAAGCTGTGTCCTGACAGATCAATAACCTTGGTGGTAATTAAAAACAACACAGCAGACATGTTTGGCATGACCTCACAGCTGTGTCACTGTCCTTCAGCCCTGATTTCAGTGCTGCGTGCTGTGAAATTATCCAAGGATTTCCAACATCACTGTCAGCAAAACTCTGTGCCCAAGAGCTGCTTCTGCTGGAATTGAATAAAAGAAAGGTAAAACCTTCCAGCAATGGGAATCCTGGCCCCAAAGGACGGACAAAATACTCCAGTAATGGGAATTGTACCACAAAAGGCAGGCAAAAATACTCTAGAATGGGTATTTTTAACACCAAATCCAGGATAAAACCCCCCAGAAGCAGGAATTGGCCCTCAAATTGAGAATTAAGCACACCAGGAGCATAATGATAAAACTGACCAGAAGAAGAAATCCTCCCCAAAAAGTAGCACAGATCCTTGTAGAAATAGGGATCCTGCCCCAAAAGGCAGGATAAAATATTCCAGAATGGGAATCTCCCTCCAGGAGAACAGGAGAAAACCATCCAGAAGTGGGAATCCTCTCTCAAAAGCAGGATGAAACCTTTCACAAATGACAATTTTCCCCAACCGTTGGGATAAATACATCCACAAGTGATAGTTCTACCAGGAATGAGGGTAAAAATGTTTGGAAATGGCAAATCTTCTACGACACTTTGGTTGAAAATCTCCAGAATTGAGAATTATCCCCAAAAGAAGGAATGACAACTTTCAGAGGTAGAAGAAGGGAAAAACCTTTCAGAAATAGGAATCGTCCCTCATGAAGCAGAATCTAACACTTCAGAATCAGAACTCTCATCCAGGAAAGTGGGACAAAACCCTCCAGAAATGGGAATTCTGCCCCTGAACCACTGTGGGCCAGGTGCTGGTTTGGGATGTGGAGCTGGAGATGCGCACACGGGAAGGGGACGTGTGTGTGCTGTAGGGACAGATGTGGCGCTGACGTGGGGCACGTGGTAAGGACACACGGACACAGGGAGGGCCTGGAGAGTGCAGGCACAGGGAGCACACGTGCACCGTCCCTCTCAGGGGGTTTGGAGGCAGGTGAATCTCTCCCTGTCTCCTGAGTCACACCTCTCCCAGCCAGCAGGGACAGATACCGCGATGGAGTCAGCCAAGGCTCACAGCAGCAATACACGTCCATTTACCAAGAGCTTTTCTTCAAAGCACTGCTTTGGAATGAAAACTGTCCACAAAGTCTTGTTGCTCACCTCGTGCATTCTTTACCGGTCTCAGAAAACATGCTAAGGACACCCATGTGCAGCACTGTGCACATCTACTGGTGTACACGCGTGGTGTTGCAGACACAAAGGAATGGAGTTAATCACGGAGTGCACATCTGGGTCTAACTGTTGTGCACATGTGACGGTGAGCACATGTGACACATAGGAACACATGCAGTGATACATGCATGCAGTGCACACGTGACGGTAAGCACACACAACACAGCTGCACGGTGCACGCTGGCAGTACATGTGTGCACACAAGACACACGTGTTTGTGCACACGTATGGAGGCATCAGTGATGCCTGCCTACTGCTACCTGGGCGTAGATAACAGAGGGCTGGGGGTGAGCGGGGGGGTTGAGGGGCTGAGTGCTGGGGGTGACAGCTTGCAGCTCCATGTAGGTCAGAGCCTCGCTGTCACTGGAAGGCACCTGGGGACACAGTGGGAAGGTAGAGTGGCACACTGGGGTTTGGAGTTAATGAGACACCGCGTGAGTGATGTTTGGGGTTCTTCCTACACAGAGTGAAAGTGGCCCATGGGGTCTGAGGGGTATTTATTTCCACATTGTGGATTTGGAGTTTCTCATGGTCTGGTTTAGGGGGTGTCCTTAACATTAAGGCAAACCATATGAGGCTGTGGATCCCCTGGGGTCCCCATGGACAGGGGACAGGGTTTGGGGCTGTAAATGGGATCAGGAGGTGTTCCAAGGGTCAGGCTGGGGTTTGGGGTACCTTGAACCAGACATTTACCTGGAATTCCATGTCCTCAGGCTTTTCTGCAGGGGCACCTGCATCAAAACAAGGAGAGGAATGGGATGGGGCTATGAAGGGGAGGGGGAACGGGGGGGCGGGAAGAGGGGAATTGGCTGAGGAGCGTTTGAGGGCATCTACTGAGAAATAAAGATATTTAAACCCTTCCCCACCTGGACACTCATCTCTCCGTATTTGATGTCTGCAGAAAGCAAGGAGGAAGAAGACGACAAGGACGAGGATGAAGACAAAGGCAGCAGTGCAGCCCCCAACCACTGCCACCACCAGGTTCCCATGGGAACTGTCTGCAGCACCTGTGGGGTCCGGGTGTTTGGGTTATCACATCCTCAACCACAACCTCTGTAGGGTCAGGAGGTGACACAGCCACTCATGGGTGGAACCTGGAGTACCAAAATGGGGTTGAGACCCACCTGGGGATGCAGGTGTGGGTGTCACCTCCAGAGTCACGTTATTGCCAAGGGGTGAGGACAGAAAGGGGTAAGCCCAGGGATGGTAGGAGCACCTGTAGGTGCCGCTGTCAGCTGGGGTCACCCCAAAGATGGTGAAGGTGGCTGTCCCCACCACACTGGGGTCCTGGCGTTGGATGGGTGCTGAGCACCCATCCTTGTGCAGGAGGAAGTCAGCCCCATAGTCCTTGTTCCAGCACTGGATGGTGACATTGGTCCCTGTCTCCACACATTCCTCAGGGCTCAGGGAAATGCTGGGTGGGGGGAAACTGTGATCTGCATAGGAGAGTGGATAGCAGTGGGACACGGTCCTGTTGGGAGCAGCAGAGCCATCTGCTGTCCCCAGTGCCCTCACCTGTCAGCACCAGTTCCACAGGATCACTCTTCTCTGAATCTTCTGCTGACCAAGACACCCGGTACTGACACTGATATGTACCTGCGTGCTCCCGATTTGTGTTCAAGATGGAGAACTCTGCAGTGTCCTGCTTCTTGTACTTGTACTTGCTGTGTGTCCAATGTCCTTCTTTGTACAGCCAGACCCGGGCAGCCAGCTGCGGCAGGTGGCACCTCAGGATGACATCTTCCCCCAGGGACGCCCCCTGGCTGGGGTGCAGGGACAGGGAGGGTCGGGACACTAGGACGGGGGACAGCAGTCAGCCTTCTCCCTGCACACCCTCCTCTGCCCCTCTCATGGCACCCTGCCCATTCTCCTCTCTGCTGGCCCCATTCTCCCCCTGTTCCCCATACTCACGATGCTGTGCCCTGCTCGCTGCCAACAGCCACCAACCTGCAAGGGGCACGGTCCTGGTTCCACACAGGGCCACCAACCCCCGTGGCAGCATGTCCCCATTGTCACTCACCCAGGATGATGGCCAGCACCATTGGTGCCATGAGGCAGGAACAGCTTGGGGACAGCGAGACAGCAGCGAGATCAGGGAATGGTGTAGAGCTGCTGTCAGTTCCTCTTTTGGGACTGGATGATGTGACGTCACCTCTTGATGTGGCAATGTGAGCCCTTAGCAGTGGTTGTGCTGTGGTGTCCTTTTGTAGTGGGACAAGTGGAGAAGTGTTCACTGCACACTGTGCCTGTTGAGGTGCCCCACACGCCTGTCAACACTGGGGTGTCACACACTGTCCCCAAAGGGCTGTGAGTGTGTGTCCTGGCATGTTGCCTCCCAAGGGATGCCAGACTGTCTGTGCAGTGCCCCAGTAGGGCTGTCCATGTTCTTCGGGGGTCTCCAGGGCAACAGAGTCAGACAGTGACTCAGAGGAGCAACAGAAGACCATTTATTGAACTTTCCAGCTGCAACCAATCAACTGCCCTGCAACTAAATTAGGGGACTTCCTATTAACAATTATTGAGTGACGAACAATTGTTGAGTGATACGGATCAAGGATCCTTGGACACTGGTGTTATTGCCTGATCTGCTACTTCCAGGGAAATGTTGGTAATGGCTGCTGCAGAAGAAGAGTAAAAGAAGACAGGGAGGAAAATGAGCAAGAGAGAGAGAAAGAAAAACAAGAGAGAAAATGGACAGTAGGACAGAAAGAATGTAAGAGAGAGAGATGGAAGCAGAAAAGCAATTATGGTCCATTTTGAAGAGATGCAGTGCTGGAGCACTAGGGGGCATGAGAGTGCTCATCCAATGGATGAAGTCCCCAACTGGCAAAAAGGAGACAGCACAAAATGCAGCTTCTCTGGGCATTTATTTCTTTCTGCTCATTAGCAGCACCTGCATTGCAAGGCTGTAAAGCAGTGAGTTCACAATGACAGGTTTGTCAGAAATGTGTTTGTGCCAGAAATGTTCTTGTGGTGAAGCAGTGCCATTGGTGGACACACCAAGGCTGTGCGGTTATCTCACAGCATCTGGTGCTTTGCAGCCTCTGTTGTTCTGGCAAGAGCCTTGTTATGGCAAGTGTTGGAGAGGTAGCAAGCACACAGAGAATGTCAGCAAAAGTGTTTTGTTGTTGGATTGTAATTCTGTGGAGCAGAGAGTGCCCGTGTGAGGAGTTCCCGCGGTGAGGGTCCTGCAGTGCCAGAGTGATGGCACTGCTGAGCACAAGGAGCACATGGCATCCATGGCCGCTGTCACACGAGCACACGCTGCAGACAAACGGGCAGAAGCATCCAGAACTCTTTGTGGGTTCAGGTGAGAATCAGAATCAAAGAAAGGCAAAACTCATTGTTTGAGTTTAAAGCTATTCACTAGAGCAGAAAAGGAAGAGAGTAATAACAGTAATGCTAATAGCATTTATATATCTACAAAACAGCTAGCACTCAACACAACTGCCCAGTGCCTGCTGATCGATGCTGAAACCTGGGGAGCACTTGGAGATTCCATGGATGTGAAGGTCTCTGTGGAAAATAAGGAAGGATTTTGCAGTGAGAACTGAGCATTTAGGTATTTGTGAAGTGTCTGGGGTACACCGGTAAGGATTTGGGGATGTTAGACTGGGGGCATTTGGGATTCTGGTGGCTAAGACTGGGTAACAGGGGACGTGGCACTGGGAGCCTGGAATTGCTTATTTTTGTGGATCCAAGTGTGTTTTCAGGTTGTGTCTTTATCGTATGAGGGCTCTGACAAATTCTGATAAGAGTTTATTGCTAGGAGATATGGGGAGGCTTAAATTTGAGGACTCCGTAGGAGAGATGCTGGCATTTCTATGCATGGTATTTGGGAGTGCCACTATGGCTTGGGGGCCCGCATGGGATCTGGGGGCTGTGCAGGAAGTTTTGGGATTTCTGGGACCTTTGAGCTCACTGCGCACTACATGGGTGGTATTTGCTCAGATCTGGGGGTGCCTATAGGGTCTGGGTGTGAGTAGGGCTGGGAGAACACCAGAGGGGCTGGTGGATTCCATCTGGGATTCCTATGATGTAGTTTTTGGTTTTCCCATGGGCTGGATTTGGGGATGCACATAAAGACAGAGTAAGCCATATGAGGTTGGGAGTCTCTTGGGGTCTATAGGGACAGGGTTTGGAGTTAAGAGAGGTGTTTAGGGGGGATTCCAAGGGGGCAAGTTCAGTTTAAGGATTCGCAGACTCAGACATTGTCCTAGAAGAGAATGCCTTCAGACTTCCTGGATGAGGGGGCATCCGTATCAAACTGGGGAGGGGAGCAGGATGGGGGTTATGGAGGGCACCAAAGAGCACGAGGGGATCAGTAGTGCATGGAAGTGGAGGCAGGGGAAAGTTAAGGGGATTTATCCACCTATATGGGATGGTAGATGAGGAAGGGCACAGCTGGAGGGAGATATAGGGATTGAAAGGTATGGGAGGGAGATTGGAGGGTATATGAACTATGCAAGAGGAAACAGAGCATACTTGGGTGTGATCTCAAGCTGCTCTATTGGGTGCCAAAGTGATTCAGCTGTCTTCCCCACCAGGGCTGTCATTTTTTCGTATCCAGAGGCTACAGGCATTGAGGACAAAGTAGAGGCCCAGACCAAAGACGAGGACAGCAGCACAGCCCCTCACCGCTGCCACCACCACGTTCCCATGGGACCTCCTCTCATCACCTGTGGGGTCCAGCAGTGTGCATGTCCCCATCCCCAGCCACCACCTCCATGGGGATGAGATGCAGAGACACTGCCAGAAAGGAGGGACAGCAAGGACACCGAAATGGGGCCTCAGACCTACCTGGGGGTGCAGGTGCAGGTGTCACCTCCAGTGTCACGCTGTCCCCAAGGGGTGAGGAAACAAGGTAGAAGCCTCCAATGTGGTAGGAGCACCTATAGGTGCCAGAGTCGGATGGCGTCACCCCAAAGATGGAGAAGGTGGCCGTGCCCCCACCATTGGGGCCCTGGAGCTGGATAGGGGCTGAGTGCCCATCCTTGTGCAGGAAGATAATGCCCCCATACTCCAGGTTGCTGCACCAGATGGTGACATTGGTCCCTGTTCCCACTTTACTCCCAGAGCTCATGGAAATACTGGGTGGGGGGAATTTGGGATCTGTGTTCAAAGGGGAGAGAGCAATGGGACATGGCCCTGTTGGGTCAGCTCAGGGCCAATCACTGTCCCCAGTGTCCTCACCTGTCACCACCAGCTCCACGGCGTTGCTCTTCTCCGATGTCCCTGGTGGTTCCAAAACATGGTACCGGCAGTGATATTTCACTGCATCTTTCCTCTCTACACTAACCAAGGAGAATTCAGCCGTGTCCTGTACCATGTCCATGTGTGCCTGCTTTACATACCACCAGTATCCTTCCTTGTAGAGCTCAACTCGTGCAGCTGACCTAGGCAGGTGGCACCGCAGGGTGACATTGTCCCCCAGGGACACCCCCTGGCTGGGGTGTAGCGACAGGGAGGGTGGGGGCACTAGGACAGGGGACAACAGTCAGCTTTGTCCCTGCACACCCTCCTGTGCCCCTCTGATTGCCCCTGACCACACTCCCCTCCCTCTCTCCCCATTCTCCTCTTATCCCCATACTCACACAGCTGTGCCCTGCTTGCTGCCACCAGCCACCAACCTGCAAGGGACACGGTCCTGGTCCCACACAGGGCCACCAACCCCCGTGGCACCACGTCCCCATTGTCACTCACCCAGGATGAGGACCAGCACCGTTGGTGCCATGAAGCAGGAGCAGCTTGGAGATGGCCAGACTGCAGTGGGGACAGGGATTGGTGTTGAGCTGCTGTCAGTTCCCCTTTTAGGTCAGGATGTTTTGGTGTCACCACCTGACGTGGAAATCACTGCCAGAACGGGAAGTGGCACTGTGGGGTCCCCAGCAGTGTGGTTCACATGGAGCTGTGCAAATAGTCCTCCTTTATTTGTCCTTTGCAGTTTGGCATCGCTTGGTTGTTACACATCATCCTCAGTGCTCTGCCAGCACGTGGCCCTGCACGTTGTCCCCCTGGGATGCCAAGTACAGCACATGTGGCTCCAATGGTGTGTTCCACATGGGATGTCACACAAGTTCCCCAACACGTCCAGCCAGCTGTCATCATGCACTCTGGGCACCACCCTCTGTCCCTACTGTACTTTCCTCTACCAACCCCACTGGGGACAGCAGCAGCAACCTTTGGGGACGCAGTGACACCCACACAGACATCTGTCACATGCTAAGGACACAAAAGTCTGCATTATTTTGTACGTGGATCAGTGTACACACATGATGTCACACACACACAGAAGCAGAGCACTAAGCATGTAGTACACGTGTACAGCTGCTGTGCACGTGTGACTGTGCCACACATGTCATATACATGACCAGATGCAGTGGCACCCATGTTGAGGCTGACATATGGGTGTGCACATGTGTGGTCAGATACGTGGACTCCTGGTGGCCTTGGGGTGGCTGGGGACAGATCTGAGGTCCCACAGGACTGGTGGTTCGATTTTGGGGTGGATTGCAAAGAGTTTTGGTTTCCAGAGGAATGGTGGGTGTATTTTGGGCAGGACTGGAAGGTTGGAGGGACCCCTCAGGAATGAGGAGTTCCTTTGGGGAGGAGATGAACTCCAATCCCACAGGGCTGGTTATGGGGTGGTGCTCAGTGCTGTGAGCAGCAGAAAGACGCAGCTGTGTGCAGGGATTGGGGAACAGGGCTCAAAAGTGCTAAGAAAATCATCCGTTTTGGGAGCTGTGAATTTTCAGATGGAATGCACAGCGCTGCAGCCAGGCATTCAGCTCAGAACTGTGGCCGTGTGTCTCTCCCAGACTCCGTGAGCCCTCTCTGAGCAGAGAGAAACAGCCATCGCTCCACCTCTGCCTCATCCATGGCATGGCCCTCTGGGGTACGGACATCTGTGACAAAGTATTGCCAAGGACGGAGCACAGGAGGAGGGAAATGTCCTCAGAACTCCCTGACAGACACCTGAGAGCTCACTAAGAACGGCAGCTGCTTCCACTGAACCAGACTGATGTGTTTGTTTCACAAAAGCAAGGGCAAACACCGCACTCGTTTTATGGGTTTGTTTCTCTCTTTTTCAGTTTGAATGAACAATATCAAAAAGTTCAGTTCATAAGAGTTGAACTACACCATATACTTCCTGAGGGCTATTCTGAAAGTAAAGCCTGCAGGTTTATTATTTTGGCCCACGACAGTGAATAGGAATGTCAGTGGGACAGCAGGTGAGGTGAAACCTTCCCTCCAGTGTCTCATCCCCTTTTGTTGCCACGTGACAGACGGCAGCAGAGGGGACACATTGGCACAATGGCATCTGACACGGATATGGGACAGAGCTGAATTCCCCCATGCAGAAATAATGGCCCCACTGACATTCATCGACGCTTGTGAGCTCTGATGGAGACCAAGTGGCGGATGTGAGCACAGTGAGGAGGTGCGTTTCAGCAGTGGTGATAGTGACAGCTGTGTGAGAACACTCCTTGAATTGCACTCGTGGGCTCGTGCACACCTGTTGTTACTCACCACTGCAGTGTTATGGGGCCTTTTGTGGTGAACTGGGACCGATCCAGGGGTCCCTCAATGCTGGTGGTGGAGTTTGGTGTAGAGTTTGAGAGTTGTGGGGGTCCTAGAAGAGAGTTGGTGGGGTTTGGGTGTGAACTGGGGAGGCTTTGGAGGTGTCCAGGCGTGTAAAGGAATCCAGGTGATAAGGATGGATTGTGACGGTAGCGATGACCGTCCAGGGATGCGGTGGGATTAGGGACGATTTGGTGCACACCGGTGGGGATTTGGGGGACGTTAAATTTGGGGAGATTTGTGGGACTGCGGGAGCAGAGGGCATCAATGAGACCCAAGCGGGGAACTTGGTGTCTGTTTCCATTCTTGCACTCCAAAAAGGAGGCAACCCACGAGGGGGACATCAGTGGGGTCTCCCAGAGCCCACCTCGGCATAGATAACAGGGGGCTGGGAGACCGTGCTGGCGCCAGGGCGGCAGAAGCTGGGGGTCACAGCTTGCAGCTCGGTGTAGGTCAGCCCCTCGTTGTCACCGGGTGGCACCTGGAGACACAGGGAAACAGCGGGGTGATACCATGGGGTTCCCCAGAATGCTTGTGGGGGGACCAATGGTCTCAGTATGTAGGGTAATAGCCAAGAGAGTGCACCTGTGGTTCTGGGCTGGCTGAGATTCTGGGTCTGCATGGGTCAAACTCTGAGGGACGCTACAAGTGTTTTCAGGGCTTCCCACTACTTGGCTTGAGGATGCCCATGGGCTCTGGGGGATGGTTAAGGGTTTAGGGGTGTGCAGAGGCTGAGATGTGGTGTTCCTACGGGTATGACATAGGTGTTTGTGGTTGCCCATGGGGTATTCAGTGGACATTTAGAGTTTGGAGATCTGACAGTTGGCTGAGATTGTCAGTGCCCATGGGTCAGACACTAAGTGTCCGGATGAGTGGTGCTTTGGGTTCATGTTCTGTGATGTTCATGAAGTTTGTGTTGAGCTTGGGGTGTGGATCTCCTCAGGGAACAAGGGGGCTGAGATGAAGGATGTGGGAACTCTCCACAGTGTGGATTTGGTTTGCACATGGGTTGGGTTTGGAGAGTGTACATAAAGTTATGGTAAGCCATACAGTGCTGGAGGTCCTCAGGGTTCACCATGGGCAGGGTTTTGGGTTCCTCTTATGGTTTGCTGGGGGGGGGGAGAGGTTAGGGAGCAGTTCGGTATTTGAGGTCATCACACACAGACTCTTACCTGGAGCTCATTGGCCTTGGAATTCTTGAGGGGTTCACCTGCATCAAAAAGAGGAAAGGGGGAGGGTCGTGGTTACGGAGGAACTCAGAGGGACCCCAGAGGGACATGGAGGGGGATTTATACAGGATGGACAGGGGAATGGGAACTCTAGGGAATGGACTGGGGTTGCAGTGTGCAGCAGTGAGTGCTTGAGGCATCTCTGGGAGATGAAACCATTTAACCCCTTCCTCACCAGAGCTGGCAGTTCTCTGTATCTGGCGTCTGCGGGCAGGCAGGAGGAAGAAGATGATGAGGATGAGGCCGAAGGCGAGGGCAGTGGCACAGCCCCCTGCCACTGCCACCACCAGGCTCCCACGGGATTCCCCATTGGCACCTGTGCAGTCCGGGTGTTTGGGTGATGCCATCCCCAGAAACCACCTCCCTGGGGACGGGATGAGGTGACACTGCCACCCATGGGTGATACGAGAGACATAGACATGGGAGACTCGGAGCTACCTGGACGTGTAGGTGGGGATGTCACCTCAAGTGTCACGCTGTCCCCCAGGGGTGAGGACACAAAGGGGTGACCCCAGGGGCGGTAGGAGCAGCTGTAGGTGCCGGTGTCAGCTGGGGACACCCCAAAGAGGGTGAAGCTGGCCATTCCTCCAGCACTGGGGTCCTGGCGCTGGATAGGGGCTGAGTGCCCACCCTTGTGCAGGAGGAAGGAGGATCCATAATCCCAGTTCCAGCACTGGATGGTGACGTTGGACCCTCTCCCCACGTGGATACTGATATTGATGGCTGTCATCACGTGTCCCTCTAAGCTCAGAGAAATGCCAGGTGGGGGGTACCTGCGATCTGTGTGCAGGGAGGGCGGAGAGGTGGGACACCACCCTATGGGTACAGCCCAAAGCCCACCATTATCCCCAGTGCCCTCACCTGTCAGCACCAGCTCCACGGGATCGCTCTTTTCTGATGTCCCCAGTGGCTCAGACACATGGTACTGGCACCGATACGCCCCTGCATGCTCCCAACTTGTGCTAACGAAGGAGAACTCGACCGCATCCTGCTCCTTGTCCTGGTACTTGTTGTGTGTCCTACCTCCTTCCTGGTACAGCCAGACCCAGGCAGCCAAGTGGCTCAGGTGGCAGCGCAGGGTGACATTGTCCCCCAGGGACACCCCCTGGCTGGGGTGCAGCGACAGGGAGGGTCGGGGCACTAGGACAGGGGACAGCAGTCAGCCTTGTCCCTGCACACCCTCCTCTGCCCCTCTCATGGCCCCCTGACCACACTCCCCTCCCATTCTCCCCATTCTTCTTCTGTCCCCATACTCACAATGCCGTGCTCTGCTATTTGCCACCAGCCACCAACCTGCAAGGGACACGGTCCTGGTCATACATACGGCCACCAACCCCCGTGGCACCACATCCCCATTGTCACTCACCCAGGATGAGGGCCAGCACCATTGGTGCCATGAGGCAGGAGCAGCTCTGGGACAGCAAGACTGCAGTGAGGACAGGGAGTGGTGAGAGAAAGCAGCTCTCACTTCCTGTTTTGCATCAGGATGTTGTGATTTGTCACCTCCTCACGTGTCAAATTCAGTCCCCAAGGAGTGGTGATGTTTTAAACCTGATGGGGTGGCACAACATAGCAGCACAGAAGGTTCCACTGGGGTGTCACACACGAGCAGTCA
Organism: Chrysolophus pictus; assembly: GCA_037305975.1. Classification (NCBI taxonomy): domain Eukaryota; kingdom Metazoa; phylum Chordata; class Aves; order Galliformes; family Phasianidae; genus Chrysolophus; species Chrysolophus pictus. The sequence continues at coordinate 974,332 of CM074606.1, forward strand.
ACCCTAGGACGTCACACAGTGTCCTCAAAGTTCTTCCACCACCACATGGCCTTGCTTGGTGTCGCCCATGGAATGCCAATTACAGGACATGTAGCTCCAAATGGGGTTCTCCCATGGGATGTCACTTGTGCTCTCCAACACGTCCAGCCAGCTGTCGCCATGTGCTTTGGGTTCCACACTCTGTCCTCACCGTGCAGAGCTTGTGTGGGCAAAGCTCAGTGAGGGGTGAAGCTGCATGATGCTGAGGGGGACAACAGGGAGGGGTTTTGAAATGGATGAACAACAAAGGTAGGAGCAGCGAGAACATCAGTTCATGACTGGATGAGAATGGACACCTTCCAAACTGGGACAGAGATGAAGCAGAGACGTCTGGTGCCTTCTCTGCTGCTTTCTGCAACAGCAGCGATGGGCTCTGGGACCACAGGTGCACTGAGATGAATGACCGTGACTCAGTGCAGAGTTGGGGTTTCCCATGGGAACCCATGAAGGTGAAACTGGCACTGCGGGTCCAAATGCAATCAGCAATCTAATGAGAATCTCTGCACTGAGATTGCTATGGAGGCATTGGCACTCTGACTGCTACATCTCTCTGTGCAACTGAGCAACGCAACGAGGAGAAATGGAAATAAGCCTTGCACTGCTGAACAGCTTTAGGAGAGGAAAGGGAAGTTGGTGAAGTGCATTGAAGAGAAAGAGAGAGATGGGCAGAGGAAGGGATCAGCGCTGTGGATGGCAGCGTTGGTTCAGCCAAAGGGTTGTAAGTGTCCCCGTTCTGTGAGTGTGCCCATCCCAAAGCTGCAAAGTCTGGCAGTGCTGCAGTCCCAGAGCTTCTCCCCAGCATCCCTTTGTGCCCGCTGGGCTGATTGGTGCCACGGCACGGCTCGTATCTTGCACGTGTTGGGGACAATGGTGAGTGACACTGCCCGTGTCCTCCCACACCCCGTGCTGCCCACAGCCATCCTGCCTCAGGGCTGTTTCTGAATGGGGTCTTCACCACAAATAAAGCCAGAAACACACCGAGAAGACAAAAAGGAAAGTGAAAATAATGGTGATTTTAATTATAGAGATCTGAATAGATATAAACCAGGGATGCACGATGCAACTGCTCAGCACACATCACCTCCAGCAGTGGCTTCTCCCCCCCAGGAAGCTCCTCAGAGCTCACCTGATGCCATACAGTGTGGGAGATCCCTTTGGCACTGCAGGTCAGCTGTCCTGGTTCTGTCCCCTCCCAGCTCCTGGTGCCCCCCAGCCCCTTGCTGGCAGCACAGAGCAAGAAGCTGAGAAACGGAGCCATCCTTGGCTCTGTGCAGCACTGCTCAGTGAACTCTCTGGCTGCCGATCTCTCTCTGCCTCTCTGAGAGTTCTGCTTATGAGCCCCGGGGACGGGGGGTGCAGGGGGTTGTTCTCATGCCGGTGCAGATCATAAACTCTGATATCTCAATCTCACTGATTTTCCTCAACCCTTCTGCCTTTTTTTCCCTCACAGTTCCACTATTTGTACCCTCAATTACACTCCCACACAATATCAGTCCAGTTTGTCCCACTCCCTCTGAAGCCCACGACTCAACCAATACATTCCCACAGACACCCAGCACTCGGTCTCACCATTACAATGCTCAGTTATAACATCTGGTCCTCTTACAACATTTATGTTCCCAGTTTCTTAGTCAGTGTTCTCCCAGGCTCACCAGTGACGTCTCTCCACTGAGCCAGAGGGTCTTTTTGGTTTTTCTCTTGACACCCTTTGTCCCATCACAGCTGTTGATCCCGGCTGCTCTTCAGGACTGGTTGAAAATCCCTTGTGTGCTGCTGGGTAATGGAGCCCACCCGCTTCCCCAGGGCACCAAATTCCCTGGGCAAGAGTCGTAACCAACGTCCCCCAGCAGCACAGAGTATTTCAAACAGGGAATGGGATTCCACAAGGAACATTTTTACAACGCAAACGTTGAACAATCACAAAGACACCATGATGACTCACACAGTTCCTATCATCAGGAAAAAGAAAACCGGTTCAGACATTCCCTCCTTCCACAAAGTCCCACTCCTCACTTTCCTGCCCAGCCCCTCCTGGCAGTGCAGTGTGACAGTGACACATGTTACCCCAAACTGTAGATGTCCTCCCCAACACCCACACTGTGCCAGGGCCGTACCCCCATCTCCTTTCACGCAGACTCATGGTTTCTATCCTATGCCAAAATAAATCCCCCCTTGGGTGCCTTCAGGGCTGATGCACAGCTCTTACTGCTGTTCACTCTGCGCTGCTCTACCCACAATGGGGTGTCACACGTGGGATGTTACACACATTCCCCAACATGTACACTCTGCTCTAAACCCACTGTCCCCAGTGCAGTTTACACTGCCATCCCCACTGGGGACAGCATCTGCAATCTCTGGGGTCACGGTGACACCCACACCAACATGGGCACATGCTGAAACTGAACACGTGGTCCCACCACCAAATTCCTCTCCATGCTGCCCTGGAAGGAACTGAGTCCAGCGGCTCAGAAGCCACCACCTTGCACCTCACATCTGGAAGGGCAGACGAACAAACAGGTTCAGGTGGGGGAAAATCATAATGATCATCTCCAAGAAAACAAAATATGTCTCTGTTTTTAAATAGGAGTCTAACAGTTTTCCCATCAAGTGTAACACTTCTACCTCTCAATGGACTTCCAAATCTCAAAGCACAGCTCTGGATGCTACAGTGCCTTTTCCAGACCTCAGGACCCCAGTACTACCTCTGGATTCACAACTAGAAGTGACCCCAATCCCAGAAGTATCCCAGATTGATGGGCTGGAGAAGCAGCAGCCACCAGGACAAGGAGGACAACTCACAGGTGAGAGGAGGGAGAGTGGTTCACCCAGTTCCATGGATGCTCTTTGCTTTCCCTTGAGAGGCCAACCCAGAGCTGGGAGATGCCTTTCTATCTTCTTTTGAAGCTCTGGAAAAGAGGAGAGAGAAAAGATCATGGGCTGTTGGGACATTCCCAGAAAGCCACTCTGCGCAGTACCTTTCCTTCAACCAGTAATACAAAGTTCTTTGTTGCCTGCACTCCTTTGGTGCCTGCAAAGTACAGTCAGCCACCAAAACCCACAGTCTTTAGTGCAGAGATCTCCTGGCTTTGGTGGGAAATTTGAGGGGAAGACCCCACCTACCCTCACGACAACCATTATCCCACCTCCTCTTCCCAAGTCTTACAAGAAGATAGCAAGAATTAGTCCAGGAACCCAGAAGGTAACCAATAATCAGTGGCTTTTTGCACATCTCTTTACCAAGTCCTCAGCACTGTCAGACACCACCAAGGAAACCCCAGGAGCAGTGCAGTTAGATTGGCTGGATGTCCATTTGTGCTCACTGAAAAATGAACAGCATTGTCCTCTGTACCCCATCTACAAAGCTGGGGCTGGGACTGGCACAGCTGCACTGTCATTGGTAGAGCAAAGGCAACGAGGACTGTGGGAGATGTACCTCAACAATTGCACCGTTTTAGGATTGCCAACCAGTGCTATCCCTAAATGTGTCCTAAAGAGTTCTATTCATCTTTAATGGAAGAGTTCTCCTGGTTCTACAGATTTTTTGGCTTGGTGAGACTCATGCCAGCATCTCTTCCTGCTTGGACAACCAGCAGAGACATGACCCATTTCTCTCACAATTATCCATGTTGGGGTGAGGCCAGGTGCCAAAGTGCCATATAGGAGGTGGGGCTAGTCTTCTGGAGAAGGATTTTCTGCCCACTGAGATGTCCTACATTGGACAGGATAGTTCTTTGGCCTTGGTTGTGTCTTCTTGGGGGCACAGATCCCAGTCTGGGATACCAGCAACGACCCAAAGGGTTTTATCTCCATGATGGAAACGTCAACACTCACCTGTAGCAGCGGTGATGAACAGGACTGTGAACACCTCTGTCACTGAGAGTCAATGGGTAACGCAGGTCCCAAACTTCATCTCCAGGCTGGAACCTACGGTTGAAGAGACGTCCAGCTCCTATTTCTCTGGGATGAGGAGTTTTGATGCCAGTTCACACACTGGGACCTCACCGAGAGCACCAAGTCCCCTACCTGAGCACTTGGCTGATGTCTGTGTTTGGGAAGAGAAGGACGAGCATCATTCGGTGCCCACATTTTTGCTGTGCTGGATGTACTTGTTGTCATTTTGGGTGAGGCACACCAGGTAGGTTTGAATTTAAACAAAGCTATGGACTGAATTATGACTAAAGACACTCCATCTCTGGGACTTGAGATATAAAAAGGTCTTTTTATCCCAACATCTACTCAAACAATCTGCTGTTTCCTGGGGATTTTTTCCTAGAAGGCCGTTTTCTCAGCCAACATGACTTCCCCTTTTCTATTTTAAGCTTCCTCCTCTGCTCTGTGCACCACACAAACCACATCAGTTGGTCGGTGATGAGCAACTCCTATCTGCAGCAACAACTGTGAATAAATATATAAAAATAAATATGCACATTTCTGAATTTCTGAACCTAGAGGTGTATTTACACCTCAAGTGGAGCTACCTATGGCACCTCCTGACTTGTGTTAAGGGGAAAGGCTGCAGCACGCATGTATTTCTACTCAAAATGGGAAATTAAAAGAAGCAAAGCCCAGATAAGAAGGCCAGCGAGTGCCATTTCCTGATACCGGATGCAGGCACCACTGGGTTGGTCACAGAGCAAGAAGTTGCCCTGGGATTTGGCATTTTGGGGACAGTCTTGTGAACTTCTGATCTATGGATGGGGAAAATAGTAACGTGGATGCCAGGCATTCTGAGAGTGGTTTTTCTCCTGCTGAGAAGCATGATGGTGAGTGTTGTTTTGGGTGCTGGCTGCTCATGGCAAGCTTGGTTTGGGGCTTCTTGTTTCAGTGTTTTCCCCAAGAAACACCAGCAGTGTTGGTTGTGTTCTGGGCTGATGGTGATTTGTAGTGGGAACAGAAGGAAGGAAGGGATGGGGAAGAAGGAAGCCTGCAAATGTCCAGAGGTGGGATGGATTTGCACCACAAAGTGGCCCTCATCAGGAAACCCTGATGTGAGGAATTGCAAGTTGAATCTGAAATGGTGAGAATGCAGCCTGGGTCCTGGTGGGATGAGGTCTACACAGACCCACGTGCTACCAACCCTCATCTGCTCTACCCTGGGATCCTTTCACAAGGTCTGGGGTCTGTGGAGCTCCCAGCCCATGCTCTTGTAGGCCCTGCAGGGCCTCCACCATGTCCACAAGAACACATGGAGGGGATGTCCTTCTCCCTGTGCCCATCCAACCTCCAGCAGGAGCCCAGCCCATGTGTGCCTGCTGCCATCACCTCCTTCTACCAGCTCCTTCCTCACTGAGAACCACTGGAGCAACTGGTTAGGATCCAGGAACCTCCAGATATGGGGAGAAAAGAGCAGCCATCACCTTCGGAATCAACGTTGCATGGGAACCAGTATGAAAGGTCTGTTTTTCAACAGATGCGGACTCTTCCAGCTCCTGCCGTGTGCCCACGCTGGCACCGGGTCTTCCTGAAAGCCAGTGCTCTGGGGCTGCTGCTTCTGCTGGTGACTGTGCTCGGCGTGCAGGGTGAGTGCCAGCTTGTAACCACATCCACAGCATAGAAACCACAGCTTCTCTGAGCAGAAACCCGGTCTGCTTATCCCCCAGAGTGATACCTGGGCTTTGAATTGGTTGGAGATGAGCACCCAGCAATCCCAGTGCATCACCCAACATGGGCAGGAGCTGCAAGCAATGTTTCTATGATTTCAGCTGTTTGCCAAGGCTTTGTCCCCAGACTGGCCCATCTCCCCCCACTTTCTGCCTCCGAGTTTCTTGGAAAGCAACACCACATCCAAGCACTCCCCAGCACAGCACTGAGATTCGGGGGAGGAATGAGGTGGAGCCGTGTGTGATCTCTTCCCTTCTGCAGTATCTTTACTGATCCACGAGGAGCAGCGAGCTCGAAGGACCATGGGGGAGCTGCTTCTGAGGGAGCCTTTAGGGAAGGAGCCTGGGATGGGGGATAGTACTCGAGGTTTTGGGGACATCTGTGGAGGGAATTTTGGGGAACACATTTTTGGGCGGCACCTGGTAGATGTGTGGGATGGGGAAGAGAGGGGCAGTCTCCCTGGGGGTTCCCATGGGGCTGTGGCATCAAAGATGGAAATTCAGCTTTTCCTGAACCACAGATGTCTGCTCTGAGGAGTGGGGAGAGGGAGGATCTCAAAAGTGGGGTAAATGTATTTACAAAGGAGCTCCATTGCTGTGAAGCACAACGTAGAGCCCTGCCCCACAGATAGCTCAGTAGATTTGGTGACCCACACTCAGCTGTGGACCCCCCCAAACCCTGTCCCATGGCTCACCTCACAAAATTGGTTGGCCTCAACCAACCACAACCCATAGACTGGGAGATGCTACATTCACCTGTGGAACTCCAAACCCTGCCCTACAGACCACCCCATGGATTTGGAGACCCACCACCTACCCTTATCCCGAGATCTGGAGGCCTCACAACCTCCTATGGATCTTCAGCTGCTCAGAGCACAGCAGCACAGTGTAACAGAGCGTTCTCAGCCACAACACCCCATAGGAGACACGTGTGCTATGTTTGGCATCCCATGGGGAACACCATGCAAAGCCACACAGTGGCAGCCCTCTGGGGACAGCGTGTGACACCAGAAGGGTGACAGCCCGTGTGGGGCACCCCAGTAAGGGTAGAGTGTACCATTCCAAGTGTGCCATCCTATCCCAGGCCACATGGAGACACAATCTGGGGACAGCAATTGTCACATGGGGAGGAGACATAATGGAATCCTGTCCGCCAGACAATGCTTCTTCCGCCAAACCCCGTCCCCACTGCAGTATGACTGTCCCCAAGCTGCTCCTAACTCATGGCACCAATGGCGCTGGCCCTCATCCTGGGTGAGTGACAATGGGGACGTGGTGCCATGGGGGTTGGTGGTCCCGTGTGGGACCAGGATCGTGTCCCTTGCAGGTTGGTGGCTGGTGACAGCGAGCAGGGCACAGCTGTGTGAGTATGGGGACAGGGGGAGAATGGGGAGAGATTGGGCACAGGGAGCATGGGCAGGGGGCAATCAGAGGGGCACAGGAAGGTGTGAAGGCACAAGGCTGACTACTGTCCCCTGTCCTAGTGCCCCCACCCTCCCTGTCACTGCACTCCAGCCAGGGAGTGTCCCTGGGGGACACTGTCACACTAAGGTGCCACCTGCCCCAGCCAGCTGCCTGGGTTGAGCTTTACCAGGATGGACTTCTGAGATCCTACAAGGACGTGGACAAGCATCAGGTCATGGCTGAGTTCTCCTTGGTTTGCGTAAAGCTGGAAGATGCAATGAAGTATTGGTGCCAGTACCGTGTTTTGGAGCCACCGGGAAGATCAGAGAAGAGTGTCCGCATCGAGTTGGTGGTGACAGGTGAGAGTTATGGGGAAAGCAGATGGCCCTCGGCATTCTTCACAGGGCCACGTCCTATCTCTGTTCTCTCTCTGCATCCAGATAGTCAATATTCCCCACCTAACATTTCCATGAGCCCTGACAAAAGTGTGGCGGTGGGGACCAATGTCACCATCCGCTGCTGGAACCAGGGCTATGGGGGCATCATCTTCCTGCACAAGGATGGGCACTCAGCCCCTCTCCAGCACCAGGACCCCGGTGATGAAGGCACGGCCACCTTCCTCCTTCTTGCGGTGACCACAGCTGACAGTGGCACTCACTTATAAGGGAACACCTGCTTGACATCACCCTTTGGTGTCTCAGGTTACTTTGCTGTTTTTCTCGGCTTCCAGAGGGCTCTGAATTGTGCTTGATAGGCACAGTCAGAGCCCAGTACTGTGCAGCGTGATGGAGAACAAGAAGGGATTCTTTAGATACAGTGGTCAGCAGAGACAGGCAAAGGAAAGTGTTCCCCCTGTGACAGAAGAGAAGACCCTCAGCCCACAGACCAAAGTCCCCAGAGCCACACAAGCCCTCCAAGCCTTAATCCCCCCCTGAACATGTAGACACTTACAACTTGAGAAGAGTGGCCCTAAATGTACCCACACAGAATTCCAATGACCCATGGGGAACACAAAAAAGAGCCCCTGTATTCCCCCAGTCCCTAAATATCCCGAGACCATAGCTGGACCCCTAATATCCCCTTGCAGACTCCAAATGTTAGACCCCTCAGAATTCCAGACTCACCCTCATAGTCACATCCCCCTCATACTTACACCAGAGCCTCACCCTCAGCCCACCCATCTTGGGGACCCCCATGGCAGCACCCCACTCTCCTCCTGTATCTCCAGGTGCCCCCCACGGACAGCGAGGATGTGACTTACGTCGAGATGCCAGCTGCCATCCCGTGCTCCCAGACTCCCAGTTTCCCCACCGCCAACCAACCCCCCGTTATCTACACCACAGTGAGCACTGAATTACCGTGCTGATGGGCCTCCCCAGGGGCCTCATTTTTGAGGTGTGTGGAAGGGGACAGACCTCAAATTCCCTGCTTGGGACTCCATGATGTCCTCTTCTTATCTCAGACCAGCTGATCTCCCCAAACCTAACAATCCCAAATTCTCACTGGTGCATCCCAAATGCTTCCCACTCACACCAAATCTCTGAATGCTCATCTCTTACCCCAAAGTCCTTCCTTATCCCCTCTAATCCTTTAACACACCTTCAGTCCTCCAAATGCCCTCCAATCCACTCCAAAACACCACCAACCATTCCTCTGAAACCCCCTCATCTGTGCAAATCTTCCCCTCTTCTGAAGATCCCCCATAATGTCCTTTTCTTCTTCTTCCATCTCCTACAGATGCCCTAGATCCCCTATAGACTCCTCATAATCCCCTGCTTCCTGTTCTGTCCTGCTTTTATCATTGGTCTTTGGGTGCTCAGCAATTCTTTTGTTCGTCACTTGCTTTGGAAAGATATATAAATCTATCTGATTCTCATTCCTGGTATTTCTCTCTTCCTTTTCAGTCTCAGTAAGTAGATTAGAAGTCCTTATCTATCCCTCCAACTCTCTGTCATTCTTCCACTCCCGCAACCTCCATCCTGCACCAAAATCCCCATCCACACAAAAAAAACCCTCCAATCAACCCCCAGAATCTCTGTTCAGCCCCAAAACTTCCATTCATCCCAATGATCTCCATATTCCAAAAACCTCCATCTCACCCCAAATTCCTCGTCTAGCACCTCAATCTCCATACAGCTCCCCAAATCATTCATCCAGGCCAAATATCTACACCCCACTCAACCCTCCATACACAGCCCTCCAAAACCTCCATCAAACCCAAGACCTTCAGCCCACAAAATCATCACCCACCCCAAAATAACTCAATTCAGCTCCCAAATACACCATACCGCCTCCCAAATTTTAACCATCCCCAAAAATTTCCATTCACCCTGAAACCTCCATCCAGCCCCAAAATCTTCCTCTGACACTGAGCTCTACATCCAGACTCAACCACTACATCCACCCCAACATTTCCATAGAGCCCCAAAACCTCCATAGAATTTGAAAATCCTTCAAACAGCTGCCGGGTCATTGTGTGGTCCAAATATCTCCACCCAGCCCCACAAAATCCTCCATCTGGACTCAGTCATCTCCATCGAGCTCACAAACTCTCCAGCATTTCCCCTTTCATTACCAAAAGGGGGAAGTCAGCTCTCCTGCCCTTCCCCTCACTGCTGCTCCCACACACAGCCCTCCCACACACAAACTTCCTCTTTCACCCCATTTGCTGCAAAACCCCACAACCCCTCTGTCCTCTTCCAAACGGTCACCAAAAAGCAGTTTCTCTCCTTACCACAAATCCTGCCCCAAAACCGTGGGGAGATGGGGGCTGGTTTGTGTTGTAGAGATGGAGATGCACCATGGGGAGAACACGATAAGGACACGTGTGTGCTGTGGGGACAGATGAGGTGCAGACACATCTGGGGAGCACGTGTTGATGACACGCATGTGCTGTGCAGGCACACATGGAGTGCAGACGCAGGGAGCACATGCTAAGGACACACATGAGCAGCAATGTGTCCAGCTGTTGGTGCACACACACGGCATCGCACACACACACAGAGGCACAGAGGTCAGCGTGTCCCACACGTGTGTTTGTTCACCTGTTGTGCACGTGGGATGGTGCACACACGTTTAATCCACAGCCACGTGTTCACGTGCACAGGTACATGGATGCAATTCACAGGTGATGGTGAGCACACAGAGCACACCGGCACTGTGCACAACTGATGTGTGCACACAACATCCACGTCTTTGTGTCCACAGGTGGGGGCATCAGCGGGGTCCCCCAGTCACCACCTCAGCGTAGATAATGGGGGGTTCAGGGGTTGTAGAAGAGCCGGGGGGGTGGGTGCTGGGGGTCAGAACTTGCAGCTCGGCGTAGGTCAGAGCCTGGCTGTCATCCGGAGACACCTGGGGACACAGGGACAGCAGTGTGAGCATGGGATCCCAACATGCCTGGGGGGATGGTGGCATTGTGTAATGTGTGGGGGCTGTGCAAGAAGGGGTGTAGGAAGTCTGGGGTGGTGTAGATTTTGGGAAGCTGTGGGTGCAACATTGGGGTTCCCTGTGGGTGGTGTTTGGGTGTCCCGCAATGTTTTGGGGCTGCCCATGGAGTCTGAGGGTGTTGAAGGCTTGGAGCTTCCCAGGGGGCTTCAGTTTGGGATTTGGGGCATCCCAATTGTGGAGATTTGGAGGTCCCTATGGGCTGGATTTGAGGGTGCACACAATGTCATGGGAAGCCATAAAATGCAGGGGGTTCTTTGCAGTCCTCACAGGAAGGGTTTGGGTTTCCCAGGTGAGGTCTGGGGCAGGAGCAATGGGGCAGATTGGGGTTAGGTGTCCCCTGACCCAGACACTGACCTGGAACTGCACGGCCTCGGGGCTTCTAGTGGCACCTGAGTCACAAACAGAAGGGGAGAGGGGGGGTGTTATGGGGGCACCAATCAACACCAAGAGGGGATCTATAGTGGATTTATGGGGGATCAAAGCCATTTGCCCACTTCCCCACCAGAACTCTCATCTCTCTGTATTCGTCTTCTCTGGGCAGCAAGGAGGAATGAGACCATGAGGATGAGGATGATGAGAATCACAGCAGCACAACTCCCTGCCACCGCTGCCACCAGGTTCAAGCTGGGACCCCCATTGTCACCTGTGGGGTCAAAGTGTTTGAGCTGTCCCTGTACCCAGCTCCTTTCTCAATGGAAGTGGGATGCACAGACAGGGTCACCCACAGCTGAGAAGTGGAGCACTGAATGGGGGGCTCAAACCTACCTGGATGTGCAGATCTGGCAATCACTTCCAGGGTCACATTATCTCCGAGGCATGAGGACAGACGTTGAAAGCCACCAACGTGGTAGGAGCACCTATAGGTGCCAGAGTCCGATGGGGTCACCGCAAAAAGGGTGAAGGTGGCTGTGCCCTCAACATTGGGTTTTTGGTGCTGGAGAGGGGCTGAGTGCCCATCCTTGTGCAGGAAGATGGTGCCCCCATAGTTCTTGTTGCCGCACTGGATGGTGACATTGGTCCCCGTCTCCACATGTTCCTTGGGGATCAGGGAAATGCTGGCTGGGGGATAGCTGGGATCTGAGTGCAGAGAGGAGACAGGGATGGAACACAGCTCTGTGGGAACAGCCCAGGGCCATCTGCTTTCCCCAGTGCCCGCACCTGTCACCACCAGCACCACGGGTTCACTCTTCTCTGATGTCCGTGGTGGGTCCAGCACCCAGTACTGGCACTGATATCCCACTGCATCTTCCTCCTTTACACTAACCAAGGGGAATTCAGCCATGTCCTGTACCATGTCCATGTGTGCTTGCTTTTCAAATCCCCAATATCCTTCCTTGTAGAGCTGAACTCGTGCAGCTGGCTGGGGCAGGTGGCAGCGCAGGATGACATTGTCCCCCAGGGACACCCCCTGGCTGGGATGCAGCGACAGGGAGGGTCTGGGCACTAGGACAGGGAACAGAAGTCAGCCTTGTCCCTGCAAACCCACCTCTGCCCCTCTCATGGCCCCCTGATCACGCTCCCCTCCCTCTCTCCCCATTCTCCCCCTGTCCCCATACTCACACAGCTGTGCCCTGCTTCCTGCCACCAGCCACCAACCTGCAAGGGACACGGTCCTGGTTGCACACAGTGCCACCAACCCCCGTGGCGCCACGTCCGCATTGTCACTCACCGAGGATGAGAGCCAGTGCCTTTGGTGCCATGAGGCAGGAGCAGCTTGGGGACAGTCCGACTGCAGCAGAGATAGGGAGTGGCCAGAGAGTTACTTTCAGTTTCCCCAAGGGCACAGGATGATGTGATGGCACCTCCTGATGTGGCAATGTGAGCCCTTAGCGGTGGTTGTGCTGTGGTGTCCTTTTGTAGTGGGACAAGTGGAGAAGTGTTCACTGCACACTGTGCCTGTTGAGGTGCCCCACACGCCTGTCAACCCTGGGGTGTCACACACTGACCCCTTTGTGAGTGTGTGTCCTGGTATGTTGCCTCCCTAGGGATGCCAGACTGTCTGTACAGTGCCCCAGTAGGGCTGTCCATGTTCTTTGGGGGTCTCCAGGGCAGCAGAGTCAGACAGTGACTCAGAGGAGCAACAGAAGACCATTTATTGAACTTTCCAGCAGCAACCAATCAGCTGCCCTGCAACAAAATTAGAGGACTTCCTAGGAACAATTGTTGAGTGATACGGATCACGGATCCTTGGACACTGGTGTTATTGCCTGATCTGCTACTTCCAGGGCAATTTGGGTTATGGCTGCTGCAGAAGAAGAGTAAAAGATGACTGGGAGAAGAATGAGCAAGAGAGAGAGAAAGAAAGAAAAGAGAGAAAATGGAGAGTAGGACAGAAAGAATGACAGAGAGAGATATGGAGAAAAGCAATCATGGTCCGTTGAGAGATGTTGCAGTGCTGGAGCAGAAGGGGGCATGAGAGTGCTCATCCAGTGCCTGAAGTCTCCATCTGGCAAAAAGGAGACAGCACAAAATGCAGCTTCTCTGGGAATTTATTTCTCTCTGCTGGTTGGCAGCTGCAGCACCGCAAGGTTGGGAAGAAGTGAGTTCACAATGACAACGTTTGCCAGAAATGTGTTTGTGCCAGAAATGTTCTTGCGGTGAAGCAGTGCCATTGGTGGACACACCAAGGCTGTGCGGTTATCTCACAGCATCTGGTGCTTTGCAGCCTCTGTTGTCATGGCAAGAGCCTTGTTCTGGCAAGTGTTGGAGAGGTAGCAAGCACACTGAGAATGTCAGCAAATGTGTTTTGTTGTTGGATTGTAATTCTGTGGAGCAGAGAGTGCCCGTGTGAGGAGTTCCCGCGGTGAGGGTCCTGCAGTGCCAGAGTGATGGCACTGCTGAGCACAAGGAGCACATGGCATCCATGGCCGCTGTCACACGAGCACACGCTGCAGACAAACGGGCAGAAGCATCCAGAATTGCAGGGCAGCCCTCAGAGGCGAGAAGCAGCGCCAGCGCAGTGAAGGGAACAGCCCTGAGAGCTGTGATGGATGGCACCGAGTGAAGGAACAGCTGAGCGCTGTGAGCAGCAGCTCTGAGGCTGCTGTACCGCTGAGAGCAGTTGTGTTGGAACACGCTCTGCTCACAGCTGTCGGGATCTCCACCCTTCGGGCCCCACGTTGGCCACCACAAGGACTGTGGTGCTGTCATCCAGCAGCAGCTCAGCAACACACAGCCCTTCCAGCATTGACCTTTCTCTTTGTGGTTTGCCAAGAGAATCAGACAAAAGAAGACAAAACTCATTGGTTGAGACAAAAAACTGTTTATTCAGACTAAAAAGGAAGAGAGAAATAACAGGAATGATAATAAAAAAATTATGCTTATTAAAATAGTGATGCTCAACACAACTGCAGCGGGTCCAGAGGAGGGTCACTAAGATGATCAGAAGGCTGGAGCACCTCTCCTGTGAGAAAGGGTTGAGGGAACTGGGCTTGTTACGCTTGGAGAAGAGAAGGCTCTGGGGAGGCCTCACTGTGGCCTTCCAGTACTTGAAGGGAGCATGTAAACAGGAGGGGAACTGGCTGTTTAGGAGGATGGATAGTGATAGGACAAGGGGGAATGTTTTTAAACTGAGACAGGGGAGGTTTATGTTGGATATTAGGAGGAAGTTCTTCACTCAGAAGTTGGTGAGGCACTGGAACATGTTGTTCTATATTCTATGATTCTATGATAAGCAGATCCATGGCTTCTGCTAGATGTTTATCTCAGTGTCTGAATGTTCCACCACCCATTGCTTTCAGCATTGTTCCCAGCTGTCCGTTGCATCACTCGATTTTCCCATAAGCTGGTGCATGACAGGGATGTGACATACCCACTCAGTGCCATGATCTTTGGCCCACGTATTTAGAAGGCTGTTTTTAAAATGAGTTCCACTGTGTGACTCAGTTCTGTCTGGAGTTCCATGTCACCATAAGACCAGTTTTTGGAGGCCTAATACAGTGCTATGGGTGGTGCCATGGGGCACGGGATATGTTTCAAGGCACCTGGGGTTGCTTCCACCATGCTAAGCACGTAACGTTTACCTCTGTGAGTTCATGGCAGAGTGACAAAATCGATGTGCCAGGCCTCTCCACAGGCACATATAGTCATTACTCATTGTGCCAGAGAGGTTTCATTCCCTTCTCTTGTTTAACTACAGCACTTCATTCACAAATGTGAACAAGTTGTGCAGTAGCTACCATGGTTAAGTCCATGTATGTGTCACATCTCTTCCCTGATGTCCCGAGGTGTCATCGCCCATGAGCTAGGATTAACTCACCCTGATGTAGCCAGTCCAGATCTATCTGAGCCACTTCAATCCCAGCAGCCTGATCAAACTGCAGGCTGTTTTCAGGCTGTTCAGTGCCCCAGCTCGTGGTACAACACATCCACATGACACAACTTTATGGCAATGTTCTCCACCCAGCTAGCAAAGTCATTCCACAGTTTGGTGGCTCCAGTAGGTTTACCTCTGTGTCGCCAGTTGTTTTGCTTCTGCTGCTGTAACCAACCCCACAGGGCATTTTTCCCACCAGCCCCAAATCAGTGAAAAGGTGAAGTTTTGGCAGAACTGCTGACCCTCGTTTCTCCTTCGTGTGTCCCCACTGCCCTGAGTTGCTCCTGAATTGTGCCTTCCAGCACTGCAGTTGTTTGCTGTCAGTCTCGTAAAAACATTGCATACATTTTGAGTGCTTGGGGAAGACCTCATATTACTGGGGTCATCTGACCAGGACCTACCTTTAACAGCATGGACAAAGGTTGATCAGTACTCAGATGTCAATCATGCACTAATTGCAAACGTGTGATCTTTTGTGCACTCTCTGTAACCAGATGTAAGCCAGCAGTAGTGCAGTGACTGGGTGTTCTCTGCTCAGGGGGCCCAAGCTTCCATCCCAAAGTGCCGCCCTCTGAGTTAGAGATCACAGAGCACTTTGCTCTCCTTCCACAGACAAGAGGACTCCCTGTCCCCCGTACCCCTGACTTGAGGAATCAAACTCAGTAACCACCAAGCAGTTACAAAGCAGGTATGTTTATTCAGCACTGCGCACACATGCTGGATGCAGGCGTGCAGCCCCTCCCATCCTGCCCAACGTAAGCAGGTAAGCTTCTATATTTACTAAATGATTACATGCATATTCATAATATTTCTATGAAAAGGGGTGGTTATTACAATTACCTGAAAGTATTCATGACAATAGTCCACACCCATTCTACACCCCAAACTCCACCCCTAATTCATGCTTCTACACATGCGTGGTGCCTCCTGGTGGTCATCCTGGTGCTCATGGGGATGAAGGCAGTCTATCTTCCTTGCAGTGTGCTTCTGACCCTGGTGTAGTTTGAGGAAGTATTCTGGCTTCAACACATTCAGTTTCTAGGATGTGGCTCCTTGCACCAATCAGCAGGCTCCTTGGGTTGCATTTTTCCCATTCTTTGTGCTCAACTACTTTCACAACGTAACAAATAAGCCCTTTCTTCACCCTTGCTCCTCATCCTCACTAAGCCCAATCCCTTCACTCCCTGTTCAGGACACTCTCCACACACACTCGCTCTCAGCTTCTCTCACACCCTGCCAGATTCTCCCTGCAGCTTGGCCAGCTCGGTGCTGCTATACGGGGCCTCTTTGTGATCCTCCCGGTGGGTTCTTCATCCTCATGTTGATGTTCAGATGGAATGAGATGGAGGATGCAAGGGGCAGATTTATCCTCATCTCTTGATGCTGATTCCTTACAACTCCGTCTCGTTCCCTCCCCAGGCTGCCGCACTCCTTCACCACATCCACCCCTCCAAGTCAGCAACTGCTGTCTGTATTTGATGCTCTCTCTCACAGAAGCATCATGCAGATGGTTCTGCAAACTGTGCTGAGCTATCTCTGCTGCAACCACTGCTTTCCCTCGAATTATAGCTCAGATTGCAAACTCCTTATCACTCGTCTTAGTGACTCAGATCCTCCCTCCCTTTGGCCCTTAACACATCAACCTTTCTGCGTTGCTATCAGAGCAGCATCTAAAGCTCCACAAAAAACACGCTCTGCTTTACAAGCTCTACATCTATGTTCCATTGCCCAGTCCTGCATCCGTGGATCTAGAAAGTGGATCTCCTGACACTCCGTGTCTCCACTGCAGTCTCGCTGTGCCTAAGGTGATCCTGCGTCATGGCACCAATGATGCTGGCCCTCATCCTGGGTGAGTGACAATGGGGACGTGGTGCTGTGGGGGTTGGTGGCCCTGTGTGAGACCAGGACCGTGTCCCTTGCAGGTTGGTGGCTGGTGGCAGTGAGCAGGGTGCAGCAGTGTAAGTATGGGGACAGGGAAGAATGGGGAGAGAGGGAGGGGAGCGTGATCAGGGGGCCATCAGAGGGGCAGAGGAGGGTGTGCAGGGACAAGGCTGACTGCTGTTCCCTGTCTTAGTGTCCCAACCCTCCTTGTCACTGCACCCCAGCCAGGGGGTGTCCCTGGGGGACAATGTCACCCTGCAGTGCCACGTGCCCCAGCCGGCTGCACGAGTTGAGCTCTACAAGGAAGGATATTCGGGATTTGAAAAGCAAGCACACATGGACATGGTACAGGACATGGCTGAATTCCCCTTGGTTAGTGTAAAAAAAGAAGATGCAGTGAGTTATCAGTGCCAGTACTGGGTGCTGGACCCACCAGGGACATCAGAGAAGAGTGAACCCGTGGAGCTGGTGGTGACAGGTGAGGGCACTGGGGAAAGCAGATGGCCCTGGGCTGTTCCCACAGAGCTGTGTTCCATCCCTGTCTCCTCTCTGCACTCAGATCCCAACTATCCCCCAGCCAGCATTTCCCTGATCCCCAAAGAACGTGTGGAGACGGGGACCAATGTCACCATCCAGTGCGGCAACCAGGAGTATGGGGGCATCATCTTCCTGCACAAGGATTGGTACTCAGCTGCTCTCCAGCACCAAAAACCCAATGATCAGGGCACAGCCACCTTCACCCTTTTTGCGGTGACCCCAGCTGACTCTGGCACCTATAGGTGCTCCTACCGCGTTGGGGGCTCTTACCATCTGTCCTCATGCCTCGGAGATAATGTGACTCTGGAAGTGAATAAGGGATCTGAACACCCAGGTAGGTCTGAGCATTGGAGCTCTGCTTCTCAGCTGTGGGTGACCATGTCTCTGCATCCCCCTTCCATTGGGAAAGGGGCTGGGTACAGGGACAGCTCAAACACTTTGACCGCACAGGTGACAATGGGGGTCCCAGCTTGAACCTGGTGGCAGCGGTGGCAGGGAGTTGTGCTGCTGTGATTCTCATCATCCTCGTCCTCGTAGTCTCATTCCTCCTTGCTACACAGAGAAGACGAACACAGAGAGATGAGTGCCCTGGTGGGGAAGTGGGCAAATGGCTTTGATCCCCCATAAATCCCCTATAGATCCCCACAGGTGTTGATTCGTGACCCCATAACATCCCCCCTCTCCCTTCTGTTTATGACTCAGGTGCCACCAGAAGCCCCGAGGCCGTGCGGTTCCAGGTCAGTGTCTGGGTCAGGGGACACCTAACCCCAATCTGCCCCATTATCCCTGCCCCAGACCTCACCTGTGAAACCCAAACCCTTCCTGTGGGGACTGCAAAAAACCCCTCGCATTTTATGGCTTCCCATGACACTGTGTGCACTCTCAAATCTAGCCCATGGGGCTCTTCAAATCTCCACCATTGGGATGCCCCAAATCCCAAACTGAAGACCCCTGGGATGCTCCAAGCTTTAAACACCCTCAGACTCTACAGGCAGCCCCAAAACATAGCGGGACACTCAAACACCACCCACAGAGAACCCCAATGTCACACCCTCAGCTTCCCAAAATCTACACCACCCCAGACTCCCAACGCCCCCTCTCGCACAGCCCCCACACATTACACAATGCCACCATCCCCTCAGGCATGTTGGGATCCCATGCTCACACTGCTGTCCCTGTGTCCCCAGGTGTCCCCTGATGACAGCCAGGCTCTGACCTACGCCGAGCTGCAAGCTCTGACCCCCAGCACCCACCTCCCCGGCTCTTCTACAACCCCTCAACCCCCCATTATCTACGCTGAGGTGGGCACTGGGGGACCCTGCTGATGCCCCCATCTGTGGACACAAAGACGTGGATGTTGTGTGCACACATCAAGTGTGCACAGTGCCGGTGTGCTCTGTGTGCTCACCATCACCTGTGAATTGCATCCATGTACCTGTGCACGTGAACACGTGGCTGTGGATTAAACGTGTGTGCACCATCCCACGTGCACAACAGGTGTCCAAACACACGTGTGGGACACGCTGAACTCTGTGCCTCTGTGTGTGTCTGTGTGATGCCGTGTGTGTGCACAAAATATTTGCAGGGATAAAGAGGTACTTTGAGTTAAGAGATGTGCACTGAGGGATGGCAGCTGGCATCTGGGCATAAGTCAGGTCCTCGCTGTCCTTGGGGGCACCTGGAGATACCGGTGGAGAGTGGGATGCTACCATAGGGGTCCCCAAGATGGGTGGGCTGAGCTTAGGCCTCTGGTGTAGGTATGAGTTGGATGTAACTATGAGGGTGAGGCTGGAGTTCTGGGGGGGGGTCTTAGATTTGGAGTCAGCATGGGGGATGTTTGTAAGTCCAGCTAGGGTTTTCGGGTCCCTATATGGTCCTGAGGTGTTTGGAGACTTGGGGAACACAGAAGCGTTGTTTTGGGTCCCCACAAGACATTGGGCTTCCCTGTGAGTGCATTTAGAGCCCCTCTACTCGAATTGTGAGTGCCTATATGGTAGGGGGGGGACAGTTAAGACTTGGAGGTCTTCTGTGGGTCTGGGGACTAAGGTTTGTGGGCTGAGGGGTCCTCAAATTGCAGATTTTGCATTTGCGTGGGCTGGATACAGGTGGTGTACATGAATGTCACGGTATGAGTCCAGGGCTGGGGTCATTTATGGCCCTCATGGGAAGGATGTGGGTCTCCATAGTGATGTTTTCTGTGCGCCCCAAGGTGTGAACTGGGATGTGGGATCCACTGACTGACCCAGGATGAGGGCCAGCGCCATTGGTGCCATGAGGCAGGAGCAGATTGGGGACTGCAAGACTGTAGCCGAGAAAGAAAGTGGCCGGAGAGCTGCTTTTAGTTTCCACCGGGGTGCAGGATGATGTGATGTCAGCTCCTGATTTGGCACATCTGTGGTGCACATCTGTGTTGGGACAAGTGGACAGGTGTTCACTGCACTCTGAGCCTGTTGAGGTGCCCCACACACGCTGTCAACTCTGGGGTGTCACACACTGACCCCAAAGGGCTGTGAGTCTGTTCCCTGGCATGCTGTCCCCCAAGGGATGCCAGGCTCTCTGCACAGTGCTCCAAGAGTGCAGTCCGTGCTTTCCTGGGGTCTCCAGGGCAACAGAGTCAGACAGTGACTCAGAGGAACAACAGAAGGCTATTAATTGAAATTTCCAGCCGCAGCCAATCAACTGCTCTGCAACACAATTAGGGGACTTCCTAGGAACAATTGTTGAGTGATACGGATCAAGGATCCTTGGACACTGGTGTTATTGCCTGATCTGCTAATTGTGGGAACGTAAGAAAAAACTGCACGGAGCAGCAGCTGCGGAGCAAGATAAGCGGCATGAGAACCAAGGACACCTTCAGAAGAAGAAAGAGCGTCTCACGGCTCTGATTGGCTAAGCACCTGTGTGAACGGTTGAAGAGTGTTTTGAAGAATGCTCTGTTAACATGTATAAATAGAGTAGAGCTTAAGAGTAAAACAGACTAATGGCTTTTACATTGGTGTGCTGTTATGTCTCTTGCATGTCCTGAGAGTCCAGAGACTTCCCCACAGCTAATTGCAGGGAAATGTGGGTTATGGCTGCTGCAGAAGAAGAGAAAAGGATGATTCGGAGGAAAATGAGAAAGAGAGAGAAAAAGAAAGAAAAGAGAGAAAATGGAGAGTAGGACAGAAAGAATGTCAGAGAGAGAGATGGAAGGAGAAAAGCAGCCATGGTCCATTTTGAAGAGATGCAGCGCTGGAGCAGAAGGAGGCATGAGAGTGCTCATCCAAAGGATGAAGTCTCCAAATGGCAAAAAGGAGACAGCACAAAATGCAGCTTCTCTGGGCATCCCTTCCTGCCTGCTGGTTGGCAGCTGCAGCATCGCAAGGTTGTGAAGAAGTGAGTTCACAATGACAGGTTTGTCAGGAATGTGTTTGTGCCAGAAATGTTCTTGCGGTGAAGCAGTGCCATTGGTGGACACACCAAGGCTGTGCGGTTATCTCACAGCATCTGGTGCTTTGCAGCCTCTGTTGTTCTGGCAAGAGCCTTGTTCTGGCAAGTGTTGGAGAGGTAGCAAGCACACCGAGAATGTCATCAAATGTGTTTTGTTGTTGGATTGTAATTCTGTGGAGCAGAGAGTGCCCGTGTGAGGAGTTCCCGCGGTGAGGGTCCTGCAGTGCCAGAGTGATGGCACACGAGCACACGCTGCAGACAAACGGGCAGAAGCATCCAGAAGCCCAGGGGAGAGGGAGAAGATATAAGTGCAGAACTCACAGGTGATGTTAACATCTGTCTACTAAGACAGAAGAGAGCAATCACAGTGAGTGATATCATGATGACAATGGCATATAATTACAAAGTGATGCACAACACAGTGCCTCCAAACCCTCCTGATGCTGAGACCAGGACGGAAGGGCAGGAGGGAGACATTGGGTGGGATCTCCAGAGGGTTGAAGTGGATTTTAATGAATCATGTTTTGAGGTTAGTGAGTACTCAGTGTGATTGTGGGGTGGATTGTGAAGGTTTTGGGTGTCCACTAGGAATGGTGTTGGGTTTTGGGGTGGATTAAGGAGTATTTCAGATCTGAAGGGATGTTATGAGATTTGTGAGGGATAAAGAAGGATTTCCAAGTTAGAGAGGAAAATTTGGGGATTTGGTTGGTCTGGGAATGAGATGAGATGCACAGGTGAGGATTTGGGGATGTCAGATATCTTGGGAATTGGGGATGAAAGCGTGGGATCACACTATCGTGGATCTCCAACTGGGGAATTTGGGGTGTGTCCCTTTCAGAGCTCCTTAAACATGAGGCACCGTGGGTGTGGGAGTATCAGGACGGGTCCCCCAGTACCCACATTGGTGTGGATAATGGGGGGCTGAGGGGTGGCAGCATCCCTGGGTAGCCGGGGACCAGGGGTCACAGCATGAATCTCGGCGTAGGTCAGACACTCACTGTCGCTGGGGGGCACCTGGAGACACAGGGGAACAGCAGGGTGCCACCATGGGGTCTGCAACAGGCTTTGGAGGGGGATTGATGGTGTTGGTATTTGGGAGTGGTGTTCAAGAGGGTGGGTGTGGAGTTGTGCTGTCCTTCTCTTTGAGGATCCCAAGGGGGATGTTTGGGGGTCCTGCTGTGGTTTGGGTGTGCCCAAAGAGTCTGAGAGTGTTCAGGGATTGTGGGACCGCAGGGGATTTGATTTGTCACCCCTGTGGGTTATACATTGAGGTTCCATATCAGCGGCTTTTGAGGTTTCCTTTAATAGGTTTATGAGTGCTTTTGGGGATCTGGGACATGTTTAGAGCCTGGAGAGCTCCAATGAGTGTGAAGGCTGAGATTTGGAGTCTGCCTTTACCACAACGTGTAGAATTCTAGTCCCCCATGAGCTGGATTTGGGAGATTAGCTATCAAGTTAGGGTAAGCCATCTGGGGTTGGTGGTCCTTTGGGGTAATTATGAGCAGGGTTTAGTGAGGTCCCAAGGGGAATGCTGGGATTTGTGTCCCCGACCCATACACTGACCAGGAACTGCACGGCCTCTGTATTCGGGGGGGCTTCTGTGTCAGCAACTGGAGAAGGTGGGAGTTATGGGGAGGTCATGAATCATGCTCAAGGAGCCCTGAAGGGAATCTATAGGGGATGAAAGGGCAGGCAAGGGACACCTGGGAGGATCTATACGGGATAGAAGTGCAGTCAGGGGACACTGGGGGAATCAGTAGGGATGGTGGTCATTTAAAACCTTCCTCACCACAGTTCTGACATCTCTCTGTATCCAGAGGCTGCGGGCATCGATGATGAAGAAAACTCCAATGCCAACAACAAGTGCAGCCACAAAGCCCCTCACCAGTGCCAGCACCAGATTGGCACGGGACTGCTCCTCAGCACTTGTGGAGTCCGGGTGTTTGGGTGTCCCTATTGCCAGCCACAACCCCTATTCAGCCCGGATGCAGTAACACAGCCACCCATCTGTGGCAGGGGGTGCACGCAAATGGGGGGCTCAGACTTACGTGGGGGTGAAAGTGTGGGTGTCACCTCCAGAGTCACGTTATTGCCAAGGGGTGAGGACAGAAAGGGGTAAGACCAGGGGCGGTAGGAGCACCTGTAGGTGCCGCTGTCAGCTGGGGTCATCCCAAAGATGGTGAAGGTGGCTGTCCCCACCCCATTGGGGTCCTGGCGTTGGATGGGGGCTGAGCACCCATCCTTGTGCAGGAGGAAGGCGGCCCCATAGTCCTTGTTCCAGCACTGGATGGTGACATTGGTCCCTGTCTCCACACATTCCTCAGGGCTCAGGGAAATGCTGGGTGGGGGCAATCTGCGATCTGCATGAACGGAGGGGACAGCAGTGGGACACGGTCCTGTTGGGAGCAAGCAGAGCCATCTGCTGTCCCCAGTGCCCTCACCTGTCAGCACCAGCTCCACGGGATCACTCTTCTCTGATTCCTCTGCTGACCAAGGCACCCGGTACTGACACCGATATGTACCTGCGTGCTCCCGATTTGTGTTCAAGAAGGGGAACTCTGCAGTGTCCTGCACCTTGTACTTGAAATTGCTGTCTGTCCGATGTCCTTCTTTGTACAGCCGGACCCAGGCAGCCGACCTGGGCAGGCGGCACCGTAGGGTGACATTGTCCCCCAGGGTGTCGCTGGGGTGCAGCGACAGGGAGGGTCGGGACACTAGGACAGGGGACAGCAGTCAGCCTTCTCCCTGCACACCTTCCCCTCTGCTGGCCCCCTGACCACGTTCCCCTCACTCTGGCCCCATTCTCCCCCTATCCCCATACTCACAATGCTGCGACCTGCTCAATGCCACCAGGCAGCAACCTGCAAGAGACACGGTCCTGGTCCCACACAGGGCCACCAACCCCCATAGCACCACGTCCCCATTGTCACTCACCCAGGATGAGGGCCAGCGCCATTGGTGCCGTGAAACAGAAGCAGCTTGGGGACGGACAGACTGCAGTGGGGAAAGGACGTGGCTGAAGAGCTGCTTTCAGATTCCCCCTGAGCACAGGATGTTGTGACGTCACCTCCTGATGTGGTTGCACTGTGGTGTCCGTCTGGGGTGGGACAAGTGGAGAGGTGTCCACTGCACACTGTGACTATTGAGGTGCCCCACATGCTGACAACCCTCAGTGATTCGAGACAGCCACCATGGCTTCACCAAGGGCAGATCATGCCCTTCTTTTTTATGACCAATATTATGGCCTTCTATGATGGAGTGAGGGCTTTGGTGGGCGGGGGAAGGGCTTTGGATGTCATCTGCCTGGACTTCTGCAAGGCCTTTGACATGGTCCCTCATCCTTCTCTCTAAATAGGAGGGGTGTGGATTTGAGGGCTGGACAGTTTGGTGGATTAGGAATTGTCTGGCTGGACACAGCCAAAGGGTTGTGATGGGTGGTTCTGTGTCAGGGTGCTGCACTTGGGTCAGGGCAATCCCAGGGATTTATCCAAACTGGGGGAAGATCTCCTTGAGAGCAGCCCTGCGGAGAAGGACTTGGAGGTCCTGGTGGATGAGAAGCTGGACATCAGCCAGCAGTGTGCGCTTTCAGCCCGGAAAGCCAACTGTGTTCTGGGCTGCATTACAAAAGGGAAAGCCAGCAGGGTGAAGGAGGTGACTGTCCCCCTCCACTCAGCTCTTGTGAGGCCCCATCTGCAGTTTTGTGTCTAGGCCTGTGGCCCCGAGTACGGGAAGGGCATGGAGCTCTTGGAGCGGGTCCAGAGGAGGGTCACTAAGATGATCAGAGGGCTGGAGCAGCTCTCCTATGAGGAAAGGTTGAGGGAAGTGTGCTTGTTAAGTTTGGAGAAGAGAAGGCTCTGGTGAGACCTCACTGTGGCCTTCCAGAACTTGAAGGGACCATATTATCAGGAGGGGCAAAAGCTGCTTATGTGGGTGGATAGTGATACGACAAGGGGGAGTGGTTTAAACTGAGACAGGGCAGGTTTTGCTTAGATATTTAGAGGAAGATTTTCACACAGAGGTGGTGACGCACTGGAACAGGTTGCCCAAGGAAGTTGTGCATTTCCTATCCCCTGAGCTATTCAAGGCCAGGCTGGGTGTAGCTCTGGGCAGCCTGGTCTAGTAGTTGGTGATCCTGCACGTAGTAGGTGTTTATAACTGATGATGATTGTAGTCCTTTTCAGCCCAGGCCATTCTATGCTTCTATGATTATGATACCTAGACAGTGGTGCTAATTGCCTTATCAGTAACTGTCAGGGAAATTTAGGCTATGGCTGCAGCAGAAGAAGAGTAAAAGGTGACTGGGAGGAAAATGCAGAAGAGAGAGAAAAAGAAAGAAAGGAGAGAAAATGGAGAGAAGCAGAGAAAGAACATAAGGGAGAAAGATGGAGGGAGAAAAGCGACCATGGTCCATTTTGAGGAGTTGCAGTGCTGGAGCAGAAGGGGGCATGAGAGTGCTCATCCAATGGATGAAGTCTCCAACTGGCAAAAAGGAGACAGCACAAAATGCAGCTTCTCTGGGCATTTATTTCTGCCTGCTGGTTGGCAGCTGCAGCATCACAAGGTTGTGAAGAAGTGAGTTCACAATGACAGGTTTGTCAGGAATGTGTTTGTGCCAGAAATGTTCTTGCGGTGAAGCAGTGCCATTGGTGGACACACCAAGGCTGTGCGGTTATCTCACAGCATCTGGTGCTTTGCAGCCTCTGTTGTTCTGGCAAAAGCCTTGTTATGGCAAGTGTTGGAGAGGTAGTAAGCACACAGAGAATGTCAGCAAATGTGTTTTGTTGTTGGATTGTAATTCTGTGGAGCAGAGAGTGCCCGTGTGAGGAGTTCCCACGGTGAGGGTCCTGCAGTGCCAGAGTGATGGCACTGCTGAGCACAAGGAGCACATGGCATCCATGGCCGCTGTCACACGAGCACACGCTGCAGACAACCGGGCAGAAGCATCCAGAATTGCAGGGCAGCCCTCAGAGGCGAGAAGCAGCGCCAGCGCAGTGAAGGGAACAGCCCTGAGAGCTGTGATGGATGGCACCGAGTGAAGGAACAGCTGAGCGCTGTGAGCAGCAGCTCTGAGGCTGCTGTACCGCTGAGAGCAGTTGTGTTGGAACACGCTCTGCTCACAGCTGTTGGGATCTCCACCCTTCGGGCCCCACGTTGGCCACCACAAGGACTGTGGTGCTGTCGCCTGACAGCTGCTCAGCAACACACAGCCCTTCAAGCACTGACCTTTCTCTTTGTGGTTTGCCAAGAGAATCAGAGAAAGAAAGACAAAACTCACTGGTTGAGAGAAAAACTGTCTAGTCAGACTAAAAAGGAAGAGAGAAATAACAGTAATGATAATAAAAATTTTATGCTTATTAAAATAGTGATGCTCAACACAACTGCAGCGGGTCCAGAGGAGGGTCACTAAGATGATCAGAAGGCTGGAGCACCTCTCCTGTGAGAAAGGGTTGAGGGAACTGGGCTTGTTACGCTTGGAGAAGAGAAGGCTCTGGGGAGGCCTCACTGTGGCCTTCCGGTACTTGAAGGGAGCATGTAAACAGGAGGGGAAATGGCTGTTTAGGAGAATGGATAGTGATAGGACAAGGGGGAATGTTTTTAAACTGAGACAGGGGAGGTTTAGATTAGATATTAGGAGGAAGTTCTTCCCTCAGAAGTTGGTGAGGCACTGGAACGTGTTGCCCAAGGAGGCTGTGGATGCCTCATCCCTGGAGGCATTCAAGGCCCGGCTGGATGTGGCTCTGGGCAGAATGGTCTAGTGGTTGGTGATCCTGCACATCGTAGGGGAGTTAAATTCAATGATCACTGTGGTCCTTTTCAGCCTAGCCCATTCTATCACTCTATGATTCTATGATAAGCAGATCCATGGCTTCTGCTAGATGTTTATCCCAGTATCTGAATGTTCCACCACCCTTTGCTTTCTTCATGGATCCCAGCAGTCCATTGCATCACTCAATTTTCCCATAAGCTGGTGCATGACAGGGATGTGACATACCCACTCAGTGTCATGGTCTTTGGCCCACGTGTTTAGGTGGGTGTTTTTAAAATGAGTTCCATTGTGTGACTCAGTTCTGTCTGGAGTTCCATGTCACCATAAGACCAGGTTTTGGAGGCCTAATACAGTGCTATGCGTGGTGCCATGGGGCATGGGATATGTTTCAAGGCACCTGGGGTTGCTTCCACCATGCTAAGCACGTAACGTTTACCTCTGTGAGTTCATGACAGAGTGACAAAATTGATGTGCCAGGCCTCTCCACAGGCACATACAGCCATTACTCATTGTGCCAGAGAGGTTTCATTCCCTTCTCTTGTTTAACTACAGCACTTCATTCACAAATGTGAACAAGCTGTGCAGTAGCTACCATGGTTAAGTCCATGTATGTGTCACATCTCTTCCCTGATGTCCCGAGGTGTCATCGCCCATGAGCTAGGATTCACTCACCCTGATGTAGCCAGACCAGATCTATCTGAGCCACCTCAATCCCAGCAGCCTGATCAAACTGCAGGCTGTTTTCATGCTGTTCAGTGCCCCAGCTCGTGGTACCACAGCATCCACATGACACACCTTTGTGGTAATGTTCTCCACCCAGCTAGCAAAGTCATTCCACAGTTTGGTGGCCCCAGTAGGTTTACCTCTGTGTTGCCAGTTGTTTTGCTTCTGCTGCTGTAACCAACCCCACAGGGCATTTTTCCCACCAGCCCCAAATCAGTAAAAAGCTGAAGTTTTGGCCTCGCTTCTCCTCCATGTGTCATGCATATATTTTCAACGCATGGGGAAGACCTCATATTAATGAGGTCCTCTGATCAGGACCTGCCTTTAACAGCATGGACGTTGGTTGATCAGTACTCAGATGTCAGTCATGCACTAATTGCAAATATGTGATCTTTTGTGCACTCTCTGTAACCAGATGTAAACCAGCAGTAGTGCAGTGACTGGGTGTTCTCTGCTCAGGGGGCCCAAGCTTCCATCCCAAAGTGCTGCCCTCTGAGTTAGAGATCACAGAGCACTTTGCTCTCCTTCCACAGACAAGAGGACTCCCTGTCCCCCGTACCCCTGACTTGAGGAATCAAACTCACTAACCACCAAGCAGTTACAAAGCAGGTATGTTTATTCAGCACTGTGCACACATGGTTATTACAATTACCTGAAAGTATTCATGACAATAGTCCACACCCATTCTACACCCCAAACTCCACCCCCAATTCATGCTTCTACACATGCGTGGTGCCTCCTGGTGGTCATCCTGGTGCTCATGGGGATGAAGGCAGTCTATCTTCCTTGCAGTGTGCTTCTGACCCTGGTGTAGTTTGAGGAAGTATTCTGGCTTCAACATATTCAGTTTCTAGGATGTGGCTCCTTGCACCAATCAGCAGGCTCCTTGGGTTGCATTTTTCCCATTCTTTGTGCTCAACTACTTTCACAACATAACAAATAAGCCCTTTCTTCACCCTTGCTCCTCATCCTCACTAAGCCCAATCCCTTCACTCCCTGTTCAGGACACTCTCCACACACACTCGCTCTCAGTTTCTCTCACACCCTGCCAGATTCTCCCTGCAGCTTGGCCAGCTCGGTGCTGCTATACGGGGTCTCTTTGTGATGCTCCCGGTGGGTTCTTCATCCTCATGTTGATGTTCAGATGGAATGAGATGGAGGATGCAAGGGGCAGATTTATCCTCATCTCTTGATGCTGATTCCTCACAACTCCCTCTTGTTCCCTCCCCAGGCTGCCGCACTCCTTCACCACATCCCTTCACCACCTCCAAGTCAGCAACTGCTGTCTGTATTTGATGCTCTCTCTCACAGAAGCATCATGCAGATGGTTCTGCAAACTGTGCTGAGCTATCTCTGCTGCAACCACTGCTTTCCCTTGGATTATAGCTCAGATTGCAAACTCCTTATCACTCCTCTTAGTGACTCAGTTCCTCCCTCCCTTTGGCCCTTAACACATCAACCTTTCTGCGTTGCTATCAGAGCAGCATCTAAAGCTCCACAAAAAACACGCTCTGCTTTACAAGCTCTTCATCTATGTTCCATTGCCCGGTCCTGCATCCGTGGATCTAGAAAGTAGATCTCCTGACACTCCATGTCTCCACTGCAGTCTCGCTGTGCCTAAGGTGATCCTGCGTCATGGCACCAATGGTGCTGGCCCTCGTCCTGGGTGAGTGACAATGGGGACGTGGTGCCAAGTGGGTTGGTGGCCCTGTGTGAGATCAGGACCGTGTCCCCTGCAGGTTGTTGGCTGGTGGCATCGAGCAGGGCACAACAGTGTAAGTATGGGGACAGGGAAGAATGGGGAGAGAGGGAGGGGAGCGTGGTCAGGGGACCATGAGAGGGGCACAGGAGGGTGTGCAGGGACAAGGCTGACTGCTGTCCCCTGTCCTAGTGCCCCGACCCTCCCTGTCACTGCACCCCAGCCAGGGGATAGAAGTGGGGGACAATGTCACCCTGCAGTGCCTCCTGCCCCGGCCAGCTGCCTGGGTCCAGCTCTGCCAGGAAGGAGGTTTCACCCCCTGCATGAAGAAGTACAACGTTCAGGACATGGCCGTGTTCTCCTTTGCTGTCACAAAGTGGGTGCACACAGGGACATATAGGTGCCAGTACCGGGTGTCTGAGACAGCAGACACATCAGAGAGGAGTGACCCCGTGGAGCTGGTGCTGACAGGTGAGGGCACTGGGGTCCGTGGGAGGCCCTGAGCTGTCCTCACCGGCACAAGTCCCACCCATTTTCTCTCCCATCATGCAGATCTCTGCTTCCCGCCACCTGGCATTTCCATGAGCCCCAAGGAACGTGTGGGCATGGGGACCAACATCACCATCCGATGCAGCAACACGTACCAAGGGGCCACCTTCCTGCACAAGGACGGGCACTCAGCCCCTATCCTGCAGCAGGACCCTGATGGTGGGAGCACGGCCACCTTCAGCCTCCTTGGGGTGACTCCAGCTGACACCGGTACTTATAGGTGCTCCTATCACCCCAAGGGCTTCCCCTTTCTGTCCTCCCCCCGTGGGGACAGCGTGGCACTGGAGGTGACACCCACACCTCCAATGGCAGAGTCCCATGGGAACCTGGTGGTGGCCGTGCTGAGGGTCTGTGCTGCTGCCCTCGTCTTCGGCCTCGGTGTCTTCTTTGTCCTCAATGCCCGTAACCTCTGGATACGGAGAGATGGGAGCCCTGCTGGGGAAAAGGTTAAATAGATTTCATCTCTGATTCTGATTCCATATGTTTTCTAGCTGTGCTTTGATCCCATATACACACCCTCAAGTCTTCTCCACCTCCTCTTCTAACCTCTATAAATCCCCATTGCTCTCCCCTGCTGCCAGTTCCATATACTATTTATCCCCACTCCCCCTACCTCGGGACATCCCAGTAACTCCCACCCAGCTCCACTCTCCATTTGGATGCAGGTGCCCACTCCCAAATGCCCGAGGCCATGCAGTTCCAGGTCAGTGTCAGGGTCCAGGGACCCTCCATCCCAACCTGCCCCCTCAGGTCCCATACCAGAACCTTAATACCTGCCGATGTGGACCCTAACTGACCCTCAGTTCATATGCTTACCCTATTAAGTACACCTTCCTATAAGAATTGAGATTTATGGAACCCAAATTCTAAATCTTGGGGATCCCACAAATGCTAATCTTCACTAAAAAACTCCCAAGGAGACATCAAACCTAGCAATGGGACTGCAAAACTACATCTGTAGAGAACCCCAATTTCTGATACATGAGAAACCCAATCTATGCTACCCACAGACCTCCAAATGCTGCACCCTGAACACCTCCAAACAGATTAAAGGAACTGCCAAAAAAACACCCATGGGTATCCCCATTTGATGAACCCCAAATACACATACACCAAGCCCCCCCAGAACTCATCTTTTAGGACACCCACCCAAACTTTATACACCTTGTGTGTCTCCCTCTCAACCAGATCGAGGACCCCCATGGTGGCTCCCCACTCTTCCTTTTGTAGCTCACGTGCCCCTCAGTGACAGGAAGGGTCTGACATATATTGAGCTGTGACTCCCAAACCCCATTATCTGCATCGAGGTGGGTGCTGGGGAACTCTGCTGATGCCTCCCACAGTGCCTCATTGTTACGGTGCACTGAGGGGAACAGATGCCACATTTCCTGCTTGGGGCTCTATGGAGCTTGGTTCTCCCTGCACACTCCCCAAATCCCCTCATTCTATCACTCTCCAAATTTCACTCGTGCACTACAAATACTTCCCAATCACACATAATTCCCATTTTACTCATTTCTTGCCTCAACCCTCTCCTGATCTCCCCCAGATATTCTAACACACACGGGCACCCTACATTCTCACTGGTGAATCCCAAATTCCTTCCCAATCCTGCCAAGTCCTTAAGTGCTCATCTCTAGCCCCATAATCTTTCCTTATACTCCCTCCAATCACTTAACATTTTATGAGATCCCCAAATCCACCTCCAAATCCCACCACCATTCCTTTAGAAACCCAAATTCTTCCCACTCCACACCACAACCCCACCACCTGCCTTGTGAGACCTTCACAACAATGCCAATCCAGTCCTCCCCTATACATCCCCCAAAGTTTCCCCCGCCCCACATTCCATCCCCTACACATCACCAGTAGCTCCCCCAAGTGCCCCCTGCCTCCCCTGCCATCCTGGTTTGAGGGTAGGATGGTGGGTGGTGAGCAATTGTCTCGTGTAACATTTCCATGCATGATATTATCATTGCTGTTATTTCTGTCTTGCTTTTTGGTCTTAGTAAATGCTTTTGATCTCAATCCAGGAGTTCTTCATTTGTTCTTCTTATTTCCAATCTCCCCTTCCCTATTAGCAGTGTTAGCTCCATAGAGCTCCAGCCCAGCGCTCTGGTCATCTTGGTGGCCCTCCTCTGGACGTGCTCCTGCAGTGCAATGTCCTTCTTGTGTTGGGGAGCCCAAATTGGAGGCAGTATTGCAGGTGGGGTCTCACGAGAGCAGAGCAGAGGGGCAGAATCACCTCCCTCAACCTGCTGGTCACGCTGTGCTTGATGCAGCCCAATGTGCCGCTCTCTGAGTTAGAGACCACAGAGAGCTTTGCTCTCCTTCCATAGTCAGGAGGATTCCCAGACAACAATAGCCTTGCTCCTCATCATCACTAAGCCCAATGCCAGCACCACTCACTCAGGAGACTGTCCACACAAATTTGGACTCAGTTTCTCTAGTGAGATTCCTTCCTGCTCGATGGCAAGGGGGTCTGTTTTGTGGTCATCCAGAGGGGTTGCCCATCCTCATTCTGATATTCTGTTTTAATGAAAGGGTGATTGTGAGGAGTGGCTTTATCATCACGTCTTGCGTTTATATCTCCCATTTCCTGCCATGGGCAGTCGCAGGCTACTTCCTAGCAACACACTGCTGTTCCATCGCTGGGCTGCCACACTCACTCACCACATCCTCCCCCTCCAGGTCAGCAGCTGCTATCTGTAACTGATGCTCTCTCACAGAAGCCTCATGCAGGTGGTTCTGCCTGCTGTGCTTTGGCTCAACTTCCAGTGCAGCTTGCAAACTCCTTATCAGCTCTCTTAATGACACAGCAATGGTCTGACAGATGTTGAGCTGCAAGCTGCAAACCTTCTGCCCCAGACACACAGTGCCTCCAGTGCCCCCCAGCACCTCTTTTTCTACTCCAGGTTGAGTTCTTGAGGAGCCCTGCTGATGGCCCCTTCCCCCACCTGTGCCTCATTATTATGGTACAGAGGTAAATGACGCCAGATCACTTTCTTGGACTTCCTGATGTTCTGTTCCAACACCCATTCCCCATATTCTCTCAAACCCAACACACCTAAATCCCCACTGCTGTACTCCTAACACTTCCCAGCCCAACCAGTTCATGGGACACTCCTCCCCAACATCAAAATCCTTCCTTATGTCACTAGAGCACCTAAACATCCTCTGTGAACACCAAATCCAAAAGTCCATCCCTTAATTTCTTACAACCCCAGTAGATACCCACTGGCTGTTTGGCATCCCATGGGGGACACCATGCAAGGACACACACTGGCAGCCCTTTTCAAAAGCATGAGACAGGAGGAGTGACAGCGTGTGTGGGGCATCCCACTGGTTTCCATGTGTGCCACCACAACATGGGAACCACAAAAACCACAGAAGGAGGTGACGTCATGGCTTCCTGTCCCAGAAGGGGAAAAGAGAGTGAATCTCCAGGCACAGCCTGTCCCCACTGCAGACTCACTGTCCCCAAGCTGCTCCTGCTTCATGGCACCAAAGATGTTGGCCCTCATCCTGGGTGAGTGACAATGGGGACGTGGTGCCACGGGGGTTGGTGGCCCTGTGTGAGACCAGGACCGTGTTGCTTTGCAGGTTGGTGGCTGGTGGCAGCGAGCAGGGCACAGCATCGTGAGTATGGGGACAGGGGGAGAATGGGGAGAGAGGGAGGGGAGTGTGGTTAGGTGGCCATGAGAGGGGCACAGGAGGGTGTGCAGGGACAAGGCTGACTGCTGTCCCCTGTCCTAGTGCCCAGACACTCCTTGTCACTGCACCCCAGCCAGGGGGTGTCCCTGGGGGACAATGTCACTCTGCAGTGCCTCCTGCCCCAGCTGGCTGCCTGGGTCTTCCTGTACCAGGAAGGACATTGGGCATACAGCAAGTACAAGAACAAGGAGCAGACACGACAGAGTTCTCTTTCATTAGCACAAAGCAGGAGCATGCAGGTACATATCAGTGTCAGTATCGACTGTCTTGGTCAGCAGGAGAATCAGAGAAGAGTGAACCCGTGGAGATGGTGCTGACAGGTAAGGGCACTGAGGACAGTGGATGGCTCTGAGTGCTGCCAACAGGACCGTGTCCTACTGTTGCCCACTCCCCTCATGCAGATCGCAGTTTCCCACCACCTAGGAAACATGTCCCTTTACCCTAAGGAACGTGGGGGGACAGGGACCAATGTCACCATCCAGTGCTGGAACAAGGACTATGGGGCTGCCTTCCTCCTGCACAAGGATCATAGAATCATAGAATCATAGAATCATAGAATCATAGAATCACAAGGTTGGAAACGACCTATAAGATCATCTAGTCCAACCGTCCTCACACTACCACTGCTGCCACAAGCTACTAAACCAGATCTCGCAGCTCCTCGTCCAGACGCCTCTTGAACACTGCCAGAGATGGCGACTCCACTACCTCCCTTGGCAGGCCATTCCAGTGCCTGACCACTCACTTAGAGAAAAAGTTCTTCCTCAAGTCTAACCTAAACTTCCACTGGTTCAACCTGCAGCCATTTCCCCAGGTCCTGTTCATTGCCTGGGAGAAGAGGCCAAATGCCTTCTCACCACAACCTCCCTTCAGGAAGTTATAGAGAGCAATGAGGTCTCCCCTGAGCCTCCTCTTCTCCAAACGAAACAATCCCAGCTCCCTCAGCTGCTCCTCATAGGACTTGTGCTCCAGACCCCTCACCAGTTTCGTTGCCCTTCTCTGGACACGCTCCAGGGTCACAATGTCTTTCCTGTAGTGAGGGGCCCAAAACTGAACACAGTACTCGAGGTGCGGCCTCACCAGTGCTGAATACAGGGCGATGATCACCTCCCTGCTCCTGCTGGCCACACTATTTCTAATGCAGGCCTGGATGGCACTGGCCCTTTTGGCCACATGGGCATGCTGTCGGCTTATGTTCAGCCGAGCATCAACCGACACCCCCACGTCCCTTTGGTCTTCACACTCATCCAGCCACTCGTCCCCAAGCCTATAACGCTGCATAGGGTTGTTGTGGGCAAAATGCAGGACCCGGCACTTGGCCTTGTTGAACCTCATCCCATTCACCTCAGCCCAGCGATCCAGCTTATCTAAGTCCCTCTGAAGGGCCTCCCTACCCTCAGGCAGATCCACACCACCTCTCAACTTGGTGTCATCTGCAAACTTACTGAGGGTACACTCAGTCCCCTCGTCTAGGTCATCAACAAGGATATTAAACAAGATAGGCCCCAGCACCGACCCCTGGGGGACACCACTTGAAACAGGTCGCCAGCTGGACTTCGCTCCATTAACCACCACCCGTTGGGCACGGCCCTCCAGCCAGTTTCTTACCCAAAGCAGTGTGTACCTGTCCAGGCCACGGGCAGCCAGTTTCCCCAGAAGAAGCCTGTGAGAGACCGTGTCAAAGGCTTTGCTGAAGTCTAGGTAGACTACATCAACAGCCTTTCCCTCATCTACCAGTCTGGTCACCCAGTCGTAGAAGGAGATGAGGTTGGTCAAGCACGACCTGCCTTTCATGAACTCGTGCTGGCTGGGCCTGATCCCATGGACACCACGCACATGCTGTGCGATCTCACCCAAGATGATTTGCTCCATTACTTTCCCTGGTACCGAGGTCAGGCTGACAGGCCTGTAGTTCCCCAGATCCTCCTTACGGCCCTTCTTGAAGATGGGAGTCACATCAGCAAGCCTCCAATCCTCTGGGACCTCTCCAGTTAACCAGGAGCACTGATAGATGGCCGAGAGCAGCTCAGCAATCACCCCACCAGCTCCCTCAGCACCCGAGAGTGCAGCCATCCGGTCCCATGGACGTGTGACAGTTTAGATGGAAGAGGAGCTCTCTGACTGTCTCCACCTGAATCTCTGGGGGTGCTTTCTGAGTAGTGTCCCAGACATCCTGATCAGGACATAAAATGCCCAAAGGATAACTGGTCTGGCTATTAAAGGCAGAAGTAAAGAAGGCACTGGGGACCTCAGCCTTCTCCTTGTCCTCAGTGGCCACATTCCCTGCTGCTTCAAGTAAAGAATGAGAATTGTCCTTGGTTCTTCTTTTGCCATTGATATATTTATAAAAGGATTTTTTATTGTCCTTTTCTGCAATGGCCAATCTGAGTTCAAGCTGGGCTTTTGCCTTCCTAGCTTCCTCCCTGCATTCCTTAGATACTCCCTTGTAATCTCCCCAAGTAGCCTACCTTCTTCCAGAGGACATAGACTCTCTTTCTCCCTGAGTCTCAACAGTAGTTCCCAGCTCATCCACACCGGTCGTCTACCCCTGCGGCTCCATGTGTACAACATTTCTGGGTACCCCAACATGCCACTTCCCGTTTGGGCAGTGATTGCCACATCAGTTGGCAACATCACACCATCCTGTCCCAAAAGAGGAACTGGCAGCAGCTCAACGCCACTCCCTGTCCCCACTGCAGTCTCACTGTCTCCAAGGTGCTCCTGCCTCATGACTGGCCCTCATTCTCAGTGTGTGACAATGGGGATGTGGTTACACGGGGGTTGGAGGCCCTGTGTGGAACCAGGACCGTGTCCCTTGCAGGTTGGTGGTTGGTGGCAGCAAGCAAGGCCCAGTATTGTGAGTATGGGGAACAGGGGGAGAATGGGGCTAGGAGAGGGGAGAATGGGCAGAGCGCCATTAAAGGAATACAGGAGGGTGTACAGGGACAAGGCTGACTGCTGTCCCCTGTCCTAGTGTCCCGACCCTCCCTGTCACTGCACCCCAGCCAGGGGGTGTCCCTGGGGAACAATGTCACCCTGAGGTGCCACCTGCCCCAGCTGGCTGCCTGGGTCCGGCTCTACAAGGAAGGACGTCTGACATACAGCAATTACAAGTACAGGGAGCAGGACACTGCAGAGTTCTCCTTCTTGAGGACGTATCGGGAGCACGCAGGTACATATCGGTGTCAGTACCGGGTGCCCTTTTCAGCAGAGGAATCAGAGAAGAGTGATCCTGTGGAGCTGGTGCTGACAGGTGAGGGCACTGGGGACAGCAGATGGCTCTGCTGGCTCCCAACAGGACCGTGTCCCACTGCTGTCCACTCTCCTCATGCAGATCACAGTTTCCCCCCACCCAGCATTTCCCTGAGCCCTGAGGAATGTGTGGGGACAGGGACCAATGTCACCATCCAGTGCTGGAACAAGGACTATGGGGCCGCCTTCCTCCTGCACAAGGATGGGTGCTCAGCCCCCATCCAACGCCAGGACCTCGATGTGGTGGGCACAGCCACCTTCACCATCTTTGGGGTGACCCCAGCTGACAGCGGCACCTATAGGTGCTCCTACCATCCCTGGTCTTACCCCTTTCTGTCCTCACCCCTTGGCAATAACGTGACTCTGGAGGTGACACCCACACCTGCATCCCCAGGTGGGTCTCAACCCCATTTTGGTACTCCAGGTTCCACCTATGAGTGGCTGTGTCACCTCTTGTCCCTGTAGAGGTGATGGTTGAGGATGTGATAACCCAAACACCCGGACCCCACAGGTGCTGCAGACAGTTCCCACGGGAACCTGGTGGTGGCAGTGGTTGGGGGCTGCACTGCTGCCTTTGTCTTCATCCTCGTCCTTGTCGTCTTCTTCCTCCTTGCTTTCTGCAGACGTCGGATACGGAGAGATGAGTGCCCAGGTGGGGAAGGGTTTAAATATCTTTATTTCTCAGTAGATGCCCTCAAACGCTCCTCAGCCAATTCCCCTCTTCCTGCCCCCCCGTTCCCCCTCCCCTTCATAGCCCCATCCCATTTCTCTCCTTGTTTTGATGCAGGCACCCCCGCAGAAAAGCCTGAGGACATGGAATTCCAGGTAAATGTCTGGGTCAAGGTACCCCAAACCCCAGCCTGACCCTTGGAACACCTCCTGATCCCATTTACAGCCCCAAACCCTGTCACCTCTCCATGGGGACCCCAGGGGATCCACAGCCTCATATGGTTTGCCTTAATGTTAAGGACACCCCCTAAACCCAGACCATGAGAAACTCCAAATCCACATTGTGGAAATAAATACGCCTCAGACCCCATGGGCCACTTTCACTCTGTGTAGGAAGAACCCCAAACATCACTCACGCCGTGTCCCATTAACTCTAAACCCCAGTGTGACACTCTACCTTCCCACTGTGTCCCCAGGTGCCTTCCAGTGACAGCGAGGCTCTGACCTACATGGAGCTGCAAGCTGTGACCCCCAGCACTCAGCCCCTCAACCCCCCCGCTCACCCCCAGCCCTCTGTTATCTACGCCCAGGTAGCAGTTGGCAGGCATCACTGATGCCTCCATACGTGTGCACAAACACGTGTGTCTTGTGTGCACACATGTACTGCCAGCGTGCACCGTGCAGCTGTGTTGTGTGTGCTTACCGTCACGTGTGCACTGCATGCATGTATCACTGCATGTGTTCCTATGTGTCACATGTGTTCACCGTCACATGTGCACAACAGTTAGACCCAGATGTGCAGATGTGCACTCCGTGATTAACTCCATTCCTTTGTGTCTGCAACACCACGCGTGTACACCAGTAGATGTGCACAGTGCTGCACATGGGTGTCCTTAGCATGTTTTCTGAGACCGGTAAAGAATGCCTGAGGTGAGCAACAAGACTTTGTGGACGGTTTTCATTCCAAAGCAGAGCTTTGAAGAAAAGCTCTTGGTAAATGGACGTGTATTCCTGCTCTGAGCCTTGGCTGACTCCTTCGCGGTATCTGTCCCTGCTGGCTGGGAGAGGTGTGACTCAGGAGACAGAGAAAGATTCACCTGCCTCCAAACCCCCTGAGAGGGACGGTGCACATGTGCTCCCTGTGCCTGCACTCTCCAGGCCCTCCCTGTGTCCGTGTGTCCTTACCATGTGCCCCACGTCAGCGCCACATCTGTCCCTACAGCACACACACGTCCCCTTCCCGTGTGCGCATCTCCAGCTCCACATCCCAAACCAGCACCCGGCCCACACTGGTTCAGGGCCAGAATTCCCATTTCTGGAGGGTTTCATCCCACTTTCCTGGATGAGAGTTCTGATCCTGAAGTGTTAGATTCTGCTTCATGAGGGAGGATTCCTATTTCTGGAAGGTTTTTCCCTTCCTCTACCTCTGAAGGTTGTCATTCCTTCTTTTGGGGATAATCGTCAATTCTGGAGAGTTTCAATCAAAGTGTCGTAGAAGATTTGCCGTTTCCAAACATGTTTACCCTCATTCCTGGTAGAACTATTGCTTGTGGATGTATTTATCCCAACTGTTGGGGAAAATTGTCATTTGTGAAAGGTTTCATCCTGCTTTTGAGAGAGGATTCCCACTTCTGGATGGTTTTCTCCTGTTCTCCTGGAGGGAGATTCCCATTCTGGAATATTTTATCCTGCCTTTTGTGGCAGGATCCCTATTTCTACAAGGATCTTTGCTACTTTTTGGGGAGGATTTCTTCTTCTGGACACATTTACAGTTATGCTTCTGGAGGCCTTAATTCTCAATTTGAGGGCTGATTCCTGCTTCTGTGGGTTTTTATCCTGGATTTGGTGTGAAAAATGCCCATTCTAGAGTATTTTTGCCTGCCTTTTGTGGTACGATTCTGGAGAAAATGAGGAAAAATTCATCGGTGGAGATAAAATCTATTTACTGAGACCGAAAAGGAAGCGAGAAATAACAGAAATGATGATCAGATAGATGTATATACTTCTGCAAAGCAAGTGATGCACAAAGGAATTTCTCAGCACCCAAAGACCAAGGATACAACAAGGACAGAATGGGAGGCAAGGGATTTTGAGGGGTCTATAGAGGATCTACAGGGCATCTGTAGGAGATGGGAGGGGAAGAAATGGACGTTTTTGAGTATCTGCAGTAGAGGGGTAGATTGGAACAGATCAGGGGGTCTCAGAGGAATGGTGGTGGTGTTTTGGAGTGAATTGGAGGGTAGTTGGAGGACTAAAGGTGTGCTAAGACGTTTGAGGGGATAAGGAAGGATTTTGTTGTAAGAGATGAGCATTTAGAGGTTTGGAGTGAGTGGGAAGCATTTAGGATGCACCAGTGAGAATTTGGGAGTGTGAGATTAGGGGAGGTTATCTGATCCGAGGTCAGAAGAGGACATCAGGGAGACCCAAGCAGGGAATGTGGCACCTGCCCCCTTGCATGCACATCAAAACTGAGACACCAATGCAGGTCCATCAGTGTGATCCCCCAGTACTCACTTTGGTGTAGATAATGGGGCACTGGGGGGCGGTGGGGGAACTGGGAGGCTGGGAGCATGGGATGACAGCTGGCGTCTCGGTGTAGGTCAGACCCTCGCTGTCCCTGCGGGGCACCTGGAGATAGAGGCAGAAATTGGGTTGCAATCATGGGGGTCAGCAGGATGCTTTAGTTTGGGGTGGGGCTGTGGAGTAGGCATGTGAGGAAGGAGGGAAGGGGTGTCCATGAGGGTGGAGCTGTATTTCTGGGTGAGAGGCTCAAATTTGGGTTCTACACGGGGGATATTTGTAGTCCAACTGTGTTTCCAGGGTTCCCATAGGGTCTGGATTTATTTGGGGACTTGGGGCCAGAGGGCCTTTGTGTTGGGGTCCCCATGAGTTAGACACTGGGCTTCTCTGTGAGCACATTAGAGGTCCCTCTGCTAGAGCAGAGGTTTGGGTTTCCACGGTGATGTCTGGTGCAGGCCCCAAGAGGGATGTTGGGATCTGGAGTCCACTGACTCAGGAACTTACCTGGAAGTGCATGGGCTCGGGCATTCTGGGGGTGAAACCTGCATCGAAAAGGGGAGGGGAAAGGTAAGGGGTTATGTGGGGGCCTCAAGGTACAGCTGTGCGGTCTATACGGGATCTACGGAGGATCAAAGGACGGGTAGGGGATGCTTGTGGGGATCTATAGGAGGTGGAAAACTTTGAACTCCTTCCTCACCAGGGCTCTCATCTCTCCATGTCCAGAGGCTGCAGGCATCCAGGATGAAGTAGAGGCTCAGGCCGAAGATGAGGGCAGCAGTGCAGTCCCTCACCACCGCCACCATCAGGTTCCCACGGGATGACACCTCAGCACCTGTGAGATTGGGGTGTTTGGGTGTCCTCAGCACAGGGCAGGGATGCAGGGACATTGCCACTCACAGGGGACACTGGGGGCATAGAGATGTGGGTCTCAGACTAATTCTCTGATGTGGTCCGTGGGGTGGTAGAACACCCATAGGTGCCAGCATAGGCTGGGTTCCCCCCTAAGTAGACAAAGGTGGCTGTGCCCCACCAGTGGGATCCTGGAGCTGGAGAGGGGCTGAATGCTCAGCACTGTGCAGGAGGCATGCAGCACCAGAATCATCGTGCCAGCTCTGGGTGCCATGGGCTCAGGGAACTGTGAGGGGCTGATGTTATGAGCTGTGTGCAGGGAGGAAAAGAGATGGGACTTGATCCTCGGCGAAAAGCTCAGGGCCACCCACTGTGCCCAATGCCCTCACCTGTCAGCACCAGCTTCACAGGATCACTCTTCTCTGATGTCCACAGTGGCTCTGCCACCTGCAGTCTCACGCTGTCCCCAAGAGGTGAGGACACAAAGAGGTAGGCCTTGGGGTGGTAGGAGCAGCTGTAGGCGCCATTGTCAGCTGTGGTCACCGCAAGAAGGAGGAAGGTGGCCGTGCCTTCATCACCGGGGTCCTGGTGCTGCAGAGGGGCTGAGTGCCCATCCTTGTGCAGGAAGATGATGCCCCCATAGCCCTGGTTCCAGCAGCGGATGGTGACATTTGTCCCCACCGCCACGCTTTTGTCAGGGCTCATGGAAATGTTAGGTGGGGAATATTGACTATCTGGATGCAGAGAGAGAACAGAGATAGAACAGGGCCCTGTGAAGAATGCCGAGGGCCATCTGCTTTCCCCATAACTCTCACCTGTCACCACCAACTCGATGGGGACTCTCTTCTCTGATCTTCCCGGTGGCTCCAAAACCCGGTACTGGCACCAATACTTCATTGCATCTTCCAGCTTTACGCAAACCAAGGAGAACTCAGCCATGACCTGATGCTTGTCCACGTCCTTGTAGGATCTCAGAAGTCCATCCTGGTAAAGCTCAACCCAGGCAGCTGGCTGGGGCAGGTGGCACCTTAGGGTGACAGTGTCCCCCAGGGACACCCGCTGGTTGGGGTGCAGTGACAGGGAGGGTGGGGGCACTAGGACAGGGGACAGCAGTCAGCCTTGTGCCTTCACACCTTCCTGTGCCCCTCTGATTGTCCCCCTGCCCATGCTCCCTGTGCCCATTCTCTCCCCATTCTCCCCCTCTCCCCATACTCACGTTCCTGTGCCCTGCTCGCTGCCACCAGCCACCAACCTGCAAGGGACACGGTCCTGGTCCCACACGGGGCCACCAACCCCCGTGGCACCACGTCCCCATTGTCACTCACCCAGGATGAGGGCCAGCGCCATTGGTGCCATGAGTTAGGAGCAGCTTGGGGACAGCGAGACTGCAGTGGGGTCGGGGTTTGGCGGATGAAGCATTGTCTGGGAGACAGGATTTCATTATGTCTCCTCCCCATGTGACAATTGCTGTCCCCAGATTGTATCTCCATGTGGCCTGGGATAGGATGGCACACTTGGAATGGTACACACTACCCTTACTGGCGTGCCCCACATGGGCTGTCACCCTTCTGGTGTCACACGCTGTCCCAACGAGCTGCCAGTGTGTGGCTTTGCATGGTGTTCCCCTTGCGGTGCCAAACACAGAACACCTGTCTCCTATGGGGTGTTGTGGCTGAGAACGCTCTGTTACACTGTGCTGCTATGCTCTGAGCAGATGAAGATCCATAGGAGGTTGTGAGGCCTCCAGATCTCGGGATAAGGGTTGGTGGTGGGTCTCCAAATCCACGGGGTGATCTGTAGGGCAGGGCTTGGAGTTCCACAGGTGAATGTAGCATCTCCCAATCTATGGGTTGTGGTTGGTTGAGGCCAACAAATTTTGTGAGGTGAGCAATGGGACAGGGTTTGGGGGGGTCCACAGCTGAGTGTGGGTCACCAAATCTACTGAGCTATCTGTGGGGCAGGGCCCTATGTTGTGCTCCACAGCAATGGAGCTCCTTTGTAAATACATTTACCCCAGTTTTGAGATCCTCCCTCTCCCCACTCCTCATAGCAGACATCTGTGGTTCAGGAAAAGCTGAATTTCCATCTTTGACACCACAGCCCCATGGGAACCCCCAGGGAGACTGCCCCTCTCTTCCCCGTCCCACACATCTTCCAGGTGCCCCCCAAAAATGTGCTCCCCCAAATTCCCCCCACAGATGTCCCCAAAACCTCGAGTACTATCCTCCATGGTCCTTCCAGCTCGCTGCTCCTGGTGGATCAGTAAAGATATTGCAGAAGAAAAGAGATCACACATGGCTCCACCCCATTCC
Source organism: Chrysolophus pictus (assembly GCA_037305975.1). Classification (NCBI taxonomy): domain Eukaryota; kingdom Metazoa; phylum Chordata; class Aves; order Galliformes; family Phasianidae; genus Chrysolophus; species Chrysolophus pictus. The sequence continues at coordinate 1,017,041 of CM074606.1, forward strand.
TCCCCCGAATCTCAGAGCTGTGCTGGGGAGTGCTTGGATGTGGTGTTGCTTTCCAAGAAACTCTGAGGCAGAAAGTGGGGGGAGATGAGCTTGTCTGGGGACAAAGCCTTGGCAACCGAGCAGGGATGGGGTTGGACCTTTCATACTGGTTCCCATGCAACATAGATTCCAAAGGTGATGGCTGCTCTTTTCTCCCCGTATCTGGAGGTTCCTGGATCCTAAGCAGTTGCTCCAGTGGTTCTCAGTGAGGAAGGAGCTGGTAGAAGGAGGTGATGGCAGCAGGCACACATGGGCTGGGCTCCTGCTGGAGGTTGGATGGGCAGAGGGAGAAGGACATCCCCTCCATGTGTTCTTGTGGAGGTGGTGGAGGCTCTGCAGGGCCTCAAGAGCATGGGCTGGGAGCTCCACAGACCCCAGACCTTGTGAATTGATCCCAGGGTAGAGCAGATGACAGTTGGTAGCACGTGGGTCTGTGTAGACCTCATCCCACCAGGACCCAGGCTGCATTCTCACCATTTCAGATTCAACTTGCAATTCCTCACATCAGGGATTCCTGATGAGGGCCACTTTTGGGGGCAAATCCATCCCACCTCTGGACATTTGCAGGCTTCCTTCTTCCCCACCCCTTCCTTCCTTCTGTCCCCACTACAAACCACCATCAGCCCAGAACACAACCAACACTGCTGGTGTTTCTTGGGGAAAACTCTGAAACAAGAAGCCCCAAACCAAGCTTGCAATCAGCAGCCAGCACCCAAAACAACACTCACCATCATGCTTCTCAGCAGGAGAAAAACCACTCTCAGAATGCCTGGCATCCACGTTACTATTTTCCCCACTCAAAGATCAGAAGTTCCCAAGACTGTCCCCAAAATGCCAAATCCCAGGGCAACTTCTTGCTCTGTGACCAACCAGTGGTGCCTGCATCCGGTATCAGGAAATGGCACTCGCTGGGCTTCTTATCTGGGCTTTGCTTCTTTTAATTTCCCACTTTGAGTAGAAATACATGCATGCTGCAGCCTTTCCCCTTAACACAAGTCAGGAGGTACCATAGGTAGCTCCACTTGAGGTGTAAATACACCTCTAGGTTCAGAAACTCAGAAATGTGCATATTTATGTTTATATATTTATTCACAGTTGTTGCTGCAGATAGGAGTTGCTCATCACCGACCAACTGATGTGGTTTGTGTGGTGCACAGAGCAGAGGAGGAAGCTTAAAATAGAAAAAGGGGAAGTCATGTTGGCTGAGAAAACGGCCTTCTAGGAAAAAATCCCCAGGAAACAGCAGATTGTTTGAGTAGATGTTGGGATAAAAAGACCTTTTTATATCTCAAGTCCCAGAGATGGAGTGTCTTTAGTCATAGTTCGGTCCATGGCTTTATTTAAATTCAAACCTACCTGATGTGCCTCACCCAAAATGACAACAAGTACATCCAGCACAGCAAAAACGTGGGCACCGAATGATGCCCGTCCTTCTCTTCCCAAACACAGACATCAGCCAAGTGCTCAGGTAGGGGACTTGGTGCTCTTGGTGAGGTGCCAGTGTGCAAACTGGCATCAAAACTCCTCATCCCAGAGAAATAGGAGCTGGACGTCTCTTCAACCGTAGGTTCCAGCCTGGAGATGAAGTTTGGGACCTGCGTTACCCATTGACTCTCAGTGACAGAGGTGTTCACAGTCCTGTTCATCACCGCTGCTACAGGTGAGTGTTGAGGTTTCCATCATGGAGATAAAACCCTTTGGGTCGTTGCTGGTATCCCAGACTGGGATCGGTGCCCCCAAGAAGACACAACCAAGGCCAAAGAACTATCCTGTCCAATGTAGGACATCTCAGTGGGCAGAAAATCCTTCTCCAGAAGACTAGCCCCACCTCCTATATGGCACTTTGGCACCTGGCCTCACCCCAAGATGGATAATTGGAAGAAAAATAGGCCATGTCTCTGCTGGTTGTCCAAGCAGGAAGTGATACTGGCATGAGTCTCACCAAGCCAAGAAATCTGTAGAACCAGGAGAACTCTTCCATTAAAGATGAATAGAACTCTTTAGGACACATTTAGGGATGGCACTGGTTGGCAATCCTAAAACGGTGCAATTGTTGAGGTACATCTCCCACAGTCCTTGTTGCCTTTGCTCTACCAATGACAGTGCAGCTGTGCCAGTCCCAGCCCCAGCTTTGTAGATGGGGGACAGAGGACAATGCTGTTCATTTTTCAGTGAGCACAAATGGACATCCAGCCAATCTAACTGCTCTGCTCCTGGGGTTTCCTTGGTGGTGTCTGACAGTGCTGAGGACTTGGTAAAGAGATGTGCCACTGATTATTGGTTACCTTCTGGGTTCCTGGACTAATTTTTGGTATCTTCTTGTAAGACTTGGGAAGAGGAGGTGGGATAATGGTTGTCGTGAGGGTAGGTGGGGTCTTCCCCTCAAATTTCCCACCAAAGCCAGGAGATCTCTGCACTAAAGACTGTGGGTTTTGGTGGCTGACTGTACTTTGCAAGCACCAAAAGAGTGGAGGCAACAAAGAACATTTGTATTACTGATTGAAGGAAAGGTACTGCATAGAGTGGCTTTCTGGGAATGTCCCAACAGCCCATGATCTTTTCTCTCTCCTCTTTTCCAGAGCTTCAAAAGAAGATAGAAAGGCATCTCCCAGCTCTGGGTTGGCCTCTCAAGGGAAAGCAAAGGGCATCCATGGAACTGGGTGAACCACTCTCCCTTCTCTCACCTGTGAGTTGTCCTCCCTGTGCTGGTGGCTGCTGCTTCTCCAGCCCATCAATCTGGGATACTTCTGGGATTGGGGTCACTTCTAGTTGTGAATCCAGAGGTAGTACTGGGGTCCTGAGGTCTGGAAAAGGCACTGTAGCATCCAGAGCTGTGCTTTGAGATTTGGAAGTTCATTGAGAGGTAGAAGTGTTACAATTGATGGAAAAACTGTTCGACTCCTATTTAAAAACAGAGACATATTTTGTTTTCTTGGAGATGATCATTATGATTTTTCCCCACCTGAACCTGTTTGTTCGTCTGCCCTTCCAGATGTGAGGTGCAAGGTGGTGGCTTCTGAGCCGCTGGACTCAGTTCCTTCCAGGGCAGCATGGAGAGGAATTTGGTGGTGGGACCACGTGTTCAGTTTCAGCATGTGCCCATGTTGGTGTGGGCGTCACCATGACCCCAGAGATTGCAGATGCTGTCCCCAGTGGGGATGGCAGTGTAAACTGCACTGGGGACAGTGGGTTTAGAGTAGAGTGTACATGTTGGGGAATGTGTGTAACATCCCATGTGTGACACCCCATTGTGGGTAGAGCAGCGCAGAGTGAACAGCAGTAAGAGCTGTGCATCAGCCCTGAAGGCACCCAAGGGGGGATTTATTTTGGCATAGGATAGAAACCATGAGTCTGCGTGAAAGGAGACAGGGGAACGGCCCTGGCACAGTGTGGGTGTTGGGGAGGACATTTACAGTTTGGGGTAACACGGGTCACTGTCACACTGCACTGCCAGGAGGGTCTAGGCAAGAAAATGAGGAGTGGGACTTTGTGGAAGGAGGAAATGCCTGAAGCAGTTTTCTTTTTCTTGGTGATGGGATCTGTGTGAGTCATCATGGTGTCTTTGTGATTGTTCAACATTTGCGTTGTAAAAGTGTTCCTTGTGGAATTCCATTCCCTGTTTGAAATACTCTGTGCTGCTGTGGGACGTTGGTTACGACTCTTGCCCAGGGAATTTGGTGCCCTGGGGAAGCGGGTGGGCTCCATTACCCAGCAGCACACAAGGGATTTTCAACCAGTCCTGAAGAGCAGCCGGGATCAACAGCTGTGATGGGACAAAGGGTGTCAAGAGAAAAACCAAAAAGACCCCTCTGGCTCAGTGGAGAGACGTCACTGGTGAGCCTGGGGGAACACTGACTAAGAAACTGGGAACATAAATGATGTAACAGGACCAGATGTTATAACTGAGTATTGTAATGGTGAGACCGAGTGCTGGGTGTCTGTGGGAATGTATTGGTTGATTTATGGGCTTTGGAGAGAGTGGGATGAACTGGTTTGATGGTCTCTGGGAGTGTAATTGAGGGTACAAATAGTGGAAGTATGAGGGAAAAAAAGCCAGAAGGGTTGAGGAAAATCAGTGAGATTGAGATATCAGAGCTTATGATCTGCACCAGCATGAGAACCACCCCCTGCACCCCCTGTCCCCGGGGCTCATAAGCAGAACTCTGAGAGTGGCAGGGAGAGATCGGCAGCCAGAGAGTTCACTGAGCAGTGCTGCACAGAGCCAAGGATGGCTCCGTTTCTCAGCTTCTTGCTCTGTGCTGCCTGTGAGGGGCTGGGGGCACCAGGAGCTGGGAGGGGACAGAACCAGGACAGCTGACCTGCAGTGCCAAAGGGATCTCCCACACTGTATGGCATCAGGTGAGCTCTGAGGAGCTTCCTGGGGGGGAGAAGCCACTGCTGGAGGTGATGAGCGCTGAGCAGTTGCATTGTGCATCCCTGGTTTATATCTATTCAGATCTCTATAATTAAAATCACCGTTATTTTCACTTCCCTTTTTGTCTTCTGGATGTGTTTCTGGCTTTATTTGTGGTGAAGACCCCATTCAGAAACAGCCCTGAGGCAGGATGGCTGTGGGCAGCACGGGGTGTGGGAGGACATGGGCAGTGTCACTCACCATTGTCCCCAACACGTGCAAGATACGAGCCGTGCCGTGGCACCAATCAGCCCAGCGGGCACAAAGGGATGCTGGGGAGAAGCTCTGGGACTGCAGCACTGCCAGACTTGGCAGCTTTGGGATGGGCACACTCACAGAATGGGGACACTTACAACCCTTTGGCTGAACCAACGCTGCCATCCACAGCGCTGATCCCTTCCTCTGCCCGTCTCTCTCTTTCTCTTCCATGCACTCCATCTCCTTCTCTTCCCTTTCCTCTCCTACAGCTGTTCAGCAGTGCAAGGCTTATTTCCATTTCTTCTCGTCGCATTGCTCAGCTGCACAGAGAGACGTAGAAGTCACAGTGCCAATGCCTCCATAGCAATCACAGTGCAGAGATTCTCATTCAGATTGCTGATTGCATTTGGACCCGCAGTGCCGGTTTCACCTTCATGGGTTCCCATGGGAAACCCCAACTCTGCACTGAGTCACGGTCATTCATCTCAGTGCACCTGTGGTCCCAGAGCCCATCGCTGCTGTTGCAGAAAGCAGCAGAGAAGGCACCAGACGTCTCTGCTTCATCTCTGTCCCAGTTTGGAAGGTGTCCATTCTCATCCAGTCATGAACTGATGTTCTCGCTGCTCCTACTTTTGTTGTTCATCCTTTTCAAAACCCCGCTCTGTTGTCCCCCTCAGCATCATGCATCTTCACGCCTCACTGAGCTTTGCCCACACAAACTCTGCACGGTGAGCACAGAGTGTGGTACCCAAAGCATGTGGCGACAGCTGGCTGGACGTGTTGGAGAGCACAAGTGACATCCCATGGGAGAACCCCATTTGGAGCTACATGTCCTGTAATTGGCATTCCATGGGCGACACCAAGCAAGGCCATGTGGTGGTGGAAGAACTTTGAGGACACTGTGTGACATCCCAGGGTTGACTGCAACACCCCAATGGAATTTTCTGTGCGGCTATGTGTGTGCCACCCCATCAGGTTCAAAACATCACCACTCCTTGGGGACTGAATTTGACACGTGAGGAGGTGACATCACAACGTCCTGACGCAAAAGGGGAACTGAGAGCTGCTTTCTCTCACCACTCCCTGTCCTCACTGCAGTCTTGCTGTCCCAGAGCTGCTTCTGCCTCATGGCACCAATGGTGCTGGCCCTCATCCTGGGTGAGTGATAATGGGGATGTCGTGCCACAGGGGTTGGTGGCCCAGTGTGGGAACAGGACCGTGTTCCTTGCAGGTTGGTGGCTGGTGGCAATGAGCAGAGCACGGCATTGTGAGTATGGGGACAGAAGAAGAATGGGGAGAATGGGAGGGGAGTGTGGTCAGGGTGCCATGAGAGGGGCAGAGGAGGGTGTGCAGGCACAAGGCTGACTGCTGTCCCCTGTCCTAGTGCCCAGACCCTCCCTGTCGCTGCACCCCAGCCAGGGGGTGTCCCTGGGGGACAATGTCACCCTGCGCTGCCACCTGAGCCGCCTGGCTGCCTGGGTCTGGCTGTACCAGGAAGGAGGTAGGACACACAACAAGTACCAGGACAAGGAGCAGGATGCGGTCGAGTTCTCCTTCCTTATCACAAGCTGGGAGCATGCAGGGGCGTATCGGTGCCAGTACCATGTGTCTGAGCCACTGGGGACATCAGAAAAGAGCGATCCTGTGGAGCTGGTGCTGACAGGTGAGGGCACTGGGGATAATGGTGGGCTTTGGGCTGTACTCATAGGGTGGCATCTCACCTCTCTGCCCTCCCTGCACACAGATCGCAGGTACCCCCCACCTGGCATTTCTCTGAGCTTGGAGGGACACGTGATGACAGCCATCAATATCAGTATCCACATGGGGAGAGGGTCCAACGTCACCATCCAGTGCTGGAACTGGGATTATGGATCCTCCTTCCTCCTGCACAAGGGTGGGCACTCAGCCCCTATCCAGCGCCAGGACCCCAGTGCTGGAGGAATGGCCACCTTCACCCTCTTTGGGGTGTCCCCAGCTGACACCGGCACCTACAGCTGCTCCTACCGCCCCTGGGGTCACCCCTTTGTGTCCTCACCCCTCGGGGACAGCGTGACACTTGAGCTGACATCCCCACCTACACGTCCAGGTAGCTCCGAGTCTCCCATGTCTATGTCCCTCATATCACCCATGGGTGGCAGTGTCACCTCATCCCGTCCCCAGGGAGGTGGTTTCTGGGGATGGCATCACCCAAACACCCGGACTGCACAGGTGCCAATGGGGAATCCCGTGGGAGCCTGGTGGTGGCAGTGGCAGGGGGCTGTGCCACTGCCCTCGCCTTCGGCCTCATCCTCATCATCTTCTTCCTCCTGCCTGCCCGCAGACGCCGGATACAGAGAACTGCCAGCTCTGGTGAGGAAAGGGTTAAATGGTTTCATCTCCCAGAGATGCCTCAAGCACTCACTGCTGCACACTGCACCCCCAGTCCATTCCCTAGAGTTCCCATTCCCCTCTCCATCCTATATAAATCCCCCTCCATGTCCCTCTGGGGTCCCTCTGAGTTCCTCCATAACCGCGACCCTCCCCTTTTCCTCTTTTTGATGCAGGTGAACGCCTCAAGAGATCCAAGGCCAATGAGCTCCAGGTAAGAGTCTGTGTGTGATGACCTTAAATTCCAGACTGCCCCCAAGCTCTCCCCCCCCCAAGCAGACAATAAGAGGAACCCAAAACCCTGCCCATGGTGAACCCTGAGGACCTCCAGCACTGTATGGCTTACCATAACTTTATCTGCACTCCCCAAATCCAACCCATGTGCAACCCAAATCCACATTGTGGAGAGTCCCCACATCCTTCATCTCAGCCCCCACGTTCCCTGAGGACATTCACACCTATGTCATACCCGTAGGAACACCACATCTAGGCCTCTGCACACCGCTAAACCCTTAACTATCCCACAGACCCCATGGGCACCCTCAAGCCAAGGAGTGGGAAGCACTAAAAAATGTCCCTCAGAGTCTGACCCACGCAGACCCTGAATCTCAGGCAGCTCAGAATCATAAACGCACTCTCTATGTAGTATATTATATATATCTCTATGTATTATATAGGCTATTACCCTACATTCTGAGAGCATTGGTCCCCCCACAAGCACTTTGGGGAACCCCATGGTATCACCCCGCTGTTCCCCTGTGCTTCCAGGTGCCACCCGGTGACAACGAGGGGCTGACCTACATTGAGCTGCAACCTGTGACCCCCAGCTTCTGCCGCCCTGGCGCCAGCACGGTCCCCCAGCCTCCTGTTATCTATGCCGAGGTGGGCTCTGGGAGACCCAACTGATGTCCCCCGGTGGGTTGCCTCCTTTTTGGACTGCAAGAATGGAAACAGACACCAAGTTCCCCGCTTGGGTCTCATTGATGCCATCTGCTCCCGCAGTCCCACAAATCTCCCCAAATTTAACATCCCCCAAATCCCCACCGGTGTGCACCAAATCGTCCCTAATCCCACCGCATCCCTGAACGGTCATCGCTACCGTCACAATCCATCCTTATCACCTGGATTCCTTTACACCCCTGGACACCTCCAAGGCCTCCCCGTTCACACCCAAACCCCACCAACACTCTTGTAGGACCCCCACAACTCTCAAACTCTGCACCAAACTCCACCACCAGCATTGAGGGACCCCTGGATTGGTCCCAGTTCACCACAAAAGGCCCCATAACACTGCAGTGGTTTGTAACAATAGGTGTGCACGAGCCGTGAGTGCAATTCAAGGAGTGTTCTCACACAGCTGTCACTGACACCACTGCTGAAACGCACCGCCTCACTGTGCTCACATCCGCCACTTGGCCTCCATCAGAGCTCACAAGCGTCGATGAATGTCAGTGGGGCCATTATTTCTGCATGGGGGAATTCAGCTCTGTCCCATATCCGTGTCGGATGCCACTGTGCCAATGTGTCCCCTCTGCTGCCGTCTGTCACGTGGCAACAAAAGGGGATGGGACACTGGTGGGAAGGTTTCACCTCACCTGCTGTCCCACTGACATTCCCATCCAATGTCGTGGGCCAAAATAATAAACCTGCAGGCTTTACTTTCAGAATAGCCCTCATGAAGTATATGGTGTAGTTCAACTCTTACTAACTGAACTTTTTGATACTGTTCATTCAAACTGAAAAAGAGAGAAACAAACCCATAAAACGAGTGCGGTGTTTGCCCTTGTTTTTGTGAAACAAATGCATCAGTCTGGTTCAGTGGAAGCAGCTGCAGTTCTTAGTGAGCTCTCAGGTGTCTGTCAGGGAGTTCTGAGGACATTTCCCTCCTCCTGTGCTGCGTCCTTGGCAATACTTTGTCACAGATGTCCGTACCCCAGAGGGCCGTGCCATGGATGAGGCAGATGTGGAGCGATGGCTGTTTCTCCCTGCTCACAGAGGGCTCACGGAGTCTGGGAGAGACACACGGCCACAGTTCTGAGCTGAATGCCTGGCTGCAGCGCTGTGCATTCCATCTGAAAATTCACAGCTCCTGTGTTTATGGTGACAAAAAACAGATCTCACATCAAACCCAAAACGGATGATTTCCTCAGCACTTTTGAGCCCTGTTCCCCAATCCCTGCACACAGCTGCGTCTTTCTGCTGCTCATGGCACTGAGCACCACCCCATAACCAGCCCTGTGGGACCGGAGTTCATCTCCTTCTCCCCAAAGGAACTCCTCATTCCTGAGAGACCCCTCCAACCTTCCAGTCCTGCCCAAAATACACCCACCATTCCTCTGGAAACCAAAACTCTTTGCAATCCAAGCCAAAACCGAACCACCAGTCCTGTGGGACCTCAGATCTGCCCCCAGCCACCCCAAGGCCACCAGGAGTCCACGTATCTGACCACACATGTGCACACCCATACGTGAGCCTCAACATGGGTGCCACTGCATCTGGTCATGTATATGACATGTGTGGCACAGTCACACGTGCACAGCAGCTGTACACGTGTGCTCCATGCTTAGTGCTCTGCCTCTGTGTGTGCGTGACATCATGTGTGTACACTGATCCACGTGTAATAATGCACACCTGTGTGTCCTTAGCATGTGACAAATGTCTGTGTGGGTGTCATTGTGTCCCCAAAGGTCCCTGCTGCTGTCCGAGTGGGGATGGCAGAGGAAAGTAGAGTGGGGACAGAGTGTGGTGCCCAGAGTGCGTGGTGACAGCTGGCTGGACGTGTTGGGGAACTTGTGTGACATCCCATGTGGAACACACCATTGGAGCCACATGTGCTGTGCTTGGCATCCCAGGGGGACAACGTGCAGGGCCACGTGCTGGCAGAGCACTGAGGATGGTGTGTAACAACCAAGTGTTGACAAACTGTAAAGGACAAATAAAGGAGGACTATTTGCACAGCTCCATGTGTGCCACACTGCTGGAGACACCACAGTGCCTCTTCCCGTTCTGGCAGTGATTTCCACGTCAGGTGGTGACACCAAAACATCCTGTCCTAAAAGGGGAACTGACAGCAGCTCAATGCCAATCCCTGTCTCCACTGCAGTCTGGCCGTCTCCAAGCTGCTCCTGCCTCATGGCACCAATGGTGCTGGTCCTCATCCTGGGTGAGTGACAATGGGGATGTGGTGCCACGGGGGTTGGTGGCCCAGTGTGGGACCAGGATTGTGTCGCTTGCAGGTTGGTGGCTGGTGGCAGCAAGGAGGGCACAGCAGTGTGAGTATGGGGAACAGGGGGAAAATGGGGCTAGGAGAGGGGAGAATGGGCAGAGCGCCATTAAAGGAATACAGGAGGGTGTGCAGGGACAAAGCTGACTGCTGTCCCCTGTCCTAGTGCCCCGACCCTCCCTGTCGCTGCACCCCAGCCAGTGGGTGTCCCTGGGGAACAATGTCACCCTGCAGTGCCACCTGCCCAGGTCAGCTGCACGAGTTGAGCTCTACAAAGAAGGATACTGGAGATATGGAAAGCTGGCGGACATGGACATGGTACAGAACACAGCTGAGTTCCACTTGGTTAGTGTAGAGAGGAAAGATGCAGTGAGATATCACTGCCGGTACCATGTATTGGAGCCACCAGGGACATCGGAGAAAAGCAACGCCGTGGAGCTGGTGGTGACAGGTGAGGACACTGGGGACAGTGATTGGCCCTGAGCTGACCCAACAGGGCCATGTCCCATTGCTTTCTCCCCTTTCAATACAGATCCCAAATTCCCCCCACCCAGTATTTCCATGAGCTCTGGGAGTAAAGTGGGAACAGGGACCAATGTCACCATCTGCTGCAGCAACCTGGAGTATGGGGGCATTATCGTCCTGCACAAGGATGGGCACTCAGCCCCTATCCAGCTCCAGGGCCCCAATGGTGGGGGCACGGCCACCTTCTCCATCTTTGGGGTGACGCCATCCGACTCTGGCACCTATAGGTGCTCCTACCACATTGGAGGCTTCTACCTTGTTTCCTCACCCCTTGGGGACAGCGTGACACTGGAGGTGACACCCGCACCTGCACCCCCAGGTAGGTCTGAGGCCCCATTTCAGTGTCCTTGCTGTCCCTCCTTTCCGGCAGTGTCTCTGCATCCCATCCCCATGGAGGTGGTGGCTGGGGATGGGGACATGCACACTGCTGGACCCCACAGGTGATGAGAGGAGGTCCCATGGGAACCTGGTGGTGGCAGTGGTGAGGGGCTGCGCTGCTGTCCTCGTCTTTGGCCTGGGCCTCTACTTTGTCCTCGATGCCCGCAGCCTCTGGAGATGAAGGGATGACAGCCCTGGTGGGGAAGACAGCTGAATCACTTTGGCACCCAATAAAACACCTTCAGATCACATCCAAGTATGCTCTGTTTCCTCTTGCATAGTTCATATACCCTCCAATTTCCCTCCCATACCTTTCAATCCCTATACCTCCCTCCAGCTGTGTCCTTCCTCATCTTCCATCCCATATAGGTGGATAAATGCCCTTAACTTTCCCCTGCCTCCACTTCCATGCACTACTGATCCCCCTCGTGCTTTTTGGTGCCCTCCATAACCCCCATCCCGCTCCCCTCCCCAGTTTGATACGGATGCCCCCTCATCCAGGAAGTCTGAAGGCATTCTCTTCCAGGACAATATCTGAGTCTGCGAATCCTTAAACTGAACTTGCCCCCTTGGAATCCCCCCTAAACACCACTGCTAACTCCAAACCCTGTCCCTATAGATCCCAAGAGACTCCCAACCTCATATGGCTTACTCTGTCTTTATGTGCATCCCCAAATCCAGCCCGTGGGAAAACCAAACACTACATCGTAGGAATCCCAGATGGAATCCACCAGCCCCTCTGGTGTTCTTCCAGCCCTACTCACACCCAGACCTTATAGGCACCCCCAGATCTGAGCAAATACCACCCATGTAGTGCGCAGTGAGCTCAAAGGTCCCAGGAATCCCAGAACTTCCTGCACAGCCCCCAGATCCCATGGGCATCCCCAGGCCATAGAGAAAACCCCAAAGCCATGCATAGAGATGCCAGTATCTCTCCTATGGAGTCCTCAAATTTAAGCCTCCCCATATCTCCTTGCAATAAACTCTTATCAGAATTTGTCAGAGCCCTCAAAACATTAGGAAACAGCCCAAAAACACACTTAGATCCACAAAATTAAGCAATTCCAGGCTCCCAAGGCCACATCCCCTGTTACCCAGTCTTAGGCACCCAAATCCCAAATGCCCCCAGTCTAACATCCCCAAATCCTTACCGGTGTACCCCAGACACTTCACAAATACCTAAATGCTCAGTTCTCACTGCAAAATCCTTCCTTATTTTCCTCAAAGACCTTCACATCCATGGAATCTCCAAGTGCTCCACAGGTTTCAGCATCGATCAGCAGGCACTGGGCAGTTGTGTTGAGTGCTAGCTGTTTTGTAAATATATAAATGCTATTAGCATTACTGTTATCACTCTCTTCCTTTTCTGCTCTAGTGAATAGCTTTAAACTGAAACAATGAGTTTTTCCTTCTTTTATTCTGATTCTCACCTGAACCCACAAAGAGTTCTGCATGCTTCTGCCCGTTTGTCTGCAGCGTGTGCTCGTGTGACAGCGGCCATGGATGCCATGTGCTCCTTGTGCTCAGCAGTGCCATCACTCTGGCACTGCAGGACCCTCACCGCGGGAACTCCTCACATGGGCACTCTCTGCTCCACAGAATTACAATCCAACAACAAAACACATTTGCTGACATTCTCGGTGTGCTTGCTACCTCTCCAACACTTGCCAGAACAAGGCTCTTGCCAGAACAACAGAGGCTGCAAAGCACCAGATGCTGTGAGATAACCGCACAGCCTTGGTGTGTCTACCAATGGCACTGCTTCACCGCAAGAACATTTCTGGCACAAACACATTTCTGACAAACCTGTCATTGTGAACTCACTTCTTCACATCCTTGTGATGCTGCAGCTGCCATCAAGCAGAAAGGGAGGGATGTCCAGAGAAGCTGCATTTTGTGCTGTCTCCTTTTTGCCAGTTGGAGACTTCATCCATTGGATGAGCACTCTCATCCTCCCTTCTGCTCCAGCACTGCAACTCCTCAAAATGGACCATGATTGCTTTTCTCCCTCCATCTCCCTCGCTTACATTCCTTCCCTGATTCTCTCCATTTTCTCTCCTCTCTATATTTTATTTCCTCGTTTTCCTCCCAGTCATCTTTTACTCTTCTGCAGAACCAATAACCTACATTTCCCTGAATGTAGCAGATCAGTCAATAACACCAGAGCCAAAGTCCTTTATCCATATCGCTCATTAATTGTTACTAGGAAGTCCCCTAATTTTGTTGCAAAGCAGTTGATTGGTTGCAGCTGGAAAGTTCAATAAATGGTCTTCTGTTGTTCCTCTGAGTCACTGTCTGACTCTGCTGCCCTGGAAACCGCAGGAGAACACAGACTGCCCTACTGGGGTACTGTGCATTCTTTTGGGGCACAACATGCCAGGGCACACACTCACAGCCCTTTGGGGACAGTGTGTGGCATGTCAGGGTTGAAAGCGTGTGGGGCACATGAACGGGGACAGGGTGCAGTGAGCACCTCTCCACTTGTCCCACTACAAAAGGACACCACAGCGCAACCACAACTAAAGGCTCACGTTGCCACATGAGGAGGTGACATCACATCATCCTGTGCCCTGGGGGAAACTGAAAGCAGCTCTCCAGCCACTCCCTGTCTCTGCTGCAGTCTCGCTGTCCCCAAGCTGCTCCTGCCTCATGGCAACAATGGCGCTGGCCCTCATCCTTGGTGAGTGACAATGGGGACGTGGTGCCACAGGGGTTGGTGGCTCTGTGTGAGACCAGGACTGTGTCCCTTGCAGGTTGGTGGCTGGTGGGAGCAAGCAGGGCACAGCATCGTGAGTATGGGGAACAAGAGGAGAATGGGGAGAGAGGGAGGGGAGCGTTGTCAGGGGGCTATTAGAGGGGCAGAGGCACAAGGCAGACTGCTGTCCCCTTTCCTAGTGCCCCGACCCTCCCTGTCACTGCACCCCAGCCAGGGGGTGTCCCTAGGCGACAATGTCACCCTGCGCTGCCACCTGCCACATCCAGCTGCCTGGGTCTGGCTGTACAAGGAAGGACATCGGACATACAGCAGATTCAAATACAAGGAGCCGGACACTGCAGAGTTCTCCTTCTTGAACACAAATCGGGAGCACGCAGGTACATATCAGTGTCAGTACTGGCTGTCTATGTCAGCAGAGGAATCAGAGAAGAGTGATCCTGTGGAGCTGGTGCTGACAGGTGAGGGCACTGGGGACAGCAAATGGCTCTGCTTGCTCCCCACAGGACCGTGTCCCACTGCTGTCCCTTCCCTCATGCAGATCACAGATTCCCCCCACCCAGCATTTCCCTGAGCCCTGAGGAATGTGTGGAGACAGGGACCAATGTCACCATCCAGTGCTGGAACAAGGACTATGGGGCCGCCTTCCTCCTGCACAAGGATGGGTGCTCAGCCCCCATCCAGTGCCAGGACCTCAATGTGGTGGGCACAGCCACCTTCACCATCTTTGGGGTGACCCCAGCTGACAGCGGCACCTACAGGTGCTCCTACCGCCCCTGGGCTTACCCCTTTCTGTCCTCACCCCTTGGGAGTAACGTGACTCTGGAGGTGACACCCACACCTGCACCCCCAGGTAAGTCTGAGCCCCCCATTTGCGTGCACCCCCTGCCACGGATGGGTGGTTGTGTTGCTGCATGCGAGCTGAATAGGGGTTGTGGCTGGCAATAGGGACACCCAAACACCCGGACTCCACAAGTGCTGAGGAGCAGTCCCGTGCCAATCTGGTGCTGGCACTGGTGAGGGGCTTTGTGGCTGCACTCATCGTTGGCCTTGCAGTTTTCTTCATCATTGATGCCCGCAGCCTCTGGATACAGAGAGATGTGAGAACTGTGGTGAGGAAGGTTTTAAATGTCTACCATCCCTACTGATTCCCCCAGTGTTCCATGCCTGCACTTCTATCCCATATAGTTCCTCCCAGGTGTCCCTTGCCTGCCCTTTGATCCCCTATAGATTCCCTTCAGGGCTCCTTGAGCGTGACTGATGACCTCTCCATAACTCCCACCTTCTCCAGTTGCTGACACAGAAGCCCCCCCGAATGCAGAGGCCGTGCTGTTCCAAATCAGAGTCTGGGTCAGGGGACACAAATCCCAGCATTCCCCTTGGGGCCTCACCAAACCCTGCTCATAATTAACACAAAGGACCACCAACCCCATATGGCTTACCCTAACATGATAGCTAATCTCCCAAATCCAGCTCATGGGGGATTTGAATTCTGCATGTTGTGCTGAAGCCAGACTCCAAATCTCAGCCCTCACACTCATTGCAGCTCTCCAGACTCTAACCACGTCCCAGACCCCAAAAAGCACTCACAAACCAAGTAAAGGAAACCCCAAAGGGTGCAGATATGGAACCCCAATGTATAACCCACAGGGATGACAAATCGAATCCCCTGCGGTCCCACAATCCCTGAACACTCTCAGACCCTTTGGGCACACCCAAACCACAGCAGGACCCCCAAACATCCCCCTTGGGATCCTCAAAGAGAAGGACAGCACAACTCCACACCCACCCTCTTGAACACCACTCCCAAATACCAACACCATCAATCCCCCTCCAAAGCCTGTTGCAGACCCCATGGTGGCACCCCGCTGTTCCCCTGTGTCTCCAGGTGCCCCCCAGTGACAGTGAGTGTCTGACCTACGCCGAGATTCATGCTGTGACCCCTGGACCCCGGCCACCCAGTGCAGCTTCCACCACTCAGCCCCCCATTATCTACACCCATGTGGATACTGGGGGACCCCTGATGATGCCCCCACACCCGCAGTGCCTCATTTTTAAGGAGCTCTGAAAGGGACACACCCCAAATTCCCTGCTTGGAGATCCACGAGGCCATGATCCCACCCTTTCATCCCCAAATCCCGAGATATCTGACATCCCCAAATCCTCACCTATACACCTCATCTCATTTCCAGACCCACCAAATCCCTGGGTACTCCACTCTAATCCACAAATCCTTCCTGATCCCCCTCAAATCCCATAATATCCCTTGAGTTGACAAGTACTCCTTAATCCACCCAAAAAAGCAAGCACCATTCCTTCCTGGATATGACCACCAAATTCTTCCCAATCTTCTCCACAATCGCACTGAGTGCCCACTAACACCACACCACCTGTCATCCACCTCCACTCTGACCCCCTCCAGATCCCACCCAGGGTCTCCCTCCTGCCCTTCTGTCCTGGTCTCAGCATCAGGAGGGTTTGGAGCCACTGCACTGTGCATCACTTTGAAAATAAATGCCATTGTGATCATGATATCACTCACTGGGATTGCTCTCTTCAGTCTTAGTAAACAGATTTCATCATCACCTGTGAGTTCTGCACTTATTTCTTCTACCCCTCCCCCTGGGCTTCTGGATGCTTCTGCCCGTTTGTCTGCAGTGTGTGCTTGTGTGACACTGTCCCTGCTGGCAATACCGTTTCTGATGCAAGCCAGGATGCCATTGGCCTTCTTGGCCACCTGGGCACACTGCTGGCTCATGTTCAGCCCAGCATCAATCAACACCCCCAGCTCCATTTCCTCTACGCAGTCTTCCAGCCACTCCGCCCCAAACCTGTAGGGTCGCCTGGGGTTGTTGTGGCCAAAGTGCAGGACCCGGCATTTGGCCTTGTAGAACCTCATCCCATTGGCTTCAGCCCAGCTCTCCAGCCTGTCCATATCCCTCTGTAGGGCCTCGCTACCCCCAGGCAGATCCACACTTCCAGCCAATTTGGTGTCATCTGCAAAATTACTGAGGGTGCACTCAATGCCCTCATCCAGGTCATCAATAAAGATCTTGAAGAGGACAGGCCCCAGCACCGACCCCTGGGGAACACCACTCATGACCGGTCGCCAGCTGCATTTGGCTCCATTCACCACCACTCTCTGGGCCCGGCCTTCCAGCCACTTCCTTACCCAGCCAAGAGTGTACCCGTCCAAGCCACGGGCTGCCAGCTTCTGCAGGAGGATACTGGGGGAGACAGTGTCAAAGGCCTTGCTGAAGTCTCGGTAGACCACGTCAACAGTCTTTCTCTTGTCTGCCAGATGGGTCACGAGATCACAGACGGAGATCAGGCTGGTCAAGCAGGATCTTCGTGAATCCATGCTGGGTAGGCCTGACCCCTGGTCATCCCGCACATGCCACGTGATCTCCCTCAAGACAATCCGCTCCATAACCTACCCTGGCACCGAAGTTGGGCTAACAGGCCTGTAGTTCCCCTGATCCTCTTACAACCCTTCTTGTGGATGGGAGTCACATTGGCCAGTCTCCAGTCTTCTGGGACCTCTCCAGTCAACAAGAATGCTGATAGATGATGGAAAGCGGCTCGGCTATCACCTCTGCCAGTTCCCTCAGCACTCTCAGGTGAATCTCATCCGGCCCCATGGACTTGTGGCAGTCCAGTTGGACTAGTAGGTCTCTGACTGTTTCCTCCTGAATCGTGGGGGGTTTAGTCTGCTCCCCAGCTGAGACTACCGGGTCAGAGAATGGAGTATCCTGAGGACAGCTGTGTGACCTGTAAAGACAGATGTAAAGAAGGCATTCAGAACTTCTGCCTTTTCCTTATCCTCAGTGGTCACATGCCCAGCCTCATCCAGTAAAGAATGGAGATTCTCCTTAGTCTTCCTCTTCCTGTTGATATATTTGTAAAAGAGTTTCTTGTTCCTTTTTACCCCAGTGGCCAGGTTGAGTTCAAGGAGGTTGAGTTCAGGTTGAGTTTTGAAGCTACCCCCACTCCTGTTGCCCACGCTGGCCCTCAGTGCAGCCCAGGCATGAGCTGGAGTTGCGTGCCCATGGGGTCATGCTGTGGAGCTGTGTAGCCCCATATCTATAGGGAAATCTATGGGGAAGGGTTGTGGATGTCCATAGGAGAACTTGCAGTCTCCAAATCTATGGGGTGATGTACCTATGGGGCTGGGCCCCACATTGTGCCCCACAGCACTGGACCTCCTTTTTTTGTACATTTACTCCATCTCTGGGACTTCCTCCCACAACACAGTAGGCATCTGTGGGCGTTCAGGAAATGCTGAGCTTCCTGGAGTGTCACCACAGCCCCATATGACCCTCCCCCCCTTAGATGACTGCCCAACCGTTCTCCACCCAACACAACCTTGGGGAGCCCCAAAGAATTGCACCCTCCCAGTTTTTCATCCCCCTAAAATGTCCCCTCACCCTCAACAAGAGTTCCTTCACCTTAGGGGATAGATTTGGGTTCCAAGGGATTGAGACTGGGGGATCCAGGATGGACAACGGCAATGGCATTGACCCCATTGGGCAGCAGAGGACAACTCCCATTGTTTCGGGGTCAGTGGGTTTGACAGTGGGGGACTTGGGATGGCCAAACCTAACGCCACTGACACCGATGTCCCCAGCATCTCCACTGCTGACATCACCACTCCCAGTGGCTCGAAGATCCCCACTGCCAGCATCTATAGGATCTCCAGGTCCAAGACCTGGGGCCTCCAGGCCCTGAAGACCCTTTGCACGACCCTCAGGCTCCTCTCAGTGACTGCATCACTGCCGGCCTGACCCATCAGTAAGGGAGAACAACCAGAGAGGTGAACCAGAGCAGGGAGTCTCCTGGTGATGTCCTGAGCTGGGCCCCACGAGGCCAGCACACTTTCCCTATGGGTAGGATCTGGCTGATGTGTCAGAGCCTCTTTTCCCATCAGAAGGAGTCCCCTGTGACAGCCACCCTTCTTTTCTTCTGTCGGAAGGCAGTCTGGAGGCGTGGAGCTGACCGCCTTGCCCTAGACAATGGACCTGGGTGCAGGCTCAGGCACTCCCTGCTGCTGCAGACCTGCATGGCCGTGTTCTCTGCAGCGTGGAGGGATGCTCTTCCCTCCTGCTTGCCCTGCCCACTGGGGGTACTGCGGGTATTGGGGTTACTGGGAACACTGGAGGAACTTCTGCACATTGATGGATATTGAGGGCATTGCAAACATGGGGGCATTGAAGGAATTGAGGACAACGGGAGTAAAGTAACATTAGGCCAGATCCATTAGTCCACACTGACCCCAAACCAATTGGACTTTGGAGACAACATTCTCGGTTCTGCATTGACCACACTGATCACATCCATGGGACCTGATTGACCCCAATGATCTCATCCATGGGTCTTTATTGACTCCCACCCCATGGGACAGCACAACACTGACCAAGAGTTGGTTGGCCCACAAACACTGGACACAACCATGGGACAAAATCGAACATACAGACATCAGACCCATCCCCATTTCTGATTTCCCACCCCATTAAACTCCCTCCAATCACAACAACCTCATTTTCCCCATAACCTCCTCCTGGTTGGGGCTCACTCCCTCCGCCCACACCAACCCCAAAATCCAAACACTGCCCCCCGAAGAGCCCCCACCACCCCACTGACCGCCTTCCGCACAGCACTGGAGGAGAAATAGAAGATGAAGGGATCGAGCGCGGCACTGAGGGTGGTGACGAGCAGAGCGTAGTGCCTCCACGTGGGGCTGTGCTGCTGCACAAAGCCCACCACATGCGAGAGGTTGAAGGGTCCAAAGCAGACCCCAAAGATGACCATGGTGGCCACGGCCAGCCCCACAGTGCGGTACTTCTTCTGCAGTGGGATGTGGGGTCGAGTGAGGAGGGCACGGATGAGGCGGATGTAGCAGAACATGGTGATGGCAAAGGGGAGGAGGAAGAGGACGAGGAAGAGCTCGAGGCGCAGCGGGAGAACAAAGCGCAGCTGGGTTGGGGAGAAGTCATCGTAGCAGTGGTAGACCATGTGGGGTTGAGTCTCAGAGGCATTCTGAGAGGTCCATGGGGTGTTGGTAGGGATGTGGGGTGTTTTTGGGGTTGTGCCGGCAGAGAATTGGAGGGTGGAGATGTTGAGGTCGGTCTTGGGGCTGGAGATCCTGTAGAAGTTGGCACCGGGGATCTTGGAGCCACTGGGAGTGGTGATGTTAGCAGTGGAGGTGTTGGAGACGTCGGTGTCAATGCCATTAGGTTTGATTAACTCAAACTCCCTGTAATACTCTGCCACAAAGATGAAGGAACAATGGGACAATGCCATCACCCAAAGGACGGCGCTGGCGGCCATCATCTGCCATAACCTCTGGCGCCGGTTGTAGCGGTGTGGGAACACGACCCCAAAGTAGCGCTCCACACTGAGGGCAGCCATAAAGAGAGTGCTGAGGTAGATGCTGGAGTAGAAGCAGAAGTTTGCAATGGGGCAGAGCACTCTGGGGAAGGGCCACTCCATCATGGCTGCCTCTTCGGCCATCTTGAATGGGAGGAAGAAGAGGACAAGGAGGTCGGCGGTGGTGAGGTGGAGGAGGAGGAGGTTGGCAGCGGTGAGGTGGGGATGAGGACGATGGCATCGGATTTTGATGAGGAGGGTGAGGAGGGTGAAGATGTTGGCAGGAAAACCCACAGCGAAGGTCAGCACGTGGATGGCGAAGACGAGCATGGCGAGAGGAAGGCTGTGGGATGAAGGGCACAGAGCTGTAGGGCAGGCTATGGGGTCATACTGGAATGGGAGAAGATATCAAACTGGGACTATAGGAGGGGCTAAGGGATGATACCAGAGCTAATTGTTGGAGTATGGAGTCAGTGGGCTATGAGGCAGGATATGGGGCACAAATCAGACCGTGGGGTGATTTGTCAATTTCTGGGGATACAGGACTGGAAATGAGGATACGGGGTTGGATGTGGAACTGTGGGGCATGAAAGAAGAGGAGGGGCAGGACCCTGAGCCTCCCCATCTGAAAACCCACAACTGACCCCAAATCCCACAGCTCTCCCAGAGCTCCCCACACCTCATAACTAACCAAAACCACATCTCCCCCAAAACCCTCCCTGTACCCCACAACACCATGTCCTGCCCCATAGACCCACAGCCCTCACCGCAGCTCTATATCCTGTCTGGTTGCCCCATATCCAGCCCGGTGGCCTTGTATCAAGATACATAGCACCGTGATCTTATATCTTATATACAACCACAACCCCACATCCTGCCATATAGTCCCATGACCTCATATCCCTCCCGAAAAGCCCATGACTCTCCATTTCTCCCCATTGCCCCACTACTGCTCCATATCCCTCAGCCCACCAGGACCCCCCCGTGTGCTCACCTCTCTGTTCACCTCAGTGTGTGTGGGGAGCTGGGTCCCGCCCCATAGATTATGTGTCCAGGGGTGGGGCCACATTTGGAGGCCACCCCTGCAGAAGCCCTTTGTCCTTTGTGATGGGGTGGGGACACCCTCTAGGGTAAGGGACACTACTTGAGGGTGAGGGGAAATTCTGGGGGGCAGGAAAAATTGGGGGGGGGGGGGGGGGGGAGGGTGCATATTTTGTGGAACACCCCACAGATGTTTGGGGTGGGCTCAGAGGAGCAGTGACCTCAGGGAGGTGTCCTATAGGGCTGCGGTGACATTGGAGGAAATTTGGTGTTTCCTGAACAGCAAACATCTGCTGTGTGGTGACAGGGAGTCCCAAAATAGGAGTAAATGTACAAAAAAGGAGGTATAGTGCTGTGGGGCCGTGTCCCAGCACCGCCGTCACTTTATACATAGATCCAAATACCCTCCATGCAGCATTTCCCTGAGGAACATGTGGAGGTAGGGACAAACATCACTATCTGGTGTTGGAACCAGGAATATAAGGGCACCGCCTTCCTGCACAAGGATGGGCACTCAGCTCCTATCCAGCACAGGAACCCCAGTGTTGGGGGCACGGCCGCCTTGACCCTCTTGAGGTGATTTCAGTCATTGTCCAGGCGAGCACAGCATCACCTGGCTGCTACCATGCTGGGATAATGGGGCCCACAGCCTGGAGTTAGTGGGCATGGAAGCCAGGCAGCCATTTCACACACTGGGACCTCACCAAGAGCACTAAGTCCCCTACCTGAGCACTTGGCTGATGTCTGTGTTTGGGAAGAGAAGGACGGGCATCATTCGGTGCCCACATTTTTGCTGTGCTGGATGTACTTGTTGTCATTTTGGGTGAGGCACATCAGGTAGGTTTGAATTTAAATAAAGCTATGGACTGAACTATGACTAAAGACACTCCATCTCTGGGACTTGAGATATAAAAAGGTCTTTTTATCCCAACATCTACTCAAACAATCTGCTGTTTCCTGGGGATTTTTTCCTAGAAGGCCGTTTTCTCAGCCAACATGACTTCCCCTTTTTCTATTTTAAGCTTCCTCCTCTGTTCTGTGCACCACACAAACCACATCAGTTGGTCGGTGATGAGCAACTCCTATCTGCAGCAACAATTGTGAATAAATATATAAACATAAATATGCACATTTCTGAATTTCTGAACCTAGAGGTGTATTTACACCTCAAGAGGAGCTACCTATGGCACCTCCTGACTTGTGTTAAGGGGAAAGGCTGCAGCACGCATGTATTTCTACCCAAAATGGGAAATTAAAAGAAGCAAAGCCCAGATAAGAAGCCCAGCGAGTGCCATTTCCTGATACCGGATGCAGGCACCAGGGGGTTGGTCACAGAGCAAGAAGTTGCCCTGGGATTTGGCATTTTGGGGACAGTCTTGGGAACTTCTGATCTTTGAGTGGGGAAAATAGTAACGTGGATTCCAGGCATTCTGAGAGTGTTTTTTCTCCTGCTGAGAAGCATGATGGTGAGTGTTGTTTTGGGTGCTCATGGCAAGCTTGGTTTGGGGCTTCTTGTTTCAGAGTTTTCCCCAGGAAACACCAGCAGTGTTGGCTGTGTTCTGGGCTGATGGTGGTTTGTAGTGGGGACAGAAGGAAGGAAGGGACGAGAAAGAAGGAAGCCTGCAAATGTCCAGAAGTGGGATGGATTTGCACCAAAAAGTAGCCCTCATCAGGAAACCCTGATGTGAGGAACTGCAAGTTGAATCTGAAATGGTGATAATGCAGCCTGGGTCCTGGTGGGATGAGGTCTACACAGACCCACGTGCTACCAACCCTCATCTGCTCTACCCTGGGATCAATTCACAAGGTCTGGGGTCTGTGGAGCTCCCAGCCCATGCTCTTGAGGCCCTGCAGGGCCTCCACCATGTCCACAAGAACACATGGAGGGGAAGTCCTTCTCCCTGTGCCCATCCAACCTCCAGCAGGAGCCCAGCCCATGTGTGCCTGCTGCCATCACCTCCTTCTACCAGCTCCTTTCTCACTAAGAACCACTGGAGCAACTGCTTAGGATCCAGGAACCTCCAGATATGGGGAGAAAAGAGCAGCCATCACCTTCGGAATCAACATTGCATGGGAACCAGTATGAAAGGTCTGTTTTTCAACAGATGCGGACTCTTCCAGCTCCTGCCGTGTGCCCACGCTGGCACCGGGTCTTCCTGAAAGCCAGTGCTCTGGGGCTGCTGCTTCTGCTGGTGACTGTGCTCGGCGTGCAGGGTGAGTGCCAGCTTGTAACCACATCCACAGCATAGAAACCACAGCTTCTGTGAGCAGAAATCCGGTCTGCTTATCCCCCAGAGTGATACCTGGGCTTTGAATTGGGTTGGGGATGACCACCCAGCAATCCCAGTGCATCACCCAACATGGGCAGGAGATGCAAGGACTGCAGTCTGACTGTCCCCAAGCTGCTCCTGCCTCATGGCACCAATGGCGCTGGCCCTCATCCTGGGTGAGTGACAATGGGGACGTGGTGCCACGGGGGTTGGTGGCCCTGTGTGGGACCAGAACCGTGTCCCTTGCAGGTTGGTGGCTGGTGACAGCGAGCAGGGCACAGCAGTGTGAGTATGGGGACAGGGGGAGAATGGGGAGAGAATGGGCACAGGGAGCATGGGCAGGGGGCTATGAGAGAGGCACAGGAAGGAGTGAAGGCACAAGGCTGACTGCTGTCCCCTGTGCTAGTGCCCCCACCTTCCCTGTCACTGCACCCCAACCAGCGGGTGTCCCTGGGAGCGTAAAAGCAGGAGGGGGAATGGCTGTTTAGAAGGATGGATAGTGATAGGACAAGGGGGAATGTTTTTAAACTGAGACAGGGAGGTTTATGTTTGATATTAGGAGGAAGTTCTTCACTCAGAAGTTGGTGAGGCACTGGAACGTGTTGCCCAAGGAGGCTGTGCATACCCCATCCCTGGAGGCATCCAAGGCCAGGCTGCATGTGGCTCTGGGCAGAATGGTCTAGTGGTTGGTGATCCTGTACATAGCAGGGGAGTTAAACTCGATGATCATTGTGGTCCTTTTCAGCCTGGCCCATTCTATGATTCTATGATTCTATGATTCTATGATTCTATGATTCTATGATTCTATGATTCAATGATAAGCAGATCCATGGTTTCTGCTAGATGTTTATCTCAGTGTCTGAATGTTCCACCACCCCTTGCTTTCAGCATGGTTCCCAGCAGTCCATTGCATCACTCGATTTTCCCATAAGCTGGTGCACGACAGGGATGTGACATACCCACTCAGTGCCATGGTCTTTGGCCCACGTGTTTAGGAGGGTGTTTTTAAAATGAGTTCCATTGTGTGACTCAGTTCTGTCTGGAGTTCCATGTCACCATAAGACCAGTTTTTGGAGGCCTAATACAGTGCTATGGGTGGTGCCATGGGGCATGGGATATGTTTCAAGGCACCTGGGGTTGCTTCCACCATGCTAAGCACGTAACGTTTACCTCTGTGAGTTCATGGCAGAGTGACAAAATCGATGTGCCAGGCCTCTCCACAGGAACATACAGCCATTACTCATTGTGCCAGAGAGGTTTCATTCCCTTCTCTTGTTTAACTACAGCACTTCATTCACAAATGTGAACAAGTTGTGCAGTAGCTACCATGGTTAAGTCCATTTATGTCACATCTCTTCCCTGATGTCCCGAGGTGTCATCGCCCATGAGCTAGGATTAACTCGCCCTGATGTAGCCAGTCCAGATCTATCTGAGCCACTTCAATCCCAGCAGCCTGATCGAACTGCAGGCTGTTTTCATGCTGTTCAGTGCCCCAGCTCGTGGTACCACAGCATCCACATGACACACCTTTGTGGTAATGTTCTCCACCCGGCTAGCAAAGTCATTCCACAGTTTGGTGGCTCCAGTAGGTTTACCTCGGTGTTGCCAGTTGTTTTGCTTCTGCTGCTGTAACCAACCCCACAGGGCATTTTTCCCACCAGCCCCAAATCAGTAAAAAGGTGAAGTTTTGGCAGAACTGCCGACCCTCGCTTCTCCTCCGTGTGTCCCCACTGCCCTGAGTTGCTCCTGAATTGTGCCTTCCAGCACTGCAGTTGTTTGCTGTCAGTCTCGTAAAAACATTGCATACATTTTGACTGCTTGGGGAAGACCTCATATTACTGGGGTCATCTGACCAGGATCTGCCTTTAACAGCATGGACAATGGTTGATCAGTACTCAGAAGTCAATCATGCACTAATTGCAAACGTGTGATCATTTGTGCACTCTCTGTAAGCAGATGTAAGCCAGCAGTAGTGCAGTGACTGGCTGTTCTCTGCTCAGGGGGCCCAAGCTTCCATCCCAAAGTGCTGCCCTCTGAGTTAGAGATCACAGAGCACTTTGCTCTCCTTGCACAGACAGGAGGACTCCCTGTCCCCCGTACCCCTGACTTGAGGAATCAAACTCAGTAACCACCAAGCAGTTACAAAGCAGGTATGTTTATTCAGCACTGTGCACACATGGTTATTACAATTACCTGAAAGTATTCATGACAATATTCCACACCGATTCTATGCCCCAAACTCCACCCCTAATTCATGCTTCTACACATGCGTGGTGCCTCCTGGTGGTCATCCTGGCGCTCATGGGGATGAAGGCAGTCTATCCTCCTCGCAGTGTGCTTCTGACCCTGGTGTAGTTTGAGGAAGTATTCTGGCTTCAACACATTCAGTTTGTAGGATGTGGCTCCTTGCACCAATCAGCAGGCCCCTGTATTCCCCCAGTCCCTACACACAACAAGACCATAGCTGGACCCCAAATATCCCCCTTGCAGACCTCCCCTCTGCCCCTCAGAACTACAGGCTCTCTCTCATGGTCACATCTCCCTCATACCTACACCAGAGCCTCACCCTCAGCCCACCCATCTTGGGGACCCCCATGGTAGCACCCCACTCTCCTCCTGTATCTCCAGGTGCCCCCCACGGACAGCGAGGATGTGACTTACGTCGAGATGCCAGCTGCCATCCCGTGCTCCCAGACTCCCAGTTCCCACACTGCCAACCAACCCCCCGTTATCTACACCACAGTGAGCACTGAATTACCGTGCTGATGGGCCTTCCCAGGTGCCTCAAATTCTCTTCTTGGGACTCCCTGATGTCCTCTTCTTATCCCAGACCAGCTGATCTCCCCAAATCGAACAATCCCAAATTCTCACTGGTGCATCCCAAATACTTCCCACTCACACCAAATCCCAAATGCTCATCTCTAACCCCAAAATCCTTCCTTATCCCCTCAAATACCTTAACACTCCCTGAGACGTCCAAATCCTCTCCAGTCCTCTCCCAGACACCACCACCTGACACATTCCTGAGACACCCTTATCTGTGCCAATCTTCCCCTCTTATGGAAGTCCCACAGAATGTCCTTTCCTCTCCTTCCATCTCCTACAGATTTCCTATAGATTCCATGTAGACCCCTCAAATTCCCTTGCCTCCCTTTCTGTCCTTGTTGTATCCTTGGTCTTTGGGTGCTGAGCAATTCCTTTATGCATCACTTGCTTTGCACAAGTATATACATCTATCTGATTAGCATTCCTGTTATTTCTCGCTTCCTTTTCAGTCTCAGTAAATAGATTTTATCTCCAATGATGAATTCTTCCTCATTTTCTCCGGTTCTCTCCCCAGACCCACTGGCAGGGGTCAGTGAGAATAAAAGCTGTGTGGTGCTGAGCTGCTGCTGTGTGACAGCACCGCACTCCTTGTAGTCCCTCCCTCCCTCCATGCACAGGACGTGACACTCACGTGGTGCAGCTGTCAGATCCCCTCAGCGTGGGAAGGTCTGGATGTAACCTCCCAGCTCTACCCCAGGAAGGCTCCATGCCAGAGATGTCCGAGCAGGGACAAGCCCTGGCTGCCTGGGAAATGCTGGTGTTTCAGCTCCCCTGTTCCTGAGGAGCTGAAAAGATGCACTGGGTGCCCTTCCCTACTGAGAATTGGTTGGGCTCCGAACCACCCAGTGTGTGCTGTGTTGGAAGCAGCGCTGCTGACAGCCCCGAAGGAGAGGTGCTGCATTCAACACCCTGCTGATGGAAGGCTGACATCCTGGCAGGAACCACTGACAGCCCTGCAGAGCCAATTCACTGCTGAACGGAATGCCACTCGGCGACGCTGTGTGGTGCTGTGAGATCCAGCAGATGAGGAAATCATTCTGTGGCCTGAATTAGAATGACAGGAAGAAGGGATGGACTCCTCTCCTCTCCTCTCCTCTCCTCTCCTCTCCTCTCCTCTCCTCTCCTCTCCTCTCCTCTCCTCTCCTCTCCTCTCCTCTCCTCTCCTCTCCTCTCCTCTCCTCTCCTCTCCTCTCCTCTCCTCTCCTCTCCTCCATCTTCATCTGTACTCTACATCCAGACCCAAAATCTACACCCAGCCCCCAAAAAGCTTACACTCAACCCCCAAACAGACAACCCCCAAAACTCTCCCCATCCACTCACATTCTCTAGTCAGCAGTCAAATCTTCAGTCACTCTCAGGAAGTCTCCATCCAGTCCCTAAACACTGTCCAGCTCCAAAATACCCTCACTACCCCAATATCTACATCCAGCCCCATAAAATCCCATCCACCCACAAAATCTCCATCCACTTCCCAAAATCTCTATCCCCCCAGAAATTTCCAACCACACAGAAATCTCCATTCACTCCAAAATCCTCTATCCAGCTCCACAACCTCCATCCAGACCACAAATATTTCGTGCATCCCTAAATAGCCATCCAGACCCCAAACACAAAATCTGCCCCTGAACCACTGTGGGCCGGGTGCTGGTTTGGGATGTGGAGCTGGAGATGCGCACATGGGAAGGGGACGTGTGTGTGCTGTAGGGACAGATGTGGCGCTGACGTGGGGCACATGGTAAGGACACACGGACACAGGGAGGGCCTGGAGAGTGCAGGCACAGGGAGCACATGTGCACCGTCCCTCTCAGGGGGTTTGGAGGCAGGTGAATCTTTCTCTGTCTCCTGAGTCACACCTCTCCCAGCCAGCAGGGACAGATACTGCGATGGAGTCAGCCAAGGCTCACAGCAGCAATACACGTCCATTTACCAAGAGCTTTTCTTCAAAGCACTGCTTTGGAATGAAAACTGTCCACAAAGTCTTGTTGCTCACCTCGTGCATTCTTTACCGGTCTCAGAAAACATGCTAAGGACACCCATGTGCAGCACTGTGCACATCTACTGGTGTACACGCATGGTGTTGCAGACACAAAGGAATGGAGTTAATCACGGAGTGCACATCTGGGTCTAACTGTTGTGCACATGTGACGGTGAACACATGTGACACGTAGGAACACATGCAGTGATACATGCATGCAGTGCACACGTGACGGTAAGCACACACAACACAGCTGCACGGTGCACGCTGGCAGTACGTGTGTGCACACAGGACACACGTGTTTGTGCACACGTATGGAGGCATCAGTGATGCCTGCCAACTGCTACCTGGGCGTAGATAACAGAGGGCTGGGGGTGAGCGGGGGGGTTGAGGGGCTGAGTGCTGGCGGTCACAGCTTGCAGCTCCATGTAGGTCAGAGCCTCGCTGTCACTGAAAGACACCTGGGGACACAGTGGGAAGGCAGAGTGTCAACCTGGGGGTCCCCAGTGTACTTTGGGAGGGACATCGCGTGAGTGATGTTTGGGGTTCTTCCTACACAGTGTGAAAGTGGCCCATGGGGTCTGAGGGGTATTTATTTCCACAATGTGGATTTGGAGTTCTTCATGGTCTGGGTTTAGGGGGTGTCCTTAACATTAAGGCAAACGATATGAGGCTGTGGATCCCCTGGTGTCCCCATGGACAGGGTTTGGGGCTGTAAATGGGATCAGGAGGCCTTTCAAGGGTCAGGCTGGGGTTGGGGTTCCCTGACCCAGACATTTACCTGGAATTCCGTGTCCTCAGGCTTTTCTGCAGGGGCAGCTGCATCAAAACAAGGAGAGGAATGGGATGGGGCTATGAAGGGGAGGGGGGGCGGGAAGAGGGGAATTGGCTGAGGAGCATTTGAGAGAAATAAAGAAGTTTAAACACTTCCTCACCAGGGCACTCATCTTTCCGTATCCGACGTTTGCAGGCCATGAGGAAGAAGAAGACGACAAAGACGAGGATGAAGACAAAGGCAGCAGTGCAGCCCCCAACCACTGCCACCACCAGGTTCCCGTGGGAACTGTCTGCAGCACCTGTGGGGTCCGGGTGTTTGGGTTATCACATCCTCAACCATCACCTCTACAGGGACAAGAGGTGACACAGCCACTCATAGGGGTTGAGACCCACCTGGGGGTGCAGGTGTGGGTGTCACCTCCAGAGTCACGTTACTCCCAAGGGATGAGGACAGAAAGGGGTAAGCCCAGGGGCGGTAGGAGCACCTGTAGGTGCCGCTGTCAGCTGGGGTCACCCCAAAGATGGTGAAGGTGGCTATGCCCACCCCATTGGGGTCCTGGCGTTGGATGGGGGCTGAGCACCCATCCTTGTGCAGGAGGAAGGCGGCCCCATAGTCCTTGTTCCAGCACTGGATGGTGACATTGGTCCCTATCTCCACACATTTTTCAGGGCTCAGGGAAATGCTGGGTGGGGGGAAACTGTGATCTGCATAGGAGAGTGGACAGCAGTGGGACACGGTCCTGTTGGGAGCAAGCAGAGCCATCTGCTGTCCCCAGTGCCCTCACCTGTCAGCACCAGCTCCACAGGATCACTCTTCTCTGAATCCTCTGCTGACCAACGCACCCGGTACTGACACCCATATGTACCTGCATGCTCCCGATTTGTGTTCAAGAAGGAGAACTCTGCAGTGTCCTGTTTCTTGTACTTGTATTTGCTGTGTGTCCAACGTCCTTCCTTGTACAGCCAGACCCAGGCAGCCGACTGGGGCAGGTGGCACCTTAGCGTGACATTGTCCCCCAGGGACACCCCCTGGCTGGGGTGCAGCGACAGGGAGGGTCGGGGCACTAGGACAAGGGACAGCAGTCAGCCTTCTCCCTGCACACCCTCCTCTGCCCCTCTCATGGTCCCCTGACCACGCTCCCCTTCCTCTCTCCCCATTCTCCCCCTGTCCCCATACTCACGATGTTGTGCCCTGCTTGCTGCCACCAGCCACCAACCTGCAAGGGACACGGTCCGGGCCTCACACAGGGCCACCAACCCCCATGGCAACACGTCCCCATTGTCACTCACCCAGGATGAGGGCCAGCGCCATTGGTGCCATGAGGCAGGAGCAGCTTGGGGACAGCAAGACTGCAGTGGGGAAAGGACGTGGCTGAAGAGCTGCTTTCAGATTCTCCCTGAGCACAGGATGTTGTGACGTCACCTCCTGATGTGGTTGCACTGTGGTGTCCCTCTGGGGTGGGACAAGTGGAGAGGTGCCCACTGCACACTGTGCCTGTTGAGGTGCCCCACACGCTGTCAACCCTGGGTGATTCGAGACAGCCACCATGGCTTCACCAAGGGCAGATCATGCCTCAGCAGTATTATGGCCTTCTATGATGGAGTGAGGGCTTCAGTGGATGGGGGAAGGGGTGTGGATGTCATCTACCTGGACTTCTGCAAGGCCTTTGACATGGTCCCTCACCACATCCTTCTCTCTACGTCGGAGAGGTGTGGATTTGAGGAGTGGACTGTTTGATGGATTAGGAATTGTCTGGCTGGACACAACGAAACAGTTCTAATGAGTGTTTCTGTGTCAGGCTGCATCACTTGGGTCAGGGCAATCCCAGGGATTTATACAAACTGGGGGAAGATCTCCTTGAGAGCAGCCCTGCGGAGAAGGACTTGGGGGTCCTGGTTCGTGGACAAGAAGCTGGACATGAGCCTGCAGTGTGCGCTTGCAGCCCGGAAAGCCAACTGTGTTCTGGGCTGCATTACAAAAGGGAAAGCCAGCAGGGTGAAGGAGATGACTGTCCCCCTCCACTCAGCTCTTGTGAGGCCTCATCGGCAGTTTTGTGTCCAGCCCTGGGGTCCCCAGTACGGGAAGGACATGGAGCTCTTGGAGCGGGTCCAGAGGAGGGCACTAAGATGATCAGAGGGCTGGAGCAGCTCTCCTATGAGGAAAGGTTGAGGGAACTGTGCTTGTTAAGCTTGGAGAAGAGAAGGCTCTGGGGAGACCTCACTGTGGCCTTCCAGAACTTGAAGGGAGCGTATGAACAGGAGGGGAAATGGCTGTTTATGTGGGTGGATAGTGATAGGACAAGGGGGAATGGTGTTGAACTGAGACAGGGAGGTTTCAGTTAGATATGAGGAGGAAGTTTTTCACACTGAGGTGGTGACTCACTGGAACAGGTTGTCCAAGGAAGTTGTGGATTTCCTGTCCCCTGAGCTATTCAAGGCCAGGCTGGGTGTAGCTCTGGGCAGCCTGGTCTAGTAGTTGGTGATCCTGCACATAGCAGGTGTTTAAACCTGATGATCATTGTAGTTCTTTTCAGCCCAGGCCATTCTGTGATTCTATGATTATGATACCTAGACAATGGTGCTAATTGCCTTATCAGTAACTGTCAGGGAAATTTAGGTTATGGCTGCAGCAGAAGAAGAGTAAAAGGTGACTGGGAGGAAAATGAGCAAGAAAGAGAAAAAGAAAGAAAGGAGAGAAAATGGAGAGAAGTAGAGAAAGAACATAAGAGAGACAGATGGAGGGAGAAAAGCAACCATGGTCCATTTTGAAGAGTTGCAGTGCTGGAGTAGAAGGGGGCATGAGAGTGCTCATCCAATGGATGAAGTCTCCAACTGGCAAAAAGGAGACAGCACAAAATGCAGCTTCTCTGGGCATTTATTTCTCTCTGCTGGTTGGCAGCTGCAGCATCACAAGGTTGCAAAGAAGTGAGTTCACACTGACAGGTTTGTCAGAAATGTGTTTGTGCCAGAAATGTTCTTGCGGTGAAGCAGTGCCATTGGTGGACACACCAAGGCTGTGCGGTTATCTCACAGCATCTGGGGCTTTGCAGCCTCTGTTGTTCTGGCAAGAGCCTTGTTCTGGCAAGTGTTGGAGAGGTAGCAAGCACACCGAGAATGTCAGCAAATGAGTTTTGTTGTTGGATTGTAATTCTGTAGAGCAGAGAGTGCCCGTGTGAGGAGTTCCCGCGGTGAGGGTCCTGCAGTGCCAGAGTGATGGCACTGCTGAGCACAAGGAGCACATGGCATCCATGGCCGCTGTCACACGAGCACACGCTGCAGACAAACGGGCAGAAGCATCCAGAATTGCAGGGCAGCCCTCAGAGGCGAGAAGCAGCGCCAGCGCAGTGAAGGGAACAGCCCTGAGAGCTGTGATGGATGGCACCGAGTGAAGGAACAGCTGAGCGCTGTGAGCAGCAGCTCTGAGGCTGCTGTACCGCTGAGAGCAGTTGTGTTGGAACACGCTCTGCTCACAGCTGTCGGGATCTCCACCCTTCAGGCCCACGTTGGCCACCACAAGGACTGTGGTGCTGTCGCCTGACAGCTGCTCAGCAACACACAGCCCTTCCAGCACTGACCTTTCTCTTTGTGGTTTGCCAAGAGAATCAGACAAAGAAAGACAAAACTCATTGGTTGAGACAAAAACTGTTTACTCAGACTAAAAAGGAAGAGAGAAATAACAGTAATGGTAATTAAAAAAATTATGCTTATTAAAATAGTGATGCTCAACTCAACTGCCCACCACTCTCTGACCAATGCTTCAACTTGGGAAGGATTTGCATTCCAGTGGGTGTTGAGAGATCTGAGGAGTACAAGGAAGGATTGTGGGGTTAGAAGTGAGCATTTAGGTATTTGGTGTCATTGTGAAGTGTATGGGGTACACTGGTAAATGTATGGGGATGTTAGACTGGGGGCATTTGGGATTCTGGTGGCTAAGATTGGGTAACAGGGGAGGTGGACTTGGGAGTCTGGAATTGCTTTGTTTCAGAGATCCAATCGTGTTTTTGGGGTGTTTCCTTATGGTTTGAGTGTGCCCATGAGTTCTGAGGGGTGTTAAGGACTACGGGGTCTGAGAAGACGTAGATCTGGGGACTCAGTAGGTGAAATACTGGGGGTGACTATGCATGTCATTTGTGGGTTCCACTATGTCTTGGGGATGCCCATGGGATCTGTGTGCTGTGAAGGAGGTTTGGGGATTCCCTGGGGCTTTGTGCTGGCTGAGGTCTACATAGGTGCTACATTCTCAGTGCTGGGGCTTTTTAAATGATCTGGGTGTGTGTAGGGCTGGAAGAGCACCAGAGGGGCTGGAGGATTACATCTGGAATTCCTCTCATATATATACTTGGGTATCCCATGGGATGTATTTGGGGATGCACTTAAAGACAGAGTCAGTCATATGAAGCTGGAAGTCCCTTGGGATCCACGTGGACAGGGTTTGGGGTTGCAGGTAGGGTACGGGTGTTCCTAAGGGGCAGGTTGGTTTAGGGTTTCCCTGACTCAAATATTGTCCTGGAACTGAATGGACTCAGCCTTCCCAGGGGAGGGGCACCTACATCAAAATGGGGATAAGAGTGGAATGGGAGTTATGAAGGGCACCAAGGAGCACGAGGGGGATCAACAGTGCACAGAAGTGAAGGCAGGGGAAAGTGAAGGGGATTGATCCATGTATACAGGATGGAAGATGAGGAAGGACATAGCTGGGGGGAGGTGTAGGGATTGAAAGATAGGGAGGAATATTGGAGGGTATATACGCTATCAGAGAGGAAGCGGAACATAATTGGGTGTGATCTAAAGGTGCTTTATTGAGTGTCAGAGTGATTCAGCTGTCTTCCCCACCAGGGCTGTCATCTCTTCGTCTCCAGAGGCTGCGAGCATCGAGGACAAAGTAGAGGCCAAGGCCAAAGACGAGGGCAGCAGCGCAGCCCCTCCCCGCTGCCACCACCAGGTTCCCATGGGGCCTCCTCTCATCACCTGTGGGGTCCAGCAGTGTGCATGTCCCCATCCCCAACCACCACCTCCATGGGGATGGGATGCAGAGACCCTGCCAGAAATGAGTGACACCAAGGACACCAAACTGAGGTGCTCAGACCTACCTGGATGTTCAGATCCGGCAATCACTTCCAGGGTCACATTATCTCCGAGGCAGGAGGACAGACGGCGAAAGCTCCCAATGTGGTAGGAGCACCTATAGGTGCCAGAGTCAGCTACGGTCACTCCAAAGAGGATGAAGGTGGCTGTGCCGTGATCACTGGGTTTTTGGTGCTGGAGAGGGGCTGAGCACCCATCCTTGTGCAGGAAGATGGTGCCCCCATAGTCCTTGTTCCAGCACTGGATGGTGACATTGGTCCCTGTCTCCACACATTCCTCAGGGCTCAGGGAAATGCTGGGTGGGGGCAATCTGCGATCTGCATGAGGGAAGGGACAGCAACAGGGCATGGTCCTGTTGGGAGTAAGCAGAGTCATCTGCTGTCCCCAGTGCCCTCACCTGTCAGCACCAGCTCCACAGGATCACTCTTCTCTGAATCCTCTGCTATCCAAGACATCCGGTACTGACACCGATATGTACCTGCGTGCTCCCGATTTGTGTTCAAGAAGGAGAACTCTGCAGTGTCCTGCTTCTTGTACTTGTATTTGCTGTGTGTCCAACGTCCTTCCTTGTACAGCCAGACCCGGGCAGCCGACTGGGGCAGGTGGCAGCGCAGGGTGACATTGTCCCCCAGGGACACCCCCTGGCTGGGGTGCAGGGACAGGGAGGGTCGGGACACTAGGACAGGGGACAGCAGTCAGCCTTCTCCCTGCACACCCTCCTCTGCCCCTCTCATGGTCCCCTGACCACGCTCCCCTTCCTCTCTCCCCATTCTCCCCCTGTCCCCATACTCACGATGTTGTGCCCTGTTCGCTGCCAACAGCCACCAACCTGCAAGAGACACGGTCCTGATCTCACACAGGGCCACCAACCCCCATGGCACCACGTCCCCATTGTCACTCACCCAGGATGAGGGCCAGCGCCATTGGTGCCATGAGGCAGGAGCAGCTTGGGGACGGAGAGACTGCAGTGGGGAAAGGACGTGGCCGGAGAGCTGCTCTCAGATTCCCCCTGAGCACAGGATGATGTGACGTCACCTCCTGATGTGGTTGCACTGTGGTGTCCCTCTGTGGTAGGAGTGGAGAGGTGCCGTCTGCACACTGTGCCTGTTGAGGTGCCCCACATGCTCTCAACCCTGGGTGATTTGAGACAGCCAACGTGACTTCACTAAGGGCAGATCATGCCTCACCAGTATTATGGCTTTCTATGATGCAGTGAGGGCTTTAGTGGATGGGAGAAGGTCTGTGGATGTCATCTACCTGGACTTCTGCAAGGCCTTTGACATGGTCCCTCACCACATCCTTCTCTCTAAATAGGAGAGGTGTGGATTTGAGGAGTGGATTGTTTGATGGATTAGGAATTGTCTGGATGGACACAAATGGTTGTGATGAGTGGTTCTGTGTCAGGGTGCTGCACTTGGGTCAGGGCAATCCCAGGGATTTATGCAAACTGGGGGAAGATCTCCTTGCGAGCAGCCCTGCAGAGAAGGACTTGGAGGTCCTGGTTGGTGGACGAGAAGCTGGACGTGACCCAGCAGTGTGCGCTTTCAGCCCGGAAAGCCAACTGTGTTCTGGGCTGCATTAAAAATAGAAAGCCAGCAGGGTGAGGGAGGTGACTGTCCCCCTCCACTCAGCTCTCGTGAGGCCCCATCTGCAGTTTTGTCTCCAGCACTGGGGCCCCCAGTACGGGAAGGGCTTGGAGCTCTTGGAGCGGGTCCAGAGGAGGGCACTAAGATGATCAGAGGGCTGGAGCAGCTCTCCTATGAGGAAAGGTTGAGGGAACTGTGCTTGTTAAGCTTGGAGAAAAGAAGGCTCTTGGGAGACCTCACTGCGGCCTTCCAGAACTTGAAGGGAGCGTATGAACAGGAGGGGAAATGGCTGTTTATGTGGGTGGATAGTGATAGGACAAGGGGGAATGGTGTTAAACTGAGACAGGGAGGTTTCAGTTAGATATGAGGAGGAAGTTTTTCACACTGAGGTGGTGACGCACTCGAACGTGTCGCACAAGGAAGTTGTGCATTTCCTATCCCCTGAGCTATTCAAGGCAGGCTGGATGTGGCTCTGGGCAGCCTGGCCTAGATGTTGGTGACCCTGCACGTAGCAGGTGGGCTGAAACTCGATGATCATTGTAGTCCTTTTCAGCCCAGGCCATTCTATGCTTCTTTGATTATGATACTTAGACAATGGTGCTATTGCCGTATCAGTTACAACCAAGGAAATTTAGGTTATGGCTGCTGTAGAAGAAGTGTAAAAGGTGACTGGGAGGAAAATGAGGAAGAGAGAGAAAGAAAAAAAAAAAAAAAAGAGAAGCACAGTAGAAATGTAAGAGAAAGAGATGAGGGGAGTAAGGTAATCATGGTCCATTTTGAGGTGTTGCAGTGCTGGAGTAGAAGGGGGGATGAGAGTGCTCATCCAATGGATGAAGTCTCCAACTGGCAAAAAGGAGACAGCACAAAATGCAGCTTCTCTGGGCATTTATTTCTCTCTGCTGGTTGGCAGCTGCAGCATCACAAGGTTGTAAAGAAGTGAGTTCACACTGACAGGTTTGTCAGAAATGTGTTTGTGCCAGAAATGTTCTTGCGGTGAAGCAGTGCCATTGGTGGACACACAAAGGCTGTGCGGTTCTCTCACAGCATCTGGTGCTTTGCAGCCTCTGTTGTTCTGGCAAGAGCCTTGTTCTGGCAAGTGTTGGAGAGGTAGCAAGCACACCAAGAATGTCAGGAAATGTGTTTTGTTGTTGGATTGTAATTCTGTAGAGCAGAGAGTGCCCGTGTGAGGAGTTCCCGCGGTGAGGGTCCTGCAGTGCCAGAGTGATGGCACTGCTGAGCACAAGGAGCACATGGCATCCATGGCCGCTGTCACACGAGCGCACGCTGCAGACAAACGGGCAGAAGCATCCAGAATTGCAGGGCAGCCCTCAGAGGCGAGAAGCAGCGCCAGCGCAGTGAAGGGAACAGCCCTGAGAGCTGTGATGGATGGCACCGAGTGAAGGAACAGCTGAGCGCTGTGAGCAGCAGCTCTGAGGCTGCTGTACCGCTGAGAGCAGTTGTGTTGGAACACGCTCTGCTCACAGCTGTCGGGATCTCCACCCTTCGGGCCCCACGTTGGCCACCACAAGGACTGTGGTGCTGTCACCCACGAGCTGCTCAGCAACATACAGCCCTTCCAGCACTGACCTTTCTCTTTGTGGTTTGCCAAGAGAATCAGACAAAGAAAGACAAAACACAGTGATTGAGACAAAAAACTGTTTACTCAGACTAAAGAGGAATAGAGAAATAATAGAGAAATAGAGAATTACCAGTAATGGTAATAACATTTTTATGCTTATTAAATCAGAGATGCTCAACACAACTGCCCACCACTTTTCTGACCCATGATCCAACTTGGGAAGGACTTGCAGTCCGAGTGGGAGTTAAGAGATTTGAGGTGTGCAAGGAAGGATTGTGGGGTTAGAAGTGAGCATTTAGGTATTTGGTGTCATTGTGAAGTGTATGGGGTAGACTGGTAAATATATGGGGATGTTAGACTGGGGGCATTTGGGATTCTGGTGGCTAAGATTGGGTAACAGGAGAGGTGGACTTGGGAGTCTGGAATTGCTTAGTTTCAGGGATCTGGTCATGTTTTTGGGGTGTTTCCTTATGGTTTGGGGGTGCCCATAAGATCTGAGGGGTGTTAAGGACTATGGGGTCTGGGGAGACCTAGATCTGGGGACTCAATAGGCAAGATACTTGGGGTGCATGTCATTTCTCGGTTCCACTATGGCTTGGGGATGGCCATGGGATTTGGGGTTGTGCAGGAGATCTGGGGATTCCCTGGGGCTTTGTGCTGGCTGCGGATTATGTAGGTTCTATATTCTCAGTTCCGGGGGTTCCTAAATGTCTGGGTGTGTGCAGGGCTGCAAGAGCACCAGAGGGGCTGGAGGATTACATCTGGAATTCCTCTCATATATATACTGTGGTATCCCATGGTCTGGATTTGGGGATGCACATAAAGACAGAGTCAGCCATATGAAGCTGGAAATCCCTTGGGATCCACGTGGACAGGGTTTGGGGTTGCAGGTAGGGTACGGGTGTTCTCCAAGGACAGGTTGGTTTAGGGTCTCCCTGTCTCAAATATTGTCCTGGAACTGAATGGACTCAGCCTTCCCAGGGGAGGGGCACCTACATCAAAATGGGGATAAGAGTGGAATGGCAGTTATGGAGGGCACAAAAGAGCACAAGGGGGATCAACAGTGCACAGAAGTGAAGGCAGGGGAAAGTGAAGGGGATTGATCCATGTATACAGGATGGAAGATGAGGAAGGACATAGCTGGGGGGAGGTGTAGGGATTGAAAGATAGGGAGGAATATTGGAGGGTATATACGCTATCAGAGAGGAAGCGGAACATAATTGGGTGTGATCTAAAGGTGCTTTTTTGAGTGTCAAAGTGATTCAGCTGTCTTCCCCACCAGGGCTGTCATCTCTTCGTCTCCAGAGGCTGCGAGCATCGAGGACAAAGTAGAGGCCCAGGCCAAAGACGAGGGCAGCAGCGCAGCCCCTCACCACTGCCACCACCAGGTTCCCATGGGACCTCCTCTCATCACCTGTGGGGTCCAGCAGTGTGCTTGTCCCCATCCCCAGCCATCACCTCCATGGGGATGGGATGCAGAGACCCTGCCAGAAATGAGTGACATCAGGGACACCAAACTGAGGTGCTCAGACCTACCTGGATGTGCAGATCCGGCAATCACTTCCAGGGTCACATTATCTCCGAGGCATGAGGACAGACGGTAAAAGCCACCAACGCGGTAGGAGCACCTATAGGTGCCAGAATCAGCTACGGTCACCCCAAAGAGGATGAAGGTGGCTGTGCCGTGAACGTTGGGTTTTTGTTGCTGGAGAGGGGCTGAGTGCCCATCCTTGTGCAGGAAGATGGTGCACCCATGGTACTTGTCGCCGCATTGGATGGTGACATTGGTCCCCATCTCCACACGTTCCTTGGGGATCAGGGAAATGCTGGCTGGGGGATAGTTGGGATCTGAGTGCAGAGAGGAGACAGGGATGGAACACAGCTCTGTGGGAACAAACCAGGGCCATCTGCTTTCCCCAGTGCCCTCACCTGTCACCACCAGCTCCACGGGTTCACTCTTCTCTGATGTCCCTGGTGGGTCCAGCACCCAGTACTGGCACTGATATCTCACTGCATCTTCTTTTTTTACACTAACCAAGGGGAATTCAGCCATGTCCTGTACCATGTCCATGTCCTCTTGCTTTACAAATCTCGAATATCTTTCCTTGTAGAGCTCAACTCGTGCAGCTGGCTGGGGGAGGTGGCAGCGCAGGGTGACATTGTCCCCCAGGGACACCCCCTGGCTGGGGTGCAGCGACAGGGAGGGTCGGGGCACTAGGACAGGGGACAGCAGTCAGCCTTGTCCCTGCACACCCTCCTCTGCCCCTCTCATGGTCCTCTGACCACGCTCCCCTCCCTCTCTCCCCATTCTCCCCCTCTCCCCATACTCACGTTTCTGTGCCCTACTCGCTGCCACCAGCCACCAACCTGCAAGGGACATGGTCCTGGTCGCACACAGGGCCACCAACCCCCGTGGCACCACGTCCCCATTGTCACTCACCCAGGATGAGAGCCGGTGCCATTGGTGCCATGAGGCAGGAGCAGCTGGGGGACAGCGAAACTGCAGCAGTGATAGGAAGTAGTCAGGGAGCTTCTTTCAGATTTGCTTTGGTCAAGAAGTGACGTGATGTCACCTCCTGATGTTGCAATTGTGGTCCCCAAGGCGTGGTGTCTTTGGGGATCTGCCACAGGCTGCCATGCATGCAGCTGCAATTGCAGTCCCTGGTGGGGTGTCCCACACAGGCTGTCACCTCTCAGCTGTCACACGCTGCCTGTAAAGCGCTGCCAGTGCGTGGTGTCCTCCAAAGGGATGCCAAATACAGCACACGTGGCTCCAATGTAGTGTCCCACATGGGATGTCACATGCAGTCCCCAACACCACCAGCCATCTCTCACCTTTCACACACTCTGGGTACCACACTGTGCTCCCACTGTGCTTTCCCCTGCCATCCTCACTGGCAGCAGCAGCAGGCACCTTTGCTGACACACTGACACCACACAGACTTGTGACCAGCAGCACACCTGAACTGGGCTGGTTTGGATGCTGGACGGGAAGAGAACAAAACTGTTTCACATGCTGCTCACTGGACAGTTGGCCTCTGATATCCAAAAGAAGCTGCAGAAAGCTGGTGGGGTTTCATGTCTCTATCACAACTGACTGAAATTGCCAGCAAAGTGTGCAACAATGGGGAGGAAGCAGAAGAGGAATACAAATAAAAGAGAAACAGAAGAGCAGTAAAATGCAGTCACGCTTCCAGGCAGCAGCTGTAGTGCAAATCACAAAGCAAAGAGGAAGAGGAACAATTAGAGGGGGATCTCAGGGAATGAAGTTATGGAGTTTTCCGAAGTTACTGTATATATTTATTCTGTTGCAAATTGCTGTGAAGGACCTTGAAGTCAGAATTCCGTGCCTGTAGATGGGGCCATGGGAAAGTGAGAAGTAAACCCCTTTTTGCAACCAGTGAGTTGTGAGACTGGACATCAGAGTTCTTCTGATGTGGGAGACAGAAAAGCCTGAGAGAGCCGAGTCTGCTGAGCTGAACAGGGCCAGGAGGTGATCACTTCTGAATGGCAAAGCCCAATGGTGGCGCAAATGGCTCAGCTACATTGGATGGTCATCGCAGCAGTGGCAGAAGTGATCCAACCTTCTTCCCCTCACTGACTCTTTTCCCCATGTCTTCACATACGCCCCAAAGGAGAACATTTTTGGGATTCTCTCCACAGAGGACTGTCCTGCTCCCACACTGCCAGCCCTCCTAGTGCAACATGACTGAGACCTGTGTCAGGAGCTAACAGACAAATATATGGCTGCTGAAGTCGTTTTAATTAGCATTTCAGCCTTATTACGGCACCTGTGATCAGCCCTAAAGGGTACAGGGCATCTCCTGAAGTCTGTGGGATGTTGGGTCTCTGTTTTGAGGCTCCAGATGTCCTCTGATGTGGGAACAGCCCTCTTCCCTGGAGAAAGGGTCCGTGTGCTGAGGGGTTTCCATGAAGTGCTGATGGCCCTGAAGTTACCGCCAGCTGTCAGGACAGTGGGAGTACTGGCAGCACTGGGAGCATTGAGGGTATTGGGGATACTGGGGACACTGGAGGCATTGCTGGATACTGAGGGCATTGCAGACATGGGGGACACTGAAGGAATTGGTGTCACTGGGGATAAAGCAATGTTGGGTCAGATCCACTGGTCTGTATTGACCCCAACACCACTGGGCATCGGGAACAACATTAAGTCACACTCACAGTTCTGCACTGACCTCACTGATCACATCCATGGGTCTTTAATGATCCCTAACCTGAACACTGATGACCAAACACTACACCTAAACCAAATTCTAACCCTAACTCTAACCCTAAATAAAGCTAACACCATCCTAACCCCAACCCTAACCCTACGCTAACCCTAACCCTAACCCTAACAGTAACCCTCCCCTTACATCAACCATAAACCTAACCCTAACTCTTACATGAACACCAAAGCTAGCCCTAACCCTATCACTAATCCGAAGCCTAAACCTAAACCTACCCTTACTGTAACACTGAATCTAACCCACAAATCTAACCCTTACACTAATCATAACCATAGCCATAACCCTAAGCCTAACACTAATCCTAAAGCTAAACCTAACACTAACCATAACCATAACCCTAACCTTAACACTAATCCTTAGGCTAAACCTAACCCTACCTCTACAGTCACAGAATCACAGAATCACAGAATCACCAAGGTTGGAAAAGACCTTCGAGATCATCCAGTCCAACCATCCACCGATCACCACTAATACTCACTAAACCATGTCCCTCAACACAAAATCCAAACGTTCTTTGAACACTTCCGGAGTCGACTCCACAAGCTCTGTGGGCAGCCCATTCCACTGCCTGACCCCTCTTTCAGAGAAGCAGTATTTCCTAACGTCCAGCCTAAATCTCCCCTGGCGTAGATTGAAGCGATTCCCTCTAATTCTATCACCAGCTACATGAAAGAAGAGGCCAACCCCCACCTCACTACAGCCTTCCTTCAGGTAGTTATAGAGAGCAATCAGGTCTGCCCTGAGCCTCCTCTTCTCCAGACTGAACACTCCCAGTTCCTTCAGCCGCTCCTCATCAGGCCTGTTCTGCAGATCCCTCACCAGCTTTGTTGCCCTTCTTTGAACCTGCTTCAGGGCCTCAGTGTCTTTCTTGCAGTGAGGGGCCCAAAACTGGACACAGTACTGGAGGTGCCGCCTCACCAAAGCTGAGTACAGGGGGCAATCACTTCCCTGTTCCTGCTGCCAACACCGTTTCTGATGCAAGCCAGGATGCCATTGGCCTTCTTGGCCACCTGGGCACACTGCTGGCTCATGTTCAGCCCAGCATCAATCAACACCCCCAGGTCCATTTCCTCAAGGTAGTCTTCCAGCCACTCCGCCCCAAGCCTGTAGCGTTGCCTGGGGTTGTTGTGACCAAAGTGCAGGACCCGGCATTTGGCCTTGTTGAACCTCATCTCCTTGGCTTCAGCCCAGCTATCCAGCCTGTCCAGATCCATCTGTAGGGCCTCGCTACCCTCAGGCAGATCAACTCGATCAACCAACTTGGTGTCATAGCCTTAACCCTAACCCTAACCCAAACCTAACCCGAACCCTAACCCATGACCAAACCATAACCCTACTCTAACTCAAACCCCACTCTAATACTAATGCTAACCCTAACCATAACTATAACCCTTATTCTAACACTAATCCTAAGCCTAAACCTATCCCCACCTTTACACTAACACTAACTCTAAACCTAAATCCAACCCTAACACTAAATGTAACCATAACCATAACCCTTATCCTAACACTAATCCTAAGCCTAAACCTAAACCTACCTTTATGGTAACACTAACTCTAACCCTAATACCAACCCTAAAACTATCCGTAAACATAACCACAACCATAACAGTAACCGTAACCCTAACCCTACCACAACCATAACCCTATCCCAACCCATAACCCTAACCTTCACACTATCCATAAACATAACCTGAAGCCTAATCCTAAGCCTAAA
The DNA here is from genome assembly GCA_037305975.1 of Chrysolophus pictus. Taxonomy (NCBI): domain Eukaryota; kingdom Metazoa; phylum Chordata; class Aves; order Galliformes; family Phasianidae; genus Chrysolophus; species Chrysolophus pictus. Next base: position 1,060,370 of record CM074606.1, read on the forward strand.
CCTAACCCTAACCCTACCCTTACAGTAACCCTAACCCTAAACCTAACCCTAACCCTAAACTAACCATAAACCATAAACCCTAACACTAACCCTAACACTAACTCTAAACCTAAACAGAAATCTAACACTAGCCATAACCATAACACTTATCGTAACACTAATTCTAAGCCGAAACCTAAACCTACCTTTACAGTAACACTAACTCTAACCTTTAGACTAACCCTAACCCTAACCCTAATCCTAACCCTAATCCTAACCCTACCACAACCATAGCCCTACCCCAACCCATAACCCTAACTCTAACCTGAACACTAATCATAACCGTAACCATAACCATAACCCCAAGCATAAACCTAAGCCTAAGCCTAAGCCTAAACCTAACCCTACCATTACTGTAATCCTAAACCTAAACCTAACCCTAAATCTAACACTAACCATAAACATAACCCTAAACCTAAAACTAATCCTAAGGCTAAACCAACCCCTACCTCTACAGTAACACAAACTCTAACTCTAACCCTAAACCAAACACTAACTGTAATCATAACCGTAACTGTGACCCTAACCATAACCTGAACCCTAAACTTAGCCCTGCCCTTACATTCACATTAAGCCTAACCCTAACATTAACCCTGACCCTACCACAACCCTAACCCTAACATTAACCGTAACCATAACCCTAACCCTAACACTACCACAGTCCTACACGATTCTAACCCTACCCTAACCCTACCCTAACCCTACTCGTAACCCTAACCCTTCTCCAACCCTATCCCTACCTAAAACTAATCCTACCCTAACCCTAACCCTAAGCCTACACTCACCCTTCCCTTACCCTGAACCTAACCCTAATTCAGCATGGTCCCTAATCCTAACCCTATCCCTAACCCGAACCCTCACCTTAATACTCACTCTAACCCTAATGATCTAACCTTAATGCTCACCCTCAAGGTCACCCTAACTCTAACTCGATCCCTAACCCTCACTCGGACATTAACGCTAACCCTAACCTCTATCACTAACCCTAGCCCTACTGACCTAACCCTATCTCATAGCCTTAATGTGTGACATTATAAATGTACACCAAAACGTGCACACAACAATGCACATCTGTGCCCTTAGCATGCAGTTCCTATGTTGGCACTACACATGTGCCATCACTGCACACACTTGTCCATAGCATGTGACCGATGTCAGCACCACATGTGTGCCCCATACACGTGTGTGTCCCCATAGTGTGCCCCATGTCTCTGTGTTGTCACTGTGTCCCCAAGGTCCCTGCTGCTGTCCCTAGTGGGGATGGCAGAAGAAAGCGCAGTGGGAACACAGTGTGGTACCCAAAGTGTGTGGTGACAGCTGGATGGACGTGTTGGGGACTGCATGTGACATCCCATGTGGGACACCCCATTGGAGCCATGTGCTGTGTTTGGCATCGCAGGGGGACAAAGTGCAGGGCCATGTGCAGGCAGAACTTCTGGGACAGTGTGTGACAACCCAAGCCATGACAAACTGCAAAGGACAAACCAGTGGTGACTACTTGCAGAGCTCCATGTGTGCCACACTGCTGGGGACCCCACAGTGCCACTTCCCGTTTTGGCAGTGATTGCCACATCAGGAGGTGACGTCACATCATCCAGTCCCAAAAGAGAAACTGACAGCAGCTCAACACCATTCCCTGATCCCGCTGCTGTCTCGCTGTCCCCAAGCTGTTCCTGCCTCATGGCACCGTCATCCTGGGTGAGTGACAGTGGGGAAGTGGTGCCATGGGAGTTGGTGACCCTGTGTGCGACCAGGACCGTGTCCCTTGCAGGTTGGTGGCTGGTGGCAGCAAGCAGGGTGCAACTGTGTGAGTATGGAGACAGGGGAGAATGGGGAGAGAGGAAGGGGAGCGTGGTCAGGGGACCATGAGAGGGGCAGAGGAGGGTGTGCAGGGACAAGGCTGACTGCTGTCCCTTGTCCTAGTGCCCCGACCCTCCCTGTCGCTGCACCCCAGCAAGGGGGTGTCCCTTGGGGACAGTGTCACCCTGCGCTGCCACCTGCCGCAGCTGGCTGCCTGGGTCCGGCTGTACCAGGAAGGACGTTGGACATACCGTAATTACAAATACAAGAAGCAGGACACTGCAGAGTTCTCCTTCTTGAACACAAATCGGGAGCACGCAGGTACATATAGGTGTCAGTACCGGGTGTCCTGGTCAGCAGATGAATCAGAGAAGAGTGATCCTGTGGAGCTGGTGCTGACAGGTGAGGGCACTGGGGACAGCAGATGGCTCTGCTTGCTCCCAACAGGACCGTTTCCCACTGCTGTCCCTTCCCTCATGCAGATCGCAGATTCCTCCCACCCAGCATTTCCCTGAGCCCTGAGGAATGTGTGGAGACAGCGACCAATGTCACCATCCAGTGCTGGAACAAGGACTATGGGGCCGCCTTCCTCCTGCACAAGGATGGGTGCTCAGCCCCCATCCAACGCCAGGACCCCAGTGGGGTGGGCACAGCCACCTTCACCATCTTTGGGGTGACCCCAGCTGACAGCGGCACCTACAGGTGCTCCTACCGCCCCTGGGCTTACCCCTTTCTGTCCTCATCCCTTGGGAGTAACGTGACTCTGGAGGTGACACCCACACCTGCACCCCCAGGTGGGTCTCAACCCCATTTGAATACCCCTGGTGCCACCCATGAGTGGCTGTGTCACCTCTTGTCCCTGTAGAGGTGATGGTTGAGGATGTGATAACCCAAACACCCGGACCCCACAGGTGCTGCAGACAGTTCCCATGGGAACCTGGTGGTGGCAGTGGTTGGGGGCTGCACTGCTGCCTTTGTCTTCATCCTCGTCCTTGTCGTAGTCTTCCTCCTTGCTGCCTGTAGACAACGGATAGGGAGAGATGAGTGCCCAGGTGAGGAAGTGTTTAAACATCTTTATTTCTCAGTAGATGCCCTCAAAGGCTCCTCAGCCAATACCCCTCCCCCCCCGCCTCCCCGCTCCCCCATGCCCCCCCCTTCATAGCCCTACCCCATTCCTCTCCTTGTTTTGATGCAGCTGCCCCTGCTGAAAAGCCTGAGGACATGGAATTCCAGGTAAGTGCCCAGGTCAGGGAACCTCAACCCGCAGCCTGACCCTTGGAACACCTCCTGATCCCATTTACAGCCCCAAACCCTGTCCATGGAGACCCCAGGGGATCCACAGCCTCATACAGTTTGCCTTCATGTTAAGGACCCCCCCCCAAACCCAGAACCATGAGGAATTCCAAATCCGCATTGTGGAGACACCGCAAATTTGAGCCCTCAGATCCCCCTGGCCACTCCAAAACTTAAATACCCCTTGGACCCTCAGCCACATTCACACTGTGTAGGAAGAACCCCAAACATCACTCATGCTGTGTCCCTCCCAAAGTACATTGCGGACCCCCAGGTTGACACTCTGCCTTCTCACTGTGTCCCCAGGTGCCTTCCAGTGACAGCGAGGCTCTGACCTACATGGAGCTGCAAGCTGTGACCCCCAGCACTCAGCCCCTCAACCCCCCCGCTCACCCCCAGCCCTCTGTTATCTACGCCCAGGTAGCAGTTGGCAGGCATCACTGATGCCTCCATACGTGTGCACAAACACGTGTGTCTTGTGTGCACACATGTACTGCCAGCGTGCACCGTGCAGCTGTGTTGTGTGTGCTTACCGTCACGTGTGCACTGCATGCATGTATCACTGCATGTGTTCCTATGTGTCACACGTGTTCACCGTCACACGTGCACAACAGTTAGACCCAGATGTGCACTCCGTGATTAACTCCATTCCTTTGTGTCTGCAACACCACGCGTGTACACCAGTAGATGTGCACAGTGCTGCACATGGGTGTCCTTAGCATGTTTTCTGAGACCGGTAAAGAATGCACGAGGTGAGCAACAAGACTTTGTGGACAGTTTTCATTCCAAAGCAGTGCTTTGAAGAGAAGCTCTTGGTAAATGGACGTGTATTCCTGCTCTGAGCCTTGGCTGACTCCATCGCGGTATCTGTCCCTGCTGGCTGGGAGAGGTGTGACTCAGGAGACAGAGAAAGATTCACCTGCCTCCAAACCCCCTGAGAGGGACGGTGCACATGTGCTCCCTGTGCCTGCACTCTCCAGGCCCTCCCTGTGTCCGTGTGTCCTTACCATGTGCCCCACGTCAGCGCCACATCTGTCCCTACAGCACACACACGTCCCCTTCCCGTGTGCGCATCTCCAGCTCCACATCCCAAACCAGCACCCAGCCCACAGTGGTTCAGGGCCAGAATTCCCATTTCTGGAGGGTTTCATCCCACTTTCTTGGATGAGAAAGTTTTCCCCTTTCTCTGGAGTATTTTGTCCGTCCTTTGGGGGCCAGGGTTAAGGTTTTGGGGCTGAATGTAGAGTAGAAATTAAGATGGAGGAGAGGAGAGGAGAGGAGAGGAGAGGAGAGGAGAGGAGAGGAGAGGAGAGGAGAGGAGAGGAGAGGAGAGGAGAGGAGAGGAGAGGAGAGGAGAGGAGAGGAGAGGAGAGGAGAGGAGAGGAGAGGAGAGGAGAGGAGAGGAGAGGAGAGGAGAGGAGAGGAGAGAGAACAAGTCCAAGAAGTCCATCCCTTCTTCCTGTCATTCTAATTCAGGCCACAGAATGATTTCCTCATCTGCTGGATCTCACAGCACCACGCAGCGTCGCCGAGTGGCATTCCGTTCAGCAGTGAATTGGCTCTGCAGGGCTGTCAGTGGTTCCTGCCAGGATGTCAGCCTTCCATCAGCAGGGTGTTGAATGCAGTGCCTCTCCTTCTGGGCTGTCAGCAGCGCTGCTCCCAACACAGCGCACACTGGGTGGTTCAGAACCCAACCAATTCTCAGTAGGGAAGGGCACCCAGTGCATCTTTTCAGCTCCTCGGGAACAGGGGAGCTGAAACACCGGCATTTCCCAGGCAGCCAGGGCTTGTCCCTTCTCGGACCTCTCCTGGGATGGAGCCTTCCTGGGGTAGAGCTGGGAGGTTACATCCAGACCTTCCCACGCTGAGGGGATCTGACAGCTGCACCACGTGAGTGTCACGTCCTGTGCATGGAGGGAGGGAGGGACTACAAGGAGTGCGGTGCTGTCACACAGCAGCAGCTCAGCACCACACAGCTTTTATTCTCACTGACCCCTGCCAGTGGGTCTGGGGAGAGAACCGGAGAAAATGAGGAAGAATTCATTGGTGGAGATAAAATCTATTTACTGAGACTGAAAAGGATGTGAGAAATAACAGGAATGATAATCAGATAGATGTATATACTTGTGCAAAGCAAGTGATGCACAAAGGAATTGCTCAGCACCCAACGACCACGGATAAAGCCAGGACAGAAAAGGAGGCAAGGGATTTTGAGTGTTTGGGAGAGGACTGGAGAGGATTTGGACGTCTCAGGGAGTGTTAAGGTAGTTGAGGGGATAAGGAAGGATTTTGGGGTAAGAGATGAGCATTTGGGATTTGGTGTGAGTGGGAAGCATTTGGGATGCACCAGTGAGAATTTGGGATTGTTAGATTTGGGGAGATCAGCTGGTCTGGGATAAGAAGAGGACGTCAGGGAGTCCCAAGCAGAGAATGAGGTCTGTTCCCTTCTACACACCCTAAAAATGTGGCCCCTGGAGAGGCCCATCAGCACGGTAATTCAGAGCTCACTGTGGTGTAGATAACAGGGAGTTGGTTGGCGGTGGGGGAACTGGGAGTCTGGGAGCACGGGATGGCAGCTGGCACCTCGACATAAGTCACATCCTCGCTGTCCGTGGGGGGCACCTGGAGGTACAGGAGGAGAGTGGGGTGCTACCATGGGGGTCCCCAAGATGGGCGGGCTGAGGGTGGGCCTCTGGTGTAAGTATGAGTGGGATGTGACCATGAGAGTGAGCCTGGAGTTCTGAGGGGCAGAGGGGAGGTCTGCAAGGGGGATATTTGGGGTCCAGCTATGGTCTTGTTGTGTTTAGGGACTGGGGGAATACAGGGGATTTTTTATTTTTTTTCTGTTCCCCATGGGTCACTGGGATTCTGTGTGGGTGCATATATGTCCGCCCTACTCAAGTTGTATGTGCCTATATGTTCAGGGGGGGGATTAAGGCTTGGAGGGTTTCTGTGAGCCTGGGAACTTTGGTTTGTGGGCTGAGGGTTCCCCTCAATGCACATTTGAATTTCCCATGAGCTGGATACAGGTGGGGCACATAAATGTCAGAGAAAGCCATATGAGGCTGGGGGTCATTTGTGGGCCTCATGGGAAGGGTGTGGGTCTCCACGGTGATGTTCACTGTGTGCCCCAAGGGGTGAACTGGGATTTGGAGTCCACTGATGCAGAATCCTACCTTGAATGACATTGACTTAAGCATTTCAGGGGTGACACCTGCATCAAAAAGAGGAAGGTGAAAGGTGGAGGTTACATGGTCTCGATGGAATACTTGGTGGTCCTTAAAGATCTGTAGGGGATTAAAGAACAGGTAGGGGACACCTGGGGGGATCTGTAGGGAATGGAAAATGACACTTGGGGAATTCAACTGGGGACAGAAAGAGGAGGCAGGGCACTTGAGGGGATCAATAAGGGATGGAAACCGTTTAACCACTTCCTCACCAGGGCTCTTATCTCTCTGTGTCCAGAGGCTGCGGGCATCGAGGACGAAGTAGAGGCCCAGGCTGAAGACCAAGACAGCAGCACAGCCCCTCACCACCGCCACCACCAGGTTCCCATGGGACCGCCCCTTGGCACCTGTGGGGTGTGAGTGTTTGGGTGTTCCCATCACAGGGCAGGGATGCAGGGACAGTTCCACCCATGGGAGACACTGGGGGCGTGCAAATGGGGTCTCAGATCTAACTGGGGTTGCAGGTGTGGGTGTCACCTCCATCATCATGCTGTCCCCAAGGGGTGAGGACACAAATGTGTGATCCTTGGGATTGTAGGATTTTGTACTGGTGCTGGTAGAGGCCAGAGTCCCCCCTGAGTGGGCGAAGGTTTCTGTAGCCCACCAGCGGGATCCTGGTTCAGGATAGGGTCCGAGCTGTGTGCAGGAGGAATGTGCCACCATAACCCCCATTCCAGCACTGGGTGGTGACATCAGTCCCCATTGCCACACGTTCCCTGGGCTCAAGGAAATGCTGAGCTGGGGGAAGCTGTGGTTTGTGTGCAGGGAGGAGAAGAGATGGGACTTTGCCTTGTGGGAATTTCTCAGGGCCAGCTGGTGTGCATAGTGCCCTCACCTGTCAGCACCAGCTCCACGGGCTCACTCGTATTTGATGTCCACAGTGGCTCTGACACCTGGTACCGACACTGATATGTCCCTGCATCTTCCAGGTTTGTGACAGCAAAGGAGAACTCAGCTGTATCCTGCTCCTTGTCTTTTTCCTTGTCAGATTTCAGAGTTCCATTCAACCAGAGCTGGACCCAGGCAGACATTCGGGGCAGGTGGCAGCGCAGGGTGACAGTGTCCCCCAGGGACACCCCGTGGCTGGGGTGCAGTGACAGGGAGGGTCTGGGCACTAGGACAGGGGACAGCAGTCAGCCTTGTCCCTGCATGCCCTCCTCTGCCCCTCTCATGGCCCCCTCCCTACACTGCCCTCCCTCTAGCCCTATCCTTCCCCCTATCCCCATACTCACGTTCCTGTGCTCTGCTCGCTGCCACCAGCCACCAACCTGCAAGGGACACGGTCCTGGTCAGATACCTGACCACCAACCCCCGTGGCACCACGTCCCCATTGTCACTCACCCAGGATGAGGGCCAGTGCCATTGGTGCCACGAGGCAGGAGCGGCTCTGGGACAGCGAGTCTGCAGTGGGGTCAGGAAGAGGCCGGAGAGGCAATGTCATTTCCCCTTGGGGACAGGATGCCATGATGTCACCACCTCGTGACAAATTTCCCCCATTTGTGGTGACAATGCTTTGTCCTCAATTGGCTGACACACACAGAGCATTGCACACAGTCCCTCTTTGTGTGTCCCATGCAGGCGATCACCCCTCAAGTGTCACAGACTGTCCCCAAAGTTCTGTCAGCACGTGCCTCGTGTGGTGTCCCCCATGGGATGCCAAACACAGCACACGTGGCTTCAGTGCTGCGTCGGGATCTGCACCCTTTGGGTCCCACTTTTGGCACCACAAGGACTGCAGTGCTGTCAGCTGGCAGCAGCTCAGTACCACACAGCCCTTCACTCACTGACCCCACTCTTGGTGCACTGTGTGAGAATCAACCAAGAGAATGCAAAACTCATGGGTTGCAATAAAAAACAATTTACTAGGGCAGAAAAGGAAGAGAGAAATCACAGTAATGGGAATATGCATGGTACACAGGCCGGTTCGGCCTGGTTCTGTCACTGGTGTTGTGGGGGGAGCCATGAACCCATGCCCTGCGAAAGGGGAAAGGGAATAATGGGGAAAAGGTTGGGAGATGGGCTTAGGAACAGTAGCAACAATCTGAGGAGAAAAGGTAATTTACTAACACAAAAGATAGCAGTATGCAATGTAACACAGTGCCGTACAGTGTAATACAGTATAACTGAAATTGAAGCTAATACATCAAATAGAATGAGAGTGTGTCCAAAACCAAAGGCCTTACTCTAATGCTGAAGTCGAGATGACTAGGGAGCACACACGTTGCTGGGAGGAGCAGAAAGGGAAAAGAGAGGACAGCTCAAGAACTGCCAACAGTTTTATCTTCCCCTCTGAATGGAAAACGGATAACAGAACAGCTCAAAGTCCTCTGGGGTACGTGGTGTGCAGTTCTTCTTCTCTTTGGAGAACCAGGTGTCTGGAACTATCCACGATCCACGGACCTGGAGCATTAGCTCTTCTACTCTCAGTGTACCACATGAAGTTATGATGCGGAATGCCAATAACCAAAAATGATAAACCCATGACAGGTGATTATATTTATAGATTTACAAAAGAAGCGATGCTCAGCGCAACTGCTCACCACCCTCCAACCAGTGCTAAAACTTGGGAGAGATTTTGGGAACCAGAGGTGAGAAGGGATTTGAGGATGATTAAGAAGGATTCGGGGGTTAGAGTCAATGATTTAGGGTTTTGGTTTGATTTTGAATGATGTGGGGCACACGGGTGAGGATGTGGGGATGTTCGATTTGGGGCACTTGGGATTCTGATGGCTAAGACTGAGTCACAAGAAGTCAGGCTCGGGAGTCGACTGTGGCTTCATTTTGTGGATCCAAGCATGGTTTTGGAGTGTCTCATTATGGTTTGAGGATGCCCACGAGTTCTGAGGGGCGTGTGGGGCTAGGGGAGCAGGGGAGGCTTAGATCTGAGGAGTCCATAGGTCAGATAGAGGGGGGTCCTATGCATGGCATTTGGGGGTTCCACTATGGCTTGGAGGTGCCCATGGGATGTGGGGGCTGTGCAGGAGGTCTGGGGATTCCCTGGGACTTTGTGCTGGCTGTGGTCTATGTGGCTGCTATATTCTCAATTCTGGAAGTGCCAATAGGGTCTGGGTGTGTGTAGGTCTGGAAGAGCACAGGAAAGGCTGGAGGATTGTACCTGGTATTCCCACGATGTAGATTTTAGTTTTCCTATGGGCTGGATTTGGGGACGCAGATTAAGACAGAGTAAGGTGTTACCTCCGGCAAGCACCGTGTCAAAGGCCGCACTGCCTAGGGGCTAGCGATCTGCATTCGCTAGGGCCATAGCAACACTGACACCAATGTGACGAAGAAGCAAATGGCAATTTATTGAGGCACAACAACCCCTTAAATGCACATCCCGTTTCGCCTAAGCGCCCTAAGCATGCGTCACGTGTTACTCACACGTTACTCACAGAGCGGGGGAGGTCCTATCGCGTCACAACCCGATACCCCGTTATCACCTACTACAACACAGCAGGGGGTCCTTTCGCATCACAGCCCGATATCTCGTTAGCGCCTACGACAGCAAGGGGATCAGACAAAGAAAGACAAAACTCATTGGTTGAGATAAAAACTATTTACTCAGACCAAAAAGGAAGAGAGAAATAACCGTAATGGTAATAACATTTCTATGCTTACTAAATCAGTGATGCTCAACACAACTGCCCACCACTCTGACCAGTGCTCCAACTTGGGAAGGATTTGCAGTCCCTTTTGCAGTGTGTGTCAAGAGATTTGAGGAGTACAAGTAAGGATCCTGGGGTAAGAATTGAGCATTTAGGTATTTGGTGTCATTGTGAAGTGCATGGGGTCTCTATGCATGGCTATGGGGGTTCCACTATTGCTTGGGATGCCCATGGGATCTGGGGCCTTTCCAGGAAGTTTGGAGATTCCTTGAGACTTTGAGCTTGCTGCAGACTACGTGGGTGCTATTTGCTCAGATCTGGGTTTGCCTATAGGGTCTGGGTGTGTGTATGGCTGGAAGAGAACCAGAGAGGCTGGTGGATTCCATCTGGAATTCCTACGATGTAGATTATGGGGTCCCCTTAGGGTTGGATTTGGGGATGCACATAAAGAGAGTAAGCCGTATGAGGTTGGGAGTCTCTTGGGGTCCATAGGGACAGGATTTGCAGTTAACAGTGGTGTTTGGCGGGGCTTCCCAAGGGGGCAAGTTCAGTTTAAGGATTTGCAGACTGAGACATTGTCTTAGAAGTGAATGGCTTCAGACTTCCGGGATGAGGGGCATCCGTATCAAACTGGGGAGAAGAGCGGGATGGGGGTTATGGAGGGCACCAAAGAGCATGAGGGGGATCAGTAGTGCATGGAAGTGGAGGTAGGGGAAAGTTAAGGGGATTGGTCCACCTATATGGGATGGAAGATGAGGAAGGGCACAGCTGGAGGGAGGTATAGGGATTGAAAGGTATGGGAGAGAGACTGAAGGGTACATGAACTATGCAAGAGGAAACAGAGCATACTTGGTGTGATCTCAAGCTGTTCTATCGAGTGTTGAAGTGATTCAGCTGTCTTCCCCACCAGGGCTGTCGTCTCTTTGTATCCAGAGGCGGCGGGCATTGAGGACAAAGTAGAGGCCCAGGCCAAAGACGAGGACAGCAGCGCAGCCCCTCACCACTGCCACCACCAGGTTCCCATGGGACCTCCTCTCATCACCTGTGGGGTCCAGCAGTGTGCATGTCCCCATCCCCAGCCATCACCTCCATGGGGATGAGATGCAGAGACTCTGCCAGAAATGAGAGACACCAAGGACACCAAAATGGGGCCTCAGACCTACCTGGGGGTGCAGGTGCAGGTGTCACCTCCAGTGTAATGTTGTCCCCAAGGGGTGAGGAAAGAAGGTAGAAGCCTCCAATGCGGTAGGAGCACCTATAGGTGCCCGAGTCAGCTTGTGTCACCCCAAAGAGCGTGAAGGTGGCCGTGCCCCCACCACTGGGGCCCTGGAGCTGGATAGGGGCTGAGTGCCCATCCTTGCGCAGGAAGATAGTGCCCCTGTTCTCCTGGTTGCGGCACCAGATGGTGACATTGGTCCCTGTTCCCACTTTACTCCCAGAGCTCATGGAAATACTGGGTGGGGGGAATTTGGGATCTGTGTTCAAAGGGGAGAGAGCAATGGGACATGGCCCTGTTGGTTCAGCTCAGGGCCAATCACTGTCCCCAGTGTCCTCACCTGTCACCACCAGCTCCACGGTGTTGCTCTTCTCCGATCTCCCTGGTGGCTCCAAAACATGGTACCGGCAATGATATTTCACTGCATCTTTCCTCTCTACACTAACCAAGTGGAATTCAGCCGTGTTCTGTACCATGTCCATGCGTGCTTGCTTTTCAAATCCCCAGTATCCTTCTTTGTAGAGCTCAACTCGTGCAGCTGACCTGGGCAGGTGGCACCGCAGGGTGACATTGTCCCCCAGGGACACCCCCTGGCTGGGGTGCAGCGACAGGGAGGGTCGGGGCACTAGGACAGGGGACAGCAGTCAGCCTTGTCCCTGCACACCCTCCTCTGCCCCTCTCATGGCCCCCTGATCACGCTCCCCTCCCTCTCTCCCCATTCTCCCCCTGTTCCCCATACTCACACAGCTGTGCCCTGCTTCCTGCCACCAGCCACCAACCTGCAAGGGACACGGTCCTGGTCCCACACTGGGCCATCAAACCCCCGTGGCACCACGCCCCCATTGTCACTCACCCAGGATGAGGACCAGTGCCATTGGTGCCGTGAGGCAGGAGCAGCTTGGAGACGGCCAGACTGCAGTGGAGACAGGGATTGGTGTTGAGCTGCTGTCAGTTCCCCTTTTGGGACAGGATGTTTTGGTGTCACCACCTGACATGGAAATCACTGCCAGAACGGGAAGTGGCACTGTGGGGTCCCCAGCTGTGTGGTTCACATGGAGCTTTGCAAATAGTCCTCCTTTATTTGTCCTTTGCAGTTTGTCCACACTTGGTTGTTACACACCATCCTCAGTGCTCTGCCAGCACGTGGCCCTGCACGTTGTCCCCCTGGGATGCCAAGCACAGCACATGTGGCTCCAATGGTGTGTTCCACATGGGATGTCACACAAGTTCCCCAACACGTACAACCAGCTGTCACCATGCACTTGTCACATACCACGCTGCGTTCCCACTGTACTTTCCTTTGCCATCCCCACTGGGGACAGCAGCAGAGACCTTTTGGGACACAGTGACACCCACACAGACATCTGTCACATGCTAAGGACACACAGGTGTGCATTATTACACGTGGATCAGTGTACACACATGATGTCACGCACACACAGAGGCAGAGCACTGAGCATGTAGTACACGTGTACAGCTGCTGTGCATGTGTGACTGTGCCACACATGTCATATACATGACCAGATGCAGTGGCACACATGTGGAGGCTGACATATGGGTGTGCACATGTGTGGTCAGATACGTGGATTCCTGGTGGCCTTGGGGTGGCTGGGGACAGATCTGAGGTCCCACAGGACTGGTGGTTCGATTTTGGGGTGGATTGCAAAGAGTTTTGGTTTCCAGAGGAATGGTGGGTGTATTTTGGGCAGGACTGGGAAGGTTGGAGGGTCCCCTCAGGAATGAGGAGTTCCTTTGGGGAGAAGGAGATGAACTCCGGTCCCACAGGGCTGGTTATGGGGTGGTGCTCAGTGCTGTGAGCAGCAGAAAGACGCAGCTGTGTGCAGGGATTGGGGAACAGGGCTCAAAAGTGCTGAGAAAATCATCCATTTTGGGTTTGATGTGAGATCTGTTTTTTGTCACCATAAACACAGGAGCTGTGAATTTTCAGATGGAATGCACAGCGCTGCAGCCAGGCATTCAGCTCAGAACTGTGGCCGTGTGTCTCTCCCAGACTCCGTGAGCCCTCCGTGAGCAGAGAGAAACAGCCATCGCTCCACATCTGCCTCATCCATGGCACGGCCCTCTGGGGTACGGACATCTGTGACAAAGTATTGCCAAGGACGCAGCACAGGAGGAGGGAAATGTCCTCAGAACTCCCTGACAGACACCTGAGAGCTCACTAAGAACGGCAGCTGCTTCCACTGAACCAGACTGATGCATTTGTTTCACAAAAACAAGGGCAAACACCTCACTCGTTTTATGGGTTTGTTTCTCTCTTTTTCAGTTTGAATGAACAATATCAAAAAGTTCAGTTAGTAAGAGTTGAACTACAGCACATACTTCATGAGGGCTATTCTGAAAGTAAAACCTGCAGATTTATTATTTTGGCCCACGACAGTGAATGGGAATGTCATTGGAACAGCAGCAGAGGTGAAACCTTCCCACCAGTGTCCCATCCCCTTTTGTTGCCACGTGACAGACGGCAGCAGAGGGGACACATTGGCACAGTGGCATCCGACACGGATATGGGACAGAGCTGAATTCCCCCATGCAGAAATAATGGCCCCACTGACATTCATCGACGCTTGTGAGCTCTGATGGAGACCAAGTGGCGGATGTGAGCACAGCGAGGCGGTGCGTTTCAGCAGTGGTGACAGTGACAGCTGTGTGAGAACACTCCTTGAATTGCACTCGTGGGCTCGTGCACACCTATTGTTACACACCACTGCAGTGTTATGGGCCTTTTGTGGTGAACTGGGACCAATCCAGGGGTCCCTCAGGGCTGGTGGTGGAGTTTGGTGCAGGTTTGAGAGTTGTGGGGGTCCTACAAGAGTGTTGGTGGGGTTTGGATGTGGACTGGAGAGGCCTTGGAGGTGTCCAGGGGTGTAAAGGAATCCAGGTGATAAGGATGGATTGTGACGGTAGCGATGACCGTCCAGGGATGCGGTGGGATTAAGGACGATTTGGTGCACACCGGTGGGGATTTGGGGGATGTTAAATATGGGGAGATTTGTGGGACTGGGGGAGCAGAGGGCATCAATGAGACCCAAGTGGGGAACTTGGTGTCTGTTTCCATTCTTGCACTCCAAAAAGGAGGCAACCCACCGGGGGACATCAGTGGGGTCTCCCAGAGCCCAACTCGGCATAGATAACAGGGGGCTGGGGGACCATGCTGGCCCCAGGGCGGCAGAAGCTGGGGGTCACAGCTTGCAGCTCGGTGTAGGTCAGCCCCTCGTTGTCATCGGGTGGCACCTGGAGACACAGGGAAACAGGGGGGTGATACCATGGGGTTCCCCAGAGTGCTTGTGGGGGGACCAATGGTCTCAGTATGTAGGGTAATAGCCAAGAGAGTGCGCTTGTGGTTCTGGGCTGGCTGAGATTCAGGGTCTGCATGGGTCAGACTCTGAGGGACATTACAAGTGTTTTTAGTGCTTCCCACTCCTTGGCTTGAGGGTGCCCATGGGGTCTGTGGGATAGTTAAGGGTTTAGGGGTGTGTAGAGGCTTAGATGTGGTGTTCCTACGGGTATGACATAGGTGTTTGTGGTTGCCCATGGGGTATTCAGTGGACATTTGGAGATCTGACAGTTGGCTGAGATTGTCAGTGCCCATGGGTCAAACACTAAGGGTCTGAATGAGTGGTGTTTTGGGTTCATGTTCTGTGATGTTCATGGAGTTTGTGTTGAGCTTGGGGTTTGGATGTCCTCAGGGAACAAGGGGGCTGAGATGAAGGATGTGGGGACTCTCCACAATGTGGATTTGTGTTGCACATGGGTTGGGTTTGGGGAGTGCAGATAAAGTTATGGTAAGCCATACAGTGCTGGAGGTCCTCTGGGTTCACCATGGGCTTTGGGTTCCTCTTTTGGTCTGCTGGGGAGGGGAGGGGGGGAGCTTAGTGGGCGGCTTGGAATTTAAGGTCATCACACACAGACTCTTACCTGGAGCTCATTGGTCTTGGAATTCTTGAGGGGTTCACCTGCATCAAAAAGAGGAAAGGGGGAGGGTCGTGGTTACGGAGGAACTCAGAGGGACACCAGAGGGACATGGAGGGGGATTTATATAGGATGGACAGGGGAAATGGGAACTCTAGGGAATGGACTGGGGGTGCAGTGTGCAGCAGTGAGTGCTTGAGGCATCTCTGGGAGATGAAATCATTTAACTCCTTCCTCACCAGAGCTGGCAGTTCTCTGTATCCGGCGTCTGCGGGCAGGCAGGAGGAAGAAGATGATGAGGATGAGGCCGAAGGCGAGGGCAGTGGCACAGCCCCCTGCCACTGCCACCACCAGGCTCCCACGGGATTCCCCATTGGCACCTGTGCAGTCCGGGTGTTTGAGAGATGCCATCCCCAGAAACCACCTCCCTGGGGATGGGATGAGGTGACACTGCCACCCATGGGTGATACGAGGGTCATAGACATGGGAGACTCAGACCTACCTGGACGTGTAGGTGGGGATGTCAGCTCAAGTGTCACGCTGTCCCCCAGGGGTGAGGACACAAAGGGGTGACCCCAGGGGCGGTAGGAGCAGCTGTAGGTGCCGGTGTCAGCTGGGGACACCCCAAAGAGGGTGAAGGTGGCCATTCCTCCAGCACTGGGGTCCTGGCGCTGGATAGGGGCTGAGTGCCCACCCTTGTGCAGGAGGAAGGAGGATCCATAATCCCAGTTCCAGCACTGGATGGTGACGTTGGACCCTCTCCCCACGTGGATACTGATATTGATGGCTGTCATCACGTGTCCCTCCAAGCTCAGAGAAATGCCAGGTGGGGGGTACCTGCGATCTGTGTGCAGGGAGGGCAGAGAGGTGGGACACCACCCTATGGGTACAGCCCAAACCCCACCATTATCCCCAGTGCCCTCACCTGTCAGCACCAGCTCCACGGGATCGCTCTTTTCTGATGTCCCCAGTGGCTCAGACACATGGTACTGGCACCGATACGCCCCTGCATGCTCCCAACTTGTGCTAACGAAGGAGAACTCGACCGCATCCTGCTCCTTGTCCTGGTACTTGTTGTGTGTCCTACCTCCTTCCTGGTACAGCCAGACCCAGGCAGCCAAGTGGCTCAGGTGGCAGCGCAGAGTGACATTGTCCCCCAGGGACACCCCCTGGCTGGGGTGCAGCGACAGGGAGGGTTGGGGCACTAGGACAGGGGACAGCAGTCAGCCTTGTCCCTGCACACCCTCAGCTGTCCCTCTGATGGCACCCTGACCACACTCCCCTCCCACTCTCCCCATTCTTCCTCTGTCCCCATACTCACAATGCCGTGCTCTGCTCATTGCCACCAGCCACCAACCTGCAAGGGACACAGTCCTGGTCCTACATACGGCCACCAACCCCCGTGGCACCACGTTCCCATTATCACTCACCCAGGATGAGGGCCAGCACCATTGTTGCCATGAGGCAGGATCAGCTCTGGGACAGCAAGACTGCAGTGAGGACAGGGAGTGGTGAGAGAAAGCAGCTCTCACTTCCTGTTTTGCATCAGGACGTTGTGATTTGTCACCTCCTCACGTGTCAAATTCAGTCCCCAAGGAGTGGTGATGTTTTGAACCTGATGGGGTGGCACACACATATCCGCACTGAAGGTTCCATTGGGGTGTTGCAGTCAACCCTGGGATGTCACACAGTGTCCTCAAAGTTCTTCCTCCAACACATGGCCTTCCTTGGTGTCGCCCATGGAATGCCAATTACAGGACATGTAGCTCCAAATGGGGTTCTCCCATGGGATGTCACTTGTGCTCTCCAACATGTCCAGCCAGCTGTCGCCACGTGCTTTGGGTTCCACACTCTGTGCTCTCCGTGCAGAGTTTGTGTGGGCAAAGCTCAGTGAGGGGTGAAGCTGCATGATGCTGAGGGGGACAACAGAGAGGGGTTTTGAAATGGATGAACAACAAAGGTAGGCGCAGCGAGAACATCAGTTCATGACTGGATGAGAATGGACACCTTCCAAACTGGGACAGAGATGAAGCAGAGACGTCTGGTGCCTTCTCTGCTGCTTTCTGCAACAGCAGCGATGGGCTCTGGGACCACAGGTGCACTGAGATGAATGACCGTGACTCAGTGCAGAGTTGGGGTTTCCCATGGGAACCCATGAAGGTGAAACCGGCACTGAGGGTCCAAATGCAATCAGCAATCTGAATGAGAATCTCTGCACTGAGATTGCTATGGAGGCACTGGCACTGTGACTGCTACGTCTCTCTGTGCAGCTGAGCGATGCGACGAGGAGAAATGGAAATAAGCCTTGCACTGCTGAACAGCTGTAGGAGAGGAAAGGGAAGTTGGTGAAGTGCATTGAAGAGAAAGAGAGAGACAGGCAGAGGAAGGGATCAGCGCTGTGGATGGCAGCGTTGGTTCAGCCAAAGGGTTGTAAGTGTCCCCATTCTGTGAGTGTGCCCATCCCAAAGCTGCAAAGTCTGGCAGTGCTGCAGTCCCAGAGCTTCTCCCCAGCATCCCTTTGTGCCCGCTGGGCTGATTGGTGCCACGGCACGGCTCGTATCTTGCACGTGTTGGGGACAATGGTGAGTGACACTGCCCGTGTCCTCCCACACCCCGTGCTGCCCACAGCCATCCTGCCTCAGGGCTGTTTCTGAATGGGGTCTTCACCACAAATAAAGCCAGAAACACAACGAGAAGACAAAAAGGGAAGTGAAAATAACGGTGATTTTAATTATAGAGATCTGAATAGATATAAACCAGTGATGCACGATGCAACTGCTCAGCGCTCATCACCTCCAGCAGTGGCTTCTCCCCCCCAGGAAGCTCCTCAGAGCTCACCTGATGCCATACAGTATGGGAGATCCCTTTGGCACTGCAGGTCAGCTGTCCTGGTTCTGTCCCATCACAGCTGTTGATCCCGGCTGCTCTTCAGGACTGGTTGAAAATCCCTTGTGTGCTGCTGGGTAATGGAGCCCACCCGCTTCCCCAGGGCACCAAATTCCCTGGGCAAGAGTCATAACCAACGTCCCACAGCAGCACAGACTATTTCAAACAGGGAATGGGATTCCACAGGGAACAATTTTACAACACAAACTTTGAACAATCACAAAGACAGCATGATGACTCACACAGATCCCATCACCAAGAGAAAGAAAACCGGTTCAGACATTCCCTCCTTCCACAAAGTCCCACTCCTCACTTTCCTGCCCAGCCCCTCCTGGCAGTGCAGTGTGACAGTGACCCGTGTTACCCCAAACTGTAAATGTCCTCCCCAACACCCACACTGTGCCAGGGCCATTCCCGCATCACCTTTCTGGCAGACTCACGGTTTCCATCCCGTGCCAAAATAAATCCCCCCTTGGGTGCCTTCAGGGCTGATGCACAGTTCTTACTGCCGTGCACCCTGCGCTGCCCTGCCCAACTCACAGTGCTTTTCCCCAAAGCCTTCACCAAAGAGCAGAAGCAGCGACAAAGTATGCAGAGTGAGGAAATGTCTTTCTCCAGAGGATCTTGTCTTCTCATGCCTGAGAGTTGCAGCCAAGTGATTAGAAAGACTCTTCTCAAAGAGTAGAAAAGCCTTTCTCATCATTCACTGACTGTTTCCAGTGGGATAGGGGAGAGAAGCAGAGGAAAAATAATCTGGAACTCAGAGGTTGAGAGAAAAATCGGTTTAACAAGACAGTCAAGGAAGAGGGAAATAACAGTGATGAGGGAATCTATAGGAGATGTACGTTGGGCAGAATGGGAGTCAGGGGGCTCTGGAGGTGATCTGTAGGGGAGGGGTGGATAAGATAATTGATAGGGGCTGGAAGGGGAGGCAGGAGATACATGGGAGGATTTGTAGGAGATGGGATGAGGTCAGGGAACAGTTGGGGGAATTGATAGGAACCCAGTAGTGGATCACAAGGTACACCAGGTGCATTCTACAGAAGAATGAAAGGGATGCAAGTGGACAACTGGGGAGATCTACAAAAGATCTGCAGGAGATCAAAACCATTAAATCCCTTCCCCACTCAGACTCTCATCTCTCCGTATCCAGAGGCTGCGAGCATCGATGACAAAGAAGAGGCCAAGGGCAAAAATGAGGACAGCAGCAAAGCCCCTCAGCTCTGCCACCACCAGGTTCCCATGGGACACCAACTCAGCACCTGAGGGGTGAAGGTATTTGGGTGCGTTCATCCTCAGCATCACCTCGATGGGGAAGGGATGTGATGATACTGCCACCCATGGGTGACACAGGAGGCACCCAAATGGGGGGCTGGTACCTACCTGGGGGTGCAGGTGTGGGTGCCACCTCCAGTCTCACGCTGTCCCCAAGAGGTGAGGACAGAAAGGGGGAATGCCAGGGGTGGAAGGAGCACCTGTAGGTGCCGGAGTCTGCCAGGGCCACCCCAAAGAAGGTGAAGGAGGCCGTGCCAGCATCATCAGGGTCCTGACGTTGCACAGGGGCTGAGCACCCATCCTTGTGCAGGAGGAAGGTGGCCCCATACTCCCTGTTCCAGCAGCGGATGGTGACATTGGTCCCTGTCTCCACACGCTCCTCGGGGTGAAGGGAGATGTTGGGTGGGGGAAAGCTGTGATCTGCATAAGGGGAGTGGACAACAATAGGAAATGGTCCTGTTGGGAGTGCCCAGTGCCATCTGCTGTCCCCAGTGCCCTCACCTGTCAGCACCAGCTCCACGGGGTCACTCCTCGCTGATATGTCCTCGTAACCAGGCACCTCGTACTGGCACCAATATCTACCTGCGTGTTTCCTCATTATGCTAGGGAAGGAGAACTCTACCATGTCCTGCTCCTCGTCAATGAATCTGGACAATGTCCAAACTTCCTCCTGGTACAGCGAGACCCAGGCAGCTGGACGGGGCAGGTGGCAGCGCAGCGTGACATTGTTCCCCACTTCTAACCCCTGGCTGGGGTGCAGCGACAAGGAGGGTCTGGGCACTTGGAAAAGGAACAGCAGTGAGCTATGTCCCTGCACACCTTCCCCTCTGCTGCCCCCCTGTCCATGCTCCCCTCCCTCTATCCACATTTTCCCCTTGTCCCCATACTCACGATGTTGTGCCCTGCTCGCTGCCACCAGCCACCAACCTGCAAGGGACACGGTCCTGGTTGCACACAGGGCCACCAACCCCCGTGGCACCACGTCCCCATTGTCACTCACCCAGGATGAGGGCCAACGCCATTGGTACCATGAGGCCGGAGCAGCTTGGGGACAGCAGGACTGCAGTGCAGACTGGGAGTGGCTGGAGATCCACTCTCACTTCCCCTTGGAGACACAATGGCATGGTGTCACCTCCTCATCTGACAATTCTCTTCCCCATGCGGTGGCACCATGGGGCCCAGCATGGGGTTGTACACGTGGACTGGTTCATCCAACCGCTATTGTGGTGTCCACACAAGCTGCCACCTGTCAGCTGTCACACACTGTGCCCAAAAGGCTGCCAGTGCGTGGCCTTGCTGGGTGTCCCCTGTGAGATGCCAACTGCAGGACACATGGCTGCAATGGGGTGTCACACATGGGATGTTACACGCATTCCACAACATGTGCAGCCTGCACTTAACCCACTGTCCCCACTGCACTTTCCTCTGCCATCCCCACTGGGGACAGCATCAGGAATCTTTGGGGACACGGTGACGCCCACTCCCATATGGACACATGCTGAAACTGACATGTGCACTGGGGAACACGTGGTCCCACCTCCCAATTCCTCTCCATGCTGCCCTGGGAGGAGCTGAGCACAGAGTCCCCCATGGAGGCTCAGAAGACACCACCTTGCACCTCACATCTGGAAGGGGAGACGAACAAACAGGTTCAGGTGGGGGAAAATCACAATGATCATCTCCAAGAAAACAAAATATGTATCTGTTTTTGAGTAGGAGTCAAACAGTTTTCCCACCCAGTGCACCGCTTCTACATCTCAATGAACTTCCAAATCTCAAAGCACAGCTCTGGATGCTACAGTGCCTTTTCCAGACCTCATCTCCATAACTACCTCTGGGTTCACATCTAGATGTGGCCCCAGTCCCAGAAGTATCCCAGATTGATGGGGTGGAGAAGCAGCAGCCACCAGCACAGGGAGGACAACTCACAGGTGAGAGGAGGGAGAGTGGTTCTCCCAGTTCCATGGATGCTCTTTGCTTTCCCTTGAGAGGCCAACCCAGAGCTGGGAGATGCCTTTCTATCTTCTTTTGAAGCTCTGGAAAAGAGCAGAGAGGAAAGATCACAGGCTGTTGGGACATTCCCAGCAAGCCACTCTGCGCAGTACCTTTCCTTCAACCAATAATACAAAGTTCTTTGTTGCCTACACTCCTTTGGTGCTTGCAAAGTACAGACAACCACCAAAACCCACAGTTGTTAGGGCAATGATCAGTTGGCTCTGATGAGAAATTTGAGGATAGGACCCAACCTACCCTCAGGACAACCATTATCCCACCTAAAGTGACTAAAGTCACTCCATTGCTGGAGCTTGAGATATAAAATGGTCTTTTTGACCCAACCTCTACTCAGACAATCTGCTGTTTCCTGGGGATTTTTTCCTAGATGGCTGTTTTCTCAGCCCACATGACTTCCCCTTCTCTATTTTTAAGCTTCCTCCTCCATTCTGTGCACCACACAGACCACACTGTGTGGCACAAACCCTCCTTCCCTCTCTTCCCTCCTCTTTCCCATGCTCCAAAGAAGAAATAATTTCAGAAAACAATCCCAAATTGCACGTGTCAATTCAAGAACCCCCCAAATATATTTTCCACCCCTTTAGGTCTACCAGGGGGATAATGAAGATGGGAAGAAGAGTCAGGAGTACCAAAAGAAGGCAGTGCTGTAGAGAGGAAGGCAGAAATGAAAGAATACTACACAGCTCTGTCTAAACTGCACTGAAATTCCATATATTCCCTTTGGGCTTTTAACCCTTCATCTCTTCCTACATCTCTTTCCTCTCATTCAATATCGTGCAGAAATTGGGAGCTAAGGAGGGAATCCTCCAAAGTGAGAGTGACTCAGGTTTGTCACAGAGGAGGAGAAAAACAAGACACAGTGAGAGGGACAAGAATCAGATTGATCACTGCTCTGATTCCAAGGTCTGTTTTGAGGAGTGAAAGTGTCAGCCCACAGCGCTGGAGAAGGGATGGGGGTGAGACTCATCTGGACGTGGCAGTCCTGAATTGGCAAAGAGCAACGATGACCACCACGAAGATGATGAAGATGACTCCCAGGCTCCCCTCAGACATCCCTTGTGCCTGCTGGGTTAGCAGTTCACTTTTCTAAGGTCAAAAACAAGTGAGCTCACAACAACTTGTCCAAAAACAAGTCTGTAGCCAAACTCTCTCATGAAAACGATAGGGCGGTTTGTCAACGGAGCACTGCCAGAATTTGGGCATACCAAGCACAGCACAGAAAGTCAAGAGTGTGCTGCCTATTGGACCTTTCCAGCACGCCTTCCTTCTGTCCTATCCACGGCAGCACTCAGCTCAGCACCATCAGCAAAGTGCTGAGGCTGCACTCCATGCCATCATCTCTGTCAGTGAGAGAGGTGGTGAAGAGCAGCGCTCCCAGGAGGGACCTCTGGGGGTCACGACTCAACACCACCTCCACCTGGACATGGAGCCGTTGAGCACAGCCCTCTGGCTGCGACTTCCCAACCAATTCCTTCTCTCTCGGACAGCCCAATGCTCACATCCATATCTCTCCCATTTTGAGATGAGGGTGTGATGTGAAACCTTTTCAAGGAAGCCCACGTAGATGACATCAGTTGCCTTTGGATGGCATCAATTACCCTGAAATGCTCCTTTCTACCTCCAAAATTCTTCCTTAAGCACTGTGGGAACCTGGTGGTGGCAGTGGTGAGGGGCTGCGCTGCTGCCCTCGTCTTTGGCCTGGGCCTCTACTTTGTCCTCGATGCCCGCAGCCTCTGGATACGAAAAAATGACAGCCCTGGTGGGGAAGACAGCTGAATCACTCTGACACTCGATAGAGCAGCTTTAGATCTCACCCAAGTATGTTCTGTGTTCTATCGGACAGTTCATATACCCTCCAATCTCCCTCCCATACCTTTCAATCCCTATACCTCCCTCCAGCTGTGACCTTTCTCATATTCCATCCCGTATATGTGGATAAATCCTCTTAACTTTCCTCTGCCTCGATTTCCATGCACTACTGATTCCCCTCATGCTCTTTGGTGCTCTCCATAACCCCCATGCTGCTCCCCTCCGCATTTTGATACAGATGCCCCTACCCCAGGAAAGCTGAGTCCATTCAGTTCCAGGACAATATCTGAGCCAGGGAATCTCTAAGCACAACCTGCCCCATGGGGACCCCCAAACCCCAATCTGAACTCCAAATCCTGTCCCTATGGACCCCAAGAGACTCCCAGCCTCATACAGCTTACTCTGTCTTTATGTGCATCCCCAAATCCAGCCCATGGGAAATCCAAAATCTACATTCCAGATGTAATCCTCCAGCCCAACTGGTGCTCTTCCAGCCATACACACACCCAGACCCTATAGGCAAACCCAGATCTGAGCAAATAGCACCCACGTAGTCTGCAGCAAGCTCAAAGTCTCAGGGAATCACCAAACTTCCTGGAAAGGCCCCAGATCCCATGGGCATCCCAAGCAATAGTGGAACCCCCGTAGCCATGCATAGAGACCCCATGCACTTCACAATGACACCACATACCTAAATGCTCAATTCTTACCCCAGGATCCTCCTTGTACTCCTCAAATCTCTTGACACACACTGCAAAACGGACTGCAAATCCTTCCCAAGTTGGAGCACTGGTCACAGAGTGGTGGGCAGTTGTGTTGAGCATCACTGATTTAGTAAGCATAGAAATGTTATTACCATTACGGTTATTTCTCTCTTCCTTTTTGGTCTGAGTAAATAGTTTTTATCTCAACCAATGAGTTTTGTCTTTCTTTGTCTGATCCCCTTGTTGTTGTAGGCGCTAACGAGATATCGGGCTGTGATGCAAAAGGACCCCCTGCTGTGGTGTAGTAGGTGATAACGGGGTATCGGGTTGTGACGCGATAGGACCTCCCCCGCTCTGTGAGTAACGTGTGAGTAACACGTGACGCATGCTTAGGGGGCTTAGGCGAAACGGGATGTGCATTTAAGGGGTTGTTGTGCCTCAATAAATTGCCATTTGCTTCTTCGTCACATTGGTGTCAGTGTTGCTATGGCCCTAGCGAATGCAGATCGCTAGCCCCTAGGCAGTGCGGCCTTTGACACGGTGGTTGCCAGAGGTAACACCTTACTCTGTCTTAATCTGCATCCCCAAATCCAACCCATAGGAAAACTAAAATCTACATCGTGGGAATACCAGGTACAATCCTCCAGCCTTTCTTGTGCTCTTCCAGACCTACACACACCCAGACCCTATAGGCACCTCCAGAACTGAGAATATAGCAGCCACATAGACCACAGCCAGCACAAAGTCCCAGGGAATCCCCAGACCTCCTGCACAGCCCCCACATCCCATGGGCACCTCCAAGCCATAGTGGAACCCCCAAATGCCATGCATAGGACCCCCCTCTATCTGACCTATGGACTCCTCAGATCTAAGCCTCCCCTGCTCCCCTAGCCCCACACGCCCCTCAGAACTCGTGGGCATCCTCAAACCATCATGAGACACTCCAAAACCATGCTTGGATCCACAAAGTGAAGCCACGTTCGACTCCCGAGCCTGACTTCTTGTGACTCAGTCTTAGCCATCAGAATCCCAAGTGCCCCAAATCGAACATCCCCACATCCTCACCAGTGTGCCCCACATCATTCAAAATCAAACCAAAACCCAAAATCATTGACGCTAACCCCCGAATCCTTCTTAATCATCCTCAAATCCCTTCTCACCCCTGGTTCCCAAAATCTCTCCCAAGTTTTAGCACTGGTTGGAGGGTGGTGAGCAGTTGCGCTGAGCATCGCTTCTTTTGTAAATCTATAAATATAATCACCTGTCATGGGTTTATCATTTTTGGTTATTAGCATTCCGCATCATAACTTCATGTGGCACACTGAGAGTAAAAGAGCTAATGCTCCAGGTCCATGGATCGTGGATAGTTCCAGACACCTGGTTCTCCAAAGAGAAGAAGAACTGCACACCACGCACCCCAGAGGACTTTGTGCTGTTCTGTTATCCGTTTTCCATTCAGAGGGGAAGATAAAACTGTTGGCAGTTCTTGAGCTGTCCTCTCTTTTCCCTTTCTGCTCCTCCCAGCAACGTGTGTGCTCCCTAGTCATCTCGACTTCAGCATTAGAGTAAGGCCTTTGGTTTTGGACACACTCCCATTCTATTAGATGTATTAGCTTCAATTTCAGTTATACTGTATTACACTGTACTGCACTGTGTTACATTGCATACTGCTATCTTTTGTGTTAGTAAATTACCTTTTCTCCTCAGATTGTTGCTACTGTTCCTAAGCCCATCTCCCAACCTTTTCCCCATTATTCCCTTTCCCAGGGCATGGGTTCATGGCTCCCCCCACAACACCAGTGACAGAACCAGGCCGAACCGGCCTGTGTACCATGCATATTCCCATTACTGTGATTTCTCTCTTCCTTCTCTGCCCTAGTAAATTGTTTTTTATTGCAACCCATGAGTTTTGCATTTTCTTGGTTGATTCTCACACAGTGCACCAAGAGTGGGGTCAGTGAGTGAAGGGCTGTGTGGTACTGAGCTGCTGCCAGCTGACAGCACTGCAGTCCTTGTGGTGCCAGAAGTGGGACCCAAAGGGTGCAGATCCCGACGCAGCACTGAAGCCACGTGTGCTGTGTTTGGCATCCCATGGGGGACACCACACGAGGCACGTGCTGACAGAACTTTGGGGACAGTCTGTGACACTTGAGGGGTGATCGCCTGCATGGGACACACAAACAGGGTCTGTGTGCAATGCTCTGTGTGTGTCAGCCAATTGAGGACAAAGCATTGTCACCACAAATGGGGGAAATTTGTCATGAGGAGGTGACATCATGGCATCCTGTCCCCAAGGGGAAATGACATTGCCTCTCCGGCCACTTCCTGACCCCACTGCAGACTCGCTGTCCCAGAGCCGCTCCTGCCTCATGGCACCAATGGCGCTGGCCCTCATCCTGGGTGAGTGACAATGGGGACGTGGTGCCACAGGGGTTGGTGGTCAGGTATCTGACCAGGACCGTGTCCCTTGCAGGTTGGTGGCTGGTGGCAGCGAGCAGAGCACAGGAACGTGAGTATGGGGATAGGGGGAAGGATAGGGCTAGAGGGAGGGCAGTGTAGGCAGGGGGCCATGAGAGGGGCAGAGGAGGGTGTGCAAGGACAAGGCTGACTGCTGTCCCCTGTCCTAGTGCCCAGACCCTCCCTGTCACTGCACCCCAGCCACGGGGTGTCCCTGGGGGACACTGTCACCCTGCGCTGCCACCTGCCCCGAATGTCTGCCTGGGTCCAGCTCTGGTTGAATGGAACTCTCAGATCTGACATGGTAAAAGACAAGGAGCAGGATACAGCTGAGTTCTCCTTTGCTGTCACAAACCTGGAAGACGCGGGGACATATCAGTGTCGGTACCAGGTGTCAGAGCCACTGTGGACATCAAATAGGAGTGAGCCCGTGGAGCTGGTGCTGACAGGTGAGGACACTACGGACACCAGCTGGCCCTGAAAATTTCCCACAAAAGTCCCATCTCTTCTCCTCCCTGCACACAAACCACAGCTTCCCCCAACTCAGCATTTCCCCGAGCCCAGGGAACGTGTGGCAATGGGGACTGATGTCACCACCCAGTGCTGGAATGGGGGTTATGGTGGCACATTCCTCCTGCACACAGCTGAATGCTCGGACCCTATCCTGTGCCAGGATCCCACTGGGGATACTGTGGGTGGGCTACAGAAACCTTCACCCACTCAGGGGGCACTCTGGCCTCTGCCA
Source organism: Chrysolophus pictus (assembly GCA_037305975.1). Taxonomy (NCBI): domain Eukaryota; kingdom Metazoa; phylum Chordata; class Aves; order Galliformes; family Phasianidae; genus Chrysolophus; species Chrysolophus pictus. The sequence goes on from CM074606.1 coordinate 1,087,369, forward strand.
GCACCAGTACAAAATCCTACAACCCCAAGGATCACACATGTGTGTCCTCACCCCTAGGGGACAGCATGATGATGGAGGTGACACCCACACCTGCAAGCCCAGTTAGATCTGAGACCCCGTTTGCATGCCCCCAGTGTCAATCAAGTGTGGAACTGTCCCTGCATCCCTGCCCTGTGATGGGAACACCCAAACACTCGCACCCCACAGGTGCCAAGGGGCGGTCCCATGGGAACCTGGTGGTGGCGGTGGTGAGGGGCTGTGCTGCTGTCTTGGTCTTCAGCCTGGGCCTCTACTTCGTCCTCGATGCCCGCAGCCTCTGGACAAGGAGAGATAAAAGCCCTGGTGAGAAAGGGCTTAAACGGTTTCCATCCCCTATTGATGCCCTCAAGTATCCCCTGCCTCCTCTTTCTATCCCTGATTGAATTTCCCAAGTGTCCTCTTCCATTCCCTACAGATCCCCCCAGGTGTCCCCGACCTGTTCTTTGATCCCCTTACAGATCCTTTATGGATCCCCCAGTTGTCTCTTGAGATCCCATGTAACTCCCATCCTTCCCCCTCCCCTTTTTGATGCAGGTGTCACCCTTGAAATGCCCAAGTCAGTGCAGTTCCAGGTAAGTTTCTGCATCAGTGGACCCCAAATTCCACTCAGAGAACATCAGCATGGAGACCCACACCCTTCCCATGAGGCCCACAAATGACCCCCAGCCTCATATGGCTTACTCTGACATTTATGTGCCCCACCTGTATCCAGCTCATGGGAAATTCAAATGTGCATTGAGGGGAACCCTCAGCCCACAGACCAAAGTCCCCAGACCCACACAAGCCCTCCAAGCCTTAATCCCCCTCTGAACATGTAGACACTTACAACTTGAGAAGAACGGCCCTAAATGTACCCACACAGAATTCCAATGACCCATGGGGAACACAAAAAAAAGCCCCTGTATTCCCCCAGTCCCCAAATACCCCGAGACCATAGCTGGACCCCTAATATCCCCTTGCAGACCCCAAATGTTAGACCCCTCAGAATTCCAGACTCACCCTCATGGTCACATCCCCCTCATACCTTCACCAGAGCCTCACCCTCAGCCCACCCATCTTGGGGACCCCCATGGTAGCACCCCACTCTCCTCCTATATCTCCAGGTGCCCCCCACGGACAGTGAGGATGTGACTTACGTCGAGATGCCAGCTGCCATCCCGTGCTCACAAACTCCCAGTTCCCCCACCGCCAACCAACCCCCCGTTATCTACACCACAGTGAGCTCTGAATTACCGTGCTGATGGGCCTCCCCAGGGGCCTCATTTTTGGGGTGTGTAGAAGGGAACAGATCTCAAATTCCCTGCTTGGGACTCCCTGACGTCCTCTTCTTATCCCAGACCAGCTGATCTCCCCAAATCTAACAATCCCAAATTCTCACTGGTGCATCCCAAATGCTTCCCACTCGCACCAAATCTATAAATGCTCAGCTCTTACCCCAAAGTCCTTCTTTCTTCCCTCAGATCCTTTAACACACCTTCAGTCCTCCAAATGCCCTCCAATCCACTCCAAAACACCACCACCATTCCTCTGAAACCCCCTCATCTGTGCCAATCTTCTGAAGATTCCCCCAAATGTCCTTATCTTCTTCTTCCATCACCTATGGATGCCCTAGATCCCCTATAGACCCCTCATAACCCCCTGCCTCCTGTTCTGTTCTGCTTTTATCATTGGTCTTTGGGTGCTCAGCAATTCCTTTTGTTCATCACTTGCTTTGGAAAGATATATAAATCTATCTGATTCTCATTCCTGGTATTTCTCTCTTCCTTTTCAGTCTCAGTAAGTAGATTAGAAGTCCTTATCTATCCCTCCAACTCTCTGTCATTCTTCCACTCCCGGAACCTCCATCCTGCACCAAAATCCCCATCCACACACAAAAAAACCTCCAATCAACTCCCAGAATCTCTGTTCAGCCCCAAAACTTCCATTCATCCCAATGACCTCCATATCCCCAAAACCCCCATCTCACCCCAAATTCCTCGTCTAGCACCCCAATCTCCATAGAGCTCCCCAAATCATTCATCCAGGCCAAATATCTACACCCCACTCAACCCTCCATACACAGCCCTCCAAAACCTCCATCAAACCCAAGACCTTCAGCCCACAAAATCATCATCCACCCCAAAATAACTCAATTCAGCTCCCAAATACACCATACCGCCTCCCAAATTTTAACCATCCCCCAAAATTTCCATTCACCCTGAAACCTCCATCCAGCCCCAAAATCTTCCTCTGACACTGAGCTCTACATCCAGACACAACCACTACATCCACCCCAACATTTCCATAGAGCCCCAAAACCTCCATAGAGTCTGAAAATCCTTCAAACAGCTGCCAGGTCATTGTGTGGTCCAAATATCTCCACCCAGCCCCACAAAATCCTCCATCTGGACTCAGTCATCTCCATCGAGCTCACAAACTCTCCAGCATTTCCCCTTTCATTACCAAAAGGGGGAAGTCAGCTCTCCTGCCCTTCCCCTCACTGCTGCTCCCACACACAGCCCTCCCACACACAAACTTCCTCTTTCCTCCATTTGCTGGCAAACCCCACAACCCCTCTGTCCTCTTCCAAACGGTCACCAAAAAGCAATTTCTCTCCTCACCACAAATCCTGCCCCAAAACCTTGTGGAGATGGGGGCTGGTTTCTGTTGTAGAGATGGAGATGCACCATGGGGAGCACACGATAAGGACACGTGTGTGCTGTGGGGACAGATGAGGTGCAGACACATCTGGGGAGCACGTGTTGATGACACACATGTGCTGTGCAGGCACACATGGAGTGCAGACGCAGGGAGCACACGCTAAGGACACACATGAGCAGCAATGTGTCCAGCTGTTGGTGCACACACACGGCATCACACAGACACACACAGAGGCACAGAGTTCAGCGTGTCCCACACGTGTGTTTGTTCACCTGTTGTGCACGTGGGATGGTGCACACACGTTTAATCCACAGCCACGTGTTCACGTGCACAGGTACATGGATGCAATTCACAGGTGATGGTGAGCACACAGAGCACACCGGCACTGTGCACAACTGATGTGTGCACACAACATCCACGTCTTTGTGTCCACAGGTGGGGGCATCAGCGGGGTCCCCCAGTGCCCACCTCAGCGTAGATAATGGGGGCGTCAGGGATTGTAGAAGAGCCGGGAGGGTGGGTGCTGGGGGTCAGAGCTTGCAGCTCGGCGTAGGTCAGAGCCTGGCTGTCATCAGGGGACACCTGGGGACACAGGGACAGCAGTGTGAGCATGGGATCCCAACATGCCTGAGGGGATGGTGGCATTGTGTAATGTGTGGGGGCTGTGCGAGAGGGGGCGTTGGGAGTCTGGGGTGGTGTAGATTTTGGGAAGCTGAGGGTGTGACATTGGGGTTCCCTGTGGGTGGTGTTTGGGGATTCTGCTATGTTTTGGGGCTGCTCATGGAGTCTGAGGGTGTTGAAGGCTTGGAGCTTCCCAGGTGGCTTCAGTTTGGGATTTGGGGCATCCCAATGGTGGAGATTTGCAGGCCCCCATGGGCTGGATTTAAGGGTGCACACAATGTCATGGGAAGACATAAAATGCAGGGGGTTCTTTGCAGTCCCCACAGGAAGGGTTTGGGTTTCACAGGTGAAGTCGGGGGTGGGGCAATGGGGCAGATTGGGGTTAGGTGTCCCCTGACCCAGACACTGACCTGGAACCGCACGGCCTCGGGGCTTCTGGTGGCACCTGAGTCATAAACAGAACGGGAGAGGGGGGGTGTTATGGGGGCACCAATCAACACCTGTGGTGATCTATAGTGGATTTATGGGGGATCAAAGCCATTTAACCCCTTCCCCACCAGGGTACTCCTCTCTCTGTGTTCGTCTTCTCTGGGCAGCAAGGAGGAATGAGACCATGAGGACGAGGATGATGAGAATCACAGCAACACAACTCCCTGCCACCGCTGCCACCAGGTTCAAGCTGGGACCCCCATTGTCACCTGTGGGGTCAAAGTGTTTGAGCTGTCCCTGTACCCAGCTCCTTTCTCAATGGAGGTGGGATGCAGAGACATGGTCACCCACAGCTGAGAAGCAGAGCTCCAATGCACAGACCTACCTGGGTGTTCAGATCTTTTATTCACTTCCAGGGTCACATTATCTCCGAGGCATGAGGACAGACGGTAAGAGCCCCCAACGTGGTAGGAGCACCTATAGGTGCCAGAGTCAGCTGGGGTCACCGCAAAAAGCGTGAAGGTGGCTGTGCCCTCACCATTGGGTTTTTGGTGCTGGAGAGGGGCTGAGTGCCCATCCTTGTGCAGGAAGATGGTGCCCCCATAGTTTTTGTTGCCGCACTGGATGGTGACATTGGTCCCCATCTCCACACGTTCCATGGGGATCAGGGAAATGCTGGCTGGGGGATAGCTGGGATCTGAGTGCAGAGAGGAGACAGGGATGGAACACAGCTCTGTGGGAACAGCCCAGGGCCATCTGCTTTCCCCAGTGCCCTCACCTGTCACCACCAGCTGCACGGGTTCACTCTTCACCGATGTCCCTGGTGTCTCCTGCACCCAGTACTGGCACTGATATCTCACTGCATCTTCCCTCTTTACACTAACCAAGGGGAATTCAGCCATGTCCTGTACCATGTCCATGTCCTCTTGCTTTACAAATCTCGAATTTCCTTCCTTGTAGAGCTCAACTCGTGCAGCCGGCTGGGGCAGGTGGCAGCGCAGGGTGACATTGTCCCCTATGGACACCCCCTGGCTGGGGTGCAGTGACAGGGAGGGTCGGGGCACTAGGACAGGGGACAGCAGTCAGCCTTGTCCCTGCACACCCTCCTCTGCCCCTCTCATGGCCCCCTGATCACGCTCCCCTCCCTCTCTCCCCATTCTCCCCCTATCTCCATACTCACACAGCTGTCCCCTACTCGCTGCCATCAGCCACCAACCTGCAAAGCAACACGGTCCTGGTCGCACACAGGGCCACCAACCCCCGTGGCACCACGCCCCCATTGTCACTCACCCAGGATGAGAGCCGGTGCCATTGGTGCCATGAGGCAGGAGCAGCTGGGGGACAGTGAGACTGCAGCAGAGATAGGAAGTGGTCAGGGAGCTTCTTTCAGATTTGCTTTGGTCAAGAAGTGACGTGATGTCACCTCCTGATGTTGCAATTTTCCCCAAGGCGTGGTGTCTTTGGGGATCCGCCACAGGCTGCCATGCATGCAGCTGCAATTGCAGTCCCTGGTGGGGTGTCCCACACAGGCTGTCACCTCTCAGCTGTCACACGCTGCCTGCAAAGCGCTGCCAGTGCGTGGTGTCCTCCAAGGGGATGCCAAACACAGCACACGTGGCTCCAATGTGGTGTCCCACATGGGATGTCACATGCAGTCCCCAACACCACCAGCCATCTCTCACCTTTCACACACTCTGGGTACCACACTGTGCTCCCACTGTGCTTTCCCCTGCCATCCCCACTGCCAGCAGCAGCAGGCACCTTTGCTGACACACTGACACCACACAGACTTGTGACCAGCAGCACACCTGAACTGGGCTGGTTTGGATGCTGGACGGGAAGAGAACAAAACTGTTTCACATGCTGCTCACCGGACAGTTGGCCTCTGATATCCAAAAGAAGCTGCAGAAAGCTGATGGGGTTTCATATCTCCATCACAACTGACTGAAATTGCCTACAAAGTGTGCAACAATGGGGAGGAAGCAGAAGAGGAATATAAATAAAAAGAGAAACAGAAGAGCAGTAAAATGCAGTCATGCTTCCTGGCAGCAGCTGTAGTGCAAATCACAAAGCAAAGAGGAAGAGGAACAATTAGAGGGGGATCTCAGGGAATGAAGTTATGGAGTTTTCCGAAGTTACTGTATATATTTATTTTGTTGTAAGTTGCTGTGAAGGACCTTGAAGTCAGAATTCCGTGCCTGTAGATGGGGCCATGGGAAAGTGAGAAGGAAACCCCTTTTTGCAACCAGTGAGTTGTGAGACTGGACATCAGAGTTCTTCTGATGTGGGAGACAGAAAAGCCTGAGGGAGCCGAGTCTGCTGAGCTGAACAGAGCCAGGAGGTGATCACTTCTGAATGGCAAAGCCCAATGGTGGCACAAAAGGCTCAGCTACATTGGATGGTCATCGCAGCAGTGGCAGAAGTGAACCAACCTTCTTCCCCTCACTGACTCTTTTCCCCATGTCTTCACATACGCCCCAAAGGAGAACATTTTTGGGATTCTCTCCACAGAGGACTGTCCTGCTCCCACACTGCCAGCCCTCCTAGTGCAACACGACTGAGTCCTGTGTCAGGAGCTAACAGACAAATATATGGCTGCTGAAGTCGTTTTAATTAGCATTTCAGCCTTGTTATGGCACCTGTGATCAGCCCTAAAGGGTACAGGGCATCTCCTGAAGTCTGTGGGATGTTGGGTCTCTGCTTTGAGGCTCCAGATGTGCTCTGATGTGGGAACACCCCCCTTCCCTGGAGAAAGGGTCCGTGTGCTGAGGGGTTTCCATGAAGTGCTGATGGCCCTGAAGTTACTGCCAGCTGTCAGGACAGTGGGAGTACTGGTGGCACTGGGAGCATTGAGGGTACTGGGGATACTGGGGACACTGGAGGCATTGCTGGATACTGAGGGCATTGCAGACATGGGGGACACTGACGGAATTGGCATCACTGGGGATAAAGCAATGTTTTGTCAGATCCACGGGTCTGTATTGACCCCAACACCACTGGGCATCAGGGACAACAATAAGTCACACTCATGGATCTGCACTGACAACATTGATCACATCCATGGGACCTCACTGACCCCACTGATCTCATCCGTGGGTCTTTGATGATCCCAACCCCATGAGACAACCCAAAAATGACCAAGAGTTGGTTGGCACACAAACATTGGACACATCCATGGGATGACGTTGACCACACAGACATCGGGCCCATCCCAATTTCTCACCTCCCACCCCATTAAACTCATTCCAATCACAACAACCTCATTTACCCCAGAACCTCCTCCTGATTGGGGCTCACTCCCTCCGCCCACACCAACCCCAAAACCCACGGATTGTGTCCCGAACTGCCCCCACCACCCCACTGACCGCCCTCCGCACAGCACTGGAGGAGAAATAGAAGATGAAGGGGTCGAGAGCAGCGCTGAGGGTGGTGAGGAGCAGAGCGTAGGGCCTCCACGTGGGGCTGCGCTGCTGCACAAAGCCCACCACATGCGAGAGGTTGTAGGGACCAAAGCAGACCCCAAAGATGACCATGGTGGCCACGGCCAGCCCCACAGTGCGGTACTTCTTCTGCAGTGGGATGTGGGGTCGAGTGAGGAGGGCACGGATGAGGTGGATGTAGCAGAACACGGTGATGGCAAAAGGGAGGAGGAAGAGGACGAGGAAGAGCTCGAGGCGCAGCGGGAGAACGAAGCGCAGCTGGGTTTGGGAGAAGTCATCGTAGCAGTGGTAGTCCCAGTGGTGTTTAGTCTCAGAGGCAATCTGGGAGGTCCATGGGGTGGTGGTGGGGATGTGGGGTGTGTTTATGTTTGTGAAGGGAGAGAATTGGAGGGTGGAGACGTTGAGGTCTGTCTTGGGGCTGGAGATCCTGTAGATGTTCAGACTAGAATTCATGGTGCCATTGGGAGTAACAGTGTCAGCAGTGGAGGTGCTGGGGACATCGGTGTCAATGCCGTTAGGTTTGGTCACCTCAAATCCCCCAACCTGGAATCCATTGACCCCAAAACAATGGGAGTTGTCCATCTTCAGCCCAGTGGGGTCAACGTGAGTGGAGTTGTCCATCCCAGATCCCCAGGTCTTGATCTCATTGAACTCAAGCCCACGTTCCCCATCAGCCTCAGACCCATTGACCCCAAACTCTCTGTAATACTCTGCCACAAAGACGATGGAACAATGGGACAATGCCATCACCCAAAGGACGGCGCTGGCGGCCATCGTCCGCCATAACCTCCGGCGCCGGTTGTAGCGGTGTGGGAACACGACCCCAAAGTAGCGCTCCACACTGAGGGCAGCCATAAAGAGAATGCTGAGGTAGATGCTGGAGTAGAAGCAGAAGTTTGCAATGGGGCAGAGGACTTTGGGGAAGGGCCACAGCATATTGGCAGCCACCTCAGCCATTTTGAAGGCGAGGAAGAAGAGGACGAGGAGGTCGGCGGTGTTGAGGTGGAGGAGGAGGAGGTCGGCAGCAGTGAGCTGGGGGTGAGGACAGTGACATCGGATTTTGGTGAGGAGGATGATGAAGGTGAAGACGTTGGCAGGAAAACCCACAGCGAAGGTCAGAGCATGGATGATGAGGAGCAGCATGGTGAGAGGAAGGCTGCAGGGCTGAGGAACACAGAGCTGTAGGGCAGGATATGGGGTCATACTGGTGCTGTGGAATGGGACATGGTATCAAACTGGGGCTATAGGAGGGCCTAAGGGGTGATGCCAGAGCTATGGGTTGGACTATGGAGTCAGTGGGCTATGAGGCAGGGATATGTGGCACTAATGGCAATGTAGGGCAATATGTTGATTTACAGAGCTATGAGATCATAGGGCTATGGGACAGGAAATGAGGCTATGGGGTTGGATGTGGAGATGTGGGGCAGGATAGGGGGCAGTTGGGTGACATATGGGCCGATGGGGTGTGATATGGGGTTGTGGGAAGGTATATGTAGTCCTAGTACTCCCAAATACATGAGGATGAGCACGGCAGGAGGAAGGCTCTGGAGCTGAGGAACATAAAGCTATGGAGCAGGACACAGAGCTATGGGACAGGACATGGGGTGAGATTAGGGGTTATGTGGTGTGATATGGGATCACGGGGCGGGTTATGGCCTCATATCATTCCCAAAGTGATGAGGATGAGGATGGCAGGAGGGAAGGCTGCAGGGCTGTGGGGCACAGAGCCATGGGGTGGAAGATGAGGTTACGGGGCTATGGGACAGGAACAGGGGTTGACATGGTTATGGGGTACGATGTGGAGTCATGGGGTTATGGAGTGAGGTCCCACAGCTTCCTCCACACCCATAGGAGAGTGCTGCCCTCATTTGTTTTTAATTTGGTTAATTTCTGCATTTCCTGCTCAGAGATGGGTGCAGAGGTGGGGGCAGGGCACTGAGCCTCCCATCCAGTACCCCATAACCACCCCCATACCCCCTCATCCCCATCCCACACCATAGCTCTCCTGCTTTCTTGCCCCATATACTGCCCCATAGCCCCACATAGTGCCCCATGACTCCATACCAAGCTCCACTGCACCATGATCTCATATCCCCAAACTCATAACTGCATAACCCCACATCCCACCCCATACCTCCATGACCCCATATCCCTCCCAATAAGCCCATGACTCTCCACCCCTCCCTATTGCCATTGCCATGAATGCCCCACATCCCACAGACCCCTAGAAATTCCCCGAGTGCTCACCTCCACTGCTCACCCCAGCGTCTGTGGGGCACTGTGTCTCATCCCATAGACTATTGAGGGACACTTCCGGGGGTGGGGCCACAGGTGGGGAGTGACCCCCCCCACCCCATCCCAGAAGCCCTTTGTCCTTTGTTATGGGGCAGGGACACACCCTGGGGGACAGGAGTTACTACTTGAGGCTGAGGAGAAAATTTTGGGGGAACACTTGGGGAACACCTGCCCCATAGATGGCCCCACTGCTTTGGAGGCCCTTCAACCTCCTATGGGTGTCCAGAACCCTTCCCAATAGAACACCTCATAGATTTGGAAACACAACAAACATGAACGGGTCTTCAAAACCCTGACCCATAGTTCACCCCACAGATTTGGAGGCCACAACCACCTTCCCCATATCTTGCACCATAGATTTGTTTATCACTGTCATTGTCATTGTCATCGTCCACCATGACCTTGGACCTCCAAAACCCTTTCCCACAGCACACCACACAGATTTGGAGGCCCCACAACCACCCCTTGTCTGACAAAGCCATGCCCCACATCTTGCTTCATAGATTTGGAGACCCAATGACCACATATGGGCCCCCAAGCCCCTTCCTGCCCCAGAAAGACCCACCACCACCTACAGACCCCCTTCATCCTCTTTGGGGTGACCCCGGCTGATGCTGGCACCTATAGGTGCTCCTCCCGACCCTGGGGTTACCTCTTTTGTGTCCTCACCCCTTAGGGACAATGTGACACCAAAGGTAACACCCACACCTGTGCACCCAGGAAGGTCTGATTCCCCATCTGTGTGTCCCCATGTCACCAATGGGTGGCAGTGTCACCACATCTCATCCTCAGGGTGGTGGCTGCTGGCGGACAAACACCTGGACTACACCCCCCAGCCCTCCATACCCTAAAAGCCCACCGAATACCCCTGGGAAAGCCCAAACTCCAACGTGGAGACCCCAGCACACACAGAATACTCTGTCCCAGGGAAAGTCCCAAACTCTGAGTAGTGACACTCCCAGACACCAGGCATGGCAACACCCAATGTCACATCCATACAAATGCCAAATCTAAGCCACTGCATTCCTCTAAAACCCTTAAACATCCCACAGACCACATGGATTCAAACCCTTTTGACCTAATCCTAAATCATAGCCCTAACATTGTCTCACACCCTAACCCTAGCCAATAATAGTAACCCTAAACTCCACCCTAAAACTAACACAAAGCTTAACTCCAATATTAACACTAAACGTAACTGTAACACTAAGCCTAAACTTAAACCTAAACCTTGTCCTACCCATAAAACAAAAGCTAATCTTAATCTTAACAGTAACCTTAAATCTAACAAAAACCCTAACCTGAACACTGATGACCTACACTAAACCTAAACCTAATTCTAACCCTAACCCTAAATAAAGCTAACCCTTTCCTAAACCCAATCCTAACCCTGCCTAACCCTAACAGTAACGCTAATCCTGCCCTTACACTAACCATAAACCTAACCCTATCCCTTGCATGAACATAAAACCTAGCCCTAACCCTAACACTAATCCTAAGCCTACCCTAAACCTAACACTAAACACGAACCCAACACTGAAGCCTAAGCTTCAATAATAACCTTAATAACCTTAACCCTAACCCATAACCATGACCCTACTCTAACTCAAACCCTACCCTAATACTAACGCTTAGCCTAACCGTAACCCTTACCCTAACACCAATCCTAAGCCTAAACCTAACCCTACCTTTACAGAAACACTAACTCTAAACCTAAACCCAATCCTAACACTAATCATAAATATAGCCGTAACCATAAACAAAACACCGTAACACTAACCCTAAGCCTAAACCTAAACCTACCTTTACTGAAACACTAACTCTAAACCTAAACCCAATCCTAACACTAATCATAAATATAGCCGTAACCGTAAACAAAACACCGTAACACTAACCCTAAGCCTAAACCTAAACCTACCCTTACTGAAACACTAACTCTAACCCATAACTCTAACCCTAACACTAGCCATAACCATAGCCATAACCTTAACCCTAACCCTAACCCTAACCCTAACTCTAACCCTAACCCTACCACAACCACACCTCTACCACAACCCATAACTCCAACACTGATCCTAACGCTAAACCTAACACTAGCTGTAACCATAATCATAACCCTTACCCTAACACTAATCCTAGGGCTTAGCCAACCCTACCAGAACCATAACTCTACACCTATCCCTAACACTAATCGTAACCATAACCATAACCATAACCCCAACACTAACCCTAAGCCTAAATCTAACCCTTCCCTTATGGAAACACCAATTCCATTCCTACCCTAATCCTACCACAACCATAACCCTTAGCATGCAGTTCCCATGTTGGCACTACACACGTGCCATCACTGCACACACGTGTCCATAGCATGTGACCAATGTCAGCACCACGTGTGTGCCCCATACACGTGTGTGTCCTCATAGTGTGCCCCATGTCTGTGTGTTGTCACTGTGTCCCCAAGGTCCCTGCTGCTGTCCCTAGTGGGGATGGCAGAAGAAAGCGCAGTGGGAACACAGTGTGGTACCCAAAGTGTGTGGTGACAGCTGGATGGACGTGTTGGGGACTGCATGTGACATCCCATGTGGGACACCCCATTGGAGCCATGTGCTGTGTTTGGCATCCCAGGGGAACAAAGTGCAGGGCCATGTGCAGGCAGAACTTTTGGGACAGTGCGTGACACCCAAGACATGTCAAACTGCAGAGGACAAACCAGTGGGGACTACTTGCACAGCTCCATGTGTGCCACACTGCTGGGGACCCCACAGTGCCACTTCCCGTTTTGGCAGTGATTGCCACATCAGGAGGTGACGTCACATCATCCAGCCCCAAAAGGGGAACTGGTAGCAGCTCAACACCACTCCCTGTTCCCAATGCAATCTCTCTGTCCCTAAGCTGCTCCTAACTCATGGCACCAATGGCGCTGACCCTCATCCTGGGTGAGTGACAATGGGGATGTGGTGCCACGGGGGTTGGTGGCCCTGTGTGCGACCAGGACCGTGTTCCTTGCAGGTTGGTGGCTGGTGGCAGCGAGCAGGGCACAGCATCGTGAGTATGGGGACAGGGGGAGAATGGGGAGCATGGTCAGGGGGCCATGAGAGGGGCAGAGGAGGGTGTGCAGGGACAAGGCTGACTGCTGTCCCCTGTCCTAGTGCCCCGACCCTCCCTGTCACTGCACCCCAGCCAGGGGGTGTCCATAGGGGACAATGTCACCCTGCGCTGCCACCTGACCCAATTGTCTGCGTGGGTCTGGCTGTACCAGGAAGGAGGTTGGACTTACAGCAAGGAGAAGAACAAGGAGCAGGACACGATTGATTTCTACTTCTTCAGCACAAATCGGCAGCATGCAGGTACATATCAGTGTCAGTACCGGGTGTCTTGGTCAGGAATGGTATCCGAGAGAAGTGATCCTGTGGAGCTGGTGCTGACAGGTGAGGGCACTGGGGACAGCAGATGGCTCTGCTGCTCCCAACAGGACCGTGTCCCACTGCTGTCCCTTCCCTCATGCAGATCGCAGATTCCCCGCACCCAGCATTTCCCTGAGCCCTGAGGAATGTGTGGAGACAGGGACCAATGTCACCATCCAGTGCTGGAACAAGGACTATGGGGCCGCCTTCCTCCTGCACAAGGATGGGTGCTCAGCCCCCATCCAACGCCAGGACCCCGATGGGGTGGGCACAGCCACCTTCACCATCTTTGGGGTGACCCCAGCTGACAGCGGCACCTACAGGTGCTCCTACCGCCCCTGGGCTTACCCCTTTCTGTCCTCACCCCTTGGCAATAATGTGACTCTGGAGGTGACACCCACACCTGCATCCCCAGGTGGGTCTCAACCCCATTTGAATACCCCTGGTGCCACCCATGAGTGGCTGTGTCACCTCCTGTCCCTATAGAGGTTGTGGTTGAGGATGTGATAACCCAAACACCCGGACCCCACAGGTGCTGCAGACAGTTCCCATGGGAACCTGCTGGTGGCAGTGGTTGGGGGCTGCGCTGCTGCCTTTGTCTTCATCCTCGTCCTTGTCGTCTTCTTCCTCCTTGCTGCCCGCAGACGTCGGATACGGAGAGATGAGTGCCCTGATGGGGAAGGGCTTAAACATCTTTATTTCTCAGTAGATGCCCTCAAAGTCTCCACAGCCCCACCCATAGCCCCACCCCATTCCCCTCCTTGTTTTGATGCAGGCACCCCTGCAGAAAAGCCTGAGGACACGGAATTCCAGGTAAGTATCTGGGTCAGGGAACCCCAACCCCAGCCTGACCCTTGGAACAATGCCTGATTCCATTTACAGCCCCCAACCCTGTCCATGGGGACCCCAGGGGATCCACAGCCTCATATGGCTTGCCTTAATGTTAAGCACAGCCCCCAAACCCAGACCATGAGGAACTCCAATTCCGCATTGTGGAGACACCCAAATCTGGGCCCTCAGATCTCCCTGGCCCCTCCAAAATTTAAAAACCCCTCAAACCCCACGGGCACTTTCACTCTGTGTAGGAAGAACCCCAAACATCACTCACGCGGTGTCCCTCCCAAAGTACATTGGGGACCCCCAGGTTGACACTCTGCCTTCCCACTGTGTCCCCAGGTGCCTTCCAGTGACAGCGAGGGTCTGACCTACATGGAGCTGCAAGCTGTGACCCCCAGCACTCAGCCCCTCAACCCCCCCGCTCACCCCCAGCCCTCTGTTATCTACGCCCAGGTAGCAGTTGGCAGGCATCACTGATGCCTCCATACGTGTGCACAAACACGTGTGTCTTGTGTGCACACATGTACTGCCAGCGTGCACCGTGCAGCTGTGTTGTGTGTGCTTACCGTCACGTGTGCACTGCATGCATGTATCACTGCATGTGTTCATGCATGTCACATGTGTGTGCACCACCACACGTGCACAATAGATGTACACATATGTGTACTGCATGTTGAACTCTGCCACTTTGTATGTGTGTGTGTGCAATGTCATGTATATACACCAGACCCTGACTGGGAGCTGTTCACTGGTGGAAGAGCTTCGTAGTAAAATGGGAACAGAAAGCTCTGGACATTCTGTTGTGACTCTGGTAGGAGGAATAGAAATAAGACTCATGACAGCCAATGCTTTGGCCCACAAAGCTGAGCTAACCGTTCTGACTCCAAATATGATGATTGGGTTGGACTGGGTGATCCTGTGGGTCTTTTCCAACCTTGGTGATTATATGATCCTATGACTCTATGATTATTGAACAAAAAAGAAGCTGGTATTTATACTGGCTCAAAATGTGCCTTTGGAGTGATGCGTGCCCATGGCGCAATTTGGAAAGGAAGAGGTTGCTGTCATCTCAAGGAAATCTTATCTGCTGCAGTTGAGAAGTGATGGGATGACTTGATGCAGTTACTCAACGAAGAGAAAGCAGGGCACTGCAAGGAGCTCCAGCAGAGGGCACGGTGATGCCATCAAAGGGAATGGAAGAGCAGATGAAGCCACGTGGTCAGTAACTCCACGAGTGTGCATCATCACATGAGCACAAGAGATGAACACAGGTGTACACAGCCGTAGGGTTGTGTTTTTCATCTTCGTGGTGGCCATCGTTGCTGTTTGGTTGTTTGAGGTGACCTCTGGATGAGCACTCATCTCCATCCCATTTCCAGCACTGGAACTCCTCAAACAGACCCCTGAATCAGACGTGTGATCGATCATTTCCCCATCCAACTCCCTTAATCTCATCCTTTCTCTTTATTATTCAGCTTTCTCTTTCTCTCATACAATTATTAAGTAACTGCAAGACCCAACTCAGATTTTTGAAATCCATTTCAGCTCCTTAAGGTCACATAGTTGAGCTGCACAGTTCAATACAGATTCTGAATGCAAAGAATGCCATTTTTGGGGGGGATATTTGTGCACCAACATTTTGGGATAACTGTACTACATGGATTCTCATTAAAACTGATGACAGTGTGCAGACCTCTGCATATCGTTACGCCTTAATCAGGGTTAATTGTGAATCCAGTCGTTGCTCCCCTCCCCCTCTAGGCAAGATGTGACAATTCGGAGCAGCTCCTCAGTCACTCCTCTCAGTGGGATGGGGGAGAGAATGAGGAAAAACCTGTCGGACTGGTAGGTTGAGATAAAATCTGTTTATTAAGATGGAAGAGAGAAGTAACAGTAATCGTAAATACAAATATTGATTTAGGTTGGTCAGCTGCCCTCCTTGCTCTGCCTCCTTCTCAACTTCCTGACCATGCCAGGTCTATCATAGAGTCGTAAGAGAGTACGGTTTGGTTTGGAAGGGACCCTAAAGATCACAGAATGAACCATACAACCATAGAATTGTAGGGCCCCATCCAACCCATCCTTGAGCATCTCCTGGGACATGCACCGTTGCTCTGGGCAGAACTGCCAGTGCCTCAACACCCTCTGAGTGATTTATTTCCTCCTCACATCTAACCTAAACCTCCCCTCATCCAGTTTAAATCTTGTCCTGTCACTATCAGACCGTGTAAAAACTCGGTCCCCCTCCTGCTTGTCAGCTCCTTTTGAGTAACGGAGAATCACAGAGAGATCTCTCTTCTCTAGACAGAACACCCTCAGCTCATACAGCCTGTATCCACAGCAGATGTGCTCCAGCCCTCTGAGCATCCTCGTGCCTTCCTTTAGACCCACTCCAACGGCCCCACATCCTTCTTGTGCTGGAGGCCCCAGCTCTGGACGTAGCACTGCAGATGGGATGTCATGAAGGCAGAGCAGAGAGGCCAACCCCCTCCCTCTCCCTTCTGCCCCCCATCTTTTGGTGCAGCTCAGGGCAGCCCTCTGGCTGCAACCACTCAACCAAGTCCTCGTCCACTGAATAGCCCACCTCCAAACCTGTATCACTCTGATTTAGAGATAAGGATGTGCTGCAGGACCACGTCAAAGGCCTTGTGCAATCCAGGTAGATGACATCTGTTGCCTTTCCTTTATCCACCGATGCCATCACTCCATCACCAGACAGGTCAGGCACGACCTTCCCTTGGTGAAGTCATGCTGGCCATCTCAGATCACTTGCTCATCTTTCATGTGCTTTAACATCTCTTCCAGGAGGATCGGGCTCGCCAGCTCATCCTTTTGCCCTTTCCTAAAAATGGGAGTGATGTTTCCCTATTACATCCCTTTCCAAGCTTCACCCCATCCTGACTTTTCCTTCTCATCCCTCAGCCTGATCAGCAGGTCCTTGCTCAGCCACGCTGGTTTCCTGCCTGACTTCTTATGCTGGGGGTTGGAGAACTCCTGTATCCTCAGACACATGATCTTAAAGCACTGCCATCTCTATTCTATTCCTTTATTCCCAGGGATGGTTTGCCAGGAGGTCTCCTCCAACCATTCCTCAGTGCTTCTGGAGTGTTTACTCCTCTTTCTGAGGCAGGATTGCTGCTTCTGGAGAGTTTTATCCTCGTCTCAACGTGGAAAATTCAAATTCTGGAGGGTTTTATCCTTCCTTTCAGGGCAGGATTCCCATTGCTGGAAGGTTTTACCTTCCCTTTATCTCATCCCAACAGAATCAGCCCTCGGGCACAGGGTTTTGCTGACGATGGTATTGCAAATCCTTTGATAATTTTGCAGCACACAGCACTGAAATCAGGACTGAAGGTCAGTGACACTGCACTGAGGTCACCCCAAACCTGTTTGGTGCTTGTTTCAATTAGCGCAAAGGTTAATTATCCCTCAAGACACAGCTTGCCCAATGCTCACACCCAGTTTGTGTACTTAAACAGCAGAGTTTGGGTTGGGTTTGCATTTTGGTGAGAAGGGAAAATGCAAACAGAGTTTTTTGGGGGGCTAAACAGAGGTTTTTTGGAGTTGATTGGGGCTGGATGTAGAGATTAGAGTTGGATGGAGATTTGGGGTCTGGGTGGAGATTTGGGGGCTGTGTGAAGGATTTGGGGGATGGGGAGAGGTCTGGGGGGATGTATGTTAGATTAGAGGGGTGAATGGAGATTTTGGAGATGAATGGAAGCTTTTGGGTTGAATAGGGGTCTTGAGGCTGAGTGGAGTTTTTTGGGGTCAGTAGAGATTTTGGAGATGGATGGAGGTTTTGGGGGGGCTGAATGGAGGTTTGGGGGTTGATTGGGGCTTTTTGGGGTCTGGGTGTAGATTGTGGGTCTGGATGAAGGATGTGGGGGCTGGATGAAGGTTTGGAGTCTGAATTGAGGTTTTGGGGTCTAGAGGGATAGATCTGGGGAGGCTGGATGGGGAATCTGGATCTGGGTGTAGAAGTTGGCGTTGGAGGTTTTGGGGATGAACAGGGACCTTTGGGATGAATGAAAGTTTAGAGGGTGAACTAGGGGTTTTGGTGTTGATTGGACCTTTTTAGGAGCAGATTGGAGATTTAGGATCTGGCTGAAGGATCTGGGGACCATGTGGAGGATTTGGGGCTGGAAGGACAGACAGATGGATAGATAAGGTGGATAGATGGACGGATAGGTGGAAGGATGGAGGGACAGGCAGACAGGAGGTGGCCAGACCTCTGGTGTGTCCATACTGGATCAGGAGGTGCAATCCCAGGAGGCCCAGCAGGAGGGTGGATGTATGGATGAGCAACGCAGTGATTCAAACCGCCCCCACACTGCTGGGAAAAAAAAAAAAAAAAAAAAAAAAAGCAAAGAGTACAAAAAAAAAAAAAAAAAAAAAAAAAAAGGAAAACAACCACTCCAATCCCAAGCACTGCCAGGGCAAGGTGCATGCGATTGGACCTTGCTCCCAGAGAACCATGCTGGGCGTGCTGGTGGCAGCCGTGGTCGGGCTGCTGCTGCTGCTGCTGCTTCACGGCCGCCGGTACCCCTTCCTCTGGGCTGACCTGGGAGCCTTCGTGACTTTGGTGGGCGCATCCCTGCGGTGCCGCTGGCGTTTGTCCCGTCGGCCTCCCATCACCCTCCTGCAGGTTTTCCAAAGCCACGCACGACGCCGACCCCAGCACCCCCTGCTGCTGTTCCAGGATGAGGTTCACACCTTTGGTGACATGGAACGGAGGAGCAACCGCGCTGCCCGCGCCTTCGCTCTGCACTTGGGCTTGCAGCCAGGCCAAACCGTGGCTGTTTTCCTCCCCAACGTGCCTTCCTATGTCTGGACGTGGTTGGCACTGGCCAAGCTGGGCTGTGCCATGGCCTGCCTCAACTGCAACTTGAGGGGCCGTGCGCTGCTGCATGCACGGAGCGCTGCGCAGGCAGGCATTGTACTCAGCTGCATTGGTGAGTGGGGAGCTGGGGGCTGCCCAGGGGTGTGTGTGCGTGCGTGCCAGGATGGAGGGTTGCACAATGTGGTGTCTGTCTGCACATGTGTGTGTGTGCAGGCTGGCTTTGGGATGGGTCTCGTTGTTGGTGCATGTTTTCCATGTGTGGATTTATACGCATCAGCGTCTGCAAGAGTGTACGTGTGCCTGTGCACGCGTGTGTCTGTGTGTGCCATTGCCTCCTGCGTGTTTGCAGGGCTGTGTGTGGACTTGCACGCATCTATACCTGTGCATGCTTGCCTGTATGTTGCTGTCTGTGCATGTTTGTGTGTGTCAGTGCCCATGCATGGATGTGCACGTGTATGTGCATGTTTGCACAGGTGTTAGTGCATGGACTGCTGTTCTCCATGCATGGACTTGCACACGTCTATGCATACATTTGCCACGTGTGTCAGCATCCATGCATAGACTCACATGCATATTAGTGTCCCTGCATGGTTACACGTCTCAGCACGCAGATTTGATGTCCATGCACGCATTTATCATGCATGTCATCATCTGTGCAGATGTCAGCATCTGCACATGCATTTGCAATGTGTGTCAATCAGTGCACGTTTGCATGCATGTTGGTGCTCGCTCACGGATTTGCATGGATTCCAGTGTCCATGTACAGACTTGCATGTTTGTACCTCTGCATGCATTCCCGTGCGTATCAACAACTGCATGAGTCAGTGTCCCTGCAAATATTTGCACTGTCTCTGCATGGATTTGCATGTCAGCGCCTCTGCCCACGTGTCTGCACAACTGTCAAGTGTCCCTGCATGTATTTGCACACTTGGCAGTGTCTGTGCACAGATCTGCATGTGGCCGTGCAAATTTGCAGATACTGGCTGCACGTGTGCCAACATCCACGTTGCTGCAGGCAGCACAGGTGGGTGGGAGCTGTTTGTGCAAGGTGTGGAAGTGTGCGAGAGCCTGTTCACCTGGGGCCACATGTTTGCACACCCAGGCGTGGCCATAGCCGTGTGTGCTGCTCTTTGCACACGCGTGAGCACCCCCCGACCCCAGTGAGGGTACCTTGCTGCCTCCAAGGCTGTGGGTTAATTATTGCCAGATCATTACTGGGGCCAAAGTTCCTTTGGTTTACATCGCATGGAGGACGTTTTGGGGAGCAGAAGAAAATCCATATGTACATACCTGGACAGGACACCCATTTGGGGTGCTCAGGGTGTCCATTTGGGATCCATAGGGTACGCTGGGTGCTGATCCTGCTGGGGTGCCCAGTTGGGACCCTTGGGTCTCAGGTGCCCATCTGACTGAGGTATCTAGCTGAAGTGCACCGGGGGCCATTTTAGGGGTGCATCTGGAGACTAGCAGGGATCCTAGGGGTCCCCATCTAATCCCCATCAATCTAATCCATCTGGCATCCATTGAGTGCCCATGTGGGATCGCCAGGGAACCCATCCACAGTGCCCTGGGGCACATTCAGTCAGGATATACAGCTGGGATCCATCAGGTGACCATTTAGGATCTTTGAGGAACCCATCCGCAATGTCCTGGGTGCACACTTAGGTTCCATCGAGTGCCTGTATGGGATCTCTGGAGATCCAAACCACGACGGGTGCCTATCGTGTCCAAGGTTCCCATTTGGGGTACATGGCATACCTCTCCATTTGGGGACCTCCTCACCTTGGTCCCTGTTCCCACAGAGCTCCAGGCTGTCGTGGAAGAAGTGCTGCCTGACCTGAAGCAGGAAGGCATCCGTGTCTTCTATCTGAACTCCACATCACCAACACCTGGGGTTGAGGCTCTGCTGCCTGCCATCGAGGCTGCCTCTGATGAGCCAATGCCCGACCACTACCGCAGCAACACCACCACTAACTCCAAAGCCGTCTACATCTACACCTCTGGCACCACTGGTGAGCCCATGGGGGTCTCTTCCTTGGAGGACAGCATCTGGGTGTCTCCTTCATGGCATATGAGAGGGTTTGGGTACTGTGGGTGAGGGCTGGAGGGTTGGAGCCCCTGGGTGCTGTGGGTGCAGGTGGTTCTGGGGAGATTAAGAGGGGTTTTGAGTGGTCCCTGTTCCAACCTTGACCATCATGAGTCCACCTGGGCCAGGTTCCTCTTGGCTACATCCCATATGTTGGGTGTCATGAAGAACAGAGAGCCACCGTGTTCCCACTGGGACAGAGAGGCCAGAATCTCCCCAGTCCAACTCCATAAATAAGATCCCATCCCAACCTACACAAATCCATCTGCACCAGCATCCCCATGGCTCTCAGCAAGGTCTGAAGTCCTCCAGGAAAGAACCCTCCCACCACCCTCATCCCATCCCATGCCCCCAGAACTTCCCTTCCCATACGGGCACCTCCAACAAGCACATTTCCCATCTCTAGGGCTGCCCAAAGCTGCAGTGATCACAGAGATGAAGGTGATGATGGTGGCCAACCTGGCACGGATGTGTGGTCTACGAGAAAACGACATCGTGTACACAACACTGCCGCTCTACCACTCAGCTGGGCTGCTCATTGGGGTGGGAGGCTGCCTCGAGGTCGGTATGTGCCCCACATCCCATGGGGGCTGGCCAGCATAAGTGTTAGGACAGCTAGACAGGGCTGACAGGGATGGATAGATGGGGAAATATGTAGGGAGAGGCAAGAGGAAGGAGAGAGAGATGAAAAGAAAGAGGAAAAGGAGCTGTGTCCATAAAGGGAAGAGTGAGGAATGGGTGGATGTTTTATGGAGCTGGTTTGATGTTTTCTGGAGAAGGATGGATGGACAGGTTTGTGGACAGATATATGGAGATGGATGGACGGTTGCTTTACGGTGCTGCGTATTTTTTATAGATAGATGGATGTTTGCTGGGGAAGGATGGGTGGATGTTTTAATGGAGATGGATCAGCACTGTCTGGAGATGGGCTGAGGGATGATGGAAAAACATGAAAGAGTGGAGGGAAGAAATCTAGCAATCTATAGAGATAAATGGATTAGTGGAGGGATGGATAGGCAGACAGATGACCAAAAAAAACAAAAATTGAGAATGGAAAACTTAAAGAGGAATGCAAAAGACAACAGAAAAGGAGAGGAGAGACCTTAGATACTGGGTGAACATAGGATCATAGAATCACTCCGGTTGGAAAAGACCTTTAAAGAGCATTGAGTTCAACCATGACCTAACCAAACCCTCCGCAACACGTGAGTGAGCAGACAGAAGACCAGACGTGGAAATGGACAGATGAAGAAAAAGGTAAAAAAAAGAGAAAAAGGGAACAGTCACCTCCCCGTATTCCCCACAGGAGCCACCTGTGTCCTGCGAGCCAAGTTCTCTGCCTCCCAGTTCTGGGATGACTGCCGCCGTTACAACGTCACTGTCATCCAGTATGTGGGTGAGCTCATGCGCTACCTCTGCAACTCACCCAAGGTAAAGCCCAACCAGTCCCAAAGTCACCCAGGGGGAAGCCAAGACTGTGGGGCAGATGCTGAGATGTTCCCTTCCTTTCCAGCGTGCCAATGACCGGGAGCATGGCGTGCGTTTGGCGATAGGCAACGGCTTGCGGGCAGTGGTGTGGAAGGAGTTCCTCCAGCGCTTCGGCCCCATCTCCATCAGTGAGTTTTATGGGGCCACTGAAGGCAACGCTGGCTTCATCAACTACACCGGCAAGATCGGGGCTGTGGGAAGGGCCAACGTGTTCCTCAAGGTGAGCCAACGATGACAGGAATAAATGCTGGCCGCCTTGGGGATGCCAATGCACAACCTTGAGTTGGGTTAGTGCAAGAGTGGGGTCTTCAGCGTGCCCTTCTTGTAGTGGCCAACCTGGCGAAGCTAACATTGTCCTACAGGTTGGGTTTCCAAGGGGTCCTCCTTGGAAAACTAGCATGATCCATCAGGTTGGGTTGACTCAAGAGCAGGATCTCCAAGATCCACTCTTCATATCCAAAAGGAGACCCTTTTCCTTATTAATCCTAGAATGGCTCGGGTTAAAAAGGACCACAATGCTCACCCAGTTTCAACCCCCTGCTATGTGCAGGGTTGCCAACCAGGCTGCCCAGAGCCACATCCGGCCTGACCTTGAATGCCTCCAGGAATGTGGCATCCACAACCTCTTTGGGCAGCCTGCTCCAGTGCTTCACCACCCTCTGTGTGAAAAACTTCCTCCCAAAATTAGGAAAGGATTAGGATTAGCCAACATTGACTCAACGGCACTGACTCCAAGTTTCTGGAGTGTTTGTGGAAATGCAGACACCTCTATAGCCCTAACACAGGACATCCTGGTGTCAACTCTAGGTCTCTATCCACCAGTCTACTGAGTAAAAGCTACAAAAATAGGTTTTTCCAATCTTTTCCCAGTGTTCCAGGTCTCAGCACTCTCCCACAGATCTTTGATTCCAAAAGGTACAGAGGATGAGCTTGGTGAAGCTGAATATATTGGATTAAATCTTATTTAAAAGGCCATTATTTCAGATTTAAAACAAAACTACATAAGATTTTGGGTCTGGATACTGGAGGGGTCTGTGAGTTTTAATGAGCAAATGACAGAGAACCTGGGCTGGAAGCAGAAACATTCTCCTGCTCATTTTTATCCTGCATTTCTCTTTCACTCACTGACTTCTCTCTGTCCCTCCTCTGCCTTCCAGGCTTTTGCTTCCTTTGAGCTGATCAAGTACAACGTGGAGCAGGATGAACCTGTACGCAATGAAGATGGATTCTGCATCCGTGTCCGCCCCGGTAAGAAGAGCCTTGTGATGGCCTTTATGATAGGGGAGCCACCAGAAAACCACTGAAGAGCAGCATTCTCTATGGGGCACAGATATGACATTCTCCAGCACCTAAGGCAAGTGCTGCCTGGCCCCAAATCCTCCTTTCCCTCCCTGAAGGTGAGACAGGGCTGCTGGTCATCAAAATCACCTCAAGCACCCCTTTCCATGGCTACGCGGGCGATTCCCAGAAGACAGAAAAGAAGATCTTGAGAAATGTCTTTGTGAAAGGTGATGCCTTCTTCAACAGTGGTGACCTCCTCATGATGGACCACGAAAAATTCCTCTATTTCCAGGATCGTGTTGGGGACACTTTCCGGTAATTCCTTCTGGCATAGTTATTCCCACATCCAAGTGGGCAATGCCATCTCCCAGCCCAAATTCCTCCTCACAGTTTCATCCCTTTGCTTCCATAGCTGGAAAGGTGAGAACGTGGCCACAACAGAGGTGGAAGCCACTCTGGCCATGGTGGACTTCATCCAGGAGGTTAATGTCTATGGGGTGTCTGTGCCAGGTGAGTACCAGGCAGTGCAGGGATCAAAACAGGGACCCAGTGGTGCTTCAGTCACACACTGTGGGTCTGAGAAGTCACCAAGAAGGCTTGTTGACTCAAAATAGGAGCCCACTGTTGTTCGGGGTTCACAATTACCAACACAGTGGTCCACCAACAAGAGTAAAACAGGGCTCTACCACCCAAAAGAATCGCAGAGCATTGTAACATATTCACATAATGGTCCAACTGACCACCAAGAAGGTGAAAACAGAATTTACTCACCCAAAATAAGTGTGTGGGAACATTCTGTGAAGGTCTGAGTGCCCACCGAGGTTAAAGAGGTGACCTGGTTGCCCAAGCCAAGTGGCCAGAGTTGTTTTGGCCATGCAATGTCCCCACAACGGTCCAAACAGACATCACAGAGAAAACAGAGAGACCTGATAACTAAAAATAATAATAATAAAAAAAAAAAATCAACATTTGATATATTCTGGGCAACTGATGCGTCCCAACAATGGCCGCAAGCGGCCTCCAGGTTCAAGGGCACTCCATTTCCACATGTAAATGTTTGTTATTTTGGACACACATAGTGTGTCCCCTTAATTACGTGCTCACAGAGGTAGGCAAAGCGGGACAAAGTGATCCAAAATAAGCACCCAGCAGCACTTCACCATCAAGAAGACTCAAGTTGCCCAAACTTGCTCTGAACAACTCCTGGTGCTGTTGGCAGGGTGTGAGGGGAAGTGTGGCATGGCGGCTGTGCGCCTGAAACCCGGGGAGAGCTTTGATGGTGAGAGCCTCTACGCCTTCACCAGGGACACGCTGCCCATCTACGCTGCACCCCGCTTTGTGCGGATCCAGGTGAGCCTCAGCGTGCTCCAGGAGTGGGTCTGGGCTTCTCTTTCCAACAGTGGTGTTGAGGCTTCCAGTGGTGGTGTTGATGACAGCTTCAGGACCACCGTGATGCTGGGAGATCTTGGAGAGCACCACGGTCCCCCTCCTTTATCTGAGTCTCCCCAAGTCAGCGTTGGTCACCGTATGCCAATGACACCTTCTGGGTCCCCGTAGTTCTGATGCTGTTGTCTCTAATCCCATCCTGATGGTGTCACCACTTCCAACGTTGTCACCTGGGTCCCCCTCTGATGATGGTGTCACCACTTCTGCATCATCACCCTGTGCTGATAACAAGAGTTGGGGTCCCATGTCTTTTCCAAAGCCCCCGCATTTCTGATGACAGTGGACACCACCCCATGCAGGTAACGGCATCAATCCCCAATTTCTGACACCATAAATCTCCACAGAATGTCCTGGAGATCACTGGGACCTTCAAGCAATGCAAGGGCAACCTTGTCAAAGAAGGCTTTGACCCCAACATCATCACAGACCCGCTCTTCTTCCGTGATGAGAAGAAGAAATCCTACGTGCCCATGAACCCCAACATCTACGCCAACATCCTGGATGGGAGCCTCAACCTGTAGGAGGAGGAGCACTGCCATGGTTGATCACTTCACAGACAAATTTGGGGGGGAATCATTTCTGACAGCACCAGAGCATGATGAGGGTGACAGGCTGGTTTCAGCACTCATCTTCATATAGAAATTAAAGGCTTAATTCCAGTAATTTGGGTTGAGCTGGATGCCTGGATGATGAGAGGTGTTTTCTGGGCTCCAACTGATGGTTTTCTGCTTCTGGAGGGGGCAAATGGTGCCCCCAAACCCTCCCCTCTGCCAGGAAGGCACTCAGTGCCAGCCCTACAAACATACCATGCCCCCAAGACAGTCTGCTCTTCCAACAAATACAGCACAAAACTGATTTATTTCCCTCCACCCAATTTTCTGTTAGTTCAAGCACCTCAGTCAGCTCCAAGCTCCCCACAAACACAGGTTGACACACTCATCAATTAGCTCACCAATTCAGTCGACTTCTCCCTATAACAGTTTCCTGGTGAGCAAATCCAACCGGGGAACGCCATCCTTAATCCTTGCCTCCAGATGCGAGCTGTCCCCTTGATTTTTTTCCATAAAAACAAACAAACAAAAAAAAGGCAAAAGTGTTTTCTCTATTTACACCCTCACTGTCCACCGCTGAGCAGTTGTGGCTCCTTGGGGGTCCTGCGGCACTCGGGTAGGGCCCGGCGCTCCCGTTGGAGCTCACCCACCCTCAGCCTCAGCCTCTGCTCCCGACGTTTGCAGGCCTGGAGCTGCCTCTGGGCTTTATCCAAGGCATCTAGGGCAGCTTCGGCACGGCGCTTCCAGAGCAGGGCACTGCCCACCTGGTAGCTGTGCTCACTCTGGATGTAGGCGCCAGCTGGTGGCGGCAAGCGCAGCATGTAGAGAGAAGGAGAAACAGGGCGGGAGGGTCCAGGGGGGTCCTCTTCAGGGAGGGTGATCGTTTCTTCGTCCTCTGTTGTCACCAAAAGGGTATCTGAGAGATGACCGCGGGCGCCCGAGGGACCAGGAAGTGCTGGGACACCAGCAGGGTCTTCGCCTTCACGGGGGAAGCAGGAGACGTCGGTGGAGAAGGGGGGATCTGGGGAGGATGTGGGGGGATCCCGTCTGTAGGGAGACAAGTGGGGGTAAAATGAGGAGGGGGCATAACGTGGTGGAGAGAGAGGCAATGGTCAGAGGTTAAATGGGCTGGGGGGGAACCTGATAATAGGGTGGGGGGGGGCATGATGGAAGAAGGTTGAATGGAACGGGGTGGGGGGACGTGGTGGCAGGGGGTTAAATAAGGTGGGAGAACATGATAGCTGGGAATTAAATGGGGTGTGGGGGGTATAATAATGGGGTGGGGGGACACAAAGTGGCAGAGGGTTAAATGAGATGGGGGGACAGGAAGACAGGGGTTAAATGGGGGAACAGGCTGAGGGGGATACCACAGCAGCACCCTGTGTTTCTTCGCCACCCCAGAGACCCCCACGGCACTCACCTCCACTTCCTGGTGACTCCCCGGGGGGGCTTTGGGGTATCAGCATCAGGTGGGGGGGGTCTGGGCTTTGTGGTCCGGGGGGGTCTGGGGGAGGTGGATTCAAAGACAGTGGGGACAGCACCTTCCTTCAGGCGGTGGTAGCCGCTGTGTTGGGGCATTGAAGGACACAAAGAGAGGAGTCAGTGCATTTATGGGGAGGGACATTAGTTTTTAAGAGCATCAGCATTTTAGGAGTGTCCCAGAAAATATAAAAACCACAAGTCTGAAGGCTCCCTGGGGTGCTCTGCAGTCCTAGGAGGGCCCAAAAGCCCCAGGGGGGGGGGCCTGAAGCCTGGGTGGGTTCCCAAAAGCCCCCAAAAAATCACTGGGGTGCTCCAAAACCTAAAGGAGGGTCTCCCAAGGTGACCCATGAACACCAAAGGTTCCTGGGCAGGGTTTTTTAGGGGATCTAAAACCATAGCAGGGTTCCCAAAATGCCATGGGGGGGTCCCTAGGAAGACCCCAGCATCTCTGGGGGCAGGACCTCAAGTTGGGAAACTGAGGCATGGGGGGGTCAGAGCAAACCATTTCCACTGAGAGGTGGGAAGGATCCCAAACTGGGAAACTCAAACACAGAACAAACCACTTCCTCAAGGCAGGGGAGAGCACCAACCCCTCCACCCTTCCCCCCCTCTCCCCAAAGTCAGGAACCCAAAGCAGAGGGGTGTCCCTCATTAGGCACCCTGTTCATTAGGCTCCTCATTAGCCACCTGAAGCCGACGATCTCAAAGCAGCTTTTCTCAAAGTGCTGTGAGCAGAAGTAGATGTACTTGGAGGCTGGGTCCCAGCGGCCCTCCCCGCTCGCATCCCGTCGTCGGCTGTTCTCCAACCACAGAGCCCGACGGGGGTTGTCCTTTTTGGGCAGCCTAGGGGGGGGCAGAATATGGGGGAGAGGGAGGAGTGACATCAGCTATGCTCTGAAATCCCACCCTCCCCCCCCAAGGCTGTTTTCTGAAAAGTTGGAGGGGTGGACCCCTCTGGTATGTGTGAATGGAACAGCCCAGGGAGGAACTACTTGTAAATCGAATGGGGGGGTGGGGGGGGGGAAATGAGAGCATCCCCATCATAAAGGAGGGAGGCATATCAAGGACATAATAAAGGGAATACATCTGGGTCAAACCCTTGATAAAAGAGAAGGGCACAGTTGGGTCAGATCACTAATAAAGAAATTAGAACAGACAGTTGGGTCAAACCATTGCAAAAAGGGGGGGAGAGGATTAAATTGACCTCAAAAAAAGGCAAAGTAATAATAATAAAAAGCACATTAAGATAACACCACTGCACAGAGAGTTCTGAGGGGCGATGAGGGGGTCCCACCACACTCCCAGACCACCCCCCCAGGCAGCAGTGGGCACCCACCTGTGGAAGGAGATCCCTCGGCTGCGGGTCTCCCGTGTGTCGCGGGTGCAGCAGCCGGCGGCGGAGCAGTGCCGGGGCATCTGGAGGGATATGGGGACCCCCCCCCATATCATACACAGTCCCTACTTCCCTTCCCCTCACCACACCCCAGCTGTCCCCCCAGAATCTTTACAGCTTCTCCAAAATCCACGCTCATCCTATTATCTCTCTCAATTCCCACACCCATCATACCCCCATTCAAAGTTCCCACAGCCCCAAAGTAGTGTTTCCTCACTACAAACGACCCCCTAGCTCAGTGCACCCTCTCCAAGGGTCACCCCAAACCCTACAACCCCGACATCCCCTCAAGGAACTGCCTCAGAGCCCAAAGTGCCATCCCCAGACCCACAGGTCCCCATGAAAGACACTCAAATCCCCTTAGAGACCTCGCAGAGCCCCAAACATCTTTCCAGAGTCCCGCAGTGTAAACCTACAGGTGTCCCCCAGAGCTCCCTGAGCCCACAGAGACCCCTCAGCACCCCAAACATGCCCTCAGCCCTCCTCCAGGCCCTGCAGATCCAACGATGCTCCCTAGAGCTACCTTGAACTTCCTCCTGTAGATGTCCCAAATCCACAGATGCCCCTCTAGAGCCCCAAGTCCCCACAGAGACCCCTCAGAATTCCCTCCAGACTCTCATGTGCCATCCCAGAGCCCTCCCAAAACCCTTTGAACCCCCTTAGAGATCTTGAGAGCCCCAAATGTCTCCCTCGACCCCCCCTATACCCACAGGTGCCCCACAGAGCCCCTCCAGAGTCCTTTGATCTCCTTCCCCCAGACACACATAGGACCGCCAAGATCCAATGGTTGATCCCCTCTCTTGAGATGCTCCAGAGTAACGTATACACCCCACCCAACACACACGTACATCTCCCCTCCCAGAGCCCTCTGAGACCCACAGGCACCCCACAAAGCCCCCTTAAAGACCCTCCATTGTCCCCTGCAAACCACACAGCCTTGCCAAACCTACAGGCGTCCCCCAAGACCCCTCCCAGACACACAGGTAACCCCACAATCCCTCCAAGACTCAACACCATCCCACAGAGCTACACCAGACCCCACTTAGAGATGTCCCAGATCCACTGATAGCCCACACAGACCCCTCACAGCCATCCATATCCCTCCAGAGTACCCCTAGACCCAATGGTGTCCCACAGAGCCCCTCCAGAGTCCCTTGATCCCCCTCCCCCAGACGTACACATGCCTCCTAGGTCCCCCCAAGATCCAATGCTGGATCCCCCCTCTTGAGATGCCCCAGACCAATGCATACCCCCCCACACACACCTACAGCTCACCTCTGAGACCCACAGGCATCCCATAAAGCCCCCTTCAAGCCCCCTATTGCCCTCTGCACACCACACAGTCTTGCCAAACTTACAGGCATTCCCCCCAAGACACCCCCAAACCCCTCCCAGACACACAGGTAACCCCACAATCCCTCCAAGACCCAACACCATCCCACAGAGCTACACTTTGAGACATCCCAGACCCACTGACGCCCCACACAGACCCCTCACAGCCATCCATATCCCTCCAAAGCACCCCCAGACCCACAGCTGACCCCCTTGGGACCCCTATAGAGACCCACACAAAAGGCACAGGTGACCCCAATATATCCCAACCCCCCCCAAAAAACCCACAGGTGACCCCAACCCCCCCCCAAAAAAAAACTCACAGGTGCTCCTCAGAGCTGAGCCCTCATAGGAACCCCTCAGGAACACCCTGAGGGGGGGGGGAGGGGCGGGGGGCCTAGAAGCCGTTGCTAAGGGCCGCGGTTGCTAAGGAAGGCCGCCGGAAGGGACCAACGGGGAAGACCCCCCCACAAGGGCTCGGAGGGGGGGGTGAGGGGTGTAACCCAGCCCCTGGGGGTGGCGGTTGGGATGTGGGGGTGTGACAGGGGCCGGGAGGTGCTCAGCTGCCCGCTGTGGGCCGCAGTCTCACCTCGGCGCTCCCATCCCGGCGCCGCCGCCGCCGCCGCCGCCACCTCCTCCAGCTCCAGCTCTCGCGAGAACGCCCACGCCTCGCGAGAGCGCCCGCCTGCCAAATCACGCGAGAACGCCCGCGCTTCGCGAGAGCGCCCGCCTGCCCCAATTCACGCGAGAACTCGCGAGCTTCGCGAGAGTGCCCGCCTGCCCCAATCCACGCGAGAACGCCCGCGATTCGCGAGAGTGCCCGCCTGCCCCAATTCACGCGAGAACGTCCGCGATTCGCGAGAGCCCCTCCGCCCTCCAACTCACTTGAGAACGCCCGAGCTTCGCGAGAGCGCCCTCCCGCCCCGCCTCTCCCTTCTCATTGGCTGCGC
Organism: Chrysolophus pictus; assembly: GCA_037305975.1. Classification (NCBI taxonomy): domain Eukaryota; kingdom Metazoa; phylum Chordata; class Aves; order Galliformes; family Phasianidae; genus Chrysolophus; species Chrysolophus pictus. The sequence continues at coordinate 1,117,923 of CM074606.1, forward strand.
CACCACACTTCCGGGTCATGCCGCGCTCCTATTGGCCAAGCGAATCCCCGCCCTCCTCCTTATAAGGCACACGCGCCCCGCCCACTCCCATTGATGCCCCGTTGGAGGGGGGGTGATTGGCCGCGCTGTAAGGGGCGGGGGGGGCTTTCAGCCCCAAAACTGCACATCCCCCCCCAAGAAAAAAAAAGATTTGCAGCGTTTCAAAGCAAATCTCATTTATAGCGCTCAAAGTGCTGCTGCAGGGGATGTACAACGGCTCGGTGGGGGTGTTGTGAACCCCCCCCCCAGCCCTCCGCCCTGCAGCGCTGAGCCACGCCATGCAGGTGCGACCTTAAGCCACGCCCCTCTGTAAGCCACGCCCACTTAAAACCCGCCCCTTTGAGCCACGTCCATTTGGCCCCGCCCACTTTAAGCCCCGCCCCCTTTATGCCCACTCCGTTCTAGACCCTCCCTTTAAGCCACGCCCCTTTAAAGCCACGCCCCTTTAAAGCCACGCTCCTTTAAAGCCACGCCCCTTTAAAGCCACGCCCACTTCGATCGCCCCTATTGGTCCGTGCTGCCATTGGCTCCGCCCCCTTTCAGCCCCGCCCCTTGACCCCACACCTCCCTTAAGCCACGCCCCTTTGAAAAGCAACACCTTTGGCTCCGCCCCTCTAAGCCACGCCCCCTTTAAAAACCCCGCCCCATTGACTCCACCCCCTTAAAGCCCCGCCCCCCATTTAAGCCGCCCCCCCCTTCCCGCCCCCCCATGGCTCCCATTCATTCAGAGCTGCTCCCCATCGCTGCTGCTCGCCCCTCCCCCGCTGTCCTCCTCATCCTCCCCCCTCAGCATCCTGCGCACGGTGCGGCTCAGTGTCATGGGGTCACACCTGGGGGGAACATTGGGATGGGGTCAGGGGGGGTCCAGAAAGCCCCCCCCCATCATCCTTCTGGCCCCATATGCCCCCCACATACAAACATGTCCCCCTCACTCTACATAGCCTTATACAGTGTGCTATAGGGAATACAGGGTGTTATAGGGGCTGTGGGAGGCAGTAGGGTGCTATAGGGGCTATAGGGGCCATTGGGTGCTATAGTGGCTGTTGGGGTGGCTGTAGGTGCTATAGGGACTACAAGGTGCTGTAAGGGCTGTGGGAGACTGTAGGGTACAATAGGGGCTATATGGTGCTATAGGGACTGTGGGGTACTATAGGGTGCTATAGGGGCCCTTGGGTGCTATAGGGGCTGTTGGGGTGGCTGTAGAGTGCAACAGGGGCTGTAAGGGGCTATGGGGGGCAATAGGGTGTTATAGGGGCTATAGGGGGCAATAGGGTGTTATAGGGCCTGTTGGGGTGGCTGTAGGGCGCTATAGGGGCTATAAGAGACTATAAGGGCTGTGGGGTGCTATGGGGCACCATAGGGGACTGTGGGGAGGTCTGTCATGTGCTATAGGGACTACAGGGTGTTATAGGAGCTGTAGGGGTCTATAGGGTGCTATAAGGGCCATTGGGTGCTATAGGGGCTGTGAGGGGCTACGGGGTGCTATAGGGGCCCTTGGGTGCTATAGGGACTGTTGGGGTGGCTGTAGGGTGCTATAGGGGCTATAAGAGGATATAGGGACTGTGGAGGGCTATAGAGTGCTATAAGGGTTGTAGGGGGCTATCAGGCCGTATAGGGCCTGTTGGGGTGGCTGTAGGTGCTATAGGGACTACAAGGTGCTAAAGGGGCTGTGGGGGACTGTAGGGTGCAATAGGGGCTATAGGGTGCTATAGGGACTGTTGGGGTGGCTGTAGGGTGCAACAGGGGCTATAGGGGGCTATAGGGTGCTATAGGGGCTGTGGGGAGTTATAAGGTGCTACAGGGTGCTATAAGGGACTATAGGGGCTGTGGGGAGGCTATAGGGTGCTATAGAGACTCTAAGATGCTGTAGGGTGCTATAGGGGCTATAAGGGGTCTAATAGGGGCTGTGGGGGGCTATAGGGTGCCATAATGAGGTCCCAGAGGTCCCACCTGAGGCGGACCCGCAGTGCAGCCACATGACAGGCAGTGGCTGCAGTGCCGTCCCCGATGTCCTCCAGAGCCCGGCGAAGGATCTGACCCTGAGCGTGGGCACGGGATGTCCCCGATGTCACCACGGCCAGCTGGTCCTGTAGGGCACGATGTGCTGCCTCGGTGGCCTCTGCCTGTGGGGACGTGTGGGGGGATATGGGGTGGGTTATGGGGATGTGTGGGGATATGGGGATACGGGGTGGGACATGAGGACATGTGGGGATATGAGGACATGGGGTAGGATATGGGGTGGAATATAGGGACATGGGGACATGTGGGGGCACGGGGACACGTGGAGATGTGAGGTGGGAACATGGGGACCTGGGGTGGGGACATGGGGTGGGATATGGGGTGGGATATGGGGACATGTGGGGACATGAGGTGTGGGGACATGGGGACATTGGGAACATAGGGTGGGGACATGGGGTGGGATATGGGAACGTATGGGGACATGGGGTGGGATATGGGGACGTATGGGGACATGGGGATATGGGGTGGGATATAGGGACATGGGGTGGGATATGGGGTGTGGGGACATGGGATGAGATATGGGGACATATGGAGACATGGGGTGGGACGTGGGGATATGGGGACATGGGGATATGGGGTGGGATATGGGGACGTGAGGATATGGGGACATGGGGACGTGGGGTGTGATACAGGGACGTGTGGGGACATGGGGACATGTGGGGGAATGAGGACATGGGGACATTGGGAACACAGGGTGGGGACATGGGATGAGATATGGGGACATATAGGGACGTGGGGATGTGGGGACATGGGGATATGGGGTGGGATATGGGGAAATGCAGGTATATGGGGATGTGGGGTGGGATATGGGGACATAGGGTGGGATATGGGGACATGAGGACATGGGGTGGGATATGGGGACACCCAGGGCCATGGGGGCATGTGGAGACCCATGGGGAAGGAGGAGACAGCCGTGTTGTCGCCCCTGTGATGTCATGTCCCCCCAGGTGTGACATCACCCCATGACATCACCCTACAACGTCATCCCCACGATGTCACCCACCTGCAGCCGGTACCGCTCCCCCCGCAGCCGCTGCTCCTCCAGCTCTGCCTGCAGCCCCCTCAGCTGCCGTCCTGCTGCCCGTGCTGCCCGACCCAGAGCTGCCCTCGCCCTGCAGCACCCATGGGTGCCCCATGAAACCCACCAGCACCCACGGGGGACCCTCGGGCCACCTTAGGACCACCACTGGACCGCCCTGAGGCCACCAATAGTTCATAGGGACGCCATGGGACATTTTGGGACCACCCTTGGGACCACCTTGAGTCACCCTGGCATCAACAAAGCCCACCCTGGTTCACCTTGGGACATCCTGGAACCAATTTGTGCAACACTGGGGCCATCTAAGCCCACTCTGGGGGAATGTGGACCACCCTGGGACCACCCAAGCCCACCCTGGGACCACCCAAGCCCACCTTGGGACCCTTGGGCCACCTGAGGACCACCACTGGACCACCTTGAGGTCACCCAGTGCTTCATAGGGACACCATGCGACATTGTGGGACCACCCTTGGGACCACGTTGGGTCACCCTGGGATCACCCAAGCCCACCTTTGTCCACCTCGGACAACACTGGGGACATCTGAGCCCACTCTAGGAGAGCTTGAACCACCCTGGGACCACCTTGGGTCACCCTGGGATCGCCCAAGCCCACCTTGGGACCTCTTGGACCACCACTGGACCACCCTGAGGCCACCCAATAGTCCTTTGGGGCACCATGGGACATTTTGGGACCACCCTTGGTCAACTTGGGACCACCCAAGCCGTCCTTGGTTCACCTTGGGACATCCTGGAACCAATTTGTGCAACACTGGGGACATCTAAGTCTACAGTGGGGGACCTTGGACCACCCTGGGACCACCCAAGTCCACCTTGGGACCTCTTGGACCACCTTAGGACCACCACTGGACCACCTTGAGGCCACCCAATACATCATAGGGACACATGGTACATTTTGGAACCACCCTTGGTCAACTTGGGACCACGTTGGACCACCCAGGACCAACTTGGACAGCGCAAGCCCATGATGGAGCACCTTGGGACCACCCAGGACCTCCTTGGGATCACCAGGAGACCACCTTAGGGGCACCGTAGAACCACCCAAGCCCACCCAGCAGCCCCCCAAAGACCCCATAGGATGTCTCACCCTGCCTCTTGCTGCAGCATCTCCTGCAGGTGAAGGCAGCGGGCACGCAGGGTGGCTTCAGTCGGGTGTGGGGGCACCCAAGGGTGCTGCAGCCTCCCCTGCAGCCCCCTCTGCTCCCTTTCCAGCTGTGCCCTTGCCTCTGCTGCTGCCCTGGTCCGTGCTTTTGCAGCCATCAGCGCCCGCTGCAGCTCCTGTGCCTGCATCATGGGGGAACCCGTGGGTCCCAACACGCGCCCTGCACCCCCTGTGTGTGTGTGTCCCATGTAGGGTCCCCCGTTGGAGATGATATAGGTACCCCCATTGGTCCCTCTCTACGTTTTCTGTAGGTACCCTGGCAGACACTCCCATAGATAACCCTATAGGCACCCCCCCATAAGTACACCCATACATTCCCCAATGGGTACTCCCATAGGTGCCCCACAAATACCCCCATAGATGCCCCATAGGTACCCCTATAGGTACCCCCATAGGTGCCCCATAGATACCCCCATAGGTACCCCCATAGGTGCCCCTATAGGTCCCCCATAGGTACCCCCATAGATACCCCCATATGTGGCTCACAGGTACCCCTATAGGTGCCCCTATAGGTACCCCTATATGTGCCCCATAGGTATCCCCATAGGTGCCCCTATAGGTCCCCCACAGGTACCCCCACAGTTGACCATAGATACCCCCATATGTGGCCCACAGGAACCCCCATAGGTGCCCCTATAGGTCCCCCATAGGTCCCCCCCTATGTGGCCCACAGGTACCTCCATAAGTTCCCCATAAGTCCCTCATAGGTCCCCCATATGTACCCCCATATGTGGCCCACAGGTACCCCTATAAGTACTCCTATAGGCGCCCCATAGGTGCCCCCATATGTGGCCCACAGATACCTCCATAGGTGCCCCCATAGGTTCCCCCATAGGTGCCCTATAAGCCCCCACCTCCTCGTGCCTTTGTTGCAGGCGTTGCCGCAGCTCCCAGTTGTGCTCCCGCAGTTCCACCAGTGCTGCCTGCAGCCCCGCAGGGTCCTGGTCCCCCCTGCACCCATAGGGGCTATAGGGTCAGCAGGGGGCACGGGGCATGGGAGGGTATATAGGGGAGAAACTATGGGGTCGTAGGGGGTGTGCTGTGAGGAGTATAGGAGATACTGCATGGAGTCTATAGGGGACGTGACACAGGGGCTTGTGGGGTGCACTATAGGGGGTATAAGGGATGCACTATAGGGGCCATAAGGTAGGGATAGCCAATGGGGGCTGTGGGCGTGGCCAGGGAGGGGGGGAGGGGGGGGCGGGTCCAAAGGGGGGTCACTCACGTGGGTGGGGGTGGGGGGGGCAGGTGGGTGGAGATGTCATCCCGGTCCTGTTCTGCCTTCCGCCGGGCATGGTGGGCTGCAGCCACTGCCTGCGGGCGGGGCCGTGATGGGTGCACAGTAAACCCCGCCCACTATGCCACCAAACCACGCCCCTTCCATTTAGCTCCGCCCCCTCGGCTTACCCACGCCCCCTTGGTCGCTTTGCCCCGGCCCCGAGCCAATTGGCCACGCCCACTCCCGTATAGCCCCGCCCACTTCTGTGCAGTCACGCGATTATTGGTGTGGCCACGCCCACTCCCTTGCAGCCACGCCCACATCACTGCAGCCACGCCCACACCCCTGTAGCCCCGCCCTCTCAATTTTAGCCACACCCGTTCCCTTGTAGCCACGCCCACTCCTGTGTAACCACGCCCACTCCACGTGTAGCCACGCCCCCACCCCGTGGCCCCGCCCACCTGCCGCAGCCTCTTCAGCTCCGCCTCTTTTTCCCGGCATTGTGACTCCGCCTCCTGCGCCCGAAGCTCCGCCCCTTCCCGCGCCGCACGCGCCGCCTCAAGCTCCGCCCACAAGCCTCGTCCCGCCTCCTGAGTGGGCGGGGTTACGTTAGGCCACGCCCACCCCTCTTTATCCCCGCTCCATTCCCAGACCACGCCCCCATCGCTGGCCCCGCCCACCTGCTGTTGGCGCAGCCGCTCCCATGCTCGATCCCGGGCCCGGAAGGCTCCGCCCACTCTCGCTTTGGCTCCGCCCACCGCGATCTCGAGGGCTCTCAAAGCCCCACCCTCCGCCAGGCTCCGCCCCCTTTCGTGCGCCAGGCTCCGCCCCAAAGCCGCCACCTGCAGGGGGTGGGCGGGGCACAAGGCGTTGATTGACAGCTCCGTTACCTCCTATGCAAAAAGGAGGGCGGGGCTTTTAGCCTTGAGTGACATCTCTCTGGCCCCACCTACCTGGTTGCTGAGGTCACGAAGCTCCGCCTCCAGGTCCAGCCGGCGTTTGGCCTGAAGGGAGGAAGGGACAGCGAAAGGATCACATAGGGTGGGATGTGGGGGGTGGGTGAGGGCAGGGGGATCTTTTCTGCCCCACCCCCCACCCCTGGGTGCTCTCCCATGGTTGGAATAAGAGCAGCGTTGGCTCTGGGACAGCAGTGGCCCCTGTCCCCGCCCCGTGTCCCAGTTCCAGCCTTAGGGCTGGCCGCAGGCCAATGGGGCCGGGGGAAGGAGGGGGGGGGGGGCTGGGGCCCTGATAAGGGAAAAAGGTGGGAAATGGGGTCCATTACGGGTGCTGAGGGTCCCCACGTCACTGCTTCTCTCCCCTGTGGGGAATTTAAAGGGGTCTTCTAAATCCCTGCATCCCCTAATCCAGGACATTAGGGCTCTCCATGCCATACCTGGGTGACCCCCACAACCTCACTCACCCTCTCTCAGACCTTGTGTCCCCCCCATCCCCCAAAATCTGGGTCCCATGGTTGAGGGGGTCCCCCTAAATCCACCCCATTCCTCCCACCAGACAACTGTCCCCCTCCTGGACCATTAGTTCTGCTGGGTGGGGGCTCCCCCTACATCCCTACATATCCCTACATCCCCCCACCGTGGACATCTGGGTGTTCTGGGAGGGAGCTCCCCCAGATTTTTATGTTCACCCCCTCTCCAATCATAGAGGTCCCCTCATATTTCAGCCTATCTCAGTCCTCATCAGTGACTGGGTAGGGGTGGGGGAGTCCTCCCCTTCATTGCCCCTCCCCATCCCAGTCCCCACTCACCTGTGCCAGCTTGAGGGGTCCCTCATCCATCACGACCCAAACTGGTAAGGGTTCAACAATACGAAATCTGAGGAGACACTACAATAACAGCACCCTCCCTGCCCCCCGTAGGAGTCCTTAGGAATGGGGGGGGGAGGTGGATTGGGGAGGGGTTTGTCACCAAACCACCCTGGTATCTCCTCGCTTTGTCACGTCCCTGCAGTGTCAAGTGTGGCACTGCTGGTGCCACCCACGCCGCGGGCATAGGAGGACACAAGGAACCTCCCACCTCCTCTTGGGCCCCCCCCAGGCTTTACCCAGTGCCCGCCCACCCCCCAGGGGACACAGGTGGACAGAGATGTCTGTTCTGCCCTGGGTGGCATCAGGGCCAGCCCTCGCCCCAGGGACGTGGGCACCTCCCTGAAGCACCCAAAGCATCTTTCTGGAGCATCCAAGCGTAGAAGTGGGCATCCAAGCATAGAACGGGGACAGAAAGATCACCAAGGGCACCCAAGAACCGCGCTGGGGCACCCAAGAATGTCTTTGTGAAACCAAGCATCTCCATAAGCACCTCCTTGGATCACCAAGCACGTTTCTGAGGTACCCTAGCATCACCCAAGGACGCTCTCAGAGCACTGAAGAATCTCTTTGGAGCACCCAAGCATCTTCATGGAGGAAGAAGGCATCTCTACGGGGCACCTCCTTGGTGCACCCGGCCATTTGAGTCAGTGTGGGTCAAATGGGGGTTGAGATAGGTCAGCACAGATCAAGGTGGGTCAGCACGGATCAATATGGGTCAACACAGATCCATACGGGTCAATGAAGAGCAACACAGGTCAACATAGATCATCATGGGGCAACGGGGATCAACTGCCACACAGATCAACACGTCAGAATGATGGGCCAACAAAACATGGGTCGAAATGGATCAGCACTGCACCAACACGGGTCAACACAGAGGATCCAGGACCTGTGGGGATCCCTATGGGGTTCTGTGAGCCATCTGGGAGATCCATAGGAGACTCAGGCCCTATAGGGGGATACTGGTGGGGGGAAAGCCCCCTGTGCAGGTCTACAGGAGGACCAGGTTTTCCCTGTGTGGCTCCACAGGGGAACCCAAACCTGCGTGGATCTCCATGGGAATCTATAGTGATCAATGAAGGACACGGGTCATATAGGGGATTCCAGTTGGTCGCCCTATGGGAGCCTTTAGGGGTCTTCACAGGGGGACTGCAGCTCCTCGTGCGTCTCCACAGGGGATTGAGGCACCACAGGGTCCCCATGGGGGTCTCTGAGTCCCTGCGAAGGCGCCTGTGGGGCTCTGTGGGGTCCCTATGGCAGTCGTCATCGTCCCTCCCTCTCCCCAGCCCGTCTCTATGGTTGCGGAGGCGGCTGGAGGACCGCGCCCTGCCCCCTAGTCTCTATGCTCCTCGCTTACTTCCGTCCACCGGCCGGAAGTGACGCAAGGCGGCGGCGACCGGAAGCAGCAGCGGCGGCAGCGCTTCGGGGCGTGGGGGGAGGCGGCGGCGGCGGCTGCCGCGAGGTGAGTGCAAGCCTCGCCTTCTGCGGGCATCCCCGGCCTAATGACGTCACCAACGCCCGATGACGTCACACGTGCCCCCCTCCTTTTCCCCGGAGACGTTGCGGTGCCACTAGGGATGAGGTTCAGCAAGGCCAAACGCCGGGTCCTGCAATATGGCCACAACCCCAGGCAACGCTACAGGCTTGGGGCGGAGTGGCTGGAAGACTGCCTTGAGGAAATGGACCTGGGGGGGTTGGTTGGTGCTCGGCTGAACACGAGCCAGCAGTGTGCCCAGGTGGCCAATGGCATCCTGGGCTGCATTAGAAATAGCGTGGCCAGCAGGAGCAGGGAGGTGATCATCCCCTGTACTCAGCTCTGGTGAGGCCGCACCTCCAGTACTGTGTTCAGTTTTGGGCCCCTCGCTGCAAGAAAGATATCGAGGCGCTGGAGCGTGTTCCAAGAAGGGCAACGCAGCTGGTGAGGGGTCTGGAGCACAGGCCTGATGAGGAGCAGCTAAAGGAGCTGGGATTGTTCAGTCTGGAGAAGAGGAGGCTCAGGGCAGACCTTATTGCTCTCTATAACTACCTGAAGGGAGGTTGCAGTGAGCTCGGGGTCGGCCTCTTCTCTTATGTGACAGAAGTAGAGGGAATGGCTTCAAGCTGCACCAGAGGAGATTTAGGCTGCACGTTAGGAAATATGACTGCTCCAACAGAGTGGAATGGGCTCCCCAGGGAGGTGGTGGAATCACCGACCCTGGAGGTGTTCGAGGAATGTTTGGATTTCGTGCTGAGGGATATGGTTTAGTGAGAACTATCGGTGATAGGTTGGACTGGATGATCTTGAAGGTCTTTTCCAACCTCGGTGATTAATTCTGGTGATTCCAGGTACCTCCAGACCTCAGCAACGGCTCCCACTCCGCGCCGTCCCCGCTGCCATGGCTGAGGCCGTGCATTACATCCACTTGCAGAACTTCAGCCGCTCGCTGTTGGAAACCCTCAACGGGCAGCGCCTGGGAGGTCACTTCTGCGACGTGACGGTTCGTATCCGTGAAGCCACCCTGCGTGCTCACCGCTGCGTCCTGGCGGCCGGCAGCCCTTTTTTCCACGACAAACTGCTGCTGGGTCACTCGGCCATCGAAGTGCCGCCCGTCGTCCCCAGCGGGGCCGTGAGACAGCTGGTGGAGTTCATGTACAGTGGGTGCCTGGTGGTGGCCCAATCCGAAGCTCTGCAGATCCTCACCGCCGCCTCCATCCTACAGATCAAGACGGTGATCGATGAGTGCACGCAGATCATCTCGCAGAGCCGCAGTCCCAAAGTGCTGCCGCCCGCCCGACCGCCGCCGCCGCCGGTGCCTGCTGATGCTCACCACAAACTCCGTGAGCTCTTGATGCCACCACAGGAGAATGATGGCTACTTCGGACCGTCCAGCTGTCACAGCCGTAAGCAGAGGCAACCGCTGCGGCTCCAGCTGCCGGTCAAGGAGGAGGAGGAAGAGGAGGTGGGGGGAGGCAATGAGGAAGGCTCAGCACCACCCGTACCGTTCCCTGCCGAAGAGCCGCCGTTTTTTGGTCCCCCCGACGTCTTCTCTGATGCCTTCCTGCCACCTTGGCCGAGTGATGATGGGGGCAAAGTGGGACCTGAGTGCAGCCTGGAGGCATCGGGGAGGGGTCCAGCTTTTGGGACAGAGGTGGAGCTGGGAGGGAGCAGCCTAGGGTTTGCCCCCACTGTGCCGCCCCTCTACGAGGAGGGGTTTGTGGAGGGGGGGACGAGTGGTGGAGTCCCTCTGGTCCCCAAGGTGCCACGGGCCGGCCCGTCGCGTCGCCCCGAGCCATCTTACCAGTGTGGCCATTGCCAGAAGACCTTCAGCTCCCGCAAGAACTACACCAAGCACATGTTCATCCACTCTGGTAAGGGGACAAAGTGGGGACGCGGGGTCCATGTGGCTCCTTGGGGGGTGTAGGGACAGAGCAGGTCCTGGCTGGGTCCTTCTGATAGGGAACAGCGAGGGCAGGGGGATATGTGGAGATGAAGATGTGGATGGGTGAGGGTGTTGGTGGGACAGAGACACGGGGCAGCGGGGTTGGTATGATGAGGGAATGGAAATGGTGACGTTGAGATGGTGACACTGGGGGAGGAGGGTGAGGAGGAGACATGGAGGCAGTGGGGACATCCAGAGTGAGGAGGTTTGGGACATGTGCCCACGTTGCTCTGTGTTGATCCACGCCGATGTGTGTTGACCCATGTCACTCCGTGTTGATGCATTGAGGTGATCTGCATCAACCTGTGTTTACCTGTGTCACTGTTGACCCATCGATCCCTGCTGACTCACATTGATCCATATTCATCTGTGTTGGTGTGCTGACTTGTGCATTCTCTGCATCGCTCCGCTCTGATCCACGTGGGGAAAGCTGCGTTGATCCACATTGCTCAGTTGCTCTTGTCGACCTGTGCTGAGCCATGCTGAAACATGCTGACCCAAGCTGAGCTGTGTTACTGAAATCCATTGATCTGCATTGACTTCTGTGTCTCTGGGTTGTCCCATATTGCTCCAGGGTTGATCTGTCTGGGACCATGTCGATATATGTCACTCTATGTTGACCCATGTTGATCTACGTTGACATGTGCTGATTTCTGTTGACCCACAGAGGTCTGTGCTGACCCATCTCATTCTGTGTTGACACACAAAGACCTGTGTTGATGGATGTTGATATATGTTGACCTACGCTGATCCATTTTGGTGCTTTCTGATCTGTCAGACATGCCACCTCTGTGGATCCATATTGACATCACTCTCTTTTGACCTATGTTGGCCCACATATGACTCATGTTGACCTGCGTTGGCCCACAATGATCTATTGTCAACCTACGTAGCTCCATGTTCATCACATTGACCTGTGTATGCCCACAATGACCTGCCTTCAACCTACATAGCTCCATGTTGATCATATTGACCTAAGTTGGCCCACAACAATCTGCTGTCAGCCTACATAGCTCCATGTTCATCACACTGAACTGTGTAGGCACACAGTGACCTGCTGTCAATCTACGTAGCTCCATGTTGATCACGTTGACCTGAGTTGGTCCACAATGACCTGCTGTCAGCCTACGTAGCTCCATGTTGATGATACTGACCTGTGCTGCTGCATGTTGGCCTGTAACTGATCTGTGGTGCCTCCTGTACTGATCCATGGTGCTCCACATTGACCTGTCTGTCTCTCCACAGGTGAGAAGCCCCATCAGTGTTCCATCTGCTGGCGTTCCTTCTCACTCCGTGACTACCTGCTGAAGCACATGGTGACCCACACGGGCGTCCGTGCCTTCCAGTGCAGCATCTGCTGCAAACGCTTCACCCAAAAGAGCTCCCTCAACGTCCACATGCGAACCCACCGCGCCGAGCGCTTCCAGTGCCGCCTCTGCACCAAAGGCTTCTCCCACCGCACCCTCCTGGAGCGGCACGCTGCTGCCACCCACCCCGTGCCACCTCCAGGGCCACCTCCAGGGCCACCTCCACCAGACACCAAGGGCGTGGGTGTCAGTCACACTCACATGGCATAAGGGTGCCCCAGAGGCTTGTCGCCACCCCCAGACTGACTCTTTGAGCACCGTGGGGTGAAACCTGGAGGACTTTGACCCCTGTTGTGGATTTGATGCCCTGGATGGACAGATGGAGAGAGATGAGGTCCATCCCACTCGTCCCCTCCCACCCAGGATGTGCTTCTCAATAATGAGGTTTCCTTTTACCTCTGAACTGCAGCTGTAGGGGTGGTTAAACACACTCTGGGGTGCTGGCGGGTTGTGAAAATCAACACGCAGGTTTTAAGGACTCATTTAGTGCCATTAATGCAACTATTTTCCTTAAAAATCCCTCCTATCCCACTGCCTGCCCGTGAGGCTCTCACCCAGCAAGTTGTGGGTGTCAGCAGGGCTGGATCATGGGCACACGGCCACCACAGAAGGGCTGCAGTAGCTATCAGCCATGTCACAGATCCTCCCCAAGTCTCTGTGTCTGTGTGCCCCAGTGTCACCTCTGGTGGCCCACATGGCTTCTGCGAGAGCCAATGGGGACACCAGGGCCAATTCTTTTTTCCGCTGGCCCTTCCCAAGTCTTTGTGTTAAGGATGGCCACCAAATGTCTTGTCCACATCCCAAGGCCACCTCAGAAAGGCTGCGTAGCCACTGACCACATCACAAACTCTTTGTGGCCCATTCTGTCCACAGTCCTGTGGCTGTTTGCTCACATTGGTTCCCCATAACAACAGATGTTGATGGAGTCACACGTGTCCCCAGGGCCACTGCAGAAATGCCACAGGAGCCCATGGCCACATCACAGGTCCTCCCCAAGTCTTTGTGCTGATGAATGGTGCCACAAGAGCCTGACTGCATCCCTGTAGCCACCATGGAGAAGCCGTAAGACTCCCCTGACCACATCACAGATCTTGAAATCTGTGTCTTGATGACAAACAACCGCAGGGCCAAACTCTGCTCCCAGGGGCCACCACAGAAGGGCTGCAGCAGCCATAGGTCACACCATGGATCTTTCTGTTGATGGGCACCAAAATGGCAAACCACGTTCCACAGCAGCTGTAGGTCACACCATGGATCTTTCTTTTGATGCTGGGCACCAAAAGGGCAAACCACATTCCACAGCAGCTCTAGGTCACGCCATGAATCTTTCTGTTGATGATGGGCACCAAGAGGGCAAACCACAAATGAATCATGACCTCCTCCCGTCCCCCCAGGCAATCCCTCAGAGCCCCTGCTGCACAGCCAGGGCAGGGCTGGGTCCCTGCTCAGCAGCATGGAGGCGGCGGTGACGGATGAGGTGGGAACTACGGCTGAAGGTTTTGGGGCAATCGGGGCAGAGGTAGGGCTTCTCACCAGTGTGGGTGCGCTGGTGTTCCACCAAACGAGAGCTCTCGCTGAAACATTTGTCACACTGGGTGCACTGGAAGGGTTTCTGGCCGCTGTGAAGGCGGAGGTGCTGGCTGAGGTTGGAGCTCCAGCCGAAGCGTTTGCCGCAAGCGCTGCACTCATAGGGTTTCTCACCAGTGTGGGTGCGTTGGTGCTGGAGCAGGTTGGAGTTCTGGGTGAAGCTCTTGGTGCAGGCACTGCACTTGTAGGGCTTCTCACCCGTGTGGGTGCCCAGGTGTCGCATCAGGTGTGAGCTCTGCCCAAAAGCTTTGCCACACTCAGTGCACTTGTAGGGCTTCCGAGCGCTTGGAGGGGATGTGGGGGGAAGCCCCCAGGCCCAGTCCAGCTCCAGGGATGGTGGAGGCAGTGGGGATGTTATCAGGTTGTCAGGGGTGTCCACCTCAGGGGTCTCCATGGTGCCTGTGGTGGGACAGATACGGGTGTCACCATGGCGGTTCTTAATTATCCTCTCTGAATCCCTTAATTACGCTTCTGACCAATCCAACTACCAACCAACACGGTGCCCTCTCAGAATTCTCTCTCATCTGGACGTGGCCATGAGAATTATGGCCCTAAATGGGATGTGTTGACTGAGGCTGGATCTGATTTGGGTTTGGTGCAGGGAGCCTGAATAGCTCCCATTCCCTGCTGTGATGGAATGGACAGGAGATGTGGTATGTCTCCATTCTTAGAGGTCCTCAAAGTTCACTGGGAGGAGACATGAGGAACACGGACCACACAGAACTGTTCTGGTTGGCGTTGGAATTGGTTTGGAGCTGGAACAGGGAGAGCCTCCTGTGCCACCAAGGACAGGCCTAGGGACGTGGGGTCCTTGTCCTTGGAGACACCCAACTCTTATACTGACACAATCAGAAGGAACATGGCTCAGATGGACTGCAGTGGTTGATGTCGGACCCACACAGCATGGGGTTGGACCTGGTTCCCCCAGAGACCCTCAAAACTCCCTCAGGTGGGATAGAACCAAAGACAGAACCTGGCAGGTGGTGGGTCTCCACTTGAGAAGATCCTCAGGATGAGGCTGTGAGGAACCTGCTCCAAATGCAGCTGGTTTGGGGTTTGAGTTTGGACCACAGAGCAGCCACACCTCCCTCCGTAGCACAGACAGAGCAGGGAACAGTCACAGGAACGTGTCCTCAACCCTCTCCTGGCTGTGCCCACCACATGATGCCCAACCCTCCATGCCCCCACCGACCCACAACATCCCAGGACTCACCTTGGTGGTCGCCGGGCGCTGTGTCCCCATCTCCATCCCACTCTCTGAGTGGCTCATCCGGCTGTTCCATGGCCTGCGGGAAGACGTGGTCTCAGAACAAGGGGACAACAAACGTAGGGGGGGGGGGGGGGAGGAGAGGAGGGGCGGGGGAAAATGGGCTTGGATGGGATTCTGGGGGCGGTGGGACCTTGAAAAGACAACGAACGTGGAAATGGGAAACACACGGTGGCAACGGGAGGTGAGATGGGGGCTCCCTGTACCCGGCGGAGTCCTGGGAACGTGGGCAACCCTGCAGCCCCCCCGGCCCTCCCCTCACCGTTTTGCAGCCGCACCGCCTCCACCGCCCTCGACCCGCGCCCCCGGAAGCTCTCGTGCCCCACCAGGGGCCGCTCTGCACCGCTCGGCGGACCGAGACTCGATGGTGTTAACTTTGCGTGCTGCCTCCGCACTGCTGTCGTCTCCTTTTATCCTCACGTTCCCCCCCCCTCTCTCCCCTGGGGCAGAGCTCTGCAGGGGACACCCGTCCCTCACCTACACTTTAAGGGAATGTGGCATGCGGTGCTGACAAAGGCGATTTCCCCCTTTCTTTAAGTTTTTGCCCCGTTTAGAAGTGCTGCTGCCTCTTTAAAAAGGATGTGATGTCACCCCCCTTCCCAGGAGGAGCAGAGATAAGGGGATGGGATCTCAGAGGATGTGATCCCAGAGGATGCAGGGGGATACAGGGCAAAACTGGGGTTTCTGGAGGGAGGTTGGGGGGTCTGGACCTGGATTGGGATGTCCAGAGCTGGATGTAGGGTGTCTCAAGGTCCACGTTTCCCCATGAGTACGTGAGCAGAATGCTGCTGGCAGCTCCCTGATGTCCCTGTGGCAATAGACAGTTTCTTGGGGCAGATTTGGTGACACAGAGATTCCCTTCTGGTGTCCGCAATGGCTCTGTGTGTCCTTGTGTGTGTGTGACCAGAGTGCAGGCATGGTTCCCCAATGTCCCTGTGGTGATGGGCAGAATTAAAGAGATTCCTGACGTCCGTATTTTGAGATGCTGAGCATTCCTGGAGGCAGCTTGGGTGACATCTGGAGCCTCTTCTGATGTCCTCAAGGCTACTGCTGCCACAAGTGATGCCTATAGAATGGACAGAGCTATGGGGGATTCAAGTCAAGATCAGGGCATCCCTGAAGGCAGCTCTGGTGACACTGAGCAGCTGTCCCATGTCCCCAGGCCCACTTTGTGTCCCCGCTGATGCATGACGAGCAGAGGTAAAGGGATTCCTCATGTCTATATTTTGGAGATGCTGGGGCTCCTGCAGGCAGCTTGGGTGACATCTGGAGCGTGTTCTGATATCCTTAAGGCTGCCGCAAGTGATGCCTACAGAATGGACAGAGCTACACGGGGGATTTTGGAGATCCTGGCATCCCTGGAGGCAGCTCTGATAGACACCAAGCAGCCATCCTGACATCCCCAATCCTACTTGTGTCCCCGCTGATGCGTGACGAGTCCGGAGCGCTGCCTGAAGCACTTCCCACATCGTGGGCACGGAAATGGCTTCTCCCCGGTGTGGATGCGGCGGTGAGCTGCGAGGTGCGAGGCCACAGCAAAGGCTTTGCCACAGTCAGTGCAGGCGTGAGGCCTTTCCCCGGTGTGTCCACGGCGGTGCAGAGCCAGCGCTGAGCTCTGGCTGAAACGTTTGGGGCAGTGGGGGCAGGCGAAGGGCCGCTCTCCGGTGTGCACACGTCGGTGAACAGCCAGGTGTGAGGAGACGGCGAAGGCTTTGCCGCAGTCAGAGCAGACGTGAGGTCGCTCGCCGGTGTGAAGACGGAGGTGCAAACCCAGTGCTGAGCTCTGGCTGAAACGTTTGGGGCAGTGGGGGCAGGAGAAAGGTCGCTCACCTGTGTGCACACGTCGGTGGACAGCCAGGCGGGAGCGGGCGGCGAAGGTTTTGCCGCAGTCGGAGCAGCGGTGAGGGCTGGGATGAGGTGGGGAAGCGGGGATGCTGAGCTGGTGGGTGGGGAGGGATGGCTCCAGGGATGGTCCCGGGGCTGTGGGGAGAGGGAAAAGATGAGGAGGGGTGAGGTGTGGGGGTAATGGGGGCACGTGGGGGCAGAAAGTGTGAAATGGAGGATGTTTGGTGTGAGACGGGGAGGCAGTGAGATGCAGAGTGACCAGGAGGAGGCACAGAGTAAAAGGAGGGGCATCTGGTGTGACGTGGGATACAAGGAGTGATGTGAGAGGGCACTGGGACATGCGGAGTGACATGGAGGACACATGGAATGACACAGGGGACATGCAAAGTGTCATGGAAGAGGCACAGAGTGAAAGAAGGGGTGTATGGTGTGACGTGGGGACACGTGGAGTGATGTGAGAGGGCAGTTGGACATGCAGAGTGACATGGGGACATCTTGAGGGACATGCAGAGTGACATGGAGAAGGCATGGAGTGAAAGGAGGGACATCTGGTGTGAATGGAGACACACGGAGTGATGTGAGAAGGCACTGGGATGTGCAGAGTGACATGGGGACATCTTGAGGGACATGCAGAATGATTTGGAGAGGCACAGAGTGAAAGGAGGGGCATCTGGTGTGATATGGAGACACGTGGAGTGATGTGAGGGGACAGTGGGACATGCAGAGTGACATGGGGACATTTTGAGGGATATGCAGAGTGACATAGGGGTTACACAGAGCAAAACAGGGGACATCTGGAGTGACATGAGCATGTGGGATGACATGCTACGTGACAAGGAGGGAAATAGGGGACACTGGAGTGACATGGGGTGGCACGCAGACATGCAGACTGATGGGGCACACAGAGTGATGTGAGGAGCATACAGCTATGTAAGGAAGCACCACGGACACAAAGCACAGTGTGGGGGGCATAGGGATGCAGAGGGGACATGTTGTATGTTGTGGGGATGTGGAGGGACAAGGTAGCACGACAGGGAGGCTGGAGACACAGAAAGGGATGTGCAATGTGACACAGGGACATGTCAAGTGATAGGGAGACATAGTGTGATGTGAGTATGTGGGTAGGTGGATGCAGAGGGGCCCGATAGCGTGGGGATGTGAGTGTCATAGAGGGACCTGGAGACACAGGGAGGACAGGCAGGGATGTGGGGGCACACATGGCAGGGCCATAAGCGTCACAGGGAAACATTATGAGTTATAAAGACACACTTGGAACACACAAGGGACTTGAGGGAACATGGGGGTGA
The DNA here is from genome assembly GCA_037305975.1 of Chrysolophus pictus. NCBI lineage: Eukaryota > Metazoa > Chordata > Aves > Galliformes > Phasianidae > Chrysolophus > Chrysolophus pictus. The sequence goes on from CM074606.1 coordinate 1,136,036, forward strand.
CACACAGAGGGACCTGAGGGACATAAGGGAGACACAGAGGTGACAGGTGCTCACCAGGAGGGATGTGGGCAGGAAGTTGTCCTGGGGCCACCAATGTCCAAGCCCCTTTGGCAACGAACATGGTGCCTGTGGGGACATCACTGTTACCCAGTACTTCCAGTCACCCTCCAGTCACGCTCCCAGTTTCCTCCTAATGCTCTCAGACATCCCCAGTGTCTCTACTTCCCCCTCCCAGTGCTTCCAGTCACTCACAGTGCTGGCTGCCACATCCCCAGAGGTGCAGAACAGGGACACCCACAAGTGACAGACGCCCTGGGGACACCTGAGAGACCCCGCTGGATCCCCATGGTGTGATATGGAAGGGGATCCACCCTCTCACCCAAAAAGTGGGAATGGGTGAGAGCCAGGGAGCCACTAAATTGGTAATGGAGGTGACCCCCCTCTTAAACTAGGAACTGAGGAGTGGGAGAACACTGGGAACAGGGGATCAAGACCTCATTTTGTGTCAGGATGGGCCCAGATTCACCTCAGTTTTGGGGCTCCCCCCAAAACAGGCCCAAATTTGGGTTCTTTTGGGTGAGATTAGGGACACTTACCTCCATGGGAAAGAGGGGGAACTCTAATTCAGTCCCATTTGCTCCAGCATGGCCCACGCTTAACCCAGGGCCACTTCTAAAACCCTGCCACCACAAGAAAGGATCCCAACCTGCCACCAAACCTCCCTGAGATGTTCAGCCAGCGAGATTAAGCTCTTTTCAAGGTGCCTTTACTCACCACCACGCCGCAGTGACCACTTGGGGAAGCTGGAAGCTGCTTTGGATGCTGTCAGATTTTCTTCTCAGGGGTTGGATGCTGCTAGAAGTGGGGAAAACGAGGTGGTAAGGTGGAAGGGAGTGAGGTGACGTGTGTCAGGCTGGGATTCTTTTTGGAAAGGGGGGGATGGGGGGAGGGAGGGAACGATACCTGAGGCCTTGCAGTTGCCCACCAGAGCCTCAAGCCAGGCCTACATACAACTCTGGGGCAATTCCGTGAGCAAAGCCAGGGCTGCTGCTTGCCCCAGCCCCACACTCAGGCCCCAACCCCAAACTCAGGCCCTAACCCCACACAGGCCTCAACCCCACACTTAGGCCTCAACCCCACACAGGCCCCAACCCCACACTCAGGCCCCAACCCCAGCCCACCACCGAAGCCCTCCCCCAACCCCAGCCCTCCCTCATCCCGCAAATCGACCCCACAACCCCCCCCTCCCTCGCCCCCTCCCCCTCACCTCCCACCGCTATCGAACCGGAGTGACTCCGGAGCGCTGAGAGAAGACTGAGGCACTTGCAAAGCTGATTGGCTCGGGAAACTGTCAATCAGAACCTCTATCCCGCCTTTCCGAGGAGAATGGATGGTGATTGGTGAAACTCCACGTATATCTTCAAGCTCCCGCCTTCTCTGAGGCGGTTCGATTTCTGATTGGTCTACAGCATTCCTGCCCGCCTTCTCGGTTTCCAGGCCTTCATTAGCCGAGAGGCGGAGAGCATGGAAAAAGAGGATTGGACTCACGCCCTGTCAATCCTCCCCCTGCAAGTCTTTTAATTGGCTCAACCTCGTAGATCCACCCATCCCACGAGCTGATTGGCCAGTCCCCTTCATGCTCGTCACGCTTTTCCGCTTCCCATTGCTTCCCCCGCGCTGTCAATCTCCCCTTCACCCCACCCTCTCAGTCTATCGAGGGCGCTGATTGGCTGCTGGCGGCTCCCCAGGCCGCGCGCGCTCCTGGGTCCTCCTGGTGAGGGGCTGAGGGGGAGCAGCGGCCGCCATGTCGGCTCCGGTAGAAGAGGCTGCGGAAGCTGCGGGCCCGGCCGAGAAGCGCCCGGATCTCGTAGATCTCTTAGAACGTTGCGGAAGCTGCCGGAAACTTCTTCAAGCTGAAAGGGAACCGCGATTATTGCCTTGCTTGCATTCGGTGTGTCGGCAGTGCCTGAGGACGGGCCCGGGGCCTGCGACGGATTCAGGGCCTGGAGGGCAAGGTGAGGCCTGAGGGGGGGTGGGCTGAGCCTGAGGGAGATTGGAGGGCTGTGAGGAGAGGAGGCCTTCCTTTATTTGCTCTGTCCGAGTAGTTCGGTCCGTTGTGGTTATCTCCAGCTTTAGGGCTGTTTGTCAGCTTAACGGCATCGCCGTGGTTTGTATCGGGGGTGTGGGGAGGTCGTGTGGGGGGTTGAGGGGTGTGAGGGGCTGTGGGGGGTGGGCGGGAGCTGGGGGTGATGCAGTGTTACGGGGGTGGGAGATGAAGGGGAGCAGGGGGTTCTTGGGGTGTTGTGGAGGGGGTTGGGGGGGGTCACGGAGGGGCTTTGGGGTGCTGTGGAGGAGAGCGAGGGGTCCTGAGGGTGAATGGAGGGGCTTGTGTGGTGAGGAGCAGGGTAGAGAAAGAAGGGGTGGGGGGTTGAGGGGGAAATGGAGGGGAATGGGGAACTCTGATGTGGGATGGAGGGTTTTAGAGGAGGCGGGGAGGTCGTGAGATGCTATAGGAGGATGTGGTGTGCGATGGGAGGGGGCTGGAGGCTATGGGTTGCTATGAGGGGTGGGTGGCAGGGGAGCTGTGGGTGATGCAGTTATGGGGGTGGGACGTGAAGGGGAGCAGGGGGCTCTTAGGGGTGTTGTGGGGGGAGTTATTGGGTCAAGGAGGGGCTTTGGGGGGAACTGTGGAGGAGAGTGAAGGGTCCTGAGGGTGAATGGAGGGGCTTCTGTTGTGGGGGGCAAGGTAGAGAAGGAAAGGGGTAGTGGGGTTTAGGGGGAGATGGAGGGGAGTGGGGGACTCTGATGTAGGATGGAGGGTTTCAGGGGTTTAAGGATAGAAGAGGGAAGCGGAGGGCCCTGGGAGCTGCTATGGAATGGAGCTGGGAGTCATGGGGGAGCATGTGACTTTAGGGGGGGGGAGTAGAGGCCATGCAGATCTATGGGAGAGTCAGGGGACCCTGGGAAGTGTCATGGAGGGAGACGTGAGGCAGTGCGTTGCCATGGGAAGGGTAGAGCCCTCCTGCACTGGGGGCTGTGCAGTGCCATGGAGGAGTGCTGGGTGCTGTGGATCCCCATGCAGAGGGATCAGGGATTTGGGGGTTTTTCTTTACTGGTGGGGGGAGATGGAGGAGAGTGTGGGGTCATGGGGGAATAGAAGGTGGTGCATTGCCATGGGGGGGGAGCTGGGAGGGTCATTGGGTGATGGGGAGGGGGTCTGGGGGTTGTTGGGGAGCTGTGGGGAGGAGCTGAGGGGTGGTTGAGTGATGGAGAGGAGGGCTGAGGGGTGGTTGGGTGCCAGGGGGAGGGGCTGGGAGGTGGTTGGGTGATGGGGAGGGGGGTTGGGGGCCATGCAGCACAATGAAAAGGAGCAGGGGACCACGCAGTGCTGGGGCTTGGAGGTTTCTTCACTGTTTCTCCCGTGCCACAGAAAAGGTTCTGGTGGGATCCCAGATTGCTGCCTCGTGTCTTGCCTTTCCTGGAGTACAGAGGAAGGAAGGGAGGGCAGAGGGGGAGGGTTGGAACACTGCTTTAGGGCACAGCTTTGCCTGCAGCTTCTTTGTCATGGATTTACCTGGACAAAGCCCTGGCTGTGGCGCAATTGGTGGACCCATTTGGGTCACAGCCCCCACTCCAAGGCTTCATCCTCTTTTTGGTGACATCAGGCATAGCCCCAGGGCTCCAATTTTGGAGTGCCCACAAAGGCATTGAATCTTCTGGCTCTGCTGGATCCTGTTAGCACTTTGCTAATGATCCAATGGTGTTTTTTTTTTGGGGGGGGGGGGGAGGAGCTGTAATGAGGGGATAAATAATGACCTGCATTGCTCTCCTCACTACAGTGGTCGACTGCCCCATCTGCAAGCACCAGTGTCAGCTGCAGGATGTGGTAGAGAATTACTTTCTCAAAGACAAAGGAGCCAAGATGGCTGGTGCCAACCCGGCCTCCACTCAGGTAATGTGTAACTAATTAAGGGGTTAATTAGCACCCTGGGACATCCCTGAGACTCACAGCTCTCACCCAACAGTGCTGCACCAGCTGTGAAGACAACGCTCCTGCTACCAGCTTTTGCGTGGAGTGCTCAGAGCCTCTGTGTGACACCTGTGTGGAGGCTCACCAGCGGGTCAAATACACCAAGGATCACACAGTGAGGGCTGCAGGTTTGTCTTTGTCCCCATCTTGAGGTGGTGACACCATAATTAGGCACCCGGGGGGGAGGGGGGGGTCACAAACAGAGCCTTTGGTTTTGCTGGGATGTGATACCATCGGGCTGCCATCACCCCACAGCCAACAACAGCCTGAAGGAGGTGGATCACAATGTCTACTGCTCCGTGCACAAGCAGGAGCCACTGATGATCTTCTGTGATACGTGTGACACTCTGACCTGCCGGGACTGCCAGCTCAACGCACACAAGGATCACCAGTGAGTGGCATCAGCATTAATCAGTGCCCACAAATTGATTAATTACCCTTTGAATCGGCTTGTTGAAACATGAGCTGGTGAGCTATTGAAGGGATTGACCAAGCAGCATAGCAGTCTTCTCTAATTTTCTCTAATTACTGCCACTTGGTAACTATTACAGTAACAGATCTGACTAATTGCTACTTGCTCACTTCCTTCAGTAGCTAATCAGCTAACAAGCATCAGTTTTCTCTCAGTTTTTTTGTTCTAATTAACCAGGTTAGTTTCCAGGCTGCTTAGTTGGATAATTAATTAGCTGGGTGGTTTAAGTTTTTTTTTTTTTTTTTTTGAGGGTGTTAAGTTGGGATTTTGGGGGATTTAAATGCAGTTTAAGTCTTGAGCAGTTGGGGGCGTGAGTGATTAAAAATCATTGTAATTACTTTCTTAGTAATTAATTGAGTTAGCTAATGACTCAGCTGGTTGAATTGCCTGGTTGGATTTAAGACTGACTTGGTTTATTAGGTGAGCAAATAACATTAGTTCAGCTAATCAACCCGTGGATTAGTTGTATTAAAAGCATTTTTGATGCTTGGGGTTTAACTTAATTAAGGTAAATAGCTAATTGAGTTAACTCCGTATCATAGAATATCATAGAATCAGGATATTTTTTTTTTTTTTTAGCCTTTTTCTGATGTGTTTTAATGGCAAACTAATAAGCTTAACGATGAAGCTAGGTAATTATTGAGTGGTTTTGCTGCTCTGCTACGGGCCCATGAGTCGCAGTGTCCACATGGGGCCACTTTGAGCCCCCCCCAAGGCTCAGTGGTGCCTGGTGGGATGATTCAGATTTTTTTTCTCCCCCTTTATAGGTATCAGTTCTTAGAGGATGCAGTGAAGAACCAACGCAAGATGCTGGCCACGCTGGTGAAACGCCTGGGTGACAAACATGCCAGCCTGCAGCACTCCACCAAGGAAGTGTGCAGCTTGTATGTGCCCCAGCTGCCCCCCAACCTGGGGGTTTGGGGGGGTTGTGGGGTGATGAGGGGGTGTGGGGCAGTGGGGGATTACGGGGCAGTCTGGGGGGGTTAGGGGGTAGGGAGGTGGGAGTAGGAGGGTGTGGGGCTGAGGGGGGTTATGGGGTGATGTGGGGTTATGGGGTGGTGGAGGAGGAATGTGGGGCAATAGGGGGTTATAGGGCAGCCTGGGGGTGTGAGGCAGTGGGGGTTTTGGGGCTGCTGAGAATTATGGGGCAATGGGGGGTGTGTGGGATGGAGGGGGGGTTATGGGGCAATAGGGGTTTATGGGGTGGGGGGGAGTTATGGGACTGCTGAGGGTTGTGGGGTGATGAGGGTGAGGGGTTATAGAGCTGGGAGAGTCTGAGGGTGTGGGGCAGTGGGGGGGTTATGGGGCTGCTGAAGGTTAGGGGGCAGTGGGGGGGGAGGGGAGGATATGGAGCAGTGGGGGGTTTAGGGCAGTCTGGGGGTGTGGGGGGTTGTGGGGCTGAGGGAGTTTTTAGAGGAATGAGAGGGTGTGGGGTTGAGGGGGGTTATGGGGCAGTGGGGAGGTTATGGGGCTGCTGAGGATTATGGGCAATGAGGGGGTGTGGGATGGTGGGGGGGTTGTGGAGCAATGGGGGGGTGTGGGGCTGGGGGGGTTATGGGACTGCTGAGGCTTGTGGGGTGATGATGGGTTATGGGGCTGTGGGGGGGAGGGGACTGGGGGAGATGACAGAGCTGGGGGGGTTATAGGGCAGCCTGGGGGTGTGGGGCATTGGGGGGGGAGTTATGGGGGTGCTGAGGGTCATGGGGCAGTGGAGGGGGGGGCAAGAGGGAAGTTATGGGGCAGTGGGAGGGTTTGGGGCTAAGGGGGAATTATGGGGTGATGGGGGACTGTGGGTTGGGGGGGTTATGGGCTGGTGGAGAGTTATGGGGCAGCAGGGGGGTGTGGGGCAGTGGGAGGTTATGGGGCTGCTGAGGATTATGGGGCAGTGGGGGAGGTGTGTGGGGCACTGGGGAGTTGTGGGGCAATGAGGTAGAGTTATTCCCCTCCAAAGGGGGATGCTGCTGGCCTTTACCCCTTCCTTCCCCCTCTGGCAGGATCCGCCAGGTGTCAGATGTGCAGAAGCAGGTGCAGGTGGATGTGAAAACAGCCATCCTGTACATCATGAGGGAGCTCAACAAGAGGGGCAGGGTGCTGGTGAGCGATGCCCAGGTGAGCCACAGTCCCTTCACCACCACCTGGTTTTTTTTGCCTCCTTCCTGGCTGTCTGCTGGCTGGTGGAGTGAGAAAGGAAAAAAAGCAATGGTAAAAAAAGAATGGGAAATAAGGAATCCAAGGCATTTATACAGACTAGAAGCTGAGGGAGGGAAGATTTAGGTTGGGTATTAGGGGGAAGTTCTTTACAGAGAGAGTGGTGAGGTGCTGGAGCAGCTGCCCACAGAGGCTGTGGATGCCCCGTCCATCCCTGCAGGTGTTCAAGGCCAGATTAGATGGAGCCCTGGGCAGCCTGGGCTGGTATTAAATGTGGAGGTTGGTGGCCCTGCATGTGGCAGGGGGGTTGGAGATTCATCATCCTCGAGGTCCCTTCCAACCCTGGCCGTTCTGTGATTTATTATAGAAAGCAGAGATTCACCAAGGTGAATTCCCAGCATCCCACAAGCCCGTAGTCCATTGGTGGGGAGGATCCTGAAATTCTTTGTCTGAGGAGTCCTTTTAAACTCTCTTTTTTTTTTCTTGGGGTGGTTTTGTTTTATTTATTTATTTTGCTGGAAACAGCATGGGCAGCAGGCTTCCTTACTTCTGGGTAGGAAGGGCCCGTTCAGCTCCCCCACCCCCCCTTCCCAAGAGTGATTTGGCTGCACAAAACCCGTTCTTCCAGTTGCTTAACTGCAGGACATTCCTCTTATCTTATTGCCCTTGGCAACCATGCATAGGCAGAGGTTGAGGGCCTGTCAAAAAGGAAATGCCTGCCGGCGCTCTGGTAAGCTTTGAGACCTGAGGGATCTTATATAGCCTGACAGTGATGTGTGCTCCTGGCAGAAGGTGACTGAGGGGCAGCAGGAGAAGCTGGAGAGGCAGCACTGGGCCATGACCAAACTGCAGAGGCACCAAGAGCACGTCCTTCGTTTCACCTCCTGGGCTTTGGAGAGCGAAAACAGCACGGCTCTGCTCCTCTCCAAAAAACTGGTGAGCTGCCTGCCCCACCCCAGTGCTCAGCAGGACCATTTTTAGGACAGCTGGGGGGATGCTTTGTCCCCCTGTGGTGTCATGGATACCCTTGGGTTGTGACATGCCCCCTCCCTATGCCTTCCCCAACCCCCCCCTCCCCCCAGATCCACTTTCAGCTCCAGCGCGCCCTCAAGATGATCGTGGACCCTGTGGAGCCTCAGAGTGACATGAAGTTTCAATGGGATCCTAACGCTTGGACCAAGAGTGCAGAGAGCTTTGGTGAGCCCAGAAAAAGGGGAGGGGGGCACTCTGGGGTTACCCTCAACCCCCCCTTGACACCTCCACCTCCCTCACAGGCACCATTGTGTCAGAGAATGGCATCGTCCCACCAACCCTCAATGCTCAGCCGCCAGCTGTGGGTCCCTCACAGGTAACCTGGGGGTCAGGGGGTGCTTTTTGGGGAAAAATCTTGCACTTTCAAGGGCTGCTCTGAAAGTCGTGCCTCCTGTTTTATTCCCTTGGCCTTCAATGGTGGTGGTATGGCAGCAGAGATTGAATCTTGTCTGTGTTCTGTGAAGTTTTGTTGCCATGCAGCAGATGGCAGTAGAGGAGCATTCTTAACAGCGTCTGCGGAGGACATTAAAATTCAGACTGCATTATTTCTTCTTCTGCCAGCAGAATTGTGGTTCTAAGTGGTTCAGACAGTGCATCATCATGATAAATTTTGTGAGAAATCATCCATTCCTTTTCTGCTTGGCACTCAGCTCAGCAGCCAGTGCTTCAGCTTGGAGGACTGAGGATGGTTGTATCACACAGATTGCCTTACACGCTTACTGTCACCATGATTAAACAGACCAGAAGTGAGAATGAAACCAGCAGTGGGCTGCACACCCACTTGTGGTGTGCCTTTGAAATCTGTGCTTTCGGTTCTTAAGTTCTCTGTGTGGTTTCTTTATCTCCTGGATGATCTCGTGGCAGCTGCAGGATTTCTATGTGGACCTCAAATTCCTCAAAATGACACTGAAATTTATTCACACGGGGGCAGGCAAGCCTTAAATAATCACAGGTGTGTGCATCAGGGCTCAGCAGGCTCAAGTCTTGCTGCATCTAATGGGGAGAAATGAGCCTCTCCATGGCAGGGAGGTGTTTAATCAGGTGTCTTGTATTGATGGATTTAAGAAAGGTGGAATGCTTGCACTCTTGAGAGTGCAAAAGCCAAAGGGTACAAAAGTGAAAGGGGTGAGCAGATGGTTAAAAGGAATCATTACCACTGACTGTGAAATAAATCACTGCTTCTTTCCATTTCCAACCAATGGATTATAGCTGAGATCACAGAAGAAGGGATACGAAGCCGTGAAAGAGATCCCTGCAGGTTGAGGCACTGATGACTTTTGTGCCCTGCAGGTTGGGGCACTGATGGTTTTCTCCCCTGCAAAGTGGGGCACTGATGACTTTACCCCCTCCTGCTGCCCTCTGGGAGGATGTTTGCTCTAACCAGCAAGAGCTCACACAACAGCCCACTGCCACGGGCTGGAAAACGAGCACCATCATCCCCACCATCACCTTCCAAGGGCTGAATGAACGATTCTGTCTCGTGTGATCCAGGAATGGCTGCTCTGAAAGTAATGCCTCCAATTTCCTTCCATTGGCCCACGGCGTTGGAGGCGGATGTTGGCAGCATGGCAGCAGAGGTGGAACCTTCCCAACCCTTCCCATTTACACGTTGTTGCCATGCGACAGATGGCAGCAGAGGGGCAGGCTGCACAAAAAAATGGCGTCTGACATGGAAGTGAGGATGAAGCAAAGGTGTGTAATTGAATTCCTCCATGCGGAAAAAATCGCTCCCATCGACATTCATCGACGCTTGCTGAACGTTTATGGAGACCTGACAGTGGATGTGAGCACTGTGAGGAGGTGGGTGGTACGTTTCAGCAGAGGAGACAGCGACGTGAAAGACAAACCACGATCCGGCCGGCCATGCACAGCTGTCACAGCACGAAAGGAGTGTTTGGATCAGCTCATCTGCACGGATCGCCTGATGGTGGTGACTATGTTGGAAAACACGGCGTTTTCTAGCCGAGAATCTGCTCCATCCAACAGTGTCATTGTGCTCTTTGTAGCCGTTGCAGTTTCCATGGAGATAAATAGGAGGCATTACTTTCAGAGCGACCTTTCTGCCTCGCCCTTTTCCTCCCTCTTTTCTTTCTCTCTTCTTCCTTTGTTTCTCTTTGGTGTTTTTTTTATTTCGCATTCTTTTTTTTTTCCCCCCCTCAGTATTTCTTATTGTTTTCTCTTACTCATTGTTCTTATTGTTTTTTCCCATCCTTTCATTTTTTTCTCTCTCTTTCTCATTATCCCTCCTTTATTTCTCATTACCATCCTCCCTTTTATTCTCTCTGATTCTTCCTTCTTTCACTCATCCTTTCTTTCTCACCCTTCTTTTTCTCCTTTCTCATTGTTCTTTCTTTGCCCCACCCTTCTAACAATGTCCCCCCCTCCCCCCCATTATTCTCTTATAGGGTTCCCTGAAAGCCACAGTGGTGAGCAAAGGCCAGTGTGCCCCCAGCCCCCTCCTGCAGTCCCCCAAAGCAGCCCAACCCAAGGACAAAGAAGGCCAGGAGACCCCTGGCAACCCCCAAACTGCCGAGGAGGGGGCGGAGACATCAGACACACCTCAGGGTCCTTTAAGAACTGAGGGTCCTGACCTGTCCTCACCCTGCCTTGAACCTCAGGTGTCTGAGACCCCCAAGGATGCCAACGTGGATCTGGGTGAGTGTGGGGGTGAGCTGGGGGTCCTCCTGGGAGGAGGAGGAGGAGGAGGGTGGTCCTTGACTGCTTTTTTTTTTTTTCTAATTTTTCTCAGCAGGTAATTCCTCTTCTGAACCTGCTGCCACGGGAGCAAAGAGGTGAGTGTGTTTTGTCCCTTGTCACCTGCTGGCTCTTGCTTTTGGGACCCCCACAAGCCTTGTGTCACCCCATAAGGCTGGGAACCCTGAGTCCAGGGGATAACTGCCATCCCTTTCCCTTGCCACCCCATTCTTGGCCTTCCCCTGATCCTCATCACCTCGTTCTCAGAGATGACCACACTCCTTGCACCCCTTGTCACTTTATGTCCAGGCACAGGGCCACAATGTCCCTGGGTGGTGGGGCTCCATCCCAGCTCTCCCACCTCTTCCTGGCTTGGGGAACCCAATTTTAAGGGGGCTCTGGCATCCAGACCAGTGCCCTGACAATCTCTTTATGCAGGAGAAGACGTGCAAATCCTCCTGACGAGGAGGTGGAAGAGAAGTTTGTTCCAAAGCTGCTCGTTAAGCGGTAATGAGAACAGCTTGGAGATTGGAGGAGGGGAAGGGGCCAAGGCACCTCCTTTCAGATGGAAGGGGTGGGTGGGAGATGCAGCCCCTCCAGGCTTCTGTCCCTTGTGGGGATGACAAGGACAGCCCCTTGTCCCCATACCCAAGGCTGACACAACCTCTGTGTCCTTCATCACCTGCTGACAGGGTAATGAAGGACACAGGACCACTACCCTATCCATGTCCTCCTCTCCCTCAGGCTCCCTTATGCTGTGATTAGGATGACCCTGTCCCTTGTCCCCCTATGCCTAGGCAGTGGATAGACCCTCCCCCCCTTCCTTTACCCCTATCCTAAGGACCCCCAGTGCCCCCAAACCCCATGAAAATGCTCCTGAGGGGCTTAGGTGTGCTTCCCCCACATTCTGAATCCCCCACCACTGCTGCTCCCCAGCAGCCAACCCTCAGAGGCCTCTTGCCACCCCCCTTACCCCTATCTCATAGAACTCCCAGTGCCTCAAACCCCATAAAAATCCTCCTGAGGGACTTAGGGGTGCTCCCCACACATCCTGACCCCTTCCCACCACCACCACTTTCCAGCAGGCAACCCTCAGGAGGTCCCATGCTTCGCAAGGTGCCACGGGTCAGCCTGGAACGCCTGGACCTGGACCTGTCAGGGGAAGCACAGCCCCCTGTCTTCCGTGTCTTCCCTGGCACTTCAGCTGAGGAGTTCAGCCTCATCGTTATTGAACGGGGGGCACAGCCTCAGCCTGCTCCTCCACCCCCACCTGCTATCAAGGTGAGCAGCCTTCTGTGCCCCTCCCCAGCCTTCTCTCCCCCTCCCCACTTCCCGCATCCTTTCCCATCTCACCCTGCCGTCCCTCTTTCCAGGAGGAGCAGAAAGAATTGTCCATCGAGGACGCTGAGGACACCAAACCTGTGCTGTTGCCTCCTGAGCTCCCCAGCAGGGTGGTGACAGGGCCTGAAATCCCCCCAGCACCCAGCGTGGCCCCCACAGGGACCCACCGTAACGTCTCCTGCTGCCGTGTCTGCTGCCAGGCCGGTGCTGTGGTGATGTGTGACCTCTGCGAGCGCTGCTACCACCTCGACTGCCACCTCCCTGTGCTCCACGTGGTCCCCAGGTACATCTGGTCCCCCCCGGGATCCCTTGCTGCTGGCCTTTGTCACCTCCCCCGTCTCCCTCTGCATCCACCCCTGGGTGGATCTCGGGGATTTTGCTGCTCCCCAGATCTTCAGGGATCACCTAGAGCTGTCAGATCTTTATGCTCTGCTCATCTCTCATGGGATCTACTGCTTTCTTGGCCCGAAGGTGGTGGTGGAATTGCTGCCACCTCTCCAGATTCTTTGGGAGGGGATCCTTTGAGGCTCCATCCCAATCCCCTGGACCCAGTCTTTCCTCCAACCCTGAGGACTGTGGCAGCTGCTGGAGCCAATCCCTTACATCCACCTCTCATCTTCCAGGACCTCCTAGCCCTCATCTGTGTTGAGATCTACCTGTTGATCCCAAATCCTTGGGGAACCTGATGAGTCTGACCCACACGGTGCTCTACTTTTCCATCAGGGATCCCAATCCATTTGGGGCCTCAGTCCCCTTGGGATCCTATTGCCCTGATCCATATGGAGAGCTGTGTGTTGGCCTCAGATATCTTTGCTTCTGAGGGAGCTGCTGTCCAGTCCTTCACACATCCCACCAGCTGGTCCGTGACCCGCAGGGCATTTCCCCTGTTGATCCCCATGCCGTGATTCGTTGCTCCCTTTTGATCCCAAATCCCTTAAAACTCCAAGCCTCTCCCATTCTACCACCCCCAAACTGGGAGGGGGAGCGCTGTGGGGCTCTCAGTGGATCCCCCACCTGATCCCATAGCCACGACTGGCGCTGCCTGCTGTGCCAGGACCTACCACCCCCCACTGAGGGACTCACCAACGGCGGTCCTGAGGAGGGTCAGCTTCCCACACTCTGCCCCACGGACCAGCAGGTGGGTGCAAAGGATGGGGTGGGGGATCTGGGGGATGCACTGTTGAGAAGGGAGGATGGAGAAGGAGTGTTTTGTTTTTTTTTTTTAATACCTACAGAAGTGTGAACGGGTGCTACTAGAGCTGCTGTGCCACGAGCCCTGCCGCCCCCTGCACCGCCTTTCCAGCTCCACGGTGAGTGCTGAACCCACTGGGATCCCTTGGAATCTCCTGTGGGGGGTTCCCCCCCTTTCCTTTCAATCCTGTTCTGTCCCTATAGGAGAGCAGTGATGCCATTGACCTGACCCTCATCCGAGCCAAGCTGCAGGGGAAGCTCTCCCCCACCTACAGCAGCCCAGATGAGTTTGCCGCTGACATCGCTCGCATGATCCGCCAGTTCAACCGCCTGACAGAGGTGAGGAGACCACCCCCCACCTCTCCCCCCATTGCCCCTCTTTGCAGAGCTTCAGCACCCCCTGACCACTTTTTATTTCTCTCCCCTCTTTCCCCAGGACAAAGCTGACGTGCAGTCCATCCTGGGAGTGCAGCGCTTCTTCGAGGAGCAGCTCAGAGCTGCCTTCAACAACCGCAGCTTCTCCACCCTCCTAGACCCCGGCATGCCCATGGAAGTGACTGAAGGCAACGCAGCGGCCCCCCCTGCCCCTCTCCCTGCCCCTCCTGCGGCCCCCTGAGCCTCCCCCATTGCTCTGGGCTGGAGGATAGCGGAGCTGGCTGGGTACACTTGTTATCCTCAGCAAGGAGGAGAGGAGGGGGTTAGGGGGAAGGGTATCCCTATGCCTCCCCCCCTTCCCTTCTGTGGGAGTCTCCTAGCAATCCATAAATATTCCCTCCCCCCAGCCCCCTCCTGTAGGGCTGCCCCATTCCACCTCTGCGTCTCTCTTGGGGTAGAACTGTTGTCTTCAGAAAAAGGATGGAGGGGAGGTGAAGGGGCCTCTTTGTGTCCCCGCTACCCACTGCGGCTGGCCCCCTGGTGTTTTATTTCGTTTCTATTGTTCCCCATTCATCCTATGGCGTTATCATGTGCCCCACACTGCTCTACGTATGGGGCCATCCCCTTTTTATGGAGGTTTTCCCTCTTCTTTTTATGGGAGCGTCCCCCTTCTATGGTATTAAAAATAAATAAAGTTATTTCTTAATCTCTTAGAGCTCCTCTTTATTTCAATCCTATTCCCCCCCACCCCGTGTTGGGACTGGGAAGGGGAAAACGTTCCCATTATGGGGACAGGAGTGCCCACAACAAAGATGGCGTCCGTTTCACCCCCAAAGCCTCGCCCCTTTCCTGGCAGAGCCGCACTTATCAGCGATTGGCTACGAAACGAACCGAAGCCTTCCGGAGAAAGCCGAAGGCTGCGCGTGTAAGGAGACTTCCGGAAAGGGCAGAGAAAACACCGGAAGGAGCCGAGAAAACACCGGAAACGGACGAGAAAGCACCGGAAAGAGTCTCTCTCTTCATCTGGAAGAACCCGAACATTCTCCGAACGTCGCCGAAGCATTCCGGAAAACACCGAAGTTCCTTCCGGACAAACCCGAAGCCTTTCCGGAAGTTGCCGAACGGCGCCGGCCGTTGCCCACCCTCCGTCTCCTCAACGCCTCCGCCGTTTCGCCCGGCGCCGTTCCACCGCCGCCTCCTCCGCCGCCTCCTCCCCGCCGGGGGGGGCCAACCCGGTCCGCCGCCCCCGGCCCGGTGAGGCGAGGCCCGGCCCGGCAGGATGATCAAGCTCTTCTCGCTGAAGCAGCAGAAGAAGGAGGAGGAATCGGCGGGAGGCACCAAGGGCACCAGCAAAAAGGCCTCGGCCGCGCAGCTCCGCATACAGAAAGGTGGGGGGGGGGGGGAAGGGCAGGGGGTCGTCGGGGGGGAGGGGGGAGGGGTCCCAGTATGGCCCCAGTATGGTTTGTGGGATGGTCCCAGTATGGCCCTGCTGTGGGGCCTGCGCTGGTTCCAGTATGGCCTGTGAGCTGGTCCCAGTATGGCTCTGCTGTGGGGCACACAGTGGTCCCAGTATGATCTCTGTACTGGTCCCAGTATTGCCCTGCTGTGGGGCACACAGTGGTCCCAGTATGATCTCTGTACTGGTCCCAGTATGGCCCTGCTGTGGGGCACACAGTGGTCCCAGTATGATCTCTGTACTCGTCCCAGTATGGCCCTGGTTTGGTGCACACAGTGGTCCCAGTATGATCTCTGTACTGGTCCCAGTATGGCCCTGCTGTGGTGCTCACAGTGATCCCAGTGTGATCTTTGTACTGGTCCCAGTATGGCCCTGCTGTGGTGCTCACAGTGGTCCAGTATGGCCTGTATACTGATCCCAGTGTGGCTCCAGTGTGGCACACACAGTGATCCCAGTGTGTTCTCTGTATTGGTCCCAGTATGGCTCTGCTGTGGTGCACACAGTGGTCCCAGTATGATCTCTGTACTGGTCCCAGTATGGCCCTGCTGTGGTGCTCACACTGGTCCCAGTATGACCTGTATACTGATCCCAGTATGGCTCTGCTGTGCTGCACACAGTGGTCCCAGTATGATCTCTGTACTGGTCCCAGTATTGCCCTGCTGTGGGGCACACACTGGTCCCAGTGTGATCTTTGTGCTGGTCCCAGTATGGCCTTGCTGTGGTGCACACAGTGGTCCCAGTATGATCTCTGTACTGGTCCCAGTATGGCTCTGCTGTGAGGCACACAGTGGTCCCAGTGTGATCTTTGTACTGGTTCCAGTGTGGCCCTGGAGTGGGACACACAGTGGTCCCAGTATGGCCTATGTACTGGTCCCAGTATGGCCCTGGTGTGGGGCCTGCACTGGTTCCAGTATGGTCTATGAGCTGGTCCAAGTATGGCTCCGCTGTGGTGCACACAGTGTTCCCAGTGTGAATCTCTGTACTGGTCCCAGTGTGGCCCCGGTGTGGGACACACAGTGATCCTAGTATGGCCTATATACTGGTCCCAGTATGGCCCTGGTGTGGGGCCTGCACTGGTTCCAGCATGGCCTATGAGCTGGTCCCAGTATGGGTCTTCTGTGGTGCTACAGTGGTCCCAGTATGGCTCCAGTGTGGGGCACACAGTGGTCCCAGTATGATCTCTGTACTGATCCCAGTATGCCTCTGCTTTGGAGCGCAAACTGGTCCCAGTGTGTTCTCTGTACTGGTCCCAGTATGGCTCTGCTGTGTGCCCTGCACTGATTCCAGTATGGCCTTTATACTGGTCCCAGTATGGTTCTGCTGTGAGGTGTAGAGTGGTCCCAGTATAGCCTATGTACTTGTCCCAGTATGGCCCTGGAGTGGGACACACAGTGGTCCCAGTATGATCTCTGTACTGGTCCCAGTATGGCTCTGCTGTGAGGCGCACAGTCATCCCAGTATGGCCTATGTACTGGTTCCTGTATGGCTCTGGAGTGGGACACACAGTGGTCCCAGTATAATCTCTGTACTGGTCCCAGTATGGCTCTGCTATGTGGCCTGCACTGGTTCCAGTATGGCCCTGGTGTGGGGAACACAGTGATCCCAGTATGGCCTATGTACTGATCCCAGTATGGCTCTGCTGTGGGACACACAGTGGTCCCAGTATGATCTCTGTACTGGTCCCAGTATGGCTCTGCTGTGGTGCACACAGTGGTCCCAGTATGATCTCTGTACTGGTCCCAGTATGGCTCTGCTGTGGTGCACACAGTGGTCCCAGTATGATCTCTGTACTGGTCCCAGTATGGCTCTGCTGTGCTGCACACAGTGGTCCCAGTATGATCTCTGTACTGGTCCCAGTATTGCCCTGCTGTGGGGCACACACTGGTCCCAGTGTGATCTTTGTGCTGGTCCCAGTATGGCCTTGCTGTGGTGCACACAGTGGTCCCAGTATGATCTCTGTACTGGTCCCAGCATGGCTCTGCTGTGAGGCACACAGTGGTCCCAGTGTGATCTTTGTACTGGTTCCAGTGTGGCCCTGGAGTGGGACACACAGTGGTCCCAGTATGGCCTATGTACTGGTCCCAGTATGGCCCTGGTGTGGGGCCTGCACTGGTTCCAGCATGGCCTATGAGCTGGTCCCAGTATGGGTCTTCTGTGGTGCTACAGTGGTCCCAGTATGGCTCCAGTGTGGGGCACAAAGTGGTCCCAGTATGATCTCTGTACTGGCCCCAGTATGGCTCTGCTGTGAGGCACACAGTGATTCCAATATGGCCTATGTACTGGTCCCAGTATGGCTCTGCTGTAGGGCCTGCACTGGTTCCAGTATGGCCCTGGTGTGGGGCACACAGTGGTCCCAGTATGATCTCTGTACTGATCCCAGTATGCCTCTGCTTTGGAGCGCAAACTGGTCCCAGTGTGTTCTCTGTACTGGTCCCAGTATGGCTCTGCTGTGTGGCCTGCACTGGTTCCAGTATGGCCTTTATACTCATCCCAGTATGGCTCTGCTGTGAGGCACACAGTGGTCCCAGTGTGATCTTTGTACTGGTTCCAGTGTGGCCCTGGAGTGGGACACACAGTGGTCCCAGTATGGCCTATGTACTGGTCCCAGTATGGCCCTGGTGTGGGGCCTGCACTGGTTCCAGTATGGCCCTGGTGTGGGGCACACAGTGGTCCCAGTATGGCCTCTGTACTGATCCCAGTATGGCTCTGCTTTGGAGCACAAACTGGTCCCAGTGTGATCTCTGTACTGGTCCCAGTATGGCTCTGCTGTGGTGCACACAGTGGTCCCAGTGTGTTCTCTGTACTGGTCCCAGTATGGCTCTGCTGTGTGGCCTGTACTGGTCCCAGTATGGTCCTGCTGTGAGGCTCACAGTGGTCCCAGTATGGCCTATGTACTGGTCCCAGTATGGGCGTTGAGTGGGGTTGTATTGTCTCCATTACCTCCCTAACTGTGGTGCACAAACTGGTCCCAGTATGATCCGTGTCATTGTCCCAGTACGACCTCGGTGTGGTGCTGTACTGCTCCCAGTACGACCATGCTGGGAGCACTGGGATTGGGCTGCTCTGCCCTTTGGGGTGGCCGCGGTCGTGTCCCTAAATATCCCTACGTGTCCCCACAGACATCAACGAGCTCAACCTGCCCAAGACTTGTGAGATCGACTTCTCTGACCAGGACGACCTGCTGCATTTCCGTCTCCTCATCTGCCCTGACGAGGTGGGTTTCCCCTTCCCCACCCCAAAACCCCCACCTGGGATCCCCCTCTTCATTTCCCCCTTTAGGATCCCTCTCTTCCCTCCCCCCATTTGGCTCTTATTCCTTGGAATCTCCCCTCTCACCTCCCTTTGTCCCCATCCCTGATGACATCTGTTTGTCTTATAGGGTTTCTACAAAGGAGGGAAATTTGTCTTCAGTTTTAAGGTCAGTCCTACGCTTGGGGTTGACCCCATAGCTGCCAATTCTCATCCTGCAGCCACTAAAATGTCCCCTGAATTGGTGACCATTAAGTTGGCACCCACAGTTGGGTCTCTGGGAGGTGGGTGGCTACTGAAACCTCACTTGTGGCCGCCACGAGGGTTTGGGACCAGGTGTGAGCAGTGGCCCTATGTTCATCCTATAGGTTGGAGATGGGATAAGGGGGGATTGGGGCCAGTTGGATGGGATGGGTGGCCATTCTATGGGTTGGAATTGAAACCAGAAAGTGGTGGCCATGACTTGTGGCCATCAAAACACTGTTTGGACCAACTGCCCGTCCCTTGGGGGGGGTTGTTGGTCATAAAGTGCCACCAGCTGTGTGCTGTAGGATGGAAAAAAGGCAGCTGATCGTCACCAAAATGTGGCTGGGAAGTAAGGGGGGAGGTGTCTGAGCTGTGACTTTGCCCCCCCAGGTCGGCCAGGGTTACCCCCACGACCCACCAAAAGTGAAGTGTGAGACGATGGTCTATCACCCTAACATTGACCTGGAGGGCAACGTCTGCCTCAACATCCTCAGGTGGGCCAGCATGGAAGCTGGGACCAGTACAAAGATCATACTGGGACCGCTGTGTCCCCACTCTTCTGCGGCCGCGGATGGAACCAGATCCCAATTTGATCCCAGGCTATCCATCGGGGTGGAATTACACCCCCCCCCCCTTCCCCTTTTTGTGTGTGTTGTCCCCTTCGTGCCTCAAATGTTGGCATGAGGTGACAGTGGTCACCTCCTTGGTGGCCCTGGTGGCACTTCTGATGCTCAGCTTTGTCACCAGAGAGGACTGGAAGCCTGTCCTGACGATAAACTCCATCATCTACGGCCTGCAGTACCTTTTTCTGGTGAGTAAGGCTATGGGGTTGGGGGGCACCAAGGGGTTAGGGGGGCACCAAGGGGTTAGGGGGCAATGGGGTGGCCTCTGGGGACAGCTGGTGGCACTGGGAAGCTTTTTGGGGATGCCCACCCCCAGGTGGCATCTGGTGGCTTTGGGGACACCTGGTGGCTTTGGGGACGTGCTGTGGGTTGGACCACTGGGAGTATTTGGGGTTGGGGGGCTGCTGGGATAGTTTGGGGTGCTAAGGGATATCAGGAGAGGGGACACAGTGAGGTTCCCCGGGGGCACTGAGGGGTGGGGGGGCTTAAAGCAGGGGAGGGGGGAATTGATGTGTCTTAAGAGGTTTGGGAAGGAGGGGGGGGGGGGGAAGGGGCATTAAGGAGTAGTATAAAATATGGGGGGGGTGGGGGAGGAGGGTATGGCAGGGGGTCTCAGGGGTGCATTAATAGTGTAGGGGGTGGATTCGAGGGCGGGGGAGAGGTAATTGTCCCTTGGGGAGGGGGCAGTTAGGCCTTTAGGGGTGCAGTTATCCCTTTTGGGGGGGCAGTTAGCCCTTTTGGGGGGAGCAGTTGGACTTTTAGGGGTCCATTTATCTCTTTGGGGTGGGGATGGGGGGGCAGTTATCCCCTTTGAGGGGACAGTTAGACTTTTGGGAGTCCAGTTCTCCTTTTTGGGGGGGCAGTTAGACCTTTGTGGGGGCAGTTAGCCTTTATGGGGGGGGCAGTTAGACTTTTGGGGGTCCAGTTATCCCTTTTGGGAGGGCATTTAGCCTTTATTGAGGTAACGAATCCCATATGGGGGGGGCAAGAACACAACCACACCCCACCACCTTTCCCCGGGGAGGGATATTCCTTCCTTCTACACCCCTCCTTTTATTCCTATGCCTCCCAACTCCCCCTTTTGCCCCCCCTCCCCCCCAGGAGCCGAATCCCGAGGACCCCCTGAACAAGGAGGCTGCAGAAGTGCTGCAGAGCAACCGACGTCTCTTTGAGCAGAACGTGCAGCGCTCTCTGAGGGGGGGCTACGTTGGTGCCACCTACTTTGAGCGCTGCCTCAAGTAGCCCCCCCTTCTTCCCCCCCCATTCCCCATCCCCCCCCTTACACCTCCTCCCCGCCCCCCCCTATTTATTGCCCCCCTGGGGGCGGGGGGGGCCCCCTCCTTTCTGCCTCCCCACCCCCCCCAAACCTCCCCCATATTTCCCCCCCCCTCCCCCTGCGGGTGATTAAAGGGCGATGGTAACGAGCGGCGGCCCCCCCTCCTCCTCCTCTGCTGTGGTTTGATTTGGGGTGGGGGGGGGGGGGAGTGTAGTGGTTTGTACTGGGAGGGCATTGGGTATGGGGTGGGTGCTCTCAGGTCCGTGTTCTAAGGCTCCCAGTATGCCCAGTTCCAGTCCCAGAGCTCCCACTATGCCCAGTTCCCCATCTGAGGGCTCCCAGTACACCCAGTTCCTGTCCCAATGCTCCCAGTATGCCCAGTTCCCCATCTGAGAGCTCCCAGTACACCCAGTTCCCCGTCCCAGTGCTCCCACAATGCTCTTTTCCGCAACTGAGGGCTCCCAGTATGCCCAGTTCCAGTCCCAGAGCTCCCACTATGCCCAGTTCCCCATCTGAGGGCTCCCAGTACACCCAGTTCCCCGTCCCAGTGCTCCCAGTATGCCCAGTTCCCCATCTGAGGGCTCCCAGTATGCCCAGTTCCCCAACTGGGGGCTCCCAGTACACCCAGTTCCCTGTCCCAGTGCTCCCAGTATGCCCAGTTCCCCATCTGAGAGCTCCCAGTATGCCCAGTTCCCTGTCCCAGTGCTCTTACTATGCTCAGTTCCCCAACTCAAGGCTCCCAGTACACCCAGTTCCCTGACCCAGTGCTCCCAATATGCCCAGTTCCCCATCTGAAGGCTCCCAGTATGCCCTGTGTTTGTAACCCCCAGCATCCCAGTTGTCCCCAGTCCCCTCCAGCCTGCTCCAGTTTGCCCCCAGTATCCCCCAGTGCTTCCCAGTATAACCCAGCTCCTCATCTCAGTATGTCCCAGTATGCCCAGTCCTCCTCCCACTCTCTCCCAGTGTCTCCCATAGACTCTTCTGCTCCCCAGCTGCTCCAGATCCTATCCCAGTACCTCCCAGTATATCCCATTGTCCTTCCCAGTATATCCCAGTGCCTCCCTGTGTATCCCAGTTCCCCCAGAATATCCCAGTGACCTTTCCATTATATCCCAGTATATATCCTAATACAGACCCCAGTATATACTCCAGCGTATCCCAGTTCTCCCAGTATGTCCCAGTGATGTTCCTTCCTCCCAGTATATTCCAGTATATATCCCAGTTACCCTCAGTATGTCCTTCCCAGTATATCCCAGTTCCTCCCAGTATGTCCCAATATCCTCTCCATAATACATCCCAGTTCCCCCCAGTGCGTCCCAGTGACCTTCCCATTATGTCCTGCTGCATCCCACTGTATCCTTCCCAGTACATCCCAGTTATCCCCAGTACATCCCAGTTATCCCCAATATATCCCCCGTTTGCCCCCAACTCATCATCGGTCCCCCACATCGCCGGGGGGCGCTGTGCGACCGGAAGTACCGCTCTATCCGCCCACCTCTCGGTGACCTGGAAAGGAAGTGGCGTCGCACGGCTACCACTCAGAGTGCTCCGCCTCTCGTCACGTGACTGCCACGCCCGCGTGACGTCACAGCGTTTGCGGAAGTGTGCGGGAGAGGCGGAAGGAGCGGGGTGAGGGTCCGCGGCCGCGGGATCATAGAGACGGGCGAGGAGGGAGGGGGGGGGATAGAGCGGCGGGAATGGGGATAGAGCGGCGCGGTGCAGAGGGGGGAGGAACCATAGAGTAACGGGGCAGGAGGGACAGAGCGGCCCAGTCTCGGGGATCATAGAGTCGGGCGGATAGAGACCGGGGGGGGAGGGGGGCAGCCATAGGCAGGAAGGGGGCGGGGCTTGCTCCTCGCTCTGCTATTGGCTGAGCTTCCCGTTGCCACGGCGACGGGGCGGGGCTGGGGGGGTGATGCCGTCCCTGGGGGCGGCCATGTTGGGGGGGGGGGGGGGGGGGGGCACCTCGACCACGTCTGCCTTATTTCCACCAAATATCACGGCTCTGTCCTCCCGCATCGCCCTGCTCCGAGTCTCCAGCGCTCACAGTGCCAGGACTGTGGTCCTCTTATGGCTCTTCTGCGCCCTCCCCATCTCCACATCCTCCCCACGTCCCCTCTGTACCCAGATCTGCATCCCTTCCATCTCCCCAGTGCTCACACGGCCGTGGCTGTGTCCCTTTTATCCGTTTTCCCCCTCTATATCCACATTTCCGTGTCCTTTCCGTCTCCCCAATGCTCACATGGCAATATCTATGCCCTTTGTATCCATTTTCCCCCTCTATATCCAGATCTGCATCCTTTCCATCTCCCCAGTGCTCACATGGCCGTGGCTGTGTCCCTCTTATCCATCCTCCCTCTCTATCCCTGCCTTCCCCATGCCCATATTGCCACCACCTTAGTGTTCTCCTTCGCCTCCCCCATATCCACGTCCTCCCCATCTCCGTCTTTACACTTGTCCACGCCTCCCATCTCCCCTCTTTATCCATATATACGTGTCTCCTCCGTGTCCCCATCCTCCCCATGTCCACATCCCCCACATCCACATCATCATTAAAGTCCATATCCTCACATCCATACCTCCTACATCCCCTCTCTATCCATATCCACGTCTTCTCCACATCCACCTAACCCTAACCCTATCCGTGTCCCCGATGCTGACGTCCCTCCATTCTTGTCCCCAGGCATTTTGTCACCATGGACCTTCTGTTTGGCCGTCGGAAGACTCCAGAGGAGCTGCTGAGGCAGAACCAGAGGGCGCTGACCCGCGCCATGCGTGAGCTGGACCGCGAGCGCCAGAAACTGGAAGCCCAGGAGAAGAAAATCATCATCGACATCAAAAAGATGGCCAAGCAGGGACAGATGGTGAGGGGAAGCTTCTTGGGTGGGCCAGGGGACACAGAGGGGGATGTGGGAATGGGGGGTTTTGGTTTGGTTTGGTTTGGTTGGCTTGTTTTTTTTTTGGCCAGGGTTGGAAGGGATCTCAAGGATGATGAATCTCCACCCCCCCGCTACATGCAGGGCCACCAATCTCCACATTTAATACTAGACCAGGCTGCCCATCCAACCTGGCCTTGGACACCTCTAGGGATGGGGCATCTACAACCTCTTGGATTTTGTGTTGAGGGACATGGTGTAGTGAGTGCTGTTGGTGATAGGTGGATGGTTGGACTGGATGATCTCGAAGGTCTTTTCCAACCTTGGTGATTCTGTGATTCTCTCTGGGCAGCCTGTTTCAGAACGTCACCACTCCCATAGTAAAGAACTTCCCCCTGACATCCAACCTAAATCTTCCCTCTCAACTTCAAACCATTTGCCAACTAGCAAAACCATTAAAACCAACTTAAAACCATTTTCCCAACAAGCAGGTTGTTGGAGGTCTCATATCAAACTTGATGGGTGAAGATGGTGGAGTACAAAGGGGTGGACTGGGGCAGGGAGATGCTGGAGATGCTAGATCCTCTATTCTAGGGGATCCTAGATCTTCTATAAGGATGGTGAGGCAGAAAGCCCAGCTGAAGTGCCTTGATAGCAATGCACACAGCCTGGGAGATAAGCAGGATGAGTTGGAAACTGTGATGCACTTGGAAAGTTATGACCTTGCTGCTATCACGGAAACATGGTGGGATGACTCCCAAATAAGCAGGAGCTGGGGGAGTGTAAAGGATTGTACTGGTGACCTTGGAACATGGAGTGGATATTGAGGTGTGGTGGATGCCAGGAGATGTGCACAGGGGGATATGGAGGACGTGGAGGGATCCAGAGAATACAGAGGGATCCAGGAAAACATGGTGGGGACGTGGAAATATGGTTGGGGACAAGGGGATGCAGAGGAGACGTGGTGGGACTAGGTGACACAATAGGGATTTGGGTGTTTGGGCAGAACCCAGGGACCAGAGTGACAGACTGGGGGTGTGGAGGGGCTCAAAAGACTGTGGAGGGAACGTGGAGAGACTGGGACACTGTATGGATGTGGGGCTGACTGGAGGATAATGGCAGAGGCAAGGGGATGTGAAGGAGACCCAGGAGACTGTGGTGGGACTGGGGGACACATCAGGGTGCTTGGAGAGGACCAGAGATCACAGAGGGAACTTTGGGGACCATGAAAATCCCAAATGGCCGCAGTTGGTATAAGGGGACCGGGAGGCCATCAGGATGGTGATGGACACAAGAGGACACTGAAGGGTTCTCAGAAGTTTTCTGGGGGTCATCACAGCCACCCAATGTCCCCTTTGGCCTACAGGATGCAGTGAAGATCATGGCGAAGGATCTGGTGAGGACGCGGCGCTATGTGAAAAAGTTCATCACCATGAGGGCCAACGTCCAGGCCGTGTCCCTCAAAATCCAGACCCTAAAATCCAACAACTCCATGGCCCAGGCCATGAAGGGCGTCACCAAAGCCATGGCCACCATGAACCGGCAGGTGGGTGCCCGTGGACCTGTCCCCAAGACTGGGATCACCAAGAGCTGGCCTGGGATGACAATGGGGATGTCTTTGAGACCACGACGTTATGGAGAATGTTTTGCAGATTTGCCAGCTGACCTGGGGATGGCCCCAAGGCTGGGGCCACTGTAAAGTGCTCCGTGGGGTTGTCCCCGAGGTCGTGGCCATCATGACCAGTCCCATGGTGGTCGTAGGGGTGTTTTTGAGAACTTGGTTGCCATGAGGTGCCCTGGCTTGGCCGTGAGGACATCCCAAGGGTTGTGACCACCACAAATTGCTTTGGAGATATGAGGATGTCCCTAAGATCGTGGCCACCAGAAACCACTCAGAGTATCCATGGGGATGTACAAGGCTGTAGCCACTGTGAGAACGTCCCCATGTGCCACGTGCTGTGTCCATGTGTCCCCACAGCTGAAGCTGCCGCAGATCCAGAAGATCATGATGGAGTTTGAGAAACAGGCAGAGATCATGGACATGAAGGAGGAGCTGATGAACGACGCCATTGATGATGCCATGGGGGATGAGGACGATGAGGAAGAGAGGTGGGAGATGTGGGGTGACAGAGACGTGGGGACTTGAGGGGACATAGAGACACAAGGAGATGGGGAAAGAGAAGCATGGTGGAATGGGACACATTTGGGGCCTGGGACAGAGTGGGATAGGGTCATGGTGAGATGTAGGACGTGGTCATCGGGTGAGTGGAATGTGGTGGGATGGGGATATGGGGGACACACAGGGCAGGGACATGGTGGGAGATGGATGTGTAGGACAGAGGTAGGTGGGACACAAAAATATGGGAAGGAAAACATGGGGCAGAGATGTGGAGGACACGGGGGTTGAGAACATGGGGACACGAGAAGGGAACATGGTGTGTTGGGGAAATAGGGGACACCCCATATAGGAACATAGGGTTATGTGGTGGGGATGTGGGCAAGTGAGGTTGAAGAGCTGAGGGGGATGTGGTGGAGGACACGTGAGGAGGTGGTGGAGAAAGGACGTGGGGATATGGGGGGGTTATGGGGATGTTTTTGGGGTCATGGGGATGTTTTTGGGGTCCTGGCATGACCTCTGACATATTCTCTTGTCCTCTCCCAGCGATGCAGTGGTGTCACAGGTGCTGGACGAGCTGGGACTGAACCTCACCGATGAGCTGGCCAGTGAGTGGGGTGGGGAGTGCCTTGGTGGGGTCGAGAGGGTCAGGGGTGGCACTCTGGGGGCTCAGCAGGGGGTATTTAAGGGCTCCTGGGGGGGCATTTTTGGAGGAGTATTATGGAATGTTTCTGGGGTCATTTTGGGGGATGGGGAAGTGTTTTTGGGGGGCTGAGTGGGGGGAAGATATTTGCCCTGACCTTTGCCCTCTGCCCCCCCAGCCCTGCCCCCACCGGGGGGGTCACTGGCAGCAGGGGAGGGGCGGGCAGCTGAGGCTGCTGCTGCATTGGCTGACGCCGACGCTGACCTGGAGGAGCGGCTCAAGAACCTCCGCCGGGACTGAGCCCCCACTTCTGCACCTCAATTCCATCGTGCCCCCCCTCCCCGGACCCCGGGCCTGACCTCAGCAACCTTCTGCCCCCGGAGATGCCCTGCGCTGACCTCCAAACTTTGACCCCTCTTGGTGACTCGTCCCCCACCCCGGGGGGCTGACTGCATTGACTTTTGACTCCACCCAAATACCTCCCAGTGGGGTTATCTCTGACAACACACTACAGAGCTTTTTCCCCCCCTCCGGGAGGGAGGAATTGTCCCCTGCTGGGGCTACTTGCTCACCTAAGGGGTATTTTTCCCCCCTCTTCATCCCCTTCTTTGAGGATATTTGCTTTCTTCTCCAATTTTTTTGCCCCCTTTTTCTGGGTTTTTGATTTTCTTTTGGACTATTTGCCTCCCTCTTTGAGTTATTTGCCCCATTCTGGGGGTTTTTGCACTCCCCCCCCCAGGGGTATTGCCCCCCTCTCCTGGGGCAGTTGAGCGGAACTAGGGCAATAAAGGCTGCACACTGGTACCTGCTGCCTCCCCCACTGCTTCCTAGGGCCCCCAGTGCAGCCCAGCAAGGGACTGGGAGCACTGGGTGGGGAGGGGGAGTTCTCTAATGGCTGCTGTGGGGTTGGGCACCGGTGGGGCAATGACATCTGGTCTGAAACTGCACCATCAGGTGGTCCATTTTCATGTTAGAAAACAGTGATTTGAGGCCAAAAAAAGAAAGGTGCTGGATGGGCATGGTGGCTGCAGCCCCGTTTTGGGGTGAAAACTCCCCATATTGGTGCACCCCACGCTGCAAGGGCTTCTCTCTGCAGTGGGAAACCCTCTAAATTCATCCCACCCCAAGTGGATGGAAATTTTGGGTGTGATTCCTGTTTTCCTCTGGTGGATGTACAAACACGGCGAGTGGAGCAGAAAATGAAGATTTTTGGTTAAAAAGGAAACAATAGCGATTTACTTCTTTATTTTTTTTTTTCCAGAAATGGCCACTTTTTGGTGTTTTGGGGTGAGGTGAGCTGCTTTGGTGACCCCAGCACCTCCTGGCAGTGGGAGTTTTGTGTTGGCCTGAAGCTGTTATTTGGGTACCAGCAATGCATTTTTCCCACTTCAGTTAGAAAAATGTGCTGATTTTGTGCAGAAACAGAGAATTTCCCAATTTCCCAGTAATCACCACCCCTTTTATTTTATTTATTTGCACTTCTCTCCCTGTTCAGACTTTGGCCCTTTTCCTGGGTTGCTGGCTGCGCACGGCCAACTGTTCTACTTTAGAAGTGACCCAAAAAGGACCTAAAAGACCCGAAAATAACAGGGTTTACGTTGTGGTGAGGATTGCAGGTGGGAACAGAGACGAGGTATGAGAGCCTTTTGGGGTTTGCACTAAGCCTGGTGGGTGAAGAACTCAGCAGAACCCAAAATAGTTGGCTTTAGACCCAAAACTGTTGGTTTTAGCCCCAGAATGGGGAGTTTTATAGAGCCTTGCTGGAGCTGCGTGAGAATGGGGTTGTTTGAGCCATTGGGGTTGGTGTGATGGGATGGGAGAGTGTGTCCATGGGTGTGTTGAAATAAATGTTTCTTTATTAAATATAAATATATATATATGAATTTTATATTTGTTTTAAATGTTTTTTATATGTTTTCTGTATTCCATGCATTTATGTACAAATATGTGTGTATTTAAATCACAGTCTGTAGTTGGCCGGGCAGGATGCTCACTGTCAAGGTATGACTCTTTGTGGGGCACATTTTTGGTCATTTTGGGGGGGGATTTTTAATTGTTTCAAAGAAATTCTTAGTTGCCAGAAAATAATCATTTACAAAAATTAATAATAATAATAATCTTTTTTTTGAAACGTGGTCATTGCATACGGGTGCTCTGTTGCACTTCCCAGCCTTCCTCCCAGCTGGTTAACAATTAAAGCTGTGTCAACATGGGCAGGGAGGATTTTATCCCCCAGAATGGGTGGAAAAAGGTCATGTAGGGATATGATGGTGACCTGGTGGGTGTCACCAATGGGAACGTCCTCATTTGGTGACACCTGCCCTCATCTTCCTCACAGCTCTTCCTCACTGCTGCCCTCCTCTTCCTCACCCACAGTGGGGCTGATGGAGCTCCTGGATCACCAATGGGAAGGAAGCTTCTCCAACACTCTGGTGAGTCTTGCTCTCATCCATCCTGACATCGTGAAGATCTCCATTTCCTGTATTTCTCCCCAGAAATTCAGAGAGTTGCTGAAAGTCTCACTTAGCGTTTTGGATGGTGCTCTTGGAAGTGCAGTTTGAATTCTGGGTGGTGTAGAGCTAAGAATTGGACTTGATGGTCCTTCTGGGTCCCTTCCATTTCAGGATATGCCTTGACCCCGCAATCATGATTCTCTGATACTTTCATTGATAACACGATTCTTTGATTCCCTAATTCCATGCTTCTGTAATTCTTTGATCCCATGATTCTGTGATTCTTTCATTGATTCCACAACTCCACAAATCCATCATCCTTTGATTCTACGTGATTGTTTTCTTGGTTCTGGCCTGGCTGGTTCCACCAGTGGGAAATCTTGCATTTTCGTTGCTCCAAAAAGCTGTGGAGGGATGGAGGCATCTCAAATACTTCTTCCCATTTGGCTAAACCAGCCTATTTTTCCATACAGCCTCCAGCTGGACTGGTTTTCAGAGGGTGGAAGGCAAGGAGTTGCCTTCCTGGCTGTCATGGGAGCCTTTTGGTGGTGAATTGCCAGCCGACACCGTGTCCAACTGGAACGCCTACACCAACATGACAGAGTATGTCTGCTTATCCAAGTCTTGGCACTGCAGCATTGGTTCCTACGTTCCGAGCCGGGGTCCATTTTGCACTTTTGCATTTGGAGGATTGGCACACAACTCCTATGAATTCAAGGTGTTGGTCAACAAAGGAAAGTTGGAGGCGCTGCGATGGGTGGATGACTCATTTGGTGACGTACCTGAGAATGCTGTAGAGGGTTGTGAGTCATCTGACATCTATGTGGGGAGGAACCGGTACGGCCTGGGGAAGGTCTCCAAGGAGCAGAGGGCTTTATTTGTGACGGTGGATGGCAAGGAGGTGTGGTACAAGTGGTACCAAGTCTTGACGGTGAAGACGGGCCCAGCAGGCATCACCATCTCAGATGTCCTCTACAACGTGAGTGCAGCTGTGGAGCACAGTGAGGATGTCACCATAACAAAGACCACGGTGAAAAACGAAGGCTGCCAAGGGACACGGCAAGATGTCACCTTGGAAGAAGCCACCGAAGTGGAGCAGGACTGGGAGCTGGACCAGGAGATCTTCAGCAGCGTCCGCGGGGTGCTGGAAGCCGGCCTCTTGGCCTTCAATGGGATGAGCTGGGAGGCCACCAATGTCATTAATGTCACCTGGCTGGGAAAAGCCAGTGCTGGTGAGTACATTGAACACACCCACACGGTTGAGCTGGAGATGCAGCCCCGTACGACGTGCACGGTAGCCATGGTGGGACGTCGGCTGGATGCTCGCATCCCATTCACTGCAGATCTCACCAGGGATTTTGGTGATGGCCAACCACACCAGGTGGAAGTGACAGGGGTGGCTCGCAGCCAGCAGGTGGTGGGTGTCCGGGCTGGCATTGAGTGGTGCTGGCCCCTTCCTGGTTCAACACGGTGCTGAGCACAGCAGATGGTGATGGGGGTCACCATGTGCAGCAGAATGCCATGCAATGCATTGTTTTTTTCTCCAATTAGTGTATTTTTGCAGACTGCTATGTCTGTTTTATTTCCCCAGTAACCTACATCTCTCCCTAAAAAGCCACAGCAACAATGAGGAGTGCAGAAAAATGCATGTTTTTGCAATCTTCATCTTCTACTTTTTCCCCATTTACCTCCATCTCCCTCAGAATAACACAGCAGCAACCCCAAATGCAGGAAAGTGCATTTCTCGTGATCTCTGTTTTTCCTTTATTTCACAACAACCATCATCCGAGCGCCTCTCTCTGAACCAGCACAGCAGCTGCACATCGAGAAACCTCCCTGCACCCAGAGTTGGATGGACATAATCTTCCACTGCGTTATGTTTTCCTTTTCTTTTCCTGTTCTGTGAAGAACATACTTGCAAATCAAACAAATCTACCCGTGTGGTTTGTTGGGATGAGATGATGTGCACGTGTCTTGGCATCATCTCAGGAGGAGGATGATGGAGGCTTTGTCAGGATGTGCATTGGGTCCCCATAGGATCCCCATTGGGTCTCCACTGTATTCCCATAGGATCCCTGTTGTGTCCCCATTGTATTCCCATTGCTTCCCCACAAGATCCCCATTGAGTCTCTGTTGTGTTCCCATAGGATCCCTGTTGGGTCTCCATTGTTTTTTCATAGGATACCACTGTGTCCCTGCTCTATTCTTACTGCATCCCCGTAGGATCCCCATTGGATCTCCATTGGATTTTCATTGGTGTCAAGTCTGTCCCCCAACTACTGTGACTTTGGGGAGTCACAAGCCACATCAGCAATGTACAAGACACCCTCATTCTCACCCCCCATACAACCTAATGCACCCCTGTTTCCCTTGTTCCCCTCCCATGCCACATTCAGTAGCTTCCACTTTAATTCTTCTGAATTTCCCTCTGAATTCCTCTAAAATTTGCCCCTGCATCCCCAGTTCCATGCATTCCCGTGAGCAAGTTCTTGCTCTTGCCCCTGCAGAAAACAAATAAACAAACAAAAAAAACAACTAAAGAAATACCAGAGGATGCAGAGAAACGGGTAAAAGTTTTGTTACAGCAGTGGGAAGGGAAGAAAGCGGGGTGAACCCACAGGGAGGAGGTGTGGAGCCCTGGGCATGTCGAGTGGTCCATGAGGTAGGTCGGTGTTGGAGCATTAAGGCCCGGGGAGGAGGTTGTCACTCGCTGCAGGAGTGACAATGAATAAATACTGGGGGGAAAAAAAAACAAAAAACAGATTCATCTGGAAATGCTCAGTTGGAGGGGATGGGGTGTCCTGGTGGTGGAGATGAGGGTGGAGTGTGTGGAGGTGAGACCAAAGAACTCATGGCAGACATCATCCGTCAGACATTCATCCATGCTGTATCTCCTCTGGGACCAGAAAACTAGATTTTGGAGCCACCAAGATCTTGAAGGGCATCAACCATCAGCTCACCTTCACCCTCAGTCATATTGAATTTCCTTTGGGAGCAAAGAATCAAGTCCTGGAGCAACCAGGCTCATCAAAAACATCAATCATCAGTTCATTGCCACCTTCATCCATCTTGAGGGACATCAACCATCAGTTCATCTTCACCCTCAACCATTACATCTCTGGGACAAAGGAGACATGTTTTGGGGCTGCCAGGCTCTTGGAAGACATCAACCATCAGCTCATCGTCACCTTCATGTTCTATCTCCTTTGGATCCAGGGAACAAAGTTTTGAAGCCACCAAGCACTTAGGAGGACATAAACTATCAGCTCGCCTTCAGCCTCATCCGTTTTTCATCTCCTCTGGGATTAAAGGAGTCGCATAGAAAGTTCATGGAGAACATCAACCATCAGATCATCTTCTGATGGTCCACAACCACGTTACATCCCATCTGGGACCAGTGAGCTGCATCATGGAGCCACCAGGCTCATGGGAGACATCAGGTCATCTTCACCTTCATCCATGCTGTATCTCTCCTGGATCCAGGGAACAAAGTTCTGGAGCCACCAAGCTCTTGAGGGGCATCAACCGTCAGCTCATCTTCACCCTCACCCATGTTCCATCTCTTCTGGGACTAAGGAGTTGTGTCCTGGAGCTACCAAGTTGTCAAGCACGTAGAATTGGATTCTTTCCTCAGTACTGGGCAACTTCAGGGCCTCCTGGGCTACTTTGGAGGCCACCAACCATCATTGGAGGCTCTTGGAATCCACCAACCGTCAGCTCCTCTTCACCTTCACCCATGTGCCATCTCCTTTGGGACTAAGGAGTTGTGTCCTGGGGCTACCAAGTTCTCAAACACATAGAATTGGATCCCTTCCTCAGTACAGGCCAACTTCAGAGCTACCTCAGATGCTCTTGGAAGCCACCAACCATTTGCTCTTCTTCACCCCTAGCTATATTGCAACTCCAATGGCGATTCCTGGTGGATCATCTTCTCTTCACCTCCCCCAGCCCCCCATCCCACCATCACCCAACCCTATCACTTGTCCCTGGCGGCCGCCCGCGCGTGGATCCGCGTGTGCCGGGCGAGCGAGGACTTATTGCTGAAGCTCTTCCCACACTGAGCACAGGGGAAGGGCCTCTCGCCCGTGTGCGAGCGCTCGTGCACCGTCAGGTCAGCCAGGTACTTGAAGCTCTTCCCACAAGCCCCGCAAGGGTACGGCCGCTCCTCGGTGTGGCTGCGTTGGTGCATGGTGAGGTTGGACTGCTGGCTGAAGCTCTTCCCACACTGAGCACAGGGGTAGGGTCTCTCGCCCGTGTGCGACCTCTGGTGCTTGTTGAGGTCTGATGGGTTGGTGAAGGTCTTCCCGCACGCCCCGCAGGCGTAGGGTCGCTCGCCGGTGTGCAGCCTCTGGTGGGTGGTGAGGGTGGAGAGGTGGCCGAAGCTTTTGCCGCACGCGCCGCAGGCGTAGGGCTTCACCCCAGTGTGGGTCCGTTGGTGGGTCTTCAAGTGGGTCAGGCGGCCGAAGGTCTTCCCGCATTCCCCGCATGGGTAGGGACGCTCCTTGCTGTGTGCTGCTGGTTTCACCCATGGTTTCTCAGCGTTCCCGGCGTCCTCCGTTGGTCTGGGTGGTCTTTGGGGTGGTGGGAAGGCGGTGGGATCCTTTGGGGTCCCCCTGGGGTGGTGGTGGGTCTCGGTGTGCGTGGGAGTCCTGGTGGTGGGGCCACCTTGGGGGATGTTGAGGGGATGCGGGGGGTCTTGGGTTGTCAGAATGGGGTCCTCCAGCTCCGTGGGACCTGCTGGTGGAAAGGAGGAGGGAATTTGGGAGCTGGTCTTCATGGGACATCAGCCCACTCCTCCAAAGCCCCATCACTCTGTGGTCTTCTCTACCAATGGTGGAGATGGTCCAACACCCACCTCTGAGCAAAACCCCAAATCCCATCATCGTCAGTTGGTTGATAATGGTGGGGGATGAAGACCACTACTATTGAGCAAAACCCCAAATCCCAACATCCTTGGTAGGTCCATCAAACCATACTGAGGGGGATGAAGAGGAAGTCACCACCACTGAGCAAAACCCCAAATCCCAACTTCATCATTGGGTCCATCATGCCATTTTGGGTGGGATGAAGAGGAAGCCACCACCACTGAGCAAAACCCCAAATCCCGGCATCACCAGTTGGTCCATACCAGTGGGGGATGAAGACAAGACCACTACCATTGAGCAAAACCCCAAATCCTAACATCATCATTAGGTCCACCAAGCCATTCTGGGTGGGGATGAAGATGAAACCATCACCACTGAGCAAAATCCAAACCCCAACACCACTGGTGGGTCCGTACTGCTGGGAGATGAGAAAGAGGCCGCCACCACTGAGCAAAATCCCAAATCCCAACATCACCACTGGCTCCACCAAACCGTACCAGGTGAGGATGAAGAGGAAGCCATCATCCCAGCACAAAACCCAATGAGACCCAACCCAGAGCAAACCCATTGCAGGAGACCCCTCCATCTCTGAGCTGCCCTCGTGCATTTTGGGGGAGGAAAACGGGGATTTTTTCCCTCCACCCCATTACCTGTTTCCTGCAGACTCCTCTCTTCCTCCTCTTCCTCCTCCTCCTCCTCAGGGTCCAACCTCCCATTGCCCTCCCACCACTCGTCCCCAGAGGGCTCCAGTGGGGGGCTGGGGGGGTCCAGCACCACCTCGGGATCTTCTATGTTCCCTGGGGGCACCTCCTCCAGCTTCACACGCACCGTCACCTATAGGACAGGAGCATGGGGGGGTCAGGGGGTGGGAAGGGGTGTTGGTGGGGGGGCAAAGAGAGGTGCTACCCTATTTTGTGAGGGGGGAGTGGGGTTATGCAAAGAGGGTGCTGCCCTCGTTGGGAGGGTGAATAAAGGATTGTGGGGGGGGGTCTAAAAGGGGTCCTGCCTTTGGTTGTGGGGCTGGGGGAGGACAGGGGGTTGTGGGGTTGCTAGCCTTGTTTTTGGGGACAAGGAGTTTGGAGGGGGTGTTGCCTTCATAGGGAGGGGAAAGGAAAGGGGTTATGCAGAGGGAGTGCTGCCCTCACTTTGGGGGGGAGGAAGGAATTAGTTGGGGGGGGGAGTGGGGGGGGCTGAAAGGAGGTGCTACCCAAATTCTTGGGGTGGGCAACGGGTTGTATGAAAAGGAGTTGCTGCCCTCTTTTGGGGTGGGGGGCATGGAGTTTGGGGGGGAGGGGGGTTCAAGGGAGGCACAACCCTAATTTAGGGGGGACAGATGGGGTACTGTCCTTATTTGGGGGGGGGACAAGAGGTTGGGGGTGGGGTGTAAAGGGGTTTCTACAAGAGGTTGGGGGGGTCCAAAGGGGTTTCTGCCCTTGTTTAGGAGCTGGGCAACGGGTGGGGAAGGGGATGTTGCATTCATTTTTGGGGTTTATGGAAAAGGGATTTGGGGGCACGTGGGGCCAAGCAGCCCAGCATGGGGGGGGGAGGGGTGAAGGGGGACTCGATTTTGGGGGTCCTCCCCCCAATCTCCTCACCTGCCTCTCCCAGCCCATCTGGAAGCTTTCAGCCAAAGCCACGGCCTGGGCGCAGCTCTGGGGATGCCGTACCCAAACCCAGCTTTGGATCTCTTCGGGAAGGATGCTGAGGAATTGTTCGAGCACCAACAATTCCAGAATCTGTTCTTTGCTCCTTCTTTCGGGTCGGAGCCATCTCCTCGACAGCTCCCTTAACCTCCAACAAGCAGCTCTGGGTCCGGCAGCTTCCTGATAACGGAACTGCCTGAACCGTAACCGTCGTTGTTCCGTGCTGGGACCCCCCCAGGGGGTGGGCGTCCATCGTGGGGAGGGGTGGGGGGGGTCCATGGGGGTGGGAGACCCCCGGGGGGCTTCTTTTTTTACGGGGGGATGGATCTGCGGGGGACAGGGGGGGTAAAGGGGACTCCTCCCAGCAGTACGTGGTGTGCACCCTCCTCCCCTCTCCCCCATTTGCAGACCCCCCCCCATTATCCAACCCCCCCCAGCACCAAGCAGTGCACCCCCCCTCCCCATTTGCAGACCCCCCATTGTCCAACACCCCATCACCATGCAATGTACCCCCCCAAATTACAGACCCCCCCATTATCCAGCCCCCCCATCACCATGCAATGTGCCCCCCCCAAATTACAGACCCCCCATTATCCAGCCCCCCCATCATCATGCAGTGTGCCCCCCCAAATTACAGACCCCCCCATTATCCAGCCCCCCCACCACCATGCAATGTGCCCCCCCCCAAATTACAGACCCCCCATTATCCACCCCCCCATCATCATGCAGAGCCCCCCCAAATTACAGACCCCCCCCATTATCCAGCCCCCCCACCACCATGCAATGTGCCCCCCCCAAATTACAGACCCCCCATTATCCAGCCCCCCATCATCATGCAGTGTGCCCCCCCAAATTGCAGACCCCCCCTTTATCCAGCCCCCCATCATCATGCAGTGCACCCCCAAATTGCAGACCCCCCCCATTATCCAGCCCCCCATCATCATGCAGTGTGCCCCCCCAAATTGCAGACCCTCCCCATTATCCACTCTCACCCCCCATCACCATGCAATATGCCCCCCCCCATTTGCCGACCCCCATTATCCATCCCCCCATCACCACACAATGTGACCCCCCCTCATTTGCAGACCCCCCCCCCCATTATCCAACCTCCCCATCACCATGCAACGTGCCCCCCCCCATTTGCAGACCCTCCCCATTATCCACCCTCACCCCCCCCCCAGGACCAAGCAATGCATCCCCTATTTTGCAGACCCCCCCCATTATCCAACCCCCCCATCACATGCAATATACCCCCCCTCATTTTTAGACCCCCCATTATACGTCCCCCAGCACCATGGAGTGTGACCCCCCCCTCGTTTTGCAGACCCCCCCCCATTATCCAACCCCCCCAGCACCAAGCAGTGTACACCCCCTTCCAATTTGCAGACCCCCCCCTTTGTCCAACATCCCATCACCATGCAATGTGCCCCCCCCAAATTGCAGACCCTCCCCATTATCCACCCTCCCCCCCATCACCAAGCAATGCACCCCCCGTCATCTCCCCCCCCCGGAATCTTCCCCCCCCTCTCCCTCCAGGCATTTCAATGCCCCCCCCAGACCTCACTGCTGCCACCGCTGCTCTCCGATCTCCAACACAAAGGGCCTCTTTCCCCCCCCCCAACCTCCAACCCGGAACACCCCCCCCCTCCCTCGGACTCCCCCTCCAACATCCACGTCACAGCATTGGGCTCAGCCTTAACCCTGCACTGCCCGGAGCTTCGGGATGGGGAGGGGGGGGAGGCGTTATCCAAACAGGGAATCCTCCTAAATTGGGCCCCCCCTCCCCCCAAAACTGGGCACCCCTTCCCTGGGCACCCCATTGCACCCCCAAATGGGGCGCCTTCAAATTGGGCCCCCCCCCTTCGAAATGGGAATGGGGATGGGGACACAATGGGGACAGGAATGGGGAGGATACAAATGGGGACAGGATGGGGATTGGGGGGGGGGGATTGGGGATGGGGTCACAATGGGGATTGAGACACAATGGGGATGGGATTGGGGATGGGGACACAATGGGGCCAGGAATGGGGACACAGTGGGGACAGGGATGGGGACACAATGGGGTTGGAGACACAATGGGGATGGGGGCACAGTGGGGATGGGGACATAATGGGGACAGGAATGGGGACACAGTGGGCATAGGGATGGGAACACAATGGGGATAGGATGGAGATGCAGTGGGAATAGGGATGGGGACACAGTGGGGATGGGGACACAATGGGGACACATTGGGGATGGGGACATAACAGGGACAGGAATGGGGACACAGTGGGGATAGTGATAGGGACACAATGAGGATGGGGTCATAATGGGGATGGAGACAGAATGAGGGCAGGAATGGAGATACAATGGGGATGGGGGCACAGTGAAGATGAGTATGGGGACAGGAATGGGAACACAGTGGTGATGGGAACACAATGGGGATAAGGATGGGGACACAATGGGGATAGGGATGGGAACATAATGGGGATGGGGACACTACGGGGACAGTGAAGGTGAGTATAGGGACACAATGGGGGCAGGAATGGGGACACAATGGGGATAGGGACGGGGACACAGTGGGGATGGGGACACAATGGGGATGGGGGCCCAAGAGGGACAGGAATGGGGACACAGTGGGGATAGTGATAGGGACACAATGAGGATGGGGTCATAATGGGGATGGGGACAGAACGAGGTCAGGAATGGGGACACAATGGGGATGGGAGCACAGTGAATATGAGTATGGGGACATAATGGGGACAGGAATGGGGACACAGTGGTGATGGGGACACAGTGGGGACAGGAATGGAGACAGGACTCAGTGGGGATAGGGATGGGAACATAATGGGGATGGGGACACTGTGGGGATGGGGGCACAGTGAAGATGAGTATGGGGACACAACGGGGACACAGTAGGGATGGGGATACAATGGGGACAGGAATGGGGACGCAATGGGGATAGGGATGGGGACACAGTGGGGATGGGGACGCAATGGGGATGGGGTCATAGAGGGGATGGGGACAGAATGGGGTCAGGAATGGAGACACAGTGGGGATGGGGGCACAGTGAAGATGAGTATGAGGACACAATGGGAACAGGGATGGGGACACAGTGGGGATGGGGACACAGTGGGGACAGGAATGGGGACAGGGATGGGAACAAAATGGGGATAGGGATGGGGACACAATGGGGTCATAATGGGAATGGGGACATAACGGGGACAGAAATGGGGACACAATGGGGATAGGGATGGGGACACAGTGGGGATAGGGATGGGGACACAGTGGGGATAGGGATGGGGACACAATGGGGATGGGGACATAATGGGGGCAGGAATGGGGACACAGTGGGGATAGGGATGGGGACACAGTGGGAATGGGGACATAATGGGGACAGGAATGGGAACAGAATGGGGACAGGAATGGGGACACAGTGGGGATAGGGACGGGGTTGATGGGGTCACAGTGGTGATGGGAGATGTATGGGGGCTGCCTCCTGCCCTCCCCCCTCCCTGTATTTGTCTCTCTTCACCTTATTTCCCCCCTCCCCCCTTCCACCCTCACCCCCAGCTCTCCTCCTCACTTTCATTTTCCTTTCCCAGCTGGGACAGCCAATCTTGCACTGCCCTTCCCCTCACCCCACACCGTGTCATTGTGTTGACACACACAAACACAAGGACTTTTTGTGGGCGGTGTTGGGTAAAGTTTATTTCCTGCTGTCCATTCCCCCCCCACCCCCATTTTGCAGATCCCCTTGCAGACACAGGGATGGCTTCTCGCAGCGTGGAGATCCAGCTCACCAACAGCACAAGGGATGTGACCCTGCGTTCCCCCAGGTAACAGGGGGAGTTGGGGGTGGGTTTTGGTGGTGGGGGACGCCTGCCTTCCAAGAGAAATGGAGTTGTTGCACTGTGGTTAGGAGTTCCCCTATTAATCGTGTTAGCAGTGCCATTAAAACCTCAATACAAACACGATTGACCTGTATTGAAGGACACGCATGCAGAAGTTGGCTCAGGTGGACAAGAGTTGTGTTGCTGAGGGTTGAAGGTGGAGCGTGTTGTTGGTGTCTGGGTGTTGGTGGTGTTTTGTTTGGAATGGGAAGAGGTGGAGCCCAGGGAAATGGCAGGATTTCCATTCCATAAAAGTTCTGAAGTCCCAGTTCCAGGGAAATGGTAGAACTTCCATCCCAGGGAAGAGATGGAGCCTCCATCCCAGAGAAATGGTAGAATCTCCATTCCATGAAAGTTTTGGAGCCTCCATGCCAGGGAAATGGTAGAACTTCCGTCCCAGGGAAGAGGTGGAGCCTCCCTGCCTGGGAAATGGTAGAACCTCCTTTCCATAGAAGTTCTAAAGCCTCCATCTTAGGGAAATCGTTTGGCCTCCCTCCCAGAGAAGAGGAGAAGCCTCCATGACAGGGGTACAGTAGAATCCTCGCCCCTGGAGTTGCTGATGTGGCACTGAGGTTTGGTGATGGGACTCAGGTCAGGCTGATGGTTGGACTCAATGATCTAGAAAGCTTAACACAACCGGGCTGATTTGATGGTTCTGTGACCTCCTTCAGGACAATAAACTCAAGAGTTCTCCAAATCCCCATCCCTCTCCTCTCCTCTCCTCTCCTCTCCTCTCCTCTCCTCTCCTCTCCTCTCCTCTCCTCTCCTCTCCTCTCCTCTCCTCTCCTCTCCTCTCCTCTCCTCTCCTCTCCTCTCCTCTCCTCTCCTCTCCTCTCCTCTCCTCTCCTCTCCTCTCCTCTCCTCTCCTCTCCTCTCCTCTCCTCTCCTCTCCATTTCTTCTCCTCCTCCTCCTCCTCCTCCCCAACCCTGCCCTCTCTCTCTCCCTCTCCTCATCTCTCCCTCCAGGACCTACTGCTTCAGTGGCTACAGCTCCGTGCCCCCAAGCCCCATCATCCCACCAGGAGACACAGGATGCTGTTCCTTCGCCAACTCCCCACAACATTTTAGGGGCAGTGTGGGCATCCTGGTGTACGAGGCAGAAACCTTCACCTTGGCCATCCTCTTCTCCAACCCTTACAACTACAGCTTTTACTACATGGAGTTTGCCGTGGAGATCTCCCCAGAAAAAGCCCACCTTGGCTTACTGGAGGATGTCTATCAAAGGATGTACAGAGGTTTGCCTGCAAATCCCAACAACAGTGGCATGCTCCAGATTGTCAAGCTCCATGCAACCCAGGAGACCACGGTGGTCTCTGCTGGTGGCATGAAGGTCATGGCCACCATGTCCAATGCTGCAAAGTCCATCATTAAAGTAGTTGTGGAGAACAAGGACAGCCCTCCCCCCTATCCAGAGGCAATTTCACCTCTTTGCTTTATGCACTGTGACCCAAAGAAAGAGAGATTCCAGAAGAAGTAAGGGGTGAATGGTCCCCACTTCATGTAGATGCTTCCCCTCAAAAAAAAAAAAAAAAAAATGCTGAAGTAGAGCAGCACTGTTGTTTTGTTTTCCTTCTTCCCTTTTCGTTCTTCCTTGTGGCTGGAATAGCCAATGGCGGCCAAGCCAGCAAATCATGACAATAAAAAAAGCATTGCAGATAACAATAACAGGAAAGCCTCGTGGTGTCTTGGTGTGGATGGGGGGGTTGGGTCTGAGCTCTGCTGGGTTTTGTGGGGTGGAATGGTGCAAGGTAACTCTGAAATGCAAATCCGAGCCTATGTGCCATCACAGCAGCTCAGGACGTTCCGTGGCCAAGGAGGAAATGTCCAAAGGGCAGAATGGCAACGACTGCACCATTTGGTGCCATCTGCTGGATTGGATGCATTCAGGAAATGGAGCCTTTGGTGGGCAGAGTGGGAAGGCCTGAATGGGAAAAGCCATTGGATTAATGCTCCTTAACACTTGGGTGATGTTGGCAAAGGGACCTGGTGCTGCTTTGGGCAAGAAAGATATCTCGGTGGCCACCAGGATGGTTATCAACCACACCTCTCTGAGGCTGAGAGTCATCCAGGACTGAGGCTCAAACCTGGTGGGAAATTGAGCAGGTGGGAAATATTCAGAGACGAATGAAAAGGGTTGATTTTCAGAGAGAAAAGCATTTTTTTAATTAATGAATGGATTTCCAGGGCCAAGGGCTATCGTTATGGCAATGGAAAATCTGGAGAGGTGCTGTTGGTGCTTGCCTATGCAGAGCAGGTGGTGTTGGGCCAAAGGGATGCTGTCTGGGGCCAATTCCCCCTGCTATGTCCACTGGGGGCTGCAATCTTGGTAGCCAGGAGCTATGCCTGTGGTCCAACAAGAAGTCATCCAGATGCAAGAGACCCTGGAGTTTTCCTTTGTGAAATGCTGGGATCTTCCACTGGGGGATGAATGCAATGCTTCAAGCTGGCCAGCTGGACTCGCTTTCCTGCAAGCAGGATGTGGCAATGGGTGCGTGAATGTCTTTTTTTGGACCATACTGCGTAGCTGAGCATCCACACCAGGTGAGTGCAGCATCTTGGGTGTGAGAAGCCCACTTTGTGCCTCCTGATCCCAACCTTGGTGTGCTCAGCTCCAGCACGCACGCCCACAGCTCCTGGATTGGAAGCTGTGGTTAATGGGCACCACACAGTAGGGTGGTGTTGGTTGGGGTCACTCTTACCTGTCTGCAGGAAGAGGTGGATGCTCAAAGCCAGAACCAGGAGGGAGATGACCACGAGGGCCAGGCTGAGTGAGATTCCCAACCCTAGGAGAAGGGAAGTAGATGGAAGTGGGGAGGGGAACTGATTGATCGCCACCAAAAATGGGGCGATCACCAAATTCAGTGCCTTGGACATGGCTTTGCATGGAAAACCAGCAGAGTTGCTGGGTCTGCACCACATGGAATGGAAAAGTGCTTTTCCTAATCTGCAGCCCAGACCTTCCTCTGGGTCTGGGGAAATTGTTCCTTCCTCAGCCAATTCACCCCAGACTGCCATTGGGAAGTGATGGGAAGGTGAAGTGAACTGCAACATGTCTCAGGTCCTTCATGGTGAAGGTCCATACCCTCCTCCCAAGGAAGAAAAATGAGGAATTTCCATTTGCATGGACTGCCCAGCCTGAAGGCACCTCAGAGACTGGAAACCCAAATGCCTTGGATAAAGTTCATCCATAATAAATCAAGGATGCTCACCTTCAGCTGGCAGCTCCGTGGTGGTGGTGTTCCTCAGCTCACCCTTCCTACCTGGCCAACAAACACACAGAAAAAGGGTCCTGAATCAAAAACCCACCTCATACCAACCAAAATGCAGCCAAGCTGTGGTGTTTGAGTTGGCCAAGACCCAACTGGGTTGGCATGGCAGAGAATGGGGGTTGAGCAGGGGCATACTGGGAAGATCACGGAAGAGAACCATGCTGGAAGAGGTGTTAAGGCACATGAGGGGTGAGAGAGTGATCTGAGACACCTAGCATAGCTCCACCAAGGGAAGGTCATGCCTGACCCATCTGTTGGCCCTCTGTGATGGAGTGATGGCATTGGTAGACAAAGGGAAGGCGACTGATGTCATCTACCTGGACTACTGCAAGGCTGTTTGACGTGGTCCTTCAGCACATTCTTATCTCTAAATTGGAGAGGGGTGGGTTTGAAGGGTGGGCTATTCTGAAGATAAGGACTTGGTTGGATGGTTGCAGACAGAAGACTGTGGTCAATGGCTCCGTGTCCAGGTAGTGATGAGTGGTGTCCATCCCTGGAGGTGTTTGAGGCCAGGTTGGATGGGGCCCACAGCAATACTTGATCTAGAGGTTTGCAGTGCTGCCTGTGGCACTGGGATTGGAACCTGATGATCCTTGAGGTCCCTTCCAACCCAATTCTGACATTCTACAATCCCTTCATGGAATCGGTCCCGTTGGTCAAGACCCTACTGGGTTGGCCATGAGGAGACCCTGAAATCATGCAAGCAGGGGCAACCACTGTTGGTTTATCTCAACGGCTGCGCTCAGTATGGGGCAGGGACCACGTCCTATTGCCCACGCTTACCTCTGGTGGTCAGGAGCCATGGGATGCTCAAACTTGAGATCTTGATGTGCCCGACGTTGCTCCGCCGTCGGTACCCACAGCAGTAGGTTCCGCTGCTCTCTGCAGAAAGCTGGATGGTGAGCGTGGCAGTGAACTGCTGGGGACCCACGGGGTGGTTCTCCACCACCACCCCGTTCTTGCAGAAGAAGATGTGGGTGACGGGGAGATGGGAGAAAACCAGGCAACGGGCCAGAACCAGATTGCCTTCCTGAGCCGAAGAGATGTTTGGTAGGAGAGCCGGTGGGGGGAAATCACCTGCAACAGCAAAAGGGACACGGCACCAGCGTGGTGGTGTGCAATGGGGGATTGTGAATATTGTTTTCTGCCTTGGACAACCCAGCTGTCCCCACGGCTGTGAGAAGGAAACCGCAGACCACAAAGCTGAGCAGTGCCTTCCTCTGTCTGCAGACGGGACGCTGCTGGGATTTTCCAGCCTCGCTGAAGCATCTTGCTCCATTTGTCGTGGTCTCATGGTCCCACCCATGGAGGCTCAAGCCTTGAATCATCCCCTTGTGCCACCTCTAAGGCCGTGCACATGAGGGTGTTGCACATGGAAGGCTCTTCCAAGCACTGTGTGCACTCACCTAAGGGGCTGCAGGTCTCTGGCTCCATCCCTCCAGCACCTGTGTGGGGCAGAAGGGATGAGTATGAGATGGTCTTCAAGGCTGGATGGGGGCAGAAAAGAGAAACATCTATTTGGGGTGGAAGATGACACCTTGGGGAAGCCTTCTCATCTCCCAGTATGGGAGATTGCCTCAAGCTCAAATCCACCCCATTCCATCCCATAGAACCATTAAGGTTGGAAAAGACCACTTAGGTCACCCAGTCCAGCCATCAGCTCACCCCACCATGCCCACCAAACCTTCACGTGCCCCGAAGACCTCCACAGTTGATGACTCCACCATTCTTAAAACCCAGCTTCAACCTCCCCTGGCCCAACTGTTGGCCATTGCCTCCCATCCACAACGCAAACGTTGTCCCTTCCAGCCCTCACCAACCTTCAAGGCAGCCCAACAGCAGCAGGATTCCTGCAGCCCCAACCAACCAGCTCCTCCCCATGCCTGATGTTCATCAGAGCACGGCGTTCAGACGGAGTGACCCGAAATCACTCTGCAAACCCCAGTGCTGTGGTTTCCGTTGTAGGCACTCAACCACCTTCCACGTTGCTGGGGAAAAACACAATTTCATAACTTCTCCTCCTTATTTTCTTTTTGCTGGTTCCCCAGGGTCTGGTAGACCAGCTCAATGTGGATCTGAAGTTTATATGTTATACATTTACATGCATGGGGTCTGCTCCAAAAGTGATGCCTCTCGTCCTACGACATTGACCCACAACCTCAGAGGTGGATGTTGGTGGTATGGCAGTAGAGGTTGGACTTTCCCACCAATATTCTCTTACAAAACAAAACGTGTAGCATCTCAGTCAGCTCACACAGTGGATTAATACCAAGGAGCTGTGTACAGAGCTGAGTATTTCTGTGCACTGGAAGCAATGGCAGCAACCAACAATCACAATGTTTGCACCAGGTGGGTCCCACAAATGCTCACGCAGCAACCCAATGCTCAAAAGTTCCATAGTCAGGTTTGAGAAGAGGACAACCTCTCTCTTACAACACGATATCATCAGGCT
Source organism: Chrysolophus pictus (assembly GCA_037305975.1). Taxonomy (NCBI): domain Eukaryota; kingdom Metazoa; phylum Chordata; class Aves; order Galliformes; family Phasianidae; genus Chrysolophus; species Chrysolophus pictus. Next base: position 1,180,358 of record CM074606.1, read on the forward strand.
CCCCATGCCATTTTGAAGACCGTAGAGCTAAATTGCCAATCTTGGCTGTCCCACCACATCCATCCACTTTATTGTGCAGATTTGGTGCCTTCTGACTTTGGGCTGATGGAAGATGGATTGCAGAGGCAACTTTTCCCTAGCAGTGGCACCATCAGTACGTAATAGCATGCCCATGGATGTGAGATGGCTCCTAGGGGGTCCCAGTAGCAATATAAGGAGGGGGTCCTGGTGTTTTCTGAGGAGTCCCCATGGTATTCAGTGGGTCCTGAACCATACCCAGAGCGATCCCTTTGCCCCCAGAGGGGTTCCAATGGATCCCAGGGGGGTCCTGGTATCATCCAAAAGGGTCAGGGATATTCCTGGGGAGTGGGGGGGATCCCACTATGGGAGGGAGAGGGGTTTCCTGGTGCACCATTGCTGCCTCTCACTGCACATCAGCTCCATGGACCCCCACCCCCTCCAACCCAGACCCTCAACCACACCCCATAAAAAAGGAACAGGCAACAGAACGTAGTAGCAAAAGAGCTTATTTTACAGGTTTAATAAAATGAATATAAAATAAATTAAGAAAAAGGAATAAATAAATAAATTACAGTGGGGGGGGGGAGGGGAGGTCAGCCTTTGTCATACTTCCCCCCCCACACACAGATTGCTCCCCATCATTGGAGCATTCCCATTCAACAAGTGGAGTCCTGGGGTTTTCCATCAGTCAGGGGGCTCCTCATCAGCAGGGTGGTCCTGGAGGGTGGGGGAGGGAATTCTCCACTGGTGGGCTCCTGGGGGGGGGGGGGGGGGGGTCCCGGAGGCTCTCTCCTCCTTGTAGCCTTTCCCAAACACGTTCCCGGTGCGAGGGCTGCAGGATGGGTTGGAGGACGGGGCTGAGCAGAGCACAGCGGTGGGCGAAGCGCAGGCGGTCACGGGCCAGGGTCTCCCAAGGACCCCGACGGGCATCGGGATCTGGGGGGGGCTGGAGTAGGAAAACCTGGACCTGAAGGCTGAACCGTACCTAGGGAAAGAGGGGAGGGAAAAGAAAACAACAAGGGAGGGGGTGATGACATCATCCTGTTGGCGTCATCGGTGATGCAAGAGTCACGGGACTGCCCTGTGACTCCTTCCCCCACCCATTCCATGCAAGGCTCAGCTTCTCAGTGATGCTGGCCAGCTCTTCCCTTAGGAGTTCCCACAGTTCTGGGGGGGTTCCCACCTCACCCAACCCCCAAATCCCGACCCCAAGCCCCCACCCACGTGGCACTCACTCTCTTAGTGCTGCGGGGTTGATCCTCATCGCTCACGGGTTCTTCGCTGTTCAGGGGTTCCACGATTTTGGGAGGGACCCCATCCGCCGGGGGGGTCTCGGGGGTGTCCCCGTCCCACCCCTGCTCATCATCGTCGTCCTCGTCGGGCTCCGGACGGTAGAAAAGGGCATGGAGGACGGGGGGCTGCAGGGGGTCCTCAGCCGCCATCAGAAGGGCACAGGGGGGTGGCATATTCTGAAGGGGAAAACAGTAAAATGAGGGGGGTATCCAACCTCCTATTAACCCAGGACCCCCCCCGGGAAACCCAACCCCCTCCATCCCACCCCTCTGGCTACGGGACTCCCTATATTTTGGGGGATCCCCCCAATTTTTTGGGATCCCCTTATTTTTTAGACCCCCTTCAAGGTCTGGGACCTTCCTGAGTCTAAAGACCCCCCCTCCTCCCCCCCCCATCCCCCGGGACCCCCCAGCCCTCACCTGAGGCTCGCACTGCTCGCTCTACATCCATCTCCATTGCTGCTCTTTGTCCCATCGCTGCTGCACAACTGAGTGCCGAGCGCCGCCGCCTCTCCATATAAGGGCAGCGATGACGTCATTCGGGGAGGGAGGAATTCCCAGGCGCGGGGCGGGGCCTCACCCCGAAGACGGCTTCCCATTGGTTATCGAGCAGCGTGGGGGGCGTGGCTACCCAATAAACCCACTCCTATTGGAGGGGAGGCGGTACTTCCGGAAGGGGGGGGAGGGAGAAGGGCGCTATTTCCAGATTGCGGCTTTCGGCTTGCGGCTTTCGGCTTGCGGTTTGCAGCTTCCGGATTGCGACTTCCGGTGTTTCGTTACGCGGGTTCCGGAAGTCGTTCAAAGGCACTTCCGGGCAGCTGAGGCGGGAGTGGGGTGAAGGCGGGCAGCTGGCTGCGGGCTGCGGGTCTCAGCGTGCGCTCCGATGGAGCCGTGAGGTACGCGTGTAGATCCTTAATTGAGCTCTACCGTGCCCTGAAGGCTTTCCGTTCTGCCACAAAGGCCTTGGAGGCTGAGGTACGCCCATAATTGCGCTCTGCAGTGCCCTGGAGGCCTTCTGTTCTGCCATAAAGGCCTTCGAGGCCCACCCCAAGGCGTTGGCACAGCGTTGAGAGCCCTAAGGAGGCCTCTGTGTGCTCCAGGCCGTCTCAATGCACCCTAATCAAATCCAGAACGCTCTGCAGAGCCTACACAAAGCTGTCTGGTGTGCTCTTGAGGGCTCCTGAGGCTGCCCAGCACGCCCTGTTTGACACTGGAGCCCCACGGGCCCCCAAGAGCCCCCCACAGTGTGCTTTGGGGACCCCTGAGCTCTCTGGAGGTGTCTATTTTTCCTCCCACAGTGGAGGGTGACTGAATGCAGCCTCACGGTTCCCATGGGGCGCATCCCATGGCATCTTGTTCAGCCTGGAGAAAAGAAGGCTGTGGGGTGACCTCATTGCAGCCTTTCAGTACCTAAAGGGTGCCTACAAACAGGAGGGGAATCAAGTCTCTGAAAGGGTAGATAACAGCAGGGCGAGGGGAAATGGTTTTAAGTTGAGGGAGGGAAGATTCAGGTTGGATGTCAGAGGGAAGTTCTTTACAGAGAGAGCGGTGAGGTGCTGGAACAGCTGCCCAGAGAGGCTGTGGATGCCCCGTCCATCCCTGGAGGTGTTCAAGGGCAGATTGGATGGAGCCCTGGGCAGACTGGTCTAGTATTAAATGGGGAGGTTGGTGGCCCTGCATGTGGCAGGGGGGTTGGAGATTCATCATCCTTGAGGTCCCTCCCAACCTTGGCCATTCTGTGATTTATGATCACACTGCCTTCTTTGAGTTCCCATCCTATAATCCCATAGACTTCTCCACGCTGGATTTGATCCAGTATTCCCTAACCTACTTTTATTTTCCCCAAATGAGCTCCCAGAGGAACTTCTTGTTGGCTTTGCTGTATCAGGGCAGACGCAATTCCATTGGAGTTTTGCTTTCTCAGCTCCATCCCTGAAGGCTTTGGATGATGTCTGTGCATTCTTGGTGTCGTCCCAGCGTCGTTTGTGCCCAATCTGGATGAAAAATGGGGTGAAGTGCTCTGAGGAAGGGCAAAGCAGGGGGAAAGGTGATGGAGGACTTTGCAGAGAGAGGACGCTGACCCCAAGGAATAAGAAAACACGACCTCTGCTGTAGTTCTGAGTGCCCAGAAATGCAGACACAGCCTCTCTCCATTGCCAACTTTCAATGGGGTAAGGTGAGTATCAGGGTTCACTGTTCCCTTCCAGCCTGGGGAGAGCAACAGCAAAGCCCCAGTGGCTCTAATGCAACGACTGTGGCTGCTGTTGTGAATAAAGGGCTTTGAGCTGTCAGGGGGCTGGTTTATATTGGGGGGGTCACATGGCACCCCCATAAAACACCCTGGGGGGGAGGAGGACACCCCCATAAACCACTCTATAGGTTGTTCCATAGCCAAAAAAGAAAAGGAACCCTTAAACCACCCTCAAAAATAGCATGCATCGAGGCGGATTGATTGCTTTATTCTGCTCACATTTTGCAAGGGGCTGAGGCAGGGAGATGGGGGTCTGTTATGGGGCAGTGCCCCCCGGCCCTACAGCCCCCACCTGGCGCCGTGCCTCATCCATCATCTCGGCGATCAGCTCGCTCTCAGCCAGTGGCATCACGGGGCTCTCAGTCAGCCCTGAAGGGACAGGAGGTCAGCAGGACACTCCCTCATCATTATGAGCCCCCCCACCTTGTTGTTTTGGGACTTTCCCATTATTTGGGACCCTCCCCCATCATTTAGAGACCCCTCCATCTTTTAGCGATACCTCCCACTCCCTTTGGACCTCCTGTGTTATTTGTAGGGACACCACGTTATTTTGGGGCCCCTGCCATTATTTTAGGGACCTCCCATCATTTAAGACCCCCCACCCCATCATTATTTAGGACCCCCTGCCATTAATCTCCCCCCCACAACCACTCACCTTTCAGCAAGCACTCCCGTACATGCTGGGCCTCATAACGCAGCCCTGTGCTGTTGGGGAAATTCAGGGGTTCTGCAGGGGGGGGCAAGGGGAAAACCTCTCTCTTGCCCTCCCAGATCAGCTCAGTGGGGCAGTTCAGGTGGCTAGGGATCTGCAGGAGAGGGAAACAGCAGTGTGACTCCCCCCCCTCGCCTCAGCCCCAGGTTCCCCATTCCACCCTTTATTCCTCTGCACTAAAGTGCTCCCACCACAAAGCCCCCCATATTTTTATGATCACCCCTCCCCAAATCCCCACACAATCCCATTCCTTAGGATCCCAAATGCCCACCTCGTGAAAACGGACCCCAGTATCCCCCTCTTAAAAGGAGACCCCCAAACCCTCCCTCTCATGACAGTGCACCCCAATTTCTCTTCCACCTTAAAATCGGACCCCAATATCCCCTCTTTGATGCTGACCCCCAAATCCCTCCTCCCCTATTGAAAGAGTACCCCAATATCCCACCCTTAAAAGTGACCCCAATATCCTCCCCACCTCATACCGGCAGACTCCAACCCCCCCACCCCCTCTCCACACCTCCATTACCCCCCCATTACTCCCCCATACCTCCACCCAGCCACGGGTTCCCCCCAGCACGACCCCCCCTGGCATCTTTGCATCCATGGACACGGTCATTGCTGCCTGCTTCCCCCCTTCGTACTGCAGCGTCACCGTCACCGTCTCATCCACACCTGTTGGACCCCGCATCCCCCCAGAATGACACCATTTGTGACAACGGGGCCCTCAAAGTGACCCCATCCAAATTCCCCGCATGAAGGTTGTAGGTCAACCTATCTGAGATCCCCCCCCCCTCAAGGAAACCCTGGGACACCCACAGCCCCACATGGGGGCAAGTAGACCCCTTTAGAACCCCAAAACCTTATGGGAGCCCTGGATCCCCGTAGGAACACAAATTCCCCCTCTCACACCCCCATAGGACCCCCCCCTTCCCCTCCCCCAGAGCTCCATAGGGAATCCATACACCTCTATGTAGTTGTGGCCCCCACCAACCACTGTGGGGATCCCATATACCCCTATAAGAGCCCCCAGATCCCATAATGTCCCCATACACCCTTATTGCAGCCCATAGCTCTCCCTGCCCACCCCCAAAAAAAACCCAAACCCACCCATAGAAATCCCCTAGACCCCTCTAGGCCTCCCCAACAACCCCATAAGGACCCCATTCACACCAATGAGAGCCCCCCCGGCCCCACAGGACCCCTCCCTTACCCGAGGGGTGCAGGCAGCCCTCTGCCCGTAGCCGTAGGGGTGGGCACCCCCTCCCAAACAAGGCACTGGCCATCTGCAGCGCGTAGCCCCCCAGGTCCAGGAGGGCCCCCCCAGCCAGGCTGGGTTCCCGCACCCGCTCCACAGACCTCAGGGGAAAAGCCAGAGCCCCCTGCAGCACCCGGCACTCCCCCAAAGCCCCCTCATCCACCAGTGCCTTCAGCCGCTTCCAGGCTGGGAAGAAGCGGGTCCAGAAGCCCTGGGAAGGAAGAATGAGGGTTCTAGGAGGGACTGGAAGCGCTGGGAGGGACTGGAAGCACTGGGAATGGGGTTATGGGGGACTGGAAGCACTGGGAGTGGAGTAATATGGGACTGGGAGCACTGGGAATGTTTTTTGGGGGATTGGGGTTATGAGTTAGGAGGGACTGGGATCATTGGGAGGGATTGGGAGCATTAAGAATGGGGTTATGGGGCACTGGGAGCACTGGGAGTGGGGTTATATGAGACTGGATGGGACTGGGAGCGCAGTCCCTGGGAGCACTGGGAATGGGATTGTGGGGGACTGGGAGTGGGGTTATGAGCAGTTAGTGAGGTCTGGGATCTTTGGGAGGAACTGGGAATACTAGAAATGGGATTATGAGAGACTGGGTAGGGTTATGGGGAACTGGGAGAAGTGGGAATGGTGTTAGGGAGGACTGGGAGGACTAAGGGGGACTTGGAGAACTGGAAGGGACTAGGAGGGGGATTATGGGGTATAGGAGCACTGGGAGGGAGTGGGGTATGAAGCACTGGAAATGGGACTATGGGCACTGGGAAGAACTAGGAATGAGTCTAGAAGCTCTGGGGAGAAGTATGGGCACTGGGAGGGACTGGGAGCACAGGAAATGGCATAATGAGGGACTGGGAGAGACTGGGAATGGGATGATGGGCACTGGGAGGGACTGGAAGTACTGGAAATGACACTATAGGGGATTAAGAGAGACTGGGAATGTATTCAGAAACCCTGGGGTGAGAGGTGTGGGCACTGGGAGGGGCTGGGAATGGGATTACGGGTGCTGGGAGGGACTGGGGGGTACTGGGGTTACTGGGAACACAACTAATAGGGTTATTGGCAGCTCACCTCCATCAGGAAGACGCCCGCCTCCCGTGCAGCTGCTGCCATCTCCTTGGCCTCACGGGCACTGATGCCCATTGGCTTCTCCACCAGCACAGCCTTGCGTGCCCGCAGGAAGAGGAGGGTGTCTGGCAGGTGCTGCGGGTTCACCGTGCCCACGTACACCACGTCTGGGGCAGGGGGTGGGGAGACAGCAGTGGGGACAAGGAGAAACCCGTTAGGGAGAATGAGACCCCACTGGGGTTGAGGAGAACTCACTGGGGACAGGGGACCCGTTGGGGGCAATGAGATAGCAGTGGGGAAAGAGACCTCATTTGGACAAGGGACAGTGCTGGGGGCAGTGAGATCCCAATGGGGACAATGAGATCCCAATGGGGACAAAGAGACCCCAATGGGGACAATGTGGGGCTGAGGGGATGCCCGTGATGACAGTGAGTTACCATTGGGGACAGAAGGACCCACTGGAGACAGGGAGACCCCACTGGGGACAATGAGACCCTACTGGGGACAGGGACACAACAGTGGGGGCAGTGGGATACCAATGGGGACAGAGAGACTCCAATGGGGACAGAGAAACCCTACTGGGGACAGAGAGACACCAGTGGGGGCAAAGGGACACCAGTGAAGACAGGGAGATCCCAGTGGAGACAGGGAGATGCCAGTAGGGGGCGAAGGGACACCAGTGAGGACAATAGGAGCTACTGGGGGTAGAGAGACCCCACTGGGGACAATGAGACCATACTGGGGACAGTGAGACATCAGTAGAGGGTGAAGGGACACCAGTGAGGAGAGGGAGACCCCTGTGGGGACAATGAGACCCCAATGGGGACAATGAGACCCTGCTGGGGACAGTGAAACCCCACTGGGGGCAAGGGGACACCAGTGAGGAGAGGAAGACCCCAGTGAGGACAGTGAGACCCTATTGGGGCAGGGAGACACCAGTGAGGACAGTGAGACCCCAGTGGGATCAATGAGACCCTACTGGGGCAGGGAGACACCAGTGAGGACAGTGAGACCCCAGTGGGATCAATGAGGCCCTATTGGGGCAGGGAGACACCAGTGAGGACAGTGAGACCCCAGTGGGATCAATGAGGCCCTATTGGGGCAGGGAGACACTAGTATGGGCAAGGGGACACCAGTGAGGAGAGGGAAACTCCACTGGGGACAGTGAGACCCTATTGGGGACAGTGAGACACCAGTGTGGGCAAGGGGACACCAGTGAGGACAGTGAGACCCCAGTGGGATCAATGAGGCCCTATTGGGGCAGGGAGACACTAGTATGGGCAAGGGGACACCAGTGAGGAGAGGGAAACCCCACTGGGGACAGTGAGACCCTATTGGGGACAGTGAGACACCAGTGTGGGCAAGGGGACACCAGTGAGGAGAGGGAGACCCCAGTGAGGACAATAAGACCCTACTGGGGACAGTAAGACCCTACTGGGGTCAGTGAGACCCCAATGGGGGCAAGGGGACACCTGTGGGGACGATGAGACCCCAATGGGGACAATGAAACCCTACTGGGGACAGTGAGACACCAGTATGGGCAAGGGGACACCAGTGAGGAGAGGGAGACCCTTCTGGGGACAGTGAGACCCCAATGGGGACAATGAGACCCCCGCTGGGGGCAAGGGGATACTTTGGGGGAGAGGATGATCTCAGTGGGGGCAGTGAGGCACCAGTGGGGACAGTAAGATCCTACTGGGGACAATGTCACCCCACTGGGGACAGTGAGACCCTACTACTGGGGACAGAGAGACAGCAGTAAGGTCAATGAGAACCACTGGGGACAGAGAGACCCCACTGGGGTCTGGGAACTCCAGTGGGGACATGAAGACCCTCCTCACCCCACACACACCACATCTGGTGACAGTGGGGGACACGAGGGAACAGCACGATGTCCCCACAAATCCCAATGATTCCATGGGCATCCCAGCCTCCTTATGGAGCATCCCACAGTCCTGTGAGATGGTGATCCCCCCCTATCCCCCCCAACCCCACTCACCCACTTCGGGGTCTCTTGCCAGCTCCTCATAGCTCCCATAAGCACGTGCCACCCCGTGCAGCTGTGCGTACTGCTGGGCACGGGACAAGTCTCGTGCTGCTACAGCCACAGCCTGGGGGGGGGAGGGAAGAAGGGACAGGGGATGATGGAGGGGGTCCAATGGGGTGACCCCCCCCCCCCTTCCCAAGCCCAGGATCCCCCCCTCTACCCACCAGGTGCTCCTCGGCGGGCAGCGTGCGCAGGGCCACCAGGAAGTCGTGGCTGATTTTGCCAGCTGAACAGATGCCCCAGCGGGTCGGGGGGGGACAGGTGGTACCTGAGGGCTCCTGGGGGGTCACAGTCTCCATGGTTTCTTGGGGGGGTGTTCCAGTGGTGGTATGCGGGGGTGTCTGTCTGGATCCTGGGGTGTTGCTCCAGATGGTGTCCAGTAGGATCCTAATGGTGTTCAATGGGATCCTGGTGGCTTTCAGCAGTTCTGGAGGGGGGGGGTCACGCAACACTCTCCTCTCACCCAGGACAGCCCTGTGAGTGTGTGTGGGGGGGGTGGAGCAACACCTGATTGGGGTCCCCTGGGGTTGGGTGGTGGTGGAAACCCAATGGGTGCTGGAGGGGGGGGGTCAGAGGGCGGGGAACCAAAGAGCTGTCCCAGGAGTGGGGGTTGTTTTGGAGAGATGTGGATGGAGCCTGTATGCTGATGAGGAGGAGGGGGCGTGGCCAACACTCTGCCCCTCCTCGTCGATAGGGGGAACCAAAGGGTTTGGGTTCCCTCCCCCGCCCCCCCCTAAAGGAACAGGCAACAAAATGTGGTGAAAACTGTGGCTTTTACTGATGAGGTTAACAAATAAATACAATAAGTAACAGTGGGGGGAGCTCAGCCCCTCTCTGACCCCACCCTATATCCCTGAGATGAGGTTCCCCCTCAGTGGGGGATTTCCTTTCAGTGGGGGATTCCCCACCAATGGGGGATTCCCTTTCAATGAGGGGGTCCTAGGGAGTTCCCCATTATTTGGGGGAGGGTCCTGATGGTGTCCTAGGTGATGATGGAAGCACAGAGGCATTCCCACGTTCAGATTCCAGGGGTTGCTCTCCAGGTCTGGCAATAACTCATGGAATGTCACATTTCTTCTCCCAGAAGCAAATGCTGCTCTCCTTCCTGTCTCACCTTTACCTGATTCCTTCTACATCAGTGGGCTGAATTTGATTGCCTAAACTGAATCATTAAATGCCACATGAGGTCCTCTCATGTATTCCTCTTTACCTGTGGGATGGTCACAAGGAGTTTTTCTCTGTACACGTATCTGGGATTGCCCCAACCCAAGTGCAACTCTCTGAGGTTCACATGGATCCACTTTCTGAGCCTGTCCAGGTCCCTTTGGATGGCAACCCTTCCTTTTGTTGTGTCGTCTGCACCACTCAGCTTGTTGCCATCAGCAAACTGCTGTGGATGCACTCGATCTCATCATCTCTATCACTGATAAACATGCTCAGGAGTACCAGACCCGAGATGGAGCCCTGGGGAACACCACTTATTGCTGACCTCCACCTGGACACAGAGCCATTGACCACAGCCCTCTGGCTGCAATCATCCAACCAATTCCTTATCCATCCCTCTCCAATTCAGAGGTGAGGATGTGCTGCAGAACCACATCAGAGGCCTTGCACAAGTCCAGGTAGATGACATCAGTTGCTTTCCCTTTGTCCACTGATGCTGTCACTCCATCATAGAAAGCCATTGGATTGGTCAGGCACGACCTTCCCTGACTGGCTCGGATCACTCACTTTAATATCTGTTCATGTGCTTTAACATCTCTTCCAGGAGGATCTGTTCCATGATATCCCAGGCTCAGAGGTGCAGCTTATCGTCCTGTAGTTCCCCACGTCTTCCTTTCTCCCTTCCTTAAAACTGAGAGTGATGTTTCCCTTCTTCCATTCACCACTTCATCTGACAGCCTTTTCAAATACGATGGAGAGTGGCTCAGCCCCCACATCACCCCGCTCCTGCAGAACCCTGGGATTCATATCATCCAGCCTCACGAGGCAGTCTCCAACTTGCTGTGTGCTTACAGTGGGGGGTGTTTCGCTCCTATGACCCCTGCCCAGAATTTCAGGTACATGAGAGGTGTAGGAACCTGGTGAAAACTGAGGCAACGAGCTCACTGTCTACTTCAGCCTTCTCCATGTCTGCTTTAGTCACTTCTCCCTTCTCACCTATCAGAGGGGTACACTCTCCTTTGCCTGTCTCTGCTGACCAGTGTGCCTGTAGAATCCCTTCTTGTTTTTTTTTCACATCCCTAGCTATTCTCAGTCTATCCACTTTTTAACACAGAGAGCAATTCCCCACCCCCCCTACCTGGCCTATCCCTTCTGAAAGGCTTGGAGCCCTCAATCATTGTATTCCAGTTGCGTGAGTCATCCCGCCACACTTCTGCGTTAGCAATTAGGTCATCATTTCCTAATTGCAGCAGGATTTCCACCTCCTCCTGCTTACTCTGCATTCTGTGTACATCACCAGGCAGGCACTTCCAACCCACGGCCAGTGTCTCAACCACTCATCTGTCCACCGTGGGCACTGTCTGAGCTGAAACCACAGCGTGGGGAGAGCACAGTGCAGCACCAAACCAAGTTATGGCAAATGCATTTTGGTGCATTGATTGAACACAGTCTGGCGTGGAAAAAATATGCATCCGTGCTTTCCATTTTGATACAGGAATTTGAGATTAGTCTTCAAAATTGAAAAAAAAAAAAATAATAATAATAGATTTACATTTACGACTGCATTTTCAGTTGATATAAATACACGACCTGCAAGTTTTCAGATGGAATGTGCAATTGGATATCCAACTCAAATATTTGGTCATGTCTTTTTGCTAGAGTTTTATCAGACCTCTGTTAACAGAGAGAAACGTCCCTTGCTTGCTGAATGTTATTGGAGACCCAGCAGTGGATGTGAGCACAGTGGTGCATTTTGGCAGTTTTGACAAAACCCGTGGGCCAGTTCTGCTGGTGCAGGTTTTGACAAACATGGCATGCAGCCTCTTGTTCATTGCTGGTGGAAATGCATAGCTGAACGTGATGACTGATGAAAAATATTGTTTTGTAGCTGAGAATTTGCTCTGTCAAGCAGAGTTACTGTGCTCGTTGTTGTAGTTTCCAAGGGAATAAATAGGAGGCATTACTTTTGGGGTGATCTATGGCCCATGACAATTCCTCTTCACTCAGTGTAGAAGGTTGGACGTTCTAGATCATAGAACTCAAAGCCCTGAGCTCAATACCATCCACACAGCTATTCATTCAACAGAATCTGTTCTCCTCCTTCTGCCTGGATCCCAGTCCCAGTCACAACCTTTATGAAGAAAAAAGGGAATGGAAAGGCACAGCTTCTTCGTTTCTGTTTTATTTTTACTGAAACTTTGGTCATGTTGTGCAGGAACTGTCCTGTGGGACAGGGGAGTGTGGAGAGGCACAGCTTTACCATTGTCATTTTTTTTCTGTGCAGAATTTAAAACAAGTTAAGTTTCCTTGTGGTGATGGCAAAAGTAATATAAAGTGGAAAGAAGCTTTCTGCTAGTGGTGTTCCAGCACTGGTGGCACTGGATTGCTTCTCAGTACTGGGGTGCACCCCGAAGGGTGAGATGAGGCTGAGAATGGAGTCAAATGGGGCAAGGGCACAGGGGAAAAATGCAGAACAACGCCCTGTCTGGCATCAAGAGGCTGTATTTAGAGGGAAACTATAAACAAGATGAAAAGCGATTGATTATATGGTCTGAGGAGACAACAGGGAACAGTTTTAAACTAAGAGGAGAGGTTAAGGTTGTATGTTAGGAGGAAATTCTTTACTCAGAGGGTGGTGAGGCGCTGGTACAGGCTACCCAGAGAGGCTGTGGTATCCCTTCCCTGGAGGTGCTCAAGGTTGGGTTGGATGGGACCCTTCCTATCTGTCCTAGTTCCTGTGATTGAAGCCATTTGTAGTTGGTGTGTTCCATTCAGCTCTTCTTTGTACCAGGATAGGTTCAGTTTTCTCACATTCCACACATTTAGCTTAAGTAAATGCAAATCTTTGGGATGAAAGGAGTGCACCTTTAGGAGCAATGACTAAAAACTCTCTGTGTTTGAATTATGGATTCAAATTAGTTAATTAAGCATGAAGACGGGGAAAACCAGTCTTAGCTGATCTGCTGACTATAGGACAAGAACTTCTCATTCTCAAAGCACCACTGAAATTTTATACTCAGTGGAAAATCCCATCCTTCTCATCCTTGAATTCTCTGTATCTACGTACACAGGTACATGAGAAGGAGCAGTCAAGACCCCTGTTAACTCTGACTGTATTAATTGTTGTGGGGTGCTGTAAGAGACTGAGAAGCAAGAAGGCTAATGTCTCAAATGCTGCCTAGAAGAGTGAAATGAGATCACCACGATGAGAAAACAAGGAGCAGTTGGAGGAGAGGCCTACTGAAGTTGAGGTAACATCTCTCCAGTGCATCTGATCTTTTAAAACTATGAAGATCTGTTGAGTAACAGTGGGAGCTTAGTGGGGGAGAGAGAAATCTCCCAAAGTATGTCTGCATACATGGTTAACTTGCAGTTGTTTGGGCAGGGAGAGAGTGAGACCATCTACAGCCCCTCCAAACCACTGGTCTTGCACGTGGGGAAAGCCATACCCCTATCACGTTGGAGGAGGCAAGACAACCACCTGGACCCCAGACTCATTTACAACCAGTGACAGAACTCCTCCTTGGATTGTGACAAAGGATTTCAGCAGATCGAGTGTCCCTGGTCTGTGCCCCTTCTATTTGTGGTCATGGTTGTCATCACCCACCTGGTGTTCTGCTCTTTATCAGCACCTACCTAGTGTGCTATTCTCAATGAGCACCCACCTGGTGTTCTAATCTTCATAAGTTTTCCAGGTCAAGGAGTTGTAACGTTGAGGTTTATTGTGTACACCTAAACAAGACATATGCCAATGCAGCAGTTGAGCCTATTTGTCACACAGCCCCCATCCTACCCTCTCCTCTAACAGAATGTAGCTAAAGATTGGGAAAACCCTGCCTGCTATTTCTTTGCCTTTTGTATGAATTCCTGTCCCAAGGGAGTGCTTAAATAGACTGCATGTTCTGGAAAGCCAAGTGGGGATGGGCCCAAATCTTGCACAGTTGATGAAACTGAGTAATGAGCAAATTGTCAAGGCTGGAGCCTCCACCCACATACCCACCAACACCTTTTGAGCCTCTGCAGCTCCTGTTAGCATCTAGGAGCTTCACTGAAACTCAGGTTTGGCCCATGAATCTATGCTGTAATACAGGTTTGTTGGTCTCAGTCACCACTACAGTCATTCCTGTGCTTGGCCGTGGGTCCCACTGATCCTCACAATGTGAGAAACAGGGAGGAAAGCTCATTGTCACTCCACTCTCCTGTAGGAGTTCATAAACATGAATCAGATGTGAAAAAAAGGATGGCAGTACCCTCCAAATTCCTGGCATGCAGTGAAGAGATACGTGTTACACTCGAGTGAAAAAGAAACCGACCAACACAGTTTTTTTGAGTTTCAGGCTCTGAACCAAGAGAACCAAGGCTACATGCTGCTGGTTAATGCTTATTCCCCCGTTATTCTCTTATGAACAGTAACTCAAACGTGATTTTTCTTTTTTTTTTTTCCTCCAAGAAAGCAGCTTACTGTCCCTTCCATGTGTACACGGGGCATCTCAGTGTGTGTGGCCACATTCTGATGGTGATGTGGACACTGAGACTTGATTTATGCTTAGAAAGTTTTGTGTCTGTTAGGCAGGAGCTAATTGCTTGCAGCTGGGAACCTGTTGAACCAGTGCAATGTTCAGGATGGAGCAGCTCACATTCCTTCTGCTCTGTGAGACCTGGAGATGTTTCTTCCGTCTTTGCTTTCTTCCTCCTTGCTTTATGCAAAAGCAAAACTGGATCATCTAGGGAACAGTATTACAACTACCAGATTCGGGTGCAAGTCTAACAAATCTAGGACCAGAATTTAGAGACAGGTTGTTTATTTGGTGCTTATTTATTGTCAATATCTGCCCACCTCTTCGTAAGGAGGAGTTAATTTGTGGAGCCCTTTTAATTGACGTGCATAGAAGTAGTGATGGTGGAGGCACTTTTTAAATGCTGAACACAACGACCAGTTGATTGTTGTGTCCCACTATCTGTAACCACACCCTCTACGATCTCCTTTATTTTTTTCCCAATTGCTTTTAAGCCTGAAACACCCCAGAACATACTAGGAACATTCTTGATACGGGGTTTCACTTTCTGTTCGTGTAATTTCCTTTTGTATCTCTTCAACATATTGCCACGTTTGTTCCTCTAATTTGTTCTCCAGCTCATCTTTCTTGTGTTATTCTTCATTTATATTGCAGTTATTAGGAACAAATGCAGTTCATGCCATAGGCAATTATGGTGAATGTAAGAAGGAAGAGTCCCATAAGATGGAAAACACTACAACTAATGGTTTTACTGAATTTTATATTCCTCAAAATGTTTGGCATCTGAGTGAGAGGAGTACTTTGCTCTCTTAAAAGCCCAGCACTATTCAGCCACCTGTCCTTATAAATACATTCCTCTCTCCTGCCACAGTGGCAGCTAGTAGTAATAGGTGCAGTCAGTGAGACACCAAATGACAGGTGATAAGGAATATCAGTTTCTCCCTCTTAAAAAAATGCTTTTTGTTTTACTGATTTTCATAATATTTGCATTAAGATCCAGGTGCAGAACACACGCATAAATTCAGTGACTCAGCAATGTGCAAGATGTTTGAAGTTCAGATTCTTGGCTTAGAAAGGACATGCTAGCTAGAATCTCATAGCAATGTACATTAATTAAAGCCAGAAATAGTTAAAAAATGAGAGCTGGTCATGCAAAGTAGGTAACAACACAGGAATTCTTTAACCATGACTCTTGTGGATGTTTAAATTAAGACTGATGTTTCTTCTAGTAGAACCAGAAGTCAGCAACTGATTAAACAGCAGAACAAAAGTGAAAATGAAAGCAAACCCAGCAGTGGGCTGCACACACCCTATGGTCTGATTCTATAGACTTTGCAGGCTGTGTTTTTGGTTCTCAAGGACTCTGCATGGTCTTTGGGTTTCCTTATCTCTTGGACAATCTCATGGCAGTTGCAGGATTTCTATGTGGATCACAAATGCCTCAAAATGACATTGAAATTTGTTCACACAGGGGTGTAGAAATCTCTTAAATATTCACAGCTGTCTGCATCAGGTCTTATTGGACTTAAACGCTCCTCCATCTAATGGGGACAAAGGAGTACCTCTGTGGTAAACAGGTATTTATTCAGTTAAGTGTCTGTATTACCTGGATGGACCTTGGAAAGATGGAATATTTCCAGCATGTGAGGCACAAGGGCAAAAGACAAAGGACACAAATGGAAAGAAGTGAGCATATGGTCAAAAAAATCCTTACTACTGACTGTGAAATAAATCACTTCTTATTTCTGAATACAAACCCAACCAGTGAATCATTGCTCAGAGATCATTCAAGAAGGGATATGAAACCATGAAAGGTGCCCCGAGGTCCCTGCAAATTGGGGCAGGTGTGACATTTATCCCCTGCTCCTGCCCCCTGGCAGAACAATTAAAATAAACAACAAGAACTCGTATATCCATCCTATGTCATGGGCTGTTCTTGGGCAGCATCATCTCCAGCAGCATCTTCTTCCAAGGGCTGAGCAAGTGACTCGTGTATTTTTATGTTAAGTCTGAGTCTATGCTGTGATTATGTATTCTGCTGATTGATCAAAATTTGACCCAGTCTGCAGAATCCATCCAGGTGACTGAAGAGCCTCAGCATCAGAGAATTCTAGACACTGTGTGAAACTGTAAGGCTCTTAGATAATGTAGGCAAGTATAGTAAAGAAGATCTCAAAAGAACACATTAACACTTGTAACCATTAACATTCCTTACCTCTGGACTCAGATTGATAAAGAGATTAATAATTCATCTTGCCTTGAGATAAAGCACATCAAATATGGCAGCACTTCAGAGAGTGCTCTAAAGACTCGGTGCAAGATAATCACCAGATGGGAGCTCTCTGCATTAGCAGAAGGTACAAAGCATCAAGAGCATTTTTAATAATTGACTCCCAAACTGCTTTTGAGTTTCATTGCAGGTGTTTGGATCATAGTCTGGCCATGACACAATCCAAACCTTTGCCTTTGCTGTCTGTTCATCCGTGCCATGCAATAACTGCCCTGAGCTATGGACTCAGCGCAGTGGAATTCTGCATGAAGATTGAGGACACGCTCAGTGCTGCTACCAGGCACCTTACAGCACCTTTCATCAAAAACCAGCTGGAAGATGGACAAACATGAGGGGAATCCTGCACCACACATCTCAAGCTCTTCTCAAGCTGAGTGGAAACACTCATCCTGTCTTCATCGTCCAGCCCAGAGCAAAGCAACTGCGGTCATGCCGTGCAAAGAGGTGATGTTTGCAGCTCATCTGCCCTCTGCACTCACACACCTCGATGCTTTTGGTCCCTCACACTGGAGGTGTGCAGCTGCTGCTCTTTCAAATGCTGCTTCAAGCCCAGCTCCACGCAAGCAAAGCATCATCTTTCTGAAGGAGCGGTCGGGTGAATCTTGTGTGGGAGGAAAGTTCTCATTTCTAAACAGACGAGGCGTTGCTGTGTGCACGAAGCTGTAGTCTGGCCAGACCAAAGGGCGCTAAGAAAGGAGATGCAAAAATAGCACAGGCTGATTTTGAGCACTCAGGCTGTTCATAGCTCACCACAGAGTGAGTTCTCAACACATGGCAACGTTTTGTGGTTCTCCAGATCTCCACGGGCTGATGCAGGGCCAGAGCTCCCTGTGGCTGAGTTCCTCCATTCTCAATGCAGACAGCAGAACTGGAGCCATGGTCCTGCTCTGCCCCTTGACTTCACTCTCAGCCCTACATCCAAACAGGGACATGTTCCCAATTGTGAGCCCAGAGAAAATGTTTTGTGGGACAGAGGAGTGGGGAGAGGCACTGGTTCACTTTTACTGCAAGGAATGTAACTGCAATGACATTTCCTTGTGGCGACAACAGCAGTGACAGTGCAAAGAAGTTTTCTGCTGTTCTGCAGGTGATGGAGAGTGTGTAGCAGCACTCAAGGCATTGGGTTGCTTCTAGGCTTTTCACTGCTGGGATGCTCCCTGGAGTGTGAGATTGGGCTGAGAATGCAGTCTGAAAAGTAAAGGATCAGTGGGTACATGTGGAAAGCACATTAGAGATGGCCTGTCTGGCACAGAGAGATTGAATTTAAAGGGACCTTGTAAACAAGATGGACAGTGATTGATTACAGAGTTTGACAGTGACAGGACAAAGAGAAAGGTTTTAAAATAGAAGCAGGGTGTTTAAAGTCAGATGCTAGGAAGAAATTCTTGATTCATTGGGTGTTGAGGCACTGGCACAGGCTACCCAGAGAAGCAGTGCATGCGCCATCCCAGGAGGTGCTCAAGGATGGGTTGGATGGGGCCGTAGGATTCCATGATTCTATGGTATAGATAACTGTATTATCTTTAAGGTCCCTTCCAAATCAAACCGTTCTCTTTTATGACTCTGTGGTAGACTGGGGATGGTCAAGAGGTTGGGAATAGACAGAACAAGGAACAGAGCTGACCCAAAGAGACCAAAGGGACACTGCATGCAGAATGAGGCCATGATCTGCAAGGAGATGTGGAAAAAAAGAGGGAGAAGGGAGAAGTTTCCTCCCTTCAGGAAACAGGAAACACGGACCATGCTGCGGTCTCTACATGTTCTGAAATAAAAGCGGTGTCTCTGCTGACGCAACAGATGCATCGTGGGCTGCATCACAGCCTCTCACTGTGAATAACTCTCCATCAGCTGCAGAAGCACCACAGGACGGGTCCAAGGCTCGCAACACAAACCTGTGACCATCTGCACCCAGCTCACAGCAAAGCAGGCTCTGGGAGAAGAGATCTCCAAAAGATGTGGGTGCAGGCGGGATGGGCCACGCCGTGTCCTCATGTCCCTGTCCTCCTGCTGCTGGTGGTGCTTGGTGAGTTGGGGATGCTGTGGGGAGCAGGGAACCCTGTCTGAGCAGGAAACCCAGCAGTACAAATCTTGGGATGGTGCAGTGTGTGAAGATGAGTAGGAACATGGGTAGGCATGTACGAAAAATTTGAGAATTAGGAAGGCTGTCTGAATTTGAATTTGAGGAGACTGCATCTGGAACTGAAAACACATCTGAAGCGGGCTTGGGTATGCTGAGAAGGAGATGGAGGAGATGCAGTATGCAAAAACACAGATGAGATTGTTCCTACTCCACAATAGGGACATGGTGGGCAGGAACATGTGTGTGAGCAGGACATTGTCCCTCTAAACAAAACCCTCTCTGTCCCATGGTGCAGGTACTGGTGTGAGCACGCAAGACATCTGCAGCTCCAGGGCTGGTGAGTGTGAGAATGGGTCCCGAAAATGTAGACATCGTGGGGGAGGAGATGGAAAGAGAGAAAGGAATCTTTCCCAATGAATTCCCAATGTCCATCAATGGAGTGCTGTTTGTCTGTGCCTTGGGATACAAGGTGTTTTTCAACTACTGATGCTGGTGGAATCCCTGTGCCATCTCTCCAGGTGCTCTCCAGGCTCCAGTCCTGTTCCTTAACAGTTCAAGAGCTCAGGAAGGGGACGTTGTCCTGGCTCAGTGTGTTCTCCAGAACCAGTTTCCTGCTACCCGAATTGTCTTCTGCAAGGATGGGTTGGAGGTGCGCAGCATGAAAGCCAAACAGAACACGGTCATCTACTCCATGCTGCTGAGCATCACTGAGGGAAGCAGTGGGACATACAAGTGTTTGTACGAGCAGAGGAACAAGGAAAACTGGCTGAGGAGCTCTGCCCTCAGTCCTCCATGGGACCTGCATGTCACAGGTGGGACATGACACCAGGGTGGTGGGGATGCAGGGTACGGTGGAAGTGAACATCACATGGATGTCCCATGTGCAGCAAGAGATGCTACAGAGAAAGGAGAGCTCTGTAAGGGTCACCCAGTCTGCATCCCGTGCTACAGAAGTGGGGGTCTGCAGTGCCCAGGAAGAGAAAGAAAAGAAAGATAGGGGGTGGCCATGGAGCCTTTAAAGCCTGGGTAAGGATGCTTCAAGGATTATTGCAGTATCTTTATGAGTGTATGGAAGGGAAATTGGAGTGATTTCCCGGAGTGAGATTGTTTCTTACTGTGTGAGTTCCTACTCAGGAAGATGATGATGCTGTGGCCATGGTGTGGGGTTGGCCAGATGTCAGTGTGCTTTGGGATCCGGGAGTCTCCAGCTGCAAAACAAAGCCACCAAAAAGAGCCTTTAGATGGTGTCAGGAGGGGAAATGCACGGTGCAGTCTTGCAAGTGGGATGCTATCATCCCATCTAGGCAGAGAAGCATGCTAGTTCTTTCTTATCCCCGAGGTCTAGGAAAGAAGAGAGTCGTGCTGCAGTATCATACAGTGCACAGCTGCATCTCTGCCATGCATGTCTTAGTCCCCCAGTTTCAGTAATCGATGGCCATGTAGGAGAGAACCCACATCATTCCACGTGTCTCAGGGGCAGAGCTGGCTCAGTGGACTCCTGCCCATGGCTGCCGGCCGTGCCCCATACCAGTGCACTCAGGAGCCGTGTTCATGCAGAGGTGAGAGTTCAGGGGATACTCAGCCCATCCGTTTGTCTCAACAGGCCATGTGTCCGGCTCCGTGGAAGGGACTGCAACTGCTGGTGAGGCTTTCCCCTTATTCCTGCTGTCCCCATGCATTCCAGTCTTCCCCTCCACTCTCCTTTGTCCCCATCCTGTCACTACGTCCCCAACACACCCCAATTTTGTCCACATCTCCCCCCTCGGACTCCTCCGCACTCCATCAACCCCAAGCTCTCTGTCCCCATCCCTGCACTCTGTCCCCAGTCCCCAACAACCAGCAGGCCTCCACAGTCACTGCGGTGGTATTGGTGACTGTCACCCTCCTCCTTTCTGCAGCGACCTTCTGGACCATCAAGAAAGGTGAGGGCTTGCGGGAAGCCCATGAGGGAGGGATCCATGAGTCTGTCACAGCTCTGATGTGGGACACTTCTTCTTGCAGGTCCCTGCAGGGAGAGATGCCGAAGGTGAGCAGGAATGGTCTGGTCAGGGCTGGGGGATTTAGGTGCAGCTGGGACCCTGTGCAGGGCAGCGTGGTCTGTGGGTTCCCCAAGATAGATAAGGGATTTTCATGGAGTTTTCATGGGGAAGAGAGTGTTTCCTCATGGGAATATTTCCAACAGAACCTGGGCACCTAGTGGATGAGAGATTGCCATGGGGTTGGATCGAACGCAGTGCCCAGTGCAAGGAGGCATCATTCAGTGAATATCAGTTCTGGCCCCTCCCCAGCAAACACACCCCCCAAATCCATTTCCCTTTCCTCCCCAGGCAGCAGCACGTTCCCAGCCAGCAGATGGAAAACACCGAGTACGGAGAAATCCAGTGTGAGTGCTGGGCACCCCTTTTCCATGGGCATCCCCTTCCCATGAACTCCCATTTGCCATCCCACCAGTTCCTTTCCTGAAGGGGCATACAAAACTATTCATCAAGGGACAATTTCTCCATGCTGCTTTCATCCCAAATTCCACATGCATGGTGGATCTCTCACTTCAGACTCTGCTGTTCACCCTTCTGCATTTCTCCTCCCTGTGGTGTTTGTTTCAAGCCCAGCTCAAAACTCAGCCCTGCACTGGAGGATGTGGCTGCGTACACAGACAGTGGTGGGGAAATATCTCAGAGATGGCTCTGCAAATGCAGGCAGCAGCAAAGGGAGGATGCTGTGGTTGGGGACAGGGGACGTAAGCCCATCACGCATGCACCTTGCTCTGTTTGCAGCTCAAATTTCTTTGCAGAGCAGCAGGCTGAGACGTGCTATGTAAAGAGAGAAAATGCCTCCAACAACGGGAAAATGCCCCAAAGCCCATCATCTCTGCTCCTCCATATCTTCCTGCACAGACAGGAAAAATAGGGTTGGGTAGTCAGATCAGAACCCAGGATCTGCTGCGCAAACAAGTGGTGGTTCTCCGCCCTTCCCATATTGGTACTGAGCACTCATGGTGTGTTTTTTTCCCGCACAGATGCCAGCATTGTCCACTTTCAAAGAGACAAGGTGAGTTGGGGCCCTTCCCACTGGAATTGTAGTGATATGTTCCCCAGACATGTCATGTTATTGTTTGTACACCTTCTCATGCATCTCCTTGTCTTACGTTCTCTTTGCTTGCAGAAAAATGGGAAATCATGAGATACGTTTTCTAGCCACAAATCACACTCTCCTCTCTGACTTCTGCAAACACCTCCCCTTGATGTGCAGAACTGCAACCCCTTGTTGCTGCTGCCAAAATTGCGTGGATCCTTCTCAGAAGCTCCAGAAATGGTTCTATTTGAGGAGCTGGAAGAACATTTCTGAGTGTTTTAAAGAAAGCGGAAGGAGAACATCTCGCCAACAATTCTGAAGAAGAAAGAGGCAATCTAGCAAGCAAGTGCTGCCCCAAATCTGCTCTTATTTTTGCAAACTGTCTCCTGCCTGCTTCTCCAATGTGCATGGCTCCTTCTGGTGCACCTGGAGTCTCTTCATGCAGGGCTTGCAGGCTGTATCTGCAATCAGTGGGCTTTCCTTTCCCCTGTGAAGCAGATGACCAACAGCAGAGCTCTACAGGCTGCAGTGTGGCAAGGGCACCGGGCCTGTATTGCAGCCACTGTGTTTCCTTGCAGAGGGCTGCTGGGGTGTAATGTGGGGCTCTTTGTGTTTATGGGGTTTGCTGTCATGTTACGTCTAGCAAAATAAGATTTATGACTTGCTTATGTACATAACGCCTACAATATCAATAAAATATCAGAGAGACACCAGATTGGAACAGAAAGATATGTCATGCAAATACACAAACTGCACTTCTCTGCATCATCAATCTCACCATGGTTTTGAATCAAAGAAATCATCCAGTGATGAGCTGTGGTTATGCATTACTGCTGTGGCTTCAGGTGGAAGAAGCTCTGAGGATGCCCAGGCTGGCTGTGTTTTGGTACCCACCGTGAGCCTCGAGCACAAGGATTCTGTCACAGCTCCTGTGCACAGAATGTCACTCTCAGGCTGCATTCAGAGAGAAGTACATCAGATTCAACTGGGAAAACTAAGGAAATCTTCTGTGCCTCTGTGTCACAGACTGGCTTTGTTCCATCACCACGTCAGTGACTGATTAAACAGCGGAACAGAAGTGAAAATGAAAGCAAACCCAGCAGTGGGCTGCACACCTCCCTGTGGTCTCATTCTGGACACTTTGAAAGCTGTGTGTTTGTTTGTAAAAGGCCCCATGTATTTTTCAGGTTTCCTCATCGCTTGGACAATCTCATGGCAGTTGCACGATTTCTATGCGGATCTCCAATTCCTCAAAATGACATTGAAATTTGTCCTCACATGGCCAGAGAAGCCCTATGTATTGACAGGTGTGTGCATCAGGGCTGATCAGACTCAAGCCCTCCTGCGTCTAATGAGGAAAAATAAGTAACCTCTGTGACCTGAGCTGAGGTAGGTCAGTGAAGAAGCTATATTGCACGAATGTATCTCGGATAGATGGAATGTTTCCACTGCGTGATGCAGAAGTTGAAAAGCCAATGTACACAAAGGTAAAGAAGTAGGAAGATGTTTTAAAAAAATCTTTGCTACTGTCTGTGAAATAAATTGCTTCTTGTTTCCTAATACATACCCAACCACTGGATCATTGCTCAGAGATCATACAAGAAGGTATTGGAGACGAAACCATGACAGGTGCCCGGAGGTCCCACGAATTGGGGCAGGTGTGACTCTGATATAAATATATGTGATACTCCAGCCCCCTGGCAGGATGGTTATTATAACCAACCATCTCCATCCTATGTCACCGTGCTGTTCACGGGCACCATCATCTCCAGCAGCATCTTTGCACTGAGCGAGTGACTCGCATCCATTTATGTAAAGTCTATGTTGCAATTTTACGTTCTACTGATTGATCAAAAATTGACACGAGCTGCAGAGTCCATCCAGGAGACTGAAAAGACTCAGCAACTGAGAATTCTAGGCACTGTGTGAAACTGTGTCTTGTAGATTAGGTAGGAAGGTTCACTAAATAAGAGTACTAAGAAAGGGGGATACAAAAATAGCACAGGCTGATTCTGAGCGTGCAGGAGGTTCGTCGCTCACCACAGAGTGAGTTCTCAGCACATGGCAACGTTCTGTGGGTCTACAGATTGTGTCTGGCCCTCTGTTGATCATCTCCACGGGCTGATGCAGGGCCAGAGCTCCCAGTGGCTGATATTCCAACAGAGGTGTGGGGAGCGGCACAGGTTCATTTTCCGGCACGGACTGTAAATGAAGGAATAACTGCTTGTAGTGACAACAACTGTAATACTGAGTGCAAACAATCAGCTGGTGAAGCTCTGAAGATGTTGAGGAGAGTGTAGCAGCACTGAAGGCACTGGGTTTCTCCCGGGCTTCTCACTACTGAGATACTCCCTAAAGAGTGAGTTGGGGCTGAGAATGGTGTCAAAGGAGCAAGGGCACAGAGGCAAGATGGGGAAAGCACAAAAGAGAAATCCTGCCTGACACGGGAAGGCTGTATTTAAAGGGAGCTTGTAAACAGATGAACAGCAACTGACTGCACAACTTGATAGTGATAGGATAAAGAGAAAGGTTTCCACTAAAGGCAGAGTGATTAAGGTTAGTTATCAGGAGGATATTAGTGATTCAGAGGTTGTTGAGGCACTGGCACAGGCTGCGCAGAGAAGCAGTGCATGCCCCATCTCTGGAGGTGCTCAAGGATGGGTTGGATGGGGCCATAGGATTCTATGGTTAACTGTATTATCTTTAAGGTCCCTTCCAAATCAAACCGTTCTCTTTTATGACTCTGTGGTAGACTGGGGATGGTCAGGAGGTTGGAAGAAGACAGAGCAAGGAGGAGAGCTGACCCAAAGAGACTCTGGATGCAAAATGAGGCCATGATCTGCAAGAAGATGTGGAAAAAAGAGGGAGAAGGAGAAGTTTTCTCCCTTTCAAGAAACAGGAAACACAGACCATGTTGAGTGTCTGACGTCCCAAATAAAATCTGAGGCTCTACAGAAACAACAGATGCACCATGGGTTGCATCACAGTCTCTCGCTGTGGGTAACTCTCTGTTGGCTGCAGAAATACCACAGGACAGGTCATAAGGTCAGTACGCAGACCTGTGACCATCTGCATCCTGCTCACAGCAAAGCACGCGCCGTGAGGAGACATCTCCAAAAGATGTGGGGGCAGGCGGGATGGACCACGCCGTGTCCTCGCGTCCCTGCACTCCTGATGCTGGTGGTCGGTGAGTTGGGGACGGTGTGGGGAGCAGGAAACCCTGCCTAGAGCAGGAAATCCACCAGGAAGAGGCTTGGGATGGTGCTGAGTGCAGTGGTAGAGGGGGTGCTGGATGGAGACGTTTCAAAAGTGCATAAGTTAGGAATGTTGTGTGCTTTAGAAAGATAGGGAACTGTGCTTGAAGCAGCACACGCATCACAAATGGATCTGATCTTGCTCAGAAACACAGAAGAGAAACAGCACGAGGGTGTGCAGGTTGGATGGTGCCTATTCTGCAGTGGGGACATGGGCACAAACATGTGGGTGAGCAGGACATTGTTCCTCTAAACAAAACCCTCTCTGTCCCATGGTGCAGGTACTGGTGTGAGCGCCCAGGACATCTGCAGCTCCAGGGCTGATGGTGAGAATGGGTCCAGAAAATGAAGACATCGTGGGGGAGGAGATGGGAAGAGAGAAAGTCGTCATTCTTCCCCATGAATTCCAAATCACTGGAGAGCAGATTGTCTGTGCCGTGGGATAGAATGTGTTTTTCAAATACTGACTCTGGTGGTTGAATGCCTGTGCCATTTCTTCAGGTGCTCTCCAGGCTCCAGTCCTGTTCCTTAACACTTGCAGAGCTGAGGAAGGGGAAGTCGTTTTATTTCAGTGTGCCCTTCAGAAGATGGTTCCTGTTACCCGATTTGTCTTCTGCAAGGATGGGTTGGAGGTGCACAGCATGAAAGCCGAACAGAACACGGTCATCCACTCCATGCTGCTGAGCATCACTGAGGGAAGCAGTGGGACATATACATGTTTGTACCAGCAGAGGAATGAGAAAAGCTGGCTGAGTTCTGTCCTCAGTCCTCCATGGGACCTGCATGTCACAGGTGGGACATGACACCAGGGTGGTGGGGATGCAGGGTACGGTTGGAACTGAACATCACATGGATGTCCCATGTGCAGCAAGAGATGCTATAGAGAGGTGATGGCTCTGGAAGTTTTCCCTTCTCCATCCCACGCTGCAGAAATGGAGTTTTGCAGTGCACAGGCACAGGAAGCAAAGATAGGGGATGGCCATGGAGCCTTTAAAGCCTGGGCAAGGAAGCTTCAAGGATTACTGCAATAGCTTTGTAAGCATAAGGAAGGGAAATTGGGGTGATTTCCAGGTGTGAGTTTGTTTCTTCCTGTGTGAGATATTACTCAGCTACATGATGATTGTGTGGCCACGTTGTGGGGATGGCCAGATGTCGGTGTGCTTTGGGATTTGGGTGCCCCCACCTGCAACAAAGCCACCAAAAAGAGCCTTTAGATGACGGCAGGAGGGGAAACACAGGATGCAGTCCTGTGAATTTGATGCTGCCATACCATCTAGGCAGGGCAATGTACTAGTCCTTTAATATCCCCAAATTCAATGAAGGAAGAGGTTGTGCTGTAGTGTCATACAATGCACAGTTGCTCAGTTAATCCAACCATAGTTTAAATAATTGATATCCAGGAGAACCCACATCAGTCCAGGTGTTCCAGGATACAGAGCTGACACTGTGGGCACCTGCCCATGTCTTCATGCTCTGCCCTACACCACTGCACTCAGCAGCCGTGTTCATGCAGAGGTGAGAGTTCAGGGAATACTCAGCCCATCCATTTGTCCCAACAGGCAACGTGTCCAGCTTCATAGAAGGTACAGCAACTGCTGGTGAGGCTTTCACCTTTACTCCTGCTGCCCCCATGCATCCCAGTCTTCCCCTTCACTCTTTCCCCAGTCCCATCACTACATACTCATCACACTCCCATGTCCTCATCACTCCCCTCTGGCTGCACCACCCTCCAACAATCCCAACGCTCCTCTCTCTAGTCCCCATCCCTCCACTCTGTTCCCAGATCTCAAAATCCCACAGGACCCCACAGTCATTACAGTGGCATTGGTGGCTCTCACCCTCCTCCTTTCTGCAGGCACATATTGGACCATCAAGAAAGGTGAGGTCTTGTGGGAACTAGGGGGGAACCATGGGGCCATCACAGCTCTGATGTGGGACACTTCTTGCAGGTGCCTGCATGAGGATATGCCGAAGGTGAGCAGTTTGGGGCTGGTCTGCAGGATTTGTGGGTATCAGGGAGCCTGGGGTGCTGCTCCTTGTGCAATGTCAGCTTTGTCCGCGGATTCACCTGTGTAGATGAGGGATGGTGATGGGGTTGGAGAACAAAGCAGTTCCCATGGGAATATCTCCAATGGCCCCCGTATGGAACCTCAATGCCTTTTCTCTCTGCTTTCTCTGGCTCTCTCCATAGTGCTGGTAGAGCTGAGGAATCCTCTGCTGACGACGATTCTTACTGTAAGTGCCAGTCCCTGTGCACCCTTCCCCTCCAGGCACTGAGGACAATGCAGAGATGATCACATACGCGCTGTTTTATGTCAGTATTATCTCCGTATGCACATGACAATCACAGCAGATGAATTTCTCAGGATATACTCCCAATCTCACCCAGGTAGCTTCTCTGTAAACCTCCCTGACAAATATGGCCTGGTTTTCTTCACCCTGCTGCAAAGTCTCCATTCCCTTTACTGACACTGCCATGAAATAAGGACAGTTTCACTGTCAAACTCAGCTCTGAGTGGACAGTGTTTCAGGGGAAATGCGACAGTTCAGAGCACTTTTTTGGGGGTGAGGACGGGGACAATTCACACCAGCAGAGCAGCCTCCAACCAATATCAGGCAGAAGCAAAACCTGGCACCTCACACAGGGCATTATCTCGGGGCTGCAAGGCAGACCTCAGGAGCCACTGTAGGAAGCTGCAAGGGTGATGAGTTTGGCATAGGAAGCCCATGGGTGCAGTTGTGCTGGTGGCTGGGGAAGGTCTCTCCCCTGCTGATGGCTGGGCACTCATTCTGGATCTCCCTGCAGATGCCAACGTGGATTAAATGAGGAGAGTGAAGGTGAGTTGTGCTCTTGCAGAGGCCTGCAGTTGGGCCTGCATTTTTTTGCCCACAGAAGGCAAGGCTTTGGAGGGGAAATGCAAACCCAGACATGGTGGTGGTGCTCTGGCTGCAGTTCCCCTCCTGCCATGACCCCACGGGGGGATGCTGAGCGGCCGTGCTGTGGGACCACTGTAATTCCTTGTTTGTGTTTTGAAGGTCTCTGCAATATACAGCTCTGAAGTTTGTACGTAAGACAGAAAGTGAGAGGCAATCCACGCCTTTCTCTGCAAGAACAGCTGGGAAAGCAGAGCAGAAGTGTCACTTATCAATAAAAGCACGAGATTCCACCACAAACTGAATGAATCAGGTGTCCTTCTTCTCTCTGAATGCACCCTGAGAGCTCCCATCTGTCCGTGGGGCTGTGACAGGATCCTTGTGCTCGGGGCTCACAGTGGGGACCAAAACACAGCCAGCCTGGGCATCCTCAGAGCTTCTTCCACCTGAAGCCACAGCAGTAATGCATAACCACAGCTCATCACTGGATGATTTCTTTGATTCAAAACCGTGGTGAGATTGATGATGCAGCAAACAGCACACAGATCTGCGGTTGTGTGCACAGATGTGTGGGTGGAGAGAAGAGCTCATTTGTGGCTGTACCACGCCGTTTGTGTATTTGAATGACATATCCTTATGTTCCAGTTTGGTACATTTCTGACATTTTATTGATACTGTAGGTAGTCCATACATAAGCAAGTCATAAATCTGATTGGCCAGACATAAATTGAGAGCAAACCCCATAAACACCAAGAGCCCCATGTTACACCCCAGGAGCCCTCTGCAAGGAAACACAGTGGCTTTGACTCAGTCCCAGTGCCCTTGCCATGCTGCAGCCTATAGAGCTCTGCTGTTGGTCATCTGCTTCACAGGAGGCTGGAGGGGAAAGCAAAGCTCTGTTACTGCAGCTGCAGCCTGCAAGCCTTGCACGAGGAGGCTCCAGGTGCACCAGGAGGAGCCATGCACACTGGAGAAGCAGGCAGGAGACAGTTTGCAAAAATAAGAGCATATTAGCAGCCACACTTGCTTGCTAGATTGCCTCTTTCTTCTTCAGAATTGTTGGCGAGATTTTCTACTTCCGCTTTCTTTAAAACACTCAGAAATGTTCTTCCAGCTCTTCAGATGGAACAATTTCTGGAGCTTCTGAGAAGGAAGCACAGAACACAACTTTGGCAGCAGCAACAAGGGGCTGCAGTTCTGCACATCAAGGGGAGGTGTTTGCAGAAGTCAGAGAGGAGAGTGTGATTTCTGGCTAGAAAACCTATCTTATGATTTGCCATTTTTCTGCAAGCAAAGAGAACGTAAGACTAAGAGATGCGTGAGACGGAAAATATTATGTCTGTGGAATGATTCACTTTTGTTCCTGGGGGAAGGGCCCCAACTCACCTTGTCCCTTCAAAAGTCGGAGATGGTGTCATCTGTGGGGGAAAAACACACGAGTGCTCAGTATTCATTTGGGAAGTTGGGAGACCCCCACTGGTTTGGGCAGCAGATCTGGACTGACTGCCCAACCCTATTTGCCCTGTCTGTGAAGAAGATTTGGAGGAGCAGAGATGATGGGCTTTGGGGGCAGTTTCCCATCATTTGAGGCATTTTCTACATTTATGCAGCAAAAGTCAGCCTGCTGCTCTGCAATGAAATTTGAGCTGCAAACAGAGCAAGGTGCATGCGTGGTGGGCTTACGTCCCCCGTCCCCAACCACAGCATCCTCCCCTTGTGGCTGTCCGTGCTTGTTGAGCCATCTATGTAACATTTCTCCACTGCTGTCTGTGTACGCAGCCACATTCTCCAGTGTGGGGCAGTGCTTTGAGCTGGGCATGAAACAAACACCACAGGGAGGAGAAATGAAGAAAGCAGAGTCTGAAGTGTGAGACAAGCTGTGCATGTGGGATTTGTCACCACGAGCACCGGGATGAAAGCAGCATGGAGAAATTGTCCCTTGATGAATAGTTTTGTATGCCCCTTCAGGAAAGGAACTGGTGGGATTGCAAATGGGAGTTCATGGGACGGGGATGCCCATGGAAAAGGGGTGCCCAGCACTCACACTGGATTTCTCCGTAGTCGGTGTTTTCCATCTGCTGGCTGGGAACGTGCTGCTGCCTGGGGAGGAAAGGGAAATGGATTTGGGGTGTGTGTTTGCTGGGGAGGGGCCAGAACTGATATTCACTGAATGATGCCTCCTTGCACTGGGATTGCATTCGATCCAACCCCATGGCAATCTCTCATCCACTAGGTGCCCAGGTTCTGTTGGAAATATTCCCATGAGGAAACACTCTCTTCCCCATGAAAACTCCATGAAAATCCCTTATCCTATCTTGGGGAACCCACAGACCACGCTGCCCTGCACAGGGTCCCAGCTGCACCTAAATCCCCCAGCCCTGACCAGACCATTCCTGCTCACCTTCGGCATCTCTCCCTGCAGGGACCTGCAAGAAGAAGTGTCCCACATCAGAGCTGTGACAGACTCATGGATCCCTCCCGCTTCCCACAAGCCCTCACCTTTCTTGATGGTCCAGAAGGTCGCTGCAGAAAGGAGGAGGGTGACAGTCACCAATACCACCGCAGTGACTGTGGAGGCCTGCTGGTTGTTGGGGATTGGGGACAGAGTGCAGGGATGGGGACAGAGAGCTTGGGGTTGATGGAGTGCGGAGGAGTCCGAGGGGGGTGATGAGGACAAAATTGGGGTGTGTTGGGGACGTAGTGACAGGATGGGGACAAAGGAGAGTGGAGGGGAAGACTGGAATGCATGGGGACAGCAGGAATAAGGGGAAAGCCTCACCAGCAGTTGCTGTCCCTTCCACGGAGCCGGACACATGGCCTGTTGAGACAAACGGATGGGCTGAGTGTCCCCTGAACTCTCACCTCTGCATGAACACGGCTCCTGAGTGCACTGGTATGGGGCACGGCCGGCAGCCATGGGCAGGAGTCCACTGAGCCAGCTCTGCCCCTGAGACACTTGGAATGACGTGGGTTCTCTCCTACATGGCCATCGATTACTGAAACTGGGGGACTAAGACATGCATGGCAGAGATGCAGCTGTGCACTGTATGATACTGCAGCACGACTCTCTTCTTTCCTAGACCTCGGGGATAAGAAAGAACTAGCATGTTTCTCTGTCTAGATGGGATGATAGCATCCCACTTGCAAGACTGCACCATGCATTTCCCCTCCTGACACCATCTAAAGGCTCTTTTTGGTGGCTTTGTTTTGCAGCTGGAGACTCCCGGATCCCAAAGCACACTGACATCTGGCCAACCCCACACCATGGCCACAGCATCATCATCTTCCTGAGTAGGAACTCACACAGTAAGGAACAATCTCACTCCTGGAAATCACTCCAATTTCCCTTCCACACACTCATAAAGATATTGCAATAATCCTTGAAGCATCCTTACCCAGGCTTTAAAGGCTCCATGGCCACCCCCTATCTTTCTTTTCTTTCTCTTCCTGGGCACTGCAGACCCCCACTTCTGTAGCACGGGATGGACACTGGGTGACCCTTACAGAGCTCTCCTTTCTCTGTAGCATCTCTTGCTGCACATGGGACATCCATGTGATGTTCACTTCCACCGTACCCTGCATCCCCACCACCCTGGTGTCATGTCCCACCTGTGACATGCAGGTCCCGGGGGGCACTGAGGACAGAGCTCGTCAGACAGTTTTTCTCGTCCCTTTGCTCATACAAACACTTGTATGTCCCGTTGCTTCCCTCAGTGATGCTCAGCAGCACGGAGTGGATGACCGTGTTCTGTTTGGCTTTCATGCTGCGCACCTCCAACCCATCCTTGCAGAAGACAATTCGAGTAGCAGGAAACTGGTTCTGGAGAACACACTGAGCCAGGACAACGTCCCCTTCCTGAGCTCTTGAACTGTTAAGGAACAGGACTGGAGCCTGGAGAGTACCTGGAGAGATGGCACAGGGATTCCACCAGCATCAGTAGTTGAAAAACACCTTGTATCCCAAGGCACAGACAAACAGCACTCCTTTGGTGGACACTGGGAATTCATGGGGAAAGATTCCTTTCTCTCTTCCCATCTCCTCCCCCATGATGTCTTCATTTTCGGGACCCATTCTCACACTCACCATCAGCCCCGGAGCTGCAGATGTCTTGCTTGCACACACCAGTACCTGCACCATGGGACAGAGAGGGTTTTGTTTAGAGGGACAATGTCCTGCTCACACACATGTACCTGCCCATGTCCCCACTCTTCAGCAGACACCACTCCACCAGTGTATCCCCTTGCTGTATCCACTGCCTCCATTTGAGCAAGCCCAAATCCATTTTGGATGGGTTTTCTTTTCCAGATGCAGCCTCCTCAACCTTACAATCACACAGCATTCCTGAATTGTGCTTTTGGTGCAAGTCTCCATCCCACACATCCTGCATCTCCACCCTCAGCACCATCCCAAGCCTCTTTGTGGTGGGATTCCTGCTCCAGGTAGGGTTCCCCGATAGCATCCCCAAAGCATCCCCAACTCACCGAACACCAGCAGCAGGAGGGCAGGGACACGAGCACATGGCATGCTCCATGCTAAATGCCCCCACATCTTTTGCAGATCTCTCCTCACAGCACCCGCTTTGCAGTGAGCGGGGTGCAGATGGTCACAGGTTTGTGCTGTGAGCTTAGGACACGTCCTGTGGTGTTTCTGAGCTGACGGAGAGTTACCCACAGCGAGAGCCTGCGATGCAGCCCATGATGCATCTGTTGTGTCTGCAAAGCCCCCGCTTCTATTTTGGGACACATAGAGACCTTAGCAGGGGTCGTGCTTCCTGTTTTTTGCAAGGAGGAAACTTCTCCCTTCTCCCTCTTTTCCCCCCCTCCTCTTGCTGAGCATGACCTCATTCTGTATGTGGTGTCCGTTTTGGCTCTTTCTGTCAGCTGTCTTGTTTCTGTCCCAACTCCCAAACTCCTGTTCATCTCCAGCCCGCCAAAGAGTCATTAAACAGTTGTGCTTGGCTTGAAAGGGACCTTAAAGGTCGTGGTATCAGTCACGCAATCATAAAAACTAACTAACAAACAAAAAAATAGCAGAACACACAATTAAAGAATCAGACCCCATACTGCCAGAATTTAGCAGCTCATTGGTTGGGTTTGAGTTGAGAATGGCCTCAGCTCCTTTTGTCCCGTCAAGAACGGGGAGGGGAGGGATGTGGAGGGAGCGGAGTGGAGGGGTGAATCAGTCCTTAGTGCATGTTTGGTAGCAGGGAGACCCACACTGACGAGGGATGGCACTACCTGTGTCTGGAATGATTCCCAGCCCCATTTCTGCTGCCTTTCCTTTCCCCTTTGCAGCAAGATGCCTTGGAGCGGAGATGCTCAATAGGGGAAAGGAGAGAAAGGAAATACAGTACCTGGAGTGTGAGATCCTGACGCAACCCCATGGCAATCTCTCATCTTCCAAGCCTTTAGGGGCCATTGGTGAAATTCCCATGGAGAAATGCTTCCTTCTCCTACCCCATGGCAATCGTTTTTTGTCATGGGAAATCCCAGACATAATGCTGCCCTGCACAAGGAGCACCCCAGGGACACATCCCCCAGCTTTTCCACAAGCACTCAGCTTTGCCACTGGTGCCACTGCCATGACTGTGGGTTCCACCCAGGTGTGTGGGCCAGGGCATGGGCTGCTGGGATGGGGACACTGGGCAGTGAGGAGGACATTGATGTGTGACGGGCTTCCCTGGAGCACAGGGTTAATCCTTCATCTCTTGATTCTGTGATTCATACCTACCTGATTTCCACAGTCATAGAATCATAGAATTCTTAGAGTTGGAAGGAACCTCTGAAGGTCATCCAGTTCAACTCCCCTGCAGTGAACATGACATCCCAGTTAGATCAAGTTGTCCAGGCTCTTCTCCTGCCTTGCCTTGAAAGTCTCCAGGGACGGGGCATCAACCAGATCTCTAGGTAATCTGCCCAAGACACTGGTCTTCATGCTAAGAAGAATATCAGTTATTTGCAATTAGATCCTGATGGAACCTTGGAGTAAAAACACTTTCTATAATTATTATGGCTTCAAACAATTAAGAATTAAGAGTGGGAAAACCAGTCTCAGTTGATCTGACGCCTATAGGACAAGTACTTCTCATTCACAAAACACCATTGAGTTTTTATCTGTGAGTATGTACCAGTGCCCACAAATAAGACAATCATATTCATGCTCAGTTGATAATCTGATCCATCTCATCTTTGTATTCTCTGTATCTATGTATACAGATGATGAGTAGAAGCAATGCAAGATCCTTGCTATCTGGGACTGTATTAATGATCGTGTGTACTTCTTGTTTGCTCACATTTGTGATTGTTGTGCACTGCATTACAAAATCGGTTAGCCTTGGGCACGATGTTACTGAAATAAGAAGGACGGTGCGATGTTGAATCGAACAGAAAGAATGCCACATCAGCACCCACAATGCCACCATCTAAGCTGAAGAAGATCAAACAAAGACAGAGGAGATGGGCGAACAGATTGCTGAACTGCTTCTCGTTCTGCAGCCAAAGGACTGTTTGGAGGCATGGAATCCAAAATCCTGGTTGGGATCCATGCTGAGACTGTGGAGACTCGTGGGATGGGGGAAACGGTTGGCACAAAGGGCAACAGCTGTGTTGGTTGGGTTTCCATTTTTTATGAAAGTCACTGCCATAGTCCAATGTATGATTGATTACATGCTCACTCTCTTCACTTCATCTCTTTCCTCTTCCTCTGTTCACTAAGAGCAGATCAGCAACCTAGAAGAAAGTGAGCTGTACAGGAACAGGATTCAAGCAGTTGTTTGAGCCATGAGATGCTGTACGAGTCTGAGAAGCAAGAGGGGGAATGTCCCAAACGCACCCTAGAAGAGTGACATGAGATCACCAAAGTAAGGAGACAAGGAGCAGTTGCAGGAAGGGCCTATTGAAGTTGAGATAACATCACTGCAGTGGATTTCATCTTGTGAGACTATGAAGATCTGTTGAGTAAGAAAGTGATCTTAGCAAGGGAGGGAGAAACCTACCAAATTACACCTGCACACCAAGGAGGGTCAACTAGCAGCTGTACAGGCTTGTTTGTCTCAAGCATCACTAGAGTCGTGCCTGTGGTTGGACACGGGTCCCAAAGATCTTCACAATATGTTCATAAAAAGCTGGGAGGGAAGCTTTATTTGACGTTTATTTTTTGTCAGTATCTGCCAACCTGTTCATAAAGGCGAGTTGATTTATGGAGCTGTTTTTACTGTGGACCATATGAGCACTGATGGTGAAGACACGTTTTAAATGCTAAGCACATCGACCAGTTGGTTGTTGTGTCCCACTATCTGTAACCACACCTTCTTCAATCTCCGTCATTTTTTACCCAATTACTTTTAAACCTGAAACGCTCCAGAACACACTAGGAACATTCTCGATACAGGGCTTCACTTTCAGTTCCATCATACAACCTTTACTTTCCTTTTGCATTTCTACAACATATTGCCACGTTTATTCCTCTAATTTGTTCTCCAGCTCATCTTTTCTGTATTATTCTTCATTTTTATGGCATAATCAGAAGGGTCACAGGCCACTCTCTCCATAAACGGTGATGGTGAAAGTAAGAAGGAAGAGCCCCAAGAGCTGGAAGAGAAAAAACTGCAACTGGTTTTACTGGACCTTCTGCTCCTAATATGTTTGGCATCAGAGTGAGAGGAGTACTTTGTCCTCTTAAAAACCCAGCACTGTTCAGTCACCTGTCCTTATGAATGCATCACTCTCTCCTGCCACAGCTGGTGACAGCTAACAGTAAGAGATGCAATCAGTGAGACACCAAAAGACAGGTGATATGGAATGTTGGTCTCTCCCTTTCAAAAAATGCATTCTCTTATTTCTCATTTTCATAACGCTGGCTTTAAGATCCAGGTACAGAACACAAGCATAAATTTAGAGAGTAAGCACGGTACAAGATGTTTGAAGTTCAGATTTTCGGCTTAGAAAGGACATGCTAGCTAGAATCTCATACAAAAGAACAATAATTAAAGAAATGAGAGCTGGTCATGCAACAACACAGGAATTTTTTACCACATCTCCTGTGGATGTTTAAATTCAGCCTCTGATATTTCTCCTTCTGCAACCAGAATTAAAGTGCTGTGCAGTGTGGAATCGCATCATAATCCTATTTCCAAGAAGTTATCAATTGCCTTCACTTGCATTCTGTTCAGTGCTCAGTGCTTCACCCGCTCGGAGAACTAAGGAAATCTCCTGTGCCTCTGTGTCACAGAGGTTGTGTTGGTTCTGTCACCACGTCAGCGACTGATTAAACAGCAGAACAAAAGTGAAAATGAAAGCAAAGCCAGCAGTGGGCTGCACACACCCTATGGTCTGATTCTGTAGATTTTGCAGGCTGTGTTTTTGGTTCTCAAGGGCTCTGTATGGTCTTTGGGTTTCCTTATCCCTTGGACAATCCCATAGCAGCTACATGAATTCTATGTGGGTCCCAATTGTCCCCATCCATCCCCCGTGTGCCCATTGCATCAATACCTCCTTATCAAAACCCGATGTTCGTATCACCCCGCTCTGACCCTTTCACACTCCTAAAACCCCAAAACTCCCCTCTGTCCCCATCTCCCCATTCTGTCCCCACCCTCTGCCTGATTCCACAGTCATTACGGTGACATCACTGGCTTTCACCTTCCTCCTGCCTGCAGCTGCCTTCTGGACCATCAAGAAAGGTGAGGGCTTTGGGAACTGTGTGGGAAATTCAGGAGGCTGCCACAGCTCTGATGTGCGACTCTGCTCCTTGCAGGTACCTGCAGAAAGAGATGCCATCGGTGAGCAGTAAGAGGCTGGGAGGGGATGTTTGAGTGCAGCTAGGAGTCTGGGGGGCTCCTTGTGCAGGGCAGTGGCACTAGTAGCAAAGCTGAGTGCTTGTGGAAAAGCTGGGGGATGTGTCCCTGGGGTGCAGGCAGCACGACCCCTGCTAAGGTCTCTATGTGTCCCAAAATAGAAGCGGGGGCTTTGCAGACACAACAGATGCATCATGGGCTGCATCGCAGGCTCTCGCTGTGGGTAACTCTCCGTCAGCTCAGAAACACCACAGGACGTGTCCTAAGCTCACAGCACAAACCTGTGACCATCTGCACCCCGCTCACTGCAAAGCGGGTGCTGTGAGGAGAGATCTGCAAAAGATGTGGGGGCATTTAGCATGGAGCATGCCATGTGCTCGTGTCCCTGCCCTCCTGCTGCTGGTGTTCGGTGAGTTGGGGATGCTTTGGGGATGCTATCGGGGAACCCTACCTGGAGCAGGAAGCCCAGCACAAAGAGGCTTGGGATGTTGGTGAGGGAGGAGATGGAGGACGTGTGGGATGGAGACTTGCACCAAAAGCACCAAAAATCAGGAATGCTGTGTGATTGTAAGGTTGAGGAGGCTGCATCTGGGAAAGAAAACCCATCCAAAATGGATTTGGGCTTGCTCAAATGGAGGCAGTGGATACGGCAAGGGGGTACACTGGTGGAGTGGTGTCTGCTGAAGAGTGGGGACATGGGCAGGTACATGTGTGTGAGCAGGACATTGTCCCTCTAAACAAAACCCTCTCTGTCCCACGGTGCAGGTACTGGTGTGAGCACGCAAGACATCTGCAGCTCCAGGGCTGACGGTGAGTGTGAGAATGGGTCCAGAAAATGAAGACATTGTGGGGGAGGAGATGGGAAGAGAGAAAGGCATTATTCCCTCTGAAATCCTAATATCCACCCCTGGAGGGCAGATTCTCCCTGCCTTGGAATGCAGTATGTTTTTCAACTACTGATGCTGGATGGTGGAATTCCTGTGCCATCTCTCCAGGTACTCTCCAGGCTCCAGTCCTGTTCCTTAACAGTTCAAGAGCTCAGGAAGGGGACGTTGTCCTGGCTCAGTGTGTTCTCCAGAACCAGTTTCCTGCTACCCGAATTGTCTTCTGCAAGGATGGGTTGGAGGTGCGCAGCATGAAAGCCAAACAGAACACGGTCATCTACTCTGTGCTGCTGAGCATCACTGAGGGAAGCAGTGGGACATACAAGTGTTTGTATGAGCAGAAGAACGAGAAAAGCAGGCTGAGGAGCTCTGTCCTCAGTCCTCCATGGGACCTGCATGTCACAGGTGGGACATGACATCAGGATGGTGGGGACACAGGGGATGGGGGTAATTAACAGCACATGGATGTCCCATGTGCAGTGAGATGCCGTAGAGAGAGGATGGCTCCGGAAGGGTTCCTGTCTCAATCTTACGCTGCAGAAATAGTATTCTGCAGTGGCCAGGAACATAAAGGAGGTGCAGGGTTTGGGCATGGTCGCGTTCCTGGGTAAGGATGCTCCAAGGCTTATTCCAAAAAAGTTTTGACAATACAGAAGAGAAACTGGGGTGATTTCCAGGAGTGAGGTTGTTCCTTTTTGTTTCATTTCCTATGTAGCAACAGGGTGATGTTGTGGCTATGGTGTGGGGATGGCCCTAAGTTGGTGTGCACTGGGATTTGTGTGCCTCCACCTGCAACAAAACCACCAAAAAGTGCCTTTGGATGGTGGCAGGGGGAGATGCAGGATGCAGTCTTGCAAGTGGGACGCTGCCATCCCATTGAGACAGAGCATCATGCTAGTCCTTTCTTATGCCCAAGGCCCAAGGAAAGAATAGAGTTGTGCTGCAGTATCATAAAATGCACATTTTCATCTCTGCCATGCATTTCTGAATTCATCATAGTTCAGATAATTGATCTTCAGGATGGCAGAGACCCCATGTCAGCCCACGTGTCTCAGGGGACAGAGCTGGCTCAGTGGGCACCTGCCAGTGCATGCATGCCCTGTCCCATACCAGTGCACTCAGGAGCTGTGTCCATGCAGAGGTGAGCATGTGGGCAACACTCAGCTCATCCGTTTGTCCCTCCAGGTCTTGTGTCTGATCGCACACCACAAACTGCACCCCCAGGTGAGGGACTCTCCTTGGCTCCTGCTGAACCTACCCCTTCACCTTTTCTCTATCCCTCCCCTCTTTTCCCATCCCATCGTTATGTCGCTGTTTCACCCCAACTCCTGCATCATTCCCATCTGACCCCATCACCCTCTATGTCCCCAGACCCCAACACTCCTCTGAACCCCATAGTCATTCATGTGGTATTGGTTGCTGTCACCCTCCTCCTGTCTGCAGTCAGCTTCTGGACCATTAGGAAAGGTGAGGACTTGAGGGAACTGTGGGGGATCCATGAGACTGCCACAGCTTTGATGTGAGACTGTTTTTCTTACAGGTGGCTGCGGGGAGAGATGCCAAAGGTGAGCAGAAAGGCAAGGGACAATATCTCCATGGTGCTCTGTTTGCAGCTCAAATTTCATTGCAGAGCAGCAGGTTGAAATTTGCTGCACAAATGTAGAAAATGCCTCAAATGATGGGAAACTGCCCCCAAAGCCCATCATCTCTGTTCCTCTAAATCTTCTTGCACAGACAGGGCAAATAGGGTTGGACAGTCAGTCTAGAGCTCAGAATCTGCTACCCAAACCAATGGTGGGTCTTCCTCCTTCCCAAATGAGTACCGAGCACTCATGGTTGTGGGTTTTTTTTCTTTTCTTTTTTCTTTTTTTTTTTTTCCCCACAGATGCCACCATTGCTCATTTTAAAAGGGACAAGGTGAGTTGGGGCCCTTTCCCATTGGAACCAAAGTGATACTTTGCCCAGAGATGTCATTTTATTGTTTTTACACTTTCTCACACATCTCCTTTCCTTACGTTCTCTTTACTTGCAGAAAAATGGCAAATCATAAGATAGGTTTTCTAGCCACAAATCACACTCTCCTCTCTGACTTCTGCAAACACCTCCCCTTGATGTGCAGAACTGCAGCCCCTTGTTGCTGCTGCCAAAGTTGTGTTCTGTGTTTCCTTCTCAGAAGCTCCAGAAATTGTTCCATCTGAAGAGCTGGAAGAACACTTCTGAGTGTTTTAAAGAGAGTGGAGGGGGAGTTATGAAGAAGAAAAGTGTATCTAGCAAGCAAGTTCTGTCCAAAATCTGCTCTTATTTTTCTTTTGTTCTTGCTAACTATCTCCTACCTGTTTTTCGAATGTGCATGGCTCCTCTTGGTGCACCTGGAGCCTCCTCGTGCAGGGCTTGCAGGCTGCAGCTGCAGTAACAGGGCTTTGCTTTCCCCTCCAGCCTCCTGTGAAGCAGATGACCAACAGCAGAGCTCTATAGGCTGCAGCGTGGCAAGGGCACTGGGACTGGGTCAATGCCACTGTGCTTCCTTGCAGAGGGCTCCTGGGGTGTAACATGGGGCTCTTGGTGTTTATGGGGTTTGCTCTCAATTTATGTCTGGCCAATCAGATTTATGACTTGCTTATGTATGGACTACCTACAATGTCAATAAAATGTCAGAAATGTACCAAACTGGAACATAAGGATATGTCATTCAAATACACAAACGGCGTGGTACAGCCACAAATGAGCTCTTCTCTCCACCCACACATCTGTGCACACAACCGCAGATCTGTGTGCTGTTTGCTGCATCATCAATCCTACCGTGGTTTTGAATCAAAGAAATCATCCAGTGATGAGCTGTGGTTATGCATTACTGCTGTGGCTTCAGGTGGAAGAAGCTCTGAGGATGCCCAGGCTGGCTGTGTTTTGGTCCCCACTGTGAGCCCCAAGCACAAGGATCCTGTCACAGCCCCACGGACAGATGGGAGCTCTCAGGGTGCATTCAGGGAAAGGAGTACACCAGATTTAACTGGACAAAGTAAGGAAATCTCCTGTGCCTCTGTGTCACACAGATCGGGTTTGCTTTCCTTCTTGCTTCCTAATACATACCCAACCAATGGATAGTTGGTCAGAGATCATACAAGAAGGTATTGGAGGCGAAAACATGAAAGGTGTCCTGAGGACCCTCCAAATTCGGGCAGGTGTGACTTTGATGCCCTGCTCCTGCCCTCTAGCAGGACAGTTATTATAACCAACCATATGCATCCTATGTCAGTGTGCTGTTCCTGGGCACCAACATCTCCAGCAGCATCTTCTTCTTTGCACTGAGTGACTCACGTTCTTTTAAGTAATGTCAATGTTACGATTTTATATTCTGCTGATTAACCAAAATTTGACCCAATCTGCAGAATCCATCCAGGAGTCTGAAAATAATCAGCAACTGAAATTCTAGACATTGTGTGAAACTGTAAGCCTTGTTGATAAGTCAGGCAGGTTTGGTAAGGAAGATCTCAAAAGACACAGCAACACTTGCTACCCATTAACATTCCTTACCTCTGGACTAAGGTTGATAAGGAGATTAATCATTCCTCTTGTCTCGATATGAGTCTGGCCAGTCCAGAGAGCACTAAGAAAGGGAGATGCAAAAATAGCACAGGTTCATCGCTCACCACAGAGTAAGTTCTCAGCACATGGCAACATTTTGTGGATCTACAGATTGCATCTATCCCTCTGTTGATCATCTCCACAGGCAGATGCTGAGTTCCTCACAGAGGCACA
The DNA here is from genome assembly GCA_037305975.1 of Chrysolophus pictus. Taxonomy (NCBI): domain Eukaryota; kingdom Metazoa; phylum Chordata; class Aves; order Galliformes; family Phasianidae; genus Chrysolophus; species Chrysolophus pictus. Next base: position 1,221,691 of record CM074606.1, read on the forward strand.
GGTTCATTTTCCTGCACAGATTGTAAATGAAGTGATAATTGCTTTTGGTAACAACAACAGCAATACTGAATGCATAGAAGCTTTTGGCTGCTGGAGACCAGGAGAAAGCTATGGTACTCAACAATTTCTTTGTCTCAGACTTCACTACTGTCTGTTCTAGACACAATCCTCAAACTTCCATTTCAGAAGGTGGGAAGTGGGAGAACGATCCCCCTCCTGCTTTCAGTGGAAGTTGGATTTGCAGCCACCTGAGGAACCTGAATATCCATATGTCTATGAGTCCTTATGAGATGCATCCCAGAGTCCTGGGGGGAGAGGCTCACAGAGGAGAATAAAATATCAGGAATAGTCAGCATGGTTTCTCCCAGGGGAAGTCATGCTTTATAAATAAAAGAAGCTTTTATAGTGAAATCAACAGCTTGATGGAAGAGTCAGTAGTGTTGTATCCACTCTTACAATTTGGAAGTATTATATCAATGAAAACATGAAGCACAGAAATCAGAAAGAAAAATGAGATATGACTTCTAACTGAAAAACAAACAAACAAACAAACAAACAAAACCAACGGAGCAGGACATTCATTTATGGTCTGAGCAGCCAGGCATCCAATGCTCCCAAACTTCCAGCATAGTGATATCTGGGTTTAATTGCTTGTGGAGCTTAGGAAGGTGGGAACAATAGCTGAGTGTACTGGGACAAGAAAAACTCCATATGACAAATTTCTCTTTTGTACTGGACTTAAACTGTATCCTCAGAGGAAGGGCAGCTTCTCTCAAGGGAAGATCCTTAAGGCAAAAATCAAGTACCACATTAATCGAAATCTGGAATCTCTACTAAGACTCCTTCCCACTTAAAAACAATGACATCAGCTAAATGACTTCAAGGGACTTCTAGGACTAAGAACATGGATATATGGCAGTCTAACACAACCTGGGCAGGAAAGGCTTCGGATCCCCCTTGAATAGCAAATTAGCAGGAAGTCAGCAAAACATCTCAGCACCACAGGAAAAGTCACTGTTTCTCCTTTTGCCTTCTGTTCAATGGAGAGAAACATGGAGTGCAAAAGCGCAGGAACAGCAAACCCAGTTCCCTCCTGGGAACGTGACAAGTCTTTTGCCCTCCCCAGAGACCAGATCCCAGTTTCAGAAAGATTATCCCAGCTCCCTCCTTTCAGACTCTCCCTCACTGTCAGCACTCTCACCTGCCTGTCCTGTTCATGCATCAACTGCACGCCCAGTGATGATTCTCAGAAGCAAAGCCCTTCCTGCCCAGTGTGATGGGAAGAAGATTCTCATTAATGGGGCCCTTAGCAGGGGGCTTGTGATGGACTGTTCTGTGGTCAGGGGACAGGGCAAGCTCAGGGTTCTTCCATGCTTCATCTGGGGTGATGGGAACCGAGGAGAGAGAGGAGGAGCTTCTAGTTAAAAATTAAAAGAGTGAGAATTCCAGGCTCCTTATGAGATCCTTATGAGAAGAGGAACTTGGTGTCTTTTATAGACATAGAACTCTTATATCAGGCTTCTAGCTCAAGGGTGATGCCAGCTTTCTGGCAAGCAAGGGATGACAGTTTCATCTGTGGGACTTTACATTGATGTAACTAGACTTAGGGGAGGTGCCAACCCTTGTCCATAAGTGCTCAGTAAAGTGGTGCTTTGGCCAGTTAATTCCAGAAAGAAACAAGGAGGCTTATTTCTAGCTTTCACACTGGATTTAATGTCTAGCCCTGGTGTCTGATTGCAAGCCCACATACCCATGTATCTTCGAGCTTTTCTGTAGTCTGTTGAGATTTCCTCACGAGGAAAGGAGCAAGTTTTCTGTTATGGTTTTAGGACTGGAGGAGTATCCTGCTGCATGGAACTGGAACATGCCATTGAAGGAGTATGGGAAAAGTCAGGTCATAATTCATTGACTTTTTGGGTCCCAGAGAGTCTCGCTCCAGCTGCCCAGGGACATGGGACAGAACATCTCAATTAGCTTAGGAAAATTGAAACAGGACTTTCTCAGTATGGAGAAAGTAATTTTACTTTACCTGCACTTGAAGTCATTCTCTCTCTTTTTTTTTTTTTTTTTTCAGTTTCTGCATAAGAAAGAATAAAATACGAGTTAGCTAGCAAGCAATGGCTTGATATCTGTAAGACTCGTTGCAGAATCTGATAGGGAACTACATGGAACGTGGGTGGTTATAGCTTGGCAGTGGAAATATTGGGTACCTGGGAAAAGGGCACTGAGCTGTACAGAGAGTCACACTCCTGGTGCCTTTGCTAGATGGAAGGATTGGAAAAGAAGAGATTTGAAGACATCTGATGGGAAAATGGCCAGGGGAAGGAACTGATATCCTCCTGTGCTGGAGCCAGGAACGATCTTAGAGATCTGCCTGTTTTTCACATCATCATAAGTTCTTCAGTTGAGATGGGAGGATAAGTGCTTTATAATTTCCTTTGCGAGTAGAAGGAAATCTCTCTCCAGATAAAGGACAGATAGTTGTGAGTGGTTCTCCAAGTGGGTTCTCAGAGAAGGAGGTCACAGAATTACAGAATCTTTAGTGTTGGAAAAGACCACAAAGTTATCTAGTCCATCCATCTGCCTTACCTTGCTTTTTTAAAGACTCTTCTTGGATTTTTTTCTTAGAAGCTTTCTTTTTTTGCTTCAACACTTAAATAAGCAAATGAAATAAGTACTGACACACAGAGGAAATATTCAGTGCCCACATGTGAAAGAACAGCTCCGTTCACTTAGGGCAGATCATAACAAGTTGCATAGCCAAAGGTACAGTGTGTGAACACATCATACTGGGAATGTAGTTAAACCACATCACACTTTATGAAACTGTAAAGTTTTGTAGTGTTTTTTTTTTTTTCTTCCTATATTTTGCCACTCTATTATTGGCCCTGTTGTTTCCCTGAGTGTTCTTTAAATGTTCCAGCTTAGTTTGTACTACAAAGATCAGATCTGGAATATTGGACTTAACATCCTTGTCTCCTCCATGTCTTCACTGCCACAGGAGGGAAGCATCCTTGTACTGCAATTAGATGCAAAGGGTACTTTGGTGTTTCAGAGAAGAAGAGTTGAATGTCCACTGCCTATAATCAACACTGAGCCTTATTTCAGAATTAAAACTGTATTTCAGCTATTGTCAATTAGGAAAGGACTCCACCTCTTAAGTCCATAGATCAAAAAGAACAAACTCTGAACAGTGGAACTGAAATGAAGACTGAAACATTAAAGATTAACTCACGGTGTGGCTCTGCTTGAAGGCCAGCTGTTGTTTTATTGTAATATCAGTACTTTCTTGTCAAGGTGCATTGTAAATGGAGACTTTCTGTCCTTGGGTCTTGGCAGATATCACTGAGAGAACTTGGTTTGAAATGGGGGTGACTTTGAAGAAGATCATGCCTTTGAATACAGATGTTCTTGGATTTTCATTGGACTTACCTCTTAATATTACCTCTCACAATTGTTTCTTCCTTGAAATATAATGCAGCAAGTACTGTGTACATGGGTTGATGGTGACAGGACAAGGGAGAATGGCTTTAATGGTTTTAAATGGTTTTAAGACAGACAAGATTTAGGTTAGATAGTAGGAGAAAGGTGGTAAAGGATAATAAAAAAGGCTTTTTTAAGTATGTTAACAGTAAAAGGAAGACTAGGGAGAATGTAGGTCCCCTACTAAGTGAGGGGGGTGTTCTGGTAATGGGGGATGCTGAGAAGGCGGAGATACTGAATGCCTTCTTTGCTTCTGTCTTCAGTAAAAAACCTCTCCCTCTGGAATCCCAGACCCTGGCGGTTAGTGAGAAGGTCTGGGGAATGGAAGACTTCCCTTTAGTCAGGGAAGAGGCAGTTCGAGAGCACCTAGGCAACACCAATGTTCATAAATCCATTGGACCTGATGGGGTGCATCCACGGGTGCTGAGGGAGCTGGCAGAGGTGATTGCTGAACCGCTCTCTGTCATCTTTGAGAGGTCTTGGAGAATGGGGGAGGTGCCTGAAGACTGGAGGATAGCCAATGTCACTCCGGTCTTCAAAAAGGGCAAGAAGGAAGATCCAGGTAATTACAGGCCAGTCAGCCTCACCTCTGTCCCTGGAAAGGTAATGGAACAGATTGTGCTGGATGCCATCACCAGACAACTGGAAGAAAAGGAGGTTATCAGGAGTAGTCAGCATGGGTTCACCAGGGGAGGTCGTGCTTGACCAACCTGGTAGCCTTCTATGATGTTGTCTCTGGCTGGGTGGATGGGGGGAGAGCAGTGGATGTAGTCTACCTTGATTTCAGCAAGGCGTTTGACACTGTCTCCCACGACATCCTTATAACAAAGCTGAGGAAGTGCGGGATAGATGAGTGGACAGTGAGGTGGGTTGAGAACTGGCTGACTGGCAGAGCGCAGAGGGTTGTTGTTGGCGGTGCAGAGTCTGGTTGGAGGCCTGTAACCAGCGGTGTTCCCCAGGGGTCGGTGCTGGGTCCGGTCTTGTTCAACATCTTCATCAATGACCTTGATGAGGGGATAGTGGCCACCCTCAGCAAGTTTGCTGATGAAGTTGGGAGGATTGGCTGACACAGCCGATGGCTGTGCTGCCATTCAGCGAGACCTGGACAGGCTGGAGAGCTGGGCAGTAAGAAACCAGATGAGGTTTAATAAAAGCAAGTGTAGAGTCTTGCATCTAGGGAGGAATAATTGCATGCACCAGTACAGGCTGGGGGATGAGCTGCTGGAGAGGAGCTCTGCAGAGAGGGACCTGGGTGTCCTGGTGGACGACAGGTTGGCCATGAGCCAGCAGTGTGCCCTTGTGGCCAAAAAGGCCAATGGCATTCTGGGGTGCATTAAAAAGAGCGTGGCCAGCAGGTCGAGGGAGGTGATCCTCCCCCTCTACTCTGCCCTGGTAAGGCCTCATCTGGAGTACTGTGTCCAGTTCTGGGCTCCCCAGTACAAAAAAGACAGGGATCTCTTGGAAAGAGTCCAGCGGAGAGCCACAAAGATGGTGAAGGGCCTGGAACATCTCCCCTATGAAGAAAGGCTAAGAGAACTGGGTCTGTTCAGCCTTGAGAAGAGAAGACTGAGAGGGGACCTGATCCAGGTCTATAAATATCTAAGGTGTGGGGGGCAAAGTGATGAGGCCGGACTCTTTTCAGCAGTGTGCGGAGACAGGACAAGGGGAAATGGCCAGAAGCTGGAGCACAGGAAGTTCCGCACCAATGTGCGCAAGAACTTCTTTACGGTGAGGGTGACGGAGCACTGGAACAGGCTGCCCAGGGAGGTTTTGGAGTCTCCTTCTCTGGAGATGTTCAAGACCAGCCTGGACGCCTACTTGTGCGACCTGGTGTAGGGAGCCTGCTTTGGCAGGGGGGTTGGACTCGATGATCTCTGGAGGTCCATTCCAACCCCTATGATTCTGTGATTCTGTGATTCTGTGATTCTGTGAAAGTTTTTCACCCAGAGGGTGGTGACACACTGGAACAGGTTGCCCAAGGAGGTTGTGGATGCCCCATCCCTGGAGGCATTCAAGGCCAGGCTGCATGCGGCTCTGGGCAGCCTGGTCTGCTGGTTGGCAATCCTGCCCAAGACAAGGAGGTTGAAACTAGATGATCATTGTGGTTCTTTTCAACTCAGGCCATTCTATGATTCTATGAAGTATTTTTAGCTGCCTTAGAAACACAACTGAATTTTCTTCAGGAAAGTGAAGAGAAGAAGGAGGAGGAAAAACGCTGTCCTTGATGGAGGAGAACCATGTTAGGGAGTACTCAAAAGTAATATTGCATACACAAGTCCATGGAGCCCGACAGGCTGCATCCACCAGTTCTGAGGGAGCTGGCTGATGTCATTGAAAGACCACTCTCCGTTATCTTTGGAAGCTCATATCAGTCTGGAGAGAAGGTAGAGAGCAAACATCAACTCCAACTTCAAGAAAGGCAGAAGGAAGACTCAGGTAACTACAGGCCAAACAGTTTCATCACAGTGCCTGGGAAGGAGATGGAGAAACCCCTCCAAACAAAACAAGAATGTAATTGAGTACAGTCAGCACGGCTCTGTGAAGGGCAAATCATGCTTTATTAATTTGAAAGACTTCTACAATGAGGTAACAAACTTGGTAGATGAAAAAGCAGAGGAAGATGTTCACCTGCTCTTGGTGGTAGGTTTTTGATACTGCCTCATGTAATATCCTTGTAGAGATACTGAGTGGAACATTCAATGAAGTGGAAATCAGTTGAACAGCCAGGCTGCGTTGGATTTTCTTGCCAATATAAAGGGGAGGGGATGACTTTAGTGTGGAGCAGGTTGATCCTAATGGACTGCAGCCACTGGAAAGGACCCACACTGTGGGGAAAGGTCCCACAGCAGGGAAAAATGTGAGGAAGAAGGAGCAGAAGATAATAATTTACAGGCTCATTCCCTGTGTTCTGTGCCACTCAGTGAGGAGGTGGTTTGGGAATAAAAGGGTGAAACTGAGCCCAGAAAGGGCAGCAGAAGTAAGAAAAGTGTTGGTTCAATTTTGTCTTTGGTTCTCACCACTCATATCTATTTTAATTTGAGATAAATTGAATTTTCACCAGAGTGAATCTGCTTTACCTGTTGTGATAGCTGGTAAGTGATCTCCTTGCCTTTATCTCAATTCATGATCTTTTTCATCTTATTGTCCATGTCTTGTTGAGGAAGGGGAGTGAAAACAGCTGGGTGGGCATCTGGCATCTGGACAAGACAGCAAACTGGGAAGAATGTCTTTTACATCAGAATTGTCCTGTTGCCACTTAGATATACCTGGAAAGGCAAATGTGAAACTGATAAAGCTCAGAAAGAGGAAGAACGAAATCCTACCAATGGGGAAGAACAGCCACAGATGCCAGCACCACCTTCTTTCATGTGATTCATAATTGCCTTTCTTTTTATGCCGTGTGCTGTTAATATTTAACTGTGCAGTCAGAGTTCCAGTTGAATTAACGAGTGCACTGATTTCTGTACAGGTAAATTCTCATATATCCATTTCTATCTTTTTTTTTTTTTAAATTTCCTTCTGATCTATAACTTCAAATATATGTATTTCCATTTGTTGGCTTCTGTGGATTAGACTCGTATTTTTAAAATAGTTATATTTGGTTTAAAGATGGGATTCATCTGTCTAAATGACTCTACCTGTGGTTCAGCTGATATTTGGGATGCTTGGCCTTTATCTTGAGACCTGGTGCTAAATTCCTTCAGCTGAGGAGAGGCACCTAGTGACTGAACTGTCACTCCAAAATGTGGCAAATATCTCATGAATGTTTGGCAGCCCTGTGTAAAAGTCACAAGCTGGGGGGAGGGGGGGGGAAATACTATGGAAAAAGGCTCATTGGATGAGATGAAGACAAGAAATGAATTCATTAATTATTGTTACTACTGGTACCAGCTCAGCATAGGGGAGGTTAATGTAGTTTATTGGTAATTGAGAAAAGACTAGAGCAAAGTGAACTAAAGCAAACTAAAGCCACCTTCCTCTCATCCACCCAGTTCTACCTCATCCCCTCAAGCAGCACAGGGTAATAGGGCTTACGGTGGGCAAAACGTTAAGAGGAAAAAGCCAAGAGAGCTGACCAAATGTTTGCCACGTACCACGGGACATTGTGCTGAGCAATAAAGGCTCAGGGAAAGGAGGAAAGTGAAAGAGTTGATGGTTACAGAAAAACAGACATAAACCGAGCAAGGTGTCAGCTACTCAGGTGCAAACATAACCCATCCTGTCAGCAGGAAAGATCAAGCAATAGTATAGAATCAGTGACTCTGTGTTTCGTCATGTGGTTTTGTTTTTGCCACTCTAAATTATCTTTCAGGTCAGATTTAAAAACATTGCAAGAAACAATGTGGCAGATGAACAGTTCTGGGCTGAGTTGTTTCTTCTGCGTTATGCTTCTGCTCCAGATGGCTCATGCAGGTAAATGCCTCCTCCCTGTAACATCTGAGAGCTTCTCATAAACAAACAAATAAATACATTTAAAAAAGCAGTGCAGCCTTTTGCATTCCTGTATTCAGGCGCTAGGGGGTGCTCTCCAGTTCTGGTAATAGTTCATGGCTTTCAGCTGTAATTTCCTTCTACTGGAAATGAAGATTCAACTCCCGTCTTCTACTCACTCCACCTTTAGCTGCTTCATTCATTCCAGCTCCACCTCTCATAACTGAGGTGACAGCAGTTTTATTTTTGTATAGCAGAGCAAAAGAAAACAAATTCAAATAAAGGATTGGATAAGATCCCATAAGCAAAATCTATCAAATGTTACTGTGGACAAACGTGATGTGGGAGTCCATGGGTCACTCAGTGCTGGAAGAGAGAACAGTATGGGAATATGATCATCTACTTGCTCTGCTCTTATCTCCATGTGGAGTCATCCGACACTGTCCACACTGGGAGGCTGAATTTGGTTGCCTAAACCATTTAATGCCATGTGAGGTCCTCTCCTTTTCTGCAGAAGGACGTGGGAGTCCTGTGGGTTTTGACTGAATCCTGCTTTAAAATCACAACTGAATACTTCAATGTAGGCTTCTAAATTCAAGAGTCTAACTTTTTTTTTCTTTTTTCCTTTTTTTTTTCCGATAGAAATCCTTGATGTGTCCACATTGGTTCAAGCTAACCAGAACTTCCTCATAGGTGTCACTGCTTTAGTCTCCATTCTCCTTCTCATGGTCATCATCATTGTGATCCACTATTACTGCTGTTCAGGTACGGGCATTTTCTCCCAACATCTGCAGCTTGTATGTGGTCCTACAGCATAACTCCAAGTTCTGCTGTCCTCATTCCATCCTTATTTACATGGCATCCAGGTGACAATGCTGGGTTAGAGTGAAGCACCTAGACCATACCTTGCCAAAGTGTGAGGAGTAACTGCAGATGTTTGGAATCAATAATCATTCCCCCCAATCCTTCCTTATCACTGTTGGGTACTGCTCATCCACATAGTCCATGCCATAAAACCTGTCTCTGATCTTGGCAATACTGGTCTTCTCTGAGGTGCTGACCTTCACCATAAGATTATACATTTTTTTGCAGGATTGGAGGAGGCAACAGTTCTACTGTTGTCATTTGTTGTTGTTTCCATGAGACTCAGAAAAGAAAGAAAGAAAGAAAGAAAGGAAGGAAGGAAGGAAGGAAGGAAGGAAGGAAGGAAGGAAGGAAGGAAGGAAGGAAGGAAGGAAGGAAGGAAGAAAGAAAGAAAGAAAGAAAGAAAGAAAGAAAGAAAGAAAGAAAGAAAGAAAGAAAGAAAGAAAGAAAGAAAGAAAGAAAGAAAGAAAGAAAGAAAGAAAGAAAGAAAGAAAGAAAGAAAGAAAGAAAGAAAGAAAGAAGAAAGAAGAAAGAAAGAAGGAAAGAAGGAAAGAAGGAAAGAAAGAAAGAAGAAGAAGGAAAGAAGGAAAGAAGGAAAGAAGGAAAGAAGGAAAGAAAGAAAGAAAGAAAGAAAGAAAGAAAGAAAGAAAGAAAGAAAGAAAGAAGAAAGAAAGAAAGAAAGAAAGAAAGAGAAAGAAAGAAAGAAAGAAAGAAAGAAAGAAAAGGAAGAAGGAAAGAAGGAAAGAAAAGAAAGAAGAAAGAAGAAGAAGAAGAAAGAAGGAAAGAAGGAAAGAAGGAAAGAAGGAAAGAAGAAAGAAGAAAGAAAGAAAGAAAGAAAGAAAGAAAGAAAGAAAGAAGAAAGAAAGAAAGAAAGAAAGAAAGAAAGAAGAAAGAAAGAAAGAGCTAATTTCTCAGTACATTCATTGTACATGCTTACAGGGCACTCCTCCCTCTGCACCAAAACGTACTTTTTATTTTTTTTTAATGGTTTCAGCTTCCTGATGAGAGCGAAAAGGAACAAGAAGAGAGTACAACTACATGGATTTCCATTCATTAACACCTCCTTCTTGATTTGTTTGAATCAAGCTGTCCAAACCCAAAACTTCAAGACACCAATATTTTACAAAATTTAACATTTAAGCTTTCACATCCACTGTGGAGTTTTCATGCTCTCTCTTTCTTTTTTATTTTATTTTTTTTCAGGTCGTCGTTCAAAGGATCCTGAAAGAGAACCTGAAAGAGGTAAAGTGGAGGTTAGAGTCGAGTAAATGTTGATGATTACAGGTGTCTTCGTTAGTGCTTGCTTGTGTATCTGTTTGGAGTATGCATTTCAGAGCTGCAACAGGTATATATGGAATCATGGGATGTGACCTAAATGTGATTCCCAGATGCTGTAAGTAATGAATTAAATTGAGAGCATGAGAGATTTTGCAAGTTTTGGGGTGTGTGTCTTGCTCTAATTTCAGACTGAAATAAGATATTGTCATCACCAATATGCAGGACACATTTGCAGAAATACAAACATGAATGTCATTTCAGGTGTCATAAGACACTGCATGTCTTCCAAGCAGATCTGTGCAGCTGTCTGGGTATCCCTAGCACACACAGAATCTCTAAATATCTTTGTAAGGGGAAGTGAATCTAGGCCCACACATCCATTTGCCATCAAAGGGCAACTCAAGGAGACAGCTCTTCTCTCCAAAGGCAGATCAAAAGAAAGGGGAAGAGGGGAGATGGATTCTGGGAGCTTTGGTTGGCAGTAAGTTGAATTTGAGTGAATGGTCTGTCTTAGCAGTCAAAAAGGGCTGAACCTTGTGGGTTTCTTCCAGCTCAGAATATTCTATGATTCTATTAATTACTCCTGGAGCTGAGAATCCATCCTGGATGGTCAACTGAAATAAGCACATTAAATTTTTCAACTAATTTTTTTTTGTTTGGATGGACGTAGGAATAAGAACATAAATCTCTGTTCTTCTTTACTTCCTCTTTAGGGTTACTCGTTCCTGATAATTCTGAAGGTAAGAGTTACGGTGTACAAAGTAGTAAAAAACTAATGTCCATGCCACATTCAACCTCTAATGCAGGATCTCAGAAGCCAGTTTATAAGATTGCATGTGTCTTCCATTTAAGTTCATATTGGCAAAAATCTCCATGGCTCTGTCATCTACTGGATCTGCTGCGAGAGCAACACCACTGTAAAGGTGGTTAAAGAGTGATTTTTATCAACTGCCTCTATTTTCAAGCAGTCACAAAGTCCTTCCTTCCTTCCTTCCTTCCTTCCTTCCTTCCTTCCTTCCTTCCTTCCTTCCTTCCTTCCTTCCTTCCTTCCTTCCTTCCTTCCTTCCTTCCTTCCTTCCTTCCTTCCTTCCTTCCTTCCTCCCTTCCTCCCTTCCTCCCTTCCTCCCTTCCTCCCTTCCTCCCTTCCTCCCTTCCTCCCTTCCTCCCTTCCTCCCTTCCTCCCTTCCTCCCTTCCTCCCTTCCTCCCTTCCTTCCTTCCTCCCTTCCTTCCTTCCTCCCTTCCCCCCTTCCCCCCTTTCTCCCTTTCTCCCTTTTTTCTTCCTTTCTTCCTTTCTTTTTTTTTCTTGAAAGATTATTAGAAAAACCAAGAGCTGTTTGGATCTGTTCTCTGCTTGGCCATTTCAAGTATCATTTTGCAGCCCAAGATCCCTTGGAGGAAGGCATGGGTTCAAGCTCGTAGATTGTGTTACCAGAAATACTTTGTAACCCAGGGGCTATGCACTGACTGACAGTGATTTTGATCTTTTGCAGGAAATACCCCTGAGAAAGATGGTAAGTTTGTACAATCTCTGTGCAGAGTATGTGCTAACAAAATAATGTATAGTTACTGTTTCTAATATTGACACTTCACAGCTCAGAATGATGTTGGAGGGGCAAAAAGGAATCTAGTACAGCACCTAGTCAGACAAGCCAGACTTTCTTATCCTTTCTTTCTGAGTATTCCTCCCAAGTCCACCTTCTATCTTTTGGCCTTTCCCAAAGTATCCCAAAGTATCCTATCCCAAAGCATTCAATTTTGCCCAAAATCTCTTTCAAGCTTCCCATGAGAAGCTTTAAACAACTCCTCCGTCTTCCCAGTCCTAGAATAATTTTGCTCTCTTGTGGGATCCATGGAAATCTTTTTTCCCCCTTTCTGAACAATGAAGTCCTGGTTATAAAGGACTGCAAAGGACATTAGTATCAAAGTCTTGTGGCTAAGCAGGTATTCCTTGCAGCCCATGGCTCTAAGGCACTAAGGAACATAGTTTAGTGATGAAACATATTGATGGTTGGATTTGATGATTTTAAAAGTCTTTTCCAGCCTAAATGATTCCATGATTCTATCTTTCAAATAATTAACCCTGAAAGTTGAACATTACATGGGCTTTTTTTTGTTTGTTTGTTTTTTTGTTTAGTTTCACCTTCAGAAGAAACCATTATCTCAACTTCAGAAAAAGTTGAGGAGAAGATAGGTAAGTGAATCTATCTCCCACCTATTAGTCTTAAAGGAGCTTGCATAAGTGGTAAAAATTAAACAAAAATGAATGCAACACAATCAGTTCCATTGCAACACACTCTTATTCCTTCTGACCCTAAAATGCACTCTACTGACTTGCTCCTGATCCCTGCTGCTTGCTGTTTTCCAGACTGGTTTATGTTCTTGTCCCGTTTAATTTCTATTTTTCCCTCTTGGATGGCAGTTTAACTCTGAGATTCTTATCCTAACCTTATCTCTTCAAAAGACCACTTGCATCTCCATCAGCTATGTATCTTCTTCTTCCTTAATAGAAATGCTGAGATTTTAAAAAAATGTTTTGATTTAATTTAATGTAAGTTATTTATATTCTTTTGCAGAATCCTTAATGAGAAGAACTGGTAAGCTTTTCTGACTCTTGATTTGGTTTGTTCTTTGCAAGTAAACCACAGAAAAAAAGGGAGATTTTTGCAGTCAGGAGGTCCCATACTATTCTCATTGCACTTCAGGTTATCATCTGAGATATGAAGTGAGATTATGGTGGAAAATATCTAACTTAAAAACTGCAGCAGAACATGTAGTTATGAGGTTGATGTGCGTTCTGTTCATATGAGCAGTTGAACTGTGTTCTGTGCCAGTCCTTTCTATAATTTTTGGTTGACAACCACATAATCTTGCAGACGACAAGGATGCTGAAGGCTCAATTGGCTTGTCTATGTTTTAAGCTCTTATGGAACGTATGGAGCAACTTAGGAATGAGCACTGCCATCAGCTGTGGAGATGCTCACTCTAGTCTGGAAGTTCATTATTTTCCATTATGCAAATCATCGCCTTCTGAGCTGATTTGACTCACTCACTATTTTCATGTCTTTATCTGCAGAGTACCTGGAGAAACTTGTCTTTTTGGGTGAGAACTCTTGAACTTGTTGGGAAGTGGGAGAATCCTGGGTAATGTTCTCACCCTGACAACTGTATGTTGCATGTGGAACAACACCCAAAAATGAGTTGTGTCATTTGCTCCAAGTTTTGTTTCTTAAGACATCTTTTGTGTACCAGTAGCAATGCACAGGGTGCATTCATAGCAGTGTGAATGCATCTTTTGCACATCCCAGAGTGCCACACATGCACACTTGAGTGTCTTCATTAGTGACAAATTTGCAGTGCAAGCCACAGATTTATTCCCTTCTGAAGTTAAGGTCCTGTGCAACAACGACAAGTGTGTTCAGCCTGATAATTACCTTAATGATAGATGGAACAGAAAATGTGGTATCTTCGTGACAAAGACTGCTGGTTTCGTTTCTATATATTTTCACCCATTTCCTCCCTTCAATCCTACTTTCTTGTCATTGCCACTACACTAGTGGTTACTGTCACCAGTGAAATCTTTGCCCTGCTGCAGTGCACATCTCTTTTCCCCGTATCAGCATGTCAGATACAGACAGTGTAGAGGGACTGAAAGTTGTCTCCAATGCACTTGTTTTTATTCATTGTGTAGGAGTTAAGGAAATAAGAATATAGTTGGTTGGGTTCTATTTTTTGCTCTTGGGGTGACTATTCAGATTGCCTGATTGACTGTTATCTGGAGGAGGAAGAGCTAGTAAGATGATTTCTGCTTTTTTTTTTTTTCAGAAAAAAAATCTCTAACCTTAGATGCTGACACAGCTCACCCTAGACTGGAAGTCTTCGATGAAGGAAAGAGTGTAAAGGATACAGGGATTATTAGAGATGTGGCCATGAATAGCAAAAGGTTCGACTCCCACATCTTCATCTTGGCAACTGAGGGTTTCAGCATTGGCAAGCACTATTGGGAAGTGAATGTGGGAAAGAAAAATAACTGGGAACTGGGAGTAGCTTCTGAAGCTGTAACTAGGAAAGGGACAATAATTCTCTGCCCCACAAATGGCTTTTGGGTCATGGCACTGTCTGATGGGATAGAGTACTGGGCCTGCACTGACCCTTGGACACGTTTGAATGTAAGGTCAAAACCACAAAAGATTGGGATACTACTGGACGTCTCAGCTGGACAGCTATCATTCCATGATCCCCAAAGTCAAATGACTCTGTATACTTTCAACATTGCTGAGAGTGATAAGAAAGGGAAGTTCTTTCCCTTTTTTTCCATGGGTAACAGCGCTGGAAAGAAAGACCCAGAGCCACTAAAGTTGTGTTTTTAAGCTGAGTAGTCAATGAAATCTGCTGTAGGCATTAACACATGTATCTTCATGGAGAAAACTGTCTTGCTGTTTTGCCTCATTCTCCTTGTATCTTCCTGCCACTGCTGATTTGCACAGATCTTGGAACAGATTATGTGTCCTTTCATTTGCCTACAGAGTGCCTCATCATTTTAGGAACTGTTAAGGTGAATCTTTAGTGTCATTACACTCTTGGGCTCATCAGTACACATTGGAACAGCATCATCATGTGGGTACTAAACTGTCAAACAACAATCTTCATTTTTGCTTTTAATGTGAAGAATAAAATCGGTATTTTCCCAGACTGATTTACTGGTGTTTGTTCTTTCCATAGCTTTCTTTCTACACAGCCTCACAGCAGGCCTTTCCTAAAGACTTATGTTCCAGAGTGGGGGTGCATCATGCACAAAGACATGATTTGAAAGCTTTTCTAGAAAAAGTAAGATTCTTCATGTGATTTCATTCCTGTATCTCCAGTAAGGATAACGTGGTGGATTCCTGGAGAGGATGTTCTTTTAGCACAAGAACAAAGGGAAATCCCTTAGCATAATGTTTTGGGAAAGGGTTCTGTAGATCTCTCTGTTCTTCTATCACCACTCTTCCTATGACCTAACCTTGTACAGTCTTAAGTGAAACCTCTAGCTTTCAAAGGAGTGTATGTCAGCCACTGTCCTTGCATGCAGATCAGATCTTCTTCATGAATGCTTTGGTATCTCTAGATCTTGAAAAGCTGCATGGTCAGTGGCAAAGGCCACCTTTGTCCTGACATGGGCCAAGTTTTGGTGTTGGTCCAGGTTCATCTTGTATGAAATTCCTTCCTTCTTCAAGCATTTCTTTCCCTTGTCTGCTAATGACTATCTACTCATTAGTTCTATTCTTTGAACATTTTCCCCTGTTCTTGTTGGTCAACTTCAAGCAGAAAACACCTGATTTGTTGCACACAGGGGGCAAATCTGCTATGCATCATTTTGGTTTTCCAAGGGTTTAGTGCTTACCCTTGCACTCTGCAATGGTAGCTGAAAGCTCTGTGCCATGGCAGCCATGGGGTCTGTGGGATCCATTTCCCCATCACTGACCAAACCTTCCAAGCTAATTACCTGATCTTCTATGATTCTGGGTAATGCAGAGTTCCTGGTGTGTGTGCAACACCTGTGGCTGTGTGTTCAACATTTGTGGTTGTGGTAAGGCTTGGAAGGATTTTTGTATTCCTGGAAGCAACGACAACAACAACAACTCACAAAACCAAAAAGGTGACATTTGAAAAAGCTCATGAATATGTACTTCAAAAAGGAAGCCCACTCCTGTTCCTAACAATGACATCTGGATTACAGGGAAGGAGGTTATGAAGTACTTGGTCTCACATATAGACCCTTGGATCCATTTGGCTAAGTGTGGAAAAATAAACAAGAAAAACATATTCCTGGGCACCTCATCCAAGCAGCTCTCACTACACAATATCCATTCACAGACTTAAAGTCACTGATAGTTTGGAAGGAGTGTTTTATCCTTTCTTTTTGGTGCGTGTTCTTCTGCTAAGTAAATAGGAAGCCACTAAAAACAATATTCTAATTAAAAGGAAACAAGATGTGAAATCTAGCTAAAATCATCAGATTTCCTATTCTGCCCAGAGTCTCATCCTGGTGATGAGAAGCAGCAGAGCCACAGCTGTGAAGTTGTGATGTCTCCATCTGCTTCTATATAACACATCCTATCTCTCTCTTCCTACAATAAAAATCCTTTTTTTTTTTTTTTTTACTGAAGAGAAGATATTATCTTTCTATTTCCACAAATTTTGCAATACCATTACAGCTGTACATGACTAGCATACCCCACATTCCCCATTTTCACTTGAAATATTCTCTCTAACCCCGTAACACAGTCAATGGTTTAATCCTGATAATATGTTGACTTTGGACTTTGTTGGGCATGGTTTCTTCAGTGCTGACACAGTGCTTAAGTCACCGGTTATTAAGAAAAGCATTTTCATTTGGAGAAAAGCAGAAAAGAAGGCTGAAAGTTTTCTCTGGATTTGCTGGTCTCATCTGAAGTGGAACTTGACTATTACTTAAAAGGAACAAAAACTGAGATTTCTTTTTATAGGAGAACAGGTAAGAACAAACAGAAACATGGCACTAATGGACAAGGTTGTGATGGGACTTGATAGGTCAAGTTGATGGTAGGGCATGATGATTTGAAGGTCTTTTCTAACCTAATTGATTCAATGATTTTGTTATTGTTCAAAAAAAAAAAAAAACCAAATCTGCACGTAAAATCCATTCTTCTTTTAAAATATGTACTTCATGTGAAGATATGGAGAAAGACAGTAATGATGCAGTTAATGGGGTAACTTCTTGTTCTTCCATCCTATGAAGGCTATTTTTTAGCTTCAGGTCATTTGCTTGCAGCAAATAACAATGAGAGTAGATACAATGCCTCTCTCAGACTTTCCTTTCTCTTAATGTCAGTCACTCACAGAATTTAAGTTCTCTGTGTTAATTTGTCTGCTACTACTATCCCTATGGTGTGTATGTAATTTCATGAAGAATGTTGGATAATCCTCTGAAAAGAAAAAGAAAAGAAATTGCTTATAAAACAGTCTATATTTTTGAAAAAATAAGATTGTTAAAATGTCCACTTGCCACTGTTGTATTTATGAAACGGAGTGCTGGATCATTTCCTTGTGGTGACCACTAATAAGGTCAGTGAGGTTGCATTAATTTTTTTTTAATTAACTGGCTAATATTTCTATTTCTGGGCTCTATGGTGAAATGTTGTCAGACGTAAATGGGTATCTAGAGAGTTTGGAAGTTTAATTTGTGGTGGACAAACAAATCCCTAGTTACAAGACCACAGAAGAAGTAATGGCTTTTAATACAGTTTCTTGTAAGGTCTCCTTACAAAAAAAGACTGGGGGACTCCAGGAATCTGTTCTTTATTCCCATCTTATTTACATCAAACTCCAGCTCATGAGTGATAAACAAAAGCAGAGGAATAGAGAACAAAATTAAGAAATCAAGGATTACAAGGCTGAGCATGGAACAAGGAATTATCTTCATATGAGGATCAATGGTATAGTTACAGGATTTTCAACTCAGAAATGAACTAGTAAAATGAATAGGGAACTGTTTCTCCCAGGAGAAGCTGCTGCAGTCATCAAGGGAAAGAATTACGTTGTGGATTCAAAGCCAAATATTTTCCCCATGATTACTGCTGTGCTGTGATACTCATTTTGGCAGAGTTGCGGGATTGACATTTTTTCAGAAAAGATATGGGGAGCTCAGCACAAAAGAAAACAAACAAAGCCCTAAAACATCTACCTAAATTGAATGCAAAAGTAGGATTCACCCAGTGAAATGTCAGTCTATAGTGGAGATTTTCACATCTGAATTAGGCGCTCTGACTTCTGTTAATGTACAGAAGTGATCAGTGTTGGAATGGTAGAAATATCATCCTGAAGAGTATATCAAATAGAAATCCCATGAGCCTTGCCTCCTCCAGTCTCACTTTCAAATAGTACGTGACCATTTCACAACAGGGTATTACTTGGGGTGATGATTTTTTTTATTTCCTTCAAATTATGACACCTGAACACTTCATGTGGGCTACGGTACCACCAAGAAGAAATGTTCCACATGCTGGCTTGTACTGTTAATTATGAATAATGCTCCAACGGTGCCTATTTTTCCTTTTCCTTAAAGAGTTTACTTTATTGGTCTCTAAAGCAGGGGGACTTGAAAGGTTGAAACCTTTGTCCCTTCAAATGTTTAGTGCTCGTGATAAACGTGATACTATACATGAACATGATGAATGTTTAGTACTCTCGAGGTGTAACGTGGCAAGCAGATAAGCATCACACAGCCAATTGCTCCCTCACAGTGGGATGAGAGACGAAAGGTCAAAGTACAAGAGCACGTTGTTTGAGTTAAGAATGGTTTAATATGAAAGAAAGGGGAAAATAAAAACAAGAAAAACAAGCAATTGCTCATTAGACCAGACGACAACTAGAAGTCCCTCCTAACCTTAAGCATTCCATGACTCATCAGTGTTGTGAAAAAGAAGATAGGGAATTGCATTTGTTATGGATGGATGCGATAGGAATTCAAAGAGGGATTAAAAAAAAACATTACCCTGGAGAGTAGCAGGACAGGAGCAAAGCAGAACACATTGTTTCATCTTATGACAAGTGTGCTGGCAATCTGTATCAATGTCAAAATTATAATGAGTAATATGAAACAAACAGAAAGGGGAGCTGGTGAGGAAACACCAGAGAGAACATTTCGTTTGGGCTGAGTCATGTTCTGACTCTGCCTTGGAGAAATCAGTGAAAATGACTGAAAGGATTCATTATTGCTTGAAACATTCCACCTTTCTGTGGATCACAAACATAAATAAATAAATAAATAAATAAATAAATAATCGTCTGACTGAGATAATGTTCAAACAGCAAATAGAGTAATGAGGGTTATTTCTAACTTTGAGAGAAGACTCAAAGAGAAGTACCAAAGTTTTTCTCTAAGAGGGACATGTAATGAAAATATAAGAAGAAGAACATTATTGAAAATCCCATTATTTTTATGGATAAAACTATGCAAGGCACAGGGTATGCAAATATTCACAAGCTGGATTAAGAATGGAGTGAATGAATGGAAGAGAATACACTGAAAATAGCAATTATTTTTTGGCCTGAAGGTAGCTTCCAGGAGTTAGCATAATCAAAAACATGGAATCTCTGTGACATTCCACGCCTACAACGTGGCCAAGGAATCAGAAACCACAAGGAGGAATGTAACAATGTGCTGACTTGAACTTTCAGTGACAGTGATGGCAGAAAATCACAAGTTCAAATTACAATGTATGGCACGGAATGGAATAAAAAAAGTTTCTCCCATCAGGTAATGGACATTCATGCTCCTTCAGCATGAAAAAACCCGACTGAGAATAGAGTTTGGGGGGCTTTTCAATTCTTATCCAATTGATCCGCAATGGATCATTTGAATAGCATTCATTTCTTTAAGAGCAATAACAGCATTTTTCTGAATCATATGCTCAAGAATGGGTATATCATCAGATGCAGTTCCTTTGTTTCACCCAGTTCTAATTAAAATTTTAGTGAGTGACACGGTGGAGAAGATGAAAACCTCACTGAGCAGACTACTGCCAACTGCCCGTATCCTATCAGGTAAGCACAGTTGGATTTCCAATTCAAGTCTCTTTGGAATACAAAAGACAAGATTGGCAACTGTTATAGTCAATAAAGCTATGGGGCTGTGGACCTGGTTTGGAGAATGGAGTGGAGATAGAGTGGGGATGGCAAGAAAAGTACCAGAGCTCACCAGATGTAACCATCTGTGGTAGTTTTCTCAAGAGGAGGAAAATTCAGTGAGGTGCTGAGGTGGCTTTGTAGGGGTCAAGATGAATCCCAGCCAAGCACTGGCAATTCCAATACTGCAAGGGTGTATCAGAGGGGTTTTAATACTGAGGGAAGACATTTGGAGACAAGGTGATGTTGTTGGAGTGGATGTGTGTCTGAATGATTGTACAGTGTTCAGGACTTTCTATTACATGTGCATTAGCTGGAGGATGGGAAGGGAAGGATTTCTTCTTGGTGCTCTGCATAACCTAGAGCTGCAGGTGGGAATCTCCATTCTAAGGACTGATTCTGGTGTAGAAATTGCATGATGCAGAACTTCTGTTTGAAGCATAAGGACTGTACGAAGCCTTCTTGTCACAGTCCACATGCTGTGGTGGAGATGAGCCATGTGGGTGCTTGTCAGATGTGGAAATGGCTCACTGTAGGCCTTGGCGAATTTGGGCAGAGAGCTCTTCCTCTTGGTCTTGCATGGGCAATCTTACTACTGTCAGAGTAGGAGGAAAAGGAACAATGTGGAAAACATGACTATGAGAGTGAAGTGAATACATGAGAATAGTGCATGGGGCTTTATCATGAGTGTTTCTCAGATTTTGGGGTGCTTTGCAGAGTAGACAGGAAATGCTGCCAATATAGTAGTGCTAAGAGGAAGTCAGGAGGCTTAGCTAGTAAGCTGCTTCGACTGCTTATTTCTTTCCATGCCCATGACATGAACAGAGGAGGGAAAGCTACAAGACAGACTTTACCCTTTTCTTCCATGTCCATTATTTCTTGCAGTAAGAAACACGGTGAAGCTGAAGCTCTCACTGATTTATGATCGACTGTGCAGCATGTTGCCAACTCAATTCTTCTCATCAGGTAAGGGTAGTTGGATTGCCAAGCTAATTCTCTTTGGCTAAGCATCATTAATGGGTGTGTGACTGCAGTGAGGGTTTGGTTTTCTCCTATCCGTCTTTTAATTGTTGGGACTTTTCCTGTCTGTGATGTGATCAGGCCCTGAAAAGCCTGAAGTTGGTCTTTCAGTTTTGCTCCTTTTCTACATGATTTCCAGTGAATGACCAAGCAGAAAAACTCCAGCATTCAATTTCTGACACGTGGAGCTGTGTTCTGGGAAGATGGTATTTCCCATTTGGGAGGACAGTTTTGACAGGTGAAGTACATTCTGTGGGCATGCCAAAGAGACCTCATCAGCAGTGGAATGTGTTTTCTGTTATATCGTATTTGTAGTCAGTGTCAAGGGAAGAAAGAGGAGAAGAACTGAAGGTTGACATGGGAATTAACAAACATTTTCAGTGCTCACTGGCCTAGAAGGCTCTGGAAGGATCAAACAGAAACAACTATCAGCTACTAGTGAAGAATTCTTCATAGGAATCTGGCATTGGCATGAATAGAACTGGATCATTTCTAATACTTTACAAGCTGTAAGAGAGCCAGGAGATGTGGAAGAAGCATGAGTGTGAGAAAAGGATAGGCATGGGAAAAGGGCACGAGGCTGACTGATGGCAGTGTGCTATGAGGTGCGTGCTCTGTCTTGGTTTCTTGGACAGAAATTTTGATGCAAGTCTGGTTTAAGTGCAGGGTGAAGGGAATAGTTGTTGCCAGGTTTGCATACAATGTGATGGAAGGGAGAGATTCTGCTGAACACCCAGAGAGCACATTTGAATCTCGTTTTGCCTTGCCTGTGATATGATCAAGCCTGAAAAAGGGGTGGTATGGTCCTTGACACTTTGATCAATTCTACTTCCACTTTCAGTGACTGACAAAGCAGAAAGAGGCTCTACTTCTGAGTTTGCACTCGCATTATACTTCTACTTCCTTCCTTACTTTTCATTCTTTTTTGCTTACCTTTTCAGTGATTGCTGTGTTACGAGAGTTCTTTAACTCACGGAAGAACAAACCTGTGCATCAGTTTTCCCCTTCAGGTAATCCTAGTTTTACTGTTAATCATTTTTCCTTGGTTCTTCCACAGACCTTTTCAGCTGCAGGACCTTAGTGGTCTTTTCTGGGAAAGCAGAAAGAGTCCAAAGAAGAAGAAGAAGCAAAGGTAGCTTTTAGCAACCCCAGGCAGTGCTACAGGCTTGGGGCAGAGTGTCTGGAAGACTGTTAAAGGAAGCAGAAGTGGGGTACTGGTCGATGCTTAGCTGAACATGAGCCAGCAATGTGCCCAGGTGGCCAAGAAAGCCAGTGGTATCCAGGGTTGTATCAGGAATAGCATTGCCAGCAGGAGCAGGGAGTAATTATTCTTCCGTACTCAGCTCTGGTGAGGCCACAGCTTGATTGCTGTGTCCAATTCTGGGCACCTCACTGCAAGAAAGACATTGAGGCTCTGGAGCGTATCCAATGAAAAGCAACAAAGCTGTGAGCGGTCTGGAGGGCAAGTCTTATGGGCAGCAACTGAGGGAACTGGGATTGTTCAGTCTGAAGAAGAAGAGGCTCAGGGGTGACCTTATTGCTCTCTAGAACTGCCTGATTGGAGGTTATGGTGAGGTGGGGTTGGCCTCTTCTCCCATGTAAGTAGTGACAGGGTAAGAGGGAATGGCTTCAACTAGTGCCAGGGGAAATTTAGGTTGGATGTTAGGAAATTCTTCTTCTCTGAAAGCATGGTCAGGTGCTGGAATGGGCTCCCCACAGAGGTAGTAGAGTTACCAACCCTGGAAGTGTTCAAGAAATGTTTGGATGCTATACTATGGGACAAATTTTAGTGGGAGCTATTGCTGATAGTTGAGAAATTTGGACTGGGTGATGATCTTAGAGCTCTTTTCTAACCATGGTGATTCTATGATTCTATGATTCTCTGATTCTACTTAAAAGCTGCTGTTAGAGTGGTGCTGGTGAGTGACTGCAGGTATGCCTGTGAACTGCATGACATATCTTCTTGTTTCCTGTACGTGAGCATGAGTGTATTACAGTGAAACGTGTGCCATAGAATCAGCTTGATCAGAGACTCATGGTCTGATGTCCAGCTGGTGAGATACACTAGAAGTGAAACACTGTGTAGGCTCTAAGTGAAAAGGGAAACAGGAATAAAGGCTCTCAGGAGAGTCAATAGATATCGAACAAGATTCATTTGACACACATTTCTCACAAGGTTTCTGATAAATATCTGCCATATTTCTACAATTATTAATATCTTGTGTGCTGAACAGGTTCTAAATGGCAGATGTTCAGCACACAGAAAATGAAATAGAGTATTTTTGACTTTTCCAGCATTCTTCAGGATTTCTAGTTATTTTGTCATTGACAAAGAAAACTGTTTTTACATATTCTTTGAATTTCATCATTCTCATACATGCAAATGCTTTTAAGAATCATCCACTGATGTACTCCTACTGTTAGAACACTGCTTGGTGTAGATACCTCACAACCATTGCTCAGAAAGATCCCTTGCCACTTTTAAATTCTAATGCTCAGAGGTACTGAGAAAGATTAGCTTGTGCTTTCTCTAAGGAAGTCATGTTTCCTCTTTTGAATGCTTGGCTACTGCGTAGTCTGCTGAGCTTGTCATGGAAGTGAAGAGCTACATGGAGGTTTCTCAGCACAGCCATGACATTCTTGCTGCATGCCACTAGATTTTCTTACTGATGTGTTGTACTTGCATTGTATGATATGGATGCATTGGAGATGGCTAGAATATGGGGAGACTCTTTTAAGAAATAGATTTCAAGTGCCTTTTACCTTATTTGCCCACATACATTTAGCTGAGACACCAGCTGACCATCCTTCTTCTACTCTGTTCTGGCTTTCTACCGAAGTCAGAAAATTAATCCCCTATTGGATTCACTGAGAGGTTTCTAGGTGAGATTGGAGCCTCTGCCCCATTCCTGGGGAAAAAGAAAACATTGTTTTTTCTCTCTTTCAGATTATGACAAACTGAGGACTGAATTAGGTAAGAGAAGCCAATTTCTTACTTGTGAAAATGTCACAAAACCCACAGGGAAGATTCAGACGCATTCAGAAAAATACCAGAAGGCAAAAGCCATGATAGGTCACAGGCTTGATTTAATACACTGTAGGAGAAATGTTCCAATGGAGAAGACCTACAAGCCAGTAGCTGATACTTGGGAAGAGGTTTAACTGTTGGTGAGGAAGATTTATCCCTATATTAAAATGATCTCTGGCAAATACTCTAAGGCTGAAAGAGCACCGAAACTCAAGCTTCATCCTCCAATCCAATAGAAACCAGAGATATCTCACTCTGGCAAATTATTCTCATGTTCCCCATTCTCTCACCACTGCCACTGGGGTTTCTTCTGTTCAGAAATCTGATTAAGTTTCAGGTTGGGTTAGAAACTTTTCTAACAGTGGCTTGGTAGACAGTGTGGGCTATGTTTTACTGTGACAGATACACTTACTACCTATGTTACTCATTTTCCTACAGAACTTGTGAAACGACAGCACTACAAAGGTGAGAGTAAAACAACTCGTGGTCCTGAGCCCTTTGATCGTAACGGTAGTTTGGAAAAAACGTATTTTTCTTAGAGAGCAGTTCAGGGAATATTTCTGTCTACAGAACGATGACTTCTTCCCTTTCAGAAGCTGTGATTACAGCTAAATGGCATTTTTTCCCCTTAGGAAGAGAGGCCCTTTATATCTTTATTTATTTATTTAACTATTAGCATGTATGAAAGACGTATTTTGAAGATTTTAGTTGGAACGGTCCCATGGAACCTGTTATGACTTCCAGTTAATTAGTACACATCTGACCATCAGAAAATGACTCAAGCTAGGTTTCAGCTATGTTTTGCTGTAATGTAGTCCTATATTTGACCATGATAATTTGATAACCATAATCAAATGAAAGGCTGTTTTGAGCTTTTGACTTTACCAACAGGGGAATGTGAGGCAACGTATTTTCCCTCATGTCATATCTACTGACCTTCAAAGATGAAGGGACAAGTTTATAAATCTCTCATGCTCTACCTTGGAGCTGTAGCTTGGAAATAAACAGTGCTAGGTGTTTATTATTTGTTAGATAGCAGCCACCCCAACATGGGAAAAGCAGGCGTGGTAAAGTTAGGAGACAAAGATATTGTGCCAAGCACACACATCTATTCTTTTGTAATATTGAAAGTTAAGTTAATGTCTATTAGAATTTGAATGAATGCAAGTATGGTAATGTTACAGTATAACTTTCTGTAATCACGGTTTAAATAGCAATAAATGATCTCCTTTTTGCAGATCTTACTCTCTTACTATTTTCTGGTTGCTTTTGTTAATATCATAAACATCCAAAGGGTTTACAGAATAACTAAGGTTAGAAGGAACCTCGGGAGGTTCTCTGCTGTTCAGTCAGGAACACCCAGCATAGGGGGAGTTGGCAAAAATGCCTTGAGGCCTGCACGGGTTAACAAGAAGATCCTGGCCAAACTCAAACAGAAAAAGAAAGCCTACGGTGTAGAAGAAAGGACAGGTGTCACGGAATTAACTAGATCAGTTTATGCCCGTGACAGGGGGCAGTAGGCCCCTGCCCTCCCCATCCCCCGCCTGGCCCCACGGAGGGAGGAAGGGGGAAAAAGAAGAGAAACAGCGGCAACAATCTATGGAGGTAAACTTATTTTACTAACTATGATATCGGAATGCAAGATAATACAATATAATACAATATAATTAAAATTGAGACTAATAAATCAAATAAGATATGAGAGAGAGTTCCCGAGACCGAGTCAAACCTGAAAAAAGCTTGGAACGGCCAGGAAAGCACCCTCCAGCACCCACTGCCAGGCAGTAAGAGACCGCCCCCCCGGAAGGGTCAGATCCCATGACTTCCGTTATGTATAGGGATAGGTGCGTAGAAATGAGAGCATTAACACCTTAATTCCAGTACATGATGTTTTGATGTGGAATATTAAAAATCAAAAAAACAAACCCATGACATTCCACCCCTTATTCTACATCACTACATCATGCTTAATATATATATATATATATATATATATATATATATATATACAAATAAACAAAATAATTAAAAATGCATCACACACACACGTCTATATACATATACATAGAATTACTGTCTGCACTCTCCCAGCATCAGGTTTCCTTGTGGTACACACTGAACATCCCCATTTTTCTGCATCACCCACCAAGTTGACCTAGGTCCCTGGGCAAAAACAGTACCGCGGAGAGGTTTGCCCTTTCCAGAAGCTGGAAGAACCCACACTGCTTTTCCCAACATGCTCTTTACATGTACAACAGGGACCTTATCTCCCTCTACAGTGTGTAGGGAGCTGGATTGGGTAGGACCATCACGATTGATGGATCCTCTGGTATTGACTAACCAGGTGGCTTCTGCCAAATGCTTCTCCCAGTGCTTAAATGTTCCGCCACCCATTGCTTTCAGCATAGTTTTTAACAACCCATTGTAGCGTTCAATTTTACCAGAGGCTGGCGCATGGTAGGGAATATGGTAAATCCACTCAATGCCATGATCTTTGGCCCAAGTATTTACAAGAGAAATTTTGAAATGAGTCCCATTATCTGACTCAATTCTTTCTGGGGTGTCATGTTGCCACAGGACTTGTTTCTCAAGTCCTAATATGGTGTTTCGGGCGGTAGCATGGGGTACTGCATATGTTTCAAGCCATCCAGTAGTTGCCTCCACCATGGTAAGCACATAACACTTACCACTGCGGGATCGTGGCAAGGTGATATAATCAACCTACCATGCCTTCCCATATTTATACTTTTGCCATCGCCCTTCCTCCCAGAGTGGTTTCATCCTCTTGGCTTGTTTAATTATGGCACACATGAATAACCTGTGCAATAGCATCCACAGTTAAGTCCACCCCTCGGTCTCTAGCCCACTTATATGTTGCATCTCTCCCCTGATGGCTCGAGGTCTCATGAGCCCACCGAACTAAAAATAATTCACCCTTGTTCTGCCAGTCCAGGTCTATCTGAGCCACCTCAATTTTGGCAGCTCGGTCCACCTGGTGGTTATTTTTCTGTTCTTCAGTAGCCCGACTCTTGGGCACATGAGCATCTACATGGCGTACCTTCACGACCATATTCTTTATTCGGGCAGCAATATCTTTCCACAGTTCAGCAGCCCAAATAGGTTTACCCCTTCTTTGCCAGTTATTTTGCTCCCATTGCTGTAACCACCCCCATAGAGCATTTGCCACCATCCATGAGTCAGTGTAAAGATAAAGCGTTGGCCACCTCTCCCGTTCAGCAACATCCAAGGCCAGTTGGACAGCCTTTACCTCTGCAAATTGGCTTGATTCTCCCTGCCCTTCAGTGACCTCTGCAACTTGTCGTGTGGGGCTCCACACAGCAGCTTTCCATCTGCGATGCTTTCCCACAACACGACACGATCCATCAGTGAACAGGGCATACTTTCTTTCATTCTCTGGTAATTCGTTGTATGGTGGGGCCTCTTTAGCTCGTGATACCTCTTCTGCTGGTGATGTTCCAAACTTTTTACCTTCAGGCCAGTCCATGATAACCTCTAGGATTCCTGGACAGCTGAGGTTCCCCATCCGCGCTCGTTGCGTAATCAACGCAATCCACTTACTCCAAGTGGCATCAGTTGCGTGATGGGTGGGGGGAACCTTTCCTTTAAACATCCAGTTCAGCACTGGCAGTCGAGGTGCCAGAAGGAGCTGAGTTTCAGTACCGACCACTTCAGAAGCAGCCCAAACTCCCTCATATGCAGCTAAGATCTCCTTTTCAGTTGGAGTGTAGCCCTCTTCCGACCCCCTGTAGGCCCGACTCCAAAATCCCAGGGGTCGGCCTCGGGTCTCTCCTGAGGCTCTTTGCCACAAACTCCAAGTGGGACCTTTCTCTCCAGCAGCAGTGTAGAGGATGTTCTTTATATCCTGCCCTGTCCGTACTGGCCCTAAGGCCACGGCACGGGCTATCTCCTGTTTAATCTGTTCAAAAGCCTGCTGCTGCTCAGGGCCCCATGTAAACTCATTCTTCATTCGCGTCACATGATAAAGGGGGCTTACAATGAGGCTGTAGTTTGGAACATGCATTCTCCAAAAGCCCACTACACCCAAAAAAGATTGTGTCTCTTTCTTACTAGTGGGTGGAGACATAGCGGTGATTTTGTTGATCACATCTGTCAGGATGTGACGACGGCCATCTTGCCACTTTATACCTAGGAACTGAATCTCCTGAGCAGGTCCTTTCACTTTGCTCCGCTTAATAGCAAAACCAGCACGCAGAAGAATCTGGATTATTCGCTCTCCTTTTGTGAAGACTTCTTCTGCTGTATCGCCCCACACATTGATGTCATCAATATACTGTAAGTGCTCAGGAGCACCGCCCTGTTCCAATGCAGTTTGGATCAACCCATGGCAAATGGTTGGGCTGTGTTTCCACCCCTGGGGCAAACGGTTCCAAGTATACTGAATGCCCCTCCAGGTGAAAGCAAACTGTGGCCTACATTCTTTGGCCAAAGGAATGGAGAAAAAGGCATTGGCAATGTCAATGGTGGCATACCATTTGGCTGCTTTTGATTCCAGTTCATACTGGAGTTCTAACATGTCCGGCACAGCAGCACTCAGTGGGGGTGTGACTTCATTCAGGCCACGGTAGTCCACCGTCAGCCTCCATTCTCCACTGGCTTTACGCACTGGCCATATGGGGCTGTTAAAAGGCGAGTGAGTTTTGCTGATCACTCCCTGACTCTCTAGTTGACGAATCAACTTATGAATGGGGAGCAAGGAATCCCTGTTGGTGCGGTACTGCCGCCTGTGCACCGTTTTTGTAGCAATTGGTACCTGTTGCTCTTTTACTTGTAGCAACCCCACAACAGACGGATCTTCTGATAGGCCAGGCAAAACAGACAGCTGCTTAATGTTGTTTGTGTCTATAGCAGCTATTCCAAAGGCCCATCGATACCCCTTAGGATCCTTGAAATGCCCCCTTCTGAGGTAATCAATACCTAGTACACATGGAGCCCCTGGACCAGTCATAATAGGGTGCTTTTGCCAGTTCCTACCAGTGAGGCTTATCTCGGCCTCCAACTCAGTCAATTCTTGAGAGCCCCCAGTCACTCCAGAAATATGGATTGATTCTGTCCCTTCATAAGTCGAGGGCATCAGAGTGCACTGTGCACCGGTATCCACCAATGCCTTATATTTCAGTGGTTCTGATGTGCCAGGCCATCGGATCCACACAGTCTAATCAACTCTATTATCCCTTTCCCCCCCCTGACTGAGGGCAGGGCCCCTCTATTCATTACCTGTGGTAACCGGAGCAACTGCACTGGCGGTTGATCTGCTTTGTAATTCTCTCACCCGTGCTCGTAGTACATGAGTAGCTTGGTCGTGCCACTTCCTCATGTCTTCTCCATGGTCACGTAAGTAACGCCACAAGGCAAGTCGCGATGTAGGATTCCTTCCTGGAGCTGGAGAGCGTTTGCCTCTGACAGCTGAGATTTTTGATGATGCACCTGAGAAGGAGGGTTCATCGTCTTTAGCTAGTTGGATCCGCAGTAGTTTCACCAGCTCCTTCATCTCCTTCAGTAAACTCTTTTGACTATTCCGATCTTCATCAAGCGTTTCTGATACTTCTACAGGTTTGTCATGATTCATCCGTGAAGACATTTGCTCCATTTGCTCTTGCATTTCATTCAATTGCTCCGTCATTTGTGAGATGGCAGCGATGGCGGCACGAGTTGGGGGTAGCTGTTGTTCATAGCTTTGGAGCGTAAGAATCAATTCAAAAACTAAGGGGCTTCTCTATTGGTCCTTGTATCTGTCAGATGCTGACAATAGTGCAGAGACGTATCTGGCTGGTGCTGTTGTTGTGAGTTTCTGCCATATTTCAGGCGTCGTTCTCACTTTCTCAGGGTCGTGGCCTTGGCGTGGGTCGTTAAAAACACGGTTAGGGTCATACAACATTTCCACCACGGCTATCTCCCTCAAATACTGGATACCCTTTTCAACTGTTTCCCACCTTTTCGCCACAGACTTCAAGCCGTCTTTGAAGGGGTACCTTTCCTTCACGGCTATTAATATTCGTTCCCAGAGGGAGGCAGCCCCGTCCAGACATCGGCTAATTCCTCTGTCAATAGCTGGATCTCTGGCAATTGCTCCTAGTTGGCGAGCTTCATTACCATCTAGAGACAAGCTACTGGCCCCGTCGTCCCAACAGCGAACTAACCAGGAAACGAGAGTTTCATCTGGGCGCCGTATAAATTCCTTTCTTGAGCCTTGGATTTCAGTCATCTTCAGAGGCCGACGAGTAGTAATAGAAACTTCCTCTTCATCACTCTCTTCTGCATGTCTCTTAGTTTTTCCTTTTGCCTTTCTTGATGTTGGTGGTTCCGAGGAGGGCCCCTCACCTGGATCTTCCTCCACCTCCTCCTCTTCTTCTTCTTTTTTTCCGTTCTAGACGCGAGGACACTCGTTTCCATTTCTTGCCCGCCACAGGGGCAACTGATATTGTTACAGGTGTCTTCTGTAACTGATCAGATTTGACTTGGGGATTCTCCCCTTTGGCTTGAACCTCAGCTCGGAAACTCTCTCTCTCCAAAACAGTATTATATAGGGTACAGTAAGCATAGGCCAAACCCCAAATAAGTTGTACCTCCTTAGATTTACCTAAGCCGCACTGCCCCTGTCTCAAATACTGGCCAAGTTTCCGGGGATCCCACAGGTGCTCAAGAGTGAAATCCCATGACATTGCGGGTCCCCATGCTTCTAAGATGTTTCCTATCTCTCTCCATATTCCCTGCCAGTCAGCATTCTCTGGTTTTGGAGAGGACTCCTTCTGCTTACTATTCCTGTATTGGAATACATTCAGGAAGACTGATATGAACAGGAGGACTGTTACACCCATAAATGTGGAAGTTAACTCAGTATTGAAAAAACGTCTGATAAACTGAGAGGAAAACTGGGAAACTGGTTTGAACATCGTGTGGTTTGTAAAATTAGCAATTCCATTTGGGATGTAGTTGCTTGTAAAATTAGCCATTCCATCCGGGATGCAAGTATCAAAACTCACATCATACCACATCGCATATAGGTACCAATATAGGTACCATACAGGCGTCTCCATCAGTGCCCTTATGTGGTTATATATGGACACAATTCCAAAACAAGTAATTATGACATTGATGATTGGCCAGTAGGTCGCGAGTAACACCATGGCGTTTAATCCCTTACTCAGCGCTCCCACGAAAAAGAGTGGGTTCATCGCTGGTTTCTGCTCAAAAAGGGTTAATGAATCGAAACTAACAAGAGGGGGGGAAAGGAAAAAGGCACTACCCAGACTAAGCAGTGCTCAAAGTTTACAAATATCCCAGAATACTGGCACTACGCCTGGTCTTTCAAAGTCAAGTTTTCCAGCACAAAAACCTGAACTACTGATAATGCTCCCTAACGAAGCTCTCTAAGAGCAGAGAGCGAGATTCGTTCTAAGAGCCAAAAAGTAAAAAAAAAAAAAACAGCTATGCCCGCATTCTCCACCAAAAGCTGTCACGGAATTAACTAGATCAGTTTATGCCCGTGTCAGGGGGGCAGTAGGCCCCTGCCCTCCCCACCCCCCGCCTGGCCCCACGGAGGGAGGAAGGGGGAAAAAGAAGAGAAACAGCGGCAACAATCTATGGAGGTAAACTTATTTTACTAACTATGATATCGGAATGCAAAATAATACAATATAATACAACCTAATTAAAATTGAGACTAATAAATCAAAGAAGATATGAGAGAGAGTTCCCGAGACCGAGTCAAACCTGAAAAAAGCTTGGAACGGCCAGGAAAGCACCCTCCAGCACCCACTGCCAGGCAGTAAGAGACCGCCCCCCCGGAAGGGTCAGATCCCATGACTTCCGTAATGTATAGGGATAGGTGCGTAGAAATGAGAGCATTAACACCTTAATTCCAGTACATGATGTTTTGATGTGGAATATTAAAAATCAAAAAAACAAACCCATGACAACAGGTAACTGGGAAGGAACACAGAGACATTGTTCAGGTAGCTAAGGAGCACGTTAAGAAAGCTAAAACCCACATCTTGTTAAAAGATTAGAATCACAGAATCACAGAATTGCCAGGGTTGGAAGGGACCTCAAGGATAATGAATCTCCAACCCCCCTGCCACATGCAGGGCCACCAACCATCCCACCTAATGCTAGACCAGGCTGCCCAGGGCCCCATCCAATCTGGCCTTGAACACCTCCAAGGATGCACGGGGCATCCACAACCTCTCTGGGCAGCCTGTTCCAGTACCTCACCACTCTCTCTGAAAAGAATTTCCCCCTGACGTCCAACCTCAATCTCCCTTCCCTCAACTTAAAACCATTTCCCCTTGTCCTGCTGTCACTCACCCTTTCAAAGAGTTGATTCCCCTCCTCTTTGTAGGCTCCCTTTAGGTACTGAAGGGCTGCAATGAGGTCATCCCGCAGCCTTCTTTTCTCCAGGCTGAACAAGCCCAGCTCCTTCAGCCTGTCCTCATAGGGGAAGTGCTCCAGTCCCCTGATCATCTTTGTGGCCCTCCTCTGGACCCTCTCCAACAGCTCCCTGTCTTTCTTGTACTGGGGGCTCCAGACTTGGACGCAGTACTCCAGATGGGGCCTCACAAGAGCAGAGTAGAGGGGAACAATCACCTCCCTGTCCCTGCTGGCTACCCCTCTCTTGATGAAGCCCAGGATACCATTTGCCTTCTGAGCCGCAAGGGCACACTGCTGGCTCATATTAAGTTTTTCATCTATCAGGACCCCCAGGTCCTTCTCCACAGGGCTGCTCTCAAGGACCGCTCCTTCCAATCTGTAGGGATGCCTGGGATTCCTCCGGCCCAAGTGCAAAACTCTGCACTTTGCCGTGTTGAACCTCATCAGGTTCAGCCGGGCCCACCTTTCTAGCCTCTCGAGGTCCCTCTGAATGGCATCCCTTCCTTCAACTGTGTCAACTGCACCACTCAGCTTGGTGTCGTCAGCAAACTTACTGAGGGTGCACTCAATTCCATCATCGATGTCATTGATAAAGATGTTAAAGAGCACCGGTCCCAAGACAGACCCCTGGGGGACGCCACTCGTTACCGGCCTCCACCTGGACATAGAGCCATTGATGACCACCCTCTGTCTGCGGCCTTTCAACCAGTTTCTTATCCATCGAGTGGTCCACCCATCAAATCCACATCCCTCCAGTTTGGAGATAAGGATGTGGTGGGGGACCATGTCAAAGGCCTTGCTCAAGTCCAGGTAAATGACATCGGTCGCCTTTCCCTTGTCCACCGATGCCGTCACTCCATCATAAAAGGCCACCAGATTGGTCAAGCATGACCTTCCCCTGGTGAAGCCGTGCTGGCTGTCACGCATCACACGCCCTTTCCTCATGTGATCAAGCATGTCATCCAGGATGATCTATTCCATCATCTTCCCAGGCACAGAGGTGAGACTCACCGGCCTGTAGTTCCCAGGGTCCTCCTTGCTCCCTTTCTTGTCAATGGGAGTGGCGTGACCCTTCCTCCAGTCATCCGGGACCACACCTGACAGCCACGACTTCTCAAATATGATGGAGAGCGGCTCTGCAACCACCTCAGCCAGCTCCTTCAGAACCTGGGATGCACGCCATCCGGCCCCATAGCCTCGTACACATTCAGTCTCATGAGGCGGTCTCGGGCCTGCTCTGTCCTCACAGCAGGAGAGGATTTACCACCCCAGTCCCCACCCAGAGGCGTAGGGATGCAGGGCTCAGGGACGGGAGGAGTACTGGAGTCCTGGCCGCCAGTGAAGACCGAGGCAAAGAACTCATTCAGTACCTCAGCCTTCTCTCCATCCGTTGAAGCCAGTTCTCCTTTTACATTTACCAAAGGAGGTACACTCGCTTTGGCCTGTCTCTTCTGGCCAATGTACCTATAGAAAGTCTTCCTGTTGTTTTTCACGTCCCTCGCCAAGTTCAGTTCCACCTGCACCTTGGCTTTCCTGATCCCACTTCTGCAAGTCCGGACGACATCCCTGTATTCTTCCCAGGTGGCACGCCCTTCTTTCCAGAGTTTGTACGCAACTTTCTTCACCCTCAGCACTCTCAGCAGGTCCTTACCGAGCCACGCCGGCTTCCTCCCTCCTCTGCCTGCTTTCTTGTTCAGAGGGACAGAGAGTTCTTGCGCTCTTACGAAGGCATCCTTGAAGAGTAACCAGCTCTCCTCAGCATTTTTGTTTTTAAAGAAAGCATCCCAGGGGATCTCGGCCAACAGTCCATTGAACAGCTTCAAGTTTGCTCTCCCAAAGTTCAGGGTCCTGATGCCACTCTTCACCAGGCCCACATCTCTCGAGATCACAAACTCGACCAGAGCGTGGTCACTGCAACCCAGGCTGCCTCCAACCTTAACACCATTAATTATTTCCTCCACACTGGTGAGCAGCAGGTCCAGCAACGCTTCACCTCTGGTCGGTCTGTCCAACACCTGGACCAGAAAGTTATTGTCAACACATTCTAGGAACCTCCTGGACCTCTTGCAACTTGCCGTGTGGTCTATCCAGGAGATATCCGGATGGTTGAAGGACAAGAGCCCGTGAGCACGAAGCTTCCCGCATCTGAAGCAAGAAAGCCTCGTCAACAGTCTCCCCTTGATCAGGTGGCCTATAGTATACTCCTATCACCAGCTGGCCTTTGTTAGTCCCATCCCTAATTCTAACCCACAGGCTCTCAACCTGATCATGACTGAATCTCAGAGGAAGCTCCTCACAGTCTATCCACTCTTTGACATAGAGGGCTTCTCCCCCACCCTTCCTATCTAGCCTATCTCTTCTAAAGAGTCGATAGCCCTCAATGGTGGTATTCCACTTATAGGAATCATCCCACCACGTTTCCGTGATAGCAACAAGGTCGTAATTTTCTAAGCACATCACGGTTTCCAACTCATCCTGCTTGTTTCCCAGGCTGCGTGCATTGGTATAAAGGCACTTCAGTTCGGCTATCCGTCTCACCGCCTTTATAGATGGTCTAGGTTCCCCTAGAACAGCAGCATCCCCAACACCCCCCTGCCCCAGTCCATCCCTTTGTACTTCACCGTCGTCGCCCAACAGGTTCGGTACAAGCCCTGGAATGAACCGCTCAAGCTCGACGTCCCTGATTTTGCTCCCTTCCCCCTTCATACCTACTTTAAAGACCTGTCAATGAGTCCTGCTAGTTCCTCAGCTAAGATCCTCCTCCCCCTCAGAGACAGACTACTTTCATTTGCTGCCATCATGCCAGGTGCTGAGTAAGTTTCCCCGTGGTCAAAAAACCCAAAATTCCTGGATTTGCACCAACTTTTGAGCCACCTACTTATGAGGTGTGTTTTTTGGTAACTCTCAGTATCCTGCCCTGCCACTGAAGGTATGGAAGAAAACACCACCTGCACACCCGCTCCCTCGACTACCCGCCCCAGTCCCCTGAAGTCTTTCTTGATAGCTCTGAGACTTCTCTCAGCAACTTCGTCACTGCCAGCCTGGATTATCAATAATGGGTAATAATCGGAAGGGCGAATCAGACCAGGAAGTCTCCTAGAAATGTCTCTGACCCGTGCCCCAGGGAGGCAGCACACCTCCCTACGGGTAGGGTCAGGCCGACATATAGGACCTTCCGTTCCTCTCAGTATGGGAGTCTCCTACAACAACCACCCTTCTGTCCTTCCGGGTGGAGGCAGTCTTGAGGCGTGGGGCCAAATGCTTTTCCTGAGGCAACCTCACGGATTGACCTCCCCCTTCACCCCCACTCACCTCTCCCTCGAGTTCCAGGGCCTCAAACCTATTACTCAGAGGCACCTGGGGAGCCGAGGATGGTTGGGATGGGGGACGCCCACTTTGTCGAGCCGGTACATGTTTCCACTCCTCCCCCTTTCTCGAATTGTTTGTAGGAGGAGGAGAGGACAGGAGGCTCACTGCAGCACTGTCAGCCCTCCGGTTCCCCTCACCCACGTGCCGCTTCCCCTCTCCCACCTGTTTACGAGGCAGGGGGGGTGACGTGCTCCACATGTTGCCTCAGTTACGCGCCCAGATCTCGGGGCTGATAGGGACTGGCACCACCAGTCAATCTCCTTCTCACACTCTTTTATGGTCCTCAGCCTCTCTACCTCCTCTTTCAGGTCGACCACAAGGCTGAGTAAGTCATGCAGTCGGTCACATCTTATACCATCACTGCTGCAAAGGCCAGGCTCTGGCACTCGTGACAGCCAGTGACCTGTGTACTAGCATCTTGTGTTGGGGCCTCGGTCTGAGTCTCCACACTCTTTTTGGCTGCAGTCTTTTTCCTGCATGAGCGTGGAACTTCTGCCTGGGACTCCACAATTCTTGTGACGTTAGCCTTCCTCCGGAGTGCAGCCATTGCCAACCAGCAGGCACCCTAACACTATTAGATAGCCTTAATGGGGTGTACCTGATCGGGTCCGCCCTGCTGCCGGTAGTGCTGGCTCTGCCCCCGCCTCGTTGCCGGGTCGTTAACAGGAGCCCCCGCACTTATCACTCACCCTGGCAATAACAACCGTCCTTGCTGGGGAGTCCCGTGCAGGAGTGGCTTACTGATTCTCCTCGACAAATCAGCCTAGGTGGTTCCCACACACTTTCTCTGCGCTCCCCGAGGCTTTTTAAGGCAAGGGGGGTGGGTGCAGAACTGCTGCCCTGGCAACGCCCCCGCCGCGATGGCCGCTCTCGCGAGAACTGCCCGGCCAAGAGCTGCCCGGCTGCTCTGCTCTCTCGGGGATCCCTGAGTGAGGGAACCGACCGAAACCCCGCTGTACCTCGCGATCAGTCGCTGCGCTTCTGGCTGGACCAGCTCCGAAGCAGCGATCCTCGGCAATCAAGGGCTTCTTCTGGGTTTGCGCCCCTTTAAATGAGATTAGATTAGATTAGAGCAGTTCTTGCTTTTCAAGTCCATAGTCTAGATTTTGTGTGAGGGAAGCCAGGACATTGACACCTGCCCTGATTTGTGTTTCCAACTCTGAAAAAGAATTTGGAGTTGTGATTCAAGGAGATGTTGGATACCGACAAACTTCTGATCCCATAAATTCTTCATGTCCTCATGACTGAATCTCATCCCAACCATCAATCGTTTGATCAGAAGCTATTGCGATTACCTGAGGTGAGGAAAGTAGAAGACATTCATGAATACCAGGCACTGGTAGTCCTTTATAACAGCTATTGGTAAGTAGGATCACATGGAAGGCTGGCAGGAAGGGCAAAGTGAAACAGAAGAGCTAGGAATTCATTAGGAGGACTAGAAGGAGACAGAATGGGGCAACCCTGACTGAGCTCACATGGGGAAAAATACGCATGGAATGTAGAAACAGGGACAAGCAGCCAGAGGAAGTGACCAAAAACTGTGCATGCTTGCATGGTTAAAAAGAGGAAGAACGCAACTTGGCCTGGGTTCAAAGTACTGTGGGATCTGAAGATCATCCTGAAAGCTCAAAGAAATCTTAGTTCTGCTGTCAAAGGGTGAGAGGGAACTAAAGGTGACTTGCCTGGACTCTTGTAGAAGCAGAGGAGGGCTGACACTGATAGAAGCAGAGCGGTGACATTCTACACCTTCACTTTAGGGAACTCGTCCTACACAGCAAGTGAGATAATGTGCATCTTGGCAATTGCCAAATCAGGCTGTGACCAAGGTACAATCACAAAAGGTAACAATCCACCAAAGTAAGCCCCAACAAAATACCTTCTACAATTTATGAAACTTCTACTCATTCCTGGTATGGGAAAAGGGTGTTCACTTCTCGGAATGTTTGGTCAGAGACATACAAAGAACAGTTGTTCACTTGTTTTTAATTAATTTCTTCAGATTTTAATTCAATAATGATTTCTGGTTCTTTATTTTTCTATTTTGTAGTCAAAACACTTGCAGAAAGAATGTGCTGGTTGCCTGATGTTACTTTGTCAAGTGTGGTGAAACTTTTTGCAAGCTTCAAGTGCAGCACATTCAGGACTCTCTTCCTGCAGATGAAAACAGCAGAAGAATAGATGCAAAAATGTTGTATTTTTAGAGGTATGAATATCTGTCCATCATCCTGGGTTAGAGTACAGCGATAAAGAAAATTTATAGAGATGTTTTTTTGCTGACAGTTCAAATGCAACTGGGAAAAGACTCAGATTTCCTAAGACCGATTCTATCCATCTTGGAGCAAACCTGAGAATTGTGTTTCTCTGGTCCCACTTCATCAGTAGACGCGTAGAGCATACAGTCAACAGAATGCAAAGAGTGCTTTGATGTCGACTTAGAACTGATGTACATCTGGGTAGAGAAATCACACCCTGAACTCAGAGCTCACCCACTCCCTTTGTCACGGTCCTTCTCTTGGTGTAGAAAATGCTGTCAGAGATTTGATAAACCTCATTGCTTCCAGGCACTTCTTTCACTATAGAGTGAACAAGCTGAATAAAGCTTTTGACACCTACTGTCCTGCAGCCTAGCTGAACTCAAAGGCCAACTGAATCTAAACACAGAGACCTCTTGAGATTTCTGGAAATGTTTTCAATGATGTTTGGATGACCAGTGGTACATAAATCACTGCCAGAGTCAGTACTTCAAATGAAGCAAGCTGCCATGTCCACCAGCTCCACATGAGTTACACTGTCATGCTGTTTCTTCACCTTTTGAGCGCAGTCAGCCGCTTACCATTTCTTCAAATCAAACACCCAGGCATTATTTCTTGTCAGAGAAAATTCACCAAAGTTGCTTAATAAATTGAAGAGAAAGAGAGCCTGCAGAAATGAACCTGTCTCAGCAGTGATCACTGTCAGCTTCACTTTTGCTTCTTGGTTTCAGATTTCTCTTCCTGATACACACAGATAACTAAATAATGGAGGCAGCATTAAGTACTGTGGACTTCGGCCTTAATTGCTAGTAATGAGGCTCATTAAAATTTTCCCAAATAGGATGAAGGGCAACTGTTCAAGTACACACTGCAGGAAACATCTGGACTGTGTGAAGGAATGTGAGAATCCTTCTTTGTTTTTTGTCTCAAAGCTTGCTTCCTGAGGTATTTCTTGTGATAAGACTGACTTGTCTAGGAGATGAGTGATGGGCGTTGCTGTGTGGCAATCAACATCACTGTGTGGACAATTTTAGCTGTTTGCCTCCAGAAGATAGTGCTCAGGAGTGTTTACTGGGGGATGATGCCATTGTATTCTGTGAAGGCAAGATACAAGTTGGTGCCTCCCTGCTCCCTCTTATCTGCTGGCAAGGCCAGGAAGATAGGAACAAAGGAGTTTCCGCTAAGATCCCAGAGCCAGAAGCTGCCACTCCAAGGAGAGCTGACTCAACCACTTTGGATTTGAGCTGTCCCTCCAAAGACAGCTGACTCGACTACTTTGAAAGCGTTCAAAAGGAGCCATCATCACCATGGTCGTCGTCGTCGCCATCGTCGTTGTCAACAGAACAACAACACCCGATGACCCACCGCTATTGAAGATCAGTGACTGAACTACGAACCTCGCTAGATCCATGGTGGTGACTATGTCCCTCTTGCTTCCTATAAAGACTCTTGCTTCTTCTTTCCTACCTTTTCTATCGCCATCCTTCCCTTCCCCATTACCCTAATTCATAATAGCGTCCGTCCTCCCCTTCACCATCTCCCTAATTAACATCTGTAATAAACAGGTCGGACCAACATTTGAACCGTTGTTTCCTAATCTCACGCTGGGGATACAGATATTAAAAGAACCTCCTCTCCCTCCTATAAATCGGAGCGAGACAAGGAAGTTTTCTGGTCTACTACTTGACCATGTGACCAGAGGAGGTGCTCTGCTGGATTCTGGAATTAAGAGTATTTCTGAGATTGCATCTAGACTGCAACAGCAAATTTGGGACACTTCTGAAGCCCCCAACTATCACTGCTTTCAGGGATGTGAAGAAAGGGGATGCACTGCAGTGAACATCTTCCAGACATGCTATCTCCAGAGGTCTGGAGCTGCCGTGTGTCCTGATGAGGATACCTGACCCTGCAGCCCCCCACAACTCCCTCCCATCCACAAAGGCATTATGCTGCTGATACTTTGTATGAAACTGCAATTCAACACTTCACCATTTCTAACCACAACCAGTCAAAAGGCACGCGTACAAGATTGTGCTGTACCCTCTCTGCAAAACTGGGAAAACTAAAACATCCTGGGCATACATAAATCACATTGAATTACTAACACATGCAGTCCACTAAAATCCATGTAGCAGACAGACGATGAGAAGAGATGTGATAAAAAGCTTGAAACAAGACATTCAATTTACTACATTTCAGAGGTAATACTCTTCAAAATTATCTACTGACAACATGCATTAAAACTTAATGATCAACTTCCATTTATACACATACAGATGGGGAAAGATACCTATCCTATTACATTTCCTGGGCTTTCTCTGAAAGAGAACCACACACCCAGAAGTGCTTCACTCTCACTGGGCTTCTACATCCCTCCCCCTCATTGGCCTTTGGAAGCCCTAAAGCACTAGCTGCCTGCCATTTCTGCCTGTTCCTATAGGAGGCACTCACAACCTCTGTGATACTAAACCAGAAATGCTTTTGATTTTCGCCCAGCAAACATCAGTTTAGCGGGTGAAGTGTTTGTACAGGATAGAGAGTACAGCTAGGAATGCACAATTATTGTGACCCTAAGGAATCTTAAATAAATTCTGCTTAGCTTCTGTGGCAGAGATTCCAATTGAAATGGAACTAGCTGCCCACAGAGGTGGTACTCACCATCCAAGGAAGCATTCAAGAAATGCTTAGATGTTCTGTTAAGGGACATGTTTCACTGGGGAAATATTGGCGGTAGGTGGAAGTTTGGAGTGGATGATCTTGGAGGTCCTTACCAGCTTTGGTGGTTCAATGATTCTATGCTAGAAAAAAAGAATAAATGATGTTTTTTTCTCCTGCTGCTGAGCTCGTTTGTGTACTTTTTAGTGTCGGTTCAAGGACTTCTCAAGAAAGTGTTCTACTGTGTTATCTCTGTTCTACTGTGATATCAGTGGAGTGAACTATTCCTGAAATTAGAGCTGTTTTTCTCTTAGGGGTCAACATGCACTGTGAAGGAGCCATTCATACGTTATCCATACCAGAGGCATATCTAAGATAACTCCACCTGCACCTCGTGTATGTCCTGCAAATGTTCTTCCTCAGAGTACAAGCAGGCATTCCTTAAAAAGAGGCACAACACTCAAATAAGAATTACATTTAGAACAAGACTTGCCCAGGGTGATAAAAATTCTTCTGCCAGGCAGTGAAAGGGCAAGGGCTGATATCCGAGCAGTGTTAATGAGTTTCCTGTAACGGCACAAAGTCCAACGACACCATATGCTTCCAGTAACTGCATTGTTTCACTTCAAGAAAAGCCAGTTCAGGCGAGAAGAAACACCACTGAGGTGAGAATTCTTTCAAGGTAA
Source organism: Chrysolophus pictus (assembly GCA_037305975.1). Lineage (NCBI taxonomy): Eukaryota > Metazoa > Chordata > Aves > Galliformes > Phasianidae > Chrysolophus > Chrysolophus pictus. The sequence continues at coordinate 1,262,812 of CM074606.1, forward strand.
GTTACTGTATCTTTATATAAATTCATTCTTTAAAAATGCATCACTCTGTGGCCAGGAAAAAATCCTTCGAAATGCTGAGTGTTCTGTGTGACCTGTTGTACCTTTTTGACTATGGAGGTAAAGAAAAAAAGAAAAAACAAAGGAAGGGATGTAGTCTAAAGGAATGAAGCTTTCTTTAATTGTGTTAAACCCCTGCGGAGAAGGACTTGGAGGTCCTGGTGAATGAGAAGCTGACATGAGCCAGCAGTGAGTGCTTGCAGCCCGGAAAGCCAACTGTGTTCTGGGCTGCGTTAAAAAAGGGGTGGCCAGCAGGGAGAGGGAGGTGATTTTCTCCCTCTACACAGCTCTTGTGAGGCCCCATCGGGAGTACTGCAAGCTGGCCTGGGGCTCCAAGCACAAGAAAGATATGGAGCTCTTGGTAAGGGTCCAGAGGAGACAACTAAGATGAGTAAAGGATAGAAGAAAGCACTACCCGTGCCTCGGATACGCTAACCAATTGCCCCAGTAGTCCAAAGTCTCTCTTGCCTGCTCTTGGGCCTCTCTTCTAAACCGAGTCTGTATTGCCCACGATGTTAGTTCAAAATTAATTTTTCTCTCTTTGTCTCGACGAGGTGCTTTGTTGTCCTTCACAGAATCACAGAATCACAGAATTGTAGGGGTTGGAAGGGACCTCCAGAGATCATCGAGTCCAACACCCCTGCCAAAGCAGGCTCCCTACACCAGGTCACACAGGTAGGTGTCCAGGCGAGTCTTGAATATCTGCAGAGAAGGAGACTTTTTTCCTTCTCGATTAGCAAAGGAGGGGAAATGGGATAGACTGGCTTGGTGACGCCAGTCCAGGCCTACAAGCCACAGTCCTTTGAAAATAGCTTGGTCAGGATCACTTCCAGCCCTGGAGTTACTTTGAAGGGAAAGGCGCAATATGGCCATATTCTCTGCCTCAGTGGAAATGAATGGCAGGTGACAAGCACCTTCTGCTGCATCCTGCAGATGCTGGAAGTGTTTGGCATTTTGTCCATTGCTGTGAGCGTAAGGATAATCAGACAGCTGCACTGCCCCCAGAGTGTGGTGGTGACCAGCCGGGGGCCATCTGGTCATCCCACTGACTCTGCCTGCTGCTCTCCTGGCCTGTGGCAACCACAAGGCTGTGAAAGATATTTTTCTTCGTCTTGCAGTGTCCTTTTAGAAAAGGATAACAGAAAGCAGAAAGCGGGAGATGCCTTGGGTACCAGGTAAGAGTGGAGTTTCTTGTGTTTAAGTGCTAATCTAAGAGAAAGTCAACCATCTTAAAACGCTGGGAGTACTCTGAAAAGTCCCTCACTTCAGGGGTTCAACAAAAACCTACTCTCACCTCCTGCCCTGCTTCTGTCCACACAAGTATCATCCCAGGTCCCTTTAGGTACGGGGGAATGTGACTGCTCTCCCTTTGGTCTACAGCAGGATACCTGTGTCCCAAGAAAGTGAGGTAGAAACACTGAGAGCAACAACAAATCATAATCATGAAGATGATCATAGAGAAGGGCAGCATAGCGGATGAATCTTCCAGTCCTAGCAATGCTATGTCTTAATTGTATCCAACTGGAATCAAGTAACTCGCATAGGAATTAATTTCAATAGGTTTCAGATTGAGTGAATGAAAGATGCTACAATGGCACTGACAATAATCCAGTGTACAGAGTGGTAAAACTGTCCCTGGAAATTCTCTGACATATTCAACGAGCTGTCTGCAAGATGCCCTTTCTATTGAGATTTCCATATTTCTTAATTTATTCATTTTGCATTGCAGAAGTTCCTCTCTCTGCGCCGGCTATAACGATACGTGAGAGTGGTAAGGTCAACATGGAGAGTCGGTATAATTCTTATGGATTATGACGGTATGGATAGAGCGCTTGTTGCCAGATATAGTTTTGGAAGTCTATGTCACAAATACACATTTTTGAAGTAATCTTTTGTCTTTGTAATGTGGACACCAGAAACCAGACATATACAAGCTAAAGAAGCCTAAATAAGAAGAATCTCATAAGGAAAAGAGGCTTCTAAGATCACTGTACAATCTAAACTCCTTCACTGCATAAGAAGTCTGAAGCTTTAGAAAAGACATTCATTCTTTCATTGGAACTGTCAATATACCTTAAAATTACATGTTCTGTATTTCATACAAAAGCAATGACACAAAGGAGCCTACACTCAATTCAGTGAGACCAGACCAACATCAGACTTTCACAGAATGTATGCGCTGTGCTCCCTACTGGAAAGCAAATGAGGCCTTAGGAAGGGCTCATGATCCACTTGGAGGCATCCCTGATCCAATAGCTATGGGTACAAATTGCTTTTGCTATGACTGTTCATTAAAACTCTGATTGCCTTTTCCAGCTTTCAGCAATGTACCAGAGCATCCCACTCAGCACAAAACTAGAGTGGATTCACATAACAGAAACGAGGAAAGATTCTCTGAACTGAGCACTGGAAAAGGAATTCCAGAAACTCAGGAAAGAGGTAATCATAGCTAAGAGAGGACCTCTGCCCACCATGCAGGACACTCATCCCAGGGTTAACCCATTTCCTCACCACACAGCACATCCCCTCTCTGTGGAGCTTTCTCTGCAGTTTGAGATGTGGATCACGCCCTCTCCCCAGAGTCTGACATATCCCATTATCCTCTCCCCAATGGAAAAACTGTAGTGGCAGTGAAGAGCCACCACCTTCCCCCTGGGCTGCCTATATGGCGAATTATTTCACAAAAGCTATGCAGTATATTTATGTGGTTCTTTCTGGGAAAAGCTTTCTTACATTTTCTCTTCTTTTTATCTTTCATTTGAATGTAAAGATCCAGAATCCCAGCAAAATCCTAGCTATGTTCGAAAAGTAATAAAGCGTTTCGAGGCTCTAGGTAAGTTTTCTGGTCTATATTTATGTAGCCTGTGGTCATGCCTTACAACATCTTGTGTGGGATGTATGAGAATGTAGGGAAACAAGTCCTGAGGGTTGAGTCCCTCTGAGTAAGATGAGGAGAACTCCTCCCAGTCCTGAGCAGAAGGCATAGCTTACGGAGGAAGTTGCATTTGGTTAGAGAGGCATGGTTCTCTGCTGTCAGGCACATCCTACTACAGCCATGTAGCCCCACAGATCACACTTCTCATCCAGACATTACTTAGCAAGGACATCTTTTCCCGAAGTGTCAGGAATGACTTGCAACTTAGTCAGGGCTACTCAAAGGGGTTCCATCTCTCTGGTCACATCTCCTCCGGCCCTATGCTAAGGCTCCCAGCTCTTTGGGACCAAAGAGCTTGGGCATCCGCAGTTCTCTCCAGGGTGTGTTTATGAGCTGGCTCCAGTCCCAGGACAGGGAGCTGGAGCAGGGCCCGGCAAAGCCTCCAGAACCCGTGGCCAATGGTCATGCGTAAGGGCTCATTTGAATGCCATGAAGCAACAGTTCTTGAAGAGCCCATGCTGATGGTTCCCTATCAGCAGGTCACAGCTCATGTTACTTCCCCATCCTGGAGTTCTGTGCAGTCAGCTCCACCTGTCTTTCAGTCAGGAATGGCCATGAAAACGGAGAAGAACCAGGAAACTACAAGCCAATCAGCCTCACATCCGTCCCTGAATGGTGATGGAACAACTTGTTCTGGATGCCATCCTCAAGTAATTGGAAGACAAGAAGGTTACTGGTAGTAGTAAACACAGATTCACCAAGGGGAAATCACGTTCCACCAACTGGGGAGCTTTCTGTGATGTCATCAGTGGCTTTGCAGGTGAGGGGAGAGAAGAGGATGCTGTGTGCCGTGACTTCAGCAAGGCGCCTGACACCGTCTTTAACAACATCCTTGTAGTGAAACTTAGGAAGTGCAGGATAGATGAATGGACAGTGAGATGGACTGAGAACTGACTGCGTGGCAGAGTTCAGAGGGCTGTGATCAGTGACTCAGATGCTGGTTGACGGTTGTAACTAGCAGTGTTCCCCAGGGCTTAGTGCAGGGTCCGCGAGTCTTGTTCAGCATCTTCATCAATGCCCTGGATGAAGAGACGGTTAAGTCACAGTAAGTTTGCTGATGAGAGAAGGCTGGAAAGAGTGGCTGATGCAGCAGAAGGCCGTGCTGCCATTCAGCAGGCCTCCTGGGTAGATGGGAGTGCAGGGTGGAGAGAAACACCATGAGGTTCAACAAAAGCAAATGTTTAGTTGTGCACCTGGGGGAGCAATGCCTCAGACCGCATGCCTCAGTACAGGTTAGGGGATGACCTGCTGGAGAGGAGCTCTGCGTAGAAGGACCTGGGAGTCCTCATCGACAACAAGCTGGCTATGAGCCAGCACAGGTGGCCAAGGAGACCAGTGGTAAGCTGGAGTACATTAAAAAGAGAACGCGGCCAGCTGAGCGAGCCAGGTGATCCTCCCCCTCTCCTCTGCCCTGGTGAGCCCACATCTGGTGTACTGTGTCTAATTCTGGCTTTGCAGTTCAAAAAACAAAACAAAAAAACGAGGGATCTCCTATATAAAAAAATTCCAGCGGAGGGCCACCAAGATGATAACATTACCTGGAGCATCTCTCGTATAAGGAAAGACTGAGAGACCTGGGACTTTCAGCCTAGAGAAGACCGAGACAGGGAGTGATCATGTCAACGGTTTACGGGCTGCTTCAGCCCGGTTCCGTGACCAGCGGGGCGGAGGTATCCGCAGATCCGCGCCTCCAGAAAAGGGAAACAGGGACCCTAAAATAATTGAAAACAGCGGCAACGAACTGAGGTGAAACAAACTGATTTACGAAATATAGTATCAGCAAAATATAATGTGAGAGAGAGAGCGTGTGCGACAGGTGGATAGGCCTCAGCACAACCCTGATGTGAGAAGTGCAGTCCAGCTGAGCCGATGAAGAAAAGCAGATGGAGAAGAGCAGACGCAGAAGCGCAGGCGAAGAAGCATCAGGTGACCTTGCCAGGAGTTACATCTCCTTGCTGACCGCAAAGCCCCCTGGGGAACGAAGGTCTTCTTCTCCTCCGGACAGGTACCCGGAACTTGAGCATCAACAGTCAAACCCCCAGTGCATTCCATGATGTGGAATACTGATAACCACAAATCATAAAACCATGACATATCTAAGTTTAGAAATATCTGCAGTGTGGGAAGCAATTGGATGAGGTCTGACTCTTCAGTGGTGTGTAGCAAGAGGACGAGGAGCAGTGGCTAAGCAATGGCAAAGAGGAAGGGCCACACAAATCAATGGAGAAGAACTTCTTGACAGTGACAACTTCTTTACAGTGTTCCAGCGAGCACTGCAACAAGCTTCCCAGAGAGGAGGGGGAGTCTTCTTTGGAGATATTCAAGAACCATCTGGGCACCCACCTGGGTGACCTGCTCTAGGGAACCTGTTTTAGCGGGGTCGGTGGACTCCATGATCCCTAGAGGTCCCTTCCAACACATGCAATTCTGTGACTTGGTGATCCAGGAGTGGTTGAGGGATCCTAAGACAAGGAGCACGAAGCAATAGGGAACCCCAAGGGGAAGGACAAGCTCTACTTCCCGGAGATGTGGCTCATGGCACATGATAGTGACATCAATTTGTTCTCCTACCAGACACTGCCAACACCCCCCACACTGAGTCTTGCAAAGGCTTCCTTTCAGCTCTTTGTCCTGTGCAACATCTGAGTGTGAATGACTTGAAGAAAGGAGAATAACAGAGAGGTTTGCCAGGCAGGCCAGTAGTGATCCGTGCCAGGGCTGACCGGGCAGCTGAGTCCGTGCTGAATCTCTTCCTTCCTGGCATGTGGGACGTGCTCTTTTCCTGCCCCTGCTCTTTCCTGCTGGCCTGCTGTTGTACTTGAACCGCAGACACAGATTAGAATTGAAGCACTCCACAGATGCTTGCTCACTCTCAGACCTGCAGCAAACAGAATGAACGTGGAAAGAGAAGTGGAATGACCAAGTCGGAAAAGTCAGGCACGCTTGTTGTTAAATGGTTACCATGCTGCTGTTGTTTTCTTTTTCAGCCTTAAGCCACGTGCCAGAGAAATCATCCCAGAAGAAAAGCAGTGTGGATTCACAGAAGGGAGCCCAAGCAAGTTTCTCTAAGTCACGCAAAGGGAACGCAGATCCAGTAATTCCGGAAAGAGGTAAGCAGGAGGTAACTGAAAGAAATCATGTGTCCACCATGTTGGATCCTCAAGCCAGGTTTAGCAACTGGTTCCCAGGATTAGTATCCTGGATCCCAGTTCTCCTGCTTCTGGTCATCACTTGGAATGTCTCAGGAGGGTTGTATCGGAGTGAGCCCTGACAGGTATGAGCAAGATGTGGGGAGAACCCCTCTCTGGTGTCAGACACATTGTTCTGTAGCAGCGTATTGTTTGTTGTTGGGAGCCAAGGGCACTGGCTCATATCCTGCCCCCAGAATCTGGCAGATCCCATTTTCTTCTCCCCACAATACACACTGCAGCTGGGGTGATTTTTCACCACCTCCCCACTCCTTTACCAGGGTCACAGCTCACTGGTGTCAGACGCAACCTACTCTATGTCTGTATGGATTCTGGTTTGTAGAAGAAGGCAGGGAAGACATGATCATTACTTTTAAAAATCCTCTAGCTCGTGGTAGACATACAAGTCCTCAGCTGACAAGAGCAAAAAAGAGCAGCCTTTTCATGCTATTAACAGTGCAGCATTATCACTGTTGTCTGGTGGAAGAAGAATGACAAGAGGTAGGGAGTTGTAAGGTAGGGAGAACAGTGCTGAGAAATTAGCAAGGGAGAATATAAGACATAGGGGGAGAGGTGAAGGGAGGGAGCTCCAGGTTAGTAGGTTTCCCCACTACCATGCAGGTGACAAGACTGCAGGTGGTAACAATTCTTCATCTCTCCTCCACTTGGAAGGCAGTTCTTGAAGAGCTCTCTCTGCTCCTTACGCACAGTGAACAATCCTGCTGAGGCTCTAGCATCCCCAGCCCATTTAACCTACTACAATCTCTCCCTTTCCAAACTCTCAGCACTAATCAGCAACGAGCCGTCTATCCCACAGTGCACAGATATTGGCTTGAAGAGGTGGCACAGGGCAATTCCTACCACCTGTTCTGCCCTGACAGATTCTGCAAAGCCTTCTGGCAGAATCTCAAGGCCTGATCCCTTTTCCCATCTCTCGGGCACTCCATCAATCCAAACCAATGCAGCGGAGGTGGAATTTTGTTCTCACTCCAGTTGTCTTCCATGCACAGTTGGTGTGCCTAGGACCATGTGGAAGGATTTCCTTCCTTGAGTAATACGCAGGAGAGACAGATTGGTCTAGATGGAGAGGGAGGGAAGCAACTCTGAGTCACACACTTGGTTCCCCCTCTCTCCTCCACTGGATAAAGAACAGAAAATAAGTCCTGTAATGAATTCCTCTCTCTCTACCCATTCGTGCACTCTACAGTGTCCCCGTTCTGCTGAAAAGAGCTTCTGAAGGCCATATTTTGTGCTTCAACACACTCTAGGGAATGCCCGCTTAGGAACTAAAACAAAAAGATTGCTTGCTTTGACATTTCTTACAGGAGAAGTACTTCCTGCTTGGACAGAATATTCCTCAGGTGACGAGAGGCAGTGTTAGTTTCCAGTGATTCATTTCTTTCTTCACAGGAAGGACAGTGGAGATGAGCACTTCGGTGACTCTTGAATCCATGCGGGAGGAAATGGAAAAGATTCTGAGCGAGAAACTGGCTGCGTTGCAGAGACAGCTGGAAATGACCCAGCAAGTAATTCCACCCACAAAGGAAATGACCAACACCTGGACTACCCTTCAGAAAATCTCTGAGAATGTGCAAGCCCTGCAGAAACGTTTGGAGAACACGCATGTGTCCACAAACGAAGACCTTCAGACGCTCAGAGCAGACGTGGAGGAAAGAGTACCAAAAGCATGGAATGCACCCAAAAGGCCGAAGTATGTAGGGAGTCTGTTGGAGGTGGAGAACCATGCAGGTGAGCATGGCAACACCCAAGCAGGCTTTCACCTCCCTGTGTTGGATCTCCTACGGGCAGCTCAAGAGAACATGAGCACTCAGTCAGTCTCCTCTAAAGAGATGGGAGAGAGAACTGGAATGGGAAAGGAGAGGAAACATCATGTTTGAGTGAAGGGTATTTAACAGGTGAAGTGAACAGTGGGCACACACGACAATGAAAATCAGGACTTCATTGTCTACTTCCCACTGACAGGCAGATTTCTGGCACTTCCAGCCAAAAAAGGCTTGATTTCCGTGTAACTTTAATGCAGTCCGGCAAAGATCATAAGTAGGATCACCTGCCATTCCTCCTTCTTTACCTTAGCCGAGCATGGTGCCGTATGGTCTAGAATATCCCTTTTTCCTCTTGGGGTCTGCTATCCTTCAGGTGCTCAAATGTCCTCAGGTGCTACCTAGAGGGCAGAAGAATGAAAGGTGAGTATACATCTATGAGTTCTGGGCCTGAGGAAACACTCTTCTTTCTGAAGTACCAGTCCAAAGAGCATGGCCATCCTTAAGCAGGCTTTCATCTCCACAGATGGTAGAAGTGTTCAACAGTACTGAATATACTGCGCAACCTGAGTTTTCATCATGCTTTTCTGTGTGCTATGTATTTTATGTGGCCTCTTGCAATAACCCAAGGTGTTGACATAGCACTCCTTTCAATCTCAGCTTAGGACTCTGAGATTCCCATGCTGGCAGTAGCTCAGTGAGAGACTCTAGAAGTGACTGGTGAAGTGCTTGACAACTTTGTCATAGGACAAGTATTGTCTCAGGAAGCCTTTCTACCCTGGGAGGTTCATCAGTGTGAAGGGAGTGTCCCTTTTTTGTCCATGCTCTTGTCAAGATGCTAGAGGGCCTAGAACATCTGCACTCCGAAGAACACCTGAATGACTTGGTTCTGTTCAGCCTGGGGAAAAAAGTCTTAGAGGAGATCTGAATAATGTTTATAAATATCAAAAGGAATGGGGGAGACAAATGGATGAGGCCAGGCTCTTCTTGATGGTGTGTAGTGAAAGGACAAAAAGTAATACCCTAAAACTTGAACATACGAAGTTCCATACTAACATGCAGAAGAACTTCTTTATGGTTAGGATGATGGAGCACTGGAACAGGATGCCCAGGGAGGCTGTGGAGTCTCCTTCTGTGGAGATATTCACGACCCTGCTGGAAAAGGCAAAAGCCCATAGCCCAAGCCAAGGCCTGAAAAACACAACTGTCTTCTTCAGATCCCACCAAAGTGAGCGGGAGAGAAGCCTTGTAGTGAGGAGAAGGGCAGGAGCAGAGCAATCACTTTGTGCGTTGGGAAGGGTGGAAGGGGCAGAGCAAGGCTTGTGGTCCCTTCCCAGGATGGTTCGTGCAGCATGGCACTTGGACTACATGGCAGCTCCTGGAGATTGACAGCACAGGATAGCTTTTCTGGGGCTCCAATCCACGACACAGTGTTCAAACCTCACAGTACGGTGATCAGGTCTTTGATCCACAACAGCAAATAGTTCTTGAAGTGTCTGCATGACGCCTTATTCCACAAAAGCTATCTACTATATTCATGGGGGTCTTCAGCAAAAAAAACTGTCTTACATTTTCTCTTTTTTTCTCTTTCATTTGAACATAAGATCCAGAAACACAGACACAGCCCCAAAGGATCCAAGATCTGAAGACGATGTTTGAGTCTCCAGGTAAGTATGCTGGATCACATTTCTGTAGCCTGTTATCGTACCACAGAACATCTTGGGTGGGATTTATGAGAATGCAGGGAAACAAACCCTGAGGGATCTGTCCCTCGGAGCAAGACGTGGTAAGGCCCCCTCCCGGTCTCAAGCAGAAAGCATGGCTTTCTAAGAGAGATGCACTGGATCACAGAGGCACTGTTCTCTGCTGTCAGCCACATCCTACTACAGCCATGTAGCCCCACAGATCACACTTCTCATCCAGACATTACTTAGCAAGGACATCTTTTCCCAAAGTGTCAGAGATGACTTGCAACTTAGTCAGGGCTACTCAAAGGGGTTCCATCTCTCTGGTCACATCTCCTCCGGCCCTATGCTAAGGCTCCCAGCTCTTTGGGACCAAAGAGCTTGGGCATCCGCAGTTCTCTCCAGGGTGTGTTTATGAGCTGGCTTCAGTCTCAGGACAGGGAGCTGGAGCAGGGCCCGGCAAAGCCTCCAGAACCCGTGGCCAATGGTCATGCGTAAGGGCTCATTTGAATGCCATGAAGCAACAGTTCTTGGAGAGGCCAGGCTGATGGTTCCCTATCAGCAAGTCACAGCTCATGTTGCTCCCCCATCCTGGAGTTCTGTGCAGTCAGCTCCACCTGTCTATCAGTCAGGAATGGCCATGAAAACGGAGAAGAACCAGGAAACTACAAGCCAATCAGCCTCACATCCGTCCCTGAATGGTGATGGAACAACTTGTTCTGGATGCCTTCTCCAAGTAATTGGAAGACAAGAAGGTTACTGGGAGTAGTAAACGCAGATTCACCAGGGAGAAATCACGTTCCACCAACTGGGGAGCTTTCTGTGATGTCATCAGTGGCTTTGCAGGTGAGGGGAGAGAAGAGGATGCTGTGTGCCGTGACTTCAGCAAGGCGCCTGACACCGTCTTTAACAACATCCTTGTAGTGAAACTTAGGAAGTGCAGGATAGATGAGCGGACAGTGAGGCAGACTGAGAACTGACTGCGTGGCAGAGTTCAGAGGGCTGTGATCAGTGACTCAGATGCTGGTTGACGGTTGTAACTAGCAGTGTTCCCCAGGGCTTAGTGCAGGGTCCGCGAGTCTTGTTCAGCATCTTCATCAATGCCCTGGATGAAGAGACGGTTAAGTCTCAGCAAGTTTGCTGATGAGAGAAGGTTGGAAGAGTGGCTGATGCAGCAGAAGGCCGTGCTGCCATTCAGCAGGCCTCCTGGGTAGACGGGAGTGCAGGGTGGAGAGAAACACCATGAGGTTCAACAAAAGCAAATGTTTAGTTGTGCACCTGGGGAGCAATGCCTCAGACCGCATGCCTCAGTACAGGTTAGGGGATGACTTGCTGGAGAGGAGCTCTGCGTAGAAGGACCTGGGAGCCATGGTCGACAACAAGCTGGCCATGAGCCAGCACAGGTGGCCAAGGAGACCAGTGCTATGCTGGAGTACATTAAAAAGAGAGCGCGGCCAGCTGAGTGAGCCAGGTGATCCTCCCCCTCTACTCTGCCTTGGTTAGCCCACATCTGGTGTACTGTGTCTAATTCTGGCTCTGCAGTTCAAAAAACAAACCAAAAAAACAAGGGATCTCCTATAAAGAGAAATCTCAGCGGAGGGACACCGAGATCATAAAATTACCTGGAGCATCTCTCTTACAAGGAAAGACTGAGAGACCTGGGACATTCAGCCTAGAGAAGACCGAGACGGGGTGTGATCATGTCAACGGTTTACGGGCTGCTTCAGCCCGGTTTCGTGACCAGCAGGGCGGAGGGATCCGCAGATCCGCGTCTCCAGAAAAGGGAAACAGGGACCCCAAAATAATTGAAAACAGCAGCAACAATCTGACATGAATCAAACTGATTGACTTAATATAGTATCAGCAAAATATAATGTGAGAGAGAGAGTGTGTGCGAAAGGTGGATAGGCCTCAGCACAGCACTGATGTGAGAAGTGCAGTCCAGCTGAGCCGATGAAGAAAAGCAGATGGAGAAGAGCAGACGCAGAAGCGCAGGCGAAGAAGCATCAGGTGACCTTGCCAGGAGTTACATCTCCTCGCTGACCGCAAAGCCCCCTGGGGAACGAAGGTCTTCTTCTGCTCCGGACAGGTACCCAGAACTTGAGCATCAACAGTCAAACCCCCAGTGCATTCCATGATGTGGAATACTGATAACCACAAATCATAAAACCATGACATATCTAAGTTCAGAAATATCTGCAGTGTGGGAAGCAATTGGATGAGGTCTGACTCTTCAGTGGTGTGTAGCAAGAGGACGAGGAGCAGTGGCTAAGCAATGGCAAAGAGGAAGGGCCACACAAATCAATGGAGAAGAACTTCTTGACAGTGACAACTTCTTTACAGTGTTCCAGCGAGCACTGCAACAAGCTTCCCAGAGAGGAGGGGGAGTCTTCTTTGGAGATATTCAAGAACCATCTGGGCACCCACCTGGGTGACCTGCTCTAGGGAACCTGATTTAGCGGGGTCGGTGGACTCCATGATCCCTAGAGGTCCCTTCCAACACATGCAATTCTGTGACTCGGTGATCCAGGAGTGGTTGAGGGATCCTAAGACAAGGAGCACGAAGCAATAGGGAACCCCAAGGGGAAGGACAAGCTCTACTTCCCGGAGATGTAGCTCATGGCACATGATAGTGACATCAATTTGTTCTCCTACCAGACACTGCCAACACCCCCCACACTGAGTCTTGCAAAGGCTTCCTTTCAGCTCTTTGTCCTGTGCAACATCTGAGTGTGAATGACTTGAAGACAGGAGAATAACAGAGAGGTTTGCCAGGCAGGCCAGTAGTGATCCGTGCCAGGGCTGACCGGGCAGCTGAGTCCGTGCTGAATCTCTTCCTTCCTGGCATGTGGGACGTGCTCTTTTCCTGCCCCTGCTCTTTCCTGCTGGCCTGCTGTTGTACTTGAACCGCAGACACAGATTAGAATTGAAGCACTCCACAGATGCTTGCTCACTCTCAGACCTGCAGCAAACAGAATGAACGCGGAGAGAGAAGTGGAATGACCAAGTCGGAAAAGTCAGGCACGCTTGTTGTTAAATGGTTACCATGCTGCTGTTGTTTTCTTTTTCAGCCTTAAGCCACGTGCCAGAGAAATCATCCCAGAAGAAAAGCAGTGTGGATTCACAGAAGGGAGCCCAAGCAAGTTTCTCTAAGTCACGCAAAGGGAACGCAGATCCAGTAATTCTGGAAAGAGGTAAGCAGGAGGTAACTGAAAGAAATCATGTGTCCACCATGTTGGATCCTCAAGCCAGGTTTAGCAACTGGTTCCCAGGATTAGTATCCTGGATCCCAGTTCTCCTGCTTCTGGTCATCACTTGGAATGTCTCAGGAGGGTTGTATCGGAGTGAGCCCTGACAGGTATGAGCAAGATGTGGGGAGAACCCCTCTCTGGTGTCAGACACATTGTTCTGTAGCAGCGTATTGTTTGTTGTTGGGAGCCAAGGGCACTGGCTCATATCCTGCCCCCAGAATCTGGCAGATCCCATTTTCTTCTCCCCACAATACACACTGCAGCTGGGGTGATTTTTCACCACCTCCCCACTCCTTTACCAGGGTCACAGCTCACTGGTGTCAGACGCAACCTACTCTATGTCTGTATGGATTCTGGTTTGTAGAAGAAGGCAGGGAAGACATGATCATTACTTTTAAAAATCCTCTAGCTCGTGGTAGACATACAAGTCCTCAGCTGACAAGAGCAAAAAAGAGCAGCCTTTTCATGCTATTAACAGTGCAGCATTATCACTGTTGTCTGGTGGAAGTAGAATGACAAGAGGTAGGGAGTTGTAAGGTAGGGAGAACAGTGCTGAGAAATTAGCAAGGGAGAATATAAGACATAGGGGGAGAGGTGAAGGGAGGGAGCTCCAGGTTAGTAGGTTTCCCCACTACCATGCAGGTGACAAGACTGCAGGTGGTAACAATTCTTCATCTCTCCTCCACTTGGAAGGCAGTTCTTGAAGAGCTCTCTCTGCTCCTTACGCACAGTGAACAATCCTGCTGAGGCTCTAGCATCCCCAGCCCATTTAACCTACTACAATCTCTCCCTTTCCAAACTCTCAGCACTAATCAGCAACGAGCCGTCTATCCCACAGTGCACAGATATTGGCTTGAAGAGGTGGCACAGGGCAATTCCTACCACCTGTTCTGCCCTGACAGATTCTGCAAAGCCTTCTGGCAGAATCTCAAGGCCTGATCCCTTTTCCCATCTCTCGGGCACTCCATCAATCCAAACCAATGCAGCAGAGGTGGAATTTTGTTCTCACTCCAGTTGTCTTCCATGCACAGTTGGTGTGCCTAGGACCATGTGGAAGGATTTCCTTCCTTGAGTAATACGCAGGAGAGACAGATTGGTCTAGATGGAGAGGGAGGGAAGCAACTCTGAGTCACACACTTGGTTCCCCCTCTCTCCTCCACTGGATAAAGAACAGAAAATAAGTCCTGTAATGAATTCCTCTCTCTCTACCCATTCGTGCACTCTACAGTGTCCCCGTTCTGCTGAAAAGAGCTTCTGAAGGCCATATTTTGTGCTTCAACACACTCTAGGGAATGCCCGCTTAGGAACTAAAACAAAAAGATTGCTTGCTTTGACATTTCTTACAGGAGAAGTACTTCCTGCTTGGACAGAATATTCCTCAGGTGACGAGAGGCAGTGTTAGTTTCCAGTGATTCATTTCTTTCTTCACAGGAAGGACAGTGGAGATGAGCACTTCGGTGACTCTTGAATCCATGCGGGAGGAAATGGAAAAGATTCTGAGCGAGAAACTGGCTGCGTTGCAGAGACAGCTGGAAATGACCCAGCAAGTAATTCCACCCACAAAGGAAATGACCAACACCTGGACTACCCTTCAGAAAATCTCTGAGAATGTGCAAGCCCTGCAGAAACGTTTGGAGAACACGCATGTGTCCACAAACGAAGACCTTCAGACGCTCAGAGCAGACGTGGAGGAAAGAGTACCAAAAGCATGGAATGCACCCAAAAGGCCGAAGTATGTAGGGAGTCTGTTGGAGGTGGAGAACCATGCAGGTGAGCATGGCAACACCCAAGCAGGCTTTCACCTCCCTGTGTTGGATCTCCTACGGGCAGCTCAAGAGAACATGAGCACTCAGTCAGTCTCCTCTAAAGAGATGGGAGAGAGAACTGGAATGGGAAAGGAGAGGAAACATCATGTTTGAGTGAAGGGTATTTAACAGGTGAAGTGAACAGTGGGCACACACGACAATGAAAATCAGGACTTCATTGTCTACTTCCCACTGACAGGCAGATTTCTGGCACTTCCAGCCAAAAAAGGCTTGATTTCCGTGTAACTTTAATGCAGTCCGGCAAAGATCATAAGTAGGATCACCTGCCATTCCTCCTTCTTTACCTTAGCCGAGCATGGTGCCGTATGGTCTAGAATATCCCTTTTTCCTCTTGGGGTCTGCTATCCTTCAGGTGCTCAAATGTCCTCAGGTGCTACCTAGAGGGCAGAAGAATGAAAGGTGAGTATACATCTATGAGTTCTGGGCCTGAGGAAACACTCTTCTTTCTGAAGTACCAGTCCAAAGAGCATGGCCATCCTTAAGCAGGCTTTCATCTCCACAGATGGTAGAAGTGTTCAACAGTACTGAATATACTGCGCAACCTGAGTTTTCATCATGCTTTTCTGTGTGCTATGTATTTTATGTGGCCTCTTGCAATAACCCAAGGTGTTGACATAGCACTCCTTTCAATCTCAGCTTAGGACTCTGAGATTCCCATGCTGGCAGTAGCTCAGTGAGAGACTCTAGAAGTGACTGGTGAAGTGCTTGACAACTTTGTCATAGGACAAGTATTGTCTCAGGAAGCCTTTCTACCCTGGGAGGTTCATCAGTGTGAAGGGAGTGTCCCTTTTTTGTCCATGCTCTTGCCAAGATGCCAGAGGCCCTGGAGCATCTCCACTTTGCAGAACACCTGAATGACTTGGGTCTGTTCAGCCTGGGGAAAAAAGTCTTAGAGGAGATCTGATTAATGTTTATAAATATCAAAAGGAATGGGGGAGACAAATGGATGAGGCCAGGCTCTTCTTGATGGTGTGTAGTGAAAGGACAAAAAGTAATACCCTAAAACTTGAACATACGAAGTTCCATACTAACATGCAGAAGAACTTCTTTATGGTTAGGATGATGGAGCACTGGAACAGGATGCCCAGGGAGGCTGTGGAGTCTCCTTCTGTGGAGATATTCACGACCCTGCTGGAAAAGGCAAAAGCCCATAGCCCAAGCCAAGGCCTGAAAAACACAACTGTCTTCTTCAGATCCCACCAAAGTGAGCGGGAGAGAAGCCTTGTAGTGAGGAGAAGGGCAGGAGCAGAGCAATCACTTTGTGCGTTGGGAGGAGTGGAAGGGGCAGAGCAAGGCTTGTGGTCCCTTCCCAGGATGGTTCGTGCAGCATGGCACTTGGACTACATGGCAGCTCCTGGAGATTGACAGCACAGGATAGCTTTTCTGGGGCTCCAATCCACGACACAGTGTTCAAACCTCACAGTACGGTGATCAGGTCTTTGTTTCACAACAGCAAATAGTTCTTGAAGTGTCTGCATGACGCCTTATTCCACAAAAGCTATCTACTATATTCATGGGGGTCTTCAGCAAAAAAAACTGTCTTACATTTTCTCTTTTTTTCTCTTTCATTTGAACATAAGATCCAGAAACACAGACACAGCCCCAAAGGATCCAAGATCTGAAGACGATGTTTGAGTCTCCAGGTAAGTATGCTGGATCACATTTCTGTAGCCTGTTATCGTACCACAGAACATCTTGGGTGGGATTTATGAGAATGCAGGGAAACAAACCCTGAGGGATCTGTCCCTCGGAGCAAGACGTGGTAAGGCCCCCTCCCGGTCTCAAGCAGAAAGCATGGCTTTCTAAGAGAGATGCACTGGATCACAGAGGCACTGTTCTCTGCTGTCAGCCACATCCTACTACAGCCATGTAGCCCCACAGATCACACTTCTCATCCAGACATTACTTAGCAAGGACATCTTTTCCCAAAGTGTCAGAGATGACTTGCAACTTAGTCAGGGCTACTCAAAGGGGTTCCATCTCTCTGGTCACATCTCCTCCGGCCCTATGCTAAGTCTCCCAGCTCTTTGGGACCAAAGAGCTTGGGCATCCGCAGTTCTCTCCAGGGTGTGTTTATGAGCTGGCTTCAGTCTCAGGACAGGGAGCTGGAGCAGGGCCCGGCAAAGCCTCCAGAACCCGTGGCCAATGGTCATGCGTAAGGGCTCATTTGAATGCCATGAAGCAACAGTTCTTGGAGAGGCCAGGCTGATGGTTCCCTATCAGCAAGTCACAGCTCATGTTGCTCCCCCATCCTGGAGTTCTGTGCAGTCAGCTCCACCTGTCTATCAGTCAGGAATGGCCATGAAAACGGAGAAGAACCAGGAAACTACAAGCCAATCAGCCTCACATCCGTCCCTGAATGGTGATGGAACAACTTGTTCTGGATGCCTTCTCCAAGTAATTGGAAGACAAGAAGGTTACTGGGAGTAGTAAACGCAGATTCACCAGGGAGAAATCACGTTCCACCAACTGGGGAGCTTTCTGTGATGTCATCAGTGGCTTTGCAGGTGAGGGGAGAGAAGAGGATGCTGTGTGCCGTGACTTCAGCAAGGCGCCTGACACCGTCTTTAACAACATCCTTGTAGTGAAACTTAGGAAGTGCAGGATAGATGAGCGGACAGTGAGGCAGACTGAGAACTGACTGCGTGGCAGAGTTCAGAGGGCTGTGATCAGTGACTCAGATGCTGGTTGACGGTTGTAACTAGCAGTGTTCCCCAGGGCTTAGTGCAGGGTCCGCGAGTCTTGTTCAGCATCTTCATCAATGCCCTGGATGAAGAGACGGTTAAGTCTCAGCAAGTTTGCTGATGAGAGAAGGTTGGAAGAGTGGCTGATGCAGCAGAAGGCCGTGCTGCCATTCAGCAGGCCTCCTGGGTAGACGGGAGTGCAGGGTGGAGAGAAACACCATGAGGTTCAACAAAAGCAAATGTTTAGTTGTGCACCTGGGGAGCAATGCCTCAGACCGCATGCCTCAGTACAGGTTAGGGGATGACTTGCTGGAGAGGAGCTCTGCGTAGAAGGACCTGGGAGCCATGGTCGACAACAAGCTGGCCATGAGCCAGCACAGGTGGCCAAGGAGACCAGTGCTATGCTGGAGTACATTAAAAAGAGAGCGCGGCCAGCTGAGTGAGCCAGGTGATCCTCCCCCTCTACTCTGCCTTGGTTAGCCCACATCTGGTGTACTGTGTCTAATTCTGGCTCTGCAGTTCAAAAAACAAACCAAAAAAACAAGGGATCTCCTATACAGGGAAATCCCAGCGGAGGGCCACCAAGATCATAAAATTACCTGGAGCATCTCTCGTATAAGGAAAGACTGAGAGACCTGGGACATTCAGCCTAGAGAAGACCGAGACGGGGTGTGATCATGTCAACGGTTTACGGGCTGCTTCAGCCCGGTTTCGTGACCAGCAGGGCGGAGGGATCCGCAGATCCGCGTCTCCAGAAAAGGGAAACAGGGACCCCAAAATAATTGAAAACAGCAGCAACAATCTGACATGAATCAAACTGATTGACTTAATATAGTATCAGCAAAATATAATGTGAGAGAGAGAGTGTGTGCGAAAGGTGGATAGGCCTCAGCACAGCACTGATGTGAGAAGTGCAGTCCAGCTGAGCCGATGAAGAAAAGCAGATGGAGAAGAGCAGACGCAGAAGCGCAGGCGAAGAAGCATCAGGTGACCTTGCCAGGAGTTACATCTCCTCGCTGACCGCAAAGCCCCCTGGGGAACGAAGGTCTTCTTCTGCTCCGGACAGGTACCCAGAACTTGAGCATCAACAGTCAAACCCCCAGTGCATTCCATGATGTGGAATACTGATAACCACAAATCATAAAACCATGACATATCTAAGTTCAGAAATATCTGCAGTGTGGGAAGCAATTGGATGAGGTCTGACTCTTCAGTGGTGTGTAGCAAGAGGACGAGGAGCAGTGGCTAAGCAATGGCAAAGAGGAAGGGCCACACAAATCAATGGAGGAAGAACTTCTTGACAGTGACAACTTCTTTACAGTGTTCCAGCGAGCACTGCAACAAGCTTCCCAGAGAGGAGGTAGAGTCTTCTTTGGAGATATTCAAGAACCATCTGGGAACCCACGTGGGTGACCTGCTCTAGGGAACCTGATTTAGCGAGGTGGGTGGACTCCATGATCCCTAGAGGTCCCTTCCAACACATGCAATTCTGTGACTCGGTGATCCAGGAGTGGTTGTAGAATCCTAAGACAAGGAGCACGAAGCAATAGGGAACCCCAAGGGGAAGGACAAGCTCTACTTCCCGGAGATGTGGCTCATGGCACATGATAGTGACATCAATTTGTTCTCCTACCAGACACTGCCATCACCCCCCACATTGAGTCTTGCAGAGGCTTCCTTTCAGCTCTTTGTCCTGTGCAACATCTGAGTGTGAATGACTTGAAGAAAGGAGAATAACAGAGAGGTTTGCCAGGCAGGCCAGTAGTTATCTGTGCCAGGGCTGACCGGGCAGCTGAGTCCGTGCTGAATCTCTTCCTTCCTGGCATGTGGGACGTGCTCTTTTCCTGCCCCTGCTCTTTCCTGCTGGCCTGCTGTTGTACTTGAACCGCAGCCACAGATTAGAATTGAAGCACTCCACAGATGCTTGCTCACTCTCAGACCTGCAGCAAACAGAATGAACGCGGAGAGAGAAGTGGAATGACCAAGTCGGAAAAGTCAGGCACGCTTGTTGTTAAATGGTTACCATGCTGCTGTTGTTTTCTTTTTCAGCCTTAAGCCACGTGCCAGAGAAATCATCCCAGAAGAAAAGCAGTGTGGATTCACAGAAGGGAGCCCAAGCAAGTCTCCCTAAGCCAAGCAAAGGGAATGCAGATCCAGTAATTCTGGAAAGAGGTAACCGGGAGGTAACTGAAAGAAATCATGTGTCCACCATGTTGGATCTTCAAGCCAGGATTAGCAACTGGTTCCCAGAATTATTATACTGGATCCCAGTTCTCCTGCTTCTGGTCATCACTTGGAATGTCTCAGGAGAGTTGTATTGGAGTGAGATTTGACGGGTATGAGCAAGATGTGGGGAGAATCCCTCTCTGGTGTCAGACACATTGTTCTGTAGAAGCATATTGCTTGTTGTCGGGAGCCATAGGCACTGGCTCATATCCTGCCCCCAGAATCTGGCAGATCCCATTTTCTTCTCCCCACAATACACACTGCAGCTGGGGTGATTTTTCACCACCTCCCCACTCCTTTACCAGGGTCCCAGCTCACTGGTGTCAGACGCAACCTACTCTATGTCTGTATGGATTCTGGTTCATAGAAGAAGACAGGGAAGACATGATCATTATTTCTAAAAATCCTCTAGCTGGTGATAGACCTACAGGTCCTCAGCTGACAAGAGCAATAAAGAGCAGCCTTTTCATGTTATTTTCAGTCCATCTGCCATTCTTCTTTCTTTACCTTAGCCAAGCATGATGCCATATGATGTATTATGCACCACGGGGCTATCGGGATGTGACGCGACAGGACCTCCCCTGCTCGGTGATTGGATAATACATGCTTAAGGGGTGTAGACAAAGTAGAAAGTGAATGTATTTAAACACATGCTACGCAGTATTAAGTTCACGCTAACGGCTATTAGAATTTGAATGAATGCAAGTATGGTAATGTTTCTGTATAACTTTATGAGATCACGGTTTAAATAGCAATAAATGATCTTCTTTTTCCAGATCTTACTCTCTTACTATTTTCTGGTTGCTTTTGTTAATATCATAAACATCCAAAGGGTTTACGGAATAACTAAGGTTAGAAGGAACCTCGGGAAGTTCTGTGCTGTTCAGTCAGGAACACCCAGCATAGGGGGAGTTGGCAAAAATGCCTTGAGGCCTGCACGGGTTAACAAGAAGATCGTGGCCAGACTCAAACAGAAAAAGAAAGCCTACGGAGTGTAGAAGAAAGGACAGGAAACTGGGAAGGAACACAGAGACATTGTTCAGGTAGCTAAGGATCACGTTAAGAAAGCTAAAGCCCACATCTTGTTAAAAGCTTGCTGTCTGCACTCTTTGTGTCTTACAGCCTTAACCCCATCAAGGATTTGCCCCCCCCCCCCCCCCCCCCCTTTTTTTTTTCCCTTCCAGTTATTTGCCTGATATCACTCTCCTTGCTTTGTATCTGCAAACCCTGAGGATCATGGTAGTGACCCATGGATCACAACATGAAATGGGCATGAGAATTGCCCATCTCTCCCCAATTCAGTTTCCTCACTTTATAGTGGAGAAAAATAATTGTAATATACAGGAAAGTAGATCACATTGATTTCATATTGATAAATATGATCTGGCAATAGAAGTGCCAGGACACTACACAGCCAATTGATATGCATCACTTTCGACTGATTGGTATAATCCCAATTTCACCTGACTTGACCTCACACTCAGTAGTATTGAACCAGTGCTCTCCATTTTAACTCAAAATTAGTCTGCTTCCTGTCAAAAATTCTTCTCAGGGTCAGGAGATAAAATTGCTGTAGACACATTCTCAAACTTTTCTAGCCGCACAATTTCCTACGGAAAGGCTTAATTTATAGATACTTTCCAACACAGAAAATCTCCTTTCCAGAGGGTATTTCAGCTGATTCAGCCAATTTCACTTAGTTCATCTACTTCATTTGATTCACTTTCTGCATGCTGTAGAGCAGATTAGATTAGATTAGAGCAGTTCTTGCCACTGAAGGTATGGAAGAAAACACCACCTGCACACCTGCTCCCTCGACTACCCGCCCCAGTCCCCTGAAGTCTTTCTTGATAGCTCTGAGACTTCTCTCAGCAACTTCATCATTGCCAGCCTGGATTATCAATTATGGGTAATAATCGGAAGGGCGAATCAGACCAGGAAGTCTCCTAGAAATGTCTCTGACCCGTGCCCCAGGGAGGCAGCACACCTCCCTACGGGTAGGGTCAGGCCGACATATAGGACCTTCCGTTCCTCTCAGTATGGGAGTCTCCTACAGCAACCACCCTTCTGTCCTTCCGGGTGGAGGCAGTCATGAGGCGTGGGGCCAAATGCTTTTCCTGAGGCAACCTCATGGGTTGACTTCCCCCTTCACCCCCACTCACCTCTTCCTCGAGTTTCAGGGCCTCAAACCTATTACTCAGAGGCACCTGGGGAGCCGAGGATGGTCGGGATGGGGGACGCCCACTTTGTCGAGTCGGTACATGTTTCCACTCCTCCCCCTTTCTCGAATTGTTTGTAGGAGGAGGAGAGGACAGGAGGCTCACTGCAGCACTGTCACCCCGCCGGTTCCCCTCACCCACGTGGCGCTTCCCCTCTCCCACCTGTTTACGAGGCAGGGGGGGTGACGTGCTCCACATGTTGCCTCAGTTTTGCACCCAGATCTCGGGGCTGATAGGGACTGGCACCACCAGTCAATCTCCTTCTCACACTCTTTTATGATCCTCAGCCTCTCTACCTCCTCTTTCAGGTCGACCACAAGGCTGAGTAAGTCATGCAGTCGGTCACATCTTATACAACCACTGCTGCCATCACCCAGCACTGCAAAGGCCAGGCTCTGGCACTCGTGACAGCCAGTGACCTGCGTACTAGCATCTCGTGTTGGGGCCTCGGTCTGAGTCTCCACACTCTTTTTGGCTGCAGTCTTTTTCCTGCGTGAGCATGGAACTTCCGCCTGGGACTCCACAATTCTTGTGGCGTTAGCCTTCCTCCGGAGTGCAGCCATTGCCAACCAGCAGGCACCCTAACACTATTAGATAGCCTTAATGGGGTGTGCCTGATCGGGTCCGCCCTGCTGCCGGTAGTGCTGGCTCTGCCCCCGCCTCGTTGCCGGGTCGTTAACAGGAGCCCCCGCACTTATCACTCACCCTGGCAATAACAACCATCCTTGCTGGGGAGTCCCGTGCGGGAGCTTACTGATTCTCCTCGACAAATAAGCCGAGGTGTTTCCCACACACCTTCTCTGGTGGGCAGCGACGCGTCTCTGCCCTCCTCGAGGCTTTTTAAGTCAAGGGGGGTGGGTGCAGAACTGCTGCCCTGGCAACGCCCCCGCCGCGACGGCCGCTCTCGCGAGAACTGCCCGCCCGAGAGCTGCGCGGCTGCTCTGCTCTCTCGGGGATCCCTGAGTGAGGGAACCGACCAAAACCCCGCTGTACCTCGCGATCAGTCGCTGCGCTTCTGGCTGGACCAGCTCCGATGCAGCGATCCTCGGCGATCAAGGGCTTCTTCTGGGTTTGCGCCCCTTTAAATGAGATTAGATTAGATTAGAGCAGTTCTTGCTTTTCAAGTCCATAGTCAAGATTTTGTGTGAGGGAAGCCAGGACATTGACAACTGCCTGATTTGTGTTTCCAACTCTGAAAAAGAATTTGGAGTTGTGATTCAAGGAGATGTTGGATACCGACAAACTTCTGATCCCATAAATTCTTCATGTCCTCATGACTGAATCTCATCCCAACCATCAATCATTTGATCAGAAGCTATTGCGATTACCTGAGGTGAGGAAAGTAGAAGACATTCATGAATACCAGGCACTGGTAGTCCTTTATAACAGCTATTGGTAAGTAGGATCACATGGAAGGCTGGCAGGAAGGGCAAAGTGGAAGAGCTAGGAATTCATTAGGAGGACTAGAAGGAGACAGAATGGGACAACCCTGACTGAGCTCACATGGGGAAAAATACGCATGGAATGTAGAAACAGGGACAAGCAGCCAGAGGAAATGACCAAAAACTGTGCATGCTTGCATGGTTAAAAAGAGGAAGAACGCAACTTGGCCTGGGTTCAAGGTACTGTGGGATGTGAAGGTCATCCTGAAAGCTCAAAGAAATCTTAGTTCTGCTGCCAAAGGGTGAGAGGGAACTAAAGGTGACTTGCCGGGACTCTTGTAGAAGCAGAGGAGGGCTGACACTGATAGAAGCAGAGCGGTGACATTCTACACCTTCACTTTAGGGAACTCGTCCGACACAGCAAGTGAGATAATGTGCATCTTGGCAATTGCCAAATCAGGCTGTGACCAAGGTACAATCTCAAAAGGTAACAATCCACCAAAGTAAGCCCCAACAAAATAACTTCTAATATTTATGAAACTTCTACTCATTCCTGGTATGGGAAAAGGGTGTTCACTTCTCGGAATGTTTGGTCAGAGACATACAAAGAACAGTTGTTCACTTGTTTTTAATTTCTTTCTTCAGATTTTAATTCAGTAATGATTTCTGGTTCTTTATTTTTCTATTTTGTAGTCAAAACACTTGCAGAAAGAATGTGCTGGTTGCCTGATGTTACTTTGTCAAGTGTGGTGAAACTTTTTGCAAGCTTCAAGTGCAGCACATTCAGGTCTCTCTTCCTGCAGATGAAAACAGCAGAAGAATAGATGCATTAATGTTGTATTTTTAGAGGTATGAATATCTGTCCATCATCCTGGGTTAGAGCACAGCGATAAAGAAAATTTATTGTTTTTTTTTTTTGGCTGACAGTTCAAATGCAACTGGGAAAAGACTTGGATTTCCTAAGACCGGTTCTATCCATCTTGGAGCAAACCTGAGAATTGTGTTTCTCTGGTCCCACTTCATCAGTAGACGCGTCGAACATACAGTCAACAGAATGCAAAGAGTGCTTTGATGTCGACTTAGAACTGATGTACATCTGGGTAGAGAAATCACACCCTGAACTCAGAGCTCACCCACTCCCTTTGTCATGGTCCTTCTCTTGGTGTAGAAAATGCTGTCAGAGATTTGATAAACCTCATTGCTTCCAGGCACTTCTTTCACTATAGAGTGAACAAGCTGAATAAAGCTTTTGACACCTACTGTCCTGCAGCCTAGCTGAACTCAAAGGCCAACTGAATCTAAACACAGAGACCTCTTGAGATTTCTGGAAAGGTTTTCAATGATGTTTGGATGACCAGTGGTACATAAATCATTGTCAGAGTCAGTACTTCAAATGAAGCAAGCTGCCCTGTCCACCAGCTCCACATAAGTTACACTGTCATGCTGTTTCTTCACCTGTTGAGCGCAGTCAGCTGCTTACCATTTCTTCAAATGAAACACCCAGGCATTATTTCTTGTCAGAGAAAATTCACCAAAGTTGCTTAATAAATTGAAGAGAAAGAGAGCCTGCAGAAATGAACCTGTCCCAGCAGTGATCACTGTCAGCTTCACTTTTGCTTCTTGGTTTCAGATTTCTCTTCCTGATACACACAGATAACTAAATAATGCAGGCAGTCTTAAGTTCTGTGGACTTTGGCCTTAATTGCTAGTAATGAGGCTCATTAAAATTTTCCCAAATAGGATGAAGGGCAACTGTTCAAGTACACCCTGCAGGAAACATCTGGACATTTTCTGGTCTACTACTTGACCATGTGACCAGAGGAGGTGCTCTGCTGGATTCTGGAATTAAGAGTATTTCTGAGATTGCATCTAGACTGCAACAGCAAATTTGGGACACTTCTGAAGCCCTAACTATCACTGCGTTTGGGGATGTGAAGAAAGGGGATGCACTGCAGTGAACATCTTCCAGACATGCTATCACCAGAGGAATGGAGCTGCCGTGTGTCCTGATGAGGATACCTGACCCTGCAGCCCCCCACAACTCCCTCCCATCCACAAAGGCATTATGCTGCTGATACTTTGTATGAAACTGCAATTCAACACTTCACCATTTCTAACCACAACCAGTCAAAAGGCACGCGTACAAGATTGTGCTGTACTCTCTCTGCAAAACTGGGAAAACTAAAACATCCTGAGCATACATAAATCACATTGAATTACTAACACATGCAGTCCACTAAAATCCATGTAGCAGACAAACGATGAGAAGAGATGTGATAAAAAGCTTGAAACAAGACATTCAATTTACTACATTTCAGAGGTAATACTCTTCAAAATTATCTAGTGACAACATGCATTAAAACTTAATGATCAACTTCCATTTATACACATACAGATGGGGAAAGAGATCTATCCTATTACATTTCCTGGGCTTTCTCTGAAAGAGAACCACACACCCAGAAGTGCTTCACTCTCACTGGGCATCTACATCCCTCCCCCTCATTGGCCTTTGGAAGCCCTAAAGCAGTAGCTGCCTGTCATTTCTGCCCGTTCCTATAGGAGGCACTCACAACCTCTGTGACACTAAACCAGAAATGCTTTTGCTTTTTGCCCAGCAAACATCAGTTTAGTGGGTGAAGTGTTTGTACAGGATAGAGAGTACAGCTAGGAATGCACAATTATTGTGACCCTAAGGAATCTTAAATAAATTCTGCTTAGCTTCTGTGGCAGAGATTCCAATTAAAATGGAACTAGCTGCCCACAAAGGTGGTAGTCACCATCCAAGGAAGCATTCAAGAAATGCTTAGATGTTTTGTTAAGAGACATGTTTCACTGGGGAAATATTGGCGGTAGGTGGAAGTTTGGAGTGGATGATCTTGGAGGTCCTTACCAACTTTGGTGGTTCAATGATTCTATGCTATGAAAAAAGAATAAATGATGTTTTTGTCTCCTTCTGCTGAGCTCGTTTGTGTATTTTTTAGTGTCGGTTCAAGGACTTTTCAAGAAAGTGATCTCTGTTCTACTGTGATATCAGTGGAGTGAACTATTCCTGAAATTAGAGCTGTTTTTCTCCTAGGAGTCAACCTGCACTGTGAAGGAGCCATTCCTACGTTATCCATAGCAGAGGCATATCTAAGATACCTCCACCTGCACCTCGCGTATGTCCTGCAAATGTTCTTCCTCAGAGTACAAGCAGGCATTGCTTAAAAAGAGGCACAACACTCTAATAAGAATTACATTTAGAACAAGACTTGCCCAGGGTGATAAAAATTCTTCTGCCAGGCAGTGAAAGGGCAAGGGCTGATATCCGAGCAGTTTTAATGAGTTTCCTGTAACGACACAAAGTCCAACGACACCATATGCTTCCAGTAACTGCATTGTTTCACTTCAAGAAAAGCCAGTTCAGGCGAGAAGAAACACCACTGAGGTGAGAATTCTTTCAAGGTAAGTTACGGTATCTTTATATAAATTCATTCTTTAAAAATGCATCACTCTGTGGCCAGGAAAAAATCCTTCAAAATGCTGAGTGTTCTGTGTGATCTGTTGTTCCTTTTTGACTATGGAGGTAAAGAAAAAAAGAAAAAACAAAGGAAGGGATGTAGTCTAAAGGAATGAAGCTTTCTTTAATTGTGTTAAACCCCTGCAGAGAAGGACTTGGAGGTCCTGGTGAATGAGAAGCTGACATGAGCCAGCAGGGAGTGCTTGCAGCCCGGAAGGCCAACTGTGTTCTGGGCTGCGTTAAAAAAGGGTGGCCAGCAGGGAGAGGGAGGTGATTTTCTCCCTCTACACAGCTCTTGTGAGGCCCCATCGGGAGTACTGCAAGCTGGCCCGGGGCCCCAAGCACAAGAAAGATATGGAGCTCTTGGTATGGGTCCAGAGGAGACAACTAAGATGATTAAAGGATAGAAGAAAGCACTACCTGTGCCTCGGATACGCTAACCAATTGCCCCAGTAGTCCAAAGTCTCTCTTGCCTGCTCTTGGGCCTCTCTTCTAAACCTAGTCTGTATTGCCCACGATGTTAGTTGAAAATCAATTTTCCTCTCTTTGTCTCGACGAGGTGCTTTGTTGTCCTTTTTTCCTTCCCAATTAGCAGAGGAGGGGAAATGGGATAGACTGGCTTGGTGATGCCAGTCCAGGCCTACAAACCACAGTCCTTTGAAAATAGCTTGGTCAGGATCACTTCCAGCCCTGGAGTTAGTTTGAAGGGAAAGGCGCAATATGGCCATATTCTCTGCCTCAGTGGAAAAGAGTGGCAGGTGTCAAGCACCTCCTGCTGCATCCTGCAGATGCTGGAAGTGTTTGGCATTTTGTCCATTGGTGTGAGTGTAAGGATAATCAGACAGCTGCACTGCCCCCAAAGTGTGGTGGTGACCAGCCGGGGGCCATCTGGTCATCCCACTGACTCTGCCTGCTGCTCTCCTGGCCTGCGGCAACCACAAGGCTGTGAAAGATATTTTTCTTCGTCTTGAAGAGTGTGCTTTTAGGAAAGGATAACAGAAAGCAGAAAGCGGGAGATGCCTTGGGTACCAGGTAAGAGTGGAGTTTCTTGTGTTTAAGTGCTAATCTAAGAGAAAGTCAACCATCTTAAAACGCTGGGAGTACTCTGAAAAGTCCCTGACTTCAGGGGTTCAACAAAAACCTTCTCTCACCCCTTGCCCTGCTTCTGTCCACACAAGTATCATCCCAGGTCCCTTTAGCTACGGTGGAACGTGACTGCTCTCCCTTTGGTCTACAGCAGGATACCTGTGTCCTAAGAGAGTGAGGTAGAAACACTGAGAGCAACAACCAATCATAATCATGAAGATGATCATAGATAAGGGCAGCATAGTGGATGAATCTCCCAGTCCTAGCAATGCTATGTCTTAATTGTATCCAACTGGAATGAAGTAACTCGCATAGGAATTAATTTCAATAGGTTTCAGATTGAGTGAATGAAAGATGCTACAATGGCACTGACAATAATCCAATGTAGAGAGTGGTAAAACTGTCCCTGGAAATTCTCTGACATATTCAACGAGCTGTCCGCAAGATGCCCTTTCTATTGATATTTCCATATTTCTTAATTGATTCATTTTGCATTGCAGAAGTTCCTCTCTCTGCACCTGCTATAACAATATGTGAGAGTGGTAAGGTGAACATGGAGAGTTGGTATAATTCTTATGGATTATGACGGTATGGATAGGGTGCTTGTTGCCAGATATAGTTCTGGAAGTCTATGTCACAAATACACATTTTTGAAGTAATCTTTTGTCTTTGTAATGTGGACCAGAAACCAGACATATACAAGCTAAAGAAGCCTAAATAAGAAGAATCTCATAAAGAAAAGAGGCTTCTAAGATCACACTGTACAATCTAAACTCCTTCATTGCATAAGAAATCTGAAGCTTTAGAAAAGACATTCAGACCCTTCTGTCACAGGAGCTGCCAATATGCCTTAAAATTACATGCTGTGTGTTTCATACAAAAGCAATGATACAAGGGAGCCTACACTCAATTCAGTGAGACCAGTCCAACACCAGACTTTCACAGAACGTATGTGCTGTGCTCCCTACTGGAAAGCAAATGAGGCCTTAGGAAGAGTTCCTATCCCTCATCCAATAGCTATGGCTGTTGATAAAACCTTGACTGCCTTTTCCAGCTTTCAGCAATGTACCAGAGCATCCCACTCAGCACAAAACTAGAGTGGATTCACATAACAGAAACGAGGAAAGATTCTCTGAACTGAGCACTGGAAAAGGAATTCCAGAAACTCAGGAAAGAGGTAATCATAGCTAAGAGAGGACCTCTGCCCACCATGCAGGACACTCATCCCAGGGTTAACCCATTTCCTCACCACACAGCACATCCCCTCTCTGTGGAGCTTTCTCTGCAGTTTGAGATGTGGATCACGCCCTCTCCCCAGAGTCTGACATATCCCATTATCCTCTCCCCACTGGAAAAACTGTAGTGGCAGTGAAGAGCCACCACCTTCCCCCTGGGCTGCCTATATGGCGAATTATTTCACAAAAGCTATGCAGTATATTTATGTGGTTCTTTCTGGGAAAAGCTTTCTTACATTTTCTCTTCTTTTTATCTTTCATTTGAATGTAAAGATCCAGAATCCCAGCAAAATCCTAGCTATGTTCGAAAAGTAATAAAGCGTTTCGAGGCTCTAGGTAAGTTTTCTGGTCTATATTTATGTAGCCTGTGGTCATGCCTTACAACATCTTGTGTGGGATGTATGAGAATGTAGGGAAACAAGTCCTGAGGGTTGAGTCCCTCTGAGTAAGATGAGGAGAACTCCTCCCAGTCCTGAGCAGAAGGCATAGCTTACGGAGGAAGTTGCATTTGGTTAGAGAGGCATGGTTCTCTGCTGTCAGGCACATCCTACTACAGCCATGTAGCCCCACAGATCACACTTCTCATCCAGACATTACTTAGCAAGGACATCTTTTCCCGAAGTGTCAGGAATGACTTGCAACTTAGTCAGGGCTACTCAAAGGGGTTCCATCTCTCTGGTCACATCTCCTCCGGCCCTATGCTAAGGCTCCCAGCTCTTTGGGACCAAAGAGCTTGGGCATCCGCAGTTCTCTCCAGGGTGTGTTTATGAGCTGGCTCCAGTCCCAGGACAGGGAGCTGGAGCAGGGCCCGGCAAAGCCTCCAGAACCCGTGGCCAATGGTCATGCGTAAGGGCTCATTTGAATGCCATGAAGCAACAGTTCTTGAAGAGCCCATGCTGATGGTTCCCTATCAGCAGGTCACAGCTCATGTTACTTCCCCATCCTGGAGTTCTGTGCAGTCAGCTCCACCTGTCTATCAGTCAGGAATGGCCATGAAAACGGAGAAGAACCAGGAAACTACAAGCCAATCAGCCTCACATCCGTCCCTGAATGGTGATGGAACAACTTGTTCTGGATGCCTTCTCGAAGTAACTGGAAGACAAGAAGGCTACTGGGAGTAGTAAACACAGATTCACCAAGGGGAAATCACGTTCCACCAACTGGGGAGCTTTCTGTGATGTCATCAGTGGCTTTGCAGGTGAGGGGAGAGAAGAGGATGCTGTGTGCCGTGACTTCAGCAAGGCGCCTGACACCGTCTTTAACAACATCCTTGTAGTGAAACTTAGGAAGTGCAGGATAGATGAATGGACAGTGAGATGGACTGAGAACTGACTGCGTGGCAGAGTTCAGAGGGCTGTGATCAGTGACTCAGATGCTGGTTGACGGTTGTAACTAGCAGTGTTCCCCAGGGCTTAGTGCAGGGTCCGCGAGTCTTGTTCAGCATCTTCATCAATGCCCTGGATGAAGAGACGGGTAAGTCTCAGCAAGTTTGCTGATGAGAGAAGGTTGGAAGAGTGGCTGATGCAGCAGAAGGCCGTGCTGCCATTCAGCAGGCCTCCTGGGTAGACGGGAGTGCAGGGTGGAGAGAAACACCATGAGGTTCAACAAAAGCAAATGTTTAGTTGTGCACCTGGGGAGCAATGCCTCAGACCGCATGCCTCAGTACAGGTTAGGGGATGACTTGCTGGAGAGGAGCTCTGCGTAGAAGGACCTGGGAGCCATGGTCGACAACAAGCTGGCCATGAGCCAGCACAGGTGGCCAAGGAGACCAGTGCTATGCTGGAGTACATTAAAAAGAGAGCGCGGCCAGCTGAGTGAGCCAGGTGATCCTCCCCCTCTACTCTGCCTTGGTTAGCCCACATCTGGTGTACTGTGTCTAATTCTGGCTCTGCAGTTCAAAAAACAAACCAAAAAAACAAGGGATCTCCTATACAGGGAAATCCCAGCGGAGGGCCACCAAGATCATAAAATTACCTGGAGCATCTCTCGTATAAGGAAAGACTGAGAGACCTGGGACTTTCAGCCTGGAGAAAACCGAGACGGGGTGTGATCATGTCAACGGTTTACGGGCTGCTTCAGCCCAGTTCAGTGACCAGCAGGGTGGAGGGATCCGCAGATCCGCGCCTCCGGAAAAGGGAAACAGGGAC
Source organism: Chrysolophus pictus (assembly GCA_037305975.1). Taxonomy (NCBI): domain Eukaryota; kingdom Metazoa; phylum Chordata; class Aves; order Galliformes; family Phasianidae; genus Chrysolophus; species Chrysolophus pictus. Next base: position 1,294,013 of record CM074606.1, read on the forward strand.
CCCAAAATAATTGAAAACAGCGGCAACGAACTGAGGTGAAACAAACTGATTTACGAAATATAGTATCAGCAAAATATAATGTGAGAGAGAGAGCGTGTGCGACAGGTGGATAGGCCTCAGCACAACCCTGATGTGAGAAGTGCAGTCCAGCTGAGCCGATGAAGAAAAGCAGATGGAGAAGAGCAGACGCAGAAGCGCAGGCGAAGAAGCATCAGGTGACCTTGCCAGGAGTTACATCTCCTCGCTGACCGCAAAGCCCCCTGGGGAACGAAGGTCTTCTTCTCCTCCGGACAGGTACCCGGAACTTGAGCATCAACAGTCAAACCCCCAGTGCATTCCATGATGTGGAATACTGATAACCACAAATCATAAAACCATGACATATCTAAGTTTAGAAATATCTGCAGTGTGGGAAGCAATTGGATGAGGTCTGACTCTTCAGTGGTGTGTAGCAAGAGGACGAGGAGCAGTGGCTAAGCAATGGCAAAGAGGAAGGGCCACACAAATCAATGGAGAAGAACTTCTTGACAGTGACAACTTCTTTACAGTGTTCCAGCGAGCACTGCAACAAGCTTCCCAGAGAGGAGGGGGAGTCTTCTTTGGAGATATTCAAGAACCATCTGGGCACCCACCTGGGTGACCTGCTCTAGGGAACCTGATTTAGCGGGGTCGGTGGACTCCATGATCCCTAGAGGTCCCTTCCAACACATGCAATTCTGTGACTTGGTGATCCAGGAGTGGTTGAGGGATCCTAAGACAAGGAGCACGAAGCAATAGGGAACCCCAAGGGGAAGGACAAGCTCTACTTCCCGGAGATGTAGCTCATGGCACATGATAGTGACATCAATTTGTTCTCCTACCAGACACTGCCAACACCCCCCACACTGAGTCTTGCAAAGGCTTCCTTTCAGCTCTTTGTCCTGTGCAACATCTGAGTGTGAATGACTTGAAGACAGGAGAATAACAGAGAGGTTTGCCAGGCAGGCCAGTAGTGATCCGTGCCAGGGCTGACCGGGCAGCTGAGTCCGTGCTGAATCTCTTCCTTCCTGGCATGTGGGACGTGCTCTTTTCCTGCCCCTGCTCTTTCCTGCTGGCCTGCTGTTGTACTTGAACCACAGACACAGATTAGAATTGAAGCACTCCACAGATGCTTGCTCACTCTCAGACCTGCAGCAAACAGAATGAACGTGGAAAGAGAAGTGGAATGACCAAGTCGGAAAAGTCAGGCACGCTTGTTGTTAAATGGTTACCATGCTGCTGTTGTTTTCTTTTTCAGCCTTAAGCCACGTGCCAGAGAAATCATCCCAGAAGAAAAGCAGTGTGGATTCACAGAAGGGAGCCCAAGCAAGTTTCTCTAAGTCACGCAAAGGGAACGCAGATCCAGTAATTCCGGAAAGAGGTAAGCAGGAGGTAACTGAAAGAAATCATGTGTCCACCATGTTGGATCCTCAAGCCAGGTTTAGCAACTGGTTCCCAGGATTAGTATCCTGGATCCCAGTTCTCCTGCTTCTGGTCATCACTTGGAATGTCTCAGGAGGGTTGTATCGGAGTGAGCCCTGACAGATATGAGCAAGATGTGGGGAGAACCCCTCTCTGGTGTCAGACACATTGTTCTGTAGCAGCGTATTGTTTGTTGTTGGGAGCCAAGGGCACTGGCTCATATCCTGCCCCCAGAATCTGGCAGATCCCATTTTCTTCTCCCCACAATACACACTGCAGCTGGGGTGATTTTTCACCACCTCCCCACTCCTTTACCAGGGTCACAGCTCACTGGTGTCAGACGCAACCTACTCTATGTCTGTATGGATTCTGGTTCATAGAAGAAGGCAGGGAAGACATGATCATTACTTTTAAAAATCCTCTAGCTCGTGGTAGACATACAAGTCCTCAGCTGACAAGAGCAAAAAAGAGCAGCCTTTTCATGCTATTAACAGTGCAGCATTATCACTGTTGTCTGGTGGAAGAAGAATGACAAGAGGTAGGGAGTTGTAAGGTAGGGAGAACAGTGCTGAGAAATTAGCAAGGGAGAATAAAAGACATAGGGGGAGAGGTGAAGGGAGGGAGCTCCAGGTTAGTAGGTTTCCCCACTACCATGCAGGTGACAAGACTGCAGGTGGTAACAATTCTTCATCTCTCCTCCACTTGGAAGGCAGTTCTTGAAGAGCTCTCTCTGCTCCTTACGCACAGTGAACAATCCTGCTGAGGCTCTAGCATCCCCAGCCCATTTAACCTACTACAATCTCTCCCTTTCCAAACTCTCAGCACTAATCAGCAACGAGCCGTCTATCCCACAGTGCACAGATATTGGCTTGAAGATGTGGCACAGGGCAATTCCTACCACCTGTTCTGCCCTGACAGATTCTGCAAAGCCTTCTGGCAGAATCTCAAGGCCTGATCCCTTTTCCCATCTCTCGGGCACTCCATCAATCCAAACCAATGCAGCGGAGGTGGAATTTTGTTCTCACTTCAGTTGTCTTCCATGCAGAGTCGGTGTGCCTAGGACCATGTGGAAGGATTTCCTTCCTTGAGTAATACACAGGAGAGACAGATTGGTCTAGATGGAGAGGGAGGGAAGCAACTCTGAGTCACACACTTGGTTTCCCCTCTCTCCTCCACTGGATAAAGAACAGAAAATAAGTCCTGTAATGAATTCCTCTCTCTCTACTCATTCGTGCACTCTACAGTGTCCCCGTTCTGCTGAAAGGAGCTTCTGAAGGCCATATTTTGTGCTTCAACACACTCTAGGGAATGCCCGCTTAGGAACTAAAACAAAAAGATTGCTTCCTTTGGCATTTCTTACAGGAAAAGTACTTCCTGCTTGGACAGAATTTTCCTCAGGTGACGAGAGGCAGTGTGAGTTTCCAGTGATTCATTTCTTTCTTCACAGGAAGGACAGTGGAGATGAGCACTTCGGTGACTCTCGAATCCATGTGCGAGGAAATGGAAAAGATTCTGAGCGAGAAACTGGCTGCGTTGCAGAGACAGCTGGAAATGACCCAGCAAGTAATCCCAACCAAAAAGGAACTGACCAACACCTGGACTACCCTTCAGAGAATCTCTGAGAATGTACAAGCCCTGCAGAAACGTTTGGAGAACATGCATGTGTTTACAAAGGAAGACCTTCAGAAGCTCAGAGCAGACGTGGAGGAAAGAGTACCAAAAGCACAGAATGCACCCAAGAGGCCAAAGTCTGCAGGGAGTCTGTTGGATGTGAAGAGCCATGCAGGTGAGCATGGCAACACCCAAGCAGGCTTTCATCTCTCTGAGTTGGATCTCCTACGGGCAGCTCAAGAGAACGTGAGCAATCAGTCAGTCTCCTCTAAAGAGATGGGAGAGAGAACTGGAATGGTAAAGGAGAGGAAACATCATGTTTGAGAGAAGGGTATTTAACAGGTGAAGAGAACAGTGGGCACACACAATGACAATCAGGACTTCATTGTCTTCTTCCCAGTGGCAGGCAGATTTCAGGCATTTCCAGCCAAAAAAGGCCTGAATTCCGTGTAACTTTAATGCAGGTCGGCAAAGATCATAAGTAGGATCACCTGCCATTCCTCCTTCTTTACCTTAGCCGAGCATGATGCCATATGGTTTAGAATATCCCTTTTTCCTCTTGGGGTCTGCTATCCTTCAGGTGCTCAAATGTCCTCAGGTGCTACCTAGAGGGCAGAAGAATGAAAGGTGAGTATACATCTATGAGTTCTGGGCCTGAGGAAACACTCTTCTTTCTGAAGTACCAGTCCAATGAGCACGGCCATCCTTAAGCAGGCTTTCATCTCCACAGATGGTAGAAGTGTTCAACAGGACTGAGTATACTGCCCAATCTGAGTTTTCATCATGCTTTTCTGTGTGCTATGTATTTTATGTGGCCTCTTGCAATAACCCAAGGTGATGACATAGCACTCCTATCAATCTTTGCTTAGGACTCTGAGATTCCCATGCTGGCAGTCGCTCAGTGAGAGACTCTAGAAGTGACTGGTGAAGGACTTGACAACTTTGTCATAGGACAAGTATTGTCTCAGGAAGCCATTCTACCCTGGGAGGTTCGTCAGTGTGAAGGGAGTCTGTTCAGCCTGGGGAAAAAAGTCTTAGAGGGGATCTGATTAATGTTTATAATATCAAAAGGAATGGGGGAGACAAAAGAACGAGGCCAGGCTCTTATTGATGGTGTGTAGTGAAAGGACAAAAAGTAATACCCTAAAACTTGAACATACGAAGTTCCATACTAACATGCAGAAGAACTTCTTTATGGTTAGGATGATGGAGCACTGGAACAGGATTCTCAGAGAAGCTGTGGAGTCTCCTCCTGTGGAGATATTCAAGACCCTTCTGGTCACCTACCTCTGCAACCTGTGTAGGGTGCCTGCTTTGGCAGGGAGGTGGACTGCATGACCTCCAGAGGTCCCTTCCAAGCCCTCCAATCCTGTGATTCTGTTATTCATTCCTTGTGATTTATTTCTCCTTTTTTAACTTAAGTTCATTCAGTGATGAATGAGAGCTTTCAAAATGGTGTCCTACATTTCACACGACCCAGTAGTGATTGGACAAGGGGGTTGGTTTAAATTAAAGGAGGGAAGACCTAGGTTTGATGTTAAGAGGAAAGTTGTTACTCACAAGGTAGGGAGGCTGGAAGGCTCTGCAAAGAGGAGGGACACCTCCAACTCTATCAGATTACTCAGTGTCCAGGAAAGACAGATGTTGAATGTCCACAGACACCGGGCATCTGCCACCTCTCTTTGCAGCCTCTTCCAGTTCTTCATTATCCTTACTGCAAAATAATTTCTGTTTTATATTCAATCATTAATTGCAATTACAAACAACCCGTCTCAGCTACCCGTCACCTCCAACAGAAACAACGCTTTAAGAGAACTGCATGTCTAGGAGATGTGATGGGGAGCAGAAGGGGTGATGAACATTGCCTGGGTCAAAAAACTGGACAACTTTTCCTCTATTTGTTTTGGTACCTATCTTTAGAAGAATCAGATGCTGGAACTGAGCGTGGAAAACCAGGCAATTTCAGGGCACTGTAAGACAAGTGTTACACTGGTAAAATTTCCTTTGCCAAGAGGAAATACTGCTCACTACAGATGACCAAAGAACATCTCTATCTGTAGACAGCCTAGCTGTGGTCCGTGTCAGGAAGAGCATTTCAGCAAGAACTCCTTCCCTCCTCTTGTGTGAGAAACCTGAGAGGCTGCCCTTTAAAAAATTCATCTCTTTGATCCCTATTCTTTCTTCCTTGCTATGAACTACTTGCCTTCTTCTCTTCAAAAATTCCTCCCATAAAAAAACACTGAAAATAGTGCAGGTGTTTGATGATGATCAGTAGCATAGTCTACATAGTGAAGGTCAATGATGTGTAGTCAGAGTTCAGACCACGTTGCTATCAAGTCACCATGCTGCTTGCATATTTGAACAAATCTGGAAGATCTGATGTGGAAAGTCACCTTTCTTTCCTGGCAGGCTCTCCATTGTGAAATGGAGTCTGCTTAAATCAATGGTCTGACCATTCCTTCAGCCAGTATTTCTCAACTGAAAAGAAATTGAGAGGCTCAGCTGATCCCACAGCAGCTTTTTATCCTCCGGAGACTTCCCAGGAATCTTGTGGAAGCACTCTGCCAAGTGTCAAGAAGCAAAAACTGCACACATAAGGATTTATCCTTGTCTCTCCAGAATTGGTCACCAGTCCTGTCTGTGGTCACTGACTGTGCCTCTACAGTTGTCTTTCAGGCCTCTTTGTCTAAGAGCATAAGATCTCAATATGAATGAGGTTTCTCACCCATGAGTCACATTGAGACCTGACGGTTGATGAAAGCATGTGCGTGTGGCAGGGGAAGTAGGGCTGGGTGCCACATAAGGCAGATAATGAGAAAGTGGTGTTTAGGTTTGTATTCCTTTTCTTCTTCTGTGTGGGGGCACATTCTGAGAGGAATCAAAAGCCGGAAGCAACAACGGACAAGCAGCAGATTTTAAGGGATGGTAGGATAAGTGTTTCATTGGGGAAAATTCAGCTGCAAGTACAATCCAGTTAGGAAGTGTGTGTGCTCCGGACATTCCTAAATATGATCATGTATTCAGGACAAATTGAGATAACTCTGCAAATTCCCTTGTCCCTTGTTCTCTACCCATTCCTTCCATGCCTCAAGTATGACTTTGTCTTTCTTACCTTTAGTTATTCCAACCTTGATTTTAAGTTTGGTTACAGTTTTGCTGCTGGAAGACCAAGCCTCCCAATGGCCTGAGACTTTGCCTTCTACGGTGGATGGCACAGCGGCATTTGACAGCTTACCCAACTACAGAATTAACATGTCATGTAGGAGAACACTGGACTTTTGGTCAGCAGCATAGACTGTGTCTTATTATTCTCGAGACCATCATGCCTTGAGAAATCTGCTTACTGTCTGCTTTAATTTTTTCCCACAGGTTTTTTCAAGATGCAGCGCTACAAAGGTAAGCAAAAAGGAGACGATGGACATGAATTCTCAGAGCCTGACTGCACCTCTGAAATACAAATCCAGCCCAGGTGCAGAGTTGTATGGAAGACAACATGCTCAGAGGAAGGAATGTTTGATAACTCTTTTCTCTCTTGTGCACTGCCATAGACCTTATGTATGATTGGCTGGAGGCATTTTAGCTGTGTGTAGCCAATAGTGGCTGCTTGCATTGGCCACTTCAGCCTCTGTAACACACTCCTCTCTTTGCCCTCTTTGGAGTGAGAGGGGATTACTTCACAATGTTGCACCTTGCTAGAGGCCTGTCCAGTGATCATCATGCGCAGAGGTTAGCGGGATGAAATGAGGGAAGAAATATTTCCTTGTTATTGTGCCAGTGAAAATCACTCTTGTGGAGTCTTAAATTAAAGAGCCTTGTGGACTCTTGAAGAGCTCAATCTCCCTTCAGGTAGTTGTAGAATGAGATAAGGTCTTCCCTGAGCCTCTTCGTCTCCAGACTAAATAATTCCAGTTCCCTCAGCCACTCCTCTTAAGACTTGTGCTCCAGACCCCTCGCAGCTTCGTTGCCTTTCTATGGATATGTCTTTCTTGCAGTGAGAGGCCCAAAACTCAACACAGTAGTTAAGCTCTGGTCTCACCAGCTCTCTGTACAGAGGGATGATCACGCCTTGCTCTTGCTGGAAACACCGTTTCTGACACAGACCAGGATGCCATTGGCCTTTTTGGCCATGTGGGCACACTGCTGGCTCATGTTCAGCCGAGCATCAAACAATGCCCCCATTCTGTTTACGCAATCTCACAGCCACTTTGTCCCAAGCCTGTAAAACATTTCCTGGTGTTGTTGTGGCCCAAGCGCAGGACCCAGCACTTGGCCATGCTGAACTTCATCCCATTGGCCTCAGCCCAGAAATCAGCTGGTATAGATACCTCTGTGGAGCCTGGCCATCCCTGGGCAGTTCAACAAATACTTCAACTATGGGAATGGAGGGACCTGGGACTGTAGTAACTAGGGTACCTTGAGGCAATTAGCTACTGAGTGCACCCTGAAAGACACGGTAAGATTTGTGTGAGGATGAAGTAAAAACAGCCTAAGTAAATCAGACCTTGTGTTTCCTGCTACTTACAACGTGACTTATCATTGCAGTTGATGTCACCCTGAATGCTGACACAGCTCATCCCAGATTGGAAGTGTCTGAAGATGGGAAGAGCGTGAATGATACTGGTGTGATCAGACAGGTGCCCAGCAAGGAGGAGAGATTTGATTCTCACATTATTGTGTTGGCAAAGGAAGGATACACATCTGGGAGATGGTACTGGGAAGTGGATGTTGGAAAGAGAAGAAACTGGATCTTGGGTGTTGCTTCTGAGTCTGTGGCTCGTAAAGGGACTGTGATCCTGTCCCCAGAGAATGGCTTCTGGGTGATATCATTAGCAGACGGGGAAGAGTATTGGGCCCACACAGATTCTTTGACTTGTTTGACAGTGAGTGGTAAACCACAGAAGATTGGGATCTTCCTGGACATCTCTGCCAACAAGCTCTCATTCTACAAGGACAAAAAGAAAACACCTTTGTACGTTTTTACCAGTATTGGTGATAGCAGGCAGAAAAGGAAATTTGTTCCCTTCTTCTCAACAGGTTCTGGTGTTTCAGTGCTTGACACTGAGCCACTGAAGATCGTGCAAGAGTTTGATGAGGATGCCTGGTTGTATGACTAAAATACACGCTGTGAGACCAGAGTGTGGTCAAAAAAAGCCCCTGGTTTTGTATTTTCCAAGACAAACAGTCTACACATTCCATTATTTCCATGAGATTGAAAGCAAGTATTTCAGTAACTGTTTCCCTTTATTTTAGAAAGCATTCCAACAATTCTGGGAGGGTACATTTAGAATGAATATAAAGAAGGAATTCTTCACAGTGATCATAGACAGACAGTGGAAGACATTACTTTGAATAGCTGTGACTGCTCTATAGGCAGAATTGTTCTAAGTGAGGTTTGATTAGGATTTGAGCAACCTGCTCTAGGGGGAGATGTCCATTGCCATGGCACAAAGGTTAGACAAGATGATCTTTAAGAGTCCCTTCCTAATGAAATTATTCTAAGCAAGTAAAACTGTAATAACAAGTAGAGCACTGTGTGAAGGAAGATCGTGAGAAGCAATTTATGGAAGATTTTTTGGCAGAAGCCCAGCAGCAGGCGTGGCAAAGTTAGGAGACAAAGATATTATGCCAAGCACACAAATCTGTTCTTTTGTAATATTGAAAGTTCACGTTAACTCCTATTAGAATTTGAATGAATGCAAGTATGGTAATGTTACTGTATAACTTTATGTGATCACGGTTTAAATAGCAATAAATGATCTCCTTTTTGCAGATCTCTCTTACTATTTTCTCTCTTACTATTTTACTCTCTTACTATTTTCTGGTTGCTTTTGTTAATATCATAAACATCCAAAGGGTTTACGGAATAACTAAGGTTAGAAGGAACCTCGGGAGGTTCTCTGCTGTTCAGTCAGGAACACCCAGCATAGGGGCAGTTGGCAAAAATGCCTTGAGGCCTGCACGGGTTAACAAGAAGATCCTGGCCAGACTCAAACAGAAAAAGAAAGCCTATGGAGTGTAGAAGAAAGGACAGGAAACTGGGAAGGAACACAGAGACATTGTTCAGGTAGCTAAGCATCATGTTAAGAAAGCTAAAGCCCACATCTTGTTAAAAGCTTGCTGTCTGCACTCTTTGTGTCTTACAGCCTTAACCCCAACAGGGATTTGCCCCCCCTTTTTTTTCCTTCCAGTTATTTGCCTGATATCACTCTCCTTGCTTTGTATCTGCAAACCCTGAGGATCATGGTAGTGACCCATGGATCACAACATGAAATGGGCATGAGAATTGCCCATCTCTCCCCAATTCAGTTTCTTCACTTTATAGTGGAGAAAAATAATTGTAATATACAGGAAAGTAGATCACAGTGATTTCATATTGATAAATATGATCTGGCAATAGAAGTGTCAGGACACTACACAGCCAATTGATATGCATCACTTTCGACTGATTGGTATAATCCCAATTTCACCTGATTTGACCTCACACTCAGTAGTATTGAACCAGTGCTCTCCATTTTAACTCAAAATTAGTCTGCTTCCTGTCAAAAATTCTTCTCGGGGTCAGGAGATAAAATTGCTGTAGACACATTCTCAAACTTTTCTAGCCGCACAATTTCCTACGGAAAGGCTTAATTTATAGATAATTTCCAACACAGAAAATCTCCTTTCCAGAGGGTATTTCAGCTGATTCAGCCAATTTCACTTAGTTCATCTACTTCATTTGATTCACTTTCTGCATGCTGTAGAGCAGATTAGATTAGATTAGAGCAGTTCTTGCTTTTCAAGTCCATAGTCAAGATTTTGTGTGAGGGAAGCCAGGACACTGACAACTGCCCTGATTTGTGTTTCCAACTCTGAAAAAGAATTTGGAGTTGTGATTCAAGGAGATGTTGGATACCGACAAACTTCTGATCCCATAAATTCTTCATGTCCTCATGACTGAATCTCATCCCAACCATCAATCGTTTGATCAGAAGCTATTGTGATTACCTGAGGTGAGGAAAGTAAAAGATATTCATGAATACCAGGCACTGGTAGTCCTTTATAACAGCTATTGGTAAGTAGGATCACATGGAAGGCTGGCAGGAAGGGCAAAGTGAAACAGAAGAGCTAGGAATTCATTAGGAGGACTAGAAGGAGACAGAATGGGGCAACCCTGACTGAGCTCACATGGGGAAAAATACGCATGGAATGTAGAAACAGGGACAAGCAGCCAGAGGAAATGACCAAAAACTGTGCATGCTTGCATGGTTAAAAAGAGGAAGAACGCAACTTGGCCTGGGTTCAAAGTACTGTGGGATCTGAAGGTCATCCTGAAAGCTCAAAGAAATCTTAGTTCTGCTGCCAAAGGGTGAGAGGGAACTAAAGGTGACTTGCCGGGACTCTTGTAGAAGCAGAGGAGGGCTGACACTGATAGAAGCAGAGCGGTGACATTCTACACCTTCACTTTAGGGAACTCGTCCGACACAGCAAGTGAGATAATGTGCATCTTGGCAATTGCCAAATCAGGCTGTGACCAAGGTACAATCACAAAAGGTAACAATCCACCAAAGTAAGCCCCAACAAAATAACTTCTAATATTTATGAAACTTCTACTCATTCCTGGTATGGGAAAAGGGTGTTCACTTCTCGGAATGTTTGGTCAGAGACATACAAAGAACAGTTGTTCACTTGTTTTTAATTTCTTCCTTCAGATTTTAATTCAATAATGATTTCTGGTTCTTTATTTTTCTATTTTGTAGTCAAAACACTTGCAGAAAGAATGTGCTGATTGCCTGATGTTACTTTGTCAAGTACTTTGGTGAAACTTTTTGCAAGCTTCAAGTGCAGCACATTCAGGTCTCTCTTCCTGCAGATGAAAACAGCAGAAGAATAGATGCAAAAATGTTGTATTTTTAGAGGTATGAATATCTGTCCATCATCCTGGGTTAGAGCACAGCGATAAAGAAAATTTATAGAGATGTTTTTTTGCTGACAGTTCAAATGCAACTGGGAAAAGACTCGGATTTCCTAAGACCGGTTCTATCCATCTTGGAGCAAACCTGAGAATTGTGTTTCTCTGGTCCCACTTCATCAGTAGACGCGTCGAACATACAGTCAACAGAATGCAAAGAGTGCTTTGATGTCGACTTAGAACTGATGTACATCTGGGTAGAGAAATCACACCCTGAACTCAGAGCTCACCCACTCCCTTTGTCATGGTCCTTCTCTTGGTGTAGAAAATGCTGTCAGAGATTTGATAAACCTCATTGCTTCCAGGCACTTCTTTCACTATAGAGTGAACAAGCTGAATAAAGCTTTTGACACCTACTGTCCTGCAGCCTAGCTGAACTCAAAGGCCAACTGAATCTAAACACAGAGACCTCTTGAGATTTCTGGAAATGTTTTCAATGACGTTTGGGTGACCAGTGGTACATAAATCACTGCCAGAGTCAGTATTTCACATGAAGCAAACTGCCATGTCCACCAGCTCCACATAAGTTACACTGTCATGCTGTTTCTTCACCTGTTGAGCGCAGTCCGCTGCTTACCATTTCTTCAAATCAAACACCCAGGCATTATTTCTTGTCAGAGAAAATTCACCAAAGTTGCTTAATAAATTGAAGAGAAAGAGAGCCTGCAGAAATGAACCTGTCCCAGCAGTGATCACTGTCAGCTTCACTTTTGCTTCTTGGTTTCAGATTTCTCTTCCTGATACACACAGATAACTAAATAATGCAGGCAGTCTTAAGTTCTGTGGACTTTGGCCTTAATTGCTAGCAATGAGGCTCATTAAAATTTTCCGAAATAGGATGAAGGGCAACTGTTCAAGTACACACTGCAGGAAACATCTGGACGTTTTCTGGTCTACTACTTGACCATGTGACCAGAGGAGGTGTTCTGCTGGATTCTGGAATTAAGAGTATTTCTGAGATTGCATCTAGACTGCAACAGCAAATATGGGACACTTCTGAAGCCCCCAACTATCACTGCGTTTGGGGATGTGAAGAAAGGGAATGCACTGCAGTGAACATCTTCCAGACATACTATCTCCAGAGGTGTGGAGCTGCCGTGTGTCCTGATGAGGATACCTGACCCTGCAGCCCCCCACAACTCCCTCCCATCCACAAAGGCATTATGCTGCTGATACTTTGTATGAAACTGCAATTCAACACTTCACCATTTCTAACCACAACCAGTCAAAAGGCACGCGTACAAGATTGTGCTGTACTCTCTCTGCAAAACTGGGAAAACTAAAACCTCCTTGGCATTCATAAATCACATTGAATTGCTAACACATGCAGTCCACTAAAATCCATGTAGCAGACAAACGATGAGAAGAGATGTGATAAAAAGCTTGAAACAAGACATTCAATTTACTACATTTCAGAGGTAATACTCTTCAAAATTATCTACTGACAACATGCATTAAAACTTAATGATCAACTTCCATTTATACACATACAGATGGGGAAAGATACCTATCCTATTACATTTCCTGGGCTTTCTCTGAAAGAGAACCACACACCCAGAAGTGCTTCACTCTCACTGGGCTTCTACATCCCTCCCCCTCACTGGCCTTTGGAAGCCCTAAAGCAGTAGCTGCCTGCCATTTCTGCCTGTTCCTATAGGAGGCACTCACAACCTTTGTGACACTAAACCACAAATGCTTTTGATTTTCGCCCAGCAAACATCAGTTTAGTGGGTGAAGTGTTTGTACAGGATAGAGAGTACAGCTAGGAATGCACAATTATTGTGACCCTAAGGAATCTTAAATAAATTCTGCTCAACTTCTGTGGCAGAGATTCCAATTGAAATGGAACTAGCTGCCCACAGAGGTGGTACTCACTATCCAAGGAAGCATTCAAGAAATGCTTAGATGTTCTGTTAAGGGACATGTTTCACTGGGGAAATATTGGCGGTAGGTGGAAGTTTGGAGTGGATGATCTTGGAGGTCCTTACCAACTTTGGTGGTTCAATGATTCTATGCTAGAAAAAAAGAATAAATGATGTTTTTTTCTCCTTCTGCTGAGCTCGTTTGTGTATTTTTTAGTGTCGGTTCAAGGACTTTTCAAGAAAGTGTTCTACTGTGTTATCTCTGTTCTACTGTGATATCAGTGGAGTGAACTATTCCTGAAATTAGAGCTGTTTTTCTCCTAGGAGTCAACCTGCACTGTGAAGGAGCCATTCCTACGTTATCCATAGCAGAGGCATATCTAAGATACCTCCACCTGCACCTCGCGTATGTCCTGCAAATGTTCTTCCTCAGAGTACAAGCAGGCATTGCTTAAAAAGAGGCACAACACTCTAATAAGAATTACATTTAGAACAAGACTTGCCCAGGGTGATAAAAATTCTTCTGCCAGGCAGTGAAAGGGCAAGGGCTGATATCTGAGCAGTTTTAATGAGTTTCCTGTAACGACACAAAGTCCAATGACACCATATGCTTTCAGTAACTGCATTGTTTCACTTCAAGTAAAGCCAGTTCAGGCGAGAAGAAACACCACTGAGGTGAGAATTCTTTCAAGGTAAGTTACGGTATCTTTATATAAATTCATTCTTTAAAAATGCATCACTCTGTGGCTAGGAAAAAATCCTTCAAAATGCTGAGTGTTCTGTGTGATCTGTTGTTTCTTTCTGACTATGGAGGTAAAAAAAAAAAAAAAAGAAGAAATAAAAGGAAGGGATGTAGTCTAAAGGAATGAAGCTTTCTTTAATTGTGTTAAACCCCTGCGGAGAAGGACTGGGAGGTCCCAGTGGATGAGAAGCTGACATGAGCCAGCAGGGAGTGCTTGCAGTCCGGAAGGCCAACTGTGTTCTGGGCTGCGTTAAAAAAGGGGTGGCCAGCAGGGAGAGGGAGGTGATTTTCTCCCTCTACACAGCTCTTGTGAGGCCCCATCTGGAGTACTGCAAGCTGGCCTGGGGCTCCAAGCACAAGAAAGATATGGAGCTCTTGGTAAGGGTCTAGAGGAGACAACTAAGATGAGTAAAGGATAGAAGAAAGCACTACCTGTGCCTCGGATACGCTAACCAATTGCCCCAGTAGTCCAAAGTCTCTCTTGCCTGCTCTTTGGCTTCTCTTCTAAACCGAGACTGAATTGCCCACGATGTTAGTTCAAAATACATTTTCCTCTCTTTGTCTCGACGAGGTGCTTTGTTGTCCTTTTTTCGTTCCCGATTAGCAGAGGAAGGGAAATGGGATAGACTGGCTTGGTGATGCCAGTCCAGGCCTACAAGCCACAGTCCTCTGAAAATAGCTTGGTCAGGATCACTTCCAGCACTGGAGATAATTTGAAGGGAAAGGCACAATATGGCCATATTCTCTGCCTCAGTGGAAAAGAGTGGCAGGTGTCAAGCACCTCCTGCTGCATCCTGCAGATGCTGGAAGTGTTTGGCATTTTGTCCATTGGTGTGAGTGTAAGGATAATCAGACAGCTGCACTGCCCCCAAAGTGTGGTGGTGACCAGCCGGGGGCCATCTGGTCATCCCACTGACTCTGCCTGCTGCTCTCCTGGCCTGCGGCAACCACAAGGCTGTGAAAGATATTTTTCTTTGTCTTGCAGAGTGTGCTTTTAGAAAAGGATAACAGAAAGCAGAAAGCGGGAGATGCCTTGGGTACCAGGTAAGAGTGGAGTTTCTTGTGTTTAAGTGGCAATCTAAGAGAAAGTCAACCATCTTAAAACGCTGGGAGTACCCTGAAAAGTCCCTGACTTCGGGGGTTCAACAAAAACCTTCTCTCACCTCTTGCCCTGCTTCTGTCCACACAAGTATCATCCCAGGTCCCTTTAGCTACAGGGGAATGTGACTGCTCTCCCTTTGGTCTACAGCAGGACACCTGTGTCCTAAGAGAGTGAGGTAGAAACACAGAGAGCAACAACCAATCATAATCATGAAGATGATCATAGAGAAGGGCAGCATAGTGGATGAATCTCCCAGTCCTAGCAATGCTATGTCTTAATTGTATCCAACTGGAATGAAGTAACTAGCATAGGAATTAATTTCAATAGGTTTCAGATTGAGTGAATGAAAGATGCTACAATGGCACTGACAATAATCCAATGTACAGAGTGGTAAAACTGTCCCTGGAAATTCTCTGACATATTCAACGAGCTGTCCGCAAGATGCCCTTTCTATTGATATTTCCATATTTCTTAATTGATTCATTTTGCATTGCAGAAGTTCCTCTCTCTGCGACGGCTATAACGATACGTGAGAGTGGTAAGGTCAACATGGAGAGTCGGTATAATTCTTATGGATTGTGACGGTATGGATAGAGTGCTTGTTGCCAGATATAGTTTTGGAAGTCTATGTCACAAATACACATTTTTGAAGTAATCTTTTGTCTTTGTAATGTGGACACCAGAAACCAGACATATACAAGCTAAAGAAGCCTAAATAAGAAGAATCTCATAAGGAAAAGAGGCTTCTAAGATCACTGTACAATCTAAACTCCTTCACTGCATAAGAAGTCTGAAGCTTTAGAAAAGACATTCATTCTTTCATTGGAACTGTCAATATACCTTAAAATTACATGTTCTGTATTTCATACAAAAGCAATGACACAAGGGAGCCTACACTCAATTCAGTGAGACCAGACCAACATCAGACTTTCACAGAACGTATGTGCTGTGCTCCCTACTGGAAAGCAAATGAGGCCTTAGGAAGGGCTCATGATCCACTTGGAGGCATCCCTGATCCAATAGCTATGGGTACAAATTGCTTTTCCTATGACTGTTGATTAAAACTCTGATTGCCTTTTCCAGCTTTCAGCAATGTACAAGAGCATCCCACTCAGCACAAAACTGGAGTGGATTCACATAACAGAAACAAGGAAAGATTCTCCAAACTGAGCACTGGAGAAGGAATTCCAGAAACTCAGGAAAGAGGTAATCATAGCTAAGAGAGGACCTCTGCCCACCACGCAGGACACTCATCCCGGGGTTAACCCATTTCCTCACTTCACAACCACATCCCCTCTCTGTGGAGCTTTCTCTGCAGTTTGAGACATGGATCACGCCCTCTCCCCAGAGTCTGACATATCCCATTATCCTCTCCCCAATGGAAAAACTGTAGTGGCAGTGAAGAGCCACCACCTTCCCCCTGGGCTGCCTACATGACATGTTATTTCACAAAAACTGTCCAGTATATTTATGTGGTTCTTTCTGGGAAAAGCTTTCTTACATTTTCTCTTCTTTTTATCTTTCCTTTGAATGTATAGATCCAGAATCCCAGCAAAATTCTTGCAATATTCGAGAACATATAAAGGCTTTTGAGCCTCCAGGTAAGTTTGCTGGTCTATATTTATGTAGCCTGTGGTCATGCCTTACAACATCTTGTGTGGGATGTACGAGAATGTAGGGAAACAAGTGCTGAGGGTTCAGTCCCTCTGAGGAAGATGAGGAGAACTCCTCCCAGTCCTGAGCAGAAGGCATAGCTTACTGAGAAAGTTGCATTTGGTTAGAGAGGCATGGTTCTCTGCTGTCAGGCACATCATAATCTAGCAATGCAGCCCAACAGATCACACTTCACATCCAGACCTTGCTTAGAAAGGACATCTATTCCAGAAGTGTCAACAATGACTTGCAACTTTATCAAGGCTACTCAGAAGGTATCCATCCCTTTCGCCACACGTCTTCCAACCCTATGCTACTTCTCCCAGCTCTGTGGGACCAAAGAGCTTGGGCATCTACAGTTCTTCTAGGGTGTGTTTATGAACAGGCTTCACTCTCAGGACTGGGAGCTGGGGCAGGGCCCTGCAAAGCACACAGAATCTGTGGAGGGGAGTTGTGCACAAGGGCTCATTTCAATGCCATGAAGCAACTGTTCTTCAACAGACCAGGCTGATCCTTCCCTCACAGCAGGTCCCAACTCATACTGCTCTCCTGTCCTGGAGTTCTGAGCAGTCAACTCCACATGGCCAATACAGTGTGCACCACCTCCCTGCTTCCGTCCCACCACACACACGCAATCAGCCCATCTTGGCTGGAAAAGAGCAGGAGCAGAGCAATCACTGAATGAGTTGTGCAGTGGCGAAGGGGCAGAGCACGGCACCACTGTGGGAGTGACCTTGCAGTGTGTCCTTGGGTTGCACAGCAGCTCAGGGAGGTTGCTACCAAGAGGAACTTCAGGTCATTGGAACAGTGAGTTGATGGTGTGGGTGCTCAGGTGATGTTTTCCTCAATCCCTTTGGAAGTAGGGAGAGATACTGAGAAGAACAGAAAAACCCACCGGATCAACATGTGGCTAAGAGGTTGGGGCCATCAGAGGAGTTTTGCTTTCTTTTTGTCATGTTGCAGTTCATTCAGCACCAGGCATGCTGGTGACAGTTTGGGTCCACATGTCTCAATGGGGGGAAAAGGCTTCTATCGTGGCATTGGTGGGGCTTGCTGAGAAGGCATTAAACTAAATTTGAAGAGAGAAGGGAATAAAGCCGGGCTCGCAAGAGATGAGCCTAGGAGAAGCATTCTAGGGACAGGAGTGAGAACAATATGGAATGATGTGCATCTACATCACTGGCATGGACAACAAACAGGAGCTGTGGTGCATCAGGAAAACTATGACATAGATGGCAACACAAAAAGTAGTAGGATCATTCTTATGACTGCAGTGCTGAAATGGAGGACTGTAAGCGCTTTAGGAGGGATAGGGAAGGAAGGAGAGCAGAAGACTTACAAGTCATATGAGGAGTGACAAAGCAAGCTAGGACTGTTTAGCCTGGAGAATAGGAGGTCTTAAAGCTCTTTATAAATACCTGGAATGAAGTTGTGGTGAGGTGTGGGTTGGCCTCTTCTCCCAGGCAGCTAGCAATGGACCAAGAGGTAACCGCCATAAGTTGTGCCTGGGGAGGTGTGGGTGGGGTATTAAAAAATCTTTTTGGAAAGACTGCTGAGGAATTGGAACAGAGGTTCCAGGAAAGTGGAGGAGTCACCATATACAGAGGTGTTCCAGAAGAGAGTAGATGAAGCCCAGAGGGATGTGGACATGGTGGGCATGGTGATCATGTCTTGAGGATTGGACTACATGAACTGAGAAATCTTTCCCATCTTAAATAGACAATCATTCAATGATCCTGCAGCCAGTTCTTTCTCTATCGAACTGTCCACCCATCAAATCCGTATCATTCCAATTTGGTGAGAAAGTTATTGTGGGGTACCATGCCAAAAGCTTTACTGAAATCAAGACAGATGACATCAGTGGCTCTTCCATTGTCCACTGATGCAGTGACACCAAACTTGCAATCTTAGCAGAATTTAGCAACACATTGGAGAAAGCCCTAAGCTAGGTGCTCAGAAGTCAGAATACATCCTCCTTTCAACAGGAGAATCCACTGAAGACCTACCAAGCTCCAACCCAAGCCAAGCACTTGTGCTATTTGCTGGAAAAGGCAAAAGCCCAAAGCCCAAGCCAAGGCCTGAAAAACACAACTGTCTTCTTCAGATCCCACCAAAGTGAGAGGGAGAGAAGCCTTGCAGGAAGGAGAAGGGCAGGAGCAGAGTAAACATCTTTGTGTGTTGGGAGGAGTGGAAGGGGCAGAGCAAGGCTTGTGGTCCCTTCCCAGGATGGTTCGTGCAGCATGGCACTTGGACTACATGGCAGCTCCTGGAGATTGACAGCACAGGATAGCTTTACTGGGGCTCCAATCCACGACACAGTGTTCAAACCTCACAGTACGGTGGTCAGATCTTTGTTTCATATCAGCAAATAGTTCTTGAAGTGTCTGCATGACACCTTATTCCACAAAAGCTATCTACTATATTCATGGGGGTCATCAGCGAAAAAAACTTTCTAACATTTTCTCATTTTTTCTCCTTCATTTGAACATAAGAATGCTGGATCACATTTCTGTAGCCTGTTATCGTACCACAGAACATCTTGGGTGGGATTTATGAGAATGCAGGGAAACAAACCCTGAGGGATCTGTCCCTCGGAGCAAGAAGTAAGACCCCCTCCTGGTCTCAAGCAGAAAGCATGGCTTTCTAAGAGAGATGCACTGGATCACAGAGGCATTGTTCTCTGCTGTCAGCCAATCCTACTACAGCCATGTAGCCCCACAGATCACACTTCTCATCCAGACATTACTTAGCAAGGACATCTTTTCCGGAAGAGTCAGAAATGACTTGCAACTTAGTCAGGGCTACTCAAAGGGGTTCCATCTCTCTGGTCACATCTCCTCCGGCCCTATGTTAAGTCTCCCAGCTCTTTCGAACCAAAGAACTCGGGCATCCGCAGTTCTCTCCAGGGTGTGTTTATGAGCTGGCTTCAGTCTCAGAACAGGGAGCTGGAGCAGGGCCCGGCAAAGCCTCCAGAACCCATGGGCAATGGTCATGTGTAAGGGCTCATTTGAATGCCACGAAGCAACAGTTCTTGGAGAGGCCATGCTGATGGCTCCCTATCAGCAGGTCACAGCTCATGTTGCTTCCCCATCCTGGAGTTCTGTGCAGCCAGCCTCACCTGTCTATCAGTCAGGAATGGTCATGAAAATGGAGTAGAACCAGGAAACTACAAGCCAATCAGCCTCACATCCGACACTCTTGGGAATGCCCGCTTAGGAACTAAAACAAAAAGATTGCTTCCTTTGGCATTTCTTACAGGAAAAGTACTTCCTGCTTGGATAGAATATTCCTCAGGTGACGAGAGGCAGTGTTAGTTTCCAGTGATTCATTTCTTTCTTCACAGGAAGGACAGTGGAGATGAGCACTTCAGTGACTCTCGAATCCATGCGGGAGGAAATGGAAAAGATTCTGAGCGAGAAACTGGCTGCGTTGCAGAGACAGCTGGAAATGACCCAGCAAGTAATCCCACCCACAAAGGAACTGACCAACACCGCGACTACCCTTCAGAAAATCTCTCAGAATATGGAAGCCCTGCAGAAACGTTTGGAGAACATGCGTGTGTCCACAAAGGAAGACCTTCAGAAGCTCAGAGCAGACGTGGAGGAAAGAGTACCAAAAGCATGGAATGCACCCAAAAGGTCGGAGTCTGCAGAGAGTCTGTTGGATGTGAAGAGCCATGCAGGTGAGCATGGCAACACCCAAGCAGGCTTTCATCGCTCTAGAGTTGGATCTCCTACGGGCAGCTCAAGAGAACATGAGCACTCAGTCAGTCTCCTCTAAAGAGATGGGAGAGAGAACTGGAATGGTAAAGGAGAGGAAACATCATGTTTGAGTGAAGGGTATTTAACAGGTGAAGTGAACAGTGGGCACACACACGACAATGAAAATCAGGAATTCATTGTCTACTTCCCAGTGGCAGGCAGATTTCAGGCACTTCCAGCAAAAAAAGGCCTGAATTCCGTGAAACTTTAATGCAGGCCGGCAAAGATCATAAGTAGGATCACCTGCCATTCCTCCTTCTTTACCTTAGCCGAGCATGATGCCATATGGTTTAGAATATCCCTTTTTCCTCTTGGGGTCTGCTATCCTTCAGGTGCTCAAATGCCCTCAGGTGCTACCTAGAGGGCAGAAGAATGAAAGGTGAGTATACATCTATGAGTTCTGGGCCTGAGGAAACACTCTTCTTTCTGAAGTACCAGTCCAATGAGCACGGCCATCCTTAAGCAGGCTTTCATCTCCACAGATGGTAAAACTGTTCAACAGGACTGAGTATACTGCGCAATCTGAGTTTTCATCATGCTTTTCTGTGTGCTATGTATTTTATGTGGCCTCTTGCAATAACCCAAGGTGATGACATAGCACTCCTATCAATCTGTGCTTAGGACTCTGAGATTCCCATGCTGGCAGTCGCTCAGTGAGAGACTCTAGAAGTGACTGGTGAAATGCTTGACAACTTTGTCATAGGACAAGCATTCTCTCAGGAAGCCTTTCTACCCTGGGAGGTTCATCAGTGTGAGGGGAGTGTCCCTTTTTTGTCCATGCTCTTGCCAAGATGCCAGAGGGCCTGGAGCATCTCCACTTTGCAGAACACCTGAGTGACTTGGGTCTGTTCAGCCTGGGGAAAAAAGTCTTAGAGGAGATCTGATTAATGTTTATAAATATCAAAAGGAATGGGGGAGACAAATGGACGAGGCCAGGCTCTTCTTGATGGTGTGTAGTGAAAGGACAAAAAGTAATACCCTAAAACTTGAACATACAAAGTTCCATACTAACATGCAGAAGAACTTCTTTATGGTTAGGATGATGGAGCACTGGAACAGGATGCCCAGGGTGGCTGTGGAGTCTCCTTCTGTGGAGATATTCACGACCCTGCTGGAAAAGGGAAAGGCCCATAGCCCAAACCAAGGCCTGAAAAACACAACTGTCTTCTTCAGATCCCACCAAAGTGAGCGGGAGAGAAGCCTTGTAGGGAGGAGAAGGGCAGGAGCAGAGCAAACACTTTGTGCGTTGGGAGGAGTGGAAGGGGCAGAGCAAGGCTTGTGCTCCCTTCCCAGGATGGTTCGTGCAGCATGGCACTTGGACTACATGGCAGCTCCTGGAGATTGACAGCACAGGATAGCTTTACTGGGGCTCCAATCCACGACACAGTGTTCAAACCTCACAGTACGGTGATCAGGTCTTTGTTTCACAACAGCAAATAGTTCTTGAAGTGTCTGCATGACGCCTTATTCCACAAAAGCTATCTACTATATTCATGGGGGTCTTCAGCGAAAAAAACTTTCTTACATTTTCTCTTTTTTTCTCTTTCATTTGAACATAAGATCCAGAAACCCAGATACAGCCCCAAGGGATCCAAGGTCTGAAGAAGATGTTTGTGTCTCCAGGTCAGTATGCTGGATCACATTTCTGTAGCCTGTTATCGTACCACAGAACATCTTGGGTGGGATTTATGAGAATGCAGGGAAACAAACCCTGAGGAATCTGTCCCTCGGAGCAAGACGTGGTAAGGCCCCCTCCCGGTCTCAAGCAGAAAGCATGGCTTTCTAAGAGAGATGCACTGGATCACAGAGGCATTGTTCTCTGCTGTCAGCCAATCCTACTACAGCCATGTAGCCCCACAGATCACACTTCTCATCCAGACATTACTTAGCAAGGACATCTTTTCCGGAAGAGTCAGAAATGACTTGCAACTTAGTCAGGGCTACTCAAAGGGGTTCCATCTCTCTGGTCACATCTCCTCCGGCCCTATGTTAAGTCTCCCAGCTCTTTCGAACCAAAGAACTCGGGCATCCGCAGTTCTCTCCAGGGTGTGTTTATGAGCTGGCTTCAGTCTCAGAACAGGGAGCTGGAGCAGGGCCCGGCAAAGCCTCCAGAACCCGTGGGCAATGGTCATGTGTAAGGGATCATTTGAATGCCACGAAGCAACAGTTCTAGGAAAGCCCATGCTGATGGCTCCCTATCAGCAGGTCACAGCTCATGTTGCTTCCCCATCCTGGAGTTCTGTGCAGCCAGCCTCACCTGTCTATCAGTCAGGAATGGTCATGAAAATGGAGTAGAACCAGGAAACTACAAGCCAATCAGCCTCACATCCGACACTCTTGGGAATGCCCGCTTAGGAACTAAAACAAAAAGATTGCTTCCTTTGGCATTTCTTACAGGAAAAGTACTTCCTGCTTGGATAGAATATTCCTCAGGTGACGAGAGGCAGTGTTAGTTTCCAGTGATTCATTTCTTTCTTCACAGGAAGGACAGTGGAGATGAGCACTTCAGTGACTCTCGAATCCATGCGGGAGGAAATGGAAAAGATTCTGAGCGAGAAACTGGCTGCGTTGCAGAGACAGCTGGAAATGACCCAGCAAGTAATCCCACCCACAAAGGAACTGACCAACACCGCGACTACCCTTCAGAAAATCTCTCAGAATATGGAAGCCCTGCAGAAACGTTTGGAGAACATGCGTGTGTCCACAAAGGAAGACCTTCAGAAGCTCAGAGCAGACGTGGAGGAAAGAGTACCAAAAGCATGGAATGCACCCAAAAGGTCGAAGTCTGCAGAGAGTCTGTTGGATGTGAAGAGCCATGCAGGTGAGCATGGCAACACCCAAGCAGGCTTTCATCGCTCTAGAGTTGGATCTCCTACGGGCAGCTCAAGAGAACATGAGCACTCAGTCAGTCTCCTCTAAAGAGATGGGAGAGAGAACTGGAATGGTAAAGGAGAGGAAACATCATGTTTGAGTGAAGGGTATTTAACAGGTGAAGTGAACAGTGGGCACACACACGACAATGAAAATCAGGAATTCATTGTCTACTTCCCAGTGGCAGGCAGATTTCAGGCACTTCCAGCAAAAAAAGGCCTGAATTCCGTGAAACTTTAATGCAGGCCGGCAAAGATCATAAGTAGGATCACCTGCCATTCCTCCTTCTTTACCTTAGCCGAGCATGATGCCATATGGTTTAGAATATCCCTTTTTCCTATTGGGGTCTGCTATCCTTCAGGTGCTCAAATGTCCTCAGGTGCTACCTAGAGGGCAGAAGAATGAAAGGTGAGTATACATCTATGAGTTCTGGGCCTGAGGAAACACTCTTCTTTCTGAAGTACCAGTCCAATGAGCACGGCCATCCTTAAGCAGGCTTTCATCTCCACAGATGGTAAAACTGTTCAACAGGACTGAGTATACTGCGCAATCTGAGTTTTCATCATGCTTTTCTGTGTGCTATGTATTTTATGTGGCCTCTTGCAATAACCCAAGGTGATGACATAGCACTCCTATCAATCTGTGCTTAGGACTCTGAGATTCCCATGCTGGCAGTCGCTCAGTGAGAGACTCTAGAAGTGACTGGTGAAATGCTTGACAACTTTGTCATAGGACAAGCATTCTCTCAGGAAGCCTTTCTACCCTGGGAGGTTCATCAGTGTGAGGGGAGTGTCCCTTTTTTGTCCATGCTCTTGCCAAGATGCCAGAGGGCCTGGAGCATCTCCACTTTGCAGAACACCTGAGTGACTTGGGTCTGTTCAGCCTGGGGAAAAAAGTCTTAGAGGAGATCTGATTAATGTTTATAAATATCAAAAGGAATGGGGGAGACAAATGGACGAGGCCAGGCTCTTCTTGATGGTGTGTAGTGAAAGGACAAAAAGTAATACCCTAAAACTTGAACATACAAAGTTCCATACTAACATGCAGAAGAACTTCTTTATGGTTAGGATGATGGAGCACTGGAACAGGATGCCCAGGGTGGCTGTGGAGTCTCCTTCTGTGGAGATATTCACGACCCTGCTGGAAAAGGGAAAGGCCCATAGCCCAAACCAAGGCCTGAAAAACACAACTGTCTTCTTCAGATCCCACCAAAGTGAGCGGGAGAGAAGCCTTGTAGGGAGGAGAAGGGCAGGAGCAGAGCAAACACTTTGTGCGTTGGGAGGAGTGGAAGGGGCAGAGCAAGGCTTGTGCTCCCTTCCCAGGATGGTTCGTGCAGCATGGCACTTGGACTACATGGCAGCTCCTGGAGATTGACAGCACAGGATAGCTTTACTGGGGCTCCAATCCACGACACAGTGTTCAAACCTCACAGTACGGTGATCAGGTCTTTGTTTCACAACAGCAAATAGTTCTTGAAGTGTCTGCATGACGCCTTATTCCACAAAAGCTATCTACTATATTCATGGGGGTCTTCAGCGAAAAAAACTTTCTTACATTTTCTCTTTTTTTCTCTTTCATTTGAACATAAGATCCAGAAACCCAGATACAGCCCCAAGGGATCCAAGGTCTGAAGAAGATGTTTGTGTCTCCAGGTCAGTATGCTGGATCACATTTCTGTAGCCTGTTATCGTACCACAGAACATCTTGGGTGGGATTTATGAGAATGCAGGGAAACAAACCCTGAGGAATCTGTCCCTCGGAGCAAGACGTGGTAAGGCCCCCTCCCGGTCTCAAGCAGAAAGCATGGCTTTCTAAGAGAGATGCACTGGATCACAGAGGCATTGTTCTCTGCTGTCAGCCAATCCTACTACAGCCATGTAGCCCCACAGATCACACTTCTCATCCAGACATTACTTAGCAAGGACATCTTTTCCGGAAGAGTCAGAAATGACTTGCAACTTAGTCAGGGCTACTCAAAGGGGTTCCATCTCTCTGGTCACATCTCCTCCGGCCCTATGTTAAGTCTCCCAGCTCTTTCGAACCAAAGAACTCGGGCATCCGCAGTTCTCTCCAGGGTGTGTTTATGAGCTGGCTTCAGTCTCAGAACAGGGAGCTGGAGCAGGGCCCGGCAAAGCCTCCAGAACCCGTGGGCAATGGTCATGTGTAAGGGCTCATTTGAATGCCACGAAGCAACAGTTCTTGGAGAGGCCATGCTGATGGCTCCCTATCAGCAGGTCACAGCTCATGTTGCTTCCCCATCCTGGAGTTCTGTGCAGCCAGCCTCACCTGTCTATCAGTCAGGAATGGTCATGAAAATGGAGTAGAACCAGGAAACTACAAGCCAATCAGCCTCACATCCGACACTCTTGGGAATGCCCGCTTAGGAACTAAAACAAAAAGATTGCTTCCTTTGGCATTTCTTACAGGAAAAGTACTTCCTGCTTGGATAGAATATTCCTCAGGTGACGAGAGGCAGTGTTAGTTTCCAGTGATTCATTTCTTTCTTCACAGGAAGGACAGTGGAGATGAGCACTTCAGTGACTCTCGAATCCATGCGGGAGGAAATGGAAAAGATTCTGAGCGAGAAACTGGCTGCGTTGCAGAGACAGCTGGAAATGACCCAGCAAGTAATCCCACCCACAAAGGAACTGACCAACACCGCGACTACCCTTCAGAAAATCTCTCAGAATATGGAAGCCCTGCAGAAACGTTTGGAGAACATGCATGTGTCCACAAAGGAAGACCTTCAGAAGCTCAGAGCAGACCTGGAGGAAAGAGTACCAAAAGCATGGAATGCACCCAAAAGGTCGAAGTCTGCAGAGAGTCTGTTGGATGTGAAGAGCCATGCAGGTGAGCATGGCAACACCCAAGCAGGCTTTCATCGCTCTAGAGTTGGATCTCCTACGGGCAGCTCAAGAGAACATGAGCACTCAGTCAGTCTCCTCTAAAGAGATGGGAGAGAGAACTGGAATGGTAAAGGAGAGGAAACATCATGTTTGAGTGAAGGGTATTTAACAGGTGAAGTGAACAGTGGGCACACACACGACAATGAAAATCAGGAATTCATTGTCTACTTCCCAGTGGCAGGCAGATTTCAGGCACTTCCAGCAAAAAAAGGCCTGAATTCCGTGAAACTTTAATGCAGGCCGGCAAAGATCATAAGTAGGATCACCTGCCATTCCTCCTTCTTTACCTTAGCCGAGCATGATGCCATATGGTTTAGAATATCCCTTTTTCCTATTGGGGTCTGCTATCCTTCAGGTGCTCAAATGTCCTCAGGTGCTACCTAGAGGGCAGAAGAATGAAAGGTGAGTATACATCTATGAGTTCTGGGCCTGAGGAAACACTCTTCTTTCTGAAGTACCAGTCCAATGAGCACGGCCATCCTTAAGCAGGCTTTCATCTCCACAGATGGTAAAACTGTTCAACAGGACTGAGTATACTGCGCAATCTGAGTTTTCATCATGCTTTTCTGTGTGCTATGTATTTTATGTGGCCTCTTGCAATAACCCAAGGTGATGACATAGCACTCCTATCAATCTGTGCTTAGGACTCTGAGATTCCCATGCTGGCAGTCGCTCAGTGAGAGACTCTAGAAGTGACTGGTGAAATGCTTGACAACTTTGTCATAGGACAAGCATTCTCTCAGGAAGCCTTTCTACCCTGGGAGGTTCATCAGTGTGAGGGGAGTGTCCCTTTTTTGTCCATGCTCTTGCCAAGATGCCAGAGGGCCTGGAGCATCTCCACTTTGCAGAACACCTGAGTGACTTGGGTCTGTTCAGCCTGGGGAAAAAAGTCTTAGAGGAGATCTGATTAATGTTTATAAATATCAAAAGGAATGGGGGAGACAAATGGACGAGGCCAGGCTCTTCTTGATGGTGTGTAGTGAAAGGACAAAAAGTAATACCCTAAAACTTGAACATACAAAGTTCCATACTAACATGCAGAAGAACTTCTTTATGGTTAGGATGATGGAGCACTGGAACAGGATGCCCAGGGTGGCTGTGGAGTCTCCTTCTGTGGAGATATTTACGACCCTGCTGGAAAAGGGAAAGGCCCATAGCCCAAACCAAGGCCTGAAAAACACAACTGTCTTCTTCAGATCCCACCAAAGTGAGCGGGAGAGAAGCCTTGTAGGGAGGAGAAGGGCAGGAGCAGAGCAAACACTTTGTGCGTTGGGAGGAGTGGAAGGGGCAGAGCAAGGCTTGTGCTCCCTTCCCAGGATGGTTCGTGCAGCATGGCACTTGGACTACATGGCAGCTCCTGGAGATTGACAGCACAGGATAGCTTTACTGGGGCTCCAATCCACGACACAGTGTTCAAACCTCACAGTACGGTGATCAGGTCTTTGTTTCACAACAGCAAATAGTTCTTGAAGTGTCTGCATGACGCCTTATTCCACAAAAGCTATCTACTATATTCATGGGGGTCTTCAGCGAAAAAAACTTTCTTACATTTTCTCTTTTTTTCTCTTTCATTTGAACATAAGATCCAGAAACCCAGATACAGCCCCAAGGGATCCAAGGTCTGAAGAAGATGTTTGTGTCTCCAGGTCAGTATGCTGGATCACATTTCTGTAGCCTGTTATCGTACCACAGAACATCTTGGGTGGGATTTATGAGAATGCAGGGAAACAAACCCTGAGGAATCTGTCCCTCGGAGCAAGACGTGGTAAGGCCCCCTCCCGGTCTCAAGCAGAAAGCATGGCTTTCTAAGAGAGATGCACTGGATCACAGAGGCATTGTTCTCTGCTGTCAGCCAATCCTACTACAGCCATGTAGCCCCACAGATCACACTTCTCATCCAGACATTACTTAGCAAGGACATCTTTTCCGGAAGAGTCAGAAATGACTTGCAACTTAGTCAGGGCTACTCAAAGGGGTTCCATCTCTCTGGTCACATCTCCTCCGGCCCTATGCTAAGTCTCCCAGCTCTTTCGAACCAAAGAACTCGGGCATCCGCAGTTCTCTCCAGGGTGTGTTTATGAGCTGGCTTCAGTCTCAGAACAGGGAGCTGGAGCAGGGCCCGGCAAAGCCTCCAGAACCCGTGGGCAATGGTCATGTGTAAGGGCTCATTTGAATGCCACGAAGCAACAGTTCTAGGAAAGCCCATGCTGATGGCTCCCTATCAGCAGGTCACAGCTCATGTTGCTTCCCCATCCTGGAGTTCTGTGCAGCCAGCCTCACCTGTCTATCAGTCAGGAATGGTCATGAAAATGGAGTAGAACCAGGAAACTACAAGCCAATCAGCCTCACATCCGACACTCTTGGGAATGCCCGCTTAGGAACTAAAACAAAAAGATTGCTTCCTTTGGCATTTCTTACAGGAAAAGTACTTCCTGCTTGGATAGAATATTCCTCAGGTGACGAGAGGCAGTGTTAGTTTCCAGTGATTCATTTCTTTCTTCACAGGAAGGACAGTGGAGATGAGCACTTCAGTGACTCTCGAATCCATGCGGGAGGAAATGGAAAAGATTCTGAGCGAGAAACTGGCTGCGTTGCAGAGACAGCTGGAAATGACCCAGCAAGTAATCCCACCCACAAAGGAACTGACCAACACCGCGACTACCCTTCAGAAAATCTCTCAGAATATGGAAGCCCTGCAGAAACGTTTGGAGAACATGCGTGTGTCCACAAAGGAAGACCTTCAGAAGCTCAGAGCAGACCTGGAGGAAAGAGTACCAAAAGCATGGAATGCACCCAAAAGGTCGGAGTCTGCAGAGAGTCTGTTGGATGTGAAGAGCCATGCAGGTGAGCATGGCAACACCCAAGCAGGCTTTCATCGCTCTAGAGTTGGATCTCCTACGGGCAGCTCAAGAGAACATGAGCACTCAGTCAGTCTCCTCTAAAGAGATGGGAGAGAGAACTGGAATGGTAAAGGAGAGGAAACATCATGTTTGAGTGAAGGGTATTTAACAGGTGAAGTGAACAGTGGGCACACACACGACAATGAAAATCAGGAATTCATTGTCTACTTCCCAGTGGCAGGCAGATTTCAGGCACTTCCAGCAAAAAAAGGCCTGAATTCCGTGAAACTTTAATGCAGGCCGGCAAAGATCATAAGTAGGATCACCTGCCATTCCTCCTTCTTTACCTTAGCCGAGCATGATGCCATATGGTTTAGAATATCCCTTTTTCCTATTGGGGTCTGCTATCCTTCAGGTGCTCAAATGTCCTCAGGTGCTACCTAGAGGGCAGAAGAATGAAAGGTGAGTATACATCTATGAGTTCTGGGCCTGAGGAAACACTCTTCTTTCTGAAGTACCAGTCCAATGAGCACGGCCATCCTTAAGCAGGCTTTCATCTCCACAGATGGTAAAACTGTTCAACAGGACTGAGTATACTGCGCAATCTGAGTTTTCATCATGCTTTTCTGTGTGCTATGTATTTTATGTGGCCTCTTGCAATAACCCAAGGTGATGACATAGCACTCCTATCAATCTGTGCTTAGGACTCTGAGATTCCCATGCTGGCAGTCGCTCAGTGAGAGACTCTAGAAGTGACTGGTGAAATGCTTGACAACTTTGTCATAGGACAAGCATTCTCTCAGGAAGCCTTTCTACCCTGGGAGGTTCATCAGTGTGAGGGGAGTGTCCCTTTTTTGTCCATGCTCTTGCCAAGATGCCAGAGGGCCTGGAGCATCTCCACTTTGCAGAACACCTGAGTGACTTGGGTCTGTTCAGCCTGGGGAAAAAAGTCTTAGAGGAGATCTGATTAATGTTTATAAATATCAAAAGGAATGGGGGAGACAAATGGACGAGGCCAGGCTCTTCTTGATGGTGTGTAGTGAAAGGACAAAAAGTAATACCCTAAAACTTGAACATACAAAGTTCCATACTAACATGCAGAAGAACTTCTTTATGGTTAGGATGATGGAGCACTGGAACAGGATGCCCAGGGTGGCTGTGGAGTCTCCTTCTGTGGAGATATTCACGACCCTGCTGGAAAAGGGAAAGGCCCATAGCCCAAACCAAGGCCTGAAAAACACAACTGTCTTCTTCAGATCCCACCAAAGTGAGCGGGAGAGAAGCCTTGTAGGGAGGAGAAGGGCAGGAGCAGAGCAAACACTTTGTGCGTTGGGAGGAGTGGAAGGGGCAGAGCAAGGCTTGTGCTCCCTTCCCAGGATGGTTCGTGCAGCATGGCACTTGGACTACATGGCAGCTCCTGGAGATTGACAGCACAGGATAGCTTTACTGGGGCTCCAATCCACGACACAGTGTTCAAACCTCACAGTACGGTGATCAGGTCTTTGTTTCACAACAGCAAATAGTTCTTGAAGTGTCTGCATGACGCCTTATTCCACAAAAGCTATCTACTATATTCATGGGGGTCTTCAGCGAAAAAAACTTTCTTACATTTTCTCTTTTTTTCTCTTTCATTTGAACATAAGATCCAGAAACCCAGATACAGCCCCAAGGGATCCAAGGTCTGAAGAAGATGTTTGTGTCTCCAGGTCAGTATGCTGGATCACATTTCTGTAGCCTGTTATCGTACCACAGAACATCTTGGGTGGGATTTATGAGAATGCAGGGAAACAAACCCTGAGGAATCTGTCCCTCGGAGCAAGACGTGGTAAGGCCCCCTCCCGGTCTCAAGCAGAAAGCATGGCTTTCTAAGAGAGATGCACTGGATCACAGAGGCATTGTTCTCTGCTGTCAGCCAATCCTACTACAGCCATGTAGCCCCACAGATCACACTTCTCATCCAGACATTACTTAGCAAGGACATCTTTTCCGGAAGAGTCAGAAATGACTTGCAACTTAGTCAGGGCTACTCAAAGGGGTTCCATCTCTCTGGTCACATCTCCTCCGGCCCTATGTTAAGTCTCCCAGCTCTTTCGAACCAAAGAACTCGGGCATCCGCAGTTCTCTCCAGGGTGTGTTTATGAGCTGGCTTCAGTCTCAGAACAGGGAGCTGGAGCAGGGCCCGGCAAAGCCTCCAGAACCCGTGGGCAATGGTCATGTGTAAGGGCTCATTTGAATGCCACGAAGCAACAGTTCTTGGAGAGGCCATGCTGATGGCTCCCTATCAGCAGGTCACAGCTCATGTTGCTTCCCCATCCTGGAGTTCTGTGCAGCCAGCCTCACCTGTCTATCAGTCAGGAATGGTCATGAAAATGGAGTAGAACCAGGAAACTACAAGCCAATCAGCCTCACATCCGACACTCTTGGGAATGCCCGCTTAGGAACTAAAACAAAAAGATTGCTTCCTTTGGCATTTCTTACAGGAAAAGTACTTCCTGCTTGGATAGAATATTCCTCAGGTGACGAGAGGCAGTGTTAGTTTCCAGTGATTCATTTCTTTCTTCACAGGAAGGACAGTGGAGATGAGCACTTCAGTGACTCTCGAATCCATGCGGGAGGAAATGGAAAAGATTCTGAGCGAGAAACTGGCTGCGTTGCAGAGACAGCTGGAAATGACCCAGCAAGTAATCCCACCCACAAAGGAACTGACCAACACCGCGACTACCCTTCAGAAAATCTCTCAGAATATGGAAGCCCTGCAGAAACGTTTGGAGAACATGCGTGTGTCCACAAAGGAAGACCTTCAGAAGCTCAGAGCAGACCTGGAGGAAAGAGTACCAAAAGCATGGAATGCACCCAAAAGGTCGAAGTCTGCAGAGAGTCTGTTGGATGTGAAGAGCCATGCAGGTGAGCATGGCAACACCCAAGCAGGCTTTCATCGCTCTAGAGTTGGATCTCCTACGGGCAGCTCAAGAGAACATGAGCACTCAGTCAGTCTCCTCTAAAGAGATGGGAGAGAGAACTGGAATGGTAAAGGAGAGGAAACATCATGTTTGAGTGAAGGGTATTTAACAGGTGAAGTGAACAGTGGGCACACACACGACAATGAAAATCAGGAATTCATTGTCTACTTCCCAGTGGCAGGCAGATTTCAGGCACTTCCAGCAAAAAAAGGCCTGAATTCCGTGAAACTTTAATGCAGGCCGGCAAAGATCATAAGTAGGATCACCTGCCATTCCTCCTTCTTTACCTTAGCCGAGCATGATGCCATATGGTTTAGAATATCCCTTTTTCCTATTGGGGTCTGCTATCCTTCGGTGCTCAAATGTCCTCAGGTGCTACCTAGAGGGCAGAAGAATGAAAGGTGAGTATACATCTATGAGTTCTGGGCCTGAGGAAACACTCTTCTTTCTGAAGTACCAGTCCAATGAGCACGGCCATCCTTAAGCAGGCTTTCATCTCCACAGATGGTAGAAGTGTTCAACAGGACTGAGTATACTGCGCAATCTGAGTTTTCATCATGCTTTTCTGTGTGCTATGTATTTTATGTGGCCTCTTGCAATAACCCAAGGTGATGACATAGCACTCCTATCAATCTGTGCTTAGGACTCTGAGATTCCCATGCTGGCAGTCGCTCAGTGAGAGACTCTAGAAGTGACTGGTGAAATGCTTGACAACTTTGTCATAGGACAAGCATTCTCTCAGGAAGCCTTTCTACCCTGGGAGGTTCATCAGTGTGAGGGGAGTGTCCCTTTTTTGTCCATGCTCTTGCCAAGATGCCAGAGGGCCTGGAGCATCTCCACTTTGCAGAACACCTGAGTGACTTGGGTCTGTTCAGCCTGGGGAAAAAAGTCTTAGAGGAGATCTGATTAATGTTTATAAATATCAAAAGGAATGGGGGAGACAAATGGACGAGGCCAGGCTCTTCTTGATGGTGTGTAGTGAAAGGACAAAAAGTAATACCCTAAAACTTGAACATACAAAGTTCCATACTAACATGCAGAAGAACTTCTTTATGGTTAGGATGATGGAGCACTGGAACAGGATGCCCAGGGTGGCTGTGGAGTCTCCTTCTGTGGAGATATTCACGACCCTGCTGGAAAAGGGAAAGGCCCATAGCCCAAACCAAGGCCTGAAAAACACAACTGTCTTCTTCAGATCCCACCAAAGTGAGCGGGAGAGAAGCCTTGTAGGGAGGAGAAGGGCAGGAGCAGAGCAAACACTTTGTGCGTTGGGAGGAGTGGAAGGGGCAGAGCAAGGCTTGTGCTCCCTTCCCAGGATGGTTCGTGCAGCATGGCACTTGGACTACATGGCAGCTCCTGGAGATTGACAGCACAGGATAGCTTTACTGGGGCTCCAATCCACGACACAGTGTTCAAACCTCACAGTACGGTGATCAGGTCTTTGTTTCACAACAGCAAATAGTTCTTGAAGTGTCTGCATGACGCCTTATTCCACAAAAGCTATCTACTATATTCATGGGGGTCTTCAGCGAAAAAAACTTTCTTACATTTTCTCTTTTTTTCTCTTTCATTTGAACATAAGATCCAGAAACCCAGATACAGCCCCAAGGGATCCAAGGTCTGAAGAAGATGTTTGTGTCTCCAGGTCAGTATGCTGGATCACATTTCTGTAGCCTGTTATCGTACCACAGAACATCTTGGGTGGGATTTATGAGAATGCAGGGAAACAAACCCTGAGGAATCTGTCCCTCGGAGCAAGACGTGGTAAGGCCCCCTCCCGGTCTCAAGCAGAAAGCATGGCTTTCTAAGAGAGATGCACTGGATCACAGAGGCATTGTTCTCTGCTGTCAGCCAATCCTACTACAGCCATGTAGCCCCACAGATCACACTTCTCATCCAGACATTACTTAGCAAGGACATCTTTTCCGGAAGAGTCAGAAATGACTTGCAACTTAGTCAGGGCTACTCAAAGGGGTTCCATCTCTCTGGTCACATCTCCTCCGGCCCTATGTTAAGTCTCCCAGCTCTTTCGAACCAAAGAACTCGGGCATCCGCAGTTCTCTCCAGGGTGTGTTTATGAGCTGGCTTCAGTCTCAGAACAGGGAGCTGGAGCAGGGCCCGGCAAAGCCTCCAGAACCCGTGGGCAATGGTCATGTGTAAGGGCTCATTTGAATGCCACGAAGCAACAGTTCTTGGAGAGGCCATGCTGATGGCTCCCTATCAGCAGGTCACAGCTCATGTTGCTTCCCCATCCTGGAGTTCTGTGCAGCCAGCCTCACCTGTCTATCAGTCAGGAATGGTCATGAAAATGGAGTAGAACCAGGAAACTACAAGCCAATCAGCCTCACATCCGACACTCTTGGGAATGCCCGCTTAGGAACTAAAACAAAAAGATTGCTTCCTTTGGCATTTCTTACAGGAAAAGTACTTCCTGCTTGGATAGAATATTCCTCAGGTGACGAGAGGCAGTGTTAGTTTCCAGTGATTCATTTCTTTCTTCACAGGAAGGACAGTGGAGATGAGCACTTCAGTGACTCTCGAATCCATGCGGGAGGAAATGGAAAAGATTCTGAGCGAGAAACTGGCTGCGTTGCAGAGACAGCTGGAAATGACCCAGCAAGTAATCCCACCCACAAAGGAACTGACCAACACCGCGACTACCCTTCAGAAAATCTCTCAGAATATGGAAGCCCTGCAGAAACGTTTGGAGAACATGCGTGTGTCCACAAAGGAAGACCTTCAGAAGCTCAGAGCAGACCTGGAGGAAAGAGTACCAAAAGCATGGAATGCACCCAAAAGGTCGAAGTCTGCAGAGAGTCTGTTGGATGTGAAGAGCCATGCAGGTGAGCATGGCAACACCCAAGCAGGCTTTCATCGCTCTAGAGTTGGATCTCCTACGGGCAGCTCAAGAGAACATGAGCACTCAGTCAGTCTCCTCTAAAGAGATGGGAGAGAGAACTGGAATGGTAAAGGAGAGGAAACATCATGTTTGAGTGAAGGGTATTTAACAGGTGAAGTGAACAGTGGGCACACACACGACAATGAAAATCAGGAATTCATTGTCTACTTCCCAGTGGCAGGCAGATTTCAGGCACTTCCAGCAAAAAAAGGCCTGAATTCCGTGAAACTTTAATGCAGGCCGGCAAAGATCATAAGTAGGATCACCTGCCATTCCTCCTTCTTTACCTTAGCCGAGCATGATGCCATATGGTTTAGAATATCCCTTTTTCCTATTGGGGTCTGCTATCCTTCGGTGCTCAAATGTCCTCAGGTGCTACCTAGAGGGCAGAAGAATGAAAGGTGAGTATACATCTATGAGTTCTGGGCCTGAGGAAACACTCTTCTTTCTGAAGTACCAGTCCAATGAGCACGGCCATCCTTAAGCAGGCTTTCATCTCCACAGATGGTAGAAGTGTTCAACAGGACTGAGTATACTGCGCAATCTGAGTTTTCATCATGCTTTTCTGTGTGCTATGTATTTTATGTGGCCTCTTGCAATAACCCAAGGTGATGACATAGCACTCCTATCAATCTGTGCTTAGGACTCTGAGATTCCCATGCTGGCAGTCGCTCAGTGAGAGACTCTAGAAGTGACTGGTGAAATGCTTGACAACTTTGTCATAGGACAAGCATTCTCTCAGGAAGCCTTTCTACCCTGGGAGGTTCATCAGTGTGAGGGGAGTGTCCCTTTTTTGTCCATGCTCTTGCCAAGATGCCAGAGGGCCTGGAGCATCTCCACTTTGCAGAACACCTGAGTGACTTGGGTCTGTTCAGCCTGGGGAAAAAAGTCTTAGAGGAGATCTGATTAATGTTTATAAATATCAAAAGGAATGGGGGAGACAAATGGACGAGGCCAGGCTCTTCTTGATGGTGTGTAGTGAAAGGACAAAAAGTAATACCCTAAAACTTGAACATACAAAGTTCCATACTAACATGCAGAAGAACTTCTTTATGGTTAGGATGATGGAGCACTGGAACAGGATGCCCAGGGTGGCTGTGGAGTCTCCTTCTGTGGAGATATTCACGACCCTGCTGGAAAAGGGAAAGGCCCATAGCCCAAACCAAGGCCTGAAAAACACAACTGTCTTCTTCAGATCCCACCAAAGTGAGCGGGAGAGAAGCCTTGTAGGGAGGAGAAGGGCAGGAGCAGAGCAAACACTTTGTGCGTTGGGAGGAGTGGAAGGGGCAGAGCAAGGCTTGTGCTCCCTTCCCAGGATGGTTCGTGCAGCATGGCACTTGGACTACATGGCAGCTCCTGGAGATTGACAGCACAGGATAGCTTTACTGGGGCTCCAATCCACGACACAGTGTTCAAACCTCACAGTACGGTGATCAGGTCTTTGTTTCACAACAGCAAATAGTTCTTGAAGTGTCTGCATGACGCCTTATTCCACAAAAGCTATCTACTATATTCATGGGGGTCTTCAGCGAAAAAAACTTTCTTACATTTTCTCTTTTTTTCTCTTTCATTTGAACATAAGATCCAGAAACCCAGATACAGCCCCAAGGGATCCAAGGTCTGAAGAAGATGTTTGTGTCTCCAGGTCAGTATGCTGGATCACATTTCTGTAGCCTGTTATCGTACCACAGAACATCTTGGGTGGGATTTATGAGAATGCAGGGAAACAAACCCTGAGGAATCTGTCCCTCGGAGCAAGACGTGGTAAGGCCCCCTCCCGGTCTCAAGCAGAAAGCATGGCTTTCTAAGAGAGATGCACTGGATCACAGAGGCATTGTTCTCTGCTGTCAGCCAATCCTACTACAGCCATGTAGCCCCACAGATCACACTTCTCATCCAGACATTACTTAGCAAGGACATCTTTTCCGGAAGAGTCAGAAATGACTTGCAACTTAGTCAGGGCTACTCAAAGGGGTTCCATCTCTCTGGTCACATCTCCTCCGGCCCTATGCTAAGTCTCCCAGCTCTTTCGAACCAAAGAACTCGGGCATCCGCAGTTCTCTCCAGGGTGTGTTTATGAGCTGGCTTCAGTCTCAGAACAGGGAGCTGGAGCAGGGCCCGGCAAAGCCTCCAGAACCCGTGGGCAATGGTCATGTGTAAGGGCTCATTTGAATGCCACGAAGCAACAGTTCTTGGAGAGGCCATGCTGATGGCTCCCTATCAGCAGGTCACAGCTCATGTTGCTTCCCCATCCTGGAGTTCTGTGCAGCCAGCCTCACCTGTCTATCAGTCAGGAATGGTCATGAAAATGGAGTAGAACCAGGAAACTACAAGCCAATCAGCCTCACATCCGACACTCTTGGGAATGCCCGCTTAGGAACTAAAACAAAAAGATTGCTTCCTTTGGCATTTCTTACAGGAAAAGTACTTCCTGCTTGGATAGAATATTCCTCAGGTGACGAGAGGCAGTGTTAGTTTCCAGTGATTCATTTCTTTCTTCACAGGAAGGACAGTGGAGATGAGCACTTCAGTGACTCTCGAATCCATGCGGGAGGAAATGGAAAAGATTCTGAGCGAGAAACTGGCTGCGTTGCAGAGACAGCTGGAAATGACCCAGCAAGTAATCCCACCCACAAAGGAACTGACCAACACCGCGACTACCCTTCAGAAAATCTCTCAGAATATGGAAGCCCTGCAGAAACGTTTGGAGAACATGCGTGTGTCCACAAAGGAAGACCTTCAGAAGCTCAGAGCAGACCTGGAGGAAAGAGTACCAAAAGCATGGAATGCACCCAAAAGGTCGAAGTCTGCAGAGAGTCTGTTGGATGTGAAGAGCCATGCAGGTGAGCATGGCAACACCCAAGCAGGCTTTCATCGCTCTAGAGTTGGATCTCCTACGGGCAGCTCAAGAGAACATGAGCACTCAGTCAGTCTCCTCTAAAGAGATGGGAGAGAGAACTGGAATGGTAAAGGAGAGGAAACATCATGTTTGAGTGAAGGGTATTTAACAGGTGAAGTGAACAGTGGGCACACACACGACAATGAAAATCAGGAATTCATTGTCTACTTCCCAGTGGCAGGCAGATTTCAGGCACTTCCAGCAAAAAAAGGCCTGAATTCCGTGAAACTTTAATGCAGGCCGGCAAAGATCATAAGTAGGATCACCTGCCATTCCTCCTTCTTTACCTTAGCCGAGCATGATGCCATATGGTTTAGAATATCCCTTTTTCCTATTGGGGTCTGCTATCCTTCGGTGCTCAAATGTCCTCAGGTGCTACCTAGAGGGCAGAAGAATGAAAGGTGAGTATACATCTATGAGTTCTGGGCCTGAGGAAACACTCTTCTTTCTGAAGTACCAGTCCAATGAGCACGGCCATCCTTAAGCAGGCTTTCATCTCCACAGATGGTAAAACTGTTCAACAGGACTGAGTATACTGCGCAATCTGAGTTTTCATCATGCTTTTCTGTGTGCTATGTATTTTATGTGGCCTCTTGCAATAACCCAAGGTGATGACATAGCACTCCTATCAATCTGTGCTTAGGACTCTGAGATTCCCATGCTGGCAGTCGCTCAGTGAGAGACTCTAGAAGTGACTGGTGAAATGCTTGACAACTTTGTCATAGGACAAGCATTCTCTCAGGAAGCCTTTCTACCCTGGGAGGTTCATCAGTGTGAGGGGAGTGTCCCTTTTTTGTCCATGCTCTTGCCAAGATGCCAGAGGGCCTGGAGCATCTCCACTTTGCAGAACACCTGAGTGACTTGGGTCTGTTCAGCCTGGGGAAAAAAGTCTTAGAGGAGATCTGATTAATGTTTATAAATATCAAAAGGAATGGGGGAGACAAATGGACGAGGCCAGGCTCTTCTTGATGGTGTGTAGTGAAAGGACAAAAAGTAATACCCTAAAACTTGAACATACAAAGTTCCATACTAACATGCAGAAGAACTTCTTTATGGTTAGGATGATGGAGCACTGGAACAGGATGCCCAGGGTGGCTGTGGAGTCTCCTTCTGTGGAGATATTCACGACCCTGCTGGAAAAGGGAAAGGCCCATAGCCCAAACCAAGGCCTGAAAAACACAACTGTCTTCTTCAGATCCCACCAAAGTGAGCGGGAGAGAAGCCTTGTAGGGAGGAGAAGGGCAGGAGCAGAGCAAACACTTTGTGCGTTGGGAGGAGTGGAAGGGGCAGAGCAAGGCTTGTGCTCCCTTCCCAGGATGGTTCGTGCAGCATGGCACTTGGACTACATGGCAGCTCCTGGAGATTGACAGCACAGGATAGCTTTACTGGGGCTCCAATCCACGACACAGTGTTCAAACCTCACAGTACGGTGATCAGGTCTTTGTTTCACAACAGCAAATAGTTCTTGAAGTGTCTGCATGACGCCTTATTCCACAAAAGCTATCTACTATATTCATGGGGGTCTTCAGCGAAAAAAACTTTCTTACATTTTCTCTTTTTTTCTCTTTCATTTGAACATAAGATCCAGAAACCCAGATACAGCCCCAAGGGATCCAAGGTCTGAAGAAGATGTTTGTGTCTCCAGGTCAGTATGCTGGATCACATTTCTGTAGCCTGTTATCGTACCACAGAACATCTTGGGTGGGATTTATGAGAATGCAGGGAAACAAACCCTGAGGAATCTGTCCCTCGGAGCAAGACGTGGTAAGGCCCCCTCCCGGTCTCAAGCAGAAAGCATGGCTTTCTAAGAGAGATGCACTGGATCACAGAGGCATTGTTCTCTGCTGTCAGCCAATCCTACTACAGCCATGTAGCCCCACAGATCACACTTCTCATCCAGACATTACTTAGCAAGGACATCTTTTCCGGAAGAGTCAGAAATGACTTGCAACTTAGTCAGGGCTACTCAAAGGGGTTCCATCTCTCTGGTCACATCTCCTCCGGCCCTATGTTAAGTCTCCCAGCTCTTTGGGACCAAAGAACTCGGGCATCCGCAGTTCTCTCCAGGGTGTGTTTATGAGCTGGCTTCAGTCTCAGAACAGGGAGCTGGAGCAGGGCCCGGCAAAGCCTCCAGAACCCGTGGGCAATGGTCATGTGTAAGGGCTCATTTGAATGCCACGAAGCAACAGTTCTTGGAGAGGCCATGCTGATGGCTCCCTATCAGCAGGTCACAGCTCATGTTGCTTCCCCATCCTGGAGTTCTGTGCAGCCAGCCTCACCTGTCTATCAGTCAGGAATGGTCATGAAAATGGAGTAGAACCAGGAAACTACAAGCCAATCAGCCTCACATCCGACACTCTTGGGAATGCCCGCTTAGGAACTAAAACAAAAAGATTGCTTCCTTTGGCATTTCTTACAGGAAAAGTACTTCCTGCTTGGATAGAATATTCCTCAGGTGACGAGAGGCAGTGTTAGTTTCCAGTGATTCATTTCTTTCTTCACAGGAAGGACAGTGGAGATGAGCACTTCAGTGACTCTCGAATCCATGCGGGAGGAAATGGAAAAGATTCTGAGCGAGAAACTGGCTGCGTTGCAGAGACAGCTGGAAATGACCCAGCAAGTAATCCCACCCACAAAGGAACTGACCAACACCGCGACTACCCTTCAGAAAATCTCTCAGAATATGGAAGCCCTGCAGAAACGTTTGGAGAACATGCGTGTGTCCACAAAGGAAGACCTTCAGAAGCTCAGAGCAGACCTGGAGGAAAGAGTACCAAAAGCATGGAATGCACCCAAAAGGTCGAAGTCTGCAGAGAGTCTGTTGGATGTGAAGAGCCATGCAGGTGAGCATGGCAACACCCAAGCAGGCTTTCATCGCTCTAGAGTTGGATCTCCTACGGGCAGCTCAAGAGAACATGAGCACTCAGTCAGTCTCCTCTAAAGAGATGGGAGAGAGAACTGGAATGGTAAAGGAGAGGAAACATCATGTTTGAGTGAAGGGTATTTAACAGGTGAAGTGAACAGTGGGCACACACACGACAATGAAAATCAGGAATTCATTGTCTACTTCCCAGTGGCAGGCAGATTTCAGGCACTTCCAGCAAAAAAAGGCCTGAATTCCGTGAAACTTTAATGCAGGCCGGCAAAGATCATAAGTAGGATCACCTGCCATTCCTCCTTCTTTACCTTAGCCGAGCATGATGCCATATGGTTTAGAATATCCCTTTTTCCTATTGGGGTCTGCTATCCTTCAGGTGCTCAAATGTCCTCAGGTGCTACCTAGAGGGCAGAAGAATGAAAGGTGAGTATACATCTATGAGTTCTGGGCCTGAGGAAACACTCTTCTTTCTGAAGTACCAGTCCAATGAGCACGGCCATCCTTAAGCAGGCTTTCATCTCCACAGATGGTAAAACTGTTCAACAGGACTGAGTATACTGCGCAATCTGAGTTTTCATCATGCTTTTCTGTGTGCTATGTATTTTATGTGGCCTCTTGCAATAACCCAAGGTGATGACATAGCACTCCTATCAATCTGTGCTTAGGACTCTGAGATTCCCATGCTGGCAGTCGCTCAGTGAGAGACTCTAGAAGTGACTGGTGAAATGCTTGACAACTTTGTCATAGGACAAGCATTCTCTCAGGAAGCCTTTCTACCCTGGGAGGTTCATCAGTGTGAGGGGAGTGTCCCTTTTTTGTCCATGCTCTTGCCAAGATGCCAGAGGGCCTGGAGCATCTCCACTTTGCAGAACACCTGAGTGACTTGGGTCTGTTCAGCCTGGGGAAAAAAG
This sequence comes from Chrysolophus pictus, assembly GCA_037305975.1. Classification (NCBI taxonomy): domain Eukaryota; kingdom Metazoa; phylum Chordata; class Aves; order Galliformes; family Phasianidae; genus Chrysolophus; species Chrysolophus pictus. The sequence goes on from CM074606.1 coordinate 1,335,299, forward strand.
TCTTAGAGGAGATCTGATTAATGTTTATAAATATCAAAAGGAATGGGGGAGACAAATGGACGAGGCCAGGCTCTTCTTGATGGTGTGTAGTGAAAGGACAAAAAGTAATACCCTAAAACTTGAACATACAAAGTTCCATACTAACATGCAGAAGAACTTCTTTATGGTTAGGATGATGGAGCACTGGAACAGGATGCCCAGGGTGGCTGTGGAGTCTCCTTCTGTGGAGATATTCACGACCCTGCTGGAAAAGGGAAAGGCCCATAGCCCAAACCAAGGCCTGAAAAACACAACTGTCTTCTTCAGATCCCACCAAAGTGAGCGGGAGAGAAGCCTTGTAGGGAGGAGAAGGGCAGGAGCAGAGCAAACACTTTGTGCGTTGGGAGGAGTGGAAGGGGCAGAGCAAGGCTTGTGCTCCCTTCCCAGGATGGTTCGTGCAGCATGGCACTTGGACTACATGGCAGCTCCTGGAGATTGACAGCACAGGATAGCTTTACTGGGGCTCCAATCCACGACACAGTGTTCAAACCTCACAGTACGGTGATCAGGTCTTTGTTTCACAACAGCAAATAGTTCTTGAAGTGTCTGCATGACGCCTTATTCCACAAAAGCTATCTACTATATTCATGGGGGTCTTCAGCGAAAAAAACTTTCTTACATTTTCTCTTTTTTTCTCTTTCATTTGAACATAAGATCCAGAAACCCAGATACAGCCCCAAGGGATCCAAGGTCTGAAGAAGATGTTTGTGTCTCCAGGTCAGTATGCTGGATCACATTTCTGTAGCCTGTTATCGTACCACAGAACATCTTGGGTGGGATTTATGAGAATGCAGGGAAACAAACCCTGAGGAATCTGTCCCTCGGAGCAAGACGTGGTAAGGCCCCCTCCCGGTCTCAAGCAGAAAGCATGGCTTTCTAAGAGAGATGCACTGGATCACAGAGGCATTGTTCTCTGCTGTCAGCCAATCCTACTACAGCCATGTAGCCCCACAGATCACACTTCTCATCCAGACATTACTTAGCAAGGACATCTTTTCCGGAAGAGTCAGAAATGACTTGCAACTTAGTCAGGGCTACTCAAAGGGGTTCCATCTCTCTGGTCACATCTCCTCCGGCCCTATGTTAAGTCTCCCAGCTCTTTGGGACCAAAGAACTCGGGCATCCGCAGTTCTCTCCAGGGTGTGTTTATGAGCTGGCTTCAGTCTCAGAACAGGGAGCTGGAGCAGGGCCCGGCAAAGCCTCCAGAACCCGTGGGCAATGGTCATGTGTAAGGGCTCATTTGAATGCCACGAAGCAACAGTTCTAGGAAAGCCCATGCTGATGGCTCCCTATCAGCAGGTCACAGCTCATGTTGCTTCCCCATCCTGGAGTTCTGTGCAGCCAGCCTCACCTGTCTATCAGTCAGGAATGGTCATGAAAATGGAGTAGAACCAGGAAACTACAAGCCAATCAGCCTCACATCCGACACTCTTGGGAATGCCCGCTTAGGAACTAAAACAAAAAGATTGCTTCCTTTGGCATTTCTTACAGGAAAAGTACTTCCTGCTTGGATAGAATATTCCTCAGGTGACGAGAGGCAGTGTTAGTTTCCAGTGATTCATTTCTTTCTTCACAGGAAGGACAGTGGAGATGAGCACTTCAGTGACTCTCGAATCCATGCGGGAGGAAATGGAAAAGATTCTGAGCGAGAAACTGGCTGCGTTGCAGAGACAGCTGGAAATGACCCAGCAAGTAATCCCACCCACAAAGGAACTGACCAACACCGCGACTACCCTTCAGAAAATCTCTCAGAATATGGAAGCCCTGCAGAAACGTTTGGAGAACATGCGTGTGTCCACAAAGGAAGACCTTCAGAAGCTCAGAGCAGACCTGGAGGAAAGAGTACCAAAAGCATGGAATGCACCCAAAAGGTCGAAGTCTGCAGAGAGTCTGTTGGATGTGAAGAGCCATGCAGGTGAGCATGGCAACACCCAAGCAGGCTTTCATCGCTCTAGAGTTGGATCTCCTACGGGCAGCTCAAGAGAACATGAGCACTCAGTCAGTCTCCTCTAAAGAGATGGGAGAGAGAACTGGAATGGTAAAGGAGAGGAAACATCATGTTTGAGTGAAGGGTATTTAACAGGTGAAGTGAACAGTGGGCACACACACGACAATGAAAATCAGGAATTCATTGTCTACTTCCCAGTGGCAGGCAGATTTCAGGCACTTCCAGCAAAAAAAGGCCTGAATTCCGTGAAACTTTAATGCAGGCCGGCAAAGATCATAAGTAGGATCACCTGCCATTCCTCCTTCTTTACCTTAGCCGAGCATGATGCCATATGGTTTAGAATATCCCTTTTTCCTATTGGGGTCTGCTATCCTTCGGTGCTCAAATGTCCTCAGGTGCTACCTAGAGGGCAGAAGAATGAAAGGTGAGTATACATCTATGAGTTCTGGGCCTGAGGAAACACTCTTCTTTCTGAAGTACCAGTCCAATGAGCACGGCCATCCTTAAGCAGGCTTTCATCTCCACAGATGGTAAAACTGTTCAACAGGACTGAGTATACTGCGCAATCTGAGTTTTCATCATGCTTTTCTGTGTGCTATGTATTTTATGTGGCCTCTTGCAATAACCCAAGGTGATGACATAGCACTCCTATCAATCTGTGCTTAGGACTCTGAGATTCCCATGCTGGCAGTCGCTCAGTGAGAGACTCTAGAAGTGACTGGTGAAATGCTTGACAACTTTGTCATAGGACAAGCATTCTCTCAGGAAGCCTTTCTACCCTGGGAGGTTCATCAGTGTGAGGGGAGTGTCCCTTTTTTGTCCATGCTCTTGCCAAGATGCCAGAGGGCCTGGAGCATCTCCACTTTGCAGAACACCTGAGTGACTTGGGTCTGTTCAGCCTGGGGAAAAAAGTCTTAGAGGAGATCTGATTAATGTTTATAAATATCAAAAGGAATGGGGGAGACAAATGGACGAGGCCAGGCTCTTCTTGATGGTGTGTAGTGAAAGGACAAAAAGTAATACCCTAAAACTTGAACATACAAAGTTCCATACTAACATGCAGAAGAACTTCTTTATGGTTAGGATGATGGAGCACTGGAACAGGATGCCCAGGGTGGCTGTGGAGTCTCCTTCTGTGGAGATATTCACGACCCTGCTGGAAAAGGGAAAGGCCCATAGCCCAAACCAAGGCCTGAAAAACACAACTGTCTTCTTCAGATCCCACCAAAGTGAGCGGGAGAGAAGCCTTGTAGGGAGGAGAAGGGCAGGAGCAGAGCAAACACTTTGTGCGTTGGGAGGAGTGGAAGGGGCAGAGCAAGGCTTGTGCTCCCTTCCCAGGATGGTTCGTGCAGCATGGCACTTGGACTACATGGCAGCTCCTGGAGATTGACAGCACAGGATAGCTTTACTGGGGCTCCAATCCACGACACAGTGTTCAAACCTCACAGTACGGTGATCAGGTCTTTGTTTCACAACAGCAAATAGTTCTTGAAGTGTCTGCATGACGCCTTATTCCACAAAAGCTATCTACTATATTCATGGGGGTCTTCAGCGAAAAAAACTTTCTTACATTTTCTCTTTTTTTCTCTTTCATTTGAACATAAGATCCAGAAACCCAGATACAGCCCCAAGGGATCCAAGGTCTGAAGAAGATGTTTGTGTCTCCAGGTCAGTATGCTGGATCACATTTCTGTAGCCTGTTATCGTACCACAGAACATCTTGGGTGGGATTTATGAGAATGCAGGGAAACAAACCCTGAGGAATCTGTCCCTCGGAGCAAGACGTGGTAAGGCCCCCTCCCGGTCTCAAGCAGAAAGCATGGCTTTCTAAGAGAGATGCACTGGATCACAGAGGCATTGTTCTCTGCTGTCAGCCAATCCTACTACAGCCATGTAGCCCCACAGATCACACTTCTCATCCAGACATTACTTAGCAAGGACATCTTTTCCGGAAGAGTCAGAAATGACTTGCAACTTAGTCAGGGCTACTCAAAGGGGTTCCATCTCTCTGGTCACATCTCCTCCGGCCCTATGTTAAGTCTCCCAGCTCTTTCGAACCAAAGAACTCGGGCATCCGCAGTTCTCTCCAGGGTGTGTTTATGAGCTGGCTTCAGTCTCAGAACAGGGAGCTGGAGCAGGGCCCGGCAAAGCCTCCAGAACCCGTGGGCAATGGTCATGTGTAAGGGCTCATTTGAATGCCACGAAGCAACAGTTCTTGGAGAGGCCATGCTGATGGCTCCCTATCAGCAGGTCACAGCTCATGTTGCTTCCCCATCCTGGAGTTCTGTGCAGCCAGCCTCACCTGTCTATCAGTCAGGAATGGTCATGAAAATGGAGTAGAACCAGGAAACTACAAGCCAATCAGCCTCACATCCGACACTCTTGGGAATGCCCGCTTAGGAACTAAAACAAAAAGATTGCTTCCTTTGGCATTTCTTACAGGAAAAGTACTTCCTGCTTGGATAGAATATTCCTCAGGTGACGAGAGGCAGTGTTAGTTTCCAGTGATTCATTTCTTTCTTCACAGGAAGGACAGTGGAGATGAGCACTTCGGTGACTCTCGAATCCATGCGGGAGGAAATGGAAAAGATTCTGAGCGAGAAACTGGCTGCGTTGCAGAGACAGCTGGAAATGACCCAGCAAGTAATCCCACCCACAAAGGAACTGACCAACACCGCGACTACCCTTCAGAAAATCTCTCAGAATATGGAAGCCCTGCAGAAACGTTTGGAGAACATGCGTGTGTCCACAAAGGAAGACCTTCAGAAGCTCAGAGCAGACCTGGAGGAAAGAGTACCAAAAGCATGGAATGCACCCAAAAGGTCGAAGTCTGCAGAGAGTCTGTTGGATGTGAAGAGCCATGCAGGTGAGCATGGCAACACCCAAGCAGGCTTTCATCGCTCTAGAGTTGGATCTCCTACGGGCAGCTCAAGAGAACATGAGCACTCAGTCAGTCTCCTCTAAAGAGATGGGAGAGAGAACTGGAATGGTAAAGGAGAGGAAACATCATGTTTGAGTGAAGGGTATTTAACAGGTGAAGTGAACAGTGGGCACACACACGACAATGAAAATCAGGAATTCATTGTCTACTTCCCAGTGGCAGGCAGATTTCAGGCACTTCCAGCAAAAAAAGGCCTGAATTCCGTGAAACTTTAATGCAGGCCGGCAAAGATCATAAGTAGGATCACCTGCCATTCCTCCTTCTTTACCTTAGCCGAGCATGATGCCATATGGTTTAGAATATCCCTTTTTCCTATTGGGGTCTGCTATCCTTCGGTGCTCAAATGTCCTCAGGTGCTACCTAGAGGGCAGAAGAATGAAAGGTGAGTATACATCTATGAGTTCTGGGCCTGAGGAAACACTCTTCTTTCTGAAGTACCAGTCCAATGAGCACGGCCATCCTTAAGCAGGCTTTCATCTCCACAGATGGTAAAACTGTTCAACAGGACTGAGTATACTGCGCAATCTGAGTTTTCATCATGCTTTTCTGTGTGCTATGTATTTTATGTGGCCTCTTGCAATAACCCAAGGTGATGACATAGCACTCCTATCAATCTGTGCTTAGGACTCTGAGATTCCCATGCTGGCAGTCGCTCAGTGAGAGACTCTAGAAGTGACTGGTGAAATGCTTGACAACTTTGTCATAGGACAAGCATTCTCTCAGGAAGCCTTTCTACCCTGGGAGGTTCATCAGTGTGAGGGGAGTGTCCCTTTTTTGTCCATGCTCTTGCCAAGATGCCAGAGGGCCTGGAGCATCTCCACTTTGCAGAACACCTGAGTGACTTGGGTCTGTTCAGCCTGGGGAAAAAAGTCTTAGAGGAGATCTGATTAATGTTTATAAATATCAAAAGGAATGGGGGAGACAAATGGACGAGGCCAGGCTCTTCTTGATGGTGTGTAGTGAAAGGACAAAAAGTAATACCCTAAAACTTGAACATACAAAGTTCCATACTAACATGCAGAAGAACTTCTTTATGGTTAGGATGATGGAGCACTGGAACAGGATGCCCAGGGTGGCTGTGGAGTCTCCTTCTGTGGAGATATTCACGACCCTGCTGGAAAAGGGAAAGGCCCATAGCCCAAACCAAGGCCTGAAAAACACAACTGTCTTCTTCAGATCCCACCAAAGTGAGCGGGAGAGAAGCCTTGTAGGGAGGAGAAGGGCAGGAGCAGAGCAAACACTTTGTGCGTTGGGAGGAGTGGAAGGGGCAGAGCAAGGCTTGTGCTCCCTTCCCAGGATGGTTCGTGCAGCATGGCACTTGGACTACATGGCAGCTCCTGGAGATTGACAGCACAGGATAGCTTTACTGGGGCTCCAATCCACGACACAGTGTTCAAACCTCACAGTACGGTGATCAGGTCTTTGTTTCACAACAGCAAATAGTTCTTGAAGTGTCTGCATGACGCCTTATTCCACAAAAGCTATCTACTATATTCATGGGGGTCTTCAGCGAAAAAAACTTTCTTACATTTTCTCTTTTTTTCTCTTTCATTTGAACATAAGATCCAGAAACCCAGATACAGCCCCAAGGGATCCAAGGTCTGAAGAAGATGTTTGTGTCTCCAGGTCAGTATGCTGGATCACATTTCTGTAGCCTGTTATCGTACCACAGAACATCTTGGGTGGGATTTATGAGAATGCAGGGAAACAAACCCTGAGGAATCTGTCCCTCGGAGCAAGACGTGGTAAGGCCCCCTCCCGGTCTCAAGCAGAAAGCATGGCTTTCTAAGAGAGATGCACTGGATCACAGAGGCATTGTTCTCTGCTGTCAGCCAATCCTACTACAGCCATGTAGCCCCACAGATCACACTTCTCATCCAGACATTACTTAGCAAGGACATCTTTTCCGGAAGAGTCAGAAATGACTTGCAACTTAGTCAGGGCTACTCAAAGGGGTTCCATCTCTCTGGTCACATCTCCTCCGGCCCTATGTTAAGTCTCCCAGCTCTTTCGAACCAAAGAACTCGGGCATCCGCAGTTCTCTCCAGGGTGTGTTTATGAGCTGGCTTCAGTCTCAGAACAGGGAGCTGGAGCAGGGCCCGGCAAAGCCTCCAGAACCCGTGGGCAATGGTCATGTGTAAGGGCTCATTTGAATGCCACGAAGCAACAGTTCTTGGAGAGGCCATGCTGATGGCTCCCTATCAGCAGGTCACAGCTCATGTTGCTTCCCCATCCTGGAGTTCTGTGCAGCCAGCCTCACCTGTCTATCAGTCAGGAATGGTCATGAAAATGGAGTAGAACCAGGAAACTACAAGCCAATCAGCCTCACATCCGACACTCTTGGGAATGCCCGCTTAGGAACTAAAACAAAAAGATTGCTTCCTTTGGCATTTCTTACAGGAAAAGTACTTCCTGCTTGGATAGAATATTCCTCAGGTGACGAGAGGCAGTGTTAGTTTCCAGTGATTCATTTCTTTCTTCACAGGAAGGACAGTGGAGATGAGCACTTCGGTGACTCTCGAATCCATGCGGGAGGAAATGGAAAAGATTCTGAGCGAGAAACTGGCTGCGTTGCAGAGACAGCTGGAAATGACCCAGCAAGTAATCCCACCCACAAAGGAACTGACCAACACCGCGACTACCCTTCAGAAAATCTCTCAGAATATGGAAGCCCTGCAGAAACGTTTGGAGAACATGCGTGTGTCCACAAAGGAAGACCTTCAGAAGCTCAGAGCAGACCTGGAGGAAAGAGTACCAAAAGCATGGAATGCACCCAAAAGGTCGAAGTCTGCAGAGAGTCTGTTGGATGTGAAGAGCCATGCAGGTGAGCATGGCAACACCCAAGCAGGCTTTCATCGCTCTAGAGTTGGATCTCCTACGGGCAGCTCAAGAGAACATGAGCACTCAGTCAGTCTCCTCTAAAGAGATGGGAGAGAGAACTGGAATGGTAAAGGAGAGGAAACATCATGTTTGAGTGAAGGGTATTTAACAGGTGAAGTGAACAGTGGGCACACACACGACAATGAAAATCAGGAATTCATTGTCTACTTCCCAGTGGCAGGCAGATTTCAGGCACTTCCAGCAAAAAAAGGCCTGAATTCCGTGAAACTTTAATGCAGGCCGGCAAAGATCATAAGTAGGATCACCTGCCATTCCTCCTTCTTTACCTTAGCCGAGCATGATGCCATATGGTTTAGAATATCCCTTTTTCCTATTGGGGTCTGCTATCCTTCAGGTGCTCAAATGCCCTCAGGTGCTACCTAGAGGGCAGAAGAATGAAAGGTGAGTATACATCTATGAGTTCTGGGCCTGAGGAAACACTCTTCTTTCTGAAGTACCAGTCCAATGAGCACGGCCATCCTTAAGCAGGCTTTCATCTCCACAGATGGTAAAACTGTTCAACAGGACTGAGTATACTGCGCAATCTGAGTTTTCATCATGCTTTTCTGTGTGCTATGTATTTTATGTGGCCTCTTGCAATAACCCAAGGTGATGACATAGCACTCCTATCAATCTGTGCTTAGGACTCTGAGATTCCCATGCTGGCAGTCGCTCAGTGAGAGACTCTAGAAGTGACTGGTGAAATGCTTGACAACTTTGTCATAGGACAAGCATTCTCTCAGGAAGCCTTTCTACCCTGGGAGGTTCATCAGTGTGAGGGGAGTGTCCCTTTTTTGTCCATGCTCTTGCCAAGATGCCAGAGGGCCTGGAGCATCTCCACTTTGCAGAACACCTGAGTGACTTGGGTCTGTTCAGCCTGGGGAAAAAAGTCTTAGAGGAGATCTGATTAATGTTTATAAATATCAAAAGGAATGGGGGAGACAAATGGACGAGGCCAGGCTCTTCTTGATGGTGTGTAGTGAAAGGACAAAAAGTAATACCCTAAAACTTGAACATACAAAGTTCCATACTAACATGCAGAAGAACTTCTTTATGGTTAGGATGATGGAGCACTGGAACAGGATGCCCAGGGTGGCTGTGGAGTCTCCTTCTGTGGAGATATTCACGACCCTGCTGGAAAAGGGAAAGGCCCATAGCCCAAACCAAGGCCTGAAAAACACAACTGTCTTCTTCAGATCCCACCAAAGTGAGCGGGAGAGAAGCCTTGTAGGGAGGAGAAGGGCAGGAGCAGAGCAAACACTTTGTGCGTTGGGAGGAGTGGAAGGGGCAGAGCAAGGCTTGTGCTCCCTTCCCAGGATGGTTCGTGCAGCATGGCACTTGGACTACATGGCAGCTCCTGGAGATTGACAGCACAGGATAGCTTTACTGGGGCTCCAATCCACGACACAGTGTTCAAACCTCACAGTACGGTGATCAGGTCTTTGTTTCACAACAGCAAATAGTTCTTGAAGTGTCTGCATGACGCCTTATTCCACAAAAGCTATCTACTATATTCATGGGGGTCTTCAGCGAAAAAAACTTTCTTACATTTTCTCTTTTTTTCTCTTTCATTTGAACATAAGATCCAGAAACCCAGATACAGCCCCAAGGGATCCAAGGTCTGAAGAAGATGTTTGTGTCTCCAGGTCAGTATGCTGGATCACATTTCTGTAGCCTGTTATCGTACCACAGAACATCTTGGGTGGGATTTATGAGAATGCAGGGAAACAAACCCTGAGGAATCTGTCCCTCGGAGCAAGACGTGGTAAGGCCCCCTCCCGGTCTCAAGCAGAAAGCATGGCTTTCTAAGAGAGATGCACTGGATCACAGAGGCATTGTTCTCTGCTGTCAGCCAATCCTACTACAGCCATGTAGCCCCACAGATCACACTTCTCATCCAGACATTACTTAGCAAGGACATCTTTTCCGGAAGAGTCAGAAATGACTTGCAACTTAGTCAGGGCTACTCAAAGGGGTTCCATCTCTCTGGTCACATCTCCTCCGGCCCTATGTTAAGTCTCCCAGCTCTTTGGGACCAAAGAACTCGGGCATCCGCAGTTCTCTCCAGGGTGTGTTTATGAGCTGGCTTCAGTCCCAGGACAGGGAGCTGGAGCAGGGCCCGGCAAAGCCTCCAGAACCCGTGGGCAATGGTCATGTGTAAGGGCTCATTTGAATGCCACGAAGCAACAGTTCTAGGAAAGCCCATGCTGATGGCTCCCTATCAGCAGGTCACAGCTCATGTTGCTTCCCCATCCTGGAGTTCTGTGCAGCCAGCCTCACCTGTCTATCAGTCAGGAATGGTCATGAAAATGGAGTAGAACCAGGAAACTACAAGCCAATCAGCCTCACATCCGACACTCTTGGGAATGCCCGCTTAGGAACTAAAACAAAAAGATTGCTTCCTTTGGCATTTCTTACAGGAAAAGTACTTCCTGCTTGGATAGAATATTCCTCAGGTGACGAGAGGCAGTGTTAGTTTCCAGTGATTCATTTCTTTCTTCACAGGAAGGACAGTGGAGATGAGCACTTCGGTGACTCTCGAATCCATGCGGGAGGAAATGGAAAAGATTCTGAGCGAGAAACTGGCTGCGTTGCAGAGACAGCTGGAAATGACCCAGCAAGTAATCCCACCCACAAAGGAACTGACCAACACCGCGACTACCCTTCAGAAAATCTCTCAGAATATGGAAGCCCTGCAGAAACGTTTGGAGAACATGCGTGTGTCCACAAAGGAAGACCTTCAGAAGCTCAGAGCAGACCTGGAGGAAAGAGTACCAAAAGCATGGAATGCACCCAAAAGGTCGAAGTCTGCAGAGAGTCTGTTGGATGTGAAGAGCCATGCAGGTGAGCATGGCAACACCCAAGCAGGCTTTCATCGCTCTAGAGTTGGATCTCCTACGGGCAGCTCAAGAGAACATGAGCACTCAGTCAGTCTCCTCTAAAGAGATGGGAGAGAGAACTGGAATGGTAAAGGAGAGGAAACATCATGTTTGAGTGAAGGGTATTTAACAGGTGAAGTGAACAGTGGGCACACACACGACAATGAAAATCAGGAATTCATTGTCTACTTCCCAGTGGCAGGCAGATTTCAGGCACTTCCAGCAAAAAAAGGCCTGAATTCCGTGAAACTTTAATGCAGGCCGGCAAAGATCATAAGTAGGATCACCTGCCATTCCTCCTTCTTTACCTTAGCCGAGCATGATGCCATATGGTTTAGAATATCCCTTTTTCCTATTGGGGTCTGCTATCCTTCAGGTGCTCAAATGCCCTCAGGTGCTACCTAGAGGGCAGAAGAATGAAAGGTGAGTATACATCTATGAGTTCTGGGCCTGAGGAAACACTCTTCTTTCTGAAGTACCAGTCCAATGAGCACGGCCATCCTTAAGCAGGCTTTCATCTCCACAGATGGTAAAACTGTTCAACAGGACTGAGTATACTGCGCAATCTGAGTTTTCATCATGCTTTTCTGTGTGCTATGTATTTTATGTGGCCTCTTGCAATAACCCAAGGTGATGACATAGCACTCCTATCAATCTGTGCTTAGGACTCTGAGATTCCCATGCTGGCAGTCGCTCAGTGAGAGACTCTAGAAGTGACTGGTGAAATGCTTGACAACTTTGTCATAGGACAAGCATTCTCTCAGGAAGCCTTTCTACCCTGGGAGGTTCATCAGTGTGAGGGGAGTGTCCCTTTTTTGTCCATGCTCTTGCCAAGATGCCAGAGGGCCTGGAGCATCTCCACTTTGCAGAACACCTGAGTGACTTGGGTCTGTTCAGCCTGGGGAAAAAAGTCTTAGAGGAGATCTGATTAATGTTTATAAATATCAAAAGGAATGGGGGAGACAAATGGACGAGGCCAGGCTCTTCTTGATGGTGTGTAGTGAAAGGACAAAAAGTAATACCCTAAAACTTGAACATACAAAGTTCCATACTAACATGCAGAAGAACTTCTTTATGGTTAGGATGATGGAGCACTGGAACAGGATGCCCAGGGTGGCTGTGGAGTCTCCTTCTGTGGAGATATTCACGACCCTGCTGGAAAAGGGAAAGGCCCATAGCCCAAACCAAGGCCTGAAAAACACAACTGTCTTCTTCAGATCCCACCAAAGTGAGCGGGAGAGAAGCCTTGTAGGGAGGAGAAGGGCAGGAGCAGAGCAAACACTTTGTGCGTTGGGAGGAGTGGAAGGGGCAGAGCAAGGCTTGTGCTCCCTTCCCAGGATGGTTCGTGCAGCATGGCACTTGGACTACATGGCAGCTCCTGGAGATTGACAGCACAGGATAGCTTTACTGGGGCTCCAATCCACGACACAGTGTTCAAACCTCACAGTACGGTGATCAGGTCTTTGTTTCACAACAGCAAATAGTTCTTGAAGTGTCTGCATGACGCCTTATTCCACAAAAGCTATCTACTATATTCATGGGGGTCTTCAGCGAAAAAAACTTTCTTACATTTTCTCTTTTTTTCTCTTTCATTTGAACATAAGATCCAGAAACCCAGATACAGCCCCAAGGGATCCAAGGTCTGAAGAAGATGTTTGTGTCTCCAGGTCAGTATGCTGGATCACATTTCTGTAGCCTGTTATCGTACCACAGAACATCTTGGGTGGGATTTATGAGAATGCAGGGAAACAAACCCTGAGGAATCTGTCCCTCGGAGCAAGACGTGGTAAGGCCCCCTCCCGGTCTCAAGCAGAAAGCATGGCTTTCTAAGAGAGATGCACTGGATCACAGAGGCATTGTTCTCTGCTGTCAGCCAATCCTACTACAGCCATGTAGCCCCACAGATCACACTTCTCATCCAGACATTACTTAGCAAGGACATCTTTTCCGGAAGAGTCAGAAATGACTTGCAACTTAGTCAGGGCTACTCAAAGGGGTTCCATCTCTCTGGTCACATCTCCTCCGGCCCTATGTTAAGTCTCCCAGCTCTTTCGAACCAAAGAACTCGGGCATCCGCAGTTCTCTCCAGGGTGTGTTTATGAGCTGGCTTCAGTCTCAGAACAGGGAGCTGGAGCAGGGCCCGGCAAAGCCTCCAGAACCCGTGGGCAATGGTCATGTGTAAGGGCTCATTTGAATGCCACGAAGCAACAGTTCTTGGAGAGGCCATGCTGATGGCTCCCTATCAGCAGGTCACAGCTCATGTTGCTTCCCCATCCTGGAGTTCTGTGCAGCCAGCCTCACCTGTCTATCAGTCAGGAATGGTCATGAAAATGGAGTAGAACCAGGAAACTACAAGCCAATCAGCCTCACATCCGACACTCTTGGGAATGCCCGCTTAGGAACTAAAACAAAAAGATTGCTTCCTTTGGCATTTCTTACAGGAAAAGTACTTCCTGCTTGGATAGAATATTCCTCAGGTGACGAGAGGCAGTGTTAGTTTCCAGTGATTCATTTCTTTCTTCACAGGAAGGACAGTGGAGATGAGCACTTCGGTGACTCTCGAATCCATGCGGGAGGAAATGGAAAAGATTCTGAGCGAGAAACTGGCTGCGTTGCAGAGACAGCTGGAAATGACCCAGCAAGTAATCCCACCCACAAAGGAACTGACCAACACCGCGACTACCCTTCAGAAAATCTCTCAGAATATGGAAGCCCTGCAGAAACGTTTGGAGAACATGCGTGTGTCCACAAAGGAAGACCTTCAGAAGCTCAGAGCAGACCTGGAGGAAAGAGTACCAAAAGCATGGAATGCACCCAAAAGGTCGAAGTCTGCAGAGAGTCTGTTGGATGTGAAGAGCCATGCAGGTGAGCATGGCAACACCCAAGCAGGCTTTCATCGCTCTAGAGTTGGATCTCCTACGGGCAGCTCAAGAGAACATGAGCACTCAGTCAGTCTCCTCTAAAGAGATGGGAGAGAGAACTGGAATGGTAAAGGAGAGGAAACATCATGTTTGAGTGAAGGGTATTTAACAGGTGAAGTGAACAGTGGGCACACACACGACAATGAAAATCAGGAATTCATTGTCTACTTCCCAGTGGCAGGCAGATTTCAGGCACTTCCAGCAAAAAAAGGCCTGAATTCCGTGAAACTTTAATGCAGGCCGGCAAAGATCATAAGTAGGATCACCTGCCATTCCTCCTTCTTTACCTTAGCCGAGCATGATGCCATATGGTTTAGAATATCCCTTTTTCCTATTGGGGTCTGCTATCTTTCGGTGCTCAAATGTCCTCAGGTGCTACCTAGAGGGCAGAAGAATGAAAGGTGAGTATACATCTATGAGTTCTGGGCCTGAGGAAACACTCTTCTTTCTGAAGTACCAGTCCAATGAGCACGGCCATCCTTAAGCAGGCTTTCATCTCCACAGATGGTAAAACTGTTCAACAGGACTGAGTATACTGCGCAATCTGAGTTTTCATCATGCTTTTCTGTGTGCTATGTATTTTATGTGGCCTCTTGCAATAACCCAAGGTGATGACATAGCACTCCTATCAATCTGTGCTTAGGACTCTGAGATTCCCATGCTGGCAGTCGCTCAGTGAGAGACTCTAGAAGTGACTGGTGAAATGCTTGACAACTTTGTCATAGGACAAGCATTCTCTCAGGAAGCCTTTCTACCCTGCGAGGTTCATCAGTGTGAGGGGAGTGTCCCTTTTTTGTCCATGCTCTTGCCAAGATGCCAGAGGGCCTGGAGCATCTCCACTTTGCAGAACACCTGAGTGACTTGGGTCTGTTCAGCCTGGGGAAAAAAGTCTTAGAGGAGATCTGATTAATGTTTATAAATATCAAAAGGAATGGGGGAGACAAATGGACGAGGCCAGGCTCTTCTTGATGGTGTGTAGTGAAAGGACAAAAAGTAATACCCTAAAACTTGAACATACAAAGTTCCATACTAACATGCAGAAGAACTTCTTTATGGTTAGGATGATGGAGCACTGGAACAGGATGCCCAGGGTGGCTGTGGAGTCTCCTTCTGTGGAGATATTCACGACCCTGCTGGAAAAGGGAAAGGCCCATAGCCCAAACCAAGGCCTGAAAAACACAACTGTCTTCTTCAGATCCCACCAAAGTGAGCGGGAGAGAAGCCTTGTAGGGAGGAGAAGGGCAGGAGCAGAGCAAACACTTTGTGCGTTGGGAGGAGTGGAAGGGGCAGAGCAAGGCTTGTGCTCCCTTCCCAGGATGGTTCGTGCAGCATGGCACTTGGACTACATGGCAGCTCCTGGAGATTGACAGCACAGGATAGCTTTACTGGGGCTCCAATCCACGACACAGTGTTCAAACCTCACAGTACGGTGATCAGGTCTTTGTTTCACAACAGCAAATAGTTCTTGAAGTGTCTGCATGACGCCTTATTCCACAAAAGCTATCTACTATATTCATGGGGGTCTTCAGCGAAAAAAACTTTCTTACATTTTCTCTTTTTTTCTCTTTCATTTGAACATAAGATCCAGAAACCCAGATACAGCCCCAAGGGATCCAAGGTCTGAAGAAGATGTTTGTGTCTCCAGGTCAGTATGCTGGATCACATTTCTGTAGCCTGTTATCGTACCACAGAACATCTTGGGTGGGATTTATGAGAATGCAGGGAAACAAACCCTGAGGAATCTGTCCCTCGGAGCAAGACGTGGTAAGGCCCCCTCCCGGTCTCAAGCAGAAAGCATGGCTTTCTAAGAGAGATGCACTGGATCACAGAGGCATTGTTCTCTGCTGTCAGCCAATCCTACTACAGCCATGTAGCCCCACAGATCACACTTCTCATCCAGACATTACTTAGCAAGGACGTCTTTTCCGGAAGAGTCAGAAATGACTTGCAACTTAGTCAGGGCTACTCAAAGGGGTTCCATCTCTCTGGTCACATCTCCTCCGGCCCTATGTTAAGTCTCCCAGCTCTTTCGAACCAAAGAACTCGGGCATCCGCAGTTCTCTCCAGGGTGTGTTTATGAGCTGGCTTCAGTCTCAGAACAGGGAGCTGGAGCAGGGCCCGGCAAAGCCTCCAGAACCCGTGGGCAATGGTCATGTGTAAGGGCTCATTTGAATGCCACGAAGCAACAGTTCTTGGAGAGGCCATGCTGATGGCTCCCTATCAGCAGGTCACAGCTCATGTTGCTTCCCCATCCTGGAGTTCTGTGCAGCCAGCCTCACCTGTCTATCAGTCAGGAATGGTCATGAAAATGGAGTAGAACCAGGAAACTACAAGCCAATCAGCCTCACATCCGACACTCTTGGGAATGCCCGCTTAGGAACTAAAACAAAAAGATTGCTTCCTTTGGCATTTCTTACAGGAAAAGTACTTCCTGCTTGGACAGAATATTCCTCAGGTGACGAGAGGCAGTGTTAGTTTCCAGTGATTCATTTCTTTCTTCACAGGAAGGACAGTGGAGATGAGCACTTCGGTGACTCTCGAATCCATGCGGGAGGAAATGGAAAAGATTCTGAGCGAGAAACTGGCTGCGTTGCAGAGACAGCTGGAAATGACCCAGCAAGTAATCCCACCCACAAAGGAACTGACCAACACCGCGACTACCCTTCAGAAAATCTCTCAGAATATGGAAGCCCTGCAGAAACGTTTGGAGAACATGCGTGTGTCCACAAAGGAAGACCTTCAGAAGCTCAGAGCAGACGTGGAGGAAAGAGTACCAAAAGCATGGAATGCACCCAAAAGGTCGAAGTCTGCAGAGAGTCTGTTGGATGTGAAGAGCCATGCAGGTGAGCATGGCAACACCCAAGCAGGCTTTCATCGCTCTAGAGTTGGATCTCCTACGGGCAGCTCAAGAGAACATGAGCACTCAGTCAGTCTCCTCTAAAGAGATGGGAGAGAGAACTGGAATGGTAAAGGAGAGGAAACATCATGTTTGAGTGAAGGGTATTTAACAGGTGAAGTGAACAGTGGGCACACACACGACAATGAAAATCAGGAATTCATTGTCTACTTCCCAGTGGCAGGCAGATTTCAGGCACTTCCAGCAAAAAAAGGCCTGAATTCCGTGAAACTTTAATGCAGGCCGGCAAAGATCATAAGTAGGATCACCTGCCATTCCTCCTTCTTTACCTTAGCCGAGCATGATGCCATATGGTTTAGAATATCCCTTTTTCCTATTGGGGTCTGCTATCCTTCAGGTGCTCAAATGCCCTCAGGTGCTACCTAGAGGGCAGAAGAATGAAAGGTGAGTATACATCTATGAGTTCTGGGCCTGAGGAAACACTCTTCTTTCTGAAGTACCAGTCCAATGAGCACGGCCATCCTTAAGCAGGCTTTCATCTCCACAGATGGTAAAACTGTTCAACAGGACTGAGTATACTGCGCAATCTGAGTTTTCATCATGCTTTTCTGTGTGCTATGTATTTTATGTGGCCTCTTGCAATAACCCAAGGTGATGACATAGCACTCCTATCAATCTGTGCTTAGGACTCTGAGATTCCCATGCTGGCAGTCGCTCAGTGAGAGACTCTAGAAGTGACTGGTGAAATGCTTGACAACTTTGTCATAGGACAAGCATTCTCTCAGGAAGCCTTTCTACCCTGGGAGGTTCATCAGTGTGAGGGGAGTGTCCCTTTTTTGTCCATGCTCTTGCCAAGATGCCAGAGGGCCTGGAGCATCTCCACTTTGCAGAACACCTGAGTGACTTGGGTCTGTTCAGCCTGGGGAAAAAAGTCTTAGAGGAGATCTGATTAATGTTTATAAATATCAAAAGGAATGGGGGAGACAAATGGACGAGGCCAGGCTCTTCTTGATGGTGTGTAGTGAAAGGACAAAAAGTAATACCCTAAAACTTGAACATACAAAGTTCCATACTAACATGCAGAAGAACTTCTTTATGGTTAGGATGATGGAGCACTGGAACAGGATGCCCAGGGTGGCTGTGGAGTCTCCTTCTGTGGAGATATTCACGACCCTGCTGGAAAAGGGAAAGGCCCATAGCCCAAACCAAGGCCTGAAAAACACAACTGTCTTCTTCAGATCCCACCAAAGTGAGCGGGAGAGAAGCCTTGTAGGGAGGAGAAGGGCAGGAGCAGAGCAAACACTTTGTGCGTTGGGAGGAGTGGAAGGGGCAGAGCAAGGCTTGTGCTCCCTTCCCAGGATGGTTCGTGCAGCATGGCACTTGGACTACATGGCAGCTCCTGGAGATTGACAGCACAGGATAGCTTTACTGGGGCTCCAATCCACGACACAGTGTTCAAACCTCACAGTACGGTGATCAGGTCTTTGTTTCACAACAGCAAATAGTTCTTGAAGTGTCTGCATGACGCCTTATTCCACAAAAGCTATCTACTATATTCATGGGGGTCTTCAGCGAAAAAAACTTTCTTACATTTTCTCTTTTTTTCTCTTTCATTTGAACATAAGATCCAGAAACCCAGATACAGCCCCAAGGGATCCAAGGTCTGAAGAAGATGTTTGTGTCTCCAGGTCAGTATGCTGGATCACATTTCTGTAGCCTGTTATCGTACCACAGAACATCTTGGGTGGGATTTATGAGAATGCAGGGAAACAAACCCTGAGGAATCTGTCCCTCGGAGCAAGACGTGGTAAGGCCCCCTCCCGGTCTCAAGCAGAAAGCATGGCTTTCTAAGAGAGATGCACTGGATCACAGAGGCATTGTTCTCTGCTGTCAGCCAATCCTACTACAGCCATGTAGCCCCACAGATCACACTTCTCATCCAGACATTACTTAGCAAGGACATCTTTTCCGGAAGAGTCAGAAATGACTTGCAACTTAGTCAGGGCTACTCAAAGGGGTTCCATCTCTCTGGTCACATCTCCTCCGGCCCTATGTTAAGTCTCCCAGCTCTTTCGAACCAAAGAACTCGGGCATCCGCAGTTCTCTCCAGGGTGTGTTTATGAGCTGGCTTCAGTCTCAGAACAGGGAGCTGGAGCAGGGCCCGGCAAAGCCTCCAGAACCCGTGGGCAATGGTCATGTGTAAGGGCTCATTTGAATGCCACGAAGCAACAGTTCTTGGAGAGGCCAGGCTGATGGCTCCCTATCAGCAGGTCACAGCTCATGTTGCTTCCCCATCCTGGAGTTCTGTGCAGCCAGCCTCACCTGTCTATCAGTGAGGAATGGCCATGAAAACGGAGAAGAACCAGGAAACTACAAGCCAATCAGCCTCACATCCGTCCCTGAATGGTGATGGAACAACTTGTTCTGGATGTCATCTCCAAGTAATTGGAAGACAAGAAGGTTACTGGGAGTAGTAAATGCAGATTCACCAAGGGGAAATCATGCTCCACCAACTGGGGAGCTTTCTGTGATGTCATCAGTGGCTTTGTAGGTGAAGGGAGAGAAGAGGATGCTGTGTGCCGTGACTTCAGCAAGGCGCCTGACACTGTCTTTAACAACATCCTTGTAGTCAAACTTAGGAAGTGCAGGATTGATGAGTGGACAGTGAGATGGACTGAGAACTGACTGCGTGGCAGAGTTCAGAGGGCTGTGATCAGTGACTCAGATGCTGGTTGATGGTTGTAACTAGCAGTGTTCCCCAGGGCTTAGTGCAGGGTCCACAAGTCTTGTTCAGCATCTTCATCAATGCCCTGGATGAAGAGACGGTTAAGTCTCAGCAAGTTTGCTGATGAGAGAAGGCTGGAAAGAGTGGCTGACACTGCAGAAGGCCGTGCCGCCATTCAGCAGGCCTCCTGGGTAGATGGGAGTGCAGGGTGGAGAGAAACACCATGAGGTTCAACAAAAGCAAATGTTTAGTTGTGCACCTGGGGAGCAATGCCTCAGACCGCATGCCTCAGTACAGGTTAGGGGATGACCTGCTGGAGAGGAGCTCTGCGTAGAAGGACCTGGGAGCCCTGGTCAACAGCAAGTTGGACATGAGCCAGCACAGGTGGCCAAGGAGACCAGTGGTATGCTGGTGTACATTAAAAAGAGAGTGGCTGGCAGAGTGAGCAAGGTGACCCGCCCCCTCTACTCTGCCTTGGTGAACCCACATCTGGTGTACTGTGTCTAATTCTGGCTCTGCAGTTCAAAAGAAAAACAACCAGGGATCTCTTAGAAGAAGTCCAGCGAAGGGCCACAAAAATGATAAAATTACCTGGAACATCTCTCGTACAAGGAAAGTTGGAGACCTGGGACTTTCGGCCTAGAGAAGACCGAGACGGGGTGTGATCATGTCAACGGTTTACGGGCTGCTTCATCCCGGTTCCGTGACCAGCGGGGCGGAGGGATCCGCAGATCAGCGCCTCCAGAAAAGGGAAACAGGGAACCCTAAATAATTGAAAACAGCGGCAACGATCTGAGGTGAAACAAACTGATTTACGAAATATAGTATCAGCAAAATGCAATGTGAGAGAGAGAGTGTGTGCGACAGGTGGATAGGCCTCAGCACAACACTGATGTGAGAAGTGCAGTCCAGCTGAGCCGATGAAGAAAAGCAGATGGAGAAGAGCAGACGCAGAAGCGCAGGCGAAGAAGCATCAGGTGACCTTGCCAGGAGTTACATCTCCTCGCTGACCGCAAAGCCCCCTGGGGAACGAAGTTCTTCTTCTCCTCCGGACAGGTACCCGGAACTTGAGCATCAACAGTCAAACCCCCAGTGCATTACATGATGTTATGATGTGGAATACTGATAACCACAAATCATAAAACCATGACATATCTAAGTTTAGAAATATCTGCAGTGTGGGAAGCATTGGATGAGGTCTGACTCTTCAGTGGTGTGTAGCAAGAGGACGAGGAGCAGTGGCTAAGCAATGGCAAAGAGGAAGGGCCGCACAAATCAATGGAAGAAGAACTTCTTGACAGTGACAACTTCTTTACAGTGTTCCAGCGAGCACTGCAACAAGCTTCCCAGAGAGGAGGTGGAGTCTTCTTTGGAGATATTCAAGAACCATCTGGGCACCCACGTGGGTGACCTGCTCTAGGGAACCTGATTTAGCGGGGTGGGTGGACTCCATGATCCCTAGAGATCCCTTCCAACACATGCAATTCTGTGACTCGGTGATCCATGAGTGGTTGAGGGATCCTAAGAGGAGGAGCACTAAACAATAGGGAACCCCAGGGGGAAGGACAAGCTCTACTTCCCGGAGATGTGGCTCATGGCACATGATAGTGACATCAATTTGTTCTCCTACCAGACACTGCCATCACCCCCCACACTGAGTCTTGCAAAGGCTTCCTTTCAGCTCTTTGTCCTGTGCAACATCGGAGTGTGAATGACTTGAAGAAAGGAGAATAACAGAGAGGTTTGCCAGGCAGGCCAGTAGTGATCTGTGCCAGGGCTGACCGGGCAGCTGAGTCCGTGCTGAATCTCTTCCTTCCTGGCATGTGGGACGTGCTCTTTTCCTGCCCCTGCTCTTTCCTGCTGGCCTGCTGTTGTACTTGAACCGCAGCCACAGATTACAATTGAAGCACTCCACTGATGCTTGCTCACTCTCAGACCTGCAGCAAACAGAATGAACGTGGAAAGAGAAGTGGAATGACCAAGTCGGAAAAGTCGGGCACGCTTGTTGTTAAATGGTTACCATGCTGCTGTTCTTTTCTTTTTCAGCCTTAAGCCACGTGCCAGAGAAATCATCCCAGAAGAAAAGCAGTGTGGATTCACAGAAGGGAGCCCAAGCAAGTTCCGCTAAGCCAAGCAAAGGGAACGCAGATCCAGTAATTCTGGAAAGAGGTAAGCGGGAGGTAACTGAAAGAAATCATGTGTCCACCATGTTGGATCCTCAACCCACAATTAGCCACTGGTTCCCAGGATTAGTATCCTGGATCCCAGTTCTCCTGCTTCTGGTCATCACTTGGAATGTCTCAGGAGGGTTGTATCGGAGTGAGCCCTGATGGGTATGAGCAAGATGTGGGGAGAACCCCTCTCTGGTGTCAGACACATTGTTCTGTAGCAGCGTATTGTTTGTTGTTGGGAGCCAAAGGCACTGGCTCATATCCTGCCCCCAGAATCTGGCAGGTCCCATTTCCTTCTCCCCACAATACACACTGCAGCTGGGGTGATTTTTCACCGCCTCCCCACTCCTTTACCAGGGTCACAGCTCACTGGTGTCAGACATAACGTACTCTATGTATGGATTCTGGTTCATAGAAGAAGGCAGGGAAGACATGATCATTACTTCTAAAAATCCTCAAGCTTGTGGTAGACATACAGGTCCTCAGCTGACAAGAGCAAAAAAGAGCAGCCTTTTCATGCTATTAACAGTGCAGCTTTATCACTGTTGTCTGGTGGGAAAACAATGACAAGAGGTAGGGAGTTGTAAGTTAGGGAGAGCAATGCTGAGAAATTAGCAAGGGAGAATAAAAGACATAGAGGGAGAGCTGAAGGGGGGGAGCACCAGGTCAGGAGGTTTGCCCACTTCCATGCAGGTGACAAGACTATAGGTGGTAACAATCCTT
Source organism: Chrysolophus pictus (assembly GCA_037305975.1). Taxonomy (NCBI): domain Eukaryota; kingdom Metazoa; phylum Chordata; class Aves; order Galliformes; family Phasianidae; genus Chrysolophus; species Chrysolophus pictus. The sequence continues at coordinate 1,357,383 of CM074606.1, forward strand.
CATCTCTCCTCCTCTTGGAAGGCAGTGCTTGAAGAGCTCTCTCTGCTCCTTACGCACGCTGAACAATCCTGCTGAGGTTCTAGCATCCCCAGTCCATTTAACCGACTACAGTCTCTCCCTTTCCAAACTCTCATTACTAATCAGCAACGAGCCGTCTATCCCACAGTGCACAGATATTGGCTTGAAGATGTGGCACAGGGCAATTCCTACCACCTGTTCTGCCCTGACAGATTCTGCAAAGCCTTCTGGCAGAATCTCAAGGCCTGATCCCTTTTCCCATCTCTCGGGCACTCCATCAGTCCAAACCAATGCAGCGGAGGTGGAATTTTGTTCTCACTTCAGTTGTCTTCCATGCACAGTTGGTGTGCCTAGGACCATGTGGAAGGATTTCCTTCCTTGAGTAATACACAGGAGAGACAGATTGGTCTAGATGGAGAGGGAGGGAAGCAACTCTGAGTCACACACTTGGTTCCCCCTCTCTCTTCCACTGGATAAAGAACAGAAAATAAGTCCTGCAATGAATTCCTCTCTCTCTACCCATTCGTGCACTCTACAGTGTCCCCGTTCTGCTGAAAGGAGCTTCTGAAAGCCGTATTTTGTGCTTCAACACACTCTCGGGAATGCCCGCTTAGGAACTAAAACAAAAAGATTGCTTCCTTTGACATTTCTTACAGGAGAAGTACTTCCTGCTTGGACAGAATATTCCTCAGGTGACGAGAGGCAGTGTTAGTTTCCAGTGATTCATTTCTTTCTTCACAGGAAGGACAGTGGAGATGAGCACTTCGGTGACTCTCGAATCCATGCGGGAGGAAATGGAAAAGATTCTGAGCGAGAAACTGGCTGCGTTGCAGAGACAGCTGGAAATGACCCAGCAAGTAAGCCCACCCACAAAGGAACTGACCAGCACCTCGACTACCCTTCAGAAAATCTCTCAGAATATGGAAGCCCTGCAGAAATGTTTGGAGAACATGCGTGTGTCCACAAAGAAAGACCTTCAGATGCTCAGAGCAGACCTGGAGGAAAGAGTACCAAAAGCATGGAATGCACCCAAAAGGTCGGAGTCTGCAGAGAGTCTGTTGGATGTGAAGAGCCATGCAGGTGAGCATGGCAACACCCAAGCAGGCTTTCATCGCTCTAGAGTTGGATCTCCTACGGGCAGCTCAAGAGAACATGAGCACTCAGTCAGTCTCCTCTAAAGAGATGGGAGAGAGAACTGGAATGGTAAAGGAGAGGAAACATCATGTTTGAGTGAAGGGTATTTAACAGGTGAAGTGAACAGTGGGCACACACACGACAATGAAAATCAGGAATTCATTGTCTACTTCCCAGTGGCAGGCAGATTTCAGGCACTTCCAGCAAAAAAAGGCCTGAATTCCGTGAAACTTTAATGCAGGCCGGCAAAGATCATAAGTAGGATCACCTGCCATTCCTCCTTCTTTACCTTAGCCGAGCATGATGCCATATGGTTTAGAATATCCCTTTTTCCTATTGGGGTCTGCTATCCTTCAGGTGCTCAAATGTCCTCAGGTGCTACCTAGAGGGCAGAAGAATGAAAGGTGAGTATACATCTATGAGTTCTGGGCCTGAGGAAACACTCTTCTTTCTGAAGTACCAGTCCAATGAGCACGGCCATCCTTAAGCAGGCTTTCATCTCCACAGATGGTAAAACTGTTCAACAGGACTGAGTATACTGCGCAACCTGAGTTTTCATCATGCTTTTCTGTGTGCTATGTATTTTATGTGGCCTCTTGCAATAACCCAAGGTGATGACATAGCACTCCTATCAATCTGTGCTTAGGACTCTGAGATTCCCATGCTGGCAGTCGCTCAGTGAGAGACTCTAGAAGTGACTGGTGAAATGCTTGACAACTTTGTCATAGGACAAGCATTCTCTCAGGAAGCCTTTCTACCCTGCGAGGTTCATCAGTGTGAGGGGAGTGTCCCTTTTTTGTCCATGCTCTTGCCAAGATGCCAGAGGGCCTGGAGCATCTCCACTTTGCAGAACACCTGAGTGACTTGGGTCTGTTCAGCCTGGGGAAAAAAGTCTTAGAGGAGATCTGATTAATGTTTATAAATATCAAAAGGAATGGGGGAGACAAATGGACGAGGCCAGGCTCTTCTTGATGGTGTGTAGTGAAAGGACAAAAAGTAATACCCTAAAACTTGAACATACAAAGTTCCATACTAACATGCAGAAGAACTTCTTTATGGTTAGGATGATGGAGCACTGGAACAGGATGCCCAGGGTGGCTGTGGAGTCTCCTTCTGTGGAGATATTCACGACCCTGCTGGAAAAGGGAAAGGCCCATAGCCCAAACCAAGGCCTGAAAAACACAACTGTCTTCTTCAGATCCCACCAAAGTGAGCGGGAGAGAAGCCTTGTAGGGAGGAGAAGGGCAGGAGCAGAGCAAACACTTTGTGCGTTGGGAGGAGTGGAAGGGGCAGAGCAAGGCTTGTGCTCCCTTCCCAGGATGGTTCGTGCAGCATGGCACTTGGACTACATGGCAGCTCCTGGAGATTGACAGCACAGGATAGCTTTACTGGGGCTCCAATCCACGACACAGTGTTCAAACCTCACAGTACGGTGATCAGGTCTTTGTTTCACAACAGCAAATAGTTCTTGAAGTGTCTGCATGACGCCTTATTCCACAAAAGCTATCTACTATATTCATGGGGGTCTTCAGCGAAAAAAACTTTCTTACATTTTCTCTTTTTTTCTCTTTCATTTGAACATAAGATCCAGAAACCCAGATACAGCCCCAAGGGATCCAAGGTCTGAAGAAGATGTTTGTGTCTCCAGGTCAGTATGCTGGATCACATTTCTGTAGCCTGTTATCGTACCACAGAACATCTTGGGTGGGATTTATGAGAATGCAGGGAAACAAACCCTGAGGAATCTGTCCCTCGGAGCAAGACGTGGTAAGGCCCCCTCCCGGTCTCAAGCAGAAAGCATGGCTTTCTAAGAGAGATGCACTGGATCACAGAGGCACTGTTCTCTGCTGTCAGCCACATCCTACTACAGCCATGTAGCCCCACAGATCACACTTCTCATCCAGACATTACTTAGCAAGGACGTCTTTTCCCGAAGTGTCAGAGATGACTTGCAACTTAGTCAGGGCTACTCAAAGGGGTTCCATCTCTCTGGTCACATCTCCTCCGGCCCTATGCTAAGTCTCCCAGCTCTTTGGGACCAAGAGCTCGGGCATCCGCAGTTCTCTCCAGGGTGTGTTTATGAGCTGGCTTCAGTCCCAGGACAGGGAGCTGGAGCAGGGCCCGGCAAAGCCTCCAGAACCCGTGGGCAATGGTCATGTGTAAGGGCTCATTTGAATGCCATGAAGCAACAGTTCTTGGAGAGGCCATGCTGATGGCTCCCTATCAGCAGGTCACAGCTCATGTTGCTTCCCCATCCTGGAGTTCTGTGCAGCCAGCCTCACCTGTCTATCAGTCAGGAATGGCCATGAAAACGGAGAAGAACCAGGAAACTACAAGCCAATCAGCCTCACATCCGTCCCTGAATGGTGATGGAACAACTTGTTCTGGATGTCATCTCCAAGTAATTGGAAGACAAGAAGGTTACTGAGAGTAGTAAATGCAGATTCACCAAGGGGAAATCATGCTCCACCAACTGGGGACCATTCTGAGATGTCATCAGTGGCTTTGTAGGTGAGGGGAGAGAAGAGGATGCTGTGTGCCGTGACTTCAGCAAGGCGCCTGACACTGTCTTTAACAACATCCTTGTAGTCAAACTTAGGAAGTGCAGGATAGATGAATGGACAGTGAGATGGACTGAGAATTGACTGCGTGGCAGAGTTCAGAGGGCTGTGATCAGTGACTCAGATGCTGGTTGACGGTTGTAACTAGCAGTGTTCCCCAGGGCTTAGTGCAGGGTCCACAAGTCTTGTTCAGCATCTTCATCAATGCCCTGGATGAAGAGACGGTTAAGTCTCAGCAAGTTTGCTGATGAGAGAAGGCTGGAAAGAGTGGCTGACACAGCAGGAGGCCGTGCCGCCATTCAGCAGGCCTCCTGGGTAGACGGGAGTGCAGGGTGGAGAGAAACACCATGAGGTTCAACAAAAGCAAATGTTTAGTTGTGCACCTGGGGAGCAATGCCTCAGACCGCATGCCTCGGTACAGGTTAGGGGATGACCTGCTGGAGAGGAGCTCTGCGTAGAAGGACCTGGGAGTCCTGGTCGACAACAGGCTGGCCATGAGCCAGCATAGGTGGCCAAGGAGACCAGTGGTATGCTGGCGTACGTTAAAAAGAGAACGTGGCCAGCTGAGTGAGTCAGGTGATCCTCCCCCTCTACTCTGCCTTGGTGAGCCCACATCTGGTGTACTGTGTCTAATTCTGGCTCTGCAGTTCAAAAAACAAAACAAAAAAACGAGGGATCTCGTACAAAAAAAATCCCGGACTAGGGCCACCAAGGTCATAAAATTACCTGGAGCATCTCTCGTACAAGGACATACCGAGATACCTGGGACATTCGGCCTAGAGAAGACCGAGACGGGTGTGATCATGTCAACGGTTTACGGGCTGCTTCAGCCCAGTTCAGTGACCAGCAGGGTGGAGGGATCCGCAGATCCGCGCCTCCAGAAAAGGGAAACAGGGACCCCTAAATAATTGAAAACAGCGGCAACGATCTGAGGTGAAACAAACTGATTTACGAAATATAGTATCAGCAAAATGCAATGTGAGAGAGAGAGTGTGTGCGACAGGTGGATAGGCCTCAGCACAACACTGATGTGAGAAGTGCAGTCCAGCTGAGCCGATGAAGAAAAGCAGATGGAGAAGAGCAGACGCAGAAGCGCAGGCGAAGAAGCATCAGGTGACCTTGCCAGGAGTTACATCTCCTCGCTGACCGCAAAGCCCCCTGGGGAACGAAGTTCTTCTTCTCCTCCGGACAGGTCCCCGGAACTTGAGCATCAACAGTCAAACCCCCAGTGCATTACATGATGTTATGATGTGGAATACTGATAACCACAAATCATAAAACCATGACATATCTAAGTTTAGAAATATCTGCAGTGTGGGAAGCATTGGATGAGGTCTGACTCTTCAGTGGTGTGTAGCAAGAGGACGAGGAGCAGTGGCTAAGCAATGGCAAAGAGGAAGGGCCGCACAAATCAATGGAAGAAGAACTTCTTGACAGTGACAACTTCTTTACAGTGTTCCAGCGAGCACTGCAACAAGCTTCCCAGAGAGGAGGTGGAGTCTTCTTTGGAGATATTCAAGAACCATCTGGGCACCCACGTGGGTGACCTGCTCTAGGGAACCTGATTTAGCGGGGTGGGTGGACTCCATGATCCCTAGAGGTCCCTTCCAACACATGCAATTCTGTGACTCGGTGATCCATGAGTGGTTGAGGGATCCTAAGAGGAGGAGCACTAAACAATAGGGAACCCCAGGGGGAAGGACAAGCTCTACTTCCCGGAGATGTGGCTCATGGCACATGATAGTGACATCAATTTGTTCTCCTACCAGACACTGCCATCACCCCCCACACTGAGTCTTGCAAAGGCTTCCTTTCAGCTCTTTGTCCTGTGCAACATCTGAGTGTGAATGACTTGAAGAAAGGAGAATAACAGAGAGGTTTGCCAGGCAGGCCAGTAGTGATCTGTGCCAGGGCTGACCGGGCAGCTGAGTCCGTGCTGAATCTCTTCCTTCCTGGCGTGTGGGACGTGCTCTTTTCCTGCCCCTGCTCTTTCCTGCTGGCCTGCTGTTGTACTTGAACCGCAGCCACAGATTACAATTGAAGCACTCCACTGATGCTTGCTCACTCTCAGACCTGCAGCAAACAGAATGAACGTGGAAAGAGAAGTGGAATGACCAAGTCGGAAAAGTCAGGCACGCTTGTTGTTAAATGGTTACCATGCTGCTGTTCTTTTCTTTTTCAGCCTTAAGCCACGTGCCAGAGAAATCATCCCAGAAGAAAAGCAGTGTGGATTCACAGAAGGGAGCCCAAGCAAGTTTCTCTAAGTCACGCAAAGGGAATGCAGATCCAGTAATTCTGGAAAGAGGTAAGCGGAAGGTAACTGAAAGAAATCTTGTGTACAGCATGTTGGATCTTCAAGCCAGGATTAGCCACTGGTTCCCAGGATTAGTATCCTGGATCCCAGTTCTCCTGCTTCTGGTCATCACTTGGAATGTCTCAGGAGGGTTGTATCGGAGTGAGCCCCGATGGGTATGAGCAAGATGTGGGGAGAACCCCTCTCTTATGTCAGACACATTGTTCTGTAGCAGCGTATTGTTTGTTGTTGGGAGCCAAAGGCACGGGCTCATATCCTGCCCCCAGAGTCTGTAGGTCCCATTTTCTTCTCCCCACAATACACACTGCAGCTGGGGTGATTTTTCACCACCTCCCCACTCCTTTACCAGGGTCACAGCTCACTGGTGTCAGACGCAACCTACTCTATGTCTGTATGGATTGTGGTTTGTAGAAGAAGGCAGGGAAGACATGATCATTACTTCTAAAAATCCTCAAGCTTGTGGTAGACATACAGGTCCTCAGCTGACAAGAGGAAAAAAGAGCAGCCTTTTCATGCTATTAACAGTGCAGCTTTATCACTGTTGTCTGGTGGGAAAATAATGACAAGAGATAGGGAGTTGTAAGCTAGGGAGAGCAATGCTGAGAAATTAGCAAGGGAGAATAAAAGACATAGGGGGAGAGGTGAAGGGGGGGAGCTCCAGGTCAGGCGGTTTCCCCACTTCCATGCAGGTGACAAGACTGCAGGTGGTAACAATTCTTCATCTCTCCTCCTCTTGGAAGGCAGAGAGTGTTTGAGGAGCTCTCAATGCTCCTTACACACTGTGGAGAACCATGCTGGGGCTCTCGCATCTCCAGCCAATGTAACCTGCTACAATCTCTCCCTTTCACCACTCATATTTGCTACTTGACAAAGAGCCTTCTATCCCACAGTGATATGAGATTATGACTTGTAGACATGGCACAGATTACGGCTTGTAGGCATGGCACAGGACAATTCCTGCTTTCTGTTCTGCTCTGACAGACTCTGCAAAATCTTGAGGCAGAATTTCAGGGCCTGTAGCCTTTCCCGATCCCTCTGGCACTCAGTCAATTCAAATCAATACAGTGCAGGTGGAATCGTGTTCTCACTTCTGTCCTCTTCCAGAGCTGGTGTGTCCTGGACCGCAGGGAAGGATTCAGTTCCGTGGAGCAATGCACACGAGAGACAGATCGGTCTAGATGGAGAGCAGGGAAGGAACTCTGGTTCAGGACCTTTGTTTCCCCTCTTCTCTTCCACTAGAGAAGGAACAGAGCAGAGAATAGGAACACTAATGGATTCCTGCCTTTCTACACATTCTTGCCCTCTACAGAGTTTCCTTTCTGTGAAAAGAGCATCTGAAGGCCATGTTTGCGCTTAAGCACAAACGGTAGGGAATGTCTGCTAAGGAACTAAAAATAAAAGGTTTCTTCCCCTAACATGAAATGCATTACTTGCTCTGAGAGACAAGGCCTCAAGTGACAGGAGGCAGTGTTAGCTTCCAGTCTCTCTTCTCTTAAAAGGAAGGACAGACACCTCATGGGGCCCAGAATCCATGCGGGAGGGGATGCAGAAGATTCTGAGCGAGAAACTGGCTTAAGAGGTGAAGTGAACAGTGGGCACACACGACAATGAAAATCAGGACTTCATTGTCTACTTCCCATGACAGGCAGATTTCAGGTGTTTCCACGAAGGCAGGGCTAAATTGGGTACAGTTTTACTGCAGGCAGACAAACACCGTAGGGTCATCATGCCACCAGAAAGGCCCTTGCAGGTGTGTATGCACTGCTCAGAAGAACTTAAACATCTCTTTGCTGTCAGTATTATTTTCATCACAGACTTCATACATAGCAACATAACAGACTCTTTGAGGAAAATGAGTGATATACCAGTCATATACCACTCGTAACATGAACAGTCTCCCTAAATTCAAATGGTTTGAGACAGTGAGTGAGCCCAAAGCGTTTCTTCAGTGATAGCAGAGGACTGCCAGCCCCTTTCCTGTGTGCCTTTTCTCTGAGAAATCACCATGCAGGTGACAAGACTATAGGTGGTAACAATCCTTCATCTCTCATTCATAAGTCCTGCAATGAATTCCTCTCTCTCTACCCATTCGTGCACTCTACAGTGTCCCCGTTCTGCTGAAAAGAGCTTCTGAAGGCCATATTTTGTGCTTCAACACACTCTAGGGAATGCCCGCTTAGGAACTAAAACAAAAAGATTGCTTCCTTTGTCATTTCTTACAGGAAAAGTACTTCCTGCTTGGACAGAATATTCCTCAGGTGACGAGAGGCAGTGTTAGTTTCCAGTGATTCATTTCTTTCTTCACAGGAAGGACAGTGGAGATGAGCACTTTGGTGACTCTCAAATCCATGCGGGAGGAAATGAAAAAGATTCTGAGCAAGAAATCGGCTGCGCTGGAAATGACCCAGCAAGTAATCCCACCCACAAATGAACTGACCAACATCTGGACCACCCTTCAGAAAATCTCTGAGAATGTGCAAGCCCTGCAGAAACGTTTGGAGAACATGCATGTGTCCACAAAGGAAGACTTTCAGAAGCTCAGAGCAGAACTGGGGGGAAGAGTACCAAAAGCACGGAATGCACCCAAAAGGTCGGAGTCTGAAGAGAGTCTGTTGGAGGTGGAGAACCATGCAGGTGAGCATGGCAATACCCAAGCAGGCTTCCATCTCCCTGTGTTGGATCTCCTACGGGCAGCTCAAGAGAACATGAGCACTCAGTCAGTCTCCTCTAAAGAGGTGGGAGAGAGATCTGGAATGGTAAAGGAGAGGAAACATCATGTTTGAGAGAATGGTATTTAACAGGTGAAGTGAACACAACAATGACAATCAGGACTTCATTGTCTACTTCCCAGTGGCAGGCAGATTTCAGGCACTTCCAGCAAAAAAAGGCCTGAATTCCATATAACTTTAATGCAGGCCAGCAAAAATCATAAGTCATCTGCCATTCCTCCTTCTTTACCTTAGCCGAGCATGATGCCATATGGCGTGATCTTAATATGCACAACAACAGCCATATGTTTTAGAATATCCCGTTTTCCTATTGGGGCCTGCTATCCTTCAGGTGCTCAAATGTCCTCAGATGCTACCTAGAGGGCAGAAGAATGAAAGGTGAGTATACATCTATGAGTTCTGGGCCTGAGGAAACACTCTTCTTTCTGAAGTACCAGTCCAATGAGCACGGCCATCCTTAAGCAGGCTTTCATCTCCACAGATGGTAAAACTGTTCAACAGGACTGAGTATACTGCGCAACCTGAGTTTTCATCATGCTTTTCTGTGTGCTATGTATTTTATGTGGCCTCTTGCAATAACCCAAGGTTACAAGAGAGAAATGGACGAGGCCAGGCTCTTCTTGATGGTGTGTAGTGAAAGGACAAAAAGTAATACCCTAAAACTCGAACATACAAAGTTCCATACTAACATGCAGAAGAACTTCCTTATGGTTAGGATGATGGAGCACTGGAACAGGATGCCCAGTGAGGCTGTGGAGTCTCCTTCTGTGGAGATATTCAAGACCCTTCTGGTCACCTACCTCTGCAACCTGTGTAGGGTGCCTGATTTGGCAGGGTGGAGGGCTTCATGACCTCCAGAGGTCCTTTCCAAGCCCTGCGATCCTGTGATTCTGTTATTCATTCCTTTGAGATGTATTTCTCCTTTCTGAACTTAAGTTCATTCAATAATGAATGAGAGCTTTCAAAATGGTTTCCTACATTTCACACGACCCAGTAGTGATTGGACAAGGAGATTGGTTTAAATTAAAGGAGGGGAGACCTAGGTTTGATGTTAAGAGGAAAGTTGTTACTCACAAGGTAGGGAGGCTGGAAGGCTCTGCAAAGAGGAGGGACACCTCCAACTCTATCAGATTACTCAGTGTCCAGGAAAGACAGATGTTGAATGTCCACAGACACTGGGCATATGCCACCTCTCTTTGCAGCCTCTTCCAGTTCTTCGTTATCCTTACTGCAAAATAATTTCTGTTTTATATTCAATTTAAATCATTAATTGCAATTACAAACTACCTGTCTCAGCTACCTGTCACCTCCAACAGAAACAACGCTTTAAGAGCACTGCGCATGCTAGGAGATGTGATGGGGAGCAGAAGGGGTGATGAACATTGCCTTGTTCAAAAAACTGGACAACTTTTCCTCTATTTCTTTTGGTACCTTTCTTTAGAAGAATCATACGCTGGAACTGAGCGTGGAAAACCAGGCAATTTCAGGGCACTGTAAGACAAGTGTTACACTGGTAAAATTTCCTTTGCCAAGAGGAAATACTGCTCACTACTGATGACCAAAGAACATCTCTATCTGTAGACAGCCTAGCTGTGGTCCGTGTCAGGAAGAGCATTTCAGCAAGAACTCCTTCCCTCCTGTTGTGTGAGAAACCTGAGAGGCTGCCCTTTAAAAAATTCGTCTCCTTCATCCCTATTCTTTCTTCCTTGCCATGAACTACTTGCCTTCTTCTCTTCAAAAATTCCTCCCATAAAAAGCACTGAAAATAGTGCAGGTGTTTGATGATGATCAGTAGTATAGTCTACATAGTGAAGGTCAATGATGTGTAGTCAGAGTTCAGACCACATTGCTATCAAGTCACCATGTTGCTTGCATATCTTGAACAAATCTGGAAAATCTGATGTGGAAAGTCACCTTTCTTTCCTGGCAGGCTCTCCATTGTGAAATGGAGTCTGCTTAAATCAATGGTCTGACCATTCCTTCAGCTAGTATTTCTCAACTGAAAAGAAACTGAGAGGCTCAGCTGATCCCACAGCAGCTTTTTATCCTCCGGAGACTTCCCAGGAATCTTGTGGAAGCACTCTGCCAAGCGTCAAGAAGCAAAAACTGCACACTTAAGGATTTATCCTTGTCTCTCCAGAATTGGTCACCAGTCCTGTCTGTGGTCACTGACTGTGTCTCTACAGTTGTCTTTCAGGCCTCTTTATATAAGAGCATAAGATCTCAATATGAATGAGGTTTCTCACCCATGAGTCACATTGAGACCTGAGGGTTGATGAAAGCATGTGCGTGTGGCAGGGGAAGTAGGGCTGGGTGCCACATAAGGCAGATAATGAGAAAGTGGTGTTTAGGTTTGTATTCCTTTTCTTCTTCTGTGTGGGGGCACATTCTGAGAGGAATCAAAAGCCGGAAGCAAGAACGGACAAGCAGCAGATTTTAAGGGATGGTAGGATAAGTGTTTCATTGGGGAAAATTCAGCTGCAAGTACAATCCAGTTAGGAAGTGTTTGTGCTCCGGACATTCCTAAATATGATCCTTTATTCAGGACAAATTGAGATAACTCTGCAAATTCCCTTGTCCCTTGTTCTCTACCCATTCCTTCCATGCCTCAAGTATGACTTTGTCTTTCTTACCTTTAGTTATTCCAACCTTGATTTTAAGTTTGGTTACAGTTTTGCTGCTGGAACATCAAGCCTCCCAATGACCTTAGAGTTTGCCTTCTACGGTGGATGGCACAGTGGCATTTGGCAGCTTACCCAACTACAGAATTAACATGTCATGTAGGAGAACACTGGACTTTTGGTCAGCAGCACAGACTGTGTCTTATTATTCTTGAGACCATCATGCCTTGAGAAATCTGCTTACTGTCTGCTTTAATTTTTTCCCACAGGTTTTTTCAAGATGCAGCGCAACAAAGGTAAGCAAAAAGGAGACGATGGACATGAATTCTCAGAGCCTGACTGCACCTCTGAAATACAAATCCAGCCCAGGTGCAGAGTTGTATGGAAGACAACATGCACAGAGGAAGGAATGTTTGATAACTCTTTTCTTTCTTGTGCACTGCCAAAGACCTTATGTATGATTGACTGGAGGCATTTTAGCTGTGTGTAGCCAATAGTGGCTGCTTGCATTGGCCACTTCAGCCTCTGTAACGCACTCCTCTCTTTGCCCTCTTTGGAGTGAGAGGGGATTACTTCACAATGTTGCACCTTGCTAGAGGCCTGTCCAGTGATCATCATGTGCAGAGGTTAGCGGGATGAAATGAGGGAAGAAATATTTCCTTGTTATTGTGCCAGTGAAAATCACTCTTGTGGAGTCTTAAATTAAAGAGCCTTGTGGACTCTTGAAGAGCTCAATCTCCCTTCAGGTAGTTGTAGAAAGAGATAAGGTCTTCCCTGAGCCTCTTCGTCTCCAGACTAAATAATTCCAGTTCCCTCAGCCACTCCTCTTAAGACTTGTGCTCCAGACCCCTCGCAGCTTCGTTGCCTTTCTATGGATATGTCTTTCTTGCAGTGAGAGTCCCAAAACTCAACACAGTAGTTAAGCTCTGGTCTCACCAGCTCTCTGTACAGAGGGATGATCACGCCTTGCTCTTGCTGGAAACACCGTTTCTGACACAGACCAGGATGCCATTGGCCTTTTTGGCCATGTGGGCACACTGCTGGCTCATGTTCAGCCGAGCATCAAACAATACCCCCATTCTGTTTACGCAGTCTCACAGCCACTTTGTCCCAAGCCTGTAAAACATTTCCTGGTGTTGCTGTGGCCCAAGTGCAGGACCCAGCACTTGGCCATGCTGAACTTCATCCCATTGGCCTCAGCCCAGAAATCAGCTGGTACAGATACCTCTTGGAGCCTGGCCATCCCTGGGCAGTTCAACAAATACTTCAACTATGGGAATGGAGGGACCTGGGACTGTAGTAACTAGGGTGCCTTGAGGCAATTAGCTACTGAGTCCACCCTGAAAGACAAGGTAAGATTTGTGTGAGGATGAAGTAAAGAAAGCCTCAGTAAATCAGACCTTGTGTTTCCTGCTACTTACAACGTGACTTATCATTGCAGTTGATGTCACCCTGAATGCTGACACAGCTCATCCCAGATTGGAAGTGTCTGAAGATGGGAAGAGCGTGAATGATACTGGTGTGATCAGACAGGTGCCCAGCAAGGAGGAGAGATTTGATTCTCACATTTTTGTGTTAGCAAAGGAAGGATACACATCTGGGAGACGGTACTGGGAAGTGGATGTTGGAAAGAGAAGAAACTGGATCTTGGGTGTTGCTTCTGAGTCCGTGGCTCGTAAAGGGACTGTGATCCTGTCCCCAAAGAATGGCTTCTGGGTGATATCGTTAGCAGACGGGGAAGAGTATTGGGCCCACACGGATCCTTGGACTCGTTTGACAGTGAGTGGTAAACCACAGAAGATTGGGATCTTCCTGGACATCTCTGCCAACAAGCTCTCATTTTATAATGTCAAAAAGAAAACACCTTTGTACGTTTTTACCAGTATTGGTGATAGCAGGCAGAAAAGGAAATTTGTTCCTTTCTTCTCAACAGGTTCTGGTGTTTCAGTGCTTGACACTGAGCCACTGAAAATCGTGCAAGAGTTTGATGAGGATGCCTGGTTGTATGACTAAAATACACGCTGTGAGACCAGAGTGTGGTCAAAAAAAGCCCCTGGTTTTGTATTTTCCAAGAGAAACAGTCTACACATTCCATTATTTCCATGAGATTGAAAGCAAGTATTTCAGTAACTGTTTCCCTTTATTTTAGAAAGCATTCCAACAATTCTGAGAGGGTACATTTAGAATGAATAAAAAGAAGGAATTCTTCACAGTGATCATAGAGAGACAGTGGAAGACATTACTTTGAATAGCTGTGACTGCTCTATAGGCAGAATTGTTCTAAGTGAGGTTTGATTAGGATTTGAGCAACCTGCTCTAGGGGGAGATGTCCATTGCCATGGCACAAAGGTTAGACAAGATGATCTTTAAGGGTCCCTTCCTAATCAAATTATTCTGAGCAAGTAAAACTGTAATAACAAGTAGAGCACTGTGTGAAGGAAGATCATGAGAAGCAATTTATGGCAGATTTTTTGGCAGAAGCCCAGCAGCAGGCGTGGTAAAGTTAGGAGACAAAGATATTATGCCAAACACACAAATCTGTTCTTTTGTAATATTGAAAGTTCACGTTAACTCCTATTAGAATTTGAATGAATGCAAGTATGGTAATGTTACTGTATAACTTTATGAGATCACGGTTTAAATAGCAATAAATGATCTCCTTTTTTCAGATCTTACTCTCTCACTATTTTCTGGTTGCTTTTGTTAATTATCATAAACATCCAAAGGGTTTACGGAATAACTAAGGTTAGAAGGAACCTCGGGAGGTTCTCTGCTGTTCAGTCAGGAACACCCAGCATAGGGGGAGTTGGCAAAAATGCCTTGAGGCCTGCACGGGTTAACAAGAAGATCCTGGCCAGACTCAAACAGAAAAAGAAAGCCTACGGAGTGTAGAAGAAAGGACAGGTAACTGGGAAGGAACACAGAGACATTGTTCAGGTAGCTAAGGATCACGTTAAGAAAGCATCTTGTTAAAAGCTTGCTGTCTGCACTCTTTGTGTCTTACAGCCTTAACCCCATCAAGGATTTGCCCCCCCCCCCCCCCCCCTTTTTTTTTTTCCCTTCCAGTTATTTGCCTGATATCACTCTCCTTGCTTTGTATCTGCAAACCCTGAGGATCATGGTAGTGACCCATGGATCACAACATGAAATGGGCATGAGAATTGCCCATCTCTCCCCAATTCAATTTCTTCACTTTATAGTGGAGAAAAATAATTGTAATATACAGGAAAGTAGATCACAGTGATTTCATATTGATAAATATGATCTAGCAATAGAAGTGTCAGGACACTACACAGACAATTGATATGCATCACTTTCAACTGATTGGTATAATCCCAATTTCACCTGACTTGACCTCACACTCAGTAGTATTGAACCAGTGCTCTCCATTTTAACTCAAAATTAGTCTGTTTCCTGTCAAAAATTCTTCTCAGGGTCAGGAGATAAAATTGCTGTAGATACATTCTCAAACTTTTCTAGCCGCACAATTTCCTACGGAAAAGCTTAACTGATAGATAATTTCCAACACAGAAAATCTCCTTTCCAGAGGGTATTTCAGCTGATTCAGCCAATTTCACTTAGTTCATCTAGTTCATTCGATTCACTTTCTGCATGCTGTAGATTAGATTAGAATCACAGAATCACAGAATTGCCAGGGTTGGAAGGGACCTCAAAGATCATGAATCTCCAACCCCCCTGCCACATGCAGGGCCACCAATCATCCCACCTAATGCTAGACCAGGCTGCCCAGGGCCCCATCCAGTCTGGCCTTGAACACCTCCAGGGATGCACGGGGCATCCACAACCTCTCTGGGCAGCCTGTTCCAGTACCTCACCACTCTCTCTGAAAAGAATTTCCCCCTGACGTCCAACCTCAATCTCCCTTCCCTCAACTTAAAACCATTTCCCCTTGTCCTGCTGTCACTCACCCTTTCCAAGAGTTGATTCCCCTCCTCTTTGTAGGCTCCCTTTAGGTACTGAAAGGCTGCAATGAGCTCACCCCGCAGCCTTCTTTTCTGCAGGCTGAACAAGCCCAGCTCCTTCAGCCTGTCCTCATAGGGGAGGTGCTCCAGTCCCCTGATCATCTTTGTGGCCCTCCTCTGGACCCTCTCCAACAGCTCCCTGTCTTTCTTGTACTGGGGGCTCCACACTTGGACGCAGTACTCCAGATGGGGCCTCACAAGAGCGGAGTAGAGGGGAACAATCACCTCCCTGTCCCTGCTGGCCACCCCTCTTTTGATGGAGCCCAGGATACCATTTGCCTTTCGAGCCGCAAGGGCACACTGCTGGCTCATATTAAGTTTTTCATCTATCAGGACCCCCAGGTCCTTCTCCACAGGGCTGCTCTCAAGGACCGCTCCTCCCAGTCTGTATGGATGCCTGGGATTCCTCCGGCCCAGGTGCAAAACTCTGCACTTTGCTGTGTTGAACCTCATCAGGTTCACCTGGGCCCACCTTTCTAGCCTCTCGAGGTCCCTCTGAATGGCATCCCTTCCTTCAACTGTGTCAACTGCACCACTCAGCTTGGTGTCATCAACTTGCTGAGGGTGCACTCAATTCCATCATCGATGTCATTGATAAAGATGTTAAAGAGCACCAGTCCCAAGACAGACCCCTGGGGGACGCCGCTCGTTACCGGCCTCCACCTGGACATAGAGCCATTGATGACCACCCTCTGTCTGCGGCCTTTCAACCAGTTTCTTATCCATCTCGTGGTCCACCCATCAAATCCACATCCCTCCAATTTGGAGATAAGGATGTGGTGGGGTTCCATGTCAAAGGCCTTGCTCAAGTCCAGGTAAATGATATCGGTCGCCTTTCCCTTGTCCACCGATGCCGTCACTCCATCATAAAAGGCCACCAGATTGGTCAAGCATGACCTTCCTCTGGTGAAGCCGTGCTGGCTGTCACGGATCACACACCCTTTCCTCATGTGATCAAGCATGTCATCCAGGATGATCTCTTCCATCATCTTCCCAGGCATAGAGGTGAGACTCACCGGCCTGTGGTTCCCGGGGTCCTCCTTGCTTCCTTTCTTGTCAATGGGAGTGACGTGACCCTTCCTCCAGTCATCCGGGACCACACCTGACAGCCACGACTTCTCAAATATGATGGAGAGCGGCTCAGCAACCACCTCAGCCAGCTCCTTCAGAACCCTGGGATGCACGCCATCCGGCCCCATAGCCTCGTACACATTCAGTCTCATGAGGCGGTCTCGGACCTGCTCTGTCCTCACAGCGGGAGGGGATTTACCACCCCAGTCCCCACCCAGAGGTGTAGGGATGCAGGGCGCAGGGACGGGAGGAGTACTGGAGTCCTGGCCGCCAGTGAAGACCGAGGCAAAGAACTACTCATTCAGTACCTCAGCCTTCTCTCTGTCCGTTGAAGCCAGTTCTCCTTTTACATTTACCAAAGGAGGTACACTTGCTTTGGCCTGTCTCTTCTGGCCAATGTACCTACAGAAAGCCTTCCTGTTGTTTTTCACGTCCCTCGCAAGTTCAGTTCCACCTGCGACTTGGCTTTCCTGATCCCACTTCTGCAAGTCCGGACGACATCCCTGTATTCTTCCCAGGTGGCACGCCCTTGTTTCCAGAGTTTGTACGCACCTTTCTTCACCCTCAGCACTCTCAGCAGGTCCTTACCGAGCCACGCCGGCTTCCTCCCTCCTCTGCCCGCTTTCTTGTTCAGAGGGACAGAGTTCTTGCGCTCTTAGGAAGGCATCCTTGAAGAGTAACCAGCTCTCCTCAGCATTTTTGTTTTTAAAGAAAGCATCCCAGGGGATCTCGGCCAACAGTCCATTGAACAGCTTCAAGTTTGCTCTCCCAAAGTTCAGGGTCCTGACGCCACTCTTCACCAGGCCCACCTCTCTCGAAATCACAAACTCGACCAGAGCGTGGTCACTGCAACCCAGGCTGCCTCTAACCTTAACACCATTAATTATTTCATCCACACTGGTGAGCAGCATGTCCAGCAACGCTTCACCTCTGGTCGGTCTGTCCAACACCTGGACCAGAAAGTTATCGTCAACACATTCTAGGAACCTCCTGGACCTCTTGCAACTTGCCGTGTGGTCTATCCAGGAGATATCCGGATGATTGAAGGACAAGAGCCCGTGAGCACGAAGCCTCATGCATCTGAAGCAAGAAAGCCTTGTCAACAGTCTCTTCTTGATCAGGTGGCCTGTAGTATACTCCTATCACCAGCTGGCCTTTGTTAGACCCATCCCTAATTCTAACCCACAGGCTCTCAACCTGATCATGACTGAATCTCAGAGGAAGCTCCTCACAGTCTATCCACTCTTTGACAAAGAGGGCTACTCCCCCACCCTTCCTACCTAGCCTATCTCTTCTAAAGAGTCGATAGCCCTCAATGGTGGTATTCCAGTTATGGGAATCATCCCACCACGTTTCCGTGACAGCAACAAGGTCGTAATTTTCTAAGCACATCACGGTTTCCAACTCATCCTGCTTGTTTCCCAGGCTGCGTGCATTGGTATAAAGGCACTTCAGCTCGGCTATCCGTCTCACCACCTTTAGAGATGGTCTAGGTTCCCCTAGAACAGCAGCATCCCCAACACCCTCCTGCCCCAGTCCATCCCTTTGTACTTCACCGTCGTCGCCCAGCAGGTTCGGTACGAGCCCTGGAATGACCCTCACGTCCCTGATTTTGCTCCCTTCCCCCTTCATACCTACTTTAAAGACCTGTCAATGAGTCCTGCTAGTTCCTCAGCTAAGATCCTCCTCCCCCTCAGAGACAGACTACTTTCATTTGCTGCCATCATGCCAGGTGCTGAGTAAGTTTCCCCGTGGTCGAAAAACCCAAAATTCCTGGATTTGCACCAACTTTTGAGCCACCTACTTATGAGGTGTGTTTTTTGGTACCTCTCAGTATCCTGCCCTGCCACTGGAGGCACGGAAGAAAACACCACCTGCACACCCGCTCCCTCGACTACCCGCCCCAGTCCCCTGAAGTCTTTCTTGATAGCTCTGAGACTTCTCCCAGCAACTCTGTCACTGCCAGCCTGGATTATCAATAATGGGTAATAATCGGAAGGGTGAATCAGACCAGGAAGTCTCCTAGAAATGTCTCTGACCCGTGCCCCAGGGAGGCAGCACACCTCCCTACGGGTAGGGTCAGGACGACATATAGGGCCTTCCGTTCGTCTCAGCAGGGAGTCTCCTACAGCAACCACCCTTCTGTCCTTCTGAGTGGAGGCAGCCTAGAGGCGTGGGGCCAAATGCTTTTCCTGAGGCAACCTCACGGGTTGATCTCCCCCTTCATCCCCACTCACTTCTCCCTCGAGTTCCAGGGCCTCAAACCTATTACTCAGAGGCACCTGGGGAGCCGAGGATGGTTGGGATGGGGGACGCCCACTTTGTCGAGCCGGTACATGTTTCCACTCCTCCCCCTTTCTCGAATTGTTTGTAGGAGGAGGAGAGGACAGGAGGCTCACTGCAGCACTGTCAGCCCTCCCGTTCCCCTCACCTACGTGCCGCTTCCCCTCTCCCACCGGTTTACGAGGCGGGGGGGGTGACGTGCTCCACATGGTGCCTCAGTTTTGCACCCAGATCTCGGGGCTGATAGGGACTGGCACCACCAGTCAATCTCCTTCTCACACTCTTTTATGGTCCTCAGCCTCTCTACCTCCTCTTTCAGGTCGACCACAAGGCTGAGTAAGTCATGCAGTCGGTCACATCTTATACAACCACTGCTGCCATCACCCAGCACTGCAAAGGCCAGGCTCTGGCACTCGTGACAGCCAGTGACCTGCGTACCAGCATCTCGTGTTGGGGCCTCAGTCTGAGTCTCCACACTCTTTTTGGCTGCAGTCTTTTTCCTGCGTGAGCGTGGAACTTCCGCCTGGGACTCCACAATTCTTGTGGCGTTAGCCTTCCTCCGGAGTGCAGCCATTGCCAACCAGCAGGCACCCTAACACTATTAGATAGCCTTAATGGGGTGTGCCTGATCGGGTCCGCCCTGCTGCCGGTAGTGCTGGCTCTGCCCCCGCCTCGTTGCCGGGTCGTTAACAGGAGCCCCCGCACTTATCACTCACCCTGGCAATAACAACCGTCCTTGCTGGGGAGTCCCGTGCGGGAGCTTACTGATTCTCCTCGACAAATAAGCCGAGGTGTTTCCCACACACCTTCTCTGGTGGGCAGCGACGCGTCTCTGCCCTCCTCGAGGCTTTTTTAAGGCAAGGGGGGTGGGTGCAGAACTGCTGCCCTGGCAACGCCCCCGCCGCGACGGCCGCTCTCGCGAGAACTGCCCGCCCGAGAGCTGCGCGGCTGCTCTGCTCTCTCGGGGATCCCTGAGTGAGGGAACCGACCGAAACCCCGCTGTACCTCGCGATCAGTCGCTGCGCTTCTGGCTGGGCCAGCTCCGATGCAGCGATCCTCGGCGATCAAGGGCTTCTTCTGGGTTTGCGCCCCTTTAAATGAGATTAGATTAGATTAGAGCAGTTCTTACTTTTCAAGTCCATAGTCAAGATTTTGTGTGAGGGAAGCCAGGACATTGACAACTGCCTGATTTGTGTTTCCAACTCTGAAAAAGAATTTGGAGTTGTGATTCAAGGAGATGTTGGATACCGACAAACTTCTGATCCCATAAATTCTTCATGTCCTCATGACTGAATCTCATCCCAACCATCAATTGTTTGATCAGAAGCTATTGCGATTACCTGAGGTGAGGAAAGTAGAAGACATTCATGAACACCAGGCACTGGTAGTCCTTTATAACAGCTATTGGTAAGTAGGATCACATGGAAGGCTGGCAGGAAGGGCAAAGTGGAAGAGCTAGGAATTCATTAGGAGGACTAGAAGGAGACAGAATGGGGCAACCCTGACTGAGCTCACATGGGGAAAAATACGCATGGAATGTAGAAACAGGGACAAGCAGCCAGAGGAAATGACCAAAAACTGTGCATGCTTGCATGGTTAAAAAGAGGAAGAACGCAACTTGGCCTGGGTTCAAAGTACTGTGGGATCTGAAGGTCATCCTGAAAGCTCAAAGAAATCTTAGTTCGGCTGCCAAAGAGTGAGAGAGAACTAAAGGTGACTTGCCTGGACTCTTGTAGAAGCAGAGGAGGGCTGACACTGATAGAGGCAGAGCGGTGACATTCTACACCTTCACTTTAGGGAACTCGTCCTACACAGCAAGTGAGATAATGTGCATCTTGGCAATTGCCAAATCAGGCTGTGACCAAGGTACAATCACAAAAGGTAACAATCCACCAAAGTAAGCCCCAACAAAATAACTTCTAATATTTATGAAACTTCTACTCATTCCTGGTATGGGAAAAGGGTGTTCACTTCTCGGAATGTTTGGTCAGAGACATACAAAGAACAGTTGTTCACTTGTTTTTAATTTCTTTCTTCAGATTTTAATTCAATAATGATTTCTGGTTCTTTATTTTTCTATTTTGTAGTCAAAACACTTGCAGAAAGAATGTGCTGGTTGCCTGATGTTACTTTGTCAAGTGTGGTGAAACTTTTTGCAAGCTTCAAGTGCAGCACATTCAGGTCTCTCTTCCTGCAGATGAAAACAGCAGAAGAATAGATGCAAAAATGTTGTATTTTTAGAGGTATGAATATCTGTCCATCATCCTGGGTTAGAGCACAGCGATAAAGAAAATTTATAGAAGTGTTTTTTTTGCTGACAGTTCAAATGCAACTGGGAAAAGACTTGGATTTCCTAAGACCGGTTCTATCCGTCTTGGAGCAAACCTGAGAATTGTGTTTCTCTGGTCCCACTTCATCAGTAGACGCGTCGAACATACAGTCAACAGAATGCAAAGAGTGCTTTGATGTCGACTTAGAACTGATGTACATCTGGGTAGAGAAATCACACCCTGAACTCAGAGCTCACCCACTCCCTTTGTCACGGTCCTTCTCTTGGTGTAGAAAATGCTGTCAGAGATTTGATAAACCTCATTGCTTCCAGGCACTTCTTTCCCTATAGAGTGAACAAGCTGAATAAAGCTTTCGACACCTATGTCCTGCAGCCTAGCTGAACTCAAAGGCCAACTGAATCTAAACACAGAGACCTCTTGAGATTTCTGGAAATGTTTTCAATGATGTTTGGGTGACCAGTGGTACATAAATCACTGCCAGCGTCAGTATTTCAAATGAAGCAAGCTGCCCTGTCAACCAGCTCCACATAAGTTACACCGTCATGCTGTTTCCTCACCTCTTGGCGCAGTCAGCCGCTTACCATTTCTTCAAATCAAACACCCAGACATTATTTCTTGTCAGAGAAAATTCACCAAAGTTGCTTAATAAATTGAAGAGAAAGAGAGCCTGCAGAAATGAACCTGTCCCAGCAGTGATCACTGTCAGCTTCACTTTTGCTTCTTGGTTTCAGATTTCTCTTCCTGATACACACAGATAACTAAATAATGCAGGCAGCCTTAAGTACTGTGGACTTTGGCCTTAATTGCTAGTAATGAGGCTCATTAAAATTTTCCCAAATAGGATGAAGGGCAACTGTTCAAGTACACCCTGCAGGAAACATCTGGACTGTGTGAAGGAAGTTTTCTGGTCTACTACTTGACCATGTGACCAGAGGAGGTGCTCTGCTGGATTCTGGAATTAAGAGTATTTCTGAGATTGCATCTAGACTGCAACAGCAAATTTGGGACACTTCTGAAGCCCTAACTATCACTGCTTTTGGGGATGTGAAGAAAGGGGATGCACTGCAGTGAACATCTTCCAGACATGCTATCACCAGAGGAATGGAGCTGCCGTGTGTCCTGATGAGGATACCTGACCCTGCAGCCCCCCACAGCTCCCTCCCATCCACAAAGGCATTATGCTGCTGATACTTTGTATGAAACTGCAATTCAACACTTCACCATTTCTAACCACAACCAGTCAAAAGGCACGCGTACAAGATTGTGCTGTACTCTCCCTGCAAAACTAGGAAAACTAAAACATCCTGGGCATACATAAATCACATTGAATTACTAACACATGCAGTCCACTAAAATTCATGTAGCAGACAGACGATGAGAAGAGATGTGATAAAAAGCTTGAAACAAGACATTCAAGTTATTACATTTCAGAGGTAATACTCTTCAAAATTATCTACTGACAACATGCATTAAAACTTAATGATCAACTTCCATTTATACACATACAGATGGGGAAAGAGATCTATCCTATTACATTTCCTGGGCTTTCTCTGATAGAGAACCACACACCCAGAAGTGCTTCACTCTCACTGGACATCTACATCCCTCCCACTCATTGGCCTTTGGAAGCCCTAAAGCAGTAGCTGCCTGCCATTTCTGCCCGTTCCTATAGGAGGCACTCACAACCTCTGTGACACTAAACCACAAATGCTTTTGCTTTTCGCCCAGCAAACATCAGTTTAGCGGGTGAAGTGTTTGTACAGGATAGAGAGTACAGCTAGGAATGCACAATTATTGTGACCCTAAGGAATCTTAAATAAATTCTGCTTAGCTTCTGTGTCAGAGATTCCAATTGAAATGGAACTAGCTGCCCACAGAGGTGGTATTCACCATCCAAGGAAGCATTCAAGAAATGCTTAGATGTTCTGTCAAAGGACATGTTTCACTGGGGAAATATTGGCGGTAGGTGGAAGTTTGGAGTGGATGATCTTGGAGGTCCTTACCAGCTTTGGTGGTTCAATGATTCTATGCTATGAAAAAAGAATAAATGATGTTTTTTTCTCCTTCTGCTGAGCTCGTTTGTGTATTTTTTAGTGTCGGTTCAAGGACTTTTCAAGAAAGTGATCTCTGTTCTACTGTGATATCAGTGGAGTGAACTATTCCTGAAATTAGAGCTGTTTTTCTCTTAGGAGTCAACCTGCACTGTGAAGGAGCCATTCCTACGTTATCCATAGCAGAGGCATATCTAAGATACTTCCACCTGCACCTCGTGTATGTCCTGCAAATGTTCTTCCTCAGAGTACAAGCAGGCATTCCTTAAAAAGAGGCACAACACTCTAATAAGAATTACATTTAGAACAAGACTTGCCCAGGGTGATAAAAATTCTCCTGCCAGGCAGTGAAAGGGCAAGGGCTGATATCCGAGCAGTTTTAATGAGTTTCCTGTAACGGCACAAAGTCCAACGACACCATATGCTTCCAGTAACTGCATTGTTTCACTTCAAGAAAAGCCAGTTCAGGCGAGAAGAAACACCACTGAGGTGAGAATTCTTTCAAGGTAAGTTACTGTATCTTTATATAAATTCATTCTTTAAAAATGCATCACTTTGTGGCCAGGAAAAAATCCTTCAAAATGCTGAGTGTTCTGTGTGACCTGTTGTTCCTTTTTGACTACTGGAGGTAAAAAAAAAAAAAAAAGAAAAAAAAAAAGGAAAGGATGTAGTCTAAAGGAATGAAGCTTTCTTTAATTGTGTTAAACCCCTGCAGAGAAGGACTTGGAGGTCCTGGTGAATGAGAAGCTGACATGAGCCAGCAGGGAGTGCTTGCAGCCCGGAAGGCCAACTGTGTTCTGGGCTGCGTTAAAAAAGGGGTGGCCAGCAGGGAGAGGGAGGTGATTTTCTCCCTCTACACAGCTCTTGTGAGGCCCCATCGGGAGTACTGCAAGCTGGCCGGGGGCCCCAAGCACAAGAAAGATATGGACTCTTGGTATGGGTCCAGAGGAGACAACTAAGATGATTAAAGGATAGAAGAAAGCACTACCTGTGCCTCGGATATGCTAACCAATTGCCCCAGTAGTCCAAAGTCTCTCTTGCCTGCTCTTGGGCTTCTCTTCTAAACCGAGTCTGTATTGCCCGTGATGTCAGTTGAAAATAAATTTTTCTCTCCTTGTCTCGACGAGGTGCTTTGTTGTCCTTTTTTCGTTCCCGATTAGCAGAGGAGGGGAAATGGGATAGACTGGCTTGGTGACGCCAGTCCAGGCCTACAAGCCACAGTCCTTTGAAAATAGCTTGGTCAGGATCACTTCCAGCACTGGAGTTAGTTTGAAGGGAAAGGCGCAATATGGCCATATTCTCTGCCTCAGTGGAAAAGAGTGGCAGGTGTCAAGCACCTCCTGCTGCATCCTGCAGATGCTGGAAGTGTTTGGCATTTTGTCCATTGCTGTGAGCGTAAGGATAATCAGACAGCTGCACTGCCCCCAGAGTGTGGTGGTGACCAGCCGGGGGCCATCTGGTCGTCCCACTGACTCTGCCTGCTGCTCTCCTGGCCTGCGGCAACCACAAGGCTGTGAAAGATATTTTTCTTCGTCTTGCAGAGTGTGCTTTTAGAAAAGGATAACAGAAAGCAGAAAGCGGGAGATGCCTTGGGTACCAGGTAAGAGTGGAGTTTCTTGTGTTTAAGTGGCAATCTAAGAGAAAGTCAACCATCTTAAAACCCTGGGAGTACTCTGAAAAGTCCCTGACTTCAGGGGTTCAACAAAAACCTTCTCTCACCTCTTGCCCTGCTTCTGTCCACACAAGTATCATCCCAGGTCCCTTTAGCTACGGGGGAATGTGACTGCTCTCCCTTTGGTCTACAGCAGGATACCTGTGTCCCAAGAAAGTAAGGTAGAAACACGGAGAGCAACAACCAATCATACTCATGAAGATGATCATAGAGAAGGGCAGCATAGTGGATGAATCTCCTAGTCCTAGCAATGCTATGTCTTAATTGTATCCAACTGGAATGAAGTAACTCGCATAGGAATTAATTTCAATAGGTTTCAGATTGAGTGAATGAAAGATGCTACAATGGCACTGACAATAATCCAATGTAGAGAGTGGTAAAACTGTCCCTGGAAATTCTCTGACATATTCAACGAGCTGTCCGCAAGATGCCCTTTCTATTGATATTTCCATATTTCTTAATTGATTCATTTTGCATTGCAGAAGTTCCTCTCTCTGCGCCGGCTATAACGATACGTGAGAGTGGTAAGGTCAACATGGAGAGTCGGTATAATTCTTATGGATTATGACGGTATGGATAGAGTGCTTGTTGCCAGATATAGTTTTGGAAGTCTATGTCACAAATACACATTTTTGAAGTAATCTTTTGTCTTTGTAATGTGGACACCAGAAACCAGACATATACAAGCTAAAGATGCATAAATAAGAAGAATCTCATAAAGAAAAGAGGCTTCTAAGATCGCTATACAATCTAAACTCCTTCACTGCATAAGAAGTCTGAAGCTTTAGAAAAGACATTCATTCTTTCATTGGAACTGTCAATATACCTTAAAATTACATGTTCAGTATTTCATACAAAAGCAGTGACACAAAGGAGCCTACACTCAATTCAGTGAGACCAGACCAACATCAGACTTTCACAGAACGTATGTGCTGTGCTCCCTACTGGAAAGCAAATGAGGCCTTAGGAAGGGCTCATGATCCACTTGGAGGCATCCCTGATCCAATAGCTATGGGTACAAATTGCTTTTCCTATGACTGTTGATTAAAACTCTGATTGCCTTTTCCAGCTTTCAGCAATGTACCAGAGCATCCCACTCAGCACAAAAGTAGAGTGGATTCACATAACAGAAACGAAGAAAGATTCTCCAAACTGAGCCCTGGAAAAGGAATTCCAGAAACTCAGGAAAGAGGTAATCATAGCTAAGAGAGGACCTCTGCCCACCACGCAGGACACTTATCCCAGGGTTAACCTATTTCCTCACCACACAGCCACATCCCCTCTCTGTGGAGCTTTCTCTGCAGTTTGAGATGTGGATCACGCCCTCTCCCCAGAGTCTGACATATCCCATTATCCTCTCCCCACTGGAAAAACTGTAGTGGCAGTGAAGTGCCACCACCTTCTCCCTGGGCTGCCTATATGGCGAATTACTTCACAAGAGCTGCTCAGTATATTCATGTGGTTCTTCATGGAAAAGTTTTCTTACATTTTCTCTTCTTTTTATCTTTCATTTGAATGTAAAGATCGAGAATCCCAGCAAAATTTTTCCTATGTTCGAAAACTAAGAAAGCGTTTCGAGCCTCCAGGTAAGTTTGCTGGTCTATATTTACGTAGCCTGTGGTCATGCCTTACAACATCTTGTGTGGGATGTATGAGAATGTAGGGAAACAAGTCCTGAGGGTTCAGTCCCTCTGAGGAAGATGAGGAGAACTCCTCCCAGTCCTGAGCAGAAGGCATAGCTTACTGAGAAAGTTGCATTTGGTTAGAGAGGCATGGTTCTCTGCTGTCAGGCACATCATAATCTAGCAATGCAGCCCAACAGATCACACTTCACATCCAGACCTTGCTTAGAAAGGGCATCTATTCCAGAAGTGTCAACAATGACTTGCAACTTTATCAAGGCTACTCAAAAGGTTTCCATCTCTTTTGCCACACGTCTTCCAACCCTATGCTACTTCTCCCAGCTCTGGGGGACCAAAGAGCTTGGGCATCCGCAGTTCTCCCACGGTGTGTTTATGAACAGGCTTCACATCTCCTCTGGCCCAACACAGCCTCACAGCTCTGTGGGACCAAAGGGCTCAGGCATCATTTTGAAGTAATCTTTTGACTTTGCAATGTGGACACCAGGAACCAGATGTGTACAAGATAAACACACATAAATAAGAGTCTTGTAAAGAAAAAAGGTGACTTTGATCACACTTTACAATCTAAACTTCTTCATTGCATAAGAAGTCTGAAGCTTTAGAAAAGACATTCAGACCATTCTGTCACAGGAGCTGCCAATATGCCTTAAAATTACATGCTGTGTGTTTCATACAAAAGCAATGACACAAGGGAGCCTACACTCAATTCAGTGAGACCAGACCAACATCAGACTTCCATAGAATGTATGTGCTGTGCTCCCTACTGGAAAGCAAATGAGGCCTTAGGAAGAGTTCCTATCCCTGATCCAATAGCTATGGGTGTTGATTAAAACTTGATTGCCTTTTCCAGCTTTCAGCAATGTGCCAGAGCATCCCACTCAGCACAAAACTAGAGTGGATTCATGTAACAGAAACGAGGAAAGATTCTCCAAACTGAGCACTGGCAAAGGCATTCCAGAAACTCAGGAAAGAGGTAATTAGAGCTGTAAATATACGGAGGAAGGGAGAACTTCTTTACAGTGTTCCTGTGAGCACTGGAACAAGCTGCTCAGAGAGGTGGTGGAGTCTCCTTCAAGATCCATCTGGGCACCTCCCTGTGTGACCTACTGTAGGGAACCTGCTTTAGCAGGAGGGTTGGCATCAATGATCTCTAGAGGTCCCTTCCAACCCCTGCAATTCTGTGACTGTCATACACGAGCGGTTGAGAGATCCTCAGGGAAGAAGCATTAAGTAATAGGGATCTCCGGGGGGGAAGGACAAGCTGCACTTCCAGGAGATGAGGCCAATGGGAAATAATGACATTGATTTGTTCACCAACTTGACTCTGCCATTATCCCCTACACTTCTTCTTGCAAAGACCTCCAAGGTAGAACTGGAAGTCAGAAAAAGGCATGGTTGTTGTTAAATGGTTGCCTTCTTGCTCTTGTTTTCTTTTTTAGCCTTAAACCGTCAGCCAGAAAAACCTCCCCGGAAGGAAAGCAGAGTGGATTCACATAAGAGTGTGCAAGCAAGATTCTCCAAGCAGAATAAGGGGAATGCAGATCCAGTAATTCTGGAAAGAGGTAACTCTTGCTGAGAGAAGACCTGTGCCCACCGTGCTGGACCCTCATACCAGGGTTAACCCTTCTCACCAACACACAGCCGCATCCCCTCTCTGTGGGGCCTTCTTTGCAGTGTGGCTATTGGCTCACCTCCTGCCCCAGAGTCTGGCAGATCCCATTTTCTTCTCACCACAATACACACTGCAGCTGGGGTGGTGTTGCACCACCTCCCTGCTTCCGTCCCACCACACACACGCAACCAGCCCATCTTGGCTGGAAAAGGGCAGGAGCAGAGCAATCACTGAATGAGTTGTGCAGTGGGGAAGCGGCAGAGCACGGCACCACTGTGGGAGTGACCTTGCAGTGTGTCCTTGGGTTGCACAGCAGCTCAGGGAGGTTGCTACCAAGAGGAACTTCAGGTCATTGGAACAGTGAGTTGATGGTGTGGGTGCTCAGGTGATGTTTTCCTCAATCCCTTTGGAAGTAGGGAGAGATACTGAGAAGAACAAAAAACCCACCGGATCAACATGTGGCTAAGAGGTTGGGGCCATCAGAGGAGTTTTGCTTTCTTTTTGTCATGTTGCAGTTCATTCAGCACCAGACATGCTGGTGACAGTTTGGGTCCACCTGTCTCAATGGGGGGAAAAGGCTTCTATCGTGGTGTTGGTGGGGCTTGCTGAGAAGGCATTAAACTAAGTTTGAAGAGAGAAGGGGATAAAGCTGGGCTCACAAGAGATGAGCCTAGAGAAGCATTCTAGGGACAGGAGTGAGAACAATATGGAATGATGTGCATCTACATCACTGGCATGGACAACAAACAGGAGCTGTGGTGCATCAGGAAAACTATGACATAGATGCAACACAAAAAGTAGTAGGATCATTCTTATGACTGCAGTGCTGAAATGGAGGACTGTAAGCGCTTTAGGAGGGATAGGGAAGGAAGGAGAGCAGAAGACTTACAAGTCATATGAGGAGTGGCAGAGTGAGCTAGGACTGTTTATCCTGGAGAATAGGAGGTCTTAAAGCTCTTTATAAATACCTGGAAGGAAGTTGTGGTGAGGTGTGGGTTGGCCTCTTCTCCCAGGCAGCTAGCAATAGGCCAAGAGGTAACGGCCATAAGTTGTGCCTGGGGAGGTGTGGGTGGGGTATTAAAAAATCTTTTTGGAAAGATTGCTGAGGAATTGGAACAGAGGTTCCAGGAAAGTGGAGGAGTCACCATATACAGAGGTGTTCCAGAAGAGAGTAGATGAAGCCCAGAGGGATGTGGACATGGTGGGCATGGTGATCATGTCTTGAGGATTGGACTACATGAACTGAGAAATCTTTCCCATCTTAAATAGACAATCATTCAATGATCCTGCAGCCAGTTCTTTCTCTATCGAACTGTCCACCCATCAAATCCGTATCATTCCAATTTGGAAAGAAAGTTATTGTGGGGTACCACGCCAAAGGCTTTACTGAAATCAAGACAGATGACATCAGTGGCTCTTCCATTGTCCACTGATGCAGTGACACCAAACTAGCAATCTTAGCAGAATTTAGCAACACATTGGAGAAAGCCCTAAGCTAGGTGCTCAGAAGTCAGGATACATCCTCCTTTCAACAGGAGAATCCACTGAAGACCTACCAAGCTCCAACCCAAGCCAAGCACTCGTGCTATTTGCTGAAAAAGGCAAAAGCCCATAGCCCAAGCCAAGGCCTGAAAAACACAACTGTCTTCTTCAGATCCCACCAAAGTGAGCGGGAGAGAAGCCTTGTAGGGAGGAGAAGGGCAGGAGCAGAGCAAACACTTTGTGCGTAGGGAGGAGTGGAAGGGGCAGAGCAAGGCTTGTGGTCCCTTCCCAGGATGGTTCGTGCAGCATGGCACTTGGACTACATGGCAGCTCCTGGAGATTGACAGCACAGGATAGCTTTACTGGGGCTCCAATCCACGACACAGTGTTCAAACCTCACAGTACGGTGATCAGGTCTTTGTTTCACAACAGCAAATAGTTCTTGAAGTGTCTGCATGACGCCTTATTCCACAAAAGCTATCTACTATATTCATGGGGGTCTTCAGCGAAAAAACTTTCTTACATTTTCTCTTTTTTTCTCTTTCATTTGAACATAAGATTCAGAAACCCAGATACAGCCCCAAGGGATCCATGATCTGAAGAAGATGTTTGAGTCTCCAGGTAAGTATGCTGGATCACATTTCTGTAGCCTGTTATCGTACCACAGAACATCTTGGGTCATGTGTAAGGGCTCATTTGAATGCCATGAAGCAACAGTTCTTGAAGAGGCCATGCTGATGGTTCCCTATCAGCAGGTCACAGCTCATGTTGCTCCCCCATCCTGGAGTTCTGTGCAGTCAGCTCCACCTGTCTATCAGTCAGGAATGGCCATGAAAACGGAGAAGAACCAGGAAACTACAAGCCTCACATCCGTCCCTGAATGGTGATGGAACAACTTGTTCTGGATGCCATCTCCAAGTAATTGGAAGACAAGAAGGTTACTGGGAGTAGTAAACACAGATTCACCAAGGGGAAATCATGCTCCACCAACTGGGGAGCTTTCTGTGATGTCATCAGTGGCTTTGCAGGTGAGGGGAGAGAAGAGGATGCTGTGTGCCGTGACTTCAGCAAGGCGCCTGACACCGTCTTTAACAACATCCTTGTAGTGAAACTTAGGAAGTGCAGGATAGATGAGCGGACAGTGAGGCAGACTGAGAACTGACTGCGTGGCAGAGTTCAGAGGGCTGTGATCAGTGACTCAGATGCTGGTTGACGGTTGTAACTAGCAGTGTTCCCCAGGGCTTAGTGCAGGGTCCGCGAGTCTTGTTCAGCATCTTCATCAATGCCCTGGATGAAGAGACGGTTAAGTCTCAGCAAGTTTGCTGATGAGAGAAGGCTGGTAAGAGTGGTTGACGCAGCAGAAGGCCGTGCCGCCATTCAGCAGGCCTCCTGGGTAGACGGGAGTGCAGGGTGGAGAGAAACACCATGAGGTTCAACAAAAGCAAATGTTTAGTTGTGCACCTGGGGAGCAATGCCTCAGACCGCATGCCTCAGTACAGGTTAGGGGATGACCTGCTGGAGAGGAGCTCTGCGTAGAAGGACCTGGGAGCCATGGTCGACAACAAGCTGGCCATGAGCCAGCACAGGTGGCCAAGGAGACCAGTGCTATGCTGGAGTACATTAAAAAGAGAACGCGGCCAGCTGAGCGAGCCAGGTGATCCTCCCCCTCTACTCTGCCTTGGTGAGCCCACATCTGGTGTACTGTGTCTAATTCTGGCTCTGCAGTTCAAAAAACAAAACAAAAAAACGAGGGATTTCCTATACAGGGAAATCCCAGCGGAGGGCCAACCGAGATCATAAAATTACCTGGAGCATCTCTCGTTCAAGGAAAGACTGAGAGACCTGGGACTTTCAGCCTAGAGAAGACCGAGACAGGGTGTGATCATGTCAACAGTTTACGGGCTGCTTCAGCCCGGTTCCGTGACCAGCGGGGCGGAGGGATCCGCAGATCCGCACCTCCGGAAAAGGGAAACAGGGACCCCAAAATAATTGAAAACAGCGGCAACGAACTGAGGTGAAACAAACTGATTTACTAAATATAGTATCAGCAAAATATAATGTGAGAGAGAGAGTGTGTGCGAAAGGTGGATAGGCCTCAGCACAACCCTGATGTGAGAAGTGCAGTCCAGCTGAGCCAATGAAGAAAAGCAGATGGAGAAGAGCAGACGCAGAAGCGCAGGCGAAGAAGCATCCGGTGATCTTGCCAGGAGTTACATCTCCTTGCTGACCGCAAAGCACCCTGGGGAGCGTAGTTGTTCTTCTCCTCCGGACAGGTACCCGGAACTTGAGCATCAGCAGTCAAACCCCCAGTGCATTACATGATGTTATGATGTGGAATACTGATAACCACAAATCATAAAACCATGACATATCTAAGTTTAGAAATATCTGCAGTGTGGGAAGCAATTGGATGAGGTCTGACTCTTCAGTGGTGTGTAGCAAGAGGACGAGGAGCAGTGGCTAAGCAATGGCAAAGAGGAAGGGCCACACAAATCAATGGAGAAGAACTTCTTGACAGTGACAACTTCTTTACAGTGTTCCAGCGAGCACTGCAACAAGCTTCCCAGAGAGGAGGGGGAGTCTTCTTTGGAGATATTCAAGAACCATCTGGGCACCCACGTGGGTGACCTGCTCTAGGGAACCTGATTTAGCGGGGTGGGTGGACTCCATGATCCCTAGAGGTCCCTTCCAACACATGCAATTCTGTGACTCAGTGATCCATGAGTGGTTGAGGAATCCTAAGACAAGGAGCACGAAGCAATAGGGAACCCCAAGGGGAAGGACAAGCTCTACTTCCCGGAGATGTGGCTCATGGCACATGATAGTGACATCAATTTGTTCTCCTACCAGACACTGCCATCACCCCCCACATTGAGTCTTGCAGAGGCTTCCATTCAGCTCTTTGTCCTGTGCAACATCTGAGTGTGAATGACTTGAAGAAAGGAGAATAACGGAGAGGTTTGCCAGCCAGGCCAGTAGTGATCTGTGCCAGGGCTGACCGGGCAGCTGAGTCCGTGCTGAATCTCTTCCTTCCTGGCATGTGGGACGTGCTCTTTTCCTGCCCCTGCTCTTTCCTGCTGGCCTGCTGTTGTACTTGAACCGCAGCCACAGATTACAATTGAAGCACTCCACAGATGCTTGCTCACTCTCAGACCTGCAGCAAACAGAATGAACGCGGAGAGAGAAGTGGAATGACCAAGTCGGAAAAGTCAGGCACGCTTGTTGTTAAATGCTGCTGCTGTTGTCTTTTTCAGCCTTAAGCCACGTGCCAGAGAAATCGTCCCAGAAGGAAAGCAGTGTGGATGGGAGAGAGAACTGGAATGGTAAAGGAGAAGAAACATCATGTTTGAGTGAAGGGTATTTAACAGGTGAAGTGTACAGTGGGCACACACACGACAATGAAAATCAGGACTTCATTGTCTACTTCCCACTGACAGGCAGATTTCAGACACTTCCAGCCAAAAAAGGCTTGAATTCCGTGTAACTTTAATGCAGGCCGGCAAAGATTATAAGTATGATCACCTGCCATTCCTCCTTCTTTACCTTAGCCGAGCATGGTGCCGTATGGTCTAGAATATCCCTTTTTCCTCTTGGGGTCTGCTATCCTTCAGGTGCTCTAATGTCCTCAGGTGCTACCTAGAGGGCAGAAGAATGAAAGGTGAGTATACATCTATGAGTTCTGGGCCTGAGGAAACACTCTTCTTTCTGAAGTACCAGTCCAAAGAGCACGGCCATCCTTAAGCAGGCTTTCATCTCCACAGATGGTAGAAGTGTTCAACAGGACTGAATATACTGCGCAACCTGAGTTTTCATCATGCTTTTCTGTGTGCTATGTATTTTATGTGGCCTCTTGCAATAACCCAAGGTGTTGACATAGCACTCCTTTCAATCTCAGCTTAGGACTCTGAGATTCCCATGCTGGCAGTAGCTCAGTGAGAGACTCTAGAAGTGACTGGTGAAGTACTTGACAACTTTGTCATAGGACAAGTATTCTCTCAGGAAGCCTTTCTACCCTGGGAGGTTCATCAGTGTGAAGGGAGTGTCCCTTTTTTGTCCATGCTCTTGTCAAGATGCTAGAGGGCCTAGAACATCTGCAATCCGAAGAACACCTGAGTGACTTGGTTCTGTTCAGCCTGGGGAAAACAGTCTTAGAGGAGATCTGATAAATGTTTATAAATATCAAAAGGAATGGGGGAGACAAATGGATGAGGCCAGGCTCTTCTTGATGGTGTGCAGTGAAAGGACAAAAAGTAATACCCTAAAACTTGAACATACAAAGTTCCATACTAACATGCAGAAGAACTTCTTTATGGTTAGGATGATGGAGCACTGGAACAGGATGCCCAGGGAGGCTGTGGAGTCTCCTTCTGTGGAGACATTCAAGACCCTGCTGGAAAAGGCAAATGCCCATAGCCCAAGCCAAGGCCTGAAAAACACAACTGTCTTCTTCAGATCCCACCAAAGTGAGCGGGAGAGAAGCCTTGTAGGGAGGAGAAGGGCAGGAGCAGAGCAAACACTTTGTGCGTTGGGAAGGGTGGAAGGGGCAGAGCAAGGCTTGTGGTCCCTTCCCAGGATGGTTCGTGCAGCATGGCACTTGGACTACATGGCAGCTCCTGGAGATTGACAGCACAGGATAGCTTTTCTGGGGCTCCAATCCACGACACAGTGTTCAAACCTCACAGTACGGTGATCAGGTCTTTGTTTCACAACAGCAAATAGTTCTTGAAGTGTCTGCATGACGCCTTATTCCACAAAAGCTATCTACTATATTCATGGGGGTCTTCAGCAAAAAAAACTGTCTTACATTTTCTCTTTTTTTCTCTTTCATTTGAACATAATATTCAGAAACCGAGACACAGCCCCAAGGGGTCCAAGATCTGAAGAAGATGTTTGAGTCTCCAGGTAAGTATGCTGGATCACATTACTGTAGCCTGTTATCGTACCACAGAACATCTTGGGTGGGATTTATGAGAATGCAGGGAAACAAACCCTGAGGGATCTGTCCCTCGGAGCAAGACGTGGTAAGGCCCCCTCCCGGTCTCAAGCAGAAAGCATGGCTTTCTAAGAGAGATGCACTGGATCACAGAGGCACTGTTCTCTGCTGTCAGCCACATCCCACTACAGCCATGTAGCCCCACAGATCACACTTCTCATCCAGACATTACTTAGCAAGGACATCTTTTCCCAAAGTGTCAGAGATGACTTGTAACTTAGTCAGGGCTACTCAAAGGGGTTCCATCTCTCTGGTCACATCTCCTCCGGCCCTATGCTAAGTCTCCCAGCTCTTTGGGACCAAAGAGCTTGGGCATCCGCAGTTCTCTCCAGGGTGTGTTTATGAGCTGGCTCCAGTCCCAGGACAGGGAGCTGGAGCAGGGCCCGGCAAAGCCTCCAGAACCCGTGGCCAATGGTCATGCGTAAGGGCTCATTTGAATGCCATGAAGCAACAGTTCTTGGAGAGGCCAGGCTGATGGTTC
The DNA here is from genome assembly GCA_037305975.1 of Chrysolophus pictus. Taxonomy (NCBI): domain Eukaryota; kingdom Metazoa; phylum Chordata; class Aves; order Galliformes; family Phasianidae; genus Chrysolophus; species Chrysolophus pictus. Next base: position 1,392,322 of record CM074606.1, read on the forward strand.
CCTATCAGCAGGTCACAGCTCATGTTACTTCCCCATCCTGGAGTTCTGTGCAGTCAGCTCCACCTGTCTATCAGTCAGGAATGGCCATGAAAACGGAGTAGAACCAGGAAACTACAAGCCAATCAGCCTCACATCCGTCCCTGAATGGTGATGGAACAACTTGTTCTGGATGCCTTCTCCAAGTAATTGGAAGACAAGAAGGTTACTGGGAGTAGTAAACACAGATTCACCAAGGGGAAATCACATTCCACCAACTGGGGAGCTTTCTGTGATGTCATCAGTGGCTTTGCAGGTGAGGGGAGAGAAGAGGATGCTGTGTGCCGTGACTTCAGCAAGGCGCCTGACACCGTCTTTAACAACATCCTTGTAGTGAAACTTAGGAAGCGCAGGATAGATGAGCGGACAGTGAGGCAGACTGAGAACTGACTGCGTGGCAGAGTTCAGAGGGCTGTGATCAGTGACTCAGATGCTGGTTGACGGTTGTAACTAGCAGTGTTCCCCAGGGCTTAGTGCAGGGTCCGCGAGTCTTGTTCAGCATCTTCATCAATGCCCTGGATGAAGAGACGGTTAAGTCTCAGCAAGTTTGCTGATGAGAGAAGGTTGGAAGAGTGGCTGATGCAGCAGAAGGCCATGCTGCCATTCAGCAGGCCTCCTGGGTAGACGGGAGTGCAGGGTGGAGAGAAACACCATGAGGTTCAACAAAAGCAAATGTTTAGTTGTGCACCTGGGGAGCAATGCCTCAGACCGCATGCCTCAGTACAGGTTAGGGGATGACCTGCTGGAGAGGAGCTCTGCGTAGAAGGACCTGGGAGCCATGCTCGACAACAAGCTGGCCATGAGCCAGCACAGGTGGCCAAGGAGACCAGTGCTATGCTGGAGTACATTAAAAAGAGAGCGCGGCCAGCTGAGTGAGCTGAGTGATCCTCCCCCTCTACTCTGCCTTGGTGAGCCCACATCTGGTGTACTGTGTCTAATTCTGGCTCTGCAGTTCAAAAAACAAACCAAAAAAACGAGGGATCTCCTATAAAGAGAAATCTCAGCGGAGGGACACCGAGATCATAAAATTACCTGGAGCATCTCTCTTACAAGGAAAGACTGAGAGACCTGGGACATTCAGCCTAGAGAAGACCGAGACGGGGTGTGATCATGTCAACGGTTTACGGGCTGCTTCAGCCCGGTTTCGTGACCAGCGGGGTGGAGGGATCCACAGATCCGCGTCTCCAGAAAAGGGAAACAGGGACCCCAAAATAATTGAAAACAGCGGCAATGAACTGAGGTGAAACAAACTGATTTACTAAATATAGTATCAGCAAAATATAATGTGAGAGAGAGAGTGTGTGCGACAGGTGGATAGGCCTCAGCACAACACTGATGTGAGAAGTGCAGTCCAGCTGAGCCGATGAAGAAAAGCAGATGGAGAAGAGCAGACGCAGAAGCGCAGGCGAAGAAGCATCAGGTGACCTTGCCAGGAGTTACATCTCCTCGCTGACCGCAAAGCCCCCTGGGGAACGAAGTTCTTCTTCTCCTCCGGACAGGTACCCAGAACTTGAGCATCAACAGTCAAACCCCCAGTGCATTCCATGATGTGGAATACTGATAACCACAAATCATAAAACCATGACATATCTAAGTTTAGAAATATCTGCAGTGTGGGAAGCAATTGGATGAGGTCTGACTCTTCAGTGGTGTGTAGCAAGAGGACGAGGAGCAGTGGCTAAGCAATGGCAAAGAGGAAGGGCCACACAAATCAATGGAGGAAGAACTTCTTGACAGTGACAACTTCTTTGCAGTGTTCCAGCGAGCACTGCAACAAGCTTCCCAGAGAGGAGGTGGAGTCTTCTTTGGAGATATTCAAGAACCATCTGGGCACCCACCTGGGTGACCTGCTCTAGGGAACCTGATTTAGCGAGGTGGGTGGACTCCATGATCCCTAGAGATCCCTTCCAACACATGCAATTCTGTGACTTGGTGATCCAGGAATGGTTGAGGAATCCTAAGACAAGGAGCACGAAGCAATAGGGAACCCCAAGGGGAAGGACAAGCTCTACTTCCCGGAGATGTGGCTCATGGCACATGATAGTGACATCAATTTGTTCTCCTACCAGACACTGCCATCACCCCCCCCACTCTGTCTTGCAAAGGCTTCCTTTCAGCTCTTTGTCCTGTGCAACATCTGAGTGTGAATGACTTGAAGACAGGAGAATAACAGAGAGGTTTGCCAGCCAGGCCAGTAGTGATCTGTGCCAGGGCTGACCGGGCAGCTGAGTCCGTGCTGAATCTCTTCCTTCCTGGCATGTGGGACGTGCTCTTTTCCTGCCCCTGCTCTTTCCTGCTGGCCTGCTGTTGCACTTGAACCGCAGCCACAGATTAGAATTGAAGCACTCCACAGATGCTTGCTCACTCTCAGACCTGCAGCAAACAGAATGAACGCGGAGAGAGAAGTGGAATGACCAAGTCGGAAAAGTCAGGCACGCTTGCTGTTAAATGGTTACCATGCTGCTGTTGTTTTCTTTTTCAGCCTTAAGCCACGTGCCAGAGAAATCATCCCAGAAGAAAAGCAGTGTGGATTCACAGAAGGGAGCCCAAGCAAGTCTCCCTAAGCCAAGCAAAGGGAATGCAGATCCAGTAATTCTGGAAAGAGGTAACCGGGAGGTTACTGAAAGAAATCATGTGTCCACCATGTTGGATCTTCAAGCCAGGATTAGGCACTGGTTCCCAGAATTATTATACTGGATCCCAGCTCTCCTGCTTCTGGTCATCACTTGGAATGTCTCAGGAGAGTTGTATTGGAGTGAGATTTGACGGGTATGAGCAAGATGTGGGGAGAATCCCTCTCTGGTGTCAGACACATTGTTCTGTAGTAGCATATTGCTTGTTGTCGGGAGCCATAGGCACTGGCTCATATCCTGCCCCCAGAATCTGGCAGATCCCATTTTCTTCTCCCCACAATACACACTGCAGCTGGGGTAATTTTTCACCACCTCCCCATTCCTTTACCAGGGTCCCAGCTCACTGGTGTCAGACGCAACCTACTCTATGTCTGTATGGATTCTGGTTCATAGAAGAAGACAGGGAAGACATGATCATTATTTCTAAAAATCCTCTAGCTGGTGATAGACCTACAGGTCCTCAGCTGACAAGAGCAATAAAGAGCAGCCTTTTCATGTTATTTTCAGTCCATCTGCCATTCTTCTTTCTTTACCTTAGCCAAGCATGATGCCATATGATGTATTACGCACCACGGGGCTATCGGGATGTGATGCGACAGGACCTCCCCTGCTCGGTGATTGGATAATACATGCTTAAGGGGTGTAGACAAATTAGAAAGTGAATGTATTTAAACACATGCTGCGCAGTATTAAGTTCACGCTAACGGCTATTAGAATTTGAATGAATGCAAGTATGGTAATGTTTCTGTATAACTTTATGTGATCACGGTTTAAATAGCAATAAATGATCTTCTTTTTCCAGATCTTACTCTCTTACTATTTTCTGGTTGCTTTTGTTAATATCATAAACATCCAAAGGGTTTACGGAATAACTAAGGTTAGAAGGAACCTCGGGAGGTTCTCTGCTGTTCAGTCAGGAACACCCAGCATAGGGGCAGTTGGCAAAAATGCCTTGAGGCCTGCACGGGTTAACAAGAAGATCCTGGCCAGACTCAAACAGAAAAAGAAAGCCTACGGAGTGTAGAAGAAAGGACAGGTAACTGGGAAGGAACACAGAGACATTGTTCAGGTAGCTAAGCATCATGTTAAGAAAGCTAAAGCCCACATCTTGTTAAAAGCTTGCTGTCTGCACTCTTTGTGTCTTACAGCTTTAACCCCATCAAGGATTTGCCCCCCCCTTTTTTTCCTTCCAGTTATTTGCCTGATATCACTCTCCTTGCTTTGTATCTGCAAACCCTGAGGATCATGGTAGTGACACATGGATCACAACATGAAATGGGCATGAGAATTGCCCATCTCTCCCCAATTCAGTTTCCTCACTTTATAGTGGAGAAAAATAATTGTAATATACAGGAAAGTAGATCACATTGATTTCATATTGATAAATATGATCTGGCAATAGAAGTGCCAGGACACTACACAGCCAATTGATATGCATCACTTTCGACTGATTGGTATAATCCCAATTTCACCTGACTTGACCTCACACTCAGTAGTATTGAACCAGTGCTCTCCATTTTAACTCAAAATTAGTCTGCTTCCTGTCAAAAATTCTTCTCGGGGTCAGGAGATAAAATTGCTGTAGACACATTCTCAAACTTTTCTAGCCGCACAATTTCCTACGGAAAGGCTTAATTTATAGATAATTTCCAACACAGAAAATCTCCTTTCCAGAGGGTATTTCAGCTGATTCAGCCAATTTCACTTAGTTCATCTACTTCATTTGATTCACTTTCTGCATGCTGTAGAGCAGATTAGATTAGATTAGAGCAGTTCTTGCTTTTCAAGTCCATAGTCAAGATTTTGTGTGAGGGAAGCCAGGACACTGACAACTGCCCTGATTTGTGTTTCCAACTCTGAAAAAGAATTTGGAGTTGTGATTCAAGGAGATGTTGGATACCGACAAACTTCTGATCCCATAAATTCTTCATGTCCTCATGACTGAATCTCATCCCAACCATCAATCGTTTGATCAGAAGCTATTGTGATTACCTGAGGTGAGGAAAGTAAAAGATATTCATGAATACCAGGCACTGGTAGTCCTTTATAACAGCTATTGGTAAGTAGGATCACATGGAAGGCTGGCAGGAAGGGCAAAGTGAAACAGAAGAGCTAGGAATTCATTAGGAGGACTAGAAGGAGACAGAATGGGGCAACCCTGACTGAGCTCACATGGGGAAAAATACGCATGGAATGTAGAAACAGGGACAAGCAGCCAGAGGAAATGACCAAAAACTGTGCATGCTTGCATGGTTAAAAAGAGGAAGAACGCAACTTGGCCTGGGTTCAAAGTACTGTGGGATCTGAAGGTCATCCTGAAAGCTCAAAGAAATCTTAGTTCTGCTGCCAAAGGGTGAGAGGGAACTAAAGGTGACTTGCCTGGACTCTTGTAGAAGCAGAGGAGGGCTGACACTGATAGAAGCAGAGCGGTGACATTCTACACCTTCACTTTAGGGAACTCGTCCTACACAGCAAGTGAGATAATGTGCATCTTGGCAATTGCCAAATCAGGCTGTGACAAAGGTACAATCTCAAAAGGTAACAATCCACCAAAGTAAGCCCCAACAAAATACCTTCTACAATTTATGAAACTTCTACTCATTCCTGGTATGGGAAAAGGGTGTTCACTTCTCGGAATGTTTGGTCAGAGACATACAAAGAACAGTTGTTCACTTGTTTTTAATTTCTTTCTTCAGATTTTAATTCAATAATGATTTCTGATTCTTTATTTTTCTATTTTGTAGTCAAAACACTTGCAGAAAGAATGTGCTGGTTGCCTGATGTTACTTTGTCAAGTACTTTGGTGAAACTTTTTGCAAGCTTCAAGTGCAGCACATTCAGGTCTCTCTTCCTGCAGATGAAAACAGCAGAAGAATAGATGCAAAAATGTTGTATTTTTAGAGGTATGAATATCTGTCCATCATCCTGGGTTAGAGCACAGCGATAAAGAAAATTTATAGAGATGTTTTTTTGCTGACAGTTCAAATGCAACTGGGAAAAGACTTGGATTTCCTACGACCAGTTCTATCCATCTTGGAGCAAACCTGAGAATTGTGTTTCTCTGGTCCCACTTCATCAGTAGACGCGTCGAACATACAGTCAACAGAATGCAAAGAGTGCTTTGATGTCGACTTAGAACTGATGTACATCTGGGTAGAGAAATCACACCCTGAACTCAGAGCTCACCCACTCCCTTTGTCACGGTCCTTCTCTTGGTGTAGAAAATGCTGTCAGAGATTTGATAAACCTCATTGCTTCCAGGCACTTCTTTCCCTATAGAGTGAACAAGCTGAATAAAGCTTTCGACACCTATGTCCTGCAGCCTAGCTGAACTCAAAGGCCAACTGAATCTAAACACAGAGACCTCTTGAGATTTCTGGAAATGTTTTCAATGATGTTTGGATGACCAGTGGTACATAAATCACTGCCAGAGTCAGTACTTCAAATGAAGCAAGCTGCCCTGTCCACCAGCTCCACATAAGTTACACTGTCATGCTGTTTCTTCACCTCTTGAGGGCAGTCAACAGCTTACCATTTCTTCAAATGAAACACCCAGGCATTATTTCTTGTCAGAGAAAATTCACCAAAGTTGCTTAATAAATTGAAGAGAAAGAGAGCCTGCAGAAATGAACCTGTCCCAGCAGTGATCACTGTCAGCTTCACTTTTGCTTCTTGGTTTCAGATTTCTCTTCCTGATACACACAGATAACTAAATAATGGAGGCAGCATTAAGTACTGTGGACTTCGGCCTTAATTGCTAGTAATGAGGCTCATTAAAATTTTCCCAAATAGGATGAAGGGCAACTGTTCAAGTACACACTGCAGGAAACATCTGGACTGTGTGAAGGAATGTGAGAATCCTTCTTTGTTTTTTGTCTCAAAGCTTGCTTCCTGAGGTATTTCTTGTGATAAGACTGACTTGTCTAGGAGATGAGTGATGGGCGTTGCTGTGTGGCAATCAACATCACTGTGTGGACAATTTTAGCTGTTTGCCTCCAGAAGATAGTGCTCAGGAGTGTTTACTGGGGGATGATGCCATTGTATTCTGTGAAGGCAAGATACAAGTTGGTGCCTCCCTGCTCCCTCTTATCTGCTGGCAAGGCCAGGAAGATAGGAACAAAGGAGTTTCCGCTAAGATCCCAGAGCCAGAAGCTGCCACTCCAAGGAGAGCTGACTCAACCACTTTGGATTTGAGCTGTCCCTCCAAAGACAGCTGACTCGACTACTTTGAAAGCGTTCAAAAGGAGCCATCATCACCATGGTCGTCGTCGTCGCCATCGTCGTTGTCAACAGAACAACAACACCCGATGACCCACCGCTATTGAAGATCAATGACTGAACTACGAACCTCGCTGGATCCATGGTGGTGACTATGTCCCTCTTGCTTCCTATAAAGACTCTTGCTTCTTCTTTCCTACCTTTTCTATCGCCATCCTTCCCTTCCCCATTACCCTAATTCATAATAGCATCCGTCCTCCCCTTCACCATCTCCCTAATTAACATCTGTAATAAACTGGTCGGACCAACATTTGAACCGTTGTTTCTTAATCTCACGCTGGGGATACAGATATTAAAAGAACCTCCTCTCCCTCCTATAAATCGGAGTGAGACAAGGAAGTTTTCTGGTCTACTACTTGACCATGTGACCAGAGGAGGTGCTCTGCTGGATTCTGGAATTAAGAGTATTTCTGAGATTGCATCTAGACTGCAACAGCAAATTTGGGACACTTCTGAAGCCCCCAACTATCACTGCGTTTGGGGATGTGAAGAAAGGGAATGCACTGCAGTGAACATCTTCCAGACATGCTATCTCCAGAGGTCTGGAGCTGCCGTGTGTCCTGATGAGGATACCTGACCCTGCAGCCCCCCACAACTCCCTCCCATCCACAAAGGCATTATGCTGCTGATACTTTGTATGAAACTGCAATTCAACACTTCACCATTTCTAACCACAACCAGTCAAAAGGCACGCGTACAAGATTGTGCTGTACTCTCCCTGCAAAACTAGGAAAACTAAAACATCCTGGGCATACATAAATCACATTGAATTACTAACACATGCAGTCCACTAAAATTCATGTAGCAGACAGACGATGAGAAGAGATGTGATAAAAAGCTTGAAACAAGACATTCAAGTTATTACATTTCAGAGGTAATACTCTTCAAAATTATCTACTGACAACATGCATTAAAACTTAATGATCAACTTCCATTTATACACATACAGATGGGGAAAGAGATCTATCCTATTACATTTCCTGGGCTTTCTCTGATAGAGAACCACACACCCAGAAGTGCTTCACTCTCACTGGGCATCTACATCCCTCCCCCTCATTGGCCTTTGGAAGCCCTAAAGCAGTAGCTGCCTGCCATTTCTGCCCGTTCCTATAGGAGGCACTCACAACCTCTGTGACACTAAACCACAAATGCTTTTGCTTTTCGCCCAGCAAACATCAGTTTAGCGGGTGAAGTGTTTGTACAGGATAGAGAGTACAGCTAGGAATGCACAATTATTGTGACCCTAAGGAATCTTAAATAAATTCTGCTTAGCTTCTGTGTCAGAGATTCCAATTGAAATGGAACTAGCTGCCCACAGAGGTGGTACTCACCATCCAAGGAAGCATTCAAGAAATGCTTAGATGTTCTGTTAAAGGACATGTTTCACTGGGGAAATATTGGCGGTAGGTGGAAGTTTGGAGTGGATGATCTTGGAGGTCCTTACCAGCTTTGGTGGTTCAATGATTCTATGCTATGAATAAAGAATAAATGATGTTTTTTTTCTCCTTCTGCTGAGCTCGTTTGTGTATTTTTTAGTGTCGGTTCAAGGACTTTTCAAGAAAGTGTTCTACTGTGTTATCTCTGTTCTACTGTGATATCAGTGGAGTGAACTATTCCTGAAATTAGAGCTGTTTTTCTCCTAGGGGTCAACCTGCACTGTGAAGGAGCCATTCATACGTTACCCATACCAGAGGCATATCTAAGATACCTCCACCTGCACCTCGTGTATGTCCTGCAAATGTTCTTTCTCTGAGTGCAAGCAGGCATTGCTTAAAAAGAGGCACAACACTCAAACAAGAATTACATTTAGAACAAGACTTGCCCAGGGTGATAAAAATTCTTCTGCCAGGCAGTGAAAGGGCAAGGGCTGATATCCGAGCAGTTTTAATGAGTTTCCTGTAACGACACAAAGTCCAACGACACCATATGCTTCCAGTAACTGCATTGTTTCACTTCAAGAAAAGCCAGTTCAGGCGAGAAGAAACACCACTGAGGTGAGAATTCTTTCAAGGTAAGTTACTGTATCTTTATATAAATTCATTCTTTAAAAATGCATCACTTTGTGGCCAGGAAAAAATCCTTCAAAATGCTGAGTGTTCTGTGTGATCTGTTGTTCCTTTTTGACTACTGGAGGTAAAAAAAAAGAAAAAGAAAAAAAAAAAGGAAAGGATGTAGTCTAAAGGAATGAAGCTTTCTTTAATTGTGTTAAATCCCTGCGGAGAAGGACTTGGAGGTCCTGGTGAATGAGAAGCTGACATGAGCCAGCAGGGAGTGCTTGCAGCCCGGAAGGCCAACTGTGTTCTGGGCTGCGTTAAAAAAGGGGTGGCCAGCAGGGAGAGGGAGGTGATTTTCTCCCTCTACACAGCTCTTGTGAGGCCCCATCTGGAGTACTGCAAGCTGGCCGGGGGCCCCAAGCACAAGAAAGATATGGAGCTCTTGGTGTGGGTCCAGAGGAGACAACTAAGATGATTAAAGGATAGAAGAAAGCACTACCCGTGCCTCGGATACGCTAACCAATTGCCCCAGTAGTCCAAAGTCTCTCTTGCCTGCTCTTGGGCCTCTTTTCTAAACTGAGTCTGTTTTGCCCGTGATGTCAGTTGAAAATAAATTTTCCTGTCTTTGTCTCGACAAGGTGCTTTGTTGTCCTTTTTTCATTCCCGATTAGCAGAGGAGGGGAAATGGGATAGACTGGCTTGGTGACGCCAGTCCAGGCCTACAAGCCACAGTCCTTTGAAAATAGCTTGGTCAGGATCACTTCCAGCCCTGGAGTTACTTTGAAGGGAAAGGCGCAATATGGCCATATTCTCTGCCTCAGTGGAAATGAGTGGCAGGTGTCAAGCACCTCCTGCTGCATCCTGCAGATGCTGGAAGTGTTTGGCATTTTATTCATTGGTGTGAGTGTAAGGATAATCAGACAGCTGCACTGCCCCCAAAGTGTGGTGGTGACCAGCCGGGGGCCATCTGGTCATCCCACTGACTCTGCCTGCTGCTCTCCTGGCCTGTGGCAACCACAAGGCTGTGAAAGATATTTTTCTTTGTCTTGCAGAGTGTGCTTTTAGAAAAGGATAACAGAAAGCAGAAAGCGGGAGATGTCTTGGGTACCAGGTAAGAGTGGAGTTTCTTGTGTTTAAGTGGCAATCTAAGAGAAAGTCAACCATCTTAAAACCCTGGGAGTACTCTGAAAAGTCCCTGACTTCAGGGGTTCAACAAAAACCTTCTCTCACCTCTTGCCCTGCTTCTGTCCACACAAGTATCATCCCAGGTCCCTTTAGCTACGGGGGAATGTGACTGCTCTCCCTTTGGTCTACAGCAGGATACCTGTGTCCCAAGAAAGTAAGGTAGAAACACAGAGAGCAACAACCAATCATAATCATGAAGATGATCATAGAGAAGGGCAGCATAGTGGATGAATCTCCCAGTCCTAGCAATGCTATGTCTTAATTGTATCCAACTGGAATGAAGTAACTCGCATAGGAATTAATTTCAATAGGTTTCAGATTGAGTGAATGAAAGATGCTACAATGGCACTGACAATAATCCAATGTACAGAGTGGTAAAACTGTCCCTGGAAATTCTCTGACATATTCAACGAGCTGTCTGCAAGATGCCCTTTCTATTGATATTTCCATATTTCTTAATTTATTCATTTTGCATTGCAGAAGTTCCTCTCTCTGCGCCTGCCATAACGATACGTGAGAGTGGTAAGGTCAACATGGAGAGTCGGTATAATTCTTATGAATTATGACGGTATGGATAGAGTGCTTGTTGCCAGATATAGTTTTGGAAGTCTATGTCACAAATACACATTTTTGAAGTAATCTTTTGTCTTTGTAATGTGGACACCAGAAACCAGACATATACAAGCTAAAGATGCATAAATAAGAAGAATCTCATAAAGAAAAGAGGCTTCTAAGATCGCTATACAATCTAAACTCCTTCATTGCATAAGAAGTCTGAAGCTTTAGAAAAGACATTCATTCTTTCATTGGAACTGTCAATATACCATAAAATTACATGTTCTGTATTTCATACAAAAGCAATGACACAAAGGAGCCTACACTCAATTCAGTGAGACCAGACCAACATCAGACTTTCACAGAACGTATGTGCTGTGCTCCCTACTGGAAAGCAAATGAGGCCTTAGGAAGGGCTCATGATCCACTTGGAGGCATCCCTGATCCAATAGCTATGGGTACAAATTGCTTTTCCTATGACTGTTGATTAAAACTCTGATTGCCTTTTCCAGCTTTCAGCAATGTACCAGAGCATCCCACTCAGCAGAAAACTAGAGTGGACTCACGTAACAGAAACGAGGAAAGATTCTCCGAAATGAGGACTGGAAAAGGAATTCCAGAAACTCAGGAAAGAGGTAATCATAGCTAAGAGAGGACCTCTGCCCACCATGCAGGACACTCAAACCAGGGTTAACCTATTTCCTCACCACACAGCCACATCCCCTCTCTGTGGAGCTTTCTCTGCAGTTTGAGACGTGGATCACGCCCTCTCCCCAGAGTCTGACATATCCCATTATCCTCTCCCCACTGGAAAAACTGTAGTGGCAGTGAAGAGCCACCACCTTCCCCCTGGGCTGCCTATATGGCGAATTATTTCACAAAAGCTGCTCAGTATATTTATGTGGTTCTTTATGGAAAAGCTTTCTTACATTTTCTCTTCTTTTTATCTTTCATTTAAATGTAAAGATCCAGAATCCCAGCAAAATTCTCGCAATGTCCAAGAACTAATGAAGGTTTACGAGCCTCCAGGTAAGTTTGCTGGTCTATATTTATGTAGCCTGTGGTCATGCCTTACAACATCTTGTGTGGGATGTATGAGAATGTAGGGAAACAAGTCCTGAGGGTTCAGTCCCTCTGAGGAAGATGAGGAGAACTCCTCCCAGTCCTGAGCAGACAGCATAGCTTACTGAGAAAGTTGCATTTGGTTAGAGAGGCATGGTTCTCTGCTGTCTGGTTACATCATAATCTAGCAATGCAGCCCAACAGATCACACTTCACATCCAGACCTTGCTTAGAAAGGACATCTATTCCAGAAGTGTCAACAATGACTTGCAACTTTATCAAGGCTACTCAAAAGGTTTCCATCTCTTTTGCCACACGTCTTCCAACCCTATGCTACTTCTCCCAGCTCTGGGGGACCAAAGAGCTTGGGCATCCGCAGTTCTCTCCAGGGTGTGTTTGTGAACAGGTTTCACATCTCCTCTGGCCCAACACAGCCTCCCAGCTCTGTGGGACCAAAGGGCTCAGGCATCATTTTGAAGTAATCTTTTGACTTTGCAATGTGGACACCAGGAACCAGATGTGTACAAGATAAACACACATAAATAAGAGTCTTGTAAAGAAAAAAGGCGACTTTGATCACACTGTACAATCTAAACTCCTTCATTGCATAAGAAGTCTGAAGCTTTAGAAAAGACATTCAGACCATTCTGTCACAGGAGCTGCCAATATGCCTTAAAATTACATGCTGTGTGTTTCATACAAAAGCAATGACACAAAGGAGCCTACACTCAATTCAGTGAGACCAGTCCAACATCAGACTTTCACAGAACGTATGTGCTGTCTTCCCTACTGGAAAGCAAATGAGAAATTAGGAAGAGTTCCTATCCCTGATCCAATAGCTATGGGTGTTGATTAAAACTTGATTGCCTTTTCCAGCTTTCAGCAATGTACAAGAGCATCCCACTCAGCACAAAAGTAGAGTGGATTCACATAACAGAAACAAGGAAAGATTCTCCAAACTGAGCACTGGAAAAGGAATTCCGGAAACTCAGGAAAGAGGTAATCATAGCTAAGAGAGGACCTCTGCCCACCACGCAGGACACTCATCCCAGGGTTAACCCAATTCCTCACCACACAGCCACATCCCCTCTCTGTGGAGCTTTCTCTGCAGTTTGAGATGTGGATCACGCCCTCTCCCCAGAGTCTGACATATCCCATTATCCTCTCCCCATTGGAAAAACTGTAGTGGCAGTGAAGTGCCACCACCTTCCCCCTGGGCTGCCTATATGGCGAATTATTTCACAAAAGCTGTGCAGTATATTTATGTGGTTCTTCATGGAAAAGCTTTCTTACATTTTCTCTTCTTTTTATCTTTCATTTGAATGTAAAGATCCAGAATCCCAGCAAAATTCTTCCTATGTTCAAAAACTAAGAAAGGCTTTCAAGTCTCGAGGTAAGTTTGCTGGTCTATATTTATGTAGCCTGTGGTCATGCCTTACAACATCTTGTGTGGGATGTATGAGAATGTAGGGAAACAAGTCCTGAGGGTTCAGTCCCTCTGAGGAAGATGAGGAGTTGTGCACAAGGGCTCATTTCAATGTGATGAAGCAACTCTTCTTCAACAGACCAGGCTGATCCTTCCCTAACAGCAGGTTCCCAACTCACATTGCTCCCCCGTCCTGGAGTTCTGAGCAGTCAACTCCACATGGCCAGTACAGTGTGCAACATGATCCTCCCTATCTATTCTCTCCTGCTGAGGTCACATCTGGAGTACTGAGTCCACTTCTGATAGGACAAGTAGCAATGGACAAAAAGTGGAGTACAGGAAGTTGCACACAAATGTATGGAGGAAGGGAGAACTTCTTTACAGTGTTCCTGTGAGCACTGGAACAAGCTGCTCAGAGAGGTGGTGGAGTCTCCTTCAAGATCCATCTGGGCACCTCCCTGTGTGACCTACTGTAGGGAACCTGCTTTAGCAGGAGGGTTGGCATCAATGATCTCTAGAGGTCCCTTCCAACCCCTGCAATTCTGTGACTCTGTCATACACGAGTCATACACGAGCGGTTGAGAGATCCTCAGGGAAGGAGCATCAAGTAATAGGGAACCCCAGGGGGGGAAAGACAAGCTGCACTTCCAGGAGATGGGGCCAATGGGAAATAATGACATTGATTTGTTCTCCAACCTGACTCTGCCATTATCCCCTACACTTCTTCTTGCAAAGACCTCCTTTCAGGTCTTTGTCCTGCACAACAATTAAGTGTAGATGTCCCAAAGGGCACATCGTGACCTGACAAATGATGAATACTATAGAAGTGTGTCAGGCCAGGCCAGAAGTGATCTGTGCCAGGGCAGAGCTGAATCTGTGATGAATCCCATTCTTCTTGGCATGTAAGACATGCTCTTTTCCTGCCCCTGCTCTTTCCAGGTGGCCTGCTATTGTGGTTTAACTACAGCCACAAGGTGGAACAGGAAGTCAGAAAACTCAGGCATGGTTGTTGTTAAAAGGTTGCCTTGTTGCTCTTGTTTTCTTTTTCAGCCTTAACCCGTCAACCAGAAAAACCTCCCCTGAAGGAAAGCAGAGTGGATTCACATAAGAGTGTGCAAGCAAGATTCTCCAAGCAGAATAAGGGGAATGCAGATCCAGGAATTCTGGAAAGAGGTAACTCTTGCTGAGAGAAGACCTGTGCCCATCGTGCTGGACCCTCATACCAGGGTTAACCCTTCTCACCAACTCACAGCCGCATCCCTTCTCTGTGGGGCCTTCTTTGCAGTGTGGCTATTGGCTCACCTCCTGCCCCCAGAGTCTGGCAGATCCCATTTTCTTCTCACCACAATACACACAGCGGCTGGGGTGGTGTTGCACCACCTCCCTGCTTCCGTCCCACCACACACACGCAATCAGCCCATCTTGGCTGGAAAAGAGCAGGAGCAGAGCAATCACTGAATGAGTTGTGCAGTGGGGAAGGGGCAGAGCACGGCACCACTGTGGGAGTGACCTTGCAGTGTGTCCTTGGGTTGCACAGCAGCTCAGGGAGGTTGCTACCAAGAGGAACTTCAGGTCATTGGAACAGTGAGTTGATGGTGTGGGTGCTCAGGTGATGTTTTCCTCAATCCCTTTGGAAGTAGGGAGAGATACTGAGAAGAACAAAAAACCCACCGGATCAACATGTGGCTAAGAGGTTGGGGCCATCAGAGGAGTTTTGCTTTCTTTTTGTCATGTTGCAGTTCATTCAGCACCAGGCATGCTGGTGACAGTTTGGGTCCACCTGTCTCAATGGGGGGAAAAGGCTTCTATCATGGCGTTGGTGGGGCTTACTGAGAAGGCATTAAACTAAGTTTGAAGAGAGAAGGGGATAAAGCCAGGCTCAGAAGAGATGAGCCTAGAGAAGCATTCTAGGGACAGGAGTGAGAACAATATGGAATGATGTGCATCTACATCACTGGCATGGACAACAAACAGGAGCTGTGGTGCATCAGGAAAACTATGACATAGATGGCAACACAAAAAGTAGTAGGATCATTCTTATGACTGCAGTGCTGAAATGGAGGACTGTAAGCGCTTTAGGAGGGATAGGGAAGGAAGGAGAGCAGAAGACTTACAAGTCATATGAGGAGTGGCAGAGTGAGCTAGGACTGTTTAGCCTGGAGAATAGGAGGTCTTAAAGCTCTTTATAAATACCTGGAAGGAAGTTGTGGTGAGGTGTGGGTTGGCCTCTTCTCCCAGGCAGCTAGCAATAGGCCAAGAGGTAACCGCCATAAGTTGTGCCTGGGGAGGTGTGGGTGGGGTATTAAAAAATCTTTTTGGAAAGACTGCTGAGGAATTGGAACAGAGGTTCCAGGAAAGTGGAGGAGTCACCATATACAGAGGTGTTCCAGAAGAGAGTAGATGAAGCCCAGAGGGATGTGGACATGGTGGGCATGGTGATCATGTCTTGAGGATTGGACTACATGAACTGAGAAATTTTTCCCATCTTAAATAGACAATCATTCAATGATCCTGCAGCCAGTTCTTTCTCTATCGAACTGTCCACCCATCAAATCCGTATCATTCCAATTTGGAGAGAAAGTTATTGTGGGGTACCACGCCAAAGGCTTTACTGAAATCAAGACAGATGACATCAGTGGCTCTTCCATTGTCCACTGATGCAGTGACACCAAACTGGCAATCTTAGCAGAATTTAGCAACACATTGGAGAAAGCCCTAAGCTAGGTGCTCAGAAGTCAGGATACATCCTCCTTTCAACAGGAGAATCCACTGAAGACCTACCAAGCTCCAACCCAATCCAAGCACTTGTGCTATTTGCTGGAAAAGGCAAAAGCCCATAGCCCAAGCTAAGGCCTGAAAAACACAACTGTCTTCTTCAGATCCCACCAAAGTGAGCGGGAGAGAAGCCTTGTAGGGAGGAGAAGGGCAGGAGCAGAGCAAACATCTTTGTGCGTAGGGAGGAGTGGAAGGGGCAGAGCAAGGCTTGTGGTCCCTTCCCAGGATGGTTCGTGCAGCATGGCACTTGGACTACATGGCATCTCCTGGAGATTGACTGCACAGGATAGCTTTACTGGAGCTCCAATCCACGACACAGTGTTCAAACCTCACAGTACGGTGATCAGGTCTTTGATCCACAACAGCAAATAGTTCTTGAAGTGTCTGCATGACGCCTTATTCCACAAAAGCTATCTACTATATTCATGGGGGTCTTCAGCGAAAAAAACTTTCTTACATTTTCTCTTTTTTTCTCCTTCATTTGAACATAAGATTCAGAAACCCAGATACAGCCCCAAGGGGTCCAAGGTCTGAAGAAGATGTTTGAGTCTCCAGGTAAGTATGCTGGATCACATTTCTGTAGCCTGTTATCGTACCACAGAACATCTTGGGTGGGATTTATGAGAATGCAGGGAAACAAACCCTGAGGGATCTGTCCCTCGGAGCAAGACGTGGTAAGGCCCCCTCCCGGTCTCAAGCAGAAAGCATGGCTTTCTAAGAGATGCACTGAATCAGAGAGGCACTGTTCTCTGCTGTCAGCCACATCCCACTACAACCATGGTAGCCCCACAGATCACACTTCTCATCCAGACATTACATAGCAAGGACATCTTTTCCCGAAGTGTCAGAAAAAACTTGCAACTCAGTCAGGGCTACTCAAAGGGGTTCCATCTCTCTGGTCACATCTCCTCCGGCCCTATGCTAAGTCTCCCAGCTCTTTGGGACCAAAGAGCTCGGGCATCCGCAGTTCACTCCAGGGTGTGTTTATGAACTGGCTTCAGTCCCAGGACAGGGAGCTGGAGCAGGACCCGGCAAAGCCTCCAGAACCCGTGGCCAATGGTCATGTGTAAGGGCTCATTTGAATGCCATGAAGCAACAGTTCTTGGAGAGGCATGCTGATGGTTCCCTATCAGCAAGTCACAGCTCATGTTGCTCCCCCATCCTGGAGTTCTGTGCAGTCAGCTCCACCTGTCTATCAGTCAGGAATGGCCATGATAACGGAGAAGAACCAGGAAACTACAAGCCAATCAGCCTCACATCCGTCCCTGAATGGCGATGGAACAACTTGTTCTGGATGCCATCTCCAAGTAATTGGAAGACAAGAAGGTTACTGGGAGTAGTAAACACAGATTCACCAGGGAGAAATCACGTTCCACCAACTGGGGAGCTTTCTGTGATGTCATCAGTGGCTTTGCAGGTGAGGGGAGAGAAGAGGATGCTGTGTGCCGTGACTTCAGCAAGGCGCCTGACACCGTCTTTAACAACATCCTTGTAGTGAAACTTAGGAAGTGCAGGATAGATGAGCGGACAGTGAGATGGACTGAGAACTGACTGCGTGGCAGAGTTCAGAGGGCTGTGATCAGTGTCTCAGATGCTGGTTGACAGTTGTAACTAGCAGTGTTCCCCAGGGCTTAGTGCAGGGTCCGCGAGTCTTGTTCAGCATCTTCATCAATGCCCTGGATGAAGAGACGGTTAGGGTTAGGGTTAGGGTTAGTCTCAGCAAGTTTGCTGATGAGAGAAGGCTGGAAAGAGTGGCTGACACAGCAGAAGGCCGTGCCGCCATTCAGCAGGCCTCCTGGGTAGACAGGAGTGCAGGGTGGAGAGAAACACCATGAGGTTCAACAAAAGCAAATGTTTAGTTGTGCACCTGGGGAGCAATGCCTCAGACCGCATGCCTCAGTACAGGTTAGGGGATGACCTGCTGGAGAGGAGCTCTGCGTAGAAGGACCTGGGAGCCCTGGTCAACAGCAAGTTGGACATGAGCCAGCACAGGTGGCCAAGGAGACCAGTGGTATGCTGGCGTACATTAAAAAGAGAACGTGGCCTGCTGAGTGAGCTGAGTGATCCTCCCCCTCTCCTCTGCCTTGGTGAACCCACATCTGGTGTACTGTGTCTAATTCTGGCTCTGCAGTTCAAAAAACAAAACAATAAAACAAGGGATTTCCTACAAAAAAAATCCCGGATGAGGGCCACCAAGATCATAAAATTACCTGGAGCATCTCTCGTACAAGGACATACTGAGATACCTTGGACTTTCAGCCTAGAGAAGACCGAGACGGGGTGTGATCATGTCAACGGTTTACGGGCTGCTTCAGCCCAGTTCCGTGACCAGCGGGGCGGAGGGATCCACAGATCCGCGCCTCCAGAAAAGGGAAACAGGGACCCCAAAATAATTGAAAACAGTGGCAACGATCTCAGGTGAAACAAACTGATTTACTAAATATAGTATCAGCAAAATATATTGTGAGAGAAAGAGTGTGTGCGAAAGGTGGATAGGCCTCAGCACAACACTGATGTGAGAAGTGCAGTCCAGCTGAGCCGATGAAGAAAAGCAGATGGAGAAGAGCAGACGCAGAAGCGCAGGCGAAGAAGCATCAGGTGACCTTGCCAGGAGTTACATCTCCTCGCTGACCGCAAAGCCCCCTGGGGAACGAAGTTCTTCTTCTCCTCCAGACAGGTCTCCGGAACTTGAGCATCCACAGTCAAACACCCAGTGCATTACATGATGTTATGATGTGGAATACTGATAACCACAAATCATAAAACCATGACATATCTAAGTTTAGAAATATCTGCAGTGTGGGAAGCAATTGGATGAGGTCTGACTCTTCAGTGGTGTGTAGCAAGAGGACGAGGAGCAGTGGCTAAGCAATGGCAAAGAGGAAGGGCCACACAAATCAATGGAGGAAGAACTTCTTGACAGTGACAACTTCTTTACAGTGTTCCAGCGAGCACTGCAACAAGCTTCCCAGAAAGGAGGTGGAGTCTTCTTTGGAGATATTCGAGAACCATCTGGGCACCCACCTGGGTGACCTGCTCTAGGGAACCTGATTTAGCGGGGTGGTTGGACTCCATGATCCCTAGAGATCCCTTCCAACACATGCAATTCTGTGACTCGGTGATCCAGGAGTGGTTGAGGGATCCTAAGAGGAGGAGCACTAAGCAATAGGGAACCCCAGGAGGAAGGACAAGCTCTATTTCCAGGAGATGTGGCTCATGGCACATGATAGTGACATCAATTTGTTCTCCTACCAGACACTGCCATCACCCTCCACATTGAGTCTTGCAAAGGCTTCCTTTCAGCTCTTTGTCCTGTGCAACATCTGAGTGTGAATGACTTGAAGACAGGAGAATAACAGAGAGGTTTGCCAGGCAGGCCAGTAGTGACCTGTGCCAGGGCTGACCGGGCAGCTGAGTCCGTGCTGAATCTCTTCCTTCCTGGCATGTGGGACGTGCTCTTTTCCTGCCCCTGCTCTTTCCTGCTGGCCTGCTGTTGTACTTGAACCGCAGCCACAGATTAGAATTGAAGCACTCCACAGATGCTTGCTCACTCTCAGACCTGCAGCAAACAGAATGAATGTGGAAAGAGAAGTGGAATGACCAAGTCGGAAAAGTCAGGCACGCTTGTTGTTAAATGGTTACCATGCTGCTGTTGGTTTCTTTTTCAGCCTTAAGCCACGTGCCAGAGAAATCATCCCAGAAGAAAAGCAGTGTGGATTCACAGAAGGGAGCCCAAGCAAGTTTCTCTAAGTCACGCAAAGGGAATGCAGATCCAGTAACTCCGGAAAGAGGTAAGCGGGAGGTAACTGAAAGAAATCATGTGTCCACCATGTTGGATCCTCAACCCAGGATTAGCCACTGGTTCCCAGGATTAGTATCCTGGATCGCAGTTCTCCTGCTTCTGGTCATCACTTGGTATGTCTCAGGAGAGTTGTATCGGAGTGAGCCCTGATGGGTATGAGCAAGATGTGGGGAGAACCCCTCTCTGGTGTCAGACACATTGTTCTGTAGCAGCGTATTGTTTGTTGTTGGGAGCCAAAGGCACTGGCTCATATCCTGCCCCCAGAGTCTGCAGGTCCCATTTTCTTCTCCCCACAATACACACTGCAGCTGGGGTGATTTTTCACCGCCTCCCCACTCCTTTACCAGGGTCACAGCTCACTGGTGTCAGACACAACCTACTCTATGTCTGTATGGATTCTGGTTTGTAGAGGAAGGCAGGAAAGACATGATCATTACTTCTAAAAATCCTCTAGCTGGTGGTAGACATACAGGTCCTCAGCTGACAAGAGCAAAAAAGAGCAGCCTTTTCATGCTATTAACAGTGCAGCTTTATCACTGTTGTCTGGTGGAAAAACAATGACAAGAGATAGGGAGTTGTAAGTTAGGGAGAGCAACGCTGAGAAATTAGCAAGGGAGAATAAAACACATAGGGGGAGAGGTGAAGGGAGGGAGCTCCAGGTCAGGCGGTTTCCCCACTTCCATGCGGGTGACAAGACTGCAGGTGGTAACAATTCTTCATCTCTCCTCCTCTTGGAAGGCAGAGAGTGTTTGAGGAGCTCTCAATGCTCCTTACACGCTGTGAAGGACCCTGCTGGGGCTCTCGCATCTCCAGCCAATGTAACCTGCTACAATCTCTCCCTTTCACCACTCATATTTGCTACTTGACAAAGAGCCCTCTATCCCACAATGATATGATATTATGACTTGTAGACATGTCACAGACTATGGCTTGTAGACATGGCACAGGACAATTCCTGCTTTCTGTTCTGCCCTGACAGACTCTGCAAAATCTTGAGGCAGAATCTTAGGGCCTGTAGCCTTTCCTGATCCCTCTGGCACTCAGTCAATTCATATCAATACAGTGCAGGTGGAATTTTGTTCTCACTTCTGTCCTCTTCCATCCAGAGCTGATGTGCCTTGGACCGCAGGGAAGGATTCAGTTCCGTGGAGCAATACACACGAGAGGCAGATCGGTCTAGATGGAGAGGAGGGGAAGGAACTCTGGTTCAGGACCTTTGTTTCCCCTCTTCTCTTCCACTAGAGAACGATCAGAGCAGAGAATAGGAACACTAATGGATTCCTGCCTTTCTACACATTCTTGCCCGCTATAGAGTTTCCTTTCTGTGAAAAGAGCATCTAAGGCCATGTTTGCGCTTAAGCACACTGTAGGGAGAGTCTGCTAAGGAACAAAAACTAAAAGATTTCTTCTCCTGACATGAAATGCACTACTTGCTCTGAGAGACAAGGCCTCAAGTGACAGGAGGCAGTGTTAGCTTCCAGTCTCTCTTCCCTTAAAAGAAAGGACAAACACCTCATGGGGCCCAGAATCCATGCGGGAGGGGATGCAGAAGATTCTGAGCGAGAAACTCGCTTAACAGATGAAGTGAACAGTGGGCACACACGACAATGAAAATCAGGACTTCACTGTCTACTTCCCACTGACAGGCAGATTTCAGGTGTTTCCACGAAGGCGGGGCTAAATTATGTACAGTTTTACTGCAGGCAGACAAACACCGTAGGGTCATCATGCCACCAGAAAGGCCCTTGCAGGTGTGTAAGCACTGCTCAGAAGAACTTAAACATCTCTTTGCTGTCAGTGTTATTTTCATCACAGACTTCATACATAGAAACATAACAGACTCTTTGAGGAAAATGAGTGATATACCAGTCATAACATGGACAGTCCCAGCCCATTTAACCTACTACAATCTCTCCCTTTCAAAACTCTCAGCACTAATCAGCAACGAGCCGTCTATCCCACAGTGCACAGATATTGGCTTGAAGAGGTGGCACAGGGCAATTCCTACCACCTGTTCTGCCCTGACAGATTCTGCAAAGCCTTCTGGCAGAATCTCAAGGCCTGGTCCCTTTTCCCATCTCTCGGGCACTCCATCAATCCAAACCAATGCAGCGGAGGTGGAATTTTGTTCTCACTTCAGTTGTCTTCCATGCAGAGTTGGTGTGCCTAGGACCATGCGGAAGGATTTCCTTCCTTGAGTAATACACAGGAGAGACAGATTGGTCTAGATGGAGAGGGAGGGAAGCAACTCTGAGTCACACACTTGGTTTCCCCGCTCTCCTCCACTGGATAAAGAACAGATAATAAGTCCTGTAATGAATTCCTCTCTCTCTACCCATTCGTGCACTCTACAGTGTCTCCGTTCTGCTGAAAGGAGCTTCTGAAGGCCATATTTTGTGCTTCAACACACTCTCGGGAATGCCCGCTTAGGAACTAAAACAAAAAGATTGCTTGCTTTGACATTTCTTACAGGAGAAGTACTTCCTGCTTGGACAGAATATTCCTCAGGTGACGAGAGGCAGTGTGAGTTTCCAGTGATTCATTTCTTTCTTCACAGGAGCGACGTTGGAGATGAGCACTTCGGTGATTCTCGAATCCATGCGGGAGGAAATGGAAAAGATTCTGAGCGAGAAACTGGCTGCGTTGCAGAGACAGCTGGAAATGACCCAGCAAGTAGTCCCACCCACAAAGGAACTGACCAACACCTGGAGTGCCCTTCAGAAAATCTCTGAGAATATACAAGCCCTGCAGAAACGTGTGGAGAACACGCATGAGTCCACAAAGGAAGACCTTCAGAAGCTCAGAGCAGACCTGGAGGAAAGAGTACCAAAAGCACGGAATGCACCCAAAAGGTCGGAGTCTGAAGAGAGTCTGTTGGAGGTGGAGAACCATGCAGGTGAGCATGGCAACACCCAAGCAGGCTTTCATCTCCCTGTGTTGGATCTCCTACGGGCAGCTCAAGAGAACATGAGCACTCAGTCAGCCTCCTCTAATGAGATGGGAGAGAGAACTGGAATGGTAAAGGAGAGGAAACATCATGTTTGAGAGAAGGGTATTTAACAGGTGAAGTGAACAGTGAGCACACACAACAATAAAAATCAGGACTTCATTGTCTACTTCCCACTGACAGGCAGATTTCTGGTGTTCCCACAAAGGCAGGGCTAAATTGTGTAGTTTTACTGCAGGCAGACAAACACCGTAGGGTCATCATGCCACCAGAAAGGCCCTTGCAGGTGTGTAAGCACTGCTCAGAAGAACTTAAACATCTCTTTGCTGTCAGTGTTATTTTCATCACAGACTTCATACATAGAAACATAACAGACTCTTTGAGGAAAATGAGTGATATATCAGTCATAACATGGACAGTCTCCCTAAATTCAAGTGGTTTGAGACAGTGAGTGAGCCCAAAGCGTTTCCTCAGTGATAGCAGAGGACTGCCAGCCCCTTTCCTGTGTGCCTTTTCTCTGAGAAATCACCATGCAGGTGACAAGACTATAGGTGGTAACAATCCTTCATCTCTCCTCCTCTTGGAAGGCAGACAGTGTTTGAGGAGCTCTCAGTGCTCCTTATGCACGGTGAACGATCCTGCTGAGGCTCTAGCATCCCCAGCCCATTTAACCTACTACAATCTCTCCCTTTCAAAACTCTCAGCACTAATCAGCAACGAGCCGTCTATCCCACAGTGCACAGATATTGGCTTGAAGAGGTGGCACAGGGCAATTCCTACCACCTGTTCTGCCCTGACAGATTCTGCAAAGCCTTCTGGCAGAATCTCAAGGCCTGGTCCCTTTTCCCATCTCTCGGGCACTCCATCAATCCAAACCAATGCAGCGGAGGTGGAATTTTGTTCTCACTTCAGTTGTCTTCCATGCAGAGTTGGTGTGCCTAGGACCATGCGGAAGGATTTCCTTCCTTGAGTAATACACAGGAGAGACAGATTGGTCTAGATGGAGAGGGAGAGAAGCAACTCTGAGTCACACACTTGGTTTCCCCGCTCTCCTCCACTGGATAAAGAACAGATAATAAGTCCTGTAATGAATTTCTCTCTCTCTACCCATTCGTGCACTCTCCAGTGTCCCCGTTCTGCTGAAAGGAGCTTCTGAAGGCCGTATTTTGTGCTTCAACACACTCTAGGGAATGCCCGCTTAGGAACTAAAACAAAAAGATTGCTTGCTTTGACATTTCTTACAGGAAAAGTACATCCTGCTTGGACAGAATATTCCTCAGGTGACGAGAGGCAGTGTGAGTTTCCAGTGATTCATTTCTTTCTTCACAGGAGCGACGTTGGAGATGAGCACTTCGGTGATTCTCGAATCCATGCGGGAGGAAATGGAAAAGATTCTGAGCGAGAAACTGGCTGCGTTGCAGAGACAGCTGGAAATGACCCAGCAAGTAGTCCCACCCACAAAGGAATTGACCAACACCTGGAGTGCCCTTCAGAAAATCTCTGAGAATATACAAGCCCTGCAGAAACGTGTGGAGAACACGCATGAGTCCACAAAGGAAGACCTTCAGAAGCTCAGAGCAGACCTGGAGGAAAGAGTACCAAAAGCATGGAATGCACCCAAAAGGTCGGAGTCTGAAGAGAGTCTGTTGGAGGTGGAGAACCATGCAGGTGAGCATGGCAACACCCAAGCAGGCTTTCATCTCCCTGTGTTGGATCTCCTACGGGCAGCTCAAGAGAACATGAGCACTCAGTCAGTCTCCTCTAAAGAGATGGGAGAGAGAACTGGAATGGTAAAGGAGAGGAAACATCATGTTTGAGAGAAGGGTATTTAACAGGTGAAGTGAACACGACAATGAAAATCAGGACTTCATTGTCTACTTCCCCGTGGCAGGCAGATTTCAGGCACTTCCAGCAAAAAAAGGCCTGAATTCCATATAACTTTAATGGAGGCCGGCAAAAATCATAAGTAGGGTCACCTGCCATTCCTACTTCTTTACCTTAGCCGAGCGTGATGCCATATGGTTTAGAATATCCCTTTTTCCTCTTGGGGTCTGCTATCCTTCAGGTGCTCTAATGTCCTCAGATGCTACCTAGAGGGCAGAAGAATGAAAGGTGAGTATACATCTATGAGTTCTGGGCCTGAGGAAACACTCTTCTTTCTGAAGTACCAGTCCAATGAGCACGGCCATTCTTAAGCAGGCTTTCATCTCCACAGATGGTAGAAGTGTTCAACAGGACTGAATATACTGCGCAACCTGAGTTTTCATCATGCTTTTCTGAGTGCTATATATTTTATGTGGCCTCTTGCAATAACCCAAGGTGTTGACATAGCACTCCTTTCAATCTTTGCTTAGGACTCTGAGATTCCCATGCTGGCAGTAGCTCAGTGAGAGACTCTAGAAGTGACTGGTGAAGTGCTTGACAACTTTGTCATAGGACAAGTATTCTCTCAGGAAGCCTTTCTACCCTGCGAGGTTCATCAGTGTGAGGGGAGTGTCCCTTTTTTGTCCATGGTCTTGCCAAGATGCTAGAGGCCCTGGAGCATCTCTACTTTGCAGAACACCTGAGTGACTTGGTTCTGTTCAGCCTGGGGAAAAAAGTCTTAGAGGAGATCTGATTAATGTTTATAAATATCAAAAGGAATGGGGGAGACAAATGGACGAGGCCAGGCTCTTCTTGATGGTGTGTAGTGAAAGGACAAAAGGTAATACCCTAAAACTTGAACATACGAAGTTCCATACTAACATGCAGAAGAACTTCTTTATGGTTAGGATGATGGAGCACTGGAACAGGATGCCCAGGGTGGCTGTGGAGTCTCCTTCTGTGGAGATATTCAAGACCCTTCTGGTCACTTACCTCTTTAACCTGTGTAGGGTGCCTGCTTTGGCAGAGAGGTGGACTGCATGACCTCCAGAGGTCCCTTCTAAGCCCTCCGATCCTGTGATTCTGTTATTCATTCCTTTGAGATGTATTTCTCCTTTCTGCACTTAAGTTCATTCAATAATGAATGAGAGCTTTCAAAATGGTGTCCTACATTTCACACAACCCAGTAGTGATTGGACAAGGGGGTTGGTTTAAATTAAAGGAGGGAAGACTGAGGGTTGATGTTAGGAGGAAAGTTGTTACTCACAAGGTAGGGAGGCACTGGCACTGGTGGCCCAGAGAAGTTCTGAATAACTCACCATGGGAGGCTCTGCAAAGAGGAGGGACACCTCCAACTCTATCAGGTTACTCAGTGTGCAGGAAAGACAGATCTTGAATGTCCACAGACACTGGGCATCTGCCACCTCTCTTTGCAGCCTCTTCCAGTTCTTCATTATCCTTACTGCAAAATAATTTCTGTTTTATATTCAATCTAAATCATTAATTGCAATTACAAACTACCTGTCTCAGCAATCCGTCACCTCCAACAGAAACAACGCTTTAAGAGCACTGTGTGTGCTAGGAGATGTGATGGGGAGCAGAAGGGGTGATGAACATTGCCTGGGTCAAAAAACTGGAGAACTTTTCCTCTATTTGTTATGGTACCGATCTTTAGAAGAACCAGATGCTGGAACTGAGCGTGGAAAACCAGGCAATTTCAGGGCACTGTAAGACAAGTGTTACACTGGTAAAATTTCCTTTGCCAAGAGGAAATACTGCTCACTACTGATGACCAAAGAACATCTCTATCTGTAGACAGCCTAGCTGTGGTCCGTGTCAGGAAGAGCATTTCAGCAAGAACTCCTTCCCTCCTCTTGTGTGAGAAACCTGAGAGGCTGCCCTTTAAAAAATTCGTCTCCTTCATCCCTATTCTTTCTTCCTTGCCATGAACTACTTGCCTTCTTCTCTTCAAAAATTCCTCCCATAAAAAGCACTGAAAATAGTGCAGGTGTTTGATGATGATCAGTAGTATAGTCTACATAGTGAAGGTCCATGATGTGTAGTCAGAGTTCAGAGCACGTTGCTATCAAGTCACCATGTTGCTTGCATATCTTGAACAAATCTGGAAAATCTGATGTGGAAAGTCACCTTTCTTTCCTGGCAGGCTCTCCATTGTGAAATGGAGTCTGCTTAAATCAATGGTCTGACCATTCCTTCAGCCAGTATTTCTCAACTGAAAAGAAACTGAGAGGCTCAGCTGATACCACAGCAGCTTTTTATCCTCCAGAGACTTCCCAGGAATCTTGTGGAAGCACTCTGCAAAGTGTCAAGAAGCAAAAACTGCACACTTAAGGATTTATCCTTGTCTCTCCAGAATTGGTTACCAGTCCTGTCTGTGGTCACTGACTGTGTCTCTACAGTTGTCTTTCAGGCCTCTTTGTCTAAGAGCATAAGATCTCAATATGAATGAGGTTTCTCACCCATGAGTCACATTGAGACCTGAGGGTTGATAAAAGCATGTGCGTGTGGCAGGGGAAGTAGGGCTGGGTGCCACATAAGGCAGATAATGAGAAAGTGGTGTTTAGGCTTGTATTCCTTTTCTTCTTCTGTGTGGGGGCACATTCTGAGAGGAAATCAAAAGCCGGAAGCAACAACAGACAAGCAGCAGATTTTAAGGGATGGTAGGATAAGTGTTTCATTGAGGAGGATTCAGCTGCAAGTACAATCCAGTTAGGAAGTGTTTGTGCTCCGGACATTCCTAAATATGATCATGTATTCAGGACAAATTGAGATAACTCTGCAAATTCCCTTGTCCCTTGTTCTCTACCCATTCCTTCCATGCCTCAAGTATGACCTTGTCTTTCTTACCTTTAGTTATTCCAACCTTGATTTTAAGTTTGGTTACAGTTTTGCTGCTGGAACACCAAGCCTCCCAAGAAGGCCTGAGACTTTGCCTTGTACGGTGGATGGCACAGCAGCATTTGACATGCTTACCCAACTGCAGAACTAACATGTCATGTAGGAGAACACTGGACTTTTGGTCAGCAGCACAGACTGTGTCTTATTATTCTCGAGACCATCATGCCTTGAGAAATCTGCTTACTGTCTGCTTTAATTTTTTCCCACAGGTTTTTTCAAAATGCAGCGCTACAAAGGTAAGCAAAAAGGAGATGATGGACATGAATTCTCAGAGCCTGACTGCACCTCTGAAATACAAATCCAGCCCAGGTGCAGAGTTGTATGGAAGACAACATGCTCAGAGGAAGGAATGTTTGATAACTCTTTTCTTTCTTGTGCACTGCCAAAGACCTTATGTATGATTGACTGGAGGCATTTTAGCTGTGTGTAGCCAATAGTGGCTGCTTGCATTGGCCACTTCAGCCTCTGTAACGCACTCCTCTCTTTGCCCTCTTTGGAGTGAGAGGGGATTACTTCACAATGTTGCACCTTGCTAGAGGCCTGTCTAGTGATCATCATGTGCAGAGGTTAGCTGGGTGAAATGAGGGAAGAAATATTTCCTTGTTATTGTGCCAGTGAAAGTCACTCTTGTGGACTCTTAAATTAAAGAGCTCAACTCCCACCTCACCATGATCTCCCTTCAGGTAGTTGTAGAAAGAGATAAGGTCTTCCCTGAGCCTCTTCGTCTCCAGACTAAATAATTCCAGTTCCCTCAGCCACTCCTCTTAAGACTTGTGCTCCAGACCCCTCGCAGCTTCATTGCCTTTCTATGGATATGTCTTTCTTGCAGTGAGAGGCCCAAAACTCAACACAGTAGTTAAGCTCTGGTCTCACCAGCGCTCTGTACAGAGGGATGATCACTCCTTGCTCTTGCTGGAAACAATGTTTCTGATACAGACCAGGATGCCATTGGCCTTTTTGGCCATGTGGGCACACTGCTGGCTCATGTTCAGCCGAGCATCAAACAATACCCCCATTCTGTTTACGCAGTCTTACAGCCACTTTGTCCCAAGCCTGTAAAACATTTCCTGGTGTTGTTGTGGCCCAAGCGCAGGACCCAGCACTTGGCCATGCTGAACTTCATCTCATTGGCCTCAGCTTAGCAATCAGCTGGTAGAGATACCTCTGTTGAGCCTGGCCATCCCTGGGCAGTTCAACAAATACTTCAACTATGGGAATGAAGGGACCTGGGACTGTAGTAACTAGGGTACCTTGAGGCAATTAACTACTGAGTGCACCCTGAAAGACAAAGTAAGATTTGTGTGAGGATGAAGTAAAGAAAGCCTAAGTAAATCAGACCTTGTGTTTCCTGCTACTTACAACATGACTTGATCATTGCAGTTGATGTCACCCTGAATGCTGACACAGCTCATCCCAGATTGGAAGTATCTGAAGATGGGAAGAGCGTGAATGATACTGGTGTGATCAGACAGGTGCCCAGCAAGGAGGAGAGATTTGATTCTCACATTTTTGTGTTGGCAAAGGAAGGATACACATCTGGGAGACGGTACTGGGAAGTGGATGTTGGAAAGAGAAGAAACTGGATCTTGGGTGTTGCTTCTGAGTCCGTGGCTCGTAAAGGGACTGTGATCCTGTCCCCAAAGAATGGCTTCTGGGTGATATCGTTAGCAGACGGGGAAGAGTATTGGGCCCACACGGATCCTTGGACTCGTTTGACAGTGAGTGGTAAACCACAGAAGATTGGGATCTTCCTGGACATCTCTGCCAACAAGCTCTCATTTTATAATGTCAAAAAGAAAACACCTTTGTATGTTTTTACCAGTATTGGTGATAGCAGGCAGAAAAGGAAATTTGTTCCCTCCTTCTCGACAGGTTCTGGTGTTTCAGTGCTTGACACTGAGCCACTGAAGATCGTGCAAGAGTTTGATGAGGATGATTGAATGTTTGATTAAATATAGATTGTGAGATCAGACTGATATGTTGTAAAAAAATCCCCGTCTTTATGCTTCCCAGTGGAAACTGGCTAGGTAGTTGATACCAGATTTTTTCAGCACTGCTTGCTATTCCTGCACTGAAACAGCAGAAAGAAGCACTAGAGATCATGTTGATAAATGGAATATAACACTCAGTTTCCTTGAGGTTTATTAAAGACTCATGTGAGGAACTGAAATGTCTTTTCAGAGCAAGAGTGTGGGAATACATGAAAAACTGTTCAGTGCAGCAACTTTGGAGCAAGATAAAAAGCATGAGAACCAAGGACACCTCTAGAAGAAGGAAGAACGTCTCACAGCTCTGATTGGATAAGCACCTCCATGAACGGTTGAAGAGTGTTTTGTAGAATGCTCTGTTGACATGTAAAGGTGGATGGGAAAGTTGTAGGGCTGGATGGGAAATCTAGAAAAAGAAAATTTGTGAAGGTATATAAGTGATGTGAGAACTTGTAATAAACGATTTGGGTCATTCACATCTGAGGCCATGCATCAGACACTGCACAGGAGGTGCAAGATGTACCTTTCCATTTGATTGCCCCTGGCAGTTTTTTCCCACCTCAGTCACACAGAACTAAATTCAGTATCCAGGAGATCTCCAAAAGCAGATCACATCAGACTCACAGAATCACAGAATCACAGAATCACAGAATCACAGAATCTTGGGGGTTGGAAGGGACCTCCAGAGATCATTGAGTCCAACCCCCCTGCCAAAGCAGGCTCCCTACACCAGGTCGCACAGGTAGGCGTCCAGGCGGGTCTTGAATATCTCCA
This sequence comes from Chrysolophus pictus, assembly GCA_037305975.1. Taxonomy (NCBI): domain Eukaryota; kingdom Metazoa; phylum Chordata; class Aves; order Galliformes; family Phasianidae; genus Chrysolophus; species Chrysolophus pictus. Next base: position 1,422,559 of record CM074606.1, read on the forward strand.
GAGAAGGAGAGTCCTCAACCTCCCTGGGCAGCCTATTCCAGTGCTCTGTCACCTCACCGTAAAGAAGCTCTTGCGCACATTTGTGCGGAACTTCCTATGCTGCAGTTTCTGGCCATTTCCCCTTGTCCTGTCTCTGCACACTGCTGAAAACAATCTGGCCTCACCACTATGCCCTCCACACCTTAGATATTTATAGACCTGGATCAGGTCCCCTCTCAGTCTTCTCTTCTCAAGGCTAAATAGACCCAGCTCACTCAGCCTTTCCTCATAGAAAAGACTCTCCAGGCCCTTCACCATCTTTGTGGCTCTCCGCTGGACTCTTTCCAAGAGATCCCTGTCTTTTTTGTACTGGGGAGCCCAGAACTGGACACAGTACTCCAGATGAGGCCTTACCAGGGCAGAGTAGAGGGGGAGGATCACCTCCCTCGACCTGCTGGCCATGCTCTTTTTAATGCACCCCAGAATGCCATTGGCCTTTTTGGCCACAAGGGCACACTGCTGGCTCATGGCCAACCTGTCGTCCACCAGGACACCCAGGTCCCTCTCTGCAGAGCTCCTCTCCAGCAGCTCATCCCCCAGCCTGTACTGGTGCATGCAATTATTCCTCCCTAGGTGCAAGACTTTACACTTGCTTTTGTTAAACCTCATCTGGTTTCTTACTGCCCAGCTCTCCAGCCTGTCCAGGTCTCGCTGAATGGCAGCACAGCCTTCAGGTGTGTCAGCCAATCCTCCCAACTTCGTATCATCAGCAATCTTACTGAGGGTGGCCACTATCCCCTCATCAGGATCACTGATGAAGATGTTAAACAAGACCAGACCCAGCACTGAGGAACACCGCTAGATACAGGTCTCCAACCAGACTCTGCACCACCGACGACGACCCTCTGCGCTCTGCCAGTCAGCCAGTTCTCAACCCACCTCACTGTCCACTCATCTATCCCACACTTCCTCAGCTTTGTTATAAGGATGTTGTGAGAGACAGTATCAAACGCCTTGCTGAAATCAAGGTAGACTACATTCACTGCTCTTCCCCCATTCACCCAGCCAGTGACAACATCATAGAAGGCTAACAGGTTAATCAAGCATGACCTCCCCCTGGTGAATCCATGCTGGTTTCTCCTGATAACCTTCTTCTCTTCCAATTACTGGGAGATGACATTCAGAACAAGTTCCATTGCTTTTCCAGGGATGGAGGTGAAGCTGGCTGCCCTGTAGTATCTTAGATAATCTTTCTTGCCCTTTCTGAAGACCAGAGTGACTATCCTCCAGTCTTTAGGCATCTCTGCCCTTTGCCAAGATTTTTTGAAGATGATAAAGAGCAGTTCAGTAATTACTTCTGCCATCTCCCTCAGCATGTGTGTGTGTATCCCATTAGGGCCCCTGGGTCAGTGTGTGTTGATGACCATATCCTCCTCAACCCTAAAGAAGCCTTCAATTCCCTAGACTTTCTCTCTTACCTATAGAGTCTGGGATTCCCAAGGTATGGTCTTTGTAGTAAAGACTGAAGTAAAAATGTCATTCATTATCTCTGCCTTCTCAGCATCTTCTGTTACCAGAGCATTCATCTCACTTAGCAGGGGACTCACATTTTCTCTAGTCTTTCTGTTACTGTTGACTTACTTACAAAAACCTTTCTTGTTATTCTTGACCTCCTTTGCAAGATTAAATGCCAGGAGGGCCTTAACCTTCCTCACGGCATCCCTACAGACCCTTACAACATTCCTATATTCTTCCTAAGTGAACAGTCCCTTTTTTCTACGTTTCACGGACAGTCTTTTTTCCTTTTAATTTATCCAGACATTTCTTTGTTTATCCACACAGGCCTCCTGTCACCTTTCCCCGATTTTTATTCTTAGGAATGCACAATTTTGAGCTCAGCAGAAGTGGTGTCGAAGTGTCAACCAGCTCTCATGGGCCCCCTTACCTTCTAGTGCTCTAGCCTGTGTTACACCTCCAAATAGCTTAGTAAAAATGGTGAATCTAACCCAGTCTTGAAACTGCAGTAGAGGAAATTTGAAACCAAGTGTCTGCAGCACAGAGACAGTTATTGCGGGGCTTTGATAGGTGGAGTATCCTCATCAGGGTGCATGGCAGCTATCCTACTTTTCTGGAAGATGTTGGTTGTGGTGCATCCCCTTCTCCTGACTTCTCCAGAAGCACTGGTAATTCTGACCCTGAGTAATGTCCCAAATAGGACATTGTACTCCAGATGCAATTTCAGATATACTCTTAATCTGGGAATCCAACAGAGCGTCTCCTCTGGTCTGATGGTCAAGTACTAGAAGAGAAATCTTCCTCCACATACTTCAGAAGTCTTCTGCACTGTGTGCTAGAATGGCTGTCCTTTAACCTTCAGGAGAGTTCTTTATAAAACTCATTTACAGCTTTGAAGCTGAATCCACAGCACTCCAGGCTGTGTTGTTTAGTTATCTACTTACCTCAGGAAGTAAAATCTGGAATCAAGAACAAGTTAGCAGTTGTCAGTGCTGGGGTAGATTTACTTCTGCACGTTTTCTTTGTATGCCGTTAATGAGGACATCCTGATGAGTTTTTCTGACAGATCTTAATGTCTGAGTACTTTGATTTAAAGAATTATTACACAGCTAACTGCACTCAGGAGGTGAAGAAATAGCATGATGGTGTAACTTATGAGGAAGCTGATGGACAGAACAGCTTGCTTCCTTTGAAGTAATGACTCCAAAGTGATTTATGTGACACCAGACAACCAAATATCATTGAAAAATTTACAGAAATCTTATGAGAACTTAATGTTGAGATTGAGCTGGCCCTTGAGTTCACCTAGGACCAAGAATGCCTATACAAGCAGGGATTTCAGTTTGTAATACATCAGCAGCCATGTTCTCCATTGTAATGGACAAGAGTTCACACAGAATACTGAATATACATAAGGTAATGAAAATATACTGAAAATGCCATTGGGACTGAGATTGGAATGGTCAACCACATACTAGGGATGTCACAGTGCACAAAAAGGCAAAAGACAAAAGAAAGGTATGCTTTTTTGGAAGAGTGCATCAAAATTGACCCTCACTGAATGTGACAGGCTAGGTTAATTAGTTGCATGAAATCTGGTTTAAGCTCTGAGTGAGTCCGCAATCTGATTATTTTCAGGGAGTGATTTATCTTTCTTTCAAACATATGTGCAGGGTTGTCTAAACAGCCTTTCTTCCGTCTTCCTTTCCCCATTTCAGAGCAAGGACAGAGATTTAAATTGGTGTGCTAATTCAAGTGTCCATCAAATTTTGCAGAAAGCAGAAGTTTAATTTTTTTTCCCTTGCATACCCCATGGTAACTTTGTGGAAGTATGTTAGACTGCAAGAAGTTCCCCCAGTGTTAATTGGAGATCTGGTCAGAAATTGTTTTTTTCTAAGGCTAAACTTGACTGAATGCTTGGGAAGGTGAGTTAGTGTAATTCAAGAAACACTCGAAGGGCTTAGGACGGATTTCCTTTCTGTTATACTTCCCTGTGCCTGTTTCAGATCAGGTGAACAATAATTCCATGCATGTAGCTGTAGGTATGAAACTGAAATGGCTTCTGTTCACTTTTATTTCCCCTAATAATCATCTCATTTGAATGGATTGGTTGAATAACCAAACGATTCTGATGTTCCTTTTACAATTCAGTCTTCAGTTTTCTTCATACCCATTCTTTTTAGATCATTCAGAAGGAAGAATTAAGGAACTATTTTCTTCACTTGGAGAGACTTACCATGGTGCTTTGGGGTTTTTTTTGTTGTTGTTGTTTGTTTGTTTTTGTTTTGTTTTCTTTGTTTTTTTTTTTTTTTGTTTATACGTGACTTGGAATACACACCCAATCTCAAGAATGCTCTCAACCAAAGTTAGAAACTGTTCATATTCTCTTAGTTGAGAACAAATAAGATAAAAGCTATTTCACTTCAAACTGTTTTTTTTTTCTATTTTGAGACACTGAAATTTTGCCCCATTTGTCCTTTTTCCCCATGTTTTCCGTTTTTTTTTTCTTGAATCCTATTTTCCTTATCTTATGACATCCTAAGATGATGTTACCTCTCCTCCCCTCTGCCTGACCACTTAAAATGCAAAACAAACAAACAAAAAAATCTTTGCAGTTAAAAAAAGAAAACAGACAAGCAAAAAAACCACTTAGATTCTATAAGAAACTTTATTCAAAATCTCATTTTACAGTGGCTCCAAAGGAACAGGGGTTAATACAGGGTGGATAACAGGTGTGTCTGCCTCTCCTCCTTTGGATAAAAATGGGAAAAACATTTCTGTAGGTTCCTTTCCAAGACTTACAGAGATTTTTAACATGGTGGTCATCTGATGAGCTTTGTAGAAGTTTATTCGTGCTTCCTCCAAGTCCAGAAGCACACCAATCACTGAGTCATTCATCTCTTTCTTCTCAAGACTGATGTTTTCCTTGATAGAGAAAATCTCTCCCTTGGATCTGTGCAGAGCCCAGTAGTCCTCCCCAGCAAGTGTCCCTTGCTCCTCTTGTTTCCCTTTGTGCCTCATGACTCCCAGCATCCAGTCCTGCTGCTGGCCCACATCCACTTCCCAGTAGTGTTTCCCAGATGCAAACCCTTCCTTTGCCACCAGGACAGGGACTGTAGAGGGGCTGCTCAGGTCAACAGGTTCACATGCATTGTTCTCAACATCTGGAGCCCCTGGCACTTGGAGCTCGAGGAGTTGGCATTCAGGATTCACAGTAATGGGAACTGGAGGGGAAAATGAGAACGATGCAGTGATAACAGTGCTTCAGGGACCTCTATCTTCAGGGTGAGATGGGTTGAAGCATTTGAGGATCTGAGCAGTCCTGGCATGATTTGACAAGGAATTGAAACATTTCCCCCTAACAGGGCAGGAATCAATCACATATGAACTAACAGGGCCTTGAAGTTGTCATAGTCATAGTACTCTCTCTTGTGGGGAATTCCAGGTGGTTCCTGCCCTCTCCATACACTTTAAAATTAAATAATACAATAGCCACATCCAAGCCTCATTCCCTTCTAACCAAGCCAGGTGAAGGCTTACTCCTATGACTCCAGCTCAGCTGTTCAATTTCTAAGGTCACAGCATTGTCATTTCATGGTAACTTGGTCAGAGAATTTTTGCACATTCCTTCCTTTCAGTTTTACCTGCATGGCTCCGGGCTTCCCAGAAATCTGCAGAAGGGAAAGAGATTATAGGGTTTTATTATTCCATTAAGCAGTTGCAGACTTCTGAAACTAACATACCAAAAAAATTACCCGCATACAATTCTTGTCACCTCTGATTCTCTATCAGTTTTGGCTTTGCTCCTCTTAACTCCACAATTCTTCTCCTTGTTATCATTTTTAATAACTTACCCAGCTCAGCTTTCAGCTTACCTGCAAGGAAAAGATATTTCAGTCAATAACACTTGCTTCTTTTTATATTTTCATTACAGTTTTACAAAGCTGAACAATCCTATTGCATGAAAGAGGAGAGAATTCTGGAAGCTGTAGTGAGGAACATTTTTATTCATGCTATTTAAATATCACCATCAGTGCTTCAAAGGGAGGGACAGAAAGCTTGTCCTCCAGACTTCATCAGCTCTGCATTTACACAGCGTTACTTCAGATATGTCTTGAAAAACCCTTTAGTAAAGCAAATGAGGGACATCTGAAGGACAACTTAGATGGGATTATTCAAGGAAAATTAGTTTTATCTCTGGGCTTCTTTTTGCTCTCAGAAAGATATGTTCTTGTACTCTAAATCTGATCTGGATGTGTCTGTGTGTCTTAACTGCTCTCATGATAAGGATGCCTGACTTTCTGAAAAGATAAGACAGGTCTGGGTCATGCTTAGAAGGGTTCTTCTACTTTGTGCTGAGTGGCCAGGTTATTTCTGTGGGCATTCTGGAAGCAGCTGAATCCAAAACAAGCTCCCTAATAGGCTCTGGATTTTCACGCAATCCTGAAATATATTCTTCAGAAGAGAGAAGGCCAAAAGTATATCAGAATAAATCTGATTCTGCCTAAAAGCCTAATGGTGGGAGCCTTTCATAAAAAGAGATTTGGGCAAGATTTCTTGTCTGCTACTTCACCAGAAGAGTTTGGAACTGACCTTTTTTGCTCTCCAGGAAATGTGTTAGCGCCACAGCAGTGAAGAGTGCTCCACCTACTTGTTTTCATGAGCTTTCTGGAGTACATACAAGTCAGAGGGCTGTTCTAGGTGACTGGGAGAAATTCTTGCCTATCTTGCAGCACTCCCTGCTACCAAAACCTTGGCATGTCATGCCAGTGCAGTTTCTAACTGTAATGTGACCAATTTGACTGAAGCAGCTCTAAATATCTTTCATGGCAAATGCTTCAGAGACTGAATAAAAGACTTACTGTCCCCTCAGCCTGTGAAGACAAGTGCAAAAAGATGAAATAAAGTGAAAAACAAGTGCATGAGATATGAAGATAAGTTTATATATAATACATATTTTATGAGGGTTGTTCTGAAGGTAATGTCTACAGTTTCATTCTGTTGGCTGACCATATCAGAGGCATGTGTTGGTTAGATGGCAATAGAAGTAGAACCTTCTTGCCAGTTGTTCATTACATTTTGTTGCCATGTGACAGATGGCAGCAGAGGGGCACTCTGACAAATACGCATCTGACATGGAAATGCATGTGAAGCAAAAGTATGTGTTTGAATTCCTCCATGAAAAAAATAATTGCACCCTATTGACATTCAGTGATGCTCGCTGAATGTTTATGGAGAACAATCAATGTATGTGAGCACAGTGAGGTGGTGGGTGGTGCGTTTCAGCAGTAGTAACAATGAGAGAGGGTCACCTCTATTAGTGCAGTTCTCCTCTAGGATAAAATCCTTTAGAAATCAATGGTATCTAAATCTTTATTGTGAAGTTAGGTCTGGAAAACTTGTGGCCAAGAAAAGGTAATCTAGGCTAGTCATACAGTAAAGCAGCAGGACAGCAACCCTGGTGAGATTTAAAAAAAAAAAAAAAAAAACAACAGAACCTTGTAGGTGGATGTCTCACCATATTTGTTCAATTTCACAATCCGGGATGGCATTGACAAACTCACCTAGAATTGTATTATTGTTTCTAAGCTTGATGGGATTGTAAGATATATATAAAATGTCTTTTCTTACCAAAGCGCCCTTTGAGTTTGGATTTTTCTGAAAAATAAGAACATAAATAAGTGATACAGGAACTCAAGGAAAAAAAGAAAAAAAGAAAAAAACAACAAGAAGCATTTGTGAAAATAACATAATAGCTACATGCCTATTCTTTCCTTCTGACAACAGGCAGAGCATACACTCCAATTGAAGGTAGAGAGGTAAATGTCATTAATTTTCTACCATCTAATCATCTCTACTAACATGTCCAAGAAGTCATTTAAACTAAAACCAAGCTAATTAAATAAAGCAATTTATTCCATTGTGTCTAAACTGCATCCATCATCAATTATTTAAGAAAATGAGATTTACCTCTTCGATTTGTGGCTTTCTCTTGTTCTAATCAGTTCAGCAGATAGAATGAAAGAAAAAAAAAACACATAAATGGGGTAGTTATTGGATATAAACTTACGAAGTGGACTATTACACTTTTTATGTATAACCTTTCCATAAAGCTTCACTGTTAAACCTGTGCAAATATTTTGAAAAAACACTTAATGTTATACTGCTTTACAACTAGGCACTCATGCACACACACAAAATGTTATACTGCTTTACAACTAGGCACTCATGCACACACACAAAATCTATAACGCTCAGACTTTCCTTATTATCTTTGGATATTTTCACATGAAAATAATCCAATTCATTTAAATCCTTTGTTCAAATTAAAGAGCGCTACCAAGACTAGTAATCACATCAAAACCAATTGACAAACAAACAAAAAAAAAAAAAACCAGAAAATTCTCCAAATGGTCACATCTTCAGTGCAAAGGCATAATATTTAATGAGCAACAAAAGCATCTTACCTAACATCAACTTCAGTTGTTCATTTTCTAGAAAAGACAATACACAGACACCAATGTATCCTGTGTCAGAATGGTTCAAAAACACAAACATGCAAACAGCAAAATCACATAGCGTGGTGTCCTTGTGTGTCCTTAGAACTTGGCTACTTTCACTGTATGTCAACTGCTTTAAGCAGGTGTAAATCCAGAGGAAACCAAATAATTCACCCACGAATGGATCACAATATTTTAACTGTATTAGATGTAGGTAACTGATAAAACTTGAGCAAGATGGAAAGACAACTTATTTGCACTGCTGGTACATGGAACACCTCCCTACAAGGACAGACTGAGAGAGCTGGAGCTGTGCAGTCTGGAGAAGAGAAGGCTCCAAGGAGAGCTGAGAGTGACATGTCAGTATCTAAAGGGGGCTATAAAAAAGAACTGGACAGATTCTTTAGCAGGATCTGCTGTGACAGAACAAGGAAAAATCATTTCAAACCTGAAGAGAAGAGAGATATTTAGACTGGATATAGGGAAGAAGTTTTTAATAGTAAATTTATTGAGGCACTGGAACATCATCACAAATGCGAAGGGATTTTACCTTCTTCCATCTTTTTCTTCGATCTTACTAAAAAAACAGAGAAAAGTAGATCATCATGTTAGCTACTCTTGTAAACACCACTTATTCTGCCATAGTGAATTTTATGTGTAAATAGAAATAAGTGGGGTTAAAAGTTAAATTTAATTTAACTTAGTATATTTTCTAAGGCTCCTTGGTAGCCCTACTTTTCCAGACCAAGAGGTATATAATTTCTAATTGAGTTACACACAGACTCAAAAGGGAAGATGTATGAAAAGCTGCTGAAGTCACTTGGTTTGTTTAGACTAGAGAAGAGGAGCCTGAGGGAAGACCTCATTGCTGCCTAGTTATTAAAGAATCCAAGGAATATTTCTGACGCTTTAATTAACTCTTGCATGATTAGACAGGAAGTTTAACTAGGAACGATAGAAAATGTTAGTCAAATGTCAGTCCACATATAGTAATGGCTAGGGCTTAATGAAAGCAGGAACAGACTGTTTATAAAATACAGATGAAAAAAAACTCATGCAAGATATTGTTACACTATGTGGTACAAAACTAAAGTGAAAAACTAAGACATTTATCTATAACTAGAATATTTCTTTTATTTAAGTATAAATAACCCATACACTCTACAAAGTGTCATATTCTTCATCTTCATGATCTCTTACCTGAATTAATTGTTTTCTTGTGGTTACCTGGTTAACAACAACAAAACAAATAAAAAAGAACAAAATGACTTCTGAAGAGTAATACTGAGAGTGATAATTTCTCTGATTTATCTATAGTGTCATGGGTAATTCTCTGGAATTATGTCCCTAATGAATATAGAGAGAGGGTCTTAGACATGTAGTTTAGCTCATAGAGTTACTCTTGTCAGACCTAATGTTGTCTGAGGTAAGGACATGCAATGTGTCTTACTACTTGTTCAGCCCATGTACTTCCCCACTCTTTCATTGTTGTTCTATTTCTTGAATTCAGTCATGAAATAATCACTGGTCATTTTGATTGTAAGCTTTTGTTACAATCATGAATTTCAATATGATACTTCTATACATTAATTGAAAGAATATATGAAGAAATACTTACTTTTTAGCTTAAAAAATACAGCACAGATTAGGACTGCGATAGCACATAGAATTACCAGGTAGGCAACCAGCCATTTTGAAATGGAGGGGAAGAAAATATCTGCAAAAATGAACAAAAGGTGTTGTATTATATTAATGAGTTAAATAGAAAGACAATTTTATCTCAGGATGTAGTCAAGGAGACGGCGAGTTTATATTTTTCTTTCATTTTTCTAATAATATTGCTGAAGAAAAGATCTAGTACACAGGCAGCAGTAATTCAGGGAGAGTCTTTCTGTGGTACCAAATTTGTAAGGTCAAAACAGACATTTGAGGTATGGAAAAAGCTTTGTGTAGTTCATAAATCTGAAGGAAAGCAGCAATATTCTCTCCATTTTTCCCCACAATTGTGTTGCATTTCATACTAAACTGACCACAAAGCAGGCAATTCAAAGAAGGAAGAAGTCATCAATGCTGAGGAAGAGAGAAACATTCACTCCTAATGTATTTGACAAAAGGAATATCTCATTCATGCTGCAGAGTATGGTGCATAAACCTAGAATAGCAATAGGATTTCAGACATTTCCTATTTTCTTTCTTTGTTTCTTTCTTTCTTTATTTGTTTGTTTGTTTATTTTTCTCTTTCTTTCTTTCTTTCTTTCTTTCTTTCTTTCTTTCTTTCTTTCTTTCTTTCTTTCTTTCTTTCTTTCTTTCTTTCTTTCCTTTCTTTCTTTCTTTCTCTTTCTTTCTTTCTCTTTCTTTCTTTCTTTCTTTCTTTCTTTCTTTCTTTCTTTCTTTCTTTCTTTCTTTCTTTCTTTCTTTCTTTCTTTCTTTCTTTCTTTCTTTCTTTCTTTCTTTCTTTCTTTCTTTCTTTCTTCTTGTCTCTTCCAAAGTCTCTCCACATTCAATTTTCTGGGATTTCTTCATGCCATCCTGAAAGGTCTGGTTCCCATTCCAGACTGCACATTGACTTTGTGGTAATGAATTTCTTTTTGGGTTCCAGCCTTGTGAGTCTTGCTTGAATCTACCTAATGCCTGTCTATTTACCCAACAAACGGAGATGTGTGAAATGCTACAAAGCACAGGAAAACATAACATGGTCCACCCTGCAATGATTTAAAAGCAAGGTATGTATTAATAAGAGTGAAGGTAAAAAACTGGAATAAAAATATTTTCGAGATATTGAAACTATCACAGTAACTCTTCTGAACTCTTCCTTCCTTTTTTGTTCCTGTTTTTGTTTTTGTTTTCAGCTATGCTTTGTGAAGCCCATCTGTGCAAATCTTATCAGATGTTTTGGTAATGGTCTAGATAATAAAATCCTGTAGAATGTTCAGCCGTAACTAAGGAAATACGTCATTTTCAAATGTACATAGAGTTGGATTTTTAATTCATTTTAATTCAGCTCCATCCACTGACATCTCTAAATGTGAGCTAGGGAACACAAAGTTTTGTTACTATCTGACTCTTTTTGAAGGAGAAAATGATTCACTGGATACCACCAGAGACTGTGTAATAAACTAGAAATAAAGGTTGAAAAAGATTGCAGCTCCCATGACCTTCTGTCCAACAGTGGTTCTGGGACTATATCTTTGGGCCAGCTCATGACATAAAAATGGGACCCACACCATTTTTCCTATCTTTTTAATCTTACAAGCAGATGACTCTGCTCACTCACCTGAAATCAGAACTCGGGACTCACTCATTGTCTTTAGCAGATTGTTAACTATCCTGCAGGAGACTTCCATGTCAGATCCTGGTGTTAGGTTCATGGAACTTAGGACACTGTATAGGCCTGAAGGCATCATCATCACTTTTGTGGTTGATAGTTCCTTCCTGATCTGTCCTTGACCATTCAACCAAATCACTTCAGGTTTAGGAAACCACCCATCTGCATGGCAGGTGAGGCCAATGCCCTGTTTCTTGGGACTCCTCAGGAAAATGGAGGGCACACCACCTTTAGCTAAGGAGAAAACATTATAAGTTTATATTCTTATAATGTTGCCAGTGGAATCTCCCAGTATTTGGTGAAAATTATAAAACCTCATAAAATGAAGAAAATTGGTCAATTACAGGAAGCCTGTGAACAACTAGTGCAATCTGTCCATGAAAAAAGAACATATTAGAGTCTCAGGTTAGGTATTTCAAGTAAAATTCATACTGACAGTGAAAAAATAATAACATCGTATTGTTTATATTTGCGGATTTAGATGACTAAATTACAGTGTTACATAGATGTTAAACCTTTGCTTCATCTGGAATTAACTATGAAAATATCTTCAGAAGAATCTGGTTGTAATTTTTAGAAGCCACTATGCCCATTCCCCTCCTACAAACAGAAGGGGAATCAACTCTTTGAAATGGTAGACAACAGCAGGGGGGGAAGATTTAGGTTGGATGTCAGGGGGAAGTTCTTTACGGAGAATGGTGAGGTGCTGGAACAGTCTGCCCAGAGAGGTTGTGGATGCCCCATCCCTGGAGGTGTTCAAGGCCAGATTGGATGAGGCCCTGGGCAGCCTGGTCTAGTATTAAATGGGGAGGTTGGTGGCCCTGCATGTGGCAAGGGGGTTGGAGTCTGATGATCCTTGAGGTCCCTTCCAACCCTGGCCATTCTGTGATTCTGTGATTTAAGGAAAATCGGATCCAGTGTAGCAGAGAAAGAAAGGAAAAATGTGCCCAATTCTAAGCCAATCTCATTAATAAAAGCTACCTATGAAGATGGTATCTATTAATATACTGAAATAAAAATAGGAGCATTGCCCACTGCTTTGTTTTCCTGATATGGGCAAGGGAAGCAGTGAGGTATTGGGATGAAACAAATTGATTGTATCTATCCCAGTTGATACAATCACAGAGAGAGACTGGACGATAGGTTCAGTAATGGAGACAGAGACAGAGCATTTATTTAGAGAAAGCTAACACAAATCAAGCATTCTTCCATGAAGAAAATTTATCAATCAAATTACGTTAAAATTACATTTCTCTCAGTCAGTCACGATATACATGTTTCTGTTCATCTCCATCTTTGAATAATGTGAGAGAAGGGCCACTAACCTCCTACTTGCAGTTCAATCAGCTTGTCATGGTACTCATCATTGAAAGAGACCACACAAGTATACAATCCTTTGTCAGAACTTCTGATGTTCTTCAAGTGCAGAGACATGTTTCCAGTTTTAAATTCACTGTGGAAGAGTTCTGTTCTGCCTTGATATCTCTCATCTTGCTTTTCATTTTTATTTTTTCCATTGTATGTGCTCACTGTTATTTTTTCAGACTGTGCATTAAATATCCACTGGACAGAGAATATCTCAGGAATGTTCTCTGCTACCACATAGCAAGGCAAAATGACCCCTTCTCCAATGACTCCAGTGATGGAACTGCTAGGAGGATAGCTAATAAATTGACCTGTGGAGAGTAAAAATGGCAGCTGTTTTCATTTGTCCATATCATATTTTACTTGTCACTACATCAGTCAGTGAATTGAACTAATATCACTATCAACAGAAGAGAAATCTAGAACAAAAGTAGAAGACAGCATGGCAGAGTGCTTATATTCCCATTCATCAGTTTTCTAAGGATGAGCTTAAGAAAGTTCATGGCCATTAAGTGATAGAAATTGTGAAATCATGAAAAAAGGATGAAACTGACTGTCAAAGATCCAACACAGGATGCAGGACCTATAAAACAGAAAAATGAAGGTGGGATTCAATTTTTCAGATGGTGGTACCTAGTATCATTTAGAAAGTGATAGGGTATTCATCTCCATGTCAGTCATTTAATTGAATACCTTGTCAATAGAGCTCTAGCTAATTGTTCCATTCGTTCTACAGTCAACAGTGAGTTTGCTCACTAAATGCAGTAGAGTTTCTGGAACACATTTCATGACCTGAGACATCAGGACTGGTAGAAGTGACTTCAGGATACATGTTGGGTATGTGTAAAAACACAGATAACAGCCTGAATTGGTGACTAGCCCAGAGAAAGATCTTGTATTAGCTTGGGAACACAAGTAAAGTGCCTCAGCCTGCACTTCAGTCCATCCCAGGATGGACACTGTGCCAGCCATCCATCCCCAGTGATAAGGGCTTGGTGGCAATTGTACCAGCTGACTCACCCCAACAATATAAGTACCTCTCTAATTAATAGATGAGTATCAACTTTCTCCTGTGTACTTTCTTCAGGATCAATAAACATTACACAGAAGCACTGGCATTATTCCATTACATTGAATCTGTTCTCTTTTGGAGCATCAATGCTCAAGAAGAAAAGCCTGCAGTATGCAAAATATCAGTAGATGCCAATGGATGGGTAATTGAGTGGAATCCTATACACTGAGCTTGCATGTGGACATCTGCCTCTAGAGAGCTAAAGATAAACAGCTAAATCTCTGAGCTGAGCCCATAATCTCAAGCATGACATGGTTGGCTACATCTAGAAGTCTAGAGCTGAATTCCCCCTGGCTTCCATTCCCTGATCTAAAGTCTGTAAGTCCCCTACAGGCTGATGTTATCTTCCAGCCTTGACTACCTTAGCAGATATCAGATTGTACAAGGGGCATTCTTGGTGTTTTTAGCATCTGAAGTTAACGAAGTAAAAAAGAAATAAAATGTGTGTTCATTATTTATTACTTTTATGTGAACTTAGGCATCATTAAAATTAAATATATTTAAAATTGAGCTATTTTACCTGTAATCAAGCATGATAAGTGTTGAAAAGCCAGTATATGAAAAGGTGTCAACCTCGAAGATGGAAAACCCAACATTATCCAGATTTCTTAATCATCAACACGACCAAAAGTAAATCTTTCAGATGAAATTCCTGTGGGATTCCTTTGGTCTCTTCATGTGTTCAGTGTAAAATAACAGCCATAAATGCACATGTAATATAATGAGGAAAAGTATGAACAAAGGTTAAGACATTGTGTTGGATGCAGTCAAAGACAACGACATTTGCAGAGCATATGTCTTCCTTTACACATCTCTCTATCAAATTGAACTACCTATTGTAAAACATTCAAAAGCAATATGGTCTTTGTCTGCTCTGTTCAGTTGTCAATGCTTACCTTTGTCTTCCAGAAACTCAATTACCTTCCTCGACAATATTTTCTTTCAGTGACGAGTTAACATTATTTTATTTTATCTTTTGTTTGTAGCAAAAAGCTCTTTCTCTTCTTTCTCTCTTAATGAAAAGCAAAACAAAACGGAATCACCTTCATGGATAAATTCCTAAGCAAAATGTTACTATACAAATCTCCCTGTTGACTTCCATAAGCGTTTTAAGGAGAAACTTATGATTTAACAAAGGTAACTCTTTCCAACTTCCTGCAAAGAACTTGGTTTTCAAATTGCTGAACTAATCCATTCTCATAATGTACTCACAGTAAAGATTAACTGGTGTCATGTCTTTAAATCTCACTAATTGGAGACAAAACATTTCCTGCTCTCCTCCACCTTTCTGTGTGGTTTTCTTTTTCTCACATTTTCAACTGTGAAAAATCAAATGCTGTCGGAGGGGGGCATTCCCATCCAAACAACAATGCAACTACAGCAAGCAGGTTCATGTCTGCCAGTGCATTCCATTAAATCTACAGCAATTAATTCCAGTGTCATTGTAAATGCAGGAGATTTTGTTTATGGTTTTAGAAAAAAAAATAATTTCTTACCTGAATAGAACAAACCTTAAGACTTCAGTAAGGGATATGGTAGTTTTGAACCTTTGTCCTTATATCTTTATTACCAGGGAAACTTGTGATTGCATTTTTAACATCCAATAGGATAGAGAGGCTTGACCAGACTGATTGGGAAAGATGTAAATGTCAAAATTCATGCTGAAAGACAAAAATAACATCTTGCCTCCCAATCCATTTCCGTACACTAGGGCAAACATGGTAGAGATATTCCTCCTCATTCCCCTGTGCAAACCAGTTTTCTCTTCAACCAGCATTTAGCCAGAAAGCACTGCAATAAAACAAGTGTGTAATGAATAGGTTATTAGGCATATCATTATTAGTATGTTTTATTCTGTTTTTCCTCTCACATACTTGAACGTTGCTCTCTTTTTGCTGACATGCCTGGATCTTGGAAGTATGTTTTCTCATGTAATACTTTTTATGTTCCATTCAAGATCTGAAAACAATCACATTTGAAGTTTACTCATTTTTGGACTTCTGTGATTCTGATTTTGCGTTTTTTTTTCCTTTTTTTTTTTTGTTTATTTGTTTTTATTTATTTATTTATTCCTTAAGCAAAAGCATGGATGTGGAAATCAGGATTCTGAACATAAAGTGTGCCAGTTTCCTTCATCTTTCTGGCTTATTAAGCTACTTTGATATTTTTAACCAAATTAGATCTAGCGGTAGAGTTGTTCAGAAACACAAAATTTCTGTAAGGTCTGTGAAAAGAGTTTTTCCCAGGGTAAGGTCAAGGATTTCTGCTATAACAAGGGAATTAATGAGGCTAGGTCTACAATCAGGATTTGAATAAAGCTGGTGTAATTAAATCACTGCATTTCTAGCTTACTTCTATTTCCTACCTGGTCTCTGACTTCTATATTCATATTTCTGATTACAAATCATTCTAAAGGATAATGGACTTAGGCAACAACTGATTCTGGTTCCTCTGTCTCCTGTTGATGCTGTTTTTCCATTTTAATGTAGTAATTGTCAGAAAGTCATAATAGCATATGAATTGTTCTGCAAAGGTATGAAAGTGGTTGAAACAAACCTGTTGCTGCACGTTGGACCTAGGTGTGTAGGAAAATCAAACCTTCAGGTATCTCCTGCAATTCTTTGGACCAAAGGTCAATAATTTCCCAGGGGTGAAGTTCAGTCTTTCATATTTGTCAACTTCAGTGAGCAAACCATTGAAGTCTACTCTCTGTATAAGTAGGGAAAATGGAAGTACTTGTGTTCAGGGAATACAAGACAACTGCAAAGTGACAAAGATTCCTCAGTTCTGCAATACGAGCTGTATTTAAAATGGATCATTTGGTTCTTGCCATTCAGGTAAGGGATGAAAGTCTGTCTGAAATAATGCTGTGCACTCACAAATGTGAGATTTGCATGAGTATCAAGGTGGCTGTTTGCTCTTTACATTCTCCGGGGAATGGTTTCATCCCCGGATTAAAATGGCTTCTTTCTTGGCTGGATAAGTGGAAGTACATTTTGGACTTCTGTGTTCGGCATTTTAAACAATTTGCTAATAGTTGTTTAAGGTCCTTTCTTTCTAATACTTTAAAGTAAAGATGAACACAATCTTCTTTCTTAAGAATGGATGAAGCATAACTCTAATCTACGATTATAGTTACACATTAGAAGCTATCAGCTATCAGAGACATTATTTATTTATTTATTAAAGTCACTGAAATGCTCATTTATTTGCTGAGTTGCTTGAAAGAGTGTTTCCTAAAACTTTTCTTATATCAGGGTTGTGTTGAGGTCTGAAATATGCTGATTCTGAAATCTATTTCCACATATGAGAGAAATTTATTATGCTTTTTGTGTTAGAAGCATACACTTGGATGGTGTATTTCTGGTAGGCATACAAATATGATTTGTTATAGATAGCATTACCTAGATCATCTTAGTTAATGAAGTTTAATAAATCTTGTTTGATTTTTTTTCCAGAAGCTGAATGGTACAATTCAGTGATGCATTCTTTTTCATTTTCATTTCTTTTTCCTTTTTCTTTCTCTTTCTTTTTCTTATTCTATTTTTCTTTTTCTTATTCTATTTTTCTTTTTCTTATTTTATTTTTCTTTTTCTTATACTCTTTTTCTTTTTTTTTTTTCTTTTTCTTATTCTCTTTTTCTTTTTTCTTTTCCTTTTTCTTCTTCTTTTTCTTCTTTTTCTTTTTCTTTTTCTTTTTTTTCTTTTTCTTTTTCTTTTTCTTTTTCTTTTTCTTTTTCTTTTTCTTTTTCTTTTTCTTTTTCT
Source organism: Chrysolophus pictus (assembly GCA_037305975.1). NCBI lineage: Eukaryota > Metazoa > Chordata > Aves > Galliformes > Phasianidae > Chrysolophus > Chrysolophus pictus. The sequence continues at coordinate 1,440,079 of CM074606.1, forward strand.
TTTTCTTTTTCTTTTTCTTTTTCTTTTTCTTTTTCTTTTTCTTTTTCTTTTTCTTTTTCTTTTTCTTGTCCCTTAACTTCTTCTTTTCCCTTAACTTCTTCTTTTCCCTTAACTTTTTCTTTTCATTTTCCTTAACTTTTCCCTTAACTATTCCTTTTCATTTTCCTTTTTTTGTTTATAAGGGTTTTTATTTATTCTGTCTTCATCTGCAAAAACTTACTAGAACTATCCTAAACACAAAGTGAGATTCTTCAGGCCAGGCCTGTAAAACACCCTTCAGATCCATCCTCATGTCCTTCTAAGTCTTTCAGAAATACCTCTCTCGGTCTCTGCAGGACAAGTAGAAGTCTTAGAATCTTAACATAAGTCATTGACTTCCATTCTAAACAACATATTCATTCATTTTCCTTAATTTGCTTCTAAGGAACATAAATGCTTTTACAGGCTTATCCTTGTGTCACTCCATATGCATTGGTATCCATATAAACTTATGCCTTTAGTTCTCAATTCAGCCTTCTCATTTTCTGTTCCTTACTTGGAAAGATTACAGGAATATGGTAAGAGTTGTCCTTGGTCATTGAAGACTTCTAAACCTGCATGGTGATGGCTTCCAGTTTTCAGCACACCACAATTCTTCACATTATACTTTTCCTACAGATAGTTCATTTCATCAAAGGTAAGTCTGGGTTGTGTTTTAATCCTAATTTGATTTAAATGATACTATAACTTCCAGAACTGCTGGATTGATCCAGAACTTGAAAAACAAAGAAAAAGAAAAAAGAAAAGAAAGAAAAGACTCAATAGCCTTCTGTGTTTCCATATAGGATTATATATATATATATTTACTGTCAGTGCAGCACACATTACTGCTGATCTTCTGCTCTGTAACTGCATCCTGCTGGATTCTCATCCAGGAGCCCCAAGTCCTTGAGAGGGCTGCATTCTCTGAGTTCTTATCCCGGTCTGTATGTATATCTGAGATTGTTCCATTCCAAGTGCAATATCTGGCCTTTTTGAATCTTATTAGTTTCTCATGGGCCCACTTCTCAAGCCTGCTTGTGTCCTTTTGGATGGCATTGTTTCCTTCTTTGTATCAACCACACTTCTCAGTTTAGTTTCATTTGAAAACTTGCTGAAGGTACACTCTATCCATGTTATTTATAATGATATTTAAGGGTACCTGTCCCAAGATGGACCCTTGGAAGACACCACTCATCACTGGCCTCCTCCTGGACATAGAGCTGTTGACTACCCCCTGGCTACAACCATCCAAACAATTCCTGACCACTAAATAATCCAAGCCCATATATCTACAATGCAGAGATAAGAAACTGTGCTGGTATATGCTCACGAAGGCCTAGGAAGGTGCAGTCCTGTTACAGTAGTGGGATTTCTTCCTCTCCATTTGTCTGGTCACATTGGTCACTGATTTCACAGTAGGAAATTATTGAAATAACTCGAGATAACATCATGATCCACAGCATTTTATGATACACTGATTTAATCAGAACAGAAGAGCTGCAATTACAAATCTGACTTTGCTGTTTACCATACAAAGTGCTAATGAGAACATCTGTTACAGCCAAGATTTACATCTATCTCTTTTTGCAGGCCAGTTTAAAATTATACCTCCTAACAATCCTGTAGTTGGAGTCATTGGAAAAGGAGTCACCCTGCCCTGCCGGCTGGAAGCTAAGGCAATCTCAGAAAGACTTTCTGTTCAGTGGACATTTACTGGACTATCCCCAAGCATTGTTATGACTAGCTATGATGGAAAAAACACACTAAATCCAGTCAGGGAGGATAAGGCTTACCAAGGACGCACAGATTTCTTTCGGTCTGAAATTAGTAATGGAAATATATCCCTTCACCTTAAAAATGTCATGGTCTCTGATAAAGGAAAATACATTTGCAGTGCCTTTTTGGAGAACTGGTATGATGAAGTGGTGGTTGACCTGAATGTGGCAGGTGAGTGGAATGTCAAGAGTCTTTTACTTATTACTAAGTGCAGTTGTATACCATTGAAAAGGACTGTGGGGCACTGTTAGCCATGTGGAAGACCAGCCTCCACTCTGGTAGGGCACCTTTATTGCCATCTGGACTCTAAAAATATCTTCTTAACATTGTCTTACACGTGGGTATGAAAATGTGTAAAGGGAGCAGGGCTGAATGCCTCAATAAAGCAAGCCTATTTATGTAGAAGTGGGGCAACTGTAGGCTGACTGAGAGGGTATTTTGTATTTCAACCCACTTTTGTTGCTCCATCAAACACATCACTTTTCTTGTCCACTATTCCAACTGTAGTCTCTTAATGGTGACATCCAAATCTATTTCAGCAGCAAATTTTCTGTTAGTCAGTACAACGTAGCGATTACTCTTTTTCATTTTTGTTTCAAATTATTTATGAAGATATGTCTGGAAAAAAATTTCTTTATCAGTACAATAAGAGACATGCTGTATACAAGCATCTATATCTGTTCAACTCACACAGTGTGTTTATGGACAAATCTGAGGAAGATCTTTCCAACATGGGCTGCTCAGTCAGAGAATATCTCATTGCCTGTTTTTGGTTTCCTTTCCTATAGCTCAGAGTGATGAGTCTGAAGTTTTCCTGGATGCCCACGTGGGCCAGGGCATTGGCCTCACCTGCAAGTCACAGGGATGGTTTCCACAGCCTGAGGTAATTTGGCTGGACAGCAAAGGACAGACACGGAAGGAGAAAGTGGTCACACAAAGCCTGCAGGCATCTTCGGGCCTTTTTGATGTTGTCAGTTCCATGACCCTAGAACCAGGATCGGACATGGAACTCTCCTGCAGAATAGTCAATGATATCCTCAACACAGCATGTGAATCCCGAGTCCTGATTTCAGGTAAGTGACCTCCAGGGCTGACATTTATGAGGACCAGTTTGCAAGCTGCTGTCCATCATCTCTCCATCTTCCCCAGAAAGATTCTGGATGTCCAGCAAAGACATAAATGGCAAGTGCTGAGATGGATAACGTTGTAAGAATTAAAATTTCGTATTACTCATTAAGTTCAGGATTCATCTTATCAAGAAATATTAGTCAGTTCTCATTTCTCATCACCTGAGAGCACTGAAACTATTTGGAAAGGGTGCCAGAAGGAAATGATGAATGTCAGCTCTCATCCTCTTTCACTCCTTGACAACAGCATGATGACTGCACATCAGCAAGTGCCACCCTTCCATTTGGATCTTAATTTCAAAAGTGAAGCAGAGGAATCCCTTTTTTCCATCTGAAATACCACTGTAGATGATTCTTCTTTCCCCCCTCCCCCCCAAAAAAATCTATGAGGACAATAATTAAAATAATGTCCTCAGATGGATCATTCAACACATACTTCTTACATAAAGATGGCATCTCCAACATATCTTTGTCAATTTCTCTATCTGGCAATGCACCGTGGAGAATGGGAGGGCAGCTACAACTGCCACAGGTGGCAAAAAGAGTCCAAAAGTGATACATTACAGCAAAAATTATAGCATTAATTTCATATGTCTTAGACACTGGATGTGCCCTAGGCTCTTTCACAAACATTCATTGACAGGAACACTGTTTATATTTTACAGATGTCTTCTTTCCATCCACTTCCCCTTGGATGACTGCCTTCCTTGTAATTACATTTTGTGCTCTGGCTGTTCTTGCTGCTATAGGCTATAAGCTGAAGAGTAAGTACTTACACCAACAACAGCTGAAATGGAAGTTGTAACCACACTGCAAAATGCAGTCAATGAAAAATGAAGAGGCATGTCAACATCAGTATGAGAAAGAAACAGACAGGAATGAGATGGAGAGAGGAAAAAAAGCGATAGGTGTGTGAGGATGATACATGTGTGAATGCACAAAACTTTCTTAACAAGGAGGTTGTTTGTGAGATTCAATTTTAAGTGATCACAAATGATAAATAGGCACTGAATATGCAGCTCATCTTTTGAACAGCTTTTTTTTTTTTTTTTTTTTTTGAAAGAAAGAAAGCTCATATTGGAATTATACTCTGATTATTTAAGCGGACTGTTTTTCTCTTGGGGAAATAATTAAAATTCTTCTTCCTTTTCCAGTTGATTATACAAGAAAACAAAAAGAAGGTGAGTAACAAGGGGGCTAAATAAACCCATGAAATCCAGCTTTGGGAGAACTGTCACAACTTTTGAGCTAAAAGCAGTCTCAGAAGCATTTTCCTAAATTACTGTTCTGATAATAATGCAGGAACTATCAATACTGAGACATTTAGTTTTGTAATGCACCAAGGTCAAGTGTTTCTTCTTTTTCATCAGCTACAAGTACCAGCACTGCTGCTTCAGCAGGGAGTTTTGCTTCCACCACTCACAGGCAGATCTAACTGTCAACACAGATAAACTCTTCTCTCTAGTGTCAGAATAAAATCAACAGTTTCGGTAGCTCCAGAGGCAACAGGAAACTGTGTTCATTCAACAGAAACAAAAATTAGTTGCATATTGATATGTCAACGTTAAAAAATGAATCCAATATGATGTATTATTAATCAGCCTGCTTTCTTGTGTTCCCCCTGCCCGTAATATTTCTCCAGACAGGAGGTAAAAGCAGAGCTTCTTTGGTAAATGCCTGACAATATGCCTGTTCCAGTAGCTCATGTTTCTTCAGGTATTACAAAGGTGCTCTGCTACTGAAATATTCACTTGTTAAAATGACTTAGTTGTTCTGCAGAATTCATGGGTTTGACTTCCACTGAGCATTTCAGATTCTTCTAGTAATTTTTATTGTTTTGAGATGGTGAATATTTAAATGAATAATTAACGTTACAATTTTTGTTGTCTGTTGTTTTATTCTTAGAAACAAGGATGGACAACCTCAGAAAGAGTAAATAGTCATGTCTCCTACTATTAGATGTGATCAGAGGGAGAATCGATGTAAACTACACGAGATACATGCTGCTGGGGAGAAAAGCTGGGGGGGGGGGCAGAGTGTGTGGATTTCCTACTTGAAATCTAAAGGACAAGTAAGGCAACTAAATGTGACAGAGGCATTCATCTGGTAGGTGAGTGAGTGAATGTCATTTCATCTCTCTAACTGATTGCAAAGTCGTGTTTTGAGTTACTGAGTTGTCATTTGGCTTTTTAATTCCCCATGCATCATATCCTTTTCCTCACTAAGTAGACTGGTCTAATCACAATTGATCCTAAGTTAAAATATTATGGAAGATATAATATTAAAAATCAAAGAGCAATATTATTATTATGATTTGATACTGAAGCAGATGCAATAATAATCATATGTCATTTATTTCAGACAAAGGCACTTTGGAGATAGAATTAGGTAAGAACATGGTCTTGATGATACTTCTGGTATTTCTAGTAAGCAAGTTATTTACATCCTCAAAAGAGTAAATGAGATGTAGAACATTTTTATATGAAGCTCTTTTGGATGTGACTGTTCTATTTATCAAATGCTATGGTGGCTTGTGTTTGTGCATGATTTTAAATGCAAAGATTCAAAATATTCGTAAGAATCCATTTTCCATTAATATTTTGAAGCTTTCATTATTGAGAGCAATGGCATACTTCTAAAGTGTATCTGATCATCTTTTGAACTTCAAAATACAACTAACTATCCAGATTGGTAATGCTTGCTTTTTTTTTTTCCCCTCCTCCCCACAATATTTGTTGCATATTGATCAACTTAGAGACTCAAGAGAAGACATTTGATGCAGGTAAATAAATACTGTGGGCTAGGCATTTTTGATCCAAACTGAGATGTAAATGAGAAAGAACTTCAGCTATTTCATTGAAAATCATGACAACTTATTCCTATTTATACAGTTATTATGTCCTCTAAATTGTAGTCTTCTATTTCATTTTCATTCACTGCTAAGATTATTATATAGCATGGCTGTATTTCTAAGAGTCTTGAGATGTTTTCCTTCCTCTCTGTAATTCCTTGGCATTGAGTTTTGCGGGCCATATAAGAGGTTATTGAATTTCTAACTTATTCCTCCTGTACTTTCTCACTTCTTGGACAGATCATTAAAATATGGTTGCCAATATTTGCAAAGAAAAAATCAGAAGGAAACATCATTTCACTGCTTTCACAATTTCAGAATTATTTTTATCATACCTCACCTCTAAATTATTAATTCCTTGAGATTTCTTTTCACTTACTAAAGCTGTTATGTTGCAGGATACTCTGAAATGAAACGTAAACATGGTAAGAGAACATGTTTTATGAATCTTACTCTTGTGATCTTCACCTTACAAAAAAGCCTCCAAAATTCAAACTGCACAAATTCAACATGTCCTAGTATTTATGTGTTGTGCAGTTTGGTGTTCTATGTTCTGGGTCGATCCAGAATTGAAAAGCAAAACTGAGAAGACTCTCATAAAATGATTACTGGTATTAGTAACTAGAATATCCTTTCAAAAAATTTTTTTTAATAATTATAATATCTTCTTTCAGATGCACTAGAAACTGAGTTGGGTAAGTGGTTTAAAATCTTTATTTTCTTGGAATATGTACTGCTGCTTTAGGTAAAGTCAGGCCATAGATAAAATCACAGTGATGGCAATAACTGCACATCAGAAGGAAACAGAAGACAGGCTGACAAGTATCCAACTGTGCATGAGATTCACAAAACCCTTCTGTCTCTTTTCCTTCTGCAGCTTCCTGGAGAGCTCAGGACAAAGCAGGTAAGCAGACAGGAGAAAGGATGGGAAAACGGTGTACTTCTCTGTCCAAGTTCTCCTGAAACGACAATGTCATGATCTTTGAGATCAGGCAGCTGAGCTGGAGTCACAGGAATAAGTCTGAATGAGCTGAAGTCAATGGCATAAGCCTTCACTTTAACTGGATAAAATGAAACAAGTTTTGGATGTGACTATTGGAAATACTGAGAAAAGGAGTTTCAGAACCGTGTTGTTGTAAGGTGTAAATCCTTTAGAGAATGGATGGAGAATTGGAGAAGTGAAAGAAACCATGTGAAGAGTGAGAGAATTACCTGGATTTGCCCACGAGAGAGACTTCATGTCCATGACAGCTCCAAGGGACCTACATGTGGGTTCCTACGTGTCTGTTGCTTGCCTTCTTTGGGGAAAATGTTAAAAACTTTGTTGAATCAAGCCAGGATTACTGCAACCCTGAAATAATTCAATCAATCTTCCCCTGAATATAGAGGTCCCAGAGGCTCACTGGATCATTTTTGTTTTCTCCTACAGTACATGCAAATGATGAATGCTGACTCCTTGATATCCAAGTGTCAGGCACTCCAGATGTTGAGGACAATGCATGTGAACCTGCTAGCTTGAGCAGCACCTTCACAGTTCCATCCTGGTGTGGAAGAAAGGGTTTGCAGCTGGCAAGTCATTACCATTTCCAGATTACTTGGATATTCTTCCTGGTCTTTGATACTTTTCTTCCTGGTCTTCCATACTTTTAATTAAAACCATTCAACTGTGCAATGGACTCAGACAACCCCCTTTTGCGTTAAGGGGTAGTTATTCAAGCCTGTGCTGTAAGTCCAGTCATGTCTGAATGAACTCACATGGCCACCCTTAAGGAGTCTTGTTCTATTCCATGAGAGCTCTCATGGCTAGTGTAATGAATCATGCTGTTTATTTCAGCAGCAGATCACAGATTCATTTAGATCACCAGTGATAATTACAGTGATTAGAGTGTCAGCAGCACATGTGCAGGAACCAAGAATGTGAAAGGAAAAAAAAAGGGGGCAGGGAAGGCAGGAGACGGGGGGAATAACTCTATAGGGATTTCTAAGTTTCATGGGGAAGTACTCTGTACAGACAAGTGCTGTCTCACCCAAGATGTGTCCCTAAAGGGGAGAGAGGGAGTTGGGATGATTCTGCCTGTTGAATGAACCCAGAAGCCAACAATGTCCTCCTAAGTTGTCTACCACAGTGTTTTGTCTGAATTCCTTCTCTTTTAGGACATTTTTATAGTATTTTCTTCCCTTTCACGTAGGCTTGTTTAGCAAAAGAAAACTACACATGTTAGTTTAAGAACAAATAGATTAGTTTACCAAAAGGTCCTCATATGTGCTTGTTCTAAAAGTTTAGCTTTACTTGATATGTGAACAGCCTCGTTTTGCGTGATCCTTCTTCACTGAAGCCACAACAAACACTTTTTATCTTTGTAGTATGTACTGGGAGCTCCCTTGTATCCACCAGGTGTTTCATATAAACTGTTTTGAGTTACAGTGTAGCAAGATAAAAAGTTGTTCATTATGGCATAACAATCTGGAAATTGGCCAAATGGGGGAAAAAAGCTGAAAGTAATTCAAAAGTCACCATGAAGAAGCTAAAGCTGAAATGAAAAAGTATGTGGTCACACAGATGCAGCCCGCATGCCCAAAGGGACATCAGCATACATTAAAAAGCTCTTGAAAAAATAATGAGTACGTACATCATTTCTGGGAAATATGTTGCATATGTACGTCTTTACTGTTTAAATGTTGAACCTGAACTCCAAGAGTCTCAAGCATGCTTTATTTGCCAAGTTGCCCAGTATGTGTCATGAATTAAAAAAAAAAAAATGCTTGCTTTCTAACACCACATTTTAGAGTGTTTTCTTCCCAGACTTTCTGATGACACTTTTAGGTACCTTATTGTCACTTTGTGCCTTCAGGACCTTGTTGTTGCATCCTGCCCATAAAGAGTGAGAAGGGCTGACCAGATTCACAAGTACCAGCAGACATCATAGTCTTGAACTGACAAACAGCAATGAAGATCACAGACAAAATGATGACCTGAGGCCTCTTTCAGGCATTCTTTTATGCATGCTAGGTTTGCAGGTGCACCATCGCGAGGTTGTAAGCAAACAAGTCTGCAATATCAGGTTTCTCAAAAATGACTCATCATCCATATCCTTGTTGTGATTGATTAAATGGAAAGCTGCTGGCTTTCTTTTTATTTTCCTTTTCCTTTTCCTTTTCCTTTTCCTTTTCCTTTTTTCCTTTTCCTTCTTCTTTTTCTTTTAATTTTCCTTTTTCTTTTTCTTTTTCTTCTTCTTCTTCTTCTTTTTCTTTTCCTTTCCCTTTTTCTTTTCCTTTCCCTTTTTCTTTCCCTTTTTCTTTTTCTTTTTCTCTTTCTTTTTCTTTTCTTTTTCTTTTTCTTTTTCTTTTTCTTTTTCTTTTTCTTTTTCTTTTTCTTTTTCTTTTTCTTTTTCTTTTTCTTTTTCTTTTTCTTTTTCTTTTTCCTTTTCCTTTTCCTTTTCCTTTTCCTTTTCCTTTTCCTTTTCCTTTTTTTTTTCTTTTTCTTTTCCTTTTCCTCAGTGACAACCCTGCAGGCAACCAGTTCCATGGTACCACCAAATTCCCATCTCTACATGTTTATCCCATAGTTTGGCTAAGTGGTTTCCTCTCCACTCCACAATTGTAACACAGTCAGCACATCACATTCTGTTCTAAACAACATCGAAAGTTGCTAGTTTATGTTGTTTAGAACAGCCTCCCTGCACATTCACCTCGTTCCACCACGGAAGCTTCCTCCACTCTGTACCTTCTCTTAAGAGAAGAGTGACTGCAGTCACTCAATCTTCATAACATTTAGAAGCAACTGGGGAGGTCAAATGCAGTCTTATGAAGATCACACCTCAAGGGGCTCTTGGGCTGCTCACTTTTTATGGAGTAAGATGATTGAATCAGACTCATAGAAGTGCCCAAGCCGCAGAGAGCAAAGATAAGAAATGGGAGAAGGTCAGGTTCGAGGCCATCAAAAGGACCTGAAGGTACACAAGTTGAATGGATGAAGTAAGGTCTGTGGGCACTGAGAACTGACAGGTGAAGTCGTCAAGCCACTACCCATCATACGTGAAAGGTCATGGCAGTCTGGTGAAGTTCCCACTGACTGGAAAAGGGGAAACATAACCTCAATTTTCAAGAAGGAAAAAAAAAAAAGATCCATGGAACAGCAGGCCAGTCAGCCTCACCTCTGTGCCTGGAAGCATCATGGAGGAGATGCTCCTGAAGGCCCTACTAAAGCACATGGAAAATAAAGATGAAATGATTGGTGGCATCCAGCATGGCTTCACCAAGGGTAAGTCATGCCTGACAAATTTAGCGGACTTTTAGGATGGAGTTACAACATCAGTGGATAAAAGAAGGGCAACAGACATCATCTACTCATACTTGTGTGAAGCGTTTGACACTGTCCCACATGACATCCTGGTTGCAGTGGTGCAGGCAAGCTGAGTGGTGCAGTTGACATGGTAGAGGGAAGGGATGCTATGCAGAGGGACCTGCACAGGCTGGAGAGTTGAGTCCATGTCAACTTCATAAAGAACAGTAAGGTCAAATGCAAGGTCCTGCACCTGCTTTGGGGCAATCCTGAGCACACATACAGAATGGGAGGAGAATGGCTTGAGAGCAGCCATGAGAAGGATTTGGGGATGTCACATGAGCCAGCAATGTGCACTTTCAGCCCAGAAGGCCAACTTTATCCTGGGTTACACCAAGAGAATCTTGGGTGACCCAGCATGTTGAGGGAGGTGATTCTTCCCTCTACTCTGCTCTCATGAGAGCACACTGTCACACTCCCTTGGACTGGTTTCTCTGTCCTTGATGGGGATTTCTGTTTAATGTAGTAATTGTCAAGAAGTCACACAAAAATATGAGTCTGTGAAGTGGACTTACACGAACCATATGAGATTCAACAAGACAAAGTGCAAGGTGTTGCAACCTGCTCACGGCCATCCCAGCAGTGTGTACAGACTGGGCAAAGAACTCACTGAGAGCAGCCCTGCACAGAGACAGCCAAGGAAAGTTTGGATGGGCCCTGGGCAACCTGACCCAGTTTCTGATCTAGTGGGATGCGAAACTGCCCACAGCTGGGAAGTTGGATCTCAGTGAGTTTTAAGGCCCCTTTTAACCTAAGACGTTTCAGTGAGATGTAATGCACGTATGAGGAAGTGGTTGAAACAGAAACCTGTTGCTGCACTTTGGATCTAGGTGTGTAGGAAATCAAACCTTCAGCTATCTCCTACAATCCTTTGGATCCAAGAGCAATAATTTTTCTAGGGGTGAAAGTTCAGTCTTTCATATTTCACAGTTTCAGTGAGCGCATTACTGAAGTCTACACTCCATGCAGCTATGGAAAATGGAAACATCTGTGTTCAGGGACGACATGAGAACAGCAAAGTGACAAAGACTCCTCAGTTCTGCACTACACACTGAATTTAAAATAGATCATTTGGATCTTGGGATGAAGGTAAGGAATGAAGGTCTGGCTGAATCAGTGTGGTACATGAGGATCAGGGCAGCTGTTTGCTCTTTATATTTCCCAGGGAATTATTTCAGCCCTGGATTAAAATGGCTTCTTTTTTGGCTGGATCAATGGGAATGCTCTTTGTCTTCCATATGCGGCATTTTAAACAAGTTGCTAAACCTTTGTCTAAGGTTCTTTCTTTCTACTACCTTACTGTAAATATTAAGACAGTCTGCTTCCTAGGAATGGATAAGGCATAAATCTAATCTATGATGATAGTTCTACATCAGGAGCTATCAGTTAGCAACCTTTATTTATGTCTGTGTCACGGTTTTGTGATTTTTGGTTTTCGGTATTCCACATCATAACATCATGTGGGGCACTGGGAGTTTAACTGTTAATGCTCAAGCTCTGGGTACCTGCCTGGAAGAGAAGAAGAACTGCATTCCCCAGGGGACTTTGTGGTCACAGAGAGTCTCGAGATATCACTCCTGGCAGGGTCACCTGATGCGCTCTTCTTTTACCTGCTTTTCATCGGCTCTCCCTCCTTTTCTCCCTGCTGCTCAACTGGACTGCGCATCTCACCACAGCGTTGTGGTGAGGCCTATCCACCCTTCGGAAATTCTCTCATTATATTTGATTTATCAATTTCAATTTTAATTATATTGTATTATAGTGTGTTATCTTGCATTCCGATAATATATTTAGTAAATTCGTTTGTTTCTCCTCAGATCGTTGCCGCTGTTTCTAATTATTTTGGGGTCCCCTGTTTCCATTTTCCGGAGGCGCGGATCTGCGGATCCCTCCGCCCCGCTAGTCACGGAACTGGGCAGAATCAGCCAGTAAACCATTGACAGTCTCTAAAATGCTCGTTTATTTGCGGAGTTGCTTGAAAGAGAGTTTCCCAAAACTGTTCTTATAATTGGGATTGTGTTGAGGTCTGAAAAATACTGATTCTGAAATATATTTTAACATATGAGAGAAATTAACTTGGCCCTTTCTGTGTCAGAAATATAGACTTTTCATTTTCATTTTCATTTTCCATTTTCCTTTTTCTTTTCTTCCTTTTCCTTTTGCTTTTCCTTTTTTCCTTTTCCTTTTCCTTCTTCTTCTTTTCCTTCTTCTTCTTTTTCTTTTTCTTTTCCTTCTTCTTCATTTCTTTTTCTCTTTTTTTCTTTTTCTTTCTTTTTTCTTTTTCTTTTCTTTTTCTTTTCCTTTTTCTCTTTTCCTTTTCCTTTTTCTTTTTCTTTTTCTTTTTCTTTTTCTTTTTCTTTTTCTTTTTCTTTTTCTTTTTCTTTTTCTTTTTCTTTTTCTTTTTCTTCTTCTTTTTCTTTTTCTTTCTATTTTCTTTTCCTTTTAATTTTTCTTTTCCTTTTTTCTTTTCTTTTTCTTTTTCTTTTTCTTTTTCTTTTTCTTTTTCTTTTTCTTTTTCTTTTTCTTTTTCTTTTTCTTTTTCTTTTCCTTTTTCTTTTTCTTTTTCTTCTTCTTCTTCTTCTTTTCCTTTTTCTTTTCCTTTTTCTTTTTTTTCTTTTTCTTTTTCTTTTTCTTTTCCTTTTTCATTTTCTTTTTCTTTTTCTTTTTCTTTTCCTTTTTCTTTTCCTTTTTCTTTTTTTCTTTTTCTTTTTCTTTTTCTTTTTCTTTTCCTTTTTCATTTTCTTTTTCTTTTTTTCTTTTTCTTTTCCTTTTCCTTTTTCTTTTTCTTTTTCTTTTTCTTTTTCTTTTTCTTTTTCTTTTTCTTTTTCTTTTTCTTTTTCTTTTTCTTTTTCTTTTTCTTTTTCTTTTTCTTTTTCTTTTTCTTTTTCTTTTTCTTTTTCTTTTTCTTTTCCTTTTGCTTTTCCTTTTACTTTTTCTTTTCAATTCATTTTTCCTATCCTTTTCCTTTTTTCCTTTTCCTTTTCCCTTTCCTTCTTCTTCTTCTTTTCCTTCTTTTCTTTTCCTTTTCCTTTTCCTTTTTCTCTTTTTCTTTTTCTTTGTTCTTTTTCTTTTTCTTTTTCATTTTCTTTTTCTCTTTTTCTTGTTCTTCTTTTTTATTTTTTTTTCTTTTTCTTTTTCTTTTCCTTTTTCTTCTTCTTCTTCATTTACTTCTTCTTTTTCTTTTTCTTCTTCTTCTTTTCCTTTTTCTTTTCTTTTTTCTTTTTTTTTCTTTTTCTTTTTCACTTTCTTTTTCTTTTTCTTTTTCTTCATCTTTTTCTTTTTCTTTCTTTTTCTTTTTCTCTTTCTTTTTCTTTTTCTTTTTCTTCTTCTTTTTCTTTTTCTATTTCTATTTCTTTTTCTTTTCCTTTTTCTTTTTCTTTTTCTATTTCTATTTCTTTTTCTTCTCCTTCTCCTTCTCCTGTTCCTGTTCCTTTTCCTTTTATTTTTTCCTTTTTCTTTTTCCTTTTTCCTTTTTCCTTTTTCCTTTTTCCTTTTTCCTTTTTCCTTTTTCCTTTTTCCTTTTTCCTTTTTTCTTTTTCCTTTTCCTTCTCTCTTTACTTTTTCTATATTTTACTTATCTTTAATAAGGAAAGAAGCATGAAGTTTTGGCTGCAGGTTTTTATCCTTTCGATTCTTTCTTCTTTCCTTCAGTCAAGATCTTGGTAAAGCTAATTCCACGTCTAGTGTATAATTTGTACGTCAATAGAAAGAGCAATGTATGAAAGCAGGTTACAATCCCTGGCAGGACATTCTGCACTTGCAATTTCTCGCTTCCATTTAAACTCTTTAAGCTTTACTCTTCATGATTCCCGTTTTTAAAATTTAGTTATTTATTTATCCATTTATATTTGCTAGACAAGAAAAATGCACATTTGTCTTCACAAGTGAATGCTATGCATGTTCTTCATGCTTATCTCCATATGCACAGTATTGCTACTCTGCCCTAGAGAAACCAGTCCCTTCCCGTGTGGAGTTAGGAGAGGCTGTACTAGAGTAGTTTTGATTGGATTAAATTTTTTTTCAGAGGTTGTACGGAAACCTCTGCTTGGGGAAAAGCAATTACATGTTATATTAAAAATATATGATGGTTGAAAAATGTAGAGAGACTCTTAAGTTTACAGTTCTAAAAATTGCATATCTATATATTATTCCCATCTTTCTTTAAAGTAACCTGATAAGTTACATTTCATTTTTCCTGTTTATTTATCTCCAAGAGGTTCTATCATATCAGCTAGGTAATAGAACACTACTGTTACTGGAATGCCAGGAATAATCATTTGAATTCCAACACGTGGTACTTAGGTCAGGAATTTCCCAAGCTGAATGCATGGTCCCATGGCAAACACATCTGTTAATGCTAAAATACTATTCTATTCAAAAGGGAAAACAATGGGAAAACTGTTCCTTAGTCTTTTGCTATTTTTAATATTCATGCCTTCGTCCGTAAAGAAAATACAAAGACAAGTCACATTATTGTTCAATTAGAAAGAGAATTCACATATGGAATTAGCGTGCAGATTAGATGTTTTCTAGTGAGACTTAGAAATGAAGGCACATTTCATGTGACATATGTTTGGCTTAAAGTTTCCCCTGCCTGAGGGTAGCAACCATACATCCTCCAGCATTTATATTTATTCTGTTTTCATCTGCAAAAAATGACTAGAGTTTTCCTAAACACACAAGGGTCTTTTAGACCCTTCAGGGCCAAGTCTGTAAAACACCCTTCAGATCCATCCTCATGTCCTTCTAAGTCTTTCAGAAATACCTCTCTCGGTCTCTGCAGGGCAAGTATACATATTAGAATCTTAACATAATTCATGGACCTCTATTCTAAACAACATATTCATTCATTTTCCTTATTTCTCTCCTGGAAAATAAGGAACATAAGCATTTTAAAGGGTTTATCCTTGTGTTACTTCATATACTTTGATAGCTATCTAAACATATGCCTTTCAGTCCCAATTCAGTCTTCTAATTTGCTGTTCCATACTTGGAAAGATTACAGCATGTGGTAAGATTTGCCTGGGTCACTGAAGACATCCAAACCAGCGTGGTGATGGCTTCCAGATTTCAGCACACCATGATTCTTCACATTATACTTTTCCTACAGATAGTTCATTTCATCAAAGGTAAGTCTGGGTTTTGTTCTAATTTGATTTAAATGGTACTATAATTTCCAAAGCTGCTGGGTTGTTCTAGAACTTAAAAACAAACAAACAAACAAACAAAAACAGGAAAGGAAAGAAATGAAGAAATTTACATGTGTGTTTTCATATAGCATTAAACATAGATTTACTGACTTCTGAGATTGCTTTTTTCAGGGAGCTTTCTTTTTTTCTTTGCTTTGACTTCTTTTCTCAGCTCAGCTGGCCCTGTCATTTAATTGGGCTCAGAAACCTAGATCTCTTTGGATATTGCCCACTTCTGAGTGATGGAGTAGGAGAGTAGAATCTGCAAAGGCCTGCTAGAATATTTTCCAGTAAAAAATCAAAATTAACTATGTCTTTTATTAAGTTTTTCATAAATGACCATATTCCAACAAGTATTTGACATGAAATCTGCTTCCTGTTGTGTGTTTCATCTCTAAAAGAAGCTACACAACTGAAAATGGGATGGACTTCTGATATTAGGTAGGCATAAGCTTGCCTTTTGAATTAAAGCTTTACAAAACGAGCCTTTCTTTCTGCATGGTAGTATGCCATTTCTGCCTTAGAATCTGTCTACAAACTAAGCACAATTTTTCCAGTAACCCTTCTCTGAGGTCACACTGCATTCTGAGTGGGTAAGTGATAGTGTTGAACAATGGCAGAGGACAGAAGAGTCCTTCAGTTACAAAACTGACATAGAATCATAGAACGGCTTGGGATGGAAGGCATCCTAAAGCCCATCCAGTTTCAACGCCCTGCCATGGACTTGTCACCTAGATCTAGTTGCGCTAGATCAGGATGGCCATTCCAAACTATCCTTAAGTGGACTTATCCAAACTATCCTCACCAACATCTCAGTGAAAAATTTCCCCTTGATTCTAATTGAAATCTTGCATCTTTCAGAATAAAGGCACTCCCCGTTGTCCTATCGCTATCAGACTGTGTAAAAAGTCAATCTCCCTTCTGTTTATAAGCTCCCTCCAAGTGCTGGAATGCTGCAATGAGGTCACCAATGAGCTTTTCCTTTTCCAGTCTTAACAAGACCATCCCTCTAAGCCTCTTTCCAGAAAAGGTATTCCAGCCCTCTGAGCATCTTTGTGGCCCTTTTCTAGACTTATTCCAAGAGCTCCACATCTTTCTCATGGTGGGGGTCCCAGGTTTCAATGCAGTACACCATATGAGGCCTCACAAGGGAATAGTAGAGGGGGACAATCCCCACCCTCCCCCTGCTGCTATCCCTCTGTCATTGCAGCACACAACACTGTCATTTGGGCTACAAGGGCATACTGCTGGCTTCTTATCCACCAGAATCCCCGAGTCCTTACCGTGACGGGATTTCTTCCTCTCCATTTGTCTCCATTTGTCCATTTGTCTCCATCAGCACCTGATTTCAAAGTAGGAAATTATTGAAATAACTCTTGAGATAACATCCTGATCCACAGCATTTTCCAATACACTGATTTTTATCAGAACAGAAGACCTACATTCACTAACTGACATTACTGCTTCCTATACAAAACGCTAATGAGAACATCTGTGGCTGGCAAGATTTACATCTACATCTTCTTCCAGGTCAGTTAAGAATTATACCTCCTCACGATCCTGTGCTTGGAGTTGTTGGAAAAGGAGTCACCCTGCCCTGCCAGCTGGAAGCTAAGACAGTCTCCGAGGGAGTCCTTGTTCAGTGGACATTAATCGGAAATTCCCTAAACACTGAAGTGACTACCTATGATGGACAAAATGCACAAAATCCAGTAAAGGAGAATAAGGCATACCTGGGCCGTACAAATTTTTTTCTGAGTGAAGTTACTAAGGGGAACTTATCCCTTCACCTGAAAAATGTCATGGTCTCTGATAAAGGGAAGTACATCTGCAGTGTCTCTTTGGAGAACTGGTATGATGAACTGGTGGTTGACCTGAATGTGGCAGGTGAGTGGAATGTCAGGTGTTTTTTACTTCTTAGTGCAGTTGTGTATCTTTGGTAAGGAGGTAGATCTTTCCAACATGGGCTGCTCTGTCAGAGAATATCTCATTGCCTGTTTTTGGTTTCCTTTCCTATAGCTCAGAGTGATGAGTCTGAAGTTTTCCTGGATGCCCACGTGGGCCAGGGCATTGGCCTCACCTGCAAGTCACAGGGATGGTTTCCACAGCCTGAGGTAATTTGGCTGGACAGCAAAGGACAGACACGGAAGGAGAAAGCGGTCACACAATGCCTGCAGGCATCTTCGGGCCTTTTTGATGTTGTCAGTTCCATGACCCTAGAACCAGGATCGGACATGGAACTCTCCTGCAGAATAGTCAATGATATCCTCAACACAGCATGTGAATCCCGAGTCCTGATTTCAGGTAAGTGACCTCCAGGGCTGACATTTATGAGGACCAGTTTGCAGGCTGCTGTCCATCATCTCTCCATTTTCCCCAGAGAGATTCTGGATGTCCAGCAAAGACATAAATGGCAAGTGCTGAGATGGATAACGTTGTAAGAATTAAAATTTCATACTACTCATTAAGTTCAGGATTCATCTTATCAAGAAATATTAGTCAATTCTCATTTCTCATCACCTGAGAGCACTGAAACAATTTGGAAAGGGTGCCAGAAGGAAATGATGAATGTCAGCTCTCATCCTCTTTCACTCCTTGACAACAGCATGATGACTGCACATCAGCAAGTGCCACCCTTCCATTTGGATCTTAATTTCAAAAGTGAAGCAGAGGAATCCCTTTTTTCCATCTGAAATACCACTGTAGATGATTCTTCTTCCCCCCTCCCCCCAAAAAAATCTATGAGGACAGTAATTAAAATAATGTCCTCAGGTGGATCATTCAACACATACTTCTTACATAAAGATGGCATCTCCAACATATCTTTGTCAATTTCTCTATCTGGCAATGCACCGTGGAGAATGGGAGGGCAGCTACAACTGCCACAGATGGCAGAAAGAGTCCAAAAGTGATACATTACAGCAAAAATTATAGCATTAATTTCATATGTCTTAGACACTGGATGTGCCCTAGGCTCTTTCACAAGCATTCATTGAAAGGAACACTGTTTATATTTTACAGATGTCTTCTTTCCATCCACTTCCCCTTGGATGACTGCCTTCCTTGTAATTACATTTTGTGCTCTGGCTGTTCTCGCTGCTATAGGCTATAAGCTGAAGAGTAAGTACTTACACCAACAACAGCTGAAATGGAAGTTGTAAGCACACTGCAAAATGCAGATAATGAAAAATGAAGAGGCATGTCAACATCAGTATGAGAAAGAAACAGACAGGAATGAGATGGAGAGAGGAAAAAAGCGATAGGTGTGTGAGGATGATACATGTGTGAATGCACAAAACGTTCTTAACAAGGAGGTTGTTTGTGAGATACAATTTTAAATGATCACAAATGATAAATAGGCACTGAATATGCAGCTCATCTTTTGAACAGCTTTTTTTTTTTTTTTTTTTTTGAAAGAAAGAAAGCTCATATTGGAATTATACTCTGATTATTTAAGCGGACTGTTTTTCTCTTGGGGAAATAATTAAAATTCTTCTTCCTTTTTCAGTTGATTATACAAGAAAACAAAAAGAAGGTGAGTAACGAGGGGGCTAAATAAACCCATGAAATCCAGCTTTGGGAGAATTGTCACAACTTTTGAGCTAGCAACAGTCTCAGAAGCATTTTCCTAAATTATTGTTCTGATCATAATGCAGGAACTATCAATACAAAAATCAAAAAAACATTTCAGTTTTGTAATGCACCAAGGTCAAGTGTTTCTTCTTTTTCATCAGCTACAAGTACCAGCACTGCTGCTTCAGCAGGGAGTTTTGCTTCCACCACTCACAGGCAGATCTAACTGTCAACACAGATAAACTCTTCTCTCTAGTGCCACCATAAAGCCAAAAGTTTCTGTAGCTCCAGAGGCAAAAGTAAACTGTGATTATTCTACTAGACCCCAAAACAAGAATTAGTTGCATACCATGAATCCGATAAGAAGACATAATATTAATCAGCCTGCCTTCTTGTGTAAGGAAGTTCCCTCCACCCATGGTATTTCTCCAGATTGGAGGTAAAAGCAGAGCTTCTTTGGTAAATGCCTGACAATATGCCTGTTCCAGTAGCTCATCTTTCTTCTAGTACTTTTAAGATGCTCTGCTACTGACATAATTCCCTGTTAAAACAACATAGTTGTTCTGCAGAACTCATGGGTTCAACTTGTTTTGAGCATTGCAGATTCTTCTTGTCATGTTTATTTTTTTTTGAGATGGTGAAGTTTCAAGTGAATAATTAATATTACAATTTTTGTTGTCTGTTGTTTTATTCTTAGAAACAACGATGGACGAGCTCAAAAACAGTAAATACTCCTTGTCTTCTATAATTAGATGTGGTCAGAGAGAGAACAGATTTCAACTCTATGAGAAAACTATTACTGGGGTGAAAAACTGGTGGGGGGAAGTGTGTGTGGATTTCCTACTTGCAATCTAAGGGACATGGCAGGCAACTAAATGAGACTGAGATATTCAACTGGTAGGTGTCACAAAGAGACTGTATGAATGTCATTTCAACCTTCTTACTGGTTGTTCAGTTCTGTGTTGCGTTACCAAGTTGTCATTTGGCTTCTTAATTGTCATGCATCGTATCCTTCTTTTGCTCACTAGATAGATTGGAATAATGACAGTTGGTCCCATGTAAACATATTATGGAAGAAATCGCATTAAAAAACAATGAGTATTATTATTTTTATAATTTGATACTGTAACAGATGCAATGATAATGAGATGTCATCTCTTTCAGGCAAAGAGGATTTGGAGAAAGACTTAGGTAAGAATATCGTTTTGATAATTCGAGTACTTCTATTCAGCAAGCTATTTACATCCTGCAAAGAGCAGATGAGACGTAGAATATTTTGATGCGATGTTCTTCTGGATGTGATTGTTCACTTTATCAAATGTTACTGTGACCTGTGCTGATGGTTGATTATAAATTCAAAGGTTCAAAATATCATTATGATCCATTTTCCATGAATATTTTGGAGCTTTTGTTATTGAGTGCAATGGCATGATTTTTAAGCACATCTGATCATCCTTTCAACTTCTAGAAAGGAACAAACCATTCAAGGCAGTAATATTTGCTTTTTCTTTTCTTTTTCCTTTGGTATTTTCTGTCTGTTGGTCAACTTAGATGGAGACAAGAGAACATTCGATGCAGGTGAGGAAATACTGCAAACAAGACAGTTTTGATGCATTCTTAGAAGTAAATGGGAAAGAAAATCAGCTATTTCATTACAAATCAAGGCAGCTTGTTTCTAGTTAAATGGCTATTACATCCATTAAATGGCTATGACCTATAAGATTATTACATAGCATGGCTGTGCTACTATATGTCCTGAGACACTTTCTTTCCTCTCTGTAATCCATCTGCCTTGAGTTTTGCTGGCCATAGAAGAGTTCCTTGAAGCTCTAGCTTACAGCTCCTGAGCTTTTTCCCTTCTTGGTCAAAGCTTTAACATATGATTGACAATATTTGCATGGCACATTTTAAAGGAAACTTCATTTCACTGGTGTGAATTATCTGCATCATACCTCAACTCTGAATCTTCATCTCCTTGAGATTTCTCTTCACTTATTAAAGCCATTCATTATTTTGCAGGATTCTCGGTAACAAAACGTCGCCTTGGTAAGAGAACGTCTTCTATAAATCTTACTCTTGTGAACCTTACAAAAAATAAAGCAAGTGTTCAGACCAGTATGAGGAAGAATACCTGAGCATGAAGAGACTGCACAGACCTCAGCACAGTTCAGTTTTCTTTCCTCCTTCAATACAGATGTCAAGAGGCATGCTGTAAGATTTTCCTGAACTGTGAATAATTCTTCTTGCCAGAAGCTACTATACCTAAAGCTAGGGGCAACCATAATGCGTTATGAATTGTTTCATTACAAAAAGACCTGGGGGTAATGGTGGATGGAAAGCTGGACATGAGCCAGCACTGTGAGCACACAGCCCAAAAATTCAACGGCATCCTGGGCTGTATCAAAAGATTCATGACCAACAGCAGGTCAAGGGAGGTGATCCTGTCCCTCTACTCTGCGCTGGTGAGGACTCACCTGTAGTACTGTGTCCAGATGTGAAGTTCTCAGTACAGGCGGGACATAGACATGTTGGAGCACATCCAGAGATGGGCCACTATAATGATCCACAGAATGGAGCTCCTCTTTTGAACTAATTTAAAATGTGCTAGTATTTATGTATTGTCTAGCTTGATGTCTTGTGGGCTGCGTTTGTCCAACTCTGTAAAACTGAACCACAACAGAGAAGACTCTCATAAACTGATTATTGATGTTATTGACAAGTACATCCTTTCAACAAAATACGTTTTAATAACTAGAATGTGTTTTTCTTGCAGATAGAGGAGAAGCTGAGTTGGGTAAGTGTTTTAAAACTTTTATTCTCTTGAAATACGTACTGCTGCTTTAGGTGAAGTCAGGCCTTGGGCAGAACCACAGTAGTGGCAATAACTGCACATCAGAAGGCAACAGAAGACAGACTGACTATCGCATAACCACACATCAGATTCACAAAACTCTTCCCTCTCTTTCTCTTCTGCAGGTTTCTGGAAAGCTTGGGACAAAGCAGGTAAGCAGACAGGAGAAAGGGTGGGAAAACGGTGTATTTCTCTGTCCAAGTTCTCCGGAAATGACAGTGGCATGATCTTAGAGATCAGGCAGCTGAGCTAGAGTCACAGGAATAAGCCTTCACCTTAAATGGCTAAAACAAAATGAGGCTTGGATGTGACCACTGGAAATACTGAGAAAAGAAGTTGCAGATTTGTGTTGATGTAAGGACTGTATGTATAATAGTGATAATAGCAATAATAATAACTGCAATAATAATAATGATCATAGAATCATGGGATTATGGAATCGTTCAGGTTGGAAAAGACCTTAAAGATCTTCGAGTTCAAACGCAACCTAACCAAGCTACACTAACTCTAACAACACTCCGCTAAATCATGTCCCTGAGCACCACATCCAAACAGTTTTTAAAGACATTCAGGGATGTGACTCAACTACCTCCCTGACATAATGGAAAAGTGAGAGAGTGTAATTAATTATAAAGTGTGTGAGAATCACCAGGATTTGTCCACAAGGGAGACATCATGGCTATGACAGCTCCAAGGGACCTGTAGGTTCCTACATGTCTGTTTCTTGCCCTGGTTAGGGAAAATGTTCCAATTCCTTGTCAAATCATGCCCAGATTACTGAAGCCCTGAAATGCTTCAACCCATTTCCCACTCCAAAGATATGGCCCTGAAACACTTCACTCTCTGGGTTATTGTCATTTTCCCCTCCAGTTCCCATTACTGCGAATCCTGAATACCAACTCCTCAAGCTCCAAGTGCCAGGGGCTCCAGATGTTGAGAACAACGCATGTGAACCTGCTGGCATGAGCAGCCCCTCCACAGTCCCTGTGCTGGTGGCAAAGGAAGGGTTTGCATCTGGGAAACACTACTGGGAAGTGGATGTGGGCCAGCAGCAGGACTGGATGCTGGGAGTCATGAGGCACAAAGGGAAACAAGAAGAGCAAGGGACACTTGCTAGGGAGAACTACTGGGCTCTGCACAGATCCAGGGGTGAGATTTTCTCTATCACGGGAAACAACAGTCTTGAGAAGAAAGAGATGAATGACTCAGTGATTGGTGTGCTTCTGGACTTGGAGGAAGCACAAATCTACTTTTATGGTGCAGGTGAGGGGAGCACGGTGTTGAGAATACCTATAGGTCCTGGAGAGGAATCTGCAGAAGTGTTTTACCCTTTTCTATCAAAAGGGGAAAGAAGATTCAAGCCTGTTTGCCCTCCAAACGTTCCTGTTCCATTAAAAGCACAGAGAACTGACTATGAAAACACAGTTCAGTCAAAGATAGAAGGGAAAAATCACGAATAAACATCAGTATAAAGTAATACTAAATGACAAAGGAAGATGTAGATGAATAAGGCACAAAATTTTAGAGGGAAAAAAAGAACCAGTTAATGTAAATAGATTTGGAAGCAGATTCCAAAAACCCTGGCTAGCTGATTGAGTTCTTGTTCTTGAGTAAGAAAGTCTTCAGTTTACAAAACATATTCAGTTCCCAGAAGAGACAGCTATAATACAGGAGGTGCTATGTGACCTGTCTTTCCACCACTTTGTTGCAAGGAGTTGCATCCATGCTTATTTCCTATTTGCGTTTAAGTTTGATGAAATCCATCCAATTAGGCAAGTCCAAGTCCACTGTATTTTTATCAAGAAAAGAAATAAATATTTTTGATGGAAAAAAAAACAAAAACAAAAACAAAACCTGTATGTTTATTTTATTTCTTAAGCATATTAGAATATTTATAGTAAGATACACTGATGTATGAACTCTAGTGCCAACCAGTGGAGTGAGTGAGGGTCCTACTGTCAGCAGGTGATGGCCTTGTGGGATCTTAGCCTGGGGTGCTGGCTACAGGGATTGGTGTGAGTGGACTGCGTGCAGCTACTGGAGTTAAGCCAAGGATGTAGCCTGCAGATGTGGGATCAGCTACAAGCATGGGTGAGGGCCCTAGTGTTATTGGTTGGACTTGGGAGGGCCCAACAGTCTATGATCCCAGATTGCCATCCACTTGACAGATCAGTGGGTGGTCTGGGGGTCTGCTACTGGAGTCAGGCTCAGCCTGTAGGCTGCAGGCTGTAGCACAACTACTGGAGTGTGAGGGGCTGTAGTGTGAAGTAAAGGAGCAAGTGGGGGTCTTCTATTTCCAGTCATGGGTTGGGTCCAGTATGTTTTCCCAGATACTGGTAGAACGGATGTGATTGAAGCGAGTGTCTCCCACTCAGAGGCAGGTGTAGGGCACTGGGTCACAGTACATGAGCCTGGTGTCAAATACTGAGGTTCCCAAGTGTGTGTATCTTCCGCAAACTGGTGTGCATGGGATGCTCATGTATATTCACTAGCAAAACTAAAGCAAGTAGCAGGGGGCTTGATTTGGGCAAGGTGATCAGGTTGTTGGTGGGTCTGTGCTGGTACACCGAGGAGAACTTGAGAATGTGGTGTGCTTGAGAGATATGTGTGAGTGTGTGCATCTGCAGAGAACTTCAAGTTAGACATACTGGTGTGCAGGCAATGCATGAAGTCTTGTGAGAGGACTTAGGATCTGGGCAGGGTTTCCAGGCACCATACACATACACATACTCACGGTTCCACACTGCTTCTGCTTGATGAACAGAGAGACCGAAAGAGGTACTCAGAGTATCCAAAAATACTTGTATGTCTGTAAACGTATAGAGTGCTGTATTCTTCTCTAGAGAACTTCTATCTCTACCAACTGGAGAGAAGGAAGGCGTCTTGGCAGTCTGTGTCTGTTTTATGTGAATTCTGTGTGTAAGTGCTGTTGAAAGTAGCCCTTGGCTGCGGTAGCCTTTGTGGACACAAGTATCAGAGTGTATATGTGTGTCTGTGTGTGTTTTTGTGTCTCTAGGACACATGCTCAGCTTGCTCCCAGGTGAACGTGCAAGAGGAAATGATAATAGTGGGATTTTTAGTGTCTCATGAAGTAGGTGATTTGTGGCCACTCTGCCATCACTATCTGCCAGGAGCTCTGAGTAATCAAAAAGATTACCCAGCATACTAATACCTGACTGTGCATGCAGTGCCTCCTTGGGTAATGACAATCTTGCCAGCTGCTGAATAATTACTGGAGTTGATGATCATCTATAAAGAGAAGGTGCAGTGCTGAGGAAAACTCCAGGGTGGAATACAGTGAATATGCAAGGAATCTGTTCTGTGATAGTTCCCTAAGCAGCATAACCTACTACCTTAGATGTTAGTAACACAAGCTCAGCTTGGTATGCTGACTCCAAGAGTCACAGCATGGAGAGTAGAGGGGAATCTGAACACCACAGCCAGGATCCTTGATAACACCGCAGGGATGGGAACTTGGTGGTACTACTGAAATGGTAAACTGCATAGTTGTCATCCTGAGCCTGAAGTTTTTAATTTTCTGTTGTACCAATTGCAATAAATGTATGTATGACTGGAGTCACTAAAGATCTATGAGAAAGCAAGAAAACACTTTAAATGGCTTAAAATAGGATGAATTTTGTAGAAGATAACAGACAAGTTAGGAGGACTGACTTCTGGGGCCAGACAGAGTGAGCCCTTCTTCCCCACCATGCCACTTGAGCAAGATTCACATACTCAATTATACCAAACACTTCCATCGGAAGCTTACAAGTCTCTGTAGAATTATTTCAGACTTTAACTCATTTGCAGTTGGCTGCATTATTCACATGTTCTGCTGACAGTGTATTTATCCCCATCATTCCAAATGAATCTGTAATCTGATGCTCCAGTAAATAGCACTATGCATTAATCTAGGTGGTAGAGTTCTCACTGAAGGTAACCAAATCTCTTAAGATCGCTGTGTTAGTTCACTTGAATGCAACTGCACTGAAGGTGCACTGTGCTCCTTGTGTATTTCTAATTGTGACAGTCTGATATATTGAACATAACAAGACTTCAGTGCCAAAACTGGGATCACTCAGTGTTTAAGTCAAGCTGAATACAAAGGGGTTTATATTCTCCCAAACTTCTTTAAGGCAACACTAGCATATTAGGATCAGGTGTTCTAACAGCAATAGACACCAACAAAGAGTGAAGTAAAGACATTCTTGTTCTGACAGAGGCTATTCTGAAAACTGTGCGAAGGAGATTTTGTGCATGCATTCTAAAATAGGTTCTTGAGGATGTATCCATTCCCTCCTGAGGAGAGAAAAAGATGAAATCCATGAATATAGAAATAGCATCAAGGGCAGAAGAGGTCAGCAACAAATTCACTGACATGTATGCTTAGATATCTTCATCTTCATGTGTGAATTCTGTCCGAACTCACTAAAAATGAGAGAATATTAGTACCTTGTAGATTCTTCTGAATATTTTTCAGACCATATACCAAAATGAGGAAGGCTGGCCCATATTCCACACCATTTCCAAGTGAGAGGACTGTCTGCAGAAAGAAACACTGATGGAAAGTCAGTCAAGTTGCCTTCAGTAGGCACTCTGTTTTTGCAACTGATATACAAGGATCTGCCATGACTGGTGATCATCTAGTGTCAGAAGTCAGAGGTATTCTTAAGCAGTGTGGTTTCAGCTCATCAGAAAGCTCTCCCATGCTAGCACAATAGCCAGCTTTTGCACATAAGTGTCATGAATGTTTCCTGTGATGATCAGTGCACAGAAAAAGAATTCATGCTCTTCTTCACATCTGATGGAATGATCTCTACACAGGCATACACACACAAAACAATAGTGAACAGTTCCTGCGCTTAGAAAACACATGTGGAGGTTCATAGAAGCACCTGGAGGCTCTCTCTACGCATTGACTAGCGGCCTGAAGTCAGAGTTTTCCTGCAGAAATAGTCCACAGAAGACTTAGCAAACAATGGTGGAAGAATTTTATTTTTCAACTTGGTGGCACAAAGCATGGGGCTGAATATAGCGTACTCTGACATCAGACTCTAGACTTTAGTCATTAATTAACCGCGCATTTTCACTTCAACCACTCACTTGTCATCATCATCAAACCCCCATGCAATTCTTAGAGGCTCAGTGTCAGAACTGATTGTAGCTGAACCTGTTGAGAAGAAAGGAAAAAGCTTCACATTCTGGATGTGATGACTAACCAAGCTAAAAGTGTACACCAATTTTTTCTGACGAACACTGAAGAATGATAACTTCTTGGATGAGATGTCCAGGAAGATCCCAATCTTCTGTGGTCTACCACTCACTGTCAAACGGGTCCAGGGATCTGAGTGGGCCCAATACTCTTGCCCATCTGCTAACCCTATGACCCAGAAACCATTCTCTGGGGACAGAGCCACTGTCTCTTTCCGGGTCACAGTCTCCTGGGCAACACCCAAGTTCCAGTTGCGCTTCTTTCCAACATCCACTTCCCAGTAATGTCTCCCCGATGTGTAACCTTCCTTCGCCAACAGAAAAGTGTGGGAATCAAATCTCTCCTCCTTGCTGGGCACCCTTCTCATCACACCAGTGTCTGTTACGCTCTTCCCATCTTCAGACACTTGCAGTCTAGGATGAGCCGTGTCAGCATCGAGGGTGACATCAACTGCGATAATAAGGCAATTCGTTAAGTACTAAATAACAAGAGGTCTACTGCTTTGAGGCTTCCTGCTGTTTGATCCTATGAATATATATTTATTCCTCTGCCTTGCCTTGATCTCCACTCTGATAGATCCTAGGAAATTTCTTTGCCCAGGATACCACCAACTTCTGGCAACCCAAGTCATCTCCCTTCTCCTTTGTGTCTCATCTGTGACATACTGAAAGACACCAGCATGCAACAATGGCATGCAACACAAAGGAAAAATGTAAGGAGATCATGAGCTTTTGACTAAGGAATTGTTCAGCAGTAAGGAAGAGACCAGACAATAAGAGCCATGCTTTGCAACACAACTCCTCTTTCAACAAAACCAGAATCACAAAATCTTCTTGCAAGGGAACGAGGAATAATGCCATTTGCCAAGGTTGCATGATAAATTCAGCAGGTTTGTGTACACTTAGCAGTAGTATTGCTCTAGCTGAACACCCTGAATCAAACGCCTCCTTCTTACACAGACCAAACCTCTAATTTTATAGAAGAAACAATTCTGTTATATATCCCAGAAGAACAGAAATTACTGAGACATTTCTAAGCCAGCAAATGGATAACTAAAGGATTCAAAATAAGTTCTTTCTCTTGTGCTCTTACTTATAGAACAAGTGGCCTGAGAACAAATGGTTACTCAAGAGCTATATTAAAGCTTTAAGAGATGGGATTCAAATGGTATTTTTCTTACCTTTATGTCTTTGCGCACGCAATAACTCTACAGAAAACAAAAAAAGGAAGAAAAGTGTTTTCAGAAAATCCAGTCTCCAGTGACTTAACAGCCCACGCTACTGGCAGACAATCGAGCACTAGTGTTATTGCTTGCCTGTTCTGCAGGTAAGAAAACCACTTTATAATGATTATCTTCCATGACAAAGGACAAGAATATTTGAAACCAGGAAAACATCAGCTGATTACACAGAAGTGTGTTATACCAAACAGTAAGTACAAAACTTCCATGAGATCCCACACAACTAAATGGAAGAGGCAAAAGCTATTTATGACAAGGAACAGTTGGAAAAAATGGCTTACTTGGATTCCCCAACCCACCAAGGATTCAGGATTCAGGAGGTGCCTTGGCTCATGCCACGTCATGCTGGCCCACATAACCCTCACACAAGAGACACCACTCAAAGCAATGATGTCAAACACAGTAGAATGTGTTGCCATAGGCACAGCCATAACTAGCCTTTGAGTCACAGCCATTCCTCAACAGGCCCTCCTACATTTCCATTTGGTCCAAAAACTCCTCCACACAATCACACGATCTCCACCACAACACCACGACAAATACATCTGAATATTGGTGGAAGGGATGGCTTGTCAGGGGACAGCCCACTCACCATTCTCCTTCTTCAGAGTCTCTGCAGAAAGACAAGGAGGAAGGGGGAAACACCTTGGTTAGCACCCTATCGCTCACAAATGCTTGGGAACATTGCTGTGGGACGCCTTCAGCAAGGCACCCTCAAGCTACATAAACACAGTCGTTTTGCTCAAAATTCCTCACACACACAAGCACTGGGACATTACGTTGCATAAGCTCACCTTTCTCTGCATCCTCCGGTGCTCTACCTTGCTTCTGGAGCTCCTCTGAAAAATACGTGCGGGGAGAAGGAAGAGAGGTCAGGATCTGTACCAGGACGGAAGTGATGCCAAACGACAGGAAAAGATCCCCATGAGCTCTGGCCACGGCAGCACCCAGCTGCAGTGATGGGAAAGCCCCACGGCCGTCCATGCTGCTCCTCATCTCTCAGGGACATGGTGCATGTGCGACCATATAAGCCACCCCCTCAAAAATGTTCCCACACCCATTTTCCACATCACACAAGCACCTCTACCAGCCCTTAGTATGCAACACGGAGGATGGAATTCCGTTCCCATGCATCCACTTGTTTCCACAAGCTGCTGAGTTAAGGATTGACACTGCTACATGCCTCTGGAAACGTAACGCTGGCAACTCCTCAGCATCAGGAATCCAAAGCATAAAAGAACATCCCACTACTTCTGCTCATTCAGGAATGTCTCAGGGAACAGCCCAGCAGACCAAGAGTAGCAAATCTCAACAGAATTCGCCTTTCCCCTACCGTCTTTGTCCCATCATCACACAGTGACATAATACCGTGAAGATGCACCTACCAAGCTACTTCTGACACTGTGCCAAAAGGGAAGCAAACCATTAGCAGAATCTCCACAGCTGTACTGCTGAGCTTGCACTCCAATTTAGAAGTTCTCAAAGCCATTGAGCAAGCGGCAAGGAGCCCAGGCTTCCCCGTGGATGGCATTTCCTTTCTTTTGGGATGCAGGTCATCGCGAGGTAATTCATTCAAACTTCTCTCAGCAGCACTGACACCCAAACTACAAACTGCCTCCCACAGCTGAACAAGCTCCCAAACGTTAGCAGAACTTTCCATCACTTCTGATATTTGTAACACGTGGGTGACAACAGCTGAGGTGAAGCACGGCTTTAGCCAAGACCTTCCACCACAACAATCAGAGTCCCAGTGCCAGCACTCAAGGATATGACACTACTAACATTCACTTACCAATCTGCTCTTGACATTGTGCTGAAAGGCAAAGACACCGTGATTAGGAGCTCCAGAGTTGGGCTGCACAGCCAGACAGTCAAAACAAAGCGCCCGAATGCATCGTAGCACCGGCCTTAGGGCACAGCCTTGGCAAAGCCAAAGCTGGAGAACACCAGCTGGAACAGGGAGACTGGGCTGGAGGCAGGCTAAGTAGTGCACCCGTCTGGGGACACTCGGTATGGCTGGAATAGCCCTCCTCACCATCTCCAAGGCCTTATCCCCATCGGGAATGCATGCGGGCAAGCACAAGGACTCACCATACTTGGCACGAAGCTCCTCTGCACAGTCACCACAGCCACCACACAAGAAAACAACAAGTTAGGCCCAACTACATCGTGTCCCACACTTGCAGTTAGCATAAGGTTTCTCTAGAGGGACTTAGGCTCACACCCGCACGTGCTGACACTCATGTCCCCCACCATCACCAGCCACCACTCCAACAGCAGCAGACAGGGCTGCCCGGGGCTCACGCTCTCCCTCTCCACCCTCCCCAGCTCTGTCTTCCCTCCACAGACCCTTCTGCACACTCTTCTCTCCCAAACACTCCAACACACACATCCCCATCACCAGCACCACACCACGACAAATAAAACTGAACACTGGTGGAAGGGAGGGCTTGACAGGGGACAGTCCCACTCACCATTCTCCTTCTTCAGAGTCTCTGCAGAAAGACAAGGAGGAAGGGGGAAACACCTTGGTTAGCACCCTATCGCTCACAAATGCTTGGGAACACTGCTGTGGGACGCCTTCAGCAAGGCACCCTCAAGCTACACAAACACAGTCGTTTTGCTCAAAATTCCTCACACACACAAGCACTGGGACATTACGTTGCATAAGCTCACCTTTCTCTGCATCCTCCGGTGCTCTACCTTGCTTCTGGAGCTCCTCTGAAAAATACGTGCGGGGAGAAGGAAGAGAGATCAGGATCTGTCCCAGGACGGAAGCGATGCCAAATGATGGGAAAAGGTCCCCATGAGCTCTGGCCACGGCAGCACCCAGCTGCAGTGATGGGAAAGCCCCACGGCCGTCCATGCTGCTCCCCATCTCTCAGGGACATGGTCCATGTGCGACCAAACGTGGAATAAGCCACCCCCACAAAAATGTCCCCGCACCCGCTTTTCCACATCACACAAGCACCTCTACCAGCCCTTAGTATGCAACACGGAGGATGGAATTCCGTTCCCATGCATCCACTTGTTTCCACAAGCTGCTGAGTTAAGGATTGACACTGCTACATGCCTCTGGAAACGTAACGCTGGCAACTCCTCAGCATCAGGAATCCAAAGCATAAAAGAACATCCCACTACTTCTGCTCATTCAGGAATGTCTCAGGGAACAGCCCAGCAGACCAAGAGTAGCAAATCTCAACAGAATTCGCCTTTCCCCTACCGTCTTTGTCCCATCATCACACAGTGACATAATACCGTGAAGATACACCTACCAAGCTACTTCTGACACTGTGCCAAAAGGGAAGCAAACCATTAGCAGAATCTCCACAGCTGTACTGCTGAGCTTGCACTCCAATTTAGAAGTTCTCAAAGCCATTGAGCAAGCGGCAAGGAGCCCAGGCTTCCCCGTGGATGGCATTTCCTTTCTTTTGGGATGCAGGTCATCGCGAGGTAATTCATTCAAACTTCTCTCAGCAGCACTGACACCCAAACTACAAACTGCCTCCCACATCTGAACAAGCTCCCAAACGTTAGCAGAACTTTCCATCACTTCTGATATTTGTAACACGTGGGTGACAACCGCTGAGGTGAAGCACGGCTTTAGCCAAGACCTTCCACCACAACAATCAGAGTCCCAGTGCCAGCACTCAAGGATATGACACTACTAACATTCACTTACCAATCTGCTCTTGACATTGTGCTGAAAGGTAAAGACACCGTGATTAGGAGCTCCAGAGTTGGGCTGCACAGCCAGACAGTCAAAACAAAGCGCCCGAATGCATCGTAGCACCGGCCTTAGGGCACAGCCTTGGCAAAGCCAAAGCTGGAGAACACCAGCTGGAACAGGGAGACTGGGCTGGAGGCAGGCTAAGTAGTGCACCCGTCTGGGGACACTCGGTATGGCTGGAATAGCCCTCCTCACCATCTCCAAGGCCTTATCCCCATCGGGAATGCATGCGGGCAAGCACAAGGACTCACCATACTTGGCACGAAGCTCCTCTGCACAGTCACCACAGCCACCACACAAGAAAACAACAAGTTAGGCCCAACTACATCGTGTCCCACACTTGCAGTTAGCATAAGGTTTCTCTAGAGGGACTTAGGCTCACACCCGCACGTGCTGACACTCATGTCCCCCACCATCACCAGCCACCACTCCAACAGCAGCAGACAGGGCTGCCCGGGGCTCACGCTCTCCCTCTCCACCCTCCCCAGCTCTGTCTTCCCTCCACAGACCCTTCTGCACACTCTTCTCTCCCAAACACTCCAACACACACATCCCCATCACCAGCACCACACCACGACAAATAAAACTGAACACTGGTGGAAGGGAGGGCTTGACAGGGGACAGTCCCACTCACCATTCTCCTTCTTCAGAGTCTCTGCAGAAAGACAAGGAGGAAGGGGGAAACACCTTGGTTAGCACCCTATCGCTCACAAATGCTTGGGAACACTGCTGTGGGACGCCTTCAGCAAGGCACCCTCAAGCTACACAAACACAGTCGTTTTGCTCAAAATTCCTCACACACACAAGCACTGGGACATTACGTTGCATAAGCTCACCTTTCTCTGCATCCTCCGGTGCTCTACCTTGCTTCTGGAGCTCCTCTGAAAAATACGTGCGGGGAGAAGGAAGAGAGATCAGGATCTGTCCCAGGACGGAAGCGATGCCAAATGATGGGAAAAGGTCCCCATGAGCTCTGGCCACGGCAGCACCCAGCTGCAGTGATGGGAAAGCCCCACGGCCGTCCATGCTGCTCCCCATCTCTCAGGGACATGGTCCATGTGCGACCAAACGTGGAATAAGCCACCCCCACAAAAATGTCCCCGCACCCGCTTTTCCACATCACACAAGCACCTCTACCAGCCCTTAGTATGCATCACGGAGGATGGAATTCCGTTCCCATGCATCCACTTGTTTCCACAAGCTGCTGAGTTAAGGATTGACACTGCTACATGCCTCTGGAAACGTAACGCTGGCAACTCCTCAGCATCAGGAATCCAAAGCATAAAAGAACATCCCACTACTTCTGCTCATTCAGGAATGTCTCAGGGAACAGCCCAGCAGACCAAGAGTAGCAAATCTCAACAGAATTCGCCTTTCCCCTACCGTCTTTGTCCCATCGTCACACAGTGACATAATACCGTGAAGATGCACCTACCAAGCTACTTCTGACACTGTGCCAAAAGGGAAGCAAACCATTAGCAGAATCTCCACAGCTGTACTGCTGAGCTTGCACTCCAATTTAGAAGTTCTCAAAGCCATTGAGCAAGCGGCAAGGAGCCCAGGCTTCCCCGTGGATGGCATTTCCTTTCTTTTGGGATGCAGGTCATCGCGAGGTAATTCATTCAAACTTCTCTCAGCAGCACTGACACCCAAACTACAAACTGCCTCCCACATCTGAACAAGCTCCCAAACGTCAGCAGAACTTTCCATCACTTCTGATATTTGTAACACGTGGGTGACAACCGCTGAGGTGAAGCACGGCTTTAGCCAAGACCTTCCACCACAACAATCAGAGTCCCAGTGCCAGCACTCAAGGATATGACACTACTAACATTCACTTACCAATCTGCTCTTGACATTGTGCTGAAAGGCAAAGACACCATGATTAGGAGCTCCAGAGTTGGGCTGCACAGCCAGACAGTCAAAACAAAGCGCCCGAATGCATCGTAGCACCGGCCTTAGGGCACAGCCTTGGCAAAGCCAAAGCTGGAGAACACCAGCTGGAACAGGGAGACTGGGCTGGAGGTAGGCTAAGTAGTGCACCCGTCTGGGGACACTCGGTATGGCTGGAATAGCCCTCCTCACCATCTCCAAGGCCTTATCCCCATCGGGAATGCATGCGGGCAAGCACAAGGACTCACCATACTTGGCACGAAGCTCCTCTGCACAGTCACCACAGCCACCACACAAGAAAACAACAAGTTAGGCCCAACTACATCGTGTCCCACACTTGCAGTTAGCATAAGGTTTCTCTAGAGGGACTTAGGCTCACACCCGCACGTGCTGACACTCATGTCCCCCACCATCACCAGCCACCACTCCAACAGCAGCAGACAGGGCTGCCCGGGGCTCACGCTCTCCCTCTCCACCCTCCCCAGCTCTGTCTTCCCTCCACAGACCCTTCTGCACACTCTTCTCTCCCAAACACTCCAACACACACATCCCCATCACCAGCACCACACCACGACAAATAAAACTGAACACTGGTGGAAGGGAGGGCTTGACAGGGGACAGTCCCACTCACCATTCTCCTTCTTCAGAGTCTCTGCAGAAAGACAAGGAGGAAGGGGGAAACACCTTGGTTAGCACCCTATCGCTCACAAATGCTTGGGAACACTGCTGTGGGACGCCTTCAGCAAGGCACCCTCAAGCTACACAAACACAGTCGTTTTGCTCAAAATTCCTCACACACACAAGCACTGGGACATTACGTTGCATAAGCTCACCTTTCCTTGCTTCTGGAGCTCCTCTGAAAAATACGTGCGGGGAGAAGGAAGAGAGATCAGGATCTGTCCCAGGACGGAAGCGATGCCAAATGATGGGAAAAGGTCCCCATGAGCTCTGGCCACGGCAGCACCCAGCTGCAGTGATGGGAAAGCCCCAAGGCCCTCCATGCTACTCCCCATCTCTCAGGGACATGGTCCATGTGCAACCAAACGTGGAATAAGCCACCCCCACAAAAATGTCCCCGCACCCGCTTTTCCACATCACACAAGCACCTCTACCAGCCCTTAGTATGCATCACGGAGGATGGAATTCCGTTCCCATGCATCCACTTGTTTCCACAAGCTGCTGAGTTAAGGATTGACACTGCTACATGCCTCTGGAAACGTAACACTGGCAACTCCTCAGCATCAGGAATCCAAAGCATAAAAGAACATCCCACTACTTCTGCTCATTCAGGAATGTCTCAGGGAACAGCCCAGCAGACCAAGAGTAGCAAATCTCAACAGAATTCGCCTTTCCCCTACCGTCTTTGTCCCATCATCACACAGTGACATAATACCGTGAAGATACACCTACCAAGCTACTTCTGACACTGTGCCAAAAGGGAAGCAAACCATTAGCAGAATCTCCACAGCTGTACTGCTGAGCTTGCACTCCAATTTAGAAGTTCTCAAAGCCATTGAGCAAGCGGCAAGGAGCCCAGGCTTCCCCGTGGATGGCATTTCCTTTCTTTTGGGATGCAGGTCATCGCGAGGTAATTCATTCAAACTTCTCTCAGCAGCACTGACACCCAAACTACAAACTGCCTCCCACATCTGAACAAGCTCCCAAACGTTAGCAGAACTTTCCATCACTTCTGATATTTGTAACACGTGGGTGACAACCGCTGAGGTGAAGCACGGCTTTAGCCAAGACCTTCCACCACAACAATCAGAGTCCCAGTGCCAGCACTCAAGGATATGACACTACTAACATTCACTTACCAATCTGCTCTTGACATTGTGCTGAAAGGCAAAGACACCGTGATTAGGAGCTCCAGAGTTGGGCTGCACAGCCAGACAGTCAAAACAAAGCGCCCGAATGCATCGTAGCACCGGCCTTAGGACACAGCCTTGGCAAAGCCAAAGCTGGAGAACACCAGCTGGAACAGGGAGACTGGGCTGGAGGCAGGCTAAGTAGTGCACCCGTCTGGGGACACTCGGTATGGCTGGAATAGCCCTCCTCACCATCTCCAAGGCCTTATCCCCATCGGGAATGCATGCGGGCAAGCACAAGGACTCACCATACTTGGCACGAAGCTCCTCTGCACAGTCACCACAGCCACCACACAAGAAAACAACAAGTTAGGCCCAACTACATCGTGTCCCACACTTGCAGTTAGCATAAGGTTTCTCTAGAGGGACTTAGGCTCACACCCGCACGTGCTGACACTCATGTCCCCCACCATCACCAGCCACCACTCCAACAGCAGCAGACAGGGCTGCCCGGGGCTCACGCTCTCCCTCTCCACCCTCCCCAGCTCTGTCTTCCCTCCACAGACCCTTCTGCACACTCTTCTCTCCCAAACACTCCAACACACACATCCCCATCACCAGCACCACACCACGACAAATAAAACTGAACACTGGTGGAAGGGAGGGCTTGACAGGGGACAGTCCCACTCACCATTCTCCTTCTTCAGAGTCTCTGCAGAAAGACAAGGAGGAAGGGGGAAACACCTTGGTTAGCACCCTATCGCTCACAAATGCTTGGGAACACTGCTGTGGGACGCCTTCAGCAAGGCACCCTCAAGCTACACAAACACAGTCGTTTTGCTCAAAATTCCTCACACACACAAGCACTGGGACATTACGTTGCATAAGCTCACCTTTCTCTGCATCCTCCGGTGCTCTACCTTGCTTCTGGAGCTCCTCTGAAAAATACGTGCGGGGAGAAGGAAGAGAGATCAGGATCTGTCCCAGGACGGAAGCGATGCCAAATGATGGGAAAAGGTCCCCATGAGCTCTGGCCACGGCAGCACCCAGCTGCAGTGATGGGAAAGCCCCAAGGCCCTCCATGCTACTCCCCATCTCTCAGGGACATGGTCCATGTGCAACCAAACGTGGAATAAGCCACCCCCACAAAAATGTCCCCGCACCCGCTTTTCCACATCACACAAGCACCTCTACCAGCCCTTAGTATGCATCACGGAGGATGGAATTCCGTTCCCATGCATCCACTTGTTTCCACAAGCTGCTGAGTTAAGGATTGACACTGCTACATGCCTCTGGAAACGTAACGCTGGCAACTCCTCAGCATCAGGAATCCAAAGCATAAAAGAACATCCCACTACTTCTGCTCATTCAGGAATGTCTCAGGGAACAGCCCAGCAGACCAAGAGTAGCAAATCTCAACAGAATTCGCCTTTCCCCTACCGTCTTTGTCCCATCATCACACAGTGACATAATACCGTGAAGATACACCTACCAAGCTACTTCTGACACTGTGCCAAAAGGGAAGCAAACCATTAGCAGAATCTCCACAGCTGTACTGCTGAGCTTGCACTCCAATTTAGAAGTTCTCAAAGCCATTGAGCAAGCGGCAAGGAGCCCAGGCTTCCCCGTGGATGGCATTTCCTTTCTTTTGGGATGCAGGTCATCGCGAGGTAATTCATTCAAACTTCTCTCAGCAGCACTGACACCCAAACTACAAACTGCCTCCCACATCTGAACAAGCTCCCAAACGTTAGCAGAACTTTCCATCACTTCTGATATTTGTAACACGTGGGTGACAACCGCTGAGGTGAAGCACGGCTTTAGCCAAGACCTTCCACCACAACAATCAGAGTCCCAGTGCCAGCACTCAAGGATATGACACTACTAACATTCACTTACCAATCTGCTCTTGACATTGTGCTGAAAGGCAAAGACACCATGATTAGGAGCTCCAGAGTTGGGCTGCACAGCCAGACAGTCAAAACAAAGCGCCCGAATGCATCGTAGCACCGGCCTTAGGACACAGCCTTGGCAAAGCCAAAGCTGGAGAACACCAGCTGGAACAGGGAGACTGGGCTGGAGGCAGGCTAAGTAGTGCACCCGTCTGGGGACACTCGGTATGGCTGGAATAGCCCTCCTCACCATCTCCAAGGCCTTATCCCCATCGGGAATGCATGCGGGCAAGCACAAGGACTCACCATACTTGGCACGAAGCTCCTCTGCACAGTCACCACAGCCACCACACAAGAAAACAACAAGTTAGGCCCAACTACATCGTGTCCCACACTTGCAGTTAGCATAAGGTTTCTCTAGAGGGACTTAGGCTCACACCCGCACGTGCTGACACTCATGTCCCCCACCATCACCAGCCACCACTCCAACAGCAGCAGACAGGGCTGCCCGGGGCTCACGCTCTCCCTCTCCACCCTCCCCAGCTCTGTCTTCCCTCCACAGACCCTTCTGCACACTCTTCTCTCCCAAACACTCCAACACACACATCCCCATCACCAGCACCACACCACGACAAATAAAACTGAACACTGGTGGAAGGGAGGGCTTGACAGGGGACAGTCCCACTCACCATTCTCCTTCTTCAGAGTCTCTGCAGAAAGACAAGGAGGAAGGGGGAAACACCTTGGTTAGCACCCTATCGCTCACAAATGCTTGGGAACACTGCTGTGGGACGCCTTCAGCAAGGCACCCTCAAGCTACACAAACACAGTCGTTTTGCTCAAAATTCCTCACACACACAAGCACTGGGACATTACGTTGCATAAGCTCACCTTTCTCTGCATCCTCCGGTGCTCTACCTTGCTTCTGGAGCTCCTCTGAAAAATACGTGCGGGGAGAAGGAAGAGAGATCAGGATCTGTCCCAGGACGGAAGCGATGCCAAATGATGGGAAAAGGTCCCCATGAGCTCTGGCCACGGCAGCACCCAGCTGCAGTGATGGGAAAGCCCCAAGGCCCTCCATGCTACTCCCCATCTCTCAGGGACATGGTCCATGTGCAACCAAACGTGGAATAAGCCACCCCCACAAAAATGTCCCCGCACCCGCTTTTCCACATCACACAAGCACCTCTACCAGCCCTTAGTATGCATCACGGAGGATGGAATTCCGTTCCCATGCATCCACTTGTTTCCACAAGCTGCTGAGTTAAGGATTGACACTGCTACATGCCTCTGGAAACGTAACGCTGGCAACTCCTCAGCATCAGGAATCCAAAGCATAAAAGAACATCCCACTACTTCTGCTCATTCAGGAATGTCTCAGGGAACAGCCCAGCAGACCAAGAGTAGCAAATCTCAACAGAATTCGCCTTTCCCCTACCGTCTTTGTCCCATCATCACACAGTGACATAATACCGTGAAGATACACCTACCAAGCTACTTCTGACACTGTGCCAAAAGGGAAGCAAACCATTAGCAGAATCTCCACAGCTGTACTGCTGAGCTTGCACTCCAATTTAGAAGTTCTCAAAGCCATTGAGCAAGCGGCAAGGAGCCCAGGCTTCCCCGTGGATGGCATTTCCTTTCTTTTGGGATGCAGGTCATCGCGAGGTAATTCATTCAAACTTCTCTCAGCAGCACTGACACCCAAACTACAAACTGCCTCCCACATCTGAACAAGCTCCCAAACGTTAGCAGAACTTTCCATCACTTCTGATATTTGTAACACGTGGGTGACAACCGCTGAGGTGAAGCACGGCTTTAGCCAAGACCTTCCACCACAACAATCAGAGTCCCAGTGCCAGCACTCAAGGATATGACACTACTAACATTCACTTACCAATCTGCTCTTGACATTGTGCTGAAAGGCAAAGACACCATGATTAGGAGCTCCAGAGTTGGGCTGCACAGCCAGACAGTCAAAACAAAGCGCCCGAATGCATCGTAGCACCGGCCTTAGGGCACAGCCTTGGCAAAGCCAAAGCTGGAGAACACCAGCTGGAACAGGGAGACTGGGCTGGAGGCAGGCTAAGTAGTGCACCCGTCTGGGGACACTCGGTATGGCTGGAATAGCCCTCCTCACCATCTCCAAGGCCTTATCCCCATCGGGAATGCATGCGGGCAAGCACAAGGACTCACCATACTTGGCACGAAGCTCCTCTGCACAGTCACCACAGCCACCACACAAGAAAACAACAAGTTAGGCCCAACTACATCGTGTCCCACACTTGCAGTTAGCATAAGGTTTCTCTAGAGGGACTTAGGCTCACACCCGCACGTGCTGACACTCATGTCCCCCACCATCACCAGCCACCACTCCAACAGCAGCAGACAGGGCTGCCCGGGGCTCACGCTCTCCCTCTCCACCCTCCCCAGCTCTGTCTTCCCTCCACAGACCCTTCTGCACACTCTTCTCTCCCAAACACTCCAACACACACATCCCCATCACCAGCACCACACCACGACAAATAAAACTGAACACTGGTGGAAGGGAGGGCTTGACAGGGGACAGTCCCACTCACCATTCTCCTTCTTCAGAGTCTCTGCAGAAAGACAAGGAGGAAGGGGGAAACACCTTGGTTAGCACCCTATCGCTCACAAATGCTTGGGAACACTGCTGTGGGACGCCTTCAGCAAGGCACCCTCAAGCTACACAAACACAGTCGTTTTGCTCAAAATTCCTCACACACACAAGCACTGGGACATTACGTTGCATAAGCTCACCTTTCTCTGCATCCTCCGGTGCTCTACCTTGCTTCTGGAGCTCCTCTGAAAAATACGTGCGGGGAGAAGGAAGAGAGATCAGGATCTGTCCCAGGACGGAAGCGATGCCAAACGACGGGAAAAGGTCCCCATGAGCTCTGGCCACGGCAGCACCCAGCTGCAGTGATGGGAAAGCCCCAAGGCCCTCCATGCTGCTCCCCATCTCTCAGGGACATGGTCCATGTGCGACCAAACGTGGAATAAGCCACCCCCACAAAAATGTCCCCGCACCCGCTTTTCCACATCACACAAGCACCTCTACCAGCCCTTAGTATGCAACACGGAGGATGGAATTCCGTTCCCATGCATCCACTTGTTTCCACAAGCTGCTGAGTTAAGGATTGACACTGCTACATGCCTCTGGAAACGTAACGCTGGCAACTCCTCAGCATCAGGAATCCAAAGCATAAAAGAACATCCCACTACTTCTGCTCATTCAGGAATGTCTCAGGGAACAGCCCAGCAGACCAAGAGTAGCAAATCTCAACAGAATTCGCCTTTCCCCTACCGTCTTTGTCCCATCATCACACAGTGACATAATACCGTGAAGATACACCTACCAAGCTACTTCTGACACTGTGCCAAAAGGGAAGCAAACCATTAGCAGAATCTCCACAGCTGTACTGCTGAGCTTGCACTCCAATTTAGAAGTTCTCAAAGCCATTGAGCAAGCGGCAAGGAGCCCAGGCTTCCCCGTGGATGGCATTTCCTTTCTTTTGGGATGCAGGTCATCACGAGGTAATTCATTCAAACTTCTCTCAGCAGCACTGACACCCAAACTACATACTGCCTCCCACATCTGAACAAGCTCCCAAACGTTAGCAGAACTTTCCATCACTTCTGATATTTGTAACACGTGGGTGACAACCGCTGAGGTGAAGCACGGCTTTAGCCAAGACCTTCCACCACAACAATCAGAGTCCCAGTGCCAGCACTCAAGGATATGACACTACTAACATTCACTTACCAATCTGCTCTTGACATTGTGCTGAAAGGCAAAGACACCATGATTAGGAGCTCCAGAGTTGGGCTGCACAGCCAGACAGTCAAAACAAAGCGCCCGAATGCATC
Source organism: Chrysolophus pictus (assembly GCA_037305975.1). Lineage (NCBI taxonomy): Eukaryota > Metazoa > Chordata > Aves > Galliformes > Phasianidae > Chrysolophus > Chrysolophus pictus. The sequence goes on from CM074606.1 coordinate 1,481,475, forward strand.
GTAGCACCGGCCTTAGGACACAGCCTTGGCAAAGCCAAAGCTGGAGAACACCAGCTGGAACAGGGAGACTGGGCTGGAGGCAGGCTAAGTAGTGCACCCGTCTGGGGACACTCGGTATGGCTGGAATAGCCCTCCTCACCATCTCCAAGGCCTTATCCCCATCGGGAATGCATGCGGGCAAGCACAAGGACTCACCATACTTGGCACGAAGCTCCTCTGCACAGTCACCACAGCCACCACACAAGAAAACAACAAGTTAGGCCCAACTACATCGTGTCCCACACTTGCAGTTAGCATAAGGTTTCTCTAGAGGGACTTAGGCTCACACCCGCACGTGCTGACACTCATGTCCCCCACCATCACCAGCCACCACTCCAACAGCAGCAGACAGGGCTGCCCGGGGCTCACGCTCTCCCTCTCCACCCTCCCCAGCTCTGTCTTCCCTCCACAGACCCTTCTGCACACTCTTCTCTCCCAAACACTCCAACACACACATCCCCATCACCAGCACCACACCACGACAAATAAAACTGAACACTGGTGGAAGGGAGGGCTTGACAGGGGACAGTCCCACTCACCATTCTCCTTCTTCAGAGTCTCTGCAGAAAGACAAGGAGGAAGGGGGAAACACCTTGGTTAGCACCCTATGGCTCACAAATGCTTGGGAACACTGCTGTGGGACGCCTTCAGCAAGGCACCCTCAAGCTACACAAACACAGTCGTTTTGCTCAAAATTCCTCACACACACAAGCACTGGGACATTACGTTGCATAAGCTCACCTTTCTCTGCATCCTCCGGTGCTCTACCTTGCTTCTGGAGCTCCTCTGAAAAATACGTGCGGGGAGAAGGAAGAGAGATCAGGATCTGTCCCAGGACGGAAGCGATGCCAAATGATGGGAAAAGGTCCCCATGAGCTCTGGCCACGGCAGCACCCAGCTGCAGTGATGGGAAAGCCCCAAGGCCCTCCATGCTACTCCCCATCTCTCAGGGACATGGTCCATGTGCAACCAAACGTGGAATAAGCCACCCCCACAAAAATGTCCCCGCACCCGCTTTTCCACATCACACAAGCACCTCTACCAGCCCTTAGTATGCATCACGGAGGATGGAATTCCGTTCCCATGCATCCACTTGTTTCCACAAGCTGCTGAGTTAAGGATTGACACTGCTACATGCCTCTGGAAACGTAACGCTGGCAACTCCTCAGCATCAGGAATCCAAAGCATAAAAGAACATCCCACTACTTCTGCTCATTCAGGAATGTCTCAGGGAACAGCCCAGCAGACCAAGAGTAGCAAATCTCAACAGAATTCGCCTTTCCCCTACCGTCTTTGTCCCATCATCACACAGTGACATAATACCGTGAAGATACACCTACCAAGCTACTTCTGACACTGTGCCAAAAGGGAAGCAAACCATTAGCAGAATCTCCACAGCTGTACTGCTGAGCTTGCACTCCAATTTAGAAGTTCTCAAAGCCATTGAGCAAGCGGCAAGGAGCCCAGGCTTCCCCGTGGATGGCATTTCCTTTCTTTTGGGATGCAGGTCATCGCGAGGTAATTCATTCAAACTTCTCTCAGCAGCACTGACACCCAAACTACAAACTGCCTCCCACATCTGAACAAGCTCCCAAACGTTAGCAGAACTTTCCATCACTTCTGATATTTGTAACACGTGGGTGACAACCGCTGAGGTGAAGCACGGCTTTAGCCAAGACCTTCCACCACAACAATCAGAGTCCCAGTGCCAGCACTCAAGGATATGACACTACTAACATTCACTTACCAATCTGCTCTTGACATTGTGCTGAAAGGCAAAGACACCATGATTAGGAGCTCCAGAGTTGGGCTGCACAGCCAGACAGTCAAAACAAAGCGCCCGAATGCATCGTAGCACCGGCCTTAGGGCACAGCCTTGGCAAAGCCAAAGCTGGAGAACACCAGCTGGAACAGGGAGACTGGGCTGGAGGCAGGCTAAGTAGTGCACCCGTCTGGGGACACTCGGTATGGCTGGAATAGCCCTCCTCACCATCTCCAAGGCCTTATCCCCATCGGGAATGCATGCGGGCAAGCACAAGGACTCACCATACTTGGCACGAAGCTCCTCTGCACAGTCACCACAGCCACCACACAAGAAAACAACAAGTTAGGCCCAACTACATCGTGTCCCACACTTGCAGTTAGCATAAGGTTTCTCTAGAGGGACTTAGGCTCACACCCGCACGTGCTGACACTCATGTCCCCCACCATCACCAGCCACCACTCCAACAGCAGCAGACAGGGCTGCCCGGGGCTCACGCTCTCCCTCTCCACCCTCCCCAGCTCTGTCTTCCCTCCACAGACCCTTCTGCACACTCTTCTCTCCCAAACACTCCAACACACACATCCCCATCACCAGCACCACACCACGACAAATAAAACTGAACACTGGTGGAAGGGAGGGCTTGACAGGGGACAGTCCCACTCACCATTCTCCTTCTTCAGAGTCTCTGCAGAAAGACAAGGAGGAAGGGGGAAACACCTTGGTTAGCACCCTATCGCTCACAAATGCTTGGGAACACTGCTGTGGGACGCCTTCAGCAAGGCACCCTCAAGCTACACAAACACAGTCGTTTTGCTCAAAATTCCTCACACACACAAGCACTGGGACATTACGTTGCATAAGCTCACCTTTCTCTGCATCCTCCGGTGCTCTACCTTGCTTCTGGAGCTCCTCTGAAAAATACGTGCGGGGAGAAGGAAGAGAGATCAGGATCTGTCCCAGGACGGAAGCGATGCCAAACGACGGGAAAAGGTCCCCATGAGCTCTGGCCACGGCAGCACCCAGCTGCAGTGATGGGAAAGCCCCAAGGCCCTCCATGCTACTCCCCATCTCTCAGGGACATGGTCCATGTGCAACCAAACGTGGAATAAGCCACCCCCACAAAAATGTCCCCGCACCCGCTTTTCCACATCACACAAGCACCTCTACCAGCCCTTAGTATGCATCACGGAGGATGGAATTCCGTTCCCATGCATCCACTTGTTTCCACAAGCTGCTGAGTTAAGGATTGACACTGCTACATGCCTCTGGAAACGTAACGCTGGCAACTCCTCAGCATCAGGAATCCAAAGCATAAAAGAACATCCCACTACTTCTGCTCATTCAGGAATGTCTCAGGGAACAGCCCAGCAGACCAAGAGTAGCAAATCTCAACAGAATTCGCCTTTCCCCTACCGTCTTTGTCCCATCATCACACAGTGACATAATACCGTGAAGATACACCTACCAAGCTACTTCTGACACTGTGCCAAAAGGGAAGCAAACCATTAGCAGAATCTCCACAGCTGTACTGCTGAGCTTGCACTCCAATTTAGAAGTTCTCAAAGCCATTGAGCAAGCGGCAAGGAGCCCAGGCTTCCCCGTGGATGGCATTTCCTTTCTTTTGGGATGCAGGTCATCGCGAGGTAATTCATTCAAACTTCTCTCAGCAGCACTGACACCCAAACTACAAACTGCCTCCCACATCTGAACAAGCTCCCAAACGTTAGCAGAACTTTCCATCACTTCTGATATTTGTAACACGTGGGTGACAACCGCTGAGGTGAAGCACGGCTTTAGCCAAGACCTTCCACCACAACAATCAGAGTCCCAGTGCCAGCACTCAAGGATATGACACTACTAACATTCACTTACCAATCTGCTCTTGACATTGTGCTGAAAGGCAAAGACACCATGATTAGGAGCTCCAGAGTTGGGCTGCACAGCCAGACAGTCAAAACAAAGCGCCCGAATGCATCGTAGCACCGGCCTTAGGACACAGCCTTGGCAAAGCCAAAGCTGGAGAACACCAGCTGGAACAGGGAGACTGGGCTGGAGGCAGGCTAAGTAGTGCACCCGTCTGGGGACACTCGGTATGGCTGGAATAGCCCTCCTCACCATCTCCAAGGCCTTATCCCCATCGGGAATGCATGCGGGCAAGCACAAGGACTCACCATACTTGGCACGAAGCTCCTCTGCACAGTCACCACAGCCACCACACAAGAAAACAACAAGTTAGGCCCAACTACATCGTGTCCCACACTTGCAGTTAGCATAAGGTTTCTCTAGAGGGACTTAGGCTCACACCCGCACGTGCTGACACTCATGTCCCCCACCATCACCAGCCACCACTCCAACAGCAGCAGACAGGGCTGCCCGGGGCTCACGCTCTCCCTCTCCACCCTCCCCAGCTCTGTCTTCCCTCCACAGACCCTTCTGCACACTCTTCTCTCCCAAACACTCCAACACACACATCCCCATCACCAGCACCACACCACGACAAATAAAACTGAACACTGGTGGAAGGGAGGGCTTGACAGGGGACAGTCCCACTCACCATTCTCCTTCTTCAGAGTCTCTGCAGAAAGACAAGGAGGAAGGGGGAAACACCTTGGTTAGCACCCTATCGCTCACAAATGCTTGGGAACACTGCTGTGGGACGCCTTCAGCAAGGCACCCTCAAGCTACACAAACACAGTCGTTTTGCTCAAAATTCCTCACACACACAAGCACTGGGACATTACGTTGCATAAGCTCACCTTTCTCTGCATCCTCCGGTGCTCTACCTTGCTTCTGGAGCTCCTCTGAAAAATACGTGCGGGGAGAAGGAAGAGAGATCAGGATCTGTCCCAGGACGGAAGCGATGCCAAACGATGGGAAAAGGTCCCCATGAGCTCTGGCCACGGCAGCACCCAGCTGCAGTGATGGGAAAGCCCCAAGGCCCTCCATGCTACTCCCCATCTCTCAGGGACATGGTCCATGTGCAACCAAACGTGGAATAAGCCACCCCCACAAAAATGTCCCCGCACCCGCTTTTCCACATCACACAAGCACCTCTACCAGCCCTTAGTATGCATCACGGAGGATGGAATTCCGTTCCCATGCATCCACTTGTTTCCACAAGCTGCTGAGTTAAGGATTGACACTGCTACATGCCTCTGGAAACGTAACGCTGGCAACTCCTCAGCATCAGGAATCCAAAGCATAAAAGAACATCCCACTACTTCTGCTCATTCAGGAATGTCTCAGGGAACAGCCCAGCAGACCAAGAGTAGCAAATCTCAACAGAATTCGCCTTTCCCCTACCGTCTTTGTCCCATCATCACACAGTGACATAATACCGTGAAGATACACCTACCAAGCTACTTCTGACACTGTGCCAAAAGGGAAGCAAACCATTAGCAGAATCTCCACAGCTGTACTGCTGAGCTTGCACTCCAATTTAGAAGTTCTCAAAGCCATTGAGCAAGCGGCAAGGAGCCCAGGCTTCCCCGTGGATGGCATTTCCTTTCTTTTGGGATGCAGGTCATCGCGAGGTAATTCATTCAAACTTCTCTCAGCAGCACTGACACCCAAACTACATACTGCCTCCCACATCTGAACAAGCTCCCAAACGTTAGCAGAACTTTCCATCACTTCTGATATTTGTAACACGTGGGTGACAACCGCTGAGGTGAAGCACGGCTTTAGCCAAGACCTTCCACCACAACAATCAGAGTCCCAGTGCCAGCACTCAAGGATATGACACTACTAACATTCACTTACCAATCTGCTCTTGACATTGTGCTGAAAGGCAAAGACACCATGATTAGGAGCTCCAGAGTTGGGCTGCACAGCCAGACAGTCAAAACAAAGCGCCCGAATGCATCGTAGCACCGGCCTTAGGGCACAGCCTTGGCAAAGCCAAAGCTGGAGAACACCAGCTGGAACAGGGAGACTGGGCTGGAGGCAGGCTAAGTAGTGCACCCGTCTGGGGACACTCGGTATGGCTGGAATAGCCCTCCTCACCATCTCCAAGGCCTTATCCCCATCGGGAATGCATGCGGGCAAGCACAAGGACTCACCATACTTGGCACGAAGCTCCTCTGCACAGTCACCACAGCCACCACACAAGAAAACAACAAGTTAGGCCCAACTACATCGTGTCCCACACTTGCAGTTAGCATAAGGTTTCTCTAGAGGGACTTAGGCTCACACCCGCACGTGCTGACACTCATGTCCCCCACCATCACCAGCCACCACTCCAACAGCAGCAGACAGGGCTGCCCGGGGCTCACGCTCTCCCTCTCCACCCTCCCCAGCTCTGTCTTCCCTCCACAGACCCTTCTGCACACTCTTCTCTCCCAAACACTCCAACACACACATCCCCATCACCAGCACCACACCACGACAAATAAAACTGAACACTGGTGGAAGGGAGGGCTTGACAGGGGACAGTCCCACTCACCATTCTCCTTCTTCAGAGTCTCTGCAGAAAGACAAGGAGGAAGGGGGAAACACCTTGGTTAGCACCCTATCGCTCACAAATGCTTGGGAACACTGCTGTGGGACGCCTTCAGCAAGGCACCCTCAAGCTACACAAACACAGTCGTTTTGCTCAAAATTCCTCACACACACAAGCACTGGGACATTACGTTGCATAAGCTCACCTTTCTCTGCATCCTCCGGTGCTCTACCTTGCTTCTGGAGCTCCTCTGAAAAATACGTGCGGGGAGAAGGAAGAGAGATCAGGATCTGTCCCAGGACGGAAGCGATGCCAAACGACGGGAAAAGGTCCCCATGAGCTCTGGCCACGGCAGCACCCAGCTGCAGTGATGGGAAAGCCCCAAGGCCCTCCATGGTACTCCCCATCTCTCAGGGACATGGTCCATGTGCAACCAAACGTGGAATAAGCCACCCCCACAAAAATGTCCCCGCACCCGCTTTTCCACATCACACAAGCACCTCTACCAGCCCTTAGTATGCATCACGGAGGATGGAATTCCGTTCCCATGCATCCACTTGTTTCCACAAGCTGCTGAGTTAAGGATTGACACTGCTACATGCCTCTGGAAACGTAACGCTGGCAACTCCTCAGCATCAGGAATCCAAAGCATAAAAGAACATCCCACTACTTCTGCTCATTCAGGAATGTCTCAGGGAACAGCCCAGCAGACCAAGAGTAGCAAATCTCAACAGAATTCGCCTTTCCCCTACCGTCTTTGTCCCATCATCACACAGTGACATAATACCGTGAAGATACACCTACCAAGCTACTTCTGACACTGTGCCAAAAGGGAAGCAAACCATTAGCAGAATCTCCACAGCTGTACTGCTGAGCTTGCACTCCAATTTAGAAGTTCTCAAAGCCATTGAGCAAGCGGCAAGGAGCCCAGGCTTCCCCGTGGATGGCATTTCCTTTCTTTTGGGATGCAGGTCATCGCGAGGTAATTCATTCAAACTTCTCTCAGCAGCACTGACACCCAAACTACAAACTGCCTCCCACATCTGAACAAGCTCCCAAACGTTAGCAGAACTTTCCATCACTTCTGATATTTGTAACACGTGGGTGACAACCGCTGAGGTGAAGCACGGCTTTAGCCAAGACCTTCCACCACAACAATCAGAGTCCCAGTGCCAGCACTCAAGGATATGACACTACTAACATTCACTTACCAATCTGCTCTTGACATTGTGCTGAAAGGCAAAGACACCGTGATTAGGAGCTCCAGAGTTGGGCTGCACAGCCAGACAGTCAAAACAAAGCGCCCGAATGCATCGTAGCACTGGCCTTAGGACACAGCCTTGGCAAAGCCAAAGCTGGAGAACACCAGCTGGAACAGGGAGACTGGTCTGGTGGCTGGCTCACTCATGCACTTATCTGGGGACACTTGGCATTGCTGGAATAGCCATCTTGGCTATATCCAAGGCCCTGTCCCAATAGCAAATGCTGGAGGGCACGCAGAAGGTCTCACCATTCTTTGCATGGAGCTCCCGTGCCCACTCAGCATGGGCTCCACAGAAGAATCTAGTCCACTTTTAGATCTGCAGGTCCCAGGGTGCTGCCCACTGGAGCTGCCCACCCCAGCCAGGTATGGCAAAGGCAGGGTCTTGGCACATGTCAAATCGCATCCACCCTCACAGACCTCTGATTCTGGATGGGATCACTGCCACCTGCTCCAACCATCACTTCCCCCCAGCACACAGGATTCACCCGGGCCCAGGCTCTCCATCCAGCCACCCCACCCTGGCTTCCCTGAGCAGCCCTTTTTACACCCTCATCTGCTCCAAAGTCTCCACCAAACTCATTACAATCTCCAACAGAACTGCCCATCTCAACAGCCTGCCGAGCACTTGCATGGGTGGCCAGCACTGAAACAGCTCCACTCACCAATCTTCTTCTTCAGGGTCTCTGCAAGAAGAAAGGAGGAATGAAAGAGTACCTTTCTTAGCACCCCATCCTCCATAAAGACTTGGGAAAAAGAGTGGGAAGCCTTCGACAAGGCACACCGACACTACACCAACATTTCATTATGCTGGTAATTCCTCATGCACAGAGGCATTGCGGCACTGTCCTCCCTGTACATACCTTTCTCTGCATCTTCCTCTGCTCTTCTTTGTGCTAGCAGTTCCTCTGAAAAAGGATATATCACTCTCATCTACTCCAAAGTCTCCTCCAAACTCATTACAACCTCCAGCAGAAACGCCCATCTCAACAGCCTGCCAAGCACTTGCATGGGTGGCCAGCAGTGAGACAGCTCCACTCACCAATCTTCTTCAGGGTCTCTGCAAGGAGAAAGCAGGAAAGGAAGGAAATGTTGTTATGGAGCTCCCCATTCTCCTTAAAGACTTGGGAAAAAGTACAGCAATCCTTCAACAAAGCACACTCACAATGAATGTGTAGACCTGCATTATTCAAGAGAACCCTCATGCACAGTGCCATTGGGGCACTACCCTGCATGCACTCACCTTTCTGTGCATCCTCCCCTGCTCTTCCTTGTCCCTGGAGCTCCTCTGGAAAAGATGTGTGGTGAGAAGGGAGAGCCACCAGTTTCTATGCTGGGCAGAATCTGCTGCCCAAAGTGGGGACAATAGCTCCATGAGCTCTGGGCACAGCAGCACCCAGCTGCAGTGACGGCACAGCCTCATGGCCCTCCATGCTGCTCACCATGTCTCAGGGACGTGGCCCATGCACTAGCAAACATGGAATAACCCACCCCCACAAAAACGCCCCAAAACTGCTTCTACAGTTCACTCCACCAGCTCTATCAGGCTTCAGTATACATCATTGGGGGTGGCATTCCATTCCCACGTGGCCACTTGTTTTCACAAGCTACTGAGTTAAGGATCGACACTGCTACATGGCTGTGAAAACCTAACGCTTGGCAACCTCTCAGTTTCAGTAATCCAAAGCATAAAAGAACATCCCAGTATTTCAGCTCATTCATAGCTGTGTCAGGGAACAGCCCAGGAGAACAAGATTAGCAAATCCCAAGAGAATTCGTCTTCTCCCTAGGCTCTGGATTGGATGGCATTTCATTTCTTTTCAGATACACGTCATCACGAGCTAATTCATTCAAACTTCTCTCAGCAGCACTGACACCCAAACTACAAACTGCCTCCCACATCTGAACAAGATCCCAAACGTTAGCAGAACTTTCCATCACTTCTGATATTTGTAACACGTGGGTGACAACCGCTGAGGTGAAGCACGGCTTTAGCCAAGACCTTCCACCACAACAATCAGAGTCCCAGTGCCAGCACTCAAGGATATGACACTACTAACATTCACTTACCAATCTGCTCTTGACATTGTGCTGAAAGGCAAAGACACCGTGATTAGGAGCTCCAGAGTTGGGCTGCACAGCCAGACAGTCAAAACAAAGCGCCCGAATGCATCGTAGCACTGGCCTTAGGACACAGCCTTGGCAAAGCCAAAGCTGGAGAACACCAGCTGGAACAGGGAGACTGGTCTGGTGGCTGGCTCACTCATGCACTTATCTGGGGACACTTGGCATTGCTGGAATAGCCATCTTGGCTATATCCAAGGCCCTGTCCCAATAGCAAATGCTGGAGGGCACGCAGAAGGTCTCACCATTCTTTGCATGGAGCTCCCGTGCCCACTCAGCATGGGCTCCACAGAAGAATCTAGTCCACTTTTAGATCTGCAGGTCCCAGGGTGCTGCCCACTGGAGCTGCCCACCCCAGCCAGGTATGGCAAAGGCAGGGTCTTGGCACATGTCAAATCGCATCCACCCTCACAGACCTCTGATTCTGGATGGGATCACTGCCACCTGCTCCAACCATCACTTCCCCCCAGCACACAGGATTCACCCGGGCCCAGGCTCTCCATCCAGCCACCCCACCCTGGCTTCCCTGAGCAGCCCTTTTTACACCCTCATCTGCTCCAAAGTCTCCACCAAACTCATTACAATCTCCAACAGAACTGCCCATCTCAACAGCCTGCCGAGCACTTGCATGGGTGGCCAGCACTGAAACAGCTCCACTCACCAATCTTCCTCTTCAGGGTCTCTGCAAGAAGAAAGCAGGAAAGGAAGGAAATGTTGTTATGGAGCTCCCCGTTCTCCATAAAGACTTGGGAAAAAGTACAGCAATCCTTCAACAAAGCACACTCACAGTGAATGTGTAGACCTGCATTATTCAAGAGAACCCTCATGCACAGAGGCACTGGGGCACTACCCTGCATGCACTCACCTTTCTGTGCATCCTCCCCTGCTCTTTCTTGTGCATGGAGCTTCTCTGAAAAAGGGGACATGGATATTGGTGAGAGCAATCAGGCCACCCTTCCTCGCAAACAATTCCCCTATAACTTTCGGGAAAGGAATGGGACGCCTTCAGCATGGCACACTCATCCTCCACCAACCCCTCACTTAGGGCTTTCCCAAGCACAGTGGCTTTGAGGTAGCACCCACATCACATTTTAATTGTCCCTTCTTTCCCGTGCAGACCAAGACTTAAACCTCACTATCTCCTATTTGCTCTGTCATGGCATATCCCGTACCTTGGGCTGCTTGCTCTCAATGTCCAATACTTAAAATCTTGACACAGGAGAAATGTCACTAAGAAAATGGTCCAGTCAATATTTGAGTCCAAATATCATAAGAACATCCTCCCATCTGCACCAAATGCACAGTAGGGCACAGAAGAGTGCTGAGGCCACAAAGAGACCTTTGCACATTCCCCATTCTAATATGGAACTCACTCCATGACCATTCTTCGTTATTACACCATCAACACACACACTGATTTTTCTCTGTGTGCTAAAATGACAATTTATGAAAAATAGCACCTCAGTGGTTCCTTACTTCTCAGGGAATGGTGTTCTACTTCCCTCGAATTTTCTCCATAGTTGTTCCACCTCATCAGTTAGATCTGCATTTATTAGTGTGTATTCTGGTCAGTTTGTAAACTGTGGTCTCCTGCCACAAATTCCTAGAGACCGTGACAGATGCATTCTGTGGCAGGAGAACAGCCTTGCCTCAGAGATGAGGACAGCCATTCTGTGCTCATACTTCAGTCCACCACATAAACATACGTCCTACATAGTCACTGTAAACCAACCCGCTCACTCTACTGCACTCTTCCTTCTTTGGTTTATGATATCTGACACTCATAAGGACCTTTTCTACCAAAGGACTGGACATTTTCTAGAAGAAGGGAAAGTGTCTGTGCAGCTGTATACCTGCCTTCCTCATAATACTTTGGAACTCCCTCCCTCAATGAGGTCTTTTGAGACAGTGGTTAGAAGGGAAATAGCAGAAGCTTTTCTCAGAGTTCTCTCTCAGCATCATGGTTGCATTGTTATTCTAGATCTCTTCTCAGAAAGGTCCATCTTAAAAGCATACTCCTTAAAAATTTGATATGTATTATCCTGCAATTTGCCAGAAACTGAAATATATATCTCAACTAAGTGCTATAAAGTTCTCCCACACCTAAATGTGAAATACACATCTGTACTTAAAAGACAAAAAAGAAAGTAAAAATAAAAATAAAATAAAAAATCAAGAAAACTCACTTGTGTCAATGAATGGATGGCAGAGGATAATTTTGAAAATCTGTAGTAAAATGCTAAAAATGGAACTATATTATTACCATCATGACAGAGCCTAAAATCATGGAATACTATTCCCAAAAGAAGTCAGATTTGCATTCATTTTCTCAAATTTATACAAAAGGATGCAGATCTTGCTTCACATAAAATGCCCCAGAGGCTTTCTTATTGTTCTTCAGCGTCATTGGCATTCTCAGTATGCAGAAACCATATTCTCTCTTCTGCTGCACACAGAAGACAATTTTTATTTTTTCTATAGGTAATATTAAGCTTGCCAAACAATTTAATTTCAATTTCAAGTATTTGCACATGAAAATTGATTTTGGTGAATTCTATAGACTGGGGAGGAAAAATGAGTGTGAAAAGACACCCAATTCATAACATCTTAACAGACAGATTCCCAGTTAATAAAAAAATCTTTCTGTAGTTCATTACTAAGCCAGAAGAGAATAAATAAGTAGTAATGATATGAAAATGAAAGATGAGACAATGAAAAAGGTATTTCATTTGAGAAAACCAACTTCAGAATGTCTGGGTGCTAGATACACAAAGGTCTGGAAAGGCAAAAAGCAATATTGTTCTGTGAAGATGAGGGAAGACGTTAATTTTGGAAAATGGAAAGCTTTGAGGTACATTTGGAAGGCTGAAGCCACTCTTGAGTGAATTCATTAACAAAAAGATTCTCTTGAAGGAATCCAGAGCTGTGAGTTTCTTGGAAAGAATGAGTTATCTCCAACATAGGATGTCCATGCCACTTGGGAGGACAATAAAAGGCTGGAAATTCTGGGTGAGAAGGCTATTGGAAGTTCTCTGCTACGAATTGTAAATTGGGGACTTTGGCATGGTGGAATAGCTTACCTACTGCAGTAATGAAGCAAAGGAGATAAAGAATCCAGAGCCAGTCGTGGTTTTCTGAAAAAGGGAGAAAAAGCAATTTTTTTAAAAAATGACAAATAATTTCTTGCAATATAATACAGGTGTAGAGTGGCAGTGGAAGTCATATAATCTGTGCCATTTGGACATGGTTAACAGAAGAACATTTTTCAAAATAATTACTCATCTGGGAGAGTAATAAGGACCACAAAATATTTTAAAGAAAGCTTAGACATACTACTGAAGTTTTTGTATGACACCACGTCTTAAACACCCCAGAGATAAACGAGGATGGAAATATCTGGGAATTTTTAAATTAATGTTGATTTTGGAATTATGTCCCCACTATTATTCAAGAGCCTGCTTATTTAGCAGACAATTTCTGAATCAAGTAATATTGCTGTAAGTGATACAATAAAATTGTTCTCTCTGAAGTTGAATTTCAAAGCTATGACTGAGTAGAATTTACAGAAGATGACCTGAGCAGTCCTTTCCAATATTAATGATTTCATGATTCTATGATTCTGAGGGAGCTCAGCCCTAACCTAGCTGCTCAATATAATCTTTCAATCAGAATAATTCTTAGAGAGCTTAATACAAAAGATCTGTCAGCATTGAAAAGTAGATATTCACAGTGGGAAACAGGATAGATGCACTTAGCTGAGAAGCCACGGTCTTCCTGGCCTTCCTGGCATCCCTAGATGCTCTTCCCTTTTCAAACAGAAGTTGGGTAGTGCAATACCATAGCTATGGAGCCACTCTAATCTGAGAAAATTATTGAGCAATAGTTGTCTGAATTGAGTCAACTGTTGAATGTTGTTGGAAACAGGGTGAAATAATTCACAGCATTAGGCCCACCCTTCTTATTAGGGTAGGATAATGTGAAAAGAGGGCACCTTTCTCCAAGAGAAAAGATCTAAGTACAAAAAATAAAACTTAATTGCTGCGTACCTGACTGTTGCACAATACGTAGATAGGATTCCCTATTAGTTGTCAAGTCAGAAGGTGGTGGATGTCCACAGTGTATCTCATCAGAGCTTTCTAGTGCAAAAATATTGTACTTCTCCTCTAGAATGCTTGTCTTGGTCAATGAAGATAGTTGTTCTCTTTGGTAAATATCCGAAATAGCCTTGGGATTTACACAGGCACCTCTCATTTGGCTCTCGTACATACAAGTACGTACAGTGCTTGGCTTTTGCATAACCATTTCATTCAAGGAACCTGTAACAGAGGCAACTGATCACCCTTGCATTGGGCATAACACAGAAATAACAAGTACAACATGAAAGAGATTTCACAGAGCACCCACAGTTTTGTTGCTGCTTCATCTGCCATCAAACACATCTGGCTTTTGAGCATTTAATTTTAAAAATTTCAGAAGCAACAGGAAGAATTTCCATTTTTTCACTTGCAAGTGTGTAACTTCCTGCCTGAACTAAGACAGATTTTCACAAAAAGCTTTTCAGTGAATTCAGCACAGATGGTAGAAATTAGTGGCTAGACATTAGGAAAGCAGTATTTGTCACTGTTCTCCATGACTGAGGTGGCATTTACAGTAAAAAAAGAAGACTCCTTTGGAATCACACTATCTTCCAGTTTCCTGTGTGCAGGAACCCTGCACTCACAAAAAAACACACATATTCACACTATTAAAAACGAGTGAAATCTGTGAAACCCTTAATTTGTGGGTGGCATCCCTGCCCACATCAGAGCTGTTAGGAATACAAGGTCTTTAAGGTCCCTTCCAACCCAAAACAATTCTACAAACCTACCAGTTCGGTTTATCTTTTCTTTGATCAGCGTAATGACACATTTCACATCTACATCATCACAAGGAACTGCCATGATGCTTTGTACTACAAAAAGGTCTGTCTCACTCCAGGTGACACTGATCTTGATCTCCACATTTTTTTTGCCTCCTCCATAAGTTGTCCAAATGACTTGAGGCTTTGGGTACCATCCTTTTGAGTAACATGTGTAGCGACACAAACTCTCATCTTGCCGATGCTTTAACAAAGCTGGCTCGTTCCCTATTGCTGTAAAAGAATTATTGCAAGGAGGGTCAGAAAAAACACTTTGCATAACACCTAAGTAAGTTATATAAAACTAACAGAAAAAAAAAACAACAAACAAATCAATTTGAAAGTGTCAATACGCTGTTCTAAGTATCCATAGCACATAGAAACTACCATACATGGCCAGACAAAAGGGTTGCTTACTTTGAATCTTACAAGAAAAAGCACCATAGTGTTGGAATGGTGAAAAGTCAGAAAGACTATATGGGAATTTGAGAAAACAGGTGAGATACTCCATATTACTGAGAGGGGATGTAATACAGACCGATTAAAAAGGTACAGTGGGGAGAGAAAGAATAATAAGGAACTGTTCTCTGTCTTGTCCAGTAACAAGATAGCATATGGCAGGTTCATAAATAAAATAAAAGTAAATGAATGAATGAATGAATAAATAGGAAGGAAGGAAGGAAGGGAGGGAGGAAGGGAGGGAGGGAGGAAAAGGAGAAGAAAGGAAAAAGGAAAAACCTTCACGCATTCTACAAATATGTGGAATACACTAGTGAAAGACTTGTGGATGCTAGAATGCTGGATGTTTACATGCAGTCTAAACTAAGCTCCTGTGTGACTTGCCCAACAGGAGGTTGACCCAATAAAATGTTTTCTGGAAAGTATTTCCAGGTTTGCAAGTGGGATAAGTCTTCTATGATGGAGGATTTCTCATGAAGAGAGAAAAGGAGCCCTTGGGAGATGAATATGTTCACTGCATATTGGTAAGTACCCTTTCTAGTAGCCTTTCTAGTAGCTCTGATTAATTGTTTTTCAGTTTACGAAGTCAAACTGCCCCAAGTGCGGAGGTTGAACATTCATAATCCCAGAGCACAAAAACCTATCAATACTGATACAGGAATACTCAGCATCATAATGCTGTTCCCCATTGCACTGTTTTCCCAAATGACAAGCCACAACACCTTGCCCCTTCTGTACCCAGACCTTAGACAGTCAGACCTGAAGCAATGTTTTCCAGCATGTCTTGCCTTAATTCACTGTGTGGAAGATCCCAACTGCTGAGCAAGGTATAGGCAGAGCAAGAGTCCTGATGGGAAATGAACTAAGCACAGTCATAGCAATCTCCCTGCTTACCTATAACATCAAGGTGAGCAACAGCATCCTGGGAGACAGCGTTGCCACTCACAACACAAACGTACACCCCCCTGTCAGCTATTTGCACTTTTTGGATAGTCAGGAGAAATCTTCTTCTCTCCCAGCGTCCCTTAATCCTGCACTGTTCTTTATCCTGGCACTGCTCCACCTCCCCATCCAGGCTGGAGGAAGAGCAGAGAGGAGCATCTCTTCCCTTTTCCTCTTTGTACCAAAGCACGCTTGCATTGGAGGGGATTCTGGGCGTCAGCTGGCAAGACAGAGTTACTTCCTCACCAACAAGGGCAACTGAAGGATCAACACTGATGGTGATAGAAACTTCACCTGCAAGGAAAAAGTGGGAGCACTGATTTTCTCTGAAAATATAACCATTCTACGGATGGAAAAATGAGACAAAAAGTCTCGGCATTAGGTTAATCCAAAACAAAACTGTGCTTTCTAGGCTACAATTCTTCAGTCCCATTCAGTGATAAGAAGAGTCTTGAGTCAATGTTAGCAACTCCTTAAGCCACATAGACATATTAGAATTTCCATCTTTCCAGGTTTTACTTATGTCAGTCATGTTAGATACTCCTGAGAACAGAGGCATTTGGGACAGGAATTTTTTTCAGGCAGACAATAGGTAACATTACTGGAAGGATTACAGTTGAAAGCTCAGTGACCAGCGAGCAAATTACCAACACGAGGTGCAAAGATCTGTGCAACAATCTTCACATCCTGAAAGCAAACTGTACAGGTTTTTGTTCTTCACTCAATGTGGCTATGTGAGAGACTGACTATGCCTTTTCCATGTTTGTGATAAGACAACACACCTGCTTCTACTCCCTGAGAACCCAGAGTGGGACTGAAGTGTCTCCCATCATTTGGCATGGCCAGTGTTGTCCCAAGCCCCGGACTAGACTGTGTCAGACAGGACCTACTGTAGAATTATTTCATCAGAAATAAGGGAATATGATCTGAAGTGCAGGTGTGATATCTCAGGATAACTGATGCTGAACTGTACACTAAGATGTTGCATCAAAGTAATGAGCAGAACTTTGGTGTGGTATTGGAGGTTGCTCTAGGCCATTTCCTGGTGGATGCATCAGCAGTCTGTGTGTTTGCAAGCAAACAGGGGATGGAACAGTAGCAGTCATTATCTTGATCTTTCCTTATCCCTTGAAAGAGTCATTTGGAGACCTACCTCAGAAACTTCATCACAGCAAGTTTCAATGTGTTTCAAATCAGTGGTTTAAACTCTAGCCAATTCCTGACCAGAAAGAGCCAGGCATGGATTTAAAATAAATAACGTAAAGGTGACACAGAGATGAAGGCAATCTCCTTTTGGAAGCATATGCCTACAACCAAGATTTCGGTTATTGTCTCTAATCCTACCCCTAAGCCCCAAGGGGATTTTCACCATGGACAAGAATCCTCTAGTGATCAGCAACTACAGTAGTCCACAGAAGAGATATTTTAGTGACACTGTCTCCTATATGCTAATGCAGGAAAATAGAAGGTGTTTTTCTATCTTCTCCTTTATTTATTTATTTATTTATTTATTTATTTATTTATTTATTTATTTATTTATTTATTTATTTATTTATTTTTATTTTTGAGTGAGAGAAAAACAGAGAAACTGGCACTAGAACTCAGTTCCAGCCTACTCCATGGATTCAGCTTTCTTCACTTCACTGCATGCTACTGATTTTACATATCGTACTTACTTATATTCTACAGCTAAATTGAATCACTGGATAGAATACATTTTGTCTTACCTGTAAACCACATTGCAATAAGAAAACATGTTGGAAGAATCAAGAACAGGACTTGTCTGACATTTCTTGGGCAAACTCTCAAAAAAACTTCCAAAAATGTCATGTTGGGCAAGTTGTTTATAATCCTCCTGGAAATGGTTGACCTGATCTGAGAAAAAATAAGAATTCCTGAGAGGAATGAGCAAATGGATCCTCCTAAAACAGAAGCACTTTCCTTAGCAAGGCATTCAGGTCTTCATTGCTCTTTAGCATGTAGAGTGGAAATATTCGGTACACCTTCTGATGATATTCATCCAAAGTGCAAAATGTGTGGTTTGAACAGAGAACTTGAATAAAGAAAATGCCCTAAGACTCATTTGGGCCTTTCCCACCTCCTCAGTTCCACCATTTTCCAACAGACAATAAAGAAGAAATACACAAGAAAGAAACATATGCAGGATGGAAAACAAGATTTAAATTCTGATGACATATTGTTGTATTCTCCTTCTTGGCCTACGAATGACAAAGCATTTAGGCCACCTAAAAATGACTTTTCCTTTGTCAAGGATGAACTTCACAACCACAGAACTGCTCTACAGAACAACTACACCTCCTGAGGCCAAAGTTTGGCAATTTCAAGCAGAAAATACCTTTTTGCTTCAAAACAGTGCAAACAAAACATACAGCCCTTAGAATACATGGAGTTTTTCCCTCATGGTAGCTGCTGATGATTTTAGTTTGGGATAAACTACAGACTCACTGTTCTGTCTCTGCTGAAGGGACTCTTGCAGCTCTGGACTATCCTAGGAGGAAATCCACGAGTGAGATGTGCAGCACAGATACCCTCTGGCTGGCTGCATACTGTAATCCCTGGGGTTCTTTTTGGCACTAAGAATTGGGTTGGTCACATGGTGCTCTCAGTTTTGTCATTGTCACTGTCTTAAGTGCAATAAGAAGCCTTAACAACCCTGAGCACCCTCATCTCCAACCATGCTTTTGGAAATTCAGCCTTGTGCCATGGACTGCAGCCCTGTTCCAAGCTCTCCCTTCTTGACAGACCTTGGACCTGTGCTGTAGGTAGCTTGAGTCCTGGGCAGACCTTGAACCCAGACTGAAGCTCACTGCCAGCCCCGTTCTTACACTGCCAGGCTCTCATGCTATGCATGGGCTGCAGTGCATCACCTGTTTGTGTTGGCTTCATTTAGAAGACTGTGCTGTGCTTCATGCTACCTCACCTACCTTGATTCTGCAGTGGTGGGTCACGTTCTGGTGCAAGATTCTTAGAGCCAGTGGTGACTGAACTACCACCATCCACTCCTTTCTTACAGCTCCTCTCATAGTCTCACTAAGCCCATCACCCCATCTCCCAGCATGCCCCACTCCCTATATCTCTGGTTATGTTATCTTTCACCTGCAATCTATCTTTACTGCAATGAGTTTGTACTCTTGTCCGCTTTCAATAAAAGTATGAGTGAAGTGCTAAAGGGTAGTAAAAGTACGTTAGGGCAATAAAGTTGAGTGTTATAAGGAAGTACCAGAGGTTTACACCATTACTCGTAAGAGTACAGACTTCAACTTAAATGCACAGAGGAGAAAAAGAGACAATGCAAATATCCACAACACCATTTAAGATGCTAATCAACCAAAAAGCATGTCAGAATAATGCATTCCCAATGAATTCTTTCACGTTGTTTCACCAAGCACCAAAACTGTACACAGCTGCATGCTAAAAATGATTAACTGTATATAGACAAGCACATTGATCCACATTCCAAGTTTGCACTTACGAATTCTTTGCAAAGTTTACATGTATTTCCAGAGTAGCCATTCAATGAAATAAAACTGCAGTAGAAGTCTCACAACAACACTTGATTAACTCATATAAATATTCTGAGGCTTAGTTATCAGGTACTTACTCTTTCATTTTGTTAAGATGTCCTCTACTTTATTCCTTATCAGTACTGCACTCCCAACACGTCTGTTGTGAAGTAGTAAATAGAATACACCTAGCCAAAATAGTAGATAAGTTATATCATCTTGCTGTATTCATTGTGTGTCTTTTCTAGCATTAAAAAGTCTCGTGCTCTTACCTATCAGCGACCCTCTGGATCAGTTGTTAAAAAAAAAAAATACCAGGAAGAAAGAAAATGTTTCAAGTCACAGGCTGAAGTAGGTGGAGCAATTTCGTGCAAATAAGAAAACGATAAAGAAATGCCTCTGACAAAACAAAATCAAGATGGCCGCAACGTGACTGATAATTAAAATTTAAAAAAAAAAAATCAAATTAAATTAAAACAAACAAACAAATAAACAAGATTTTCTTTCTGTGTGTTGTGTGCTTTTGGCAAGAATCTAGTAGCCAATGGGACTCAGGTGTGAGCTCATGGTAGCTGATACGGTTCTGCGTTTTGGATTTACGATGTGAATAATGGTGATATAACACCAATGTTTTTGTTGCTGCAGAGCAGTGCTTACACTGGGTCACAGACATTTCAACTTCTCTCACTGTCCTGCAGCAATGAGCTGGGGAAGCACAAGATGCTGGGAGGGTAGAAAATGGGAACAGTTGAGCTAAATTGGCCAAAGGGATATTTCACACCATATAACATCTTGGTGATCAAAAACACTGGGGGGTGTTGGCTGGGGGGTTGGATCTGCTCAGAGACCGGCTGGCCGTTGTTCACAAGGTGGTGAGCAATTGCTCTGTTCATCACCTTTTTTGCAGAGGAAAGTTGGTTGGTATTTTGTGTTTTTCTTCTCAATTGTTTTGTAAACGTACATACATTTACTATGATTTTCCCTTCCTTTTCTATCTTAGTAAATTGTCCATGTTTCAATGCAAGAGTTTTACCTTTTTGTTCTGTTTCTTCCCCATCCCACATGGAGACAGTGAGCATTTTATAATTCCATTTTGAGTTCCTTCAGGACTTGCCTGTGACACCACGTAATTCTGGTTACTTATTAATGTCTTGTTTCTCCCAGTCCTTTCCCAGTTGATGTAATTTTTTTCTATCATTTTCAGTATTGTTTGCAAGGCTGTCTTAAAATTGTTGCTTTTGGGAACTTTTTTACACGTGTATGAGCTTATGGACTTTGCTTCTGATTTTTGGTTTCTTTTATGCTGTTTCTATGATATACTCCAAATTTTCCAGGGACTTTTTTTTAAGACATATTTCATTTCTGTTTGAATTGTGATGCATATTTTACTAAGGTTTCCAAAGCAATGCATTTCTAAGAGTTTCAAGGCAGCTTGTGGATTCCTTCCTTTCTGCTCTGTAGCTTTAGGGACCTCTTCATCTTTTTTGTTTGGTTGTTTGTTTTGGTTTTTTTGTTTTTCTTTTTTTTAAGGTCAGATAGCCCATTTTAACAGAGTTCTCTTCCTTCACGTTGATTATCTGCATGCTGAACTTACCCAATCTGTTTTGTCAACTGCAGTATTAAATATGATTGCTGTCTGGTCACAGCTTTGGAGTAGCTCACCAGGCTGCACTTCTCCAATGAGGTTCTGTTCACCAGACATCTGCAATCTCATCGTTTTTGTGTTTGCTTGTTTGCTTGTTTGTTTGTTTTGTGATCTCTTACCATATCCATTGACTCTACTAACTCCAGTGATAAACATCTCGTTTGTATAGTGATATTCCACCAGACTGGAATTACATTTGAACTGCCCTTGCGGATGAATTGCTGTTTCTCCCATTTCAGCATCAACGGGTCTTAAGAATTCATCTCATATATAGATTCAAGATTTTCCATCTCTCAGAACTAATTCCTTCATACGAAGAGCAAGACCATCCAATTCATAGAATCATAGAATCATAGAATGTGCTGGGTTGAAAAGCACCACGATAATCATCGAGTTTAACCCACCTGCTATGTGCAGTGTTGCCAACCACCAGTCCAGGCTACCCTGAGCCACATCCAGCCTGGCTTTGAATGCCTCCAGGGATGGGGCATCCACAACCTCCTAGAGCAACCTGTTCCAGTGCATCACCACCTCAGTGTGAAAAACTTCCACTTAATATCTAACCTGAAACCTCCCCTGTGTTAGTTTAAAACCATTCCCCCTTGTCCTATCACTATCCACCCTCGTAAACAGCCATTCCCCCTCCTGTTTATACGCTCCCTTCAAGTACTGGAAGGCCACAATGAGGTCTCGTCAGAGCTTCTCTTCTCCAAGCTAAACCAGCAAAGTTCCCTCAACCTTTTTTCATAGGAGAGCTGCTCCAGCCCTCTGATCATCTTAGTGCCCTCCTCTGGACCTGATCCAAGAGCTACATGTCCTTCCTGTGCTGGGGGCCCCAGGCCTGGATGCAGTACTCCAGATGGGGCCTCACAAGAGCCGAGTAGAGAGGGACAATCACCTCCTTCTCCCTACTGGCCATCCCCTTTTTAATGCAATCCAGAATGCATTTGGCCTTCCGGGCTGCAAGCACACACTGCTGGCTCATGCCCAGATTCTTATCCACCAGTACCCCAAGTCCTTCTCCACAGGCCTGCTCTCCGGAAGATCTTCCCCCAGCTTATATAAATACCTGGGATTGTCCCGACCCAAGTGCAGCATCCTGCACTTAGCCTTACTGAACCTCATTAGGTTTTCATGGGCCCACTTCTCCAGACTGTCTAGGTCCCTCTCAATGGCTTCCCTTCCTTCCAGTATATCAACTGCACCTCTCAGCTTGGTGTCCTCTGCAAACTTGCTGAGGGTGCACTCAATGCCATCATCTATGTCATTGATGAAGATGTTGAAGAGCACCGGTCCCAAGACCGACTCCTGAGGGACACTGCTTGTGACCAGCCTGCACCCTGACACAGAACCATTGATCACAACACTTTGGCTGCATCCAGCCAGCCAATTCCTAATCCATCGAACAGTCCGTCCTTAAAATCCACACCTGTCCAATTTAGAGAGACGGATGTGGTGAGGGACCATGTCAAAGGCCTTACAGAAGTCCAGATAGATGACATCCACCACCCTTCCCCTGTCCACTAAAGCCATCACTTCATCATAGAAGGCCATCAGATTGGTCAGGCAGGATCT
Source organism: Chrysolophus pictus (assembly GCA_037305975.1). Lineage (NCBI taxonomy): Eukaryota > Metazoa > Chordata > Aves > Galliformes > Phasianidae > Chrysolophus > Chrysolophus pictus. The sequence continues at coordinate 1,504,147 of CM074606.1, forward strand.
GCCCTTGGTGAAGCCATGCTGGCTGTCTAAAGTCACCTCTTTATCTTGTATGTGCCTTAACATAGCTTCTAGGAGGATCTCCTCCATGATCTTCCCAGGCACAGAGGTGAGGCTTATCAGCCTGTAGTTTCCTGGGTCTTCCTTTCTCCTTTTCTTAAAAATGGGAGTAACGTTTCCCTTTTTCCAGTCACCCAGGACTTCACCAGACAGCCATGATTTTTCAAATATGATGGAGAGCAGCTTGGCAATCACATCACCCATGTCTTTCAGAACCCTAGGATGGATATCATCTGGCCCCGTGGACTTAAACATGTTCAATTTCATGAGGAGGACTCAGATTTGTTCCACCATTACAGTGGGACAGAAACCACTCACAACACCCTCATCTAGAGCCTTACAGTCCTCACAGACACGGGAAGCCTGACCACCTGTGAAGACTGAGGCACAGCACTCACTGAATATCTCAGCTTTTTCTATGTCTGAGGAAACCAACTCCCTGTTACTTTTCATCAGAGAGGGAACACTCTCCTTGGCCTGTCTCTTCCTGCCTATGGACCTGTAGAACCCCTTTTTGTTATCTTTCACATCCCTCACCAGGTTCAGCTCCATTTGCGCCTTGGCTTTCCTAATCCTATCTCCACATAACAGACAACAGCCCTGTATTCTTCCCAGGATACACAACCCTGCTTCCACTTTCTGTGCATTTCCCTCTTTTCTCTCAGTTTAAGCTGCAGGTCCTTGCACAGCCATGACAGATGCCTGCCTCCCCCGCTCAACTTCTTCTGCTGGGGGATGGAGAGCCATTGGGCTCTCAGAAGGGTGTCCTTAAAGAGCTGCCAGCTCTGCTCTGTGCCCATGCCCTTAAGGACAGTTTCCCAGGGGATCCCACTCAGCAGTTCCTTGAGCAGACAGAAGTTTGGTCTCCTAAAGCACAGGGTCCTAGCTCTGCTTTTTGCCAGGCCCACATTCCTCAAGATCACAAACTCCACTGAGGCATGGTCACTACATCCAGGCTGCCTCCAACCTTAACCTCCCTAATGCTCTCCTCTGCATTAGTGAGCACCAGGTCCAGTGAGGCTTCACCTTGGGTTGGTCCATCTACTACCTGGACCAGGAAGTTGTCCTCAACAGACTCCAGGAATCTCCTGGATTGTCTGCCGCCTGCCACACCACTCTCCCAGCAGATATCTGGGTGGTTGAAATCCCCCATCAGGACAAGAACCCACGAGCATGACACCTCCTGCAGCTGAAGCAAGAAGGCCTCATCAACAGGCCCCCTGATCCAGTGGCCTGTAGCAGACCCCAACCACTACATGTCCTTTGCTGGACTGATCCTTGATTTTTATCTACAAGCTCTCGACCCGATCATGGCTGTTCCTCAGACACAGCTCTTCGCAATCTATCCACTTCCTAACGTAGAGGGCAACTCTGCCACCCCTCCTACCCTGTCTATCCCTTCTGAAAAGCCTGTAGTCCTCAGTCAGAGTATTCCAATAATGAGATTCATCCCATCATGTTTCCGTGATAGCAATTAGGTCATACTTTCCCGATTGTGCCACGTTTTCTAACTCCTCCTGTTTATTTCCCATGCTGCGCACATGGTAAAGAGGCTTAGCTATTGGCCTCGTTGCCTTCTCAGAGGAGCCCTCCCTAGTACCTTCAGGACAAGTCTGGGGTTTTCTCTTACTGCCTCCCAAGGTGACAGCATTCCCATGCGCTTCTCTGTCACCTAGTACACCCCCCTCCCCCATCATATCTAGTTTAAAGCCCTGCTAACCAGCCAGCGCCTTGTTCCCAAGAATATTTGTGGCCCTTCTAGTCAGTCGGCTCCCATCTGCTGTCAGCATTCCCCCTTTCTCAAGGCTGCATCCCAAGCCATTGTACCCAAAGCCCTGAGTACAACACCATTCGCAAAGCCATTCATTCAGCATGTCCATCCTCCTCCTTTTGTGCGGATCCCAGTCACTAACTGAGAGGACAGAGGTGAACACTCCCAATCCCTTCAGATGTCTTCCCAGAGTCCTGAAGTCCCTTTTGATCACTCAAGAACTTCTTTTGCCTGCCTCTTCATTTCTGATGTGGAAAACCAGTAATGGATAATAATCAGAGGGCTTAATGAGGTGAGTGATGTTCCTGGTGATCTCTCTCACCCAGGCACCAGGCAGGCAACACACCTCCCTCTGGGATGAATCCAAGTGGCATATCGGTCCCTTGGTTCCTCTCACAAGGGAATCCCCTACAACAGCCTTTATTTTTTTTCCTGACTGATGTTGTAGCAAAACGGGGAGCAGACTGACTAGCCTTGGGCAACCACTCCTGCACGGACGGGCTTTCACCAACATCCATATCCCCCAGTACCTCCAGCTCCAGAGCTTCATACCTGTTATGTAAGGGCACCTGGGAAGGTGGGACAGGCTGAGGGGCAGTCAGCTTGCTGCCCTAAACAGGGACTTGTTTCCATCCCTCATCTTTGAGGTCGCCTCTTTCCACCTGACTGTGAGCAGGCAGATGATCCCCCACTGCTTGAGGAGATCTCCCCCACGCCCTTCCCATAGGGATGGCATAGTGCGACTCCACCAATCGATCCCCTTCCCACAATCCCAGATGCTGCTCAGCCTTTCTATTTCCTCCTTTAGCTCGACCACCAGGCTGAGTAGATCATTCACCTGCTCACACTGCACACAGGTGGTATCCCTGCTGCCCTGCTGTAGCAGTGACAGAGCCAGGCATTCTCTGCAGCCTGAGACCTGAACTGTGGCACGGATATTCATGCTTCCTATCTGAGTCTCCATATTCCTTTTAGAAGCAGCTCCCCATTTTCCATCAGTCTGTGGACGCTGGAACTAAGGTAGCTGCTCCTAAAGTAATGTCTTCTGTTTAGTATGTTGACCCACAATGTCAGAGGCAGATGGTGGTGGGATGTCAGTGGAGGTTGAACATTCCTGCCAATATTCCATTCAGTTTTGTTGCCATGCGACAGATGGCAGCAGAGGGTCAGTCTGACAAAACGGAGTCTGACATGGAAGTGCTCATGAAGTGAAGGTGTGTAATTCCTCCATGCAGAAAAAATTGCACTCTCTGACATTTATCAACACTTGATGAATGTTTGTGGAGACCAAATGGCGAATGTGAGCACAGGGAAGCAGTAGATGATGCATTTCAACAATGCCTCCATAGCAGCTGTGAAACACTGATCACCTCCACTGGTGCAGATTTGTATTATCACAGCATGACTCTTGATCATTGCTGGCAAAATGCAAAGCTAATGATGCTGACTATATTGAAAAATAGTGTTTTGTAGCTGAGAATTTGCTCTATCAAAGAGTGTTATTGTGTTCTTTGTAGCTGTTGTAGTTTCCACAGAAATAAATAGGAAGCATTACTGTCAGAGTGACTTACATAGATAATCTTTAAGATCCTTTCCGACCCAAGCCATTCTATGTTCAGCCATTTTCAGGAAAACAGCTCACACCACACTCATCAGTTGTTCCCATCCCTTTATTTTCATGCCTTTCATTTCTCAGTTGGACAATTTTTAAAGGCACTGGTCACTTTGAGTAGTTGGGCCATGTTGTACCTGGACATGTACCATGTCACTAACTCAATGTCCTGATTTTCTTTCAGTTATTCGATCAAATTTTATTTAGGAGAGTTTTAAACTGAGCAAAAGTATTAGGACTTAGAATTTTGTTTTGTTTTGTTTTAATGTTGGCTTAGCCACAATTTCAATTGAAGGTGCAAATTAGGTCGTTTAATTCTAGCTGTGGATACGTGAGTTCAAAATGCATTATGCTTTCACATTCAGTTGAATATAACTGTTGT